>JBAJHW010000001.1:82180264-83661097 GCA_037013535.1 Intellagama lesueurii | reverse complement strand
CCATGAGCTAAAAGGATTGCTTATTTTAAGCAGTGACCTTTTTTCGCCTGTAATGAATACTTCCATGTTGTTGTTTTTGGAAAAGAAAACTTCATGGGATGATATTGTTCAAGACTTTTCTATCTTCTGTGCTGAAATTTTGTAGCTTAGAATTTATTTCAAGATCATTATACTGTTGAAAACAATATTTAAGCAATGATACCTAAATACTTAGAATCCAAGTCTAGGAATGATCTAGGACATCACAAGGCATTTAAGTTCATTGTCTAATGTACAGTGATCCTGAAAGGATTGTGGCTGCTTGAATTAAGGTGTGATTTTCCTAAAGCACTTAGACTAAGCAAAGCAATACAAAGATGTGAATTAACCATGAATTGAATGGTTCATTTCCTTAAATTCCTTAAATAACTTCAATCCCTTATGAGAAGACCAATAACTTTATTTCACAAAGAAAAAAACAGCAGTAATAATTAAAATTTCCGCAACATGTACCTGTGATAGAAAGTTCCATTGCCATCTTCTGTAATATTTAAATATTTGCTCTGTCTACCCAAGGGATAAAGAGAAAAGTTGATAAGTCGTATAATTCTTAAATGCTTCATAAAATGAACTTGCAATGCTTACTTCTATTAATTGTCCAAAGCTGCAAATGACAAATATTTTTTGCAGTAGAAATTAATTCAGCTATAACAATTAGCTCATCTGTAAATGACTGCAACCACTGAGCCAGGAGGGTTGCATAGATGCATGTATACATGAAGGACCTGACCCATAACAGGTGGCATTCATATGATTCTTCAACATGTATCATTTTTTTCAGTGATTTAAAAATAATTAGACTACCTTGTCTATTGGGAAAGGCACTAATTGGGCATATCTGCTGTGACTGTGCTGTATCACAAAGTGGAAAATCTCCACTAATGGTTCCTGAAGTGAGAATCCCAGGTAGATGGCATTAGATGATTCACAAAAGACAACCATCTCTGCAGATTAATTATTTTTATTTTGCTCCGACTTCGCTGATTTATTTTGAACTATTCATGCGGAAGCTAATAAATGTCATTCACTTCATTAAATAACCAAAATTCTAGGGCCATTGTAAACAGTAACCCAAGTACATTTAGCAAGCAAAACCCCTAATAGGTTCTGCTCAGAAGTGTGAAGCACCTACAACATTCAGTTTTGTAAGGGGAAGGTCTTCAGCATTCACTTACTAAAGAGGTGGTCTGTGACTAGATAGTTATTGTATTCTAATGGAAACTTTTAAAGACTTGGGAAAAAAACCAAGTTACTGAAATTACTGTCACTCAGTGACTGATATCCTGTTTGCAAAGCTATGCCATGTAAAGCCAATGACATTGTGTGGCGATTTTTAGCAATTTTTTTAAAAAATTCCCCTTCCCTTTGAAGATCCCAAAGCGCCTGTGGAATCTCTTTCATCTGGGGGAAGCTGTTGGGGGGTCACAGAACAGGGCAGCAAAGCATTATTTACTGAAAAATTGCTGCCAGCAGAATGACTTTACCAGAGGCAGAAAAAGAGCCCATAAGAGCCTTGATCCTTGGCGGACAGGGAGGAATCAGAATTTGTTGATTTCTGAAAAATCACCATGGCTGACGATGTCATCAGCCTTACACAATGTAACTTATAGAACAGGATTTCAGTCCATGTTTAAATAGTATTACTATTTCATTTCTTTGACACTGAATGTTACTGTCCGACGGAGCATGTGAGAAAAGCTACTTTTATTTAGGGCCTAGTTGAACAGTGTGTGTGTCTATAGCACACAGATTTAGCAGCTTGATACAATTCTAATTGCTGTTGCTCATCCTATGGAATCCTAAGGTCTGATTTTTTTTTGGGGGGGGGAGTAAGGTACTTCTCTGCTAAAGAATTTTAGCACACTCCCCTGAGCACCAACACTATAGCTATCTAGAAAACAGCTGGTATCCTAGGCTTCCCAAGAACAGAGCCATGACACTTGTATTCAGCTACTGTAACAACATAGTATAGATGTAGACTACCTCTCCCCCAATTCTTTCACATGTCATTTGGGTGACCTCATCTCATTTTCCTTTCCGCTCAGCTGAATCTCAAAGACATCTCAGAAGTGATTGTGTCTTCATTTCAAGGAGACAGAAAGAATGTGCAACTTCTATTTTGGATTTTCTTTAAATTGACAAAACATTCTGACGTGTTCCTAAGAGAATTAGAGTCTTTCATAGCGCTCCATTCTCTTAAAGTAAGAGAGGTAGTGTTCAATTCACCATCCCATAACCCTAGTCCTATCCCCAAATTCATTGCCATCTGAACATAATTTTCTTGGTTTTTCAGGAATATGGGATAGAAAAGTAGGAAGCTCCAGCTTGAGGAAATCACTCCAACTGAAATGACTCCAATGTTTTCTGCTAGTTCTTTTTTATAATAGTAGCTCTCAACCTTTGGTCCTCCCAAGGTTTTGGATTTCAAATATATCTCAGTTTCAACTTTTATTATCTTAATGATCTAGTATTTTAACAATCTGATTCTGTTTTGACTAAATTTTTTATTGCATCTTAAATTTTTAATTACATTTTTAGATTTTACATTTGTAAACTGCCTTGTGGACATTGCTTGTTGGACAATTTAGACAAACTTCCAGAAGCGCTAGCCAATAGATCGATTGGTCAGGGATTTCATGATGGGAAGTCTGAAATTAAAGTCATCCCAGTTATGGTGACTTTCACTATTTGAAGACTTCTCCCTATCTTGCTGCCCCAACAGCTTCTGTGTGGGATCAGAAATGTTTCATTTCTGAAAAAAACACTGTGCACTTTCCTGATGGGACCTGCTTTGGGGGGCTATAATCTGGATGCCCCAAATCCAATATTTGCCAGATTTGGTTGGTATGAGTGTCAGCTGAAGACTTGGTGTGAGTTTGGCATCTCTAACTCATGCAGGGGAGCATTCTACCACTCCTGGAAATCCTGAATTGCACAAATCACAAAAGAGTTGTGTGTTTTTTTGAGTGTGTTAAAGTTTGTGGTTCTTGTTTTACGAACCACAAACTGTCACAAACTGGCATTTTCCCAGTTCATGCCCATCTCTAGTTCATACTCACAACTGTTCTCTCCCACATATCCCCTCTATGAATGGCATTTATTCATATATAAGTTGGTGCAGAATTTCAACTTTCTTGTTGCATATTCTTTCAAAGAGTAGAATCGTTTTCATAAGATGCACACAATGTTTTCCTCAGTTGGTCTCTCTCTCTGTGTGTGTATTTTTCACTTATATCCCACTATATGCAGAGATCTTTGCTTGGCAGCACAAGGAGAACAACAAAGGGGTAAACCTAGCCATCATTGTCTGAGAATTCCCCATTCAGCATGACAAAGTGGGGTACTCCACCTTGTTCTTGAAGGCATGTGCATGCACAAGTTTTGAAACATCTGGTGTGCCAAAACACCCATGTACATATAAGTATGTTTTAATGGATTTTAAAAATGTAAATATAGAACAACACTGCAAGGAAAAAGTGGTATTAAATATGAATGGACATGCTTTTACTTCTCCCTAGAGGTCCTACTCATATATCTTCATATGCCAGCTCTTAGATCCTAAAAATAAACACTCTCCAGACAATAAACTGGAGCAGATTTGTTCATTCAGAATTTAGTATATGCCTTAATCAAATGTAAGGATTTTGTTCACTCACACATGTGCAATGTTATTGTGTTTTAGTCATTGTTTGGCAGTGACTACAATTAGTTTGCCATGTTGCACCACAATCACAAAGAGACACATCAAAAGTTGCTTCTCCACCTTTTGAATTCATGACTAAGTGTTCCAAGTGCACTCTAGTTGGAAATGTTATATTTTTGTCATTATGTTGAAATTTCATAGTTACCAAATCTATTCGGGTCTAATTTTAATAGCAGTAGTACTTACACAGTAATTTTAATTACATTTCCTAGGGAATAGGTATTATTTGATTGATTGATTCCTCTTTCACTTTGGGGATTTAAAAAAAAATCTTTCTAAAGCAGCTTATACATTTCCCAATCATTACAGTGTGACACCACTTCAACTGTCATTGTTCCTGTGAAGAAACTGAAAAATTGGGGGGACATTTAACATGGAATACATTTGGAAAATTCAGGCTTCTCTGTCAGTGCCTGGGAATGGCTGGCTGGGAATGTGTCTGCCCAGTAACGAGAAGGAAGTAACACCTATAGTTTATTTCTTGTGAAAGCGGCCTTCAAGACCAAGTCAGCTTGCTCCACCCTAGCTCCTTGGTATTGTGCTAATTGGAAAATGACATCAGCTATGTGAATGGGGGGGGGGGGTGTGTTTGAGGCCAGAAAGTCCTATTCTGTTTTTGAACCTTTGAGAGAACTGAAAGCCTGATTGGCAGGCTGTCTGGACGGGTCCAGGATGTGGCAAAAAAATTGGTTCAGAAGTTACATTACTTTGCTTAGCTTACCTCTCAGGAGATGCTATGTTCAGTTACTGTCCTGCTGTGTCATGCCTGGAAAGATGCACCATGTGTATGCTTCAGAATTATGTTGACTCTATGCTGATGTGTGAGTATTAGGTTGATTAGCTTGGCTTTGTTATTTTCTGGTGTGTTCTCTCAATTGCCATAGCTTTTGTTTCAAATTGTTCCTTGTGCTCTAATCTGGAAGTTAAGTCATGGCAACTGGACTGCTTTCTTATTAAGTTGAAACATTTTGCTACTCATCCAAGTAGCTTTTTCAGTCTGAGGACAGTTGGTAGGAGGCCCCTGATATATCCTTCACATTGCTTTCACTCCCCCCTGGTCTGAATAGGCTCATTAGATGAATAATGGATGGGGGGGGTGAGTGAAAATCCCACCTCTGCAGTCCTTCTCCACCCATTGTCATGGGTCGTTAACAGTCATTAACAGTGGTCTTTCTGGTGGGTGTGGTCCTGATATTTCGTATGCTCCAAGTGTTCCTTGAAACCTTTTTGAAACTTTGTAACTGTTGCTGTTTTGCATTTTCACTGTCTTTAATAATATATAAAATTTGTCCAACTGTCTGGGTTTTTGGCTCATAGAGTTTGTGTTACTAAAACCAGGTCATGCCTTGATCAGCTACCAGGGGTTTTGGTATTTTTCTAGATATGGTGGGTGTTCTACTTTGCAAGGTGGGCATTATGGTTTTGAGAGCTTAGTCTTGTGGATTCTTGGACTTCCTGGAAGTGCTGCCAAGTCTGGGTAGACTGGAGTGTTGGGAGGCACTGAAGCCAGGCAGGTTCCCTAGTCATCACATTTGACTCTCCTTGGTCTGCCCACTCCAAGACAAATGGGGTAGTGTGCCTGAGTAGCTAAAAAGGGACTTTCTGAACCCAGTAGTCTATCACAGGTCCATCTGAAGGAATCCTGGGATTTGTAGTTTGGTGAGGTACATAGACACTTTTACTGAAGTTCAAGGAGTACACTAGATTACCTTTTGAAATCACAAATCATAGAATTACTTAGGATGGAACCATAGTAGTAAAAGTGGCACCAAACTGCTTGATATAACTTTGTAATAGCGTACTTTGTTATAGAAAAATATATTGAAAAAAACACTATGAACAGAATTGAGGATAAACACCTCATAAGGATCTGGCTCACAGGACAGCTGATGGCGGAAAGCCCTTTGGAATGAGGAGAAGCGTAAGAAGAAGAAAAGAATTATATACTACACACCTATTTTGCAATATGCCCACTGAGCTGTTGGTAATAATGACTGAATGGTTTTAGGATATGGGGAGATTATCTGTCTAGAACAGCCATCCTCAACAGGGGCCATATGGTCCCCTGGGGACGGGGCTAGCACATTTGAAGGGGGCCACGGACTTAAACATTTTCTATTCTATTTTTCTATTCATCTGTTCATGTTGCACCTTGTTTGACAGGGGACCCTGGAACCTGAGAAGAGTTCCTATGATAAATTAACAAATCTCCTACACTGCCAAGGGTTTAAGCAAGGGAAGGCTGATCCTTGTCTATATATGAGACTTAAGGATGGACAGTACCAATATATTCTAACATACGTAGATGATTTATTAATATGCTGCCAACATAAAGAGGACATTAAAGAGATAGCTGATAATTTGAGAATGGAAATAGAGATTAAACAACTAGGAAAAGTAAAACACTATCTTGGAATGGAAGTTGAAAGACTCAATGATGGAAGTTTTCTTTTAAGCCAGAAATGAAAAATCATGGATTTCATTGAATCAGTTGGCATGAAAAACTGTAAAACAGTGAGTACTCCACTAGAACCAGCCTATTTGAAAGTGAAAGAAGGACAACCACTTAAAAATAACAGTGAATATCAAGAAGCTATAGGCAAGCTCCTTTATTTAAGTAAAACCACGAGGCCTGGTATTACAGCAGCTGTTAATATTTTAAACAGAAAAGTGAGCTCACCGAACCATCATGACTGGAGTGCCATAAAGAGAGTGGCAAGATATTTGAAAGGAACAGAAGATTTAAAATTAAAGATATCACCTTGTGAAAAACCTAGATTAATTAGATATATGGATGCTAGTTGGGGAGAAGAATCAACAGATTATAAATCAGCCAGAGGATACCTGTTTTATTATGGAAATAATCTTATTGATTGGACTAGTAGAAAGCAAACTATTGTGGCCCAATCTTCAGCAGAAGCAGAATGTATATCAGCAGCAAATGCATGTAATGAGTTGGAATGGATCTTTAATCTCTTAAAGGATTTTCGGATTGATGAACCTATACCCATGATGATGTTTGAGGACAATCAAACCTGTATTACAATATGTAAATCAGAAAGTACAAAAGCCAGAAGCAGAGCAATAGGACTAAAATGTCAGCTTGTGAAGGATTTATACCAGAAGGGATTTATTGATATCAAATATTGCCCTACTAATGAAATGGTGGCAGATAGTTTGACAAAACCACTGATGAAAGAGAAATTTGTATATCTTCGTGAAAAGTTAAATATGCTTGATGTAAATACCAACAGAATTGATCATGGTTGATGTTATTGATTATGTAGCCCAAATGTATTCATGTTAAATCTTGAGAAGGGGTGTTGGAATATCGCAAGATATAACATTCTACCCACTGTGGGTTAATATCCTTAAAGACCTCACCTGTCCCTTATAATTAATGAGGCTCTATAAAGCTTTGTCTCTCTCCCTCCCCTTCACCCTTCGATGGTGCTGACTGACAGAGCGAGGCAGACCGTGTGTGCTTGCCTGAGTTTGTGGGTGTTGCCTGAGCTGCCACCGCCTTTAATTCCCTTTACTGTTTGGTATGTTTTGTAATGTAGTTTTAGTACTTTTATTGTTTTCTTAGGATGTCCTGTTTACCCTTTTCCTAAGAGAACTAGATAAAGATTATTATTTACATTTTGTCTCAGTGTCTCAAACCTTTTTTCCAACAAAATAATGGTAACAAAAACAAAAACAAAAAAAAGTTTGAGAATGGCTGATCTAGAGCAAGATCTGAGATGGTCTGTGCTTGTTTGCTTCTCTTTTCTGTAATTTATTCCAAAGGCAAGCAATAACTGCTATTGTACAGGGAAATAGAAGGATGGTCCAGGGAGCAGGTGCTTGAGGTGGTCTTTGTTTATATCCCTCTTGTAGCATTCTTGTCTTACTTCCAAGTAAATATGCACTGGATGCCACAGTACCTGCATTTCTTTCTTTCTTTCTTTCTTTATGTTCACAGCATAAAATGACAATAAAGCATAAAATCATAACAATTCAGCTATGAAAAAAAATTACAACAGTAATCTAACAATTTAAAATACATTTTAAAATAATGAATAAATTTAAATTGGAGGTAATCAAGTGTCATTACAGGCTGTTAACTGCAGGTTATGTAGGCTCTGTAGATGACATCATTTGAAAAGCCTGCCAGAATAGCCAAGCCTTAAGTTGTTTCTTGAAAATCCCCAGCAAAGGGGCCAGGCAAATCGCAAGTACTAACTGGTTCCATAGCTGAGAAGAAACTGCCAAGAAGGCCCAATTTCTTGTTTTCTCTTTCCAGGCCTCTCTCTGGTTCAGTGTCCTCAGCCATCCTTCCTTGGAAGAATGGATAGGATGGGCAGTCCCAACTGAGACTTGTAATGTTTGAAAGGCCATACAGTACTTTGTTTTTCTAATAGAACAGTGAACTCTAAAGCACTTTCAATTCAGCACTTACATAGGCCTTTCTCTCTAAGCTAGCACTGCTCAAGCAGCAGCAAAAGATTCTGGTAGAATTCACTCTACATGCTGATATTAGAGTTTTTCTTCATAAAACACCCTCCACTTAGACCATTTTGGGGGTATTATCTATGGAGAATTCATGTCCCTCACCTAAATATTTCCAAAAAACAACAACAACCATACAATAGATCACTTGCATTATCACCATGTTGGAAATTGTTGGAGATTGGCGTGTGCACCCATGTAAATACAAGCAGACAATAATTTGCGTAAGGCCACCAAGAGAGTCAAACAGCTGAACCAATATTTGAACCAGAAATTTCCTGACGCGCACACTTAGCAATTACAGCTGTGACTTATTACTATTAGAATGTTTTAGCTGTTCAGTGTTCTGCTACGTTAAGCTCTCTTTCTTTAAATGACAATAAACCATGGAATAAAGCTGATATTGTTGCTTATTCAATAATTAACATTAAATGACCATGAGCTGGAAAGTTTGAATCTATTAACGAAAGTTACTTTCTGAAGGCTATTTAGGATGATCAATGATTTGTCATTATAACATTTATCCTTAGCATGACTTTACCACTAAGTGCTTGCTCATATAAGTTCCCAAGCTCTCAGCTCTTGTCTACAGTGGTGCCTCGACTTACGAACTTAATCCGTTCCGGAAGATGGTCGTAACTCGAAATGGTAGTAAGTCGAAGCACCATTTCCCATTTAAATGCATTGAAATGCAATTAATCCATTCCGGCCGAAGAAAAAAATCACCAAAAAAACCCCGAAACACTGCAAGACCGATTGGAAACGAGATTAATCCGTTCCGGCCGAAGGGGGGGGGGAGAAAAGCAAGCCAAGCGTGCAAGACCCATCGGAAATGCAAAAAAAGCAAAGCAGAAAGCAAACCAAGCGTGCAAGACCCATCGGAAAGGCAGAAAAAGCAAAGCAGAAAGCAAGCCAAACGTGCAAGACCCATCAGAAATGCAGAAAAAGCAAAGCAGAAAGCAAGCCAAGCGTGCAAGACCCATCGGAAATGCAGAAAAAGCAAAGCAGAAAGCAAGCCAAACGTGCAAGACCCATCAGAAATGCAGAAAAAGCAAAGCAGAAAGCAAGCCAAGCGTGCAAGACCCATCGGAAAGGCAGAAAAAGCAAAGCAGAAAGCAAACCAAGCGTGCAAGACCCATCGGAAATGCAAAAAAAGCAAAGCAGAAAGCAAGCCAAGCGTGCAAGACCCATCGGAAATGCAGAAAAAGCAAAGCAGAAAGCAAGCCAAACGTGCAAGACCCATCAGAAATGCAGAAAAAGCAAAGCAGAAAGCAAGCCAAGCGTGCAAGACCCATCAGAAATGGGGGGGGGGCAAAAAACAAACAAACCCCCCAAGACCCATCGGAAATGGGGGGTAAAAAACTCCAAAAAGCAGGCAAACCCCCCAAGACCAATCAGAAATGGGGGAAAAAACAAACAAACCCCCCAAGACCCATCAGAAATGGGGAAAAAAAACTCCAAAAAGCAAGCAAACCCCCAAGACCCATCGGAAATGGGAAAAAAAAACCCAAAAAACAAACAAACCCCCCAAGACCCTTCACAGCACAGAAACATAACCCCCCCCCAGCCCAAAACCACGCTGCAAAACCCACCCAGAACAGTTTTTAAAAAGCAGAAAGCAGCATCTTACCTTACCAGGCAGTCCGAAGCCTCCTCTGATTGCACTCACTCTAACCACTGGGGCGAAAGAGCTACAAAGAAGCAGCTTCTTCGCCTACCCACAGTTAGCAATTTGAATTCCCCGCCTTTTTCCCCTGCCTTTTTCTGTTCGTAACTGGAAGCTCCGGCCGCAAGTCGAAGCAAAATTTTGCAGCCGGAGCTGGTCGTAACTCGAAATGGTCGTAAGTCAGGACGTTCGTAAGTCGAGGCACCACTGTATTTCCTTAAATACTTAACCATACCCAATAACCAAACTAAATCAATAACAACTTTTCTACTATTCTCCTACTGCATTCCTTCAGCAAATCTCTACCATGTTTGTTCCATTCCCAAAGCTGAAACAGAACATTTAAATAATGACTCACCACCTTCTTTAATTTGGAGGGAAATTTGAATGACAATCTGTATCTGAAGTCCATTGCATGCTGTATTGATGGAAGCATCATCAACTGTGTATATCTGTGAAGATTCTCAGTCATCCAGGTGAGGTTATCTTTATACTGAAGAAGCTACTTGAATGAGTAGTGAAATGTTTCAACCTAATAAGAAAGAAGTCCAGTTGCCATGACTCAACTTCCAGACATCAACTGTGTAATTCATTAACTTCTTAGATAACAAAAGTAGAGAACATTATCCTTCTAAGCAGGACTTACATACCGGCTGTAAGGCACCTCCAGCATCTACTATACAGTAAATTGCCATCTGTTCTGATCCTTCTTTTTTCTAGGTGACTTGGTCAAGATGTTGTTAGCAGACCTGTTTTTGTTATCAATCAGATAATAGCCCCAGGCACAAGGCTACCTATCTACTTGGTGCTTTGGTAGATAGCCCTCTCCTATCCCTAAGGAAGGGATAACAATTGCATGTATATATTTACTAGTTTTGAGGCCCAATCAGCATACATTTAAGCAGGTACACACTATTGATATAAGCTACCGCAAAGTGGGTTTCCTTCACGTGCATCAAATTACAATCTCCACCATCCCCAGCCTGCAAGGCAATCTGGAAGGCAAATCTGTTGGGCAAGTGTAGTCTACATGCTTCTGGCAGAAAACACCATTTAACATCAGCACACCCACAGCAGACAGGATTGTGCTGTGCTGTCAAATAGGGCTATCCCCATAAGTTCAGCTCCTTGTTGTTAATGCATTGGTTTAGCCCTGTCATAGTTCTACTTCTGAAATATTACAGCTGCTGAATCCTGGCCACTACTGAGCCCTCCATCTTACCTCTTCTTGCTCAGTATGGTCCACATTCACTAATCACAATGTAAATGGAATGTGACAGGCACCTCTATTTCTCCAGGCCTTTGTAATTTCTTTTAAACCCCATAAGACATTGCACAGTAGAGGAAGATGGAAAGAACAATATATTTTGATATTACTTTGTTGTCTTTAAACCCCCAGGGTGAAATTAGGATTAACCATTTTTTAAAAAATAAATAAATAAATAATGCTTTGGCTGGCTACTACTACGCTCATATTTCTTTAGCCCAAGTAGATTTAGTGACTGGGCTTAGAAAACAAAGTTAATTTCTTCGCTTCTTCTTCTGAGATGACAGCCTGAGGGGGAAGGAAAAGTCAGAGACGAATACTCTTATGAGCATGACTCACAATATAAAGTGACTCGGATTTGAAGGGAGAAATCATTAAAATGAACAAAGAGACATACCTTGTGAAGTTTCAGGAATTGCTAGCAGAATAAAACACGTCCTCATCTCTTCTTTATTTCCAAAAAGTTGGGGGCAGTTGGCACCTCATGGCAAAGAGGTCAACCCATTGCAAAAGTTTCAAAAGCACATGGGCAACAATAACCAACTTTTCTTGTATAGGTATGCTCATTCATGTGAAGTCTTTGCCATAATAAAATTAATGAGATATCGTCAGCATCCATGGTGGGATTTATGACGGCAAGTTTTTTTTCCTTGGGTAATTTAAAAGAGACACTAGGTAAAACCCAAGAGCCAAATCTTCCTGTTAGTTCCAGCCAGAAGCGACTCAGTGAATAAATAAGACTTGGTAAATCATTTTGCTCCATTTTGGTTGGGAATAAGAGAAGGTTCTAGCCCAAAGATATGCTGGATATTGTGTATGCAGAATTAGTCTTTCTGATTCTATAGTGGCTACACTGACTGATGGCAGAGTGGCGGGCTCTTTCCCAGCCCTACAGTATTGATTAACTAAATCTGGATTAAATAAAATTAATGCAAATTAATTAAAATTAATGAGAGACCACAGAATAATTACCCCTATCATGATATCTGGAAAGCTCAGTGGGTTATATCTGGAAAGCTCAGCAGTACCTTACTGAGGAGCAAGGAGCTGGGAGTTTGATTCTGCACCTAAGAGACAAGACAGCCTGTGCAGTCTTTGGCAAGGGGCACATTCACAAAAAAAAACTGTCAGAAGAAAGGAATGGTAAACTCCTTCAGAGTGCTTTATATGTAGGAAACCCTGACAAGGATTGTTTCACATCAGAATCAGCTTAATGGCATGTTATATATCAAGATGACCTCTCCTACTGATGTTATTGAATGATATATCTTGAGGTTCAGAATTGTCTCCTTAAATGTGATGTGAACACTATGGTGCCCAAATGAGAACTTAAATCATCCCTCCCTATCTGCTTCCTTATCACAAACTCTCAAATTTGCTGCCCCATGTTGTCATGGTGGAAGGGACGAAAGAAGAAATTATTCTTCGCACTATGTGAGGAACTCTGGGGGTCCTAATCCAGAAAAAAACCCGTTTCCAAGCTATGGTTGATATAGTTTACAAAGAGCTATTCTTTTTATTGGACCATTCAGGCATACATGGCAGTCACAGGAATAGTACATCCCGGATGGTGGGCAGGTTCAGCATCTTGACTTCCCAGAGCAGTGGCTCTCAACCACTGGTTCTCAACCAGAGGTTCAAGTACCGTGACTGGAACACAGAAGTCATGTACACAAGACATCATAATTAGCAAAAACAAAACAAAAAGCAAAACCACTCTCCTTCAGTCTCCAAGTGCGATGTGACACCAAACCCTACTTCCCATGGATTAACCATCTGTGACTTTTTGACATTTTAGCAGTAACTCTGGAGACTCAGTGTTTTTTCCTAATCTCCCATTCCCCTGCTTCATGACCTACTGTAAATGCTAAGTATAATAATGAGATGTCTGTAAATCCATAAAGTCCCCAGAAAAGGTGGACTTTTTGAGTCTGTCATGGAGGAGCTTAGGTTCTTTCACTGAGTGATAGATGAGAAGTGAATTTGGAAGGCCAAGAAACAAAATCCTAGAGCTTCACTCTCTGTACAGCACAGCTCAGAATGATTCTTCATGCTGTGTTTTAAAAGTAACCTGTTTCATTAGTCACTGCTTTAGACAGCAAGAGATCATTACTGCCCAATGAAAGCTGCTGAATCATGACTGGGTGCCTGAAGCCAACCCCTGTTTATAAAATCATCTGTCTAACAGGCATTGCACCCAGTAACATATGAAGAAAGGTAGCAACTAATAGTGAAAGACTTGAAGGATCTACATCAAATGTGCATCCACTCTTTGGCTAACATCCTGCCCCTTCCAGATTAAAATCAAAGTAATTTTTTTTCCCAGAGCATCTCTGAATTTTGAAGACTGTCAGAACTATAATGGGGAAGAAAGAACTACCCATCTCTTAAAATGGATAGAACCCCAGAAAAGTTTAGCCTCTGGCCACACAGAGAAGCAGGTTATTTGGAAATTGTTTAATACGCTATGGACTGGAGTTGGCAGAACTAAAATGAATGTAAGAAAATGAGATTTTCAGACTGATACAGTTCTCTGCAACTGTGGAGAAGAACAGGCAGTGTCACAGCTGTATCAGTACTGTATGCACTTCAACATGAACTATGAAAAATGTGATGTTACCCTGTTTCCCCGAAAATAAGACCTAACCTGAAAATAAGCCCTAGTATGATTTTTCAGGATGCTCGTAATATAAGCCCTACCCCAAAAATAAGCCCTAGTTAAGTGAAACCCCGCCATCCACCATTGTGCAGCAACCAGAAAAAGATGACACGACTGTATTTGAATAAATGTAGATAGTTGTACATGAAAAAAATAAAACACCCCTTGAAAATAAGCCCTAATGCGTTTTTTGGAGCAGAAATTAATATAAGACCCTGTCTTATTTTCGGGGAAACACGGTAGCTTCCCCAAATGCTCTTGTGTTACCCATTATTGAATGGAAATAATCATACTTACCTAAGACTACGCAAAAGCCTTTGACTGTGTGGACCACAATAAACTAAGGCAAGTTCTTAAAGAAATGGGAGTGCCTGACCACCTTATCTATCTCCTGAGAAATCTATATGTGGGACAGGAAGCAACAGTTAGAACTGGATATGGAACAACTGATTGGTTCAAAATTGGGAAAGGAGTATGACAAGGCTGTATATTGTCTCCCTGCTTATTTAACTTATATGCAGAATACATCATGTGAAAGGCTGGACTGGATGAATCCCAAACCGGAATTAAGATTGCCGGAAGAAATATCAACAACCTCAGATATGCAGATGATACCACTCTGATGGCAGAAAGTGAGGAGGAATTAAAGAACCTCTTAATGAGGGTGAAAGAGGAGAGCGCCAAAAATGGTCTGAAGCTCAACATCAAAAAAACTAAGATCATGGCCACTGGTCCCATCACCTCCTGGCAAATAGAAGGGGAAGATATGGAGGCAGTGACAGATTTTACTTTCTTGGGCTCCATGATCACTGCAGATGGTGACAGCAGCCACAAAATTAAAAGACGCCTGCTTCTTAGGAGGAAAGCAATGACAAACCTAGACAGCATCTTAAAAAGCAGAGACATAACCTTGCTGACAAAGGTCCGCATAGTCAAAGCTATGGTTTTTCCAGTAGCGATGTATGGAAGTGAGAGCTGGACCATAAAGGAGGCTGACTGCCGAAGAATTGATGCTTTTGAATTGTGGTGATGGAGGAGACTCTTGAGAGTCCCCTGGACTGCAAGGAGATCAAACCTATCCATTCTGAAGGAAATCAACCCTGAGTGCTCACTGGAAGGACAGATTCTGAAGCTGAGGCTCCAATACTTTGGCCATCTCATGAGAAGAGAAGACTCCCTGGAAAAGACCCTGATGTTGGGAAAGTGTAAAGGCAAGAGGAGAAGGGGACGACAGAGGACGAGATGGTTGGACAGTGTCATTGAAGCTACCAACATGAATTTGACCCAAATCCGGGAGGCAGTGGAAGACAGGAGGGCCTGGCGTGCTCTGGTCCATGGGGTCACGAAGAGTCAGACACGACTTAACGACTAAACAAAAACAAAAACACCTAAGATTTACAATATTTTGCATTATATTAATTGTATTGTGGTTGTGATATGAATAAAGAAGAAAGTAAGTTACCATTATGCCATGTGTAAAACTAATATATTCCTGTGCCTTCTTAACAATACTTTACCATTCCTCCCTACTGGGGCTGTTTTTGGAAACCAGATAAAAATGTTCATCAGTCCCCTCAAGTGGCAAATTTGGTTTGTTACACAAAATATGTTTAAACACACAGGCACGCACACACACAGAGAGAGAGAGAGAGAGAAGCCAAACACAAAATGTCAGCCTGAGCATTACCTGCCGAAGGTGAAGAAGTTGTTTCAAAATGATTTGAGCATAGCACGTAAACTAAACTCTCTCTAACCCTTATATAAATTATGGTACATGTCATTGCCTTTTATTTAAGTCCTTAATGCATAAAAACACAGACCCTGTCTATTTTTTCCTCTATTTCTTCAACTGCGTATCTAAAAGTTTCCATTTTTTTAAACTGCATTTTTCTGTTCAACAGTAAGCTAAAAAAAAAAACTTAAAGTCTCAGGTTGGCTGAAATTCTAAAGACAGGCATTCTCGTACATATTAATTTAGTGGACAAATTGAACTGTCATACAACTGTCAAAGAACTGCAGCCTGTTGACGAAAAAGAGAGTCTGAACATTTTGATACCTGAAACAATCTGTAGCCCTAGCCCAGATTCATCAGGAAAGGCAGGCAAGGAGGGCAGTGTTGTTTGCATTTGATGGCCTACTGCTGAGCTGATTGGGCCTGGATTAACTGACACACACACACACACACACACAATGTAATTGGAAGAAAGAAGGCCACAACTTTATTGATCACAGCAGCAGTCGTCCTGGCTAGGCATTGGGTTGGATTCACCTCCATCGGGGGGCCTGCATGCCAACCCAATGCAAGCCACCATCTCCTTAAGAGACCTCTGTGATGGAAGTTCCCTCAGGAGGCCATGTGGATGTAAGCCACTCCGTGGCTCCCCTGCCTCCTAGGGTGGGGGCAAATATCCCCCCCCCCCGAGCTGGGGCAGATCCCAGTCCCCGCCACAGGTTCCCATGTGGGATTTCTCTCCCACCAAAAACCTGCAGGTCACCACCTGCTGTCCAACCACTGGTTGGATCCTTCCCAATGCCTGAAAATGCCAGCCAAGTTGTGACGAAAGAAACACAAGTTTGGGAAACCAACAGATTAACAATCCCAATCGACATACGAGCAGAGGAATGTGATTCATTTTTATTTATTTATTATTAGATTTTTATCCCGCCCTTAATTGTGATGCAACCAATTAAGGAGTGGGGAGGGAGGGGGCTGGATTTCTGGCGAACTGAGGCTTCCCACCTCAGCTCGCCCTCCTTTTAGAACATGCCAGCAGACCGGACTGTAAACCCCATCCTTCAGGTCCGCCGGCAGGCAACCACATGCCCCTTGCATAGCCCAGCCAATCTTCTAAGGGGGTTGTGCTGCTGGGTCCAGCGTGGGCTTACCCAGACCCCTCTTCGCCGCTCGCCACATGGCGGCCTCCATCTTATTTTTGGCCACTGCCAGAGGGACCCCAGTCACCGCTCTGGCCTCAACGCAGGACCGGGTAAGTGTCCCGGCCTTCCTACCTGTAATGCCTCCTGCCCTCAGACTCCAAGACAAATAAGCGTTTTCAACATCTTCCCAAAAAAGTTGAGTTTCTTCCATTCATGTTGTCTCCTCCCTCAAGAGAAAGGATGTGTGTATATGTTTGCGCTTCTGCTTGCTGCTAACTTTTGCTTTCTGACATTTCACTTCCCCAAATTCAAAATAAAACAGCCCCTTCAATTACTCCTTTCTACCTCTCAACTTCAAAAGCAAAACAACCTCTTTTAAACTTTTTTTTAAATAAAAAGTCCAGCTAAATTGAGCCCCTGCAGCTCATTCTCATCCTGCTTCTTTTCTTTCTTTGGGGGTAGCCACTTCTGGCTTTTCTGCTCCCTTTTCCTTCCTGCTCACTTTACAATGCCTCCCCGTCCTCCACAAAGAGAGGCAGTGGGATGTATGTAATGAACCATCCATGTGACTCTTCCATCTGCCCCCTATTGCTCAGAGAACAAACAAGTGACAAAGGGAGACACATTCTTGTTACAGTGAAAAAGTTGTGAATTAAAGCCATGATCATTACAGGCCACAAAGCAACTCCATTCTACCTCATTACTACAAAAAACTAAAGTATTACTGAAATAATGTGTTGATGGATTAGTTCTGAGCTCTACTCCAGAGCGTTCTAGGAAACATGAATAATGGGTTGTAGATCCACATACATAGTACACAGCACTGCTTATGGACCATGCTGGTTTCTTGAAACCCTGGCATCTTGCCTGGGTTGCCAGACAGTGATACCAGACCTGGATTCACTAGTAATTTCAAATTGTTAAAAGCACCATAATTATCCCAGAAGACCTTGGAAAGGAGATAGTACATCTGGGCTTCTATCCCATGCTCCAGAACGTTTCTCTCACCCCCGTTCAAAATCTGTATTTTTATAGTTTGCTAGTTTATTCTGTTTTAATAACCGTATATTATATTTTATTGTAAGCACACTTGGGAAGCACACTTGGCCAAATGGCTGGCTAGAAATATAAGAAATAACTAAATCTGTGATCTTCAGAAATTTTAATTAACAAGGAATAAATGTTAGGATTTAGTCACATGGTGACTAATTTGGTGATGCATAATGATACAGGGAAAGAAGGCAAAATGGCTGCAATGTAAAGATGAGGTCATTTTCTTCACAGTGTATTACATGTCTTGAAAAACTAGGGATGTGCACTGTTCCATGATTCAGTCTGTGCCCAAATAAAGTCATAGCTTGATGTCCAACCCAGACAGTCTCCTTTTGAAGACACTCCAACCCAATCTTTTTCTGGGTCTGCACTGGTATTTGTGTGTTTCTGGATCTATGGGAAAACAGTCAGTCCCATGAATGTTGTGGGAAGGGATGCAAATGACTATGACTTGAGGTGGGGCTACACAGCAGCATCAGGATTGTTGCTGACAGAATTATTTGGCCAAAGCACGCTGGAAAAAAGCAGGACATAGCTTTGGTATCATCAAGAAAAGAAAAAAACAAAGGGTGTGTGGAGAAAAGCTGGCCCTATCATCCTACAATGTATCATCCAGAATCCACTACTACAACCTGCTGACCTCATTCAGAAACCCTCAGCCATGGGAATGTGGAGGAGAGATTGTGAGCTCCATTCGGAGGAGAAACTGCCAGCTCAGAATCCTCCTTGTAAAATATGGATACTTTCTACTCACTTTTTCCCACTTTTAGCCACATGGTGACTTTTAAATTTTAATAATCTTTTACCCCATGAATGCTAAATTTAATATGAGAGAGGTATGAGGGGTGCCACTTTGCTCTGTGAGTGCTGGTGGGCCCTTACTATACCCTGAGGTTGCCTCAGAAGTGCACAAATAGCCCTGGTTTGGTTTGTATAGACACATTGTATAGATATATTTCACCTCTCTATTAAATTAATGCATGCACACATGAAAGGAAGAACCCTGGTCAGATGGAGGCTGTAAGAATTCTACCACTTGTCTTATATGCTACCCAACTGGGTGGGGGTGGGGGGTTGCAGTCCCACTGACCTGATCAAGGCCAGTAAGGTGATGTTTCCCACTTTGGAGCTGATTAGTTTTCTGTGCTAGAATACACGCAAAGGCTACCTAGGGTATGGAGGCAGGGGTGGCTTGTGCTGCACCTGGCTGTATATACATCAAACTCTGGCTTCTGGAGGTTTTGTCCTTTAAAAGGAACACTTCTGATCTTTGTATCTGTGCACATAATTTCCTTGGCTGGTACAAAGCTGAACATTTTTTTTAAGACTTGGCAAATGAGATCTATCAGTGATGAGAAGTCAGAAGTCACCAGGAATAAAATAGTGAGACAGTCTGTATATTGAAGGCCCAACACAAAAGGAAGAAATATGCCTGTAAACCCATACTCCTGGGGCTGAGACTGCAGCTTCATTGTGTTCAACACAGGAATGGACAAATCTGCCAGCTTTGTTTTCTCTCTCCTTTAATTTATTTGAAATCTTTCCATATCATTGCTAAATAGATTTTAAAAATCTGGCTAACTTCATATCAAAGATGAAACAAACAAAATTCTCAACCATGCGCACTAGTCATATTGAATAGGTGCAATGATTCCCAACGTGAGTAGAGCATCTTGTACCTGCCCGCCAGGTAGCTGTTCAACTTGAGGAGCCTGCCAGAAGTTCTGAATCTAATTTAGCAGCACAAAAAGAATTGAATATACATGGGCTTCCAGCCAATCTCTTAAGAGTTAAGGCTAGTATCATGTTGCTCAAATAAAGAGTAGATAAGAAATCCCATAAGCATCTCCCCTGCTCCAGCAGGCTCCCTATTGTGTGACCAGTTGCACGAGAAACCTGCCAGAGCTGGTGGTTTAACCTGACCAATGGGAAGGACACAATGTATACACCAGTTGCCAGATACCGCAGTCAAACCGCTTAGGATGAAGCGTATGATCCTCCTCCCACCATGAGATATTTTTACTGCTCATGACGAAGCTGAGGTAGGTGTGTGCTGTAACTGTTCTCCTTACCGCATGTCCATTGAACACCACCAGAATGTCATGGTAGGTAGAAAATAGCTGAGCGTGACACACTACACCCCAGCATACTGTGACTACGGTAGTTAAAATAAAGCTATATCCAAACTCTGAATGCGTAATTCAGGCATTGGAAAGGAAAGTCACACAAACACATACTGGTTTGTTTAAAAATTGCAAACTGATTTTGGCCAGCCACAGGGAAAAACATTAAGAAGATATTTCAGATCAATATTTGTACTTCCGTTCTTCAGTTCCTTTTACACCTAAGAGTTTGTGGGTGGGGAGAAATTTAGAGTAGAGAAAAGAATAGGAAATTTATTATTCTCCTCTTCAAAGTTTATATCTGAAGCTTCAATCTGAATTAATTTTGGCTCTTTAAAAATGTGAAGTAATATGCTCTAGGGCAATACTCGTACATTGTGTCAATCACTAGCACTTCCCACTCACTTGTGCCTCCCACATGTGGGCTCTTGAGACTTTATGATTACTGTAAACCAACATTTCCCCTGAGAGCCGCAATTTTCAAATCGCACCATCAACTGTCATGGGGATGTTTCTAATAATTTTTTTAAAAAAACACCTCTACCCTGTGTTTACAGCAATAAAAAGGTCTCTCCTGTTTATTCAATTTCTAGTTTTCAAGCTACAGTCACTTTGCAATGTGTATGGATGTTTATAAATACCATGATAATAATCTTATAAAGCATTTTTCATATTTGTCCCTTTCAGGCATATTTTGCAACAGAAGCTACCTTATCCCCAAGCACCAGTGAAACATTACTCTTGGAGTTTAGTTCTTCTTCACTAGGGTAGAGCAGCAACTGCCTTCCCCCCAGGGTAACTCCTAGACATGCAATTTTTGAATTCGTTTTGGACCGCAAATCCCATAATTCTTCATTCTGTCAGTTCCATCTGACAAACCCATATCTACAAACCCTAACCCTAACTGTGGCTCATCTGGAGAAAAGGCCTAGCTGGGTAGGCTTTGAGGCCCAGCATAGGCCTTGTTGTTGTTGTTTAGTCGTTAAGTAGTGTCCAACTCTTCGTGACCCCATGGACCAGAGCACGCCAGGCACTCCTATCTTCCACTGCCTCCCGGAGTTGGGTCAAATTCATGTTGGTAGCTTCGATGACACTGTCCAACCATCTCGTCCTCTGTCGTCCCCTTCTCCTCTTGCCTTCACACTTTCCCAACATCAGGGTCTTTTCCAGGGAGTCTTCTCTTCTCATGAGATGGCCAAAGTATTGGAGCCTCAGTTTCAGGATCTGTCCTTCCAGTGAGCACTCAGGGTTGATTTCCTTCAAAATGGATAGGTTTGTCCTCCTTGCAGTCCAGGGGACTCTCAAGAGTCTCCTCCAGCACCACAATTCAAAAGCATCAATTCTTCAGCGGTCAGCCTTTTTTATGGTCCAGCTCTCACTTCCATACATCGCTACTGGAAAAACCATAGCTTTGACTATGCAGACCTTTGTCGGCAAGGTGATGTCTCTGCTTTTTAAGATGCTGTCTAGGTTTGTCATTGCTTTCCTCCTAAGAAGCAGGTGTCTTTTAATTTTGTGGCTGCTGTCACCATCTGCAGTGATCATGGAGCCCAAGAAAGTAAACTCTGTCACTGCCTCCATATCTTCCCCTTCTATTTGCCAGGAGGTGATGGGACCAGTGGCCATGATCTTAGTTTTTTTGATGTTGAGCTTCAGACTATTTTTGGCGCTCTCCTCTTTCACCCTCATTAAGAGGTTCTTTAATTCCTCCTCACTTTCTGCCATCAGAGTGGTATCATCTGCATATCTGAGGTTGTTGATATTTCTTCCGGCAATCTTAATTCCGTCTTGGGATTCATCCAGTCCTGCCTTTCGCATGATGTATTCTGCATATGTTAAATAAGCAGGGAGACAATATACAGCCTTGTCGTACTCCTTTCCCAATTTTGAACCAATCAGTTGTTCCATATCCAGTTCTAACTGTTGCTTCCTGTCCCACATATAGATTTCTCAGGAGATAGATAAGGTGGTCAGGCACTCCCATTTCTTTAAGGACTTGCCATAGTTTGTTGTGGTCCACACAGTCAAAGGTTTTTGCGTAGTCAATGAAGCAGAAGTAGATGTTTTTCTGGAACTCTCTGGCTTTCTCCATAATCCAGCGCATGTTAGCAATTTGGTCTCTAGTTCCTCTGCCCCATCGAAATCCAGCTTGTACTTCTGGGAGTTCTCGCTCCACATTCTGCTGAAGCCTACCTTGTAGGATTTTGAGCATAACCTTGCTAGCATGTGAAATGAGTGCAATTGTACGGTAGTTGGAGCATTCTTTGGCACTGCCCTTCTTTGAGATTGGGATGTAGACTGATCTTTTCCAATCCTCTGGCCACTGCTGAGTTTTTTTTCTTGAACAGATCTCTGGTTTTCCCCCTTCTATTATTTTCCTCTATTTCTTTGCACTGTTCATTTAAGAAGGCCCTCTTGTCTCTCCTTGCTATTCTTTGGAAGTCTGCATTCAATTTTCTGTAACTTTCCCTATCTCCCTTGCATTTTGTTTCCCTTCTCTTCTCTGCTATTTGTAAGGCCTCGTTGGACAGCCACTTTGCTTCCTTGCATTTCCTTTTCTTTGGGATGGTTTTTGTTGCTGCCTCCTGTACAATGTTACGGGCCTCCATCCATAGTTCTTCAGGCACTCTGTCCACCAAATGTCCACTTCTAAACTTCAGGCAAGGTGTCAAAATATATAATAGCGAACAAAGTTCCACGTTTTTCTTAACGTAGATTATCTGGATTCCTTCCATTCTTGATTTTACCCGCATCTGGTACAGAAACTGGTGTGGCAACCATATTGGACATGTTAAACTGTATTATTATTATTACTATTAATATTATTATTGTTCCCCCAAGTATCTTAGTAGCCATCAGGAACTAGGGTTGAACAATATACAATGAGGCAAAGTTGCTGTGTAGATTTGAGTCCAAACTACAATTTTCTTGAACTTAAGAATTAAACACTGTTTTATGAGAATTAGAGAGGAGAAATGCTAGTTGAATATTGTACATAATTGATGTTTTTTTGGCAATCATCCCTCTGCTACTAACAAAGCACATGAGGACAAGTCTTTATATAAATGGGAAAGTATTATGCTTTAGCTCAAGTATATGAGGAAAAGAGATAAATGAGCTTTAAATATTAACAAGAAAATCGTACAGTTAAAAGATAGGACAATACTTCAGCATGAATGATCAGAAAAGCTTTTAACTGGAAAGTGTATGGATCTGATGAGCAGTTTTTGAGACTGAAAAGCTTCCACTATTTTAAAACAGACTGGAATGTTAGTGGGTAGTCATATTTCCCCTCTCATTTGATGTGCATGTTCTTGGTCACCAATGGACTATGTGGAATGGTAACAGCAAATGGGTAAATCAGTAACTTAGGTCTACGCCTCTGTTGTCAACAGCCATCTAGTGTTATGATACTGGTAAAGCTGGAAGTAACTACAGCATATAATATGCCATACCCACATAGATGATGTATCTGTTAAGGGTATGACTGTGGGTAGTTTCAAATTCCTGACATTTGGGACTTTGGGTGAACACAGAAAGCCCACTTAGCACAACATGTTAACCAAAGGGTGTTTTGATAATGCCATGCGTTTACATTTTGAGGTGGCTATATGATTTTAAGTCTGTGGCGAGGGCTGGGACTTTTTAGCATAAGGTTGAGGGAGCCTTGGAGATCCAGGCAGAAGAGGCACATGATGTTTTGCCTAGGAGGGATGACCTCAGTAGGACACTTTGATATGCTAGGATACAATCAGTCCAGTGAACTGTTTTCTGAATACAAGTCTCATAATCTGCTCTCCATCATCTGTGACATTTTGTCCACTCTATGCCGATTTGTCTTTTTTCTTGTGTTCCTTCCCTCTCCTATAATGTAGGAAACAACAAGAAGTCACTGGGTTAGTTCATAAGATGGCAGCTTACTGCACTGTTAAGGCCTTCACTTTAACTGCTGGGCAAGCGCTTTAATCCATCCTGACCAGTTTGCTCAGAAATTATAAATTGTTGAACCAAAGAACTGATGCATTCCATAGAAAGGCAGTGTGTTTTAATTATACAATGGGTACAGTATTATTTATAGAGATGGGAGTATTCGTATTCATATACGAATATCCCCGCACAGGTGGCGTTAATGAGAGTCCACTCACCGATCCGCAATGGACATGGATGGCGCGATTCTACGACTGGCTCCACAGTGCGCGATCCGCTCACCACTCCTGGCAGGAGGCAGGACGACAAGCCTCTCTGCAAGGTCAAAGAGTGGCAAGTGGATTGCGCGCTGCGGAGCCATTGGTAGAATCGCGCCATCCGCATCCGCGGTGGATCGGTGAGTGGACTGTCCAACCCGATGGGGCTGGACCCTTGTTAACGCCACCTGTGCAGGGATATTCGTATTTGTATACGAATACCCCCATCTCTAATTATTTATTTATTTCATGGATTTTTAGGCAGTTTTTCATTTTAACAGCCCCAAAGTGGTTTAGTATATTATAGAGTCAAAAATCAATAAAAATGAGTGATGAGAGAATATAACAGCAAGATAAATAATAAAGTAAAATATTTAATTAAAATCATTTAAATCATTGCAATTAACTGACTAGGTTAGCAATCAAGGAAATAACCTAGAAAAAGAAGGCATTCTATGTTTTCTTTAAAGCTACCAAAGTTTCAATTTCTGTAAAAGCTACATATTTATACCTCTCTATATAGATGATCTAGATATCAACGAGCTAACTTCAGAATCTAGAGGGCTAAATGATACCCTATTCTTTGTGGAATGTGTAAGTTTCAAAATTGGTGTATTTTTGAACAAAACAAAATGAAATAACAAGGACTCAATGTAAGCAACAGTATTCATATATAAAAGCTGCACATTTTCCTGTTTGCTGAAATGACAGTATTCACATGGATGACTTATGTTTTAAAAGCAGCTGCTTTTACAATTCTGAAATCTATTAGTTGTACTATATAATCCCCTTAAAATTAAATTTCTTTCCTTCTCAAATGGAGCATCTACACTTAGATATTAATGCATGAAGCACAAATCTGAGAGCTGAACAAAGCTGTGCTTGACTACACAGGCATTTGTCCCATTATTTGGGCCACTCACACTTTATGCCAGTGCAAACCAGCCTGTCCCCAGAGCATTCCTACCCACACTTTTTTGGATTCCCTATCAGGCAGTACTGTTTTTAGCTGGACCATAAGGAAGGCTGACCACCGAAGAATTGATGCTTTTGAATTGTGGTGCTGGAGGAGACTCTTGAGAGTCCCCTGGACTGCAAGGAGAACAAACCTATCCATTTTGAAAGAAATCAACCCTGAGTGCTCACTGGAAGGACAGATTCTGAAGCTGAGGCTCCAATACTTTGGCCATCTCATGAGAAGAGAAGACTCCCTGGAAAAGACCCTGATGTTGGGAAAGTGTGAAGGCAAGAGGAGAAGGGGATGACAGAGGACGAGATGGTTGGACAGTGTCATCGAAGCTACCAACATGAATTTGACCCAACTCCGGGAGGCAGTGAAAGACAGGAGGGCCTGGCGTGCTCTGGTCCATGGGGTCACGAAGAGTCGGACACGACTAAACGACTAAACAACAACAAGGATTGCTTAATTTTGGTTTGATTCCAGCATGCATGATCACTGGGATAGAACCAAAGCAGCTGGCTGGCTATCCCTTTGGAGATGCCTCTTAACAATTTTAACTCTCTTGTCTCTTACCAATCTTGAGAAATGGAAAACTTCCATGGGGAGAGGAAATTTTGCATTGCTTTTTAATTGTTCCTAATATATGAGGAATGCTTTGAAAGGGTATTTTTTAAGCTCAGTCAAAGCATTGCTGATGCGCTGTGTCAGTTGGCAACCATTAAAAAGAAATTGAAAGCTTTGTGTCCCTTCCCCTACTGAGCAGAAGTTTTCTATTTTTCAAGAGCATAAAGGTTGTTAAGAGGCTTCTCCAAAGGAACAGGCAGCCAGGTGTGTAGTGATCTTGAGAAATCTTTCCTTTTGAAGGGAAAGAAGATCTTGATAATTCTAAACAGGGTTGTCTGAGGTGTAGTGTGGTTACCTGACCCAAAACCACCTGATCATTGCATGTGGATGCAAGGATGGCACCATGCATCACAATGCCACTTTATCTGACCTCGAGTGACCCTATTTATCCTGCTCCAGCCCACTCCAATTTGGCCATCTAGCCAAGCCCTAAATCCCTTTTCCAGCTATAGAAACAGAAAGAAAGAAGATAGTACAAGTTGGTCATAGCAGGTGACATGCAAGCTCTGATAAGGTACACAAAGTCATAGGCTGATCACATAATACTGTACTTGCTATGCCAAAGCATAACCACTAGTGATAAGGCTAGTGACAAGTGTACACAAGGTGGTGCTAGACTCCACCCATGTCATAAACAGATACACTTGTGTAAAATTTTGGAACTGGAGTGTCATGCATTTAGTTTAATTCTAGGCACAGGATCTCATCAGTTGGGGACAAAATTGATATATCCCATGGTCAAGTCCCTATATATTCTGCAATCTTTGGAAAGATGAACATCGCCATTACTTGCTTTTCACTTTTGAAACTTTATGTTTCAAGAATCCTTCTTGACTCCGGTAATTTTTCTTTGCTCTCAAAGTTTGTTAGGTGTCCTCCTGGATACCTAACAGCTAGTTTATATCAGCAATTATTAAGCAAATTCTACAATACAAAACCCGACATTCCATAAATGGAACAGTCTGGATTTTTGCAAGAGAGCACCCCAGAGCTGTTCAGAAGCTGAGAAAAAAAAAATCCTAAAATAGACATACAAAATGTGGAAATGTACTATGCAGCCTACCATTCTCACTTACAATTTCACTGAATCCAGTCTAATATTAGTACATGCTGAAATGTATCTTACAATGTCTGAGAGTACACGGTGAGTCACAATTGCCTGAAGGATTCTTGTAGCCTACTCAGTGTGCGCATGTTTGTGTGGCTTTTAATCTAGCAGCATGCAGGGCTACTTTTAGCTAACTTTTGTTGAAATGGTAACTCCTCAGACGTCACTGGCACTTGTAAAAAAATACACAGAGAGAAGCAAATTTGGATTGACAATTCTTCTATTATTTTAAGAGAGAAAAAATTGGTGTTATTCCAAAGGAACACTCTACTGGAACACTCCCTCTGGAGATCCTACTGAAATGAATGTGGCACATGCAAGGGTTCATTTGGTGTTGCGAGCATTGAATAAACAATATAAAAAGCTGTCTTATACTGAGGAAAATGGTTGGTACCTCTAACTCAGTATTGCCAATTCTGATGGGAAGCAATGGCTATCACAGCAGTGGCTCAGACAAGATTCTTTTCTAGCCCTGCCTAAAGAATCCTGAAGGTCTCCCATCAAGATGTTAACCAGGACTGGCTCTGGTTAGCTTCTAACAATCAGAAAATTTTAGGAAAGTTCTAAACTCCATGTTTCTAAATAGGACTTTTCCTCCTAGCTCTTGTTTTGTGTAGCATTTATTTAATCAGTATGTATCAGTAATTAGCAAGTCCTGGTAGCAGGCATAGCCATGTAGAGAAGGGAGTGAGGATGCATGGCCAAACAGACATTGAAGAAGAAAAGATGTTAGAATCGCTAATTGCACAAGAACACTAGTAAACAGCATGCTTCAGTGATGCCCTGGGTAGCATTGTATTCATCTTGAAATGGACCCATGTGGCACAGGCTTTTCTTCCCTTTGAGGGAGAAAAAAGAACAACCAGTACAACGAGCTTCATATTTTTCTGTTTCCTTGACTGGGTCTCCACAAAGGCCATCAAAACATTCCACCCTAAGGGCAAAAGGGACAGGGCTGTATAATTTGTGTTGCTGGTCAAACAGTAAGTCCTCCTTCCTGCTCAAAGTACAGAGTATCCAAAGCCAGTGTGGTCAAGACACAACAAGATTCTGCAAACAGCCCACCTTCCGAAGTATTAAACAAACTAAATTACTAATTTGTGATCTTTTTATTGCCATGAAAACTCTCCTGCTTCAGAGAGTTGACTCTCTTTGCTAATGACAACATTGGCCCTCATATACTTTGGACTGTTTTAATGATTTATTAGTCCTGTATTGAAAGCAAGGCTCAGTGATGCCAATGATGCTTTGGGAGATCTCCCAGGCTTCCTCACTGTACACCTTACTCAGCTGAGCACCACTTTTCATTAAATCCAAGTAGAACATATAGCGTTGTCCATCAGTTATGAAGGCTTGTTCCCCTATAAAATCAGCCAACATAGGCCTGAGTCCAGGCCAAAGCTTGGAAAAGGTGGTGGGTTTCTTTTTTTGTTTTGTTTTGTTTTTGGACTCATACTCCCAGAACCCCCTAGTTTGGCCAAATTCTTCGCAGCTGTAAAAAAGGAACTCTTCAAGCAGCAGTCCAGAGATTTTATTCAGATTTATTGTTCTAAGGTGACAGACTGTGGAAGAGATAAAAACAATGAAATGATTAAGCTGAAACAATTAAATGATAAGTTCCATTGTATTCTCAAAATTATACATAGACTCTTGTTACCTAAACGTCCCGCCACAGGATGCTTTTATTTGTAAGTTGTACCTGGCTAAAACGATGTCCTGATGTAACACAAGCCCTGAGATGCCCTTAACTATAGCTTCTGTTACAGCGGAGGCAATAATGAATTCTATGGAGAAGCACGTGTTGCTTTAGACATACTTGCAAGCTTTGACAAGTACATGGAATTGCAATTATAGGGAGTTCTTTGGGGATAACACAGGAGTATCTAAGGCCTCTGAACAGGAATGTCTTGGTTTGTTTGCATAAAGGTTTCTACTACAGCAGGTTAAAATCATTCAAAGTTACTGTCAAGAACCTAGACAAAGGCAGTCAGAATTCTGGAACAAAAAAAAAAGCTGGGACAAATCAACTAGCAACTGCAAAAAAATTTTTTTAAAACTGGTTCACTTGGACAGAGTCCAATATCATCAAATGCAAAATGTTCAAATGAATGCAAATGAAGGTTAAATGTGTGGGGGGGTGAATGTGTGTGGTTTTGAATGGAGTTTAGCATGTTTGAAATTGATTTAAACATTTTGACTACACAATGCACAGTGAAGGGCAATTTTTTTTTGCCCAGAAAGCATGTTTTTTTGTTGGAAAACAGGGTATTTTATTCCTGTGAGAGGGTCATTTATTTTAAAATCACTTGTGAAACTGATTTATTTTGAATTGTTTTGGCATATGTGAATGCCTCTGTCAGTGTGAATCATGTCTGAGGGATTTGTCAAATAATGGATGCCAGAATGGTTTTGGGCTGCAGGAAAACCTTGCAGTCCCATCTGAAAAGAGAGCCAGGAGAGAGAGAAAGTTTGGTTGGGGGAAGTCTTTCCTCTTTCCCAAGCCTAGAAGCTGCCCATCTTGTACATTTCTCTGGTCAGTTTCTCTTTGCCACTCACTGGTGCGCCTTCCCTCTTGCCAGTCCACACTGCCAGTTCCCTTGCTCCCTCCACCCCATGTATGTGTCTGTGTATCTGTGTGTCTGGGTGCATGTGTCAGTCTGCAGGGAAAGCTTACAGTCCAATCTGTTTTATTTATTTTTTATTTCATACTGAACTAGCACTATGCCAGATTGCAAGAAATAAAAAAAATATTATAATGATACCACAGCAGTGGTGGCTAGTGGTTGTGAGATACAGCCAGTGTGAAGGTGGTTGGGTGCAGGAAAAAGCCTCAAATGCAGTGATTCTAAATGAGAGTGTAGCCCCCTTGACTGATATACAAAACATGTTAAAAATGGATTAAAAGTTTTTCAAAGAGGACACACACAGAAACCCAAAAACTATGTGACTTCAAATCAGTTTCATTTTCATAGTGCAACCTCACCCTAAGGAACAACTGTCAAAAGCAGTTTTGCATGCTTTTCTCTTGCTCCTGACCTGATCAAATCCTTCCACCAACACTGCCATGAACTGCAAGCATGGGAAGAGACCACAATCATCTTCAGGAATTCTGCCTGAATGTGTGAATGAGCAAGCAGGAGTACACAGGGATTACTCTCCACCTCCCGCTAATAATGCATCTGTCAGCCATGTCCACTAGGCCACATGTGATTGGCTGAGTCTGAAGAGGACTCTCTTCTAGGCACAGGGAGCTTCTTCCAAAAGGATGGAGACACTAATTGACAAGGATTCCCATCCTCTGTTGGAAACTCTGCATGTATGGAAGGGGACTCTTAAAAGTGAACTGAATATGCACTAGGGAGCATCAGCAAAGAAGCAGGTTTACCCCCGCATATTCCCAGTTACTCCTTAATAGGTACTCAATACCACAGGAGGTCTCACCAATTGACTTATTTCAACATCTTATTTGTTGACACATGGAGGAACTGAAATAGATTTTGGAATGAAGTGGCAGAAAAACTGGCTTCAGGTAAAATTATAATTCCACTCTTCCCAGATCACCCCCAGGTCACTCCCCAGTTTTATATGCTATAGAACAATCTTGCACAATATGATGACTTCCATGCTGATATATTTGGACTGCAGTTATCCACAGCCTTGGCTATTGGCCATGTTGACTCAGACTCCTAGGAGCTACAGTCTCTCTAGATCAATAATTCCCAAGCTTGGCTGCCCATAAGCTCTTGGACTGCAACTCCCAGAAGCCTTCACCACTATCTGTGCTGGCCAGGATTTCTGGGAGTTGTAGTCAAAGAACATCTACAGATCCAAGGTTGGGAAGCACCACTCTAGAGACATCTGAAGGGGCTTAGCTCAAGGAAAGCTGGGATAAACTGTGACAAACTATAGTTTATTTCTTTTAGTTTGCAAAGATGCATGAAGTTGCATGAAGTTGCATGAAGTTTGCAAAGATGCATGAAGTTGCCAAAATGTGAGAGGAGGAAAACTGAGCAATCCTCCTCACCAGAGCTTGGTAGAAAGGCATATGCGGAACAAAGGAACTCTGTTTCCCAAAGTAGTAAAAATGGCACTATGTAGCCAAATGGTGGCAGCAGAGGAGGAGGCAGACTTTGAAATAAATAATGCACTTTTATACCACTGTTTCTTTTACTCATTTGTGAATCTTAAATGTTGAGTTCAAGTAATAATTTTTTATGCCTCCCAGAGATCTCTGTTACTTCCTCATAATGGAAATGTAATCATGTCCCTTCAAAATGCAGACAGTTGTATTCCTCCATTCCCCCCACCCCACCCTCACCCCACTTGCTAACTGTATATAAACACTCCATCAAGATCTTCTAGGACTTTTTCTCCGCACCAGGGCAAAACACACACAAACTACAGTCAGACTCAACAGAAGTTTGAAGAGATTGCAAAAAAATTGGCATCCACACCAAGTAGAAGGTCCACTACGTCCCCAAAGTTGATAGCACCACATATTGCTCCGATCCCAGGTCACAGTCCTTTCTTTTCCCCATTAGCCTCCCCATCCCCCACCCCATCTAGGAGCAGAGAAATGCATACAATTATCTGCAGAAACCAAAGGACAAATCAGTTGAGGCCACCTTCAGATCAGCTTGGAGCAGATGGTCCTGATTTGTACAGCAGGTATTTAGATACAAATCTGATTGGATGGTATTTGCAAACCTCTTGTACAGCAGGTGTGCTTCATGTGCAACAAATAAGTAAGCAAGCAAGCAAACAGTTGTGAGAAAACAGCCCTGAACTCATTACAGAGAACCAGCCTCATCAAAGAGAGAGCCAGCTACTTCATGTCACAGATTCTAGCTGGAAAATTCGTGCTCCTCTCTTCAGTTTTCACAATTGTGTGTTATAGCCGTTATTAGGGGAGGGATGATATTTGGAATATCAGGTATGGGTCCAAGAACTCTAACATCACTAGTGGTACAATGGTGGGGGATAGACAGACATCCATTTCTGACCGTATCAGCACTACATAGTTAGATCAGTGTGAAACTACTTTAACTCTTATGGTAACATCCTAAAGAAGCTATGGATTTGTTGTGTGCAGAGATACTTGGAATTTTCTTCCAGAGACCTTTAATTCTTCAGGGAAGCACAGAAGAGGAAAATTCTAGGTACCTCTCCAAACTATAAATAGCAAGATTTTGTAGGATATTGCTATGAGCATTAAAGTGTATCAAACTGATATCTGTCATTGTCTTCCCCTCTCTCCCTCCCCTCCTATCTCTCTTTCTCAATCGTCTTCTAGCTTCTAGGAAAGTAAAGAGAAAGGACACATAATTTCATAATTCAAATAAATAAATAAATTGCATATCTCATTTCCATTCACCCCTTTTATAGGGTGCTAGAAGTCTTCACTCAAAAGCAGTCCACAACACAGCCTAGGATTTCAGTCTGAACTGTAAAGGAGCTATCCAAGGTCATGCCCTATTTGGGGGGATAGGTTTGGCCTATTGGATAGGTTTTGTAGAGTTCAGACTAAAACCTGAGACAGATTCACTGCCCCACTGAAACTGGAATCATCAGCCTTCAGAGGTAACTATCTATACACAACCTCCTCTGGATAGGGATAGTTGAGATTTCCTTCACGGGGAGAGCAAGGGAGTGCTCAGTCATGACAATGGGTGCTGGAATGCCAATTCTTTATGCCTCTTTCCTTGATAAAACACAGCAATATCACTGGAGAACAAGCACCATTCTGAATAGACCAAATGCACTCCTAGATAAATAAAATAACTAAAAGAAGCACAAATTTCCAAGGAGAGAAATAAATCCAAATTTTCTATAACAAGCTGAATGTTGTGTCCGTGACACTGATCAATTGTTAAGAAAGCTGCAAATAGGTCTCTTAAAAGAAAGAGTCTACCTACGCGGCTTCCTGGACAGGTAGCAGCGGCCCAATCCATGCCCTTGGGATGTTTTGGATGCTCTAATTGGCTGATGATTCATGCTTTCCTTTTCCTCTCAATGTTCCTGTAAATACAATAATGACAGAGGAGAAAAATATATTTGCTTGGACTTTGTACTGCAAATGTGTGTGTCAGTACTCAGAAGATGGACGAGAACAAATAAAATGGCATTGCACTTAGATCAGGTACTTTAATTATAGGAGCTCGTTTTGACCTTTTATCACACCAGAGTCGTATATCTCCAGCTTCAAATTCTGGTAACTTATTTTGTTTAGCTTCACAGAATCCATGAAGTGACAAAGTTCTTTAGAACTATATCACAGAAAATACAACACAAATTAGGGAGGGGGTGGTACACCACCAATATTCTCTCAGAAATCCCTGATGCTGCATCCCACACAAATTATACATTATAATGCCATGCAAAGTATACACTGAGATCCAAAGACAAAGTTTTGCATAAGGGAAGTGAGGCAACTGCTTCAGCAGCAGATGCTAGGGTAAAGCTATGGCAGTACCTAGCAGCTTCTTCTGAGCCCCTTGTCCTTTCTTATCTCTTGAGGGACAGTCATGTGTGAGCCATACAGACTGTACTCCACCCCCTTAAATTGTTCTGCTGTTTTCAGCAAAACAATCTTTAGTAGAAGATCTTCTATGGTAGAACATCGTGAACTATAACCAGTGTTGAAGTAGGATTCAACCAACATCTGACTTAGCTTCTGTCCATCCTCTCCCTTGTCTTGGGTAGTAAGATATCATGGGCTTGGACACCCAAGTGTATCTTTTCCACCTAAATACTTTGGGAATCCCCACAGTGGTATGTTTTGGAAGTAAATACATAAAGAAGGTCATGTATGTAAGGAAATGGAGTGTGTAATCTAAGCATTATACGGCATACGTGGAGTCCTAAGATATGTCTCTGTGGCAAAGAAAGAGAGCTCTAAAATGTTATTACAGCATTTTAAAAGTCATCTAGTTTCACCATAGCTAGTCTCTTGTTTCAGACTAATCTTACAAAGAAGCCACCGGCCCACTGGAAGTCTGTGAGATCTAAGTAAGCAGATGAGTTGCACAAGTTGGCTACCTGCTTGCAAGGCACACAAACAACATAAGAGAGCATGTAGAATTTTAAAATGCATAATAATAATAATAATAATAAAGTGCTTGTAAAAATTGGTATATTAGGCAAAATTGCCTACAGAAATGCGTATGTTGAGGAAATGTACATAAAAACGAATCTGATTTTTGATGTGGATTAATCTTTTCAAAATTCTCAAATTTCAGGCTGAGCTGAATTCAAGACTAGAAAATTTCACAAAATTTGGGATGAACCAGGCACAGGGCTGAAATAATGAAAAAAGTCAAAGCAGGAACGATTTGTCTACTCTTTGTTCAGAAACCTCAGCTTCTTCAGCTGCTGCAACGAAAACACTGACATTCTTCTCACATGTACTGCTGCCAAACAAGCTCTCCTCCATTTCAAATCTATGTCTTATATTCTTTGTACCTAAACACAGGACTTCACATTCATCTCTGCTGAAGTTCGTCTTGTTGTTTTCCGTCTAGTATTCCAGCCTGTCAAGATCATTTTGAATCTTCATTCTGCCTTCTCAGGTATTAGCTGCTCTTTCCAGCTTTACATCATCAGCTGATTCAATAAACATTCCTTCTATATCATCTTCCAAGACGTTTATTTAAAATGCTGAACTGAACCAACTACTGTGGGAGAGAGGCCTATGGCATTCCACTGTAGACTGAGCCAAAGCTAGTAATGAGAATTGATTTGAATGTGCACAGCTGTTCAACCTAGTGGTAATAGCACTCCCCAGCCCACACATGATCATTTTGTCATCATGAATATTTTAGGAGACTTTGTTAATTGCTTTGTCACGACCAGGTGAGGTGGCTACTGCAGCAACTCCAGATCTTGATCCTTGCCGTTTCTTTGTGTGATTGTGGCGTGTGTGTTTGCAGCCATCACTCCATCTGTCCTTGGGAACCATTCTGAAATTCTCCTGGAAAGCAAGGCTTCATACTGAAACCAGTCTCTTGCCTCTCATTTATTCTTCCTTTAATTCCAATACCAATTACATTAATTAGGAATTATGTGAACTTCCAATTAGCTATGTAATTACATCCTCTCACAGCTTCAGTAATTACTCCATTCACCTCATTGTAATCAACTAATAAACAAATAAAATTTGCTTTCATTATGCCTTCTCACCTTTCAGTGTTAGAGGGAAAAGGAAAACGAGCAAAACAGGTATGAATCCAATGCCATTTGTGGTACAGCAGTTGCATTTAAATCATTGTCCTTTCACTGTAATGTACCCTATAATAAATGTCTGAAGTTACTTGCAAAGCAGATTAAGTTAGAATGTGTACTTAATCCAAGTGCATTTAGCTTGCATTGTAATGCATTTCCCTAACTTCAGTAATATTTTAAAAGGAAAAAAAACAGTATGGCTGATAATGTGCTTAGCTGAGATCATGCATTTTTGCAATCATGCAATCGTGCAAAACTACCAGCAATTCCTGAGGTGGAGAAACACCATGAATAAGATCTCTAGGGTTAGAAAAGTGACAGCTGAAGCCCCCTGATGAAGCCCAAGACCTTCGCTGTACATTGGAACCACAGATGCACTAGGGAAGGCTCAGATATGATCACTGTGCACTGTGTATTCTCTTATAGCCACTATGCTGGTCACTTCAAGGAACTGTAGAGGAAAGAGAAAGACTTGCACCACTGTTTAGAGCAACATTTTGCATTCTGGAACAGTCTTCTTTTTATTTTACTAAGCTTAATTTTTTAAACTTTACTGAAATATTATTACACTGGTAGGAGTGAGTGTGAGTGATTGTGGAAGGATTATTGCTGCATAGGCTTTAATTAAACATATCACACAAGTTATGTCACTAGAATCTGTCTTTCCTTATGCCTCTTCCTCTTCCTCCTCTTCTTCTTCTTCCTGTACTTTTTTGTGTGGTGGTGCAAATACCAGTTGGGATTCTGGCCACAACATTAAGGTCTACACCATTCCCCCAAGAAATGATGATTTGCAGCCAGTCATTACTGCTTGTATTTCCCCCATTTATTTTAAAAATAGAGACCTAGAAAGGGTCATATAATGTCATGGATTCCTAGCAGAGTAAGTCTTAATGTCTTCTGAAGGTCACATGGTGGGTTAGCCCCAATATTCAGATACAGAGGAGGTCAGGGGCCTTGCATACATGTCTACACACACACACATCCACATATGTAAAGAGAAAAAAGTGAGTGAGAATGCTAATTCATTATTTCATCTAGGATTCTGGCATATCCTAAAAGACTAAAAGAGAAATATTTTGTTATTTGCTTTGTACTTTACTCCAGAAGCTCAACCAGGCAGGTATTTGGCAAAGAATATAGTGATTCACTTTGGGAAAACAACAGATGCCTTTTCTGGCAATTTGTGCTCAAGAAAAAAACAGGCCTCTTGCTCTATAACTCATCCTACTGGCTTCTTTCTCCAGACGTTCTCACTCACTCACTCTCTGATTCTCTCTAACACACATGCACACACACATGGGAGAGGTGGGTCCTGAAGATCAGAGAGTTCTGGAAGCCAAAAAAGTGTGGGGAGGGGGAACTATCTTTAAGAGGTGTAAGAGGCACCCTGAATTTCTGTTGCAATGTTTAGAATAGCTATTTAACATATGTTCAACATCACCATTGGCATAGGTACACTATAGTGCATGGGCGAATCTCATTCAAAGTAAGGTGGAAACTGGAAGAGGTGAGGAGAAAGTTTGACTAAATCTTGATGGAAAACCAAGAAAATTATATTGCCCATTTGGTGTTGATCAGTCCTCTAGTGTTCAACTCTTAATAGATGAATTCAGAAGCTGATTCCAGATGAACTATTTCAACCTAGTATGGAATGAACAAAATGAACACAGGTTCTGTGAGTTCTATGCCAGGGAATCTTGTTAATTCCCCCCTTCTGAGACTGAGGATGATATTGTTTGTAGCAAACACATTGGAGAAGCTGATTTTTGATAGAAATGTTGGATCTCTTTAGTAAGATGTCAAGGTGGAGCAAAAGAAACCAGCCCTTCTTTCATGCATCTTACAAAAAGGTTGGATAGCTTCTTTAGACATTTGTGAATAATACATAAGTTATGGGAATATTTTATTCTGAAAATGGGAAAAAAGCACTCGGACACTTTCCTCTGCCACAGATTTCATCACATCCATGGAATGCTTCAAAGATTGTACTTCTTCTTGTAGTACCCTGCATTTTAGCACAGAGCAAGTGTATCACTGTGGTGGCATTTCATATCACAGTTACAACACTTCTCTTTAATACGAATCTCTTTCCTTAATGAAGTCTACTCTACCCTGAGTTCATGTTCTTCACCAGTATGCCTGCATGCTTTCCCATGCATGCCCTTAGTCAATAGGGCATGATGGACTTTCCATCCATCTAAACCACAAACCATCATGTGCTTGTTACCACTCTGCTAGCTCAAGGTCCTTCCATGGTAGGTAGCTACCACCTACCATGGAAGGACCTTGAGCTAGCAGAGTGTCAAAGACAGGGAAAGGTTATTTTACTTATCCAAAGAGGATATTTTCACTTCTAAGGGATATGTGGACTACAAGATGAGAGGGGCCTGGTGTGAGCCACCCCCTGTGCCCTTCACTCCAATTGTCCCCTGGGTGATTTCTTCTGGACCACCCCTGCCGTGGAAGGTGACCATACTGTCCCCTGCAAGACTGCCAGCTCCACCAATGGATGTGGAAGAGGAGAAGATAGTAGGAAGGGGCTTTCCCAGAAAGTCCAGAGGGCAGGGAACTTCTGGAAAGAATGAGACACAGAGGGGAAGGTCAGAGTGTGAAGAATCTGGAAGGGAGGAGGGAGATCCTGAAGTTATAACTGGAGAGGGAGAAGAACTGTGATCTTTTTCAGAAAGAAAAGAAATGCAGAAAGAAAAGAACATTCACTTAATGGATGAACATCCAACATTTCCCATTAATCGAGTGTGGCAGTGAAGGATAGTAACACCACACCTCAAATCTGGAGACATATAAATAATGGCTGCAGTTTAGCCAGTAATTTTTGTGGAAGTAGCCTGCTCACAGTTGGGACAGTGGAGGGCCATGATCAGAGCAGAAGAGGAGAGTGCCTTATCATGGGGTACCAAATGGTACAGATTTGCAGCCAATGTTCATTTTTTAACAATATACTGTATAATCCATATGATCAATATAATGTTACATCTGTTGGGAGAATGGATTCCGGAAAATACCAGCATAGAGGCACCAATCCCAATATTTTAATGAAACGTCTGAATCCTGTAGGTTTCAGCATCAAAAGCATGCTGTTGGTTTAAGAACCAAATATGATCAGAAAAATCTTCCAGAGATGTTGCCCTTCTTCTGTTAAATACATTTGCATCTCCAGAATGGCACTTCATTTCACCCACCACATTGGTATTAATTTTCTGTGCTGCCAGTTGGAATGTCAGTGTACATTAGCACCTGATCTATAAAGGGAAGGCTGAGACCTCACTGGAAGTATTAGTCACTGCACCTTGGGAATGCAGTTGTGTGCTTCTGTTGTTGGCTCAAATGTCTGAGATGCACATGCTTTGATTTTTAATGAAACTTCCACCAAGCCATATTCATTACCAGGAAGAGTAAGAACACAGTCCTTTTGCCATTTATTTAGTGACTTTTCAGGCACCTACATCATCTGGTATGGGTGTGTGCATGAATGCGTCCATGTGAATGTGTGTGTGTGTATGTATGTGCATTTTTAAATATACTTGGCTGAAAAGCAATAATCATGCCACTCTATCACATATATAGCTCCCCAGGTCATTGCTGACTAGAATGGAGGTGGTTTTTACTCAAGGTATATTCATTATTTAGCAACTGACAAAGATTAAAGTGAAGTTTTACACAAGGTTAACGTACTGAAATCACCATTCCTTGAGGTCGTTTTGGATGTTTCCTTGGGGGCTTTTCACACCTGCCTAGCCAGATGTATTTAGTCTTTCCTTCTTTCCCTGTTTCAAGCAGCCTTCTCTAATCCAATTTGGTATGTCTTACTAATTCTAGTACCATGCTGAGTTTTCTTCTATTTTGAGTTTTTGATCAGATGCTGTAGTTTTGGTACGAGGAAACCCCAATGTTTCCCGAACAAACCAAAATAAAAATGTCTGTATAATAATGTTAACTTTTTCAGTCTTGCTCACTGCCATTTTTCTCCTATCAACCTTAGCTTTAACTCCATTTCTAATTGTTACTTCTTCTTTTCAGCTGATTCATATCAGCACACTGCCAATCAGGGTTCACACAGTAAATGTCACAATGATGTCACAATGCCATATAGCCAATCATATTTGGTCATGAGATTATATCACTGAGAGTTAACAGAGTCAATTCAGAGTGAGGCCAATGCTTCCTTCTCCATCCCTCTGAGTTACCACTTGCAAAACAATCACTCTCTTCCATTTCCATGTAATGATGACCATAGACATCCTGGAAATCCACTGATTAATGTCAAATATGACTACTGTTAATCTATTACTGAGCAGATTTGGATGCTGTGGAGTTTATTGTAATGAACAGCAGAGAATCTACTTACCGAAAATCCATTCGAAGCATTATGCAGTTTCAATGGTCAGGGAAACATTTGGCATTTAAACTGAAAAATGTTTTAAAGAAGATCATAGATATGATTTTTAAAGGAGATTCAGGGCATCTACCATGTGTGAACATTGTGTTGAGCAGACACCCAAATAAGTATATTTAGCTAGTATTTCATATAGCAGTGAGCTCCTAGACAGTGACTCCAATTCTCACATACTAATCAGTACATGATCCACCAAGCTTATCATCCTTCTTCAATCTTATCAAACTTCTATAGTGCCATCATCACTATAGCTGTTTACACACAGAGATGTGGCCATTCTTCTGAGTATAGATTTTCTGGTAGGGTGGTCAAAGGACTGCCCTCCAGGTATTGTTGGACTGCAAATCTCAGCATTCCTCTCATCATTGACTGTGCTGGCTAGGACTGGTAGGAGACCAGCTCCAACATGTATGTGCAGGAATGCAACCAGCACCTTTTTAGTGGATGGCAATTTGACCACCAAGACTGTATAAATATGAAGCAAGTACAAATTGGCAATAGAAGTCTGGCCTGTAGTTCTAGCAAGAGCTTGAAGAAGCATCCTTAGAGGCATCTAAGGAATGTAAACACTGATGATGGACAAGCAAATGGGAATCCACTAGCATTTACTGAGCACATACTTAAATATGACAGATATGAGGAGGAGAGAATTAATTTATCCACATTGGGAAATATGTATGCAGTCATCAGGGAAAATGAAATCTTTTTTTCCAGTGAAGGTTAATTTAATAAATATGCCTGACAAAAGCCCTCATAACAGGAAATCAATGATACAGTTATTTGAAAGTGATGATTGCAAAAGAGCTGGTCAGATTAGTAAGCAGCTCATCAGAATTGAACATGATCATTCAGGAGAAAAAAAATCCAATCTGTTTCTGCGCATGGGATAAAGACAACATCATGTTCTAAGAAGCTGGAATAAATTTGATGGAGAGTTTTTTGTTAGCTACTCTGTGGAAAATAAGGAAGTAACAATGTGTTTTACTTTTAAATCCATAACAAAGGGCATATGTAATTTCCCTCTGCTTTTTAATCATTTCTATTCCTTTATCCCTCATCCACATGGATTTTTTCCAAAAAGTTTCCATTAAGTGATCTCTGAGATTTTATCGGACTTCATAAATTTCAATGTATTGCGAATTAACAACATGGTTAGGATTTGGGTTAAATATAAATAACCTGTGTTTTCTGAAATTACTAACAATTTAAATTCCCTTTGCCCCCTTCTCAGTGGGGCCAATGTGATTACAAACAGAGTCTATCACTCCTGTTTTGGGTCATCAGGGTTTATGGGTGGAGAGGGATGTATTCCTAAGCGTATGGAACATTGAAAGCAAAAGTCCATCCCACTAAGAAAATTAATGAAAACATGGAAATCCTGGATTTAAATTATGGTCTGCTTCTCCATTGGAATGGATTAATAAAGCACCTGTCCCTGGCATCTCCATTCATATGATGATACCTGGCTGTTCTTTAAAAGCCTGGACAGCCATGCAGCTGGCCTGGGACGAGAGGGAAAATGAATTGCTGTAACTAGCAAGTACTGAGATCCTCTTCACTATAGCAATAGTCAGCTACATTAAAGCTCGCACATGACTTGGGCTGACATGAGCGAAGAGGGCAGGTAAGGGTAAAAAGACAGAGAGGAGAGGAGAGGAGAAGCAGAGCAGAGCAGAGCAGAGCAGAGAAGAGCAGAGAAGAGAAGAGAAGAGAAGAGATAATATCTCCCAGGGATGGGGACTCAAATTGTGTGACTTGTTTTTAAGTTGACCTTAAATCACACTGGTGATTCGGACTCGACTTGTGGGGTTTTTTTTTCCTATTACTCAGACTCAGCTTGTGACTTGGAGCCTGTCCACTCCTCCCTTTTTTCTGGGAATAAAAGCTTGCTTTTAATAGGGACTCAGACTTGGGGCTTGGAACTCAGGACTTGGTACCAAAGACTCAGACTTGAGGCTTGGTATCAAAGACTCAGACATCCCTGGTATCTCCTCAGTCTTTTAGAAAGGAAGATCTGTCACTATGACCGTAGGAACTTTTGGAGTTACACAGCTAGGGTCCTGGCCTTGGACCTTATGCATGCCAAATGAAGCATGCACTTTACCACTCTGTTAACCTCCACCACCCCCAAAATGAGTTTTCAAACAGTTTAGCTGTGGATAAGGATACACCCTAAGGATACACCATAGACAAAGGGATGTTGGGTACTGTCAGTATATCTCTCAGTCCTCTTTCGCTTTTGATAATAAAGTGGGTGGGGCTAATTAACTAATGTGCTGACTGACTGCTATCATTGATGTCAGGAAGTATCCCCACTCCAATTATCTAGACAAATCACAGTGGGGAAACAGAGAAGGCATGTTTGTTCTCCTGCTTCCTCTTAGAACAAGTATCTTAGCTGCTGCTGTTGTTTTGAGACATCTGTATTTCTCTGCTCTTCTGCCAACATGATGTCAACCTAAAGGACTGCCTATCTGCTTGGATTATTCTGCTCTCTAGATTTCAGTCTAGTGTTAGTCTAGTTGAAGAACTGGTTGAGTTTTACATCCGGAAGACAGACTGATTTTGTGTGTGTGTGTGTGATTGAATGGCAGCCAAGCCAGATACAGTATATCACAGAAGTGAGTACACCCCCTCACATTTCATAAATATTTTAGCATATCTTTTCATGTGACAACACTGAAGAAATGACACTTGGCTACAATGTAAAGCAGTGAGTATACAGCTTGTATAACAGTGTAAATGTGCTGTCCCCTCAAAATAACGCAACACACAGATATACTAAATATACTAAAATATTTATGAAATGTGAGGGGGTGTACTCACTTCTGTGATATACTGTATATACCGTATTTAACCTATATTTTGATATTGACCATGAAAAAGGTAGCTTCCCTGACCCATTAAGTTTTTCTATCCTTCATCCTGTTTTAACAGCTGTATAAGAAAGTGTTAAGTCAGTCTCCTCAAAGTTTAGATAGATTTCTGCTGCCTTGGTGAATTTAGAAAACAAAGATGAATGGACTGTAAAACTGGTCAGACTAAAAACCAGTTTCATGTTCAAAAATGAATGTGTGGGAAAATATTTTTCACTATTTGCTCAGATCTGACATTTAAATTCCATATAAAGATGTTTGCATTGTGAAGCAATTATGAAAGGTTGCAATGCAAACACCTGCAATGCAGCAAAATTCAAATATAGACATAACTGTCATCAAAATCCAAAATTAAAATTAAGCACACATTTACATTCCTGACTGAACATGGGCCACAGTCCAGGGAAATGGAAAATATATTCTGTATGACTATGGCTGTTGCCTGAACATTTTTTATGACTTTAGTGGCATTTTATGACTTTCAGTGACCAGTATAAAATCTGATACATAGGATAAGATGGTACAAACTGGTGGTTAAAATATCTGGTGTTTCCATGGGTGCCTCTCATGCTTCTGGTGGAATGTTTGCTGGCTAGAAAGTGGGCCTACCACCCAGCCTATACCCCACCCACTCCTACTGCTGTAGCTGGTCTTACCAGTACATCATTGGAGCCTTTGGAGAAGCCCAACTGGCTAGACAGGGACAACTATACACCATCACAACTATTGTGGAGGCCTGAATGGGATGCAGAGAGAGAACGACATCTGAGGGAATGCTAATGTTACCCAAAGGCAGCACATTTTGGATCCTCTCTATTGCTCAACAACTAGTGAAGGCCGGAGGGGAAACCCGGAGAACAGGTGCAGGGCTTGGGAGTATGTTAACTTCAGTTAGTAATTTTTAGCCATTAATACTGACTTGAGTTGTGTATAGTTTGATAATATCATTAAAATTCCAATTTTTCAGTGTAAAAGTGGGGAGGGGATATAGATTCACAACAAATTAGTTAACTAAAGCTGTGGTTGCACTGGGGATTTGAATCAATTTCTGTTCAGACTTTTTAACAACCAGATTCAAGTCATGTGGTATTTAAACTGGTGGCTATGTTCACATGCACTGAATGGAAATCAATTTATTTCTGGTGATTTAAACCAGTTTGGCATCTATGCTGCTGAAACTGACTAATTTCTTTGTTTTAGGAGTGTGCTATTCTTAAAGATTTTGATTTTATTTTATTTTTTAAAGTAAGTGATGCATGGATAAATCAAGTGTCTAGGAGGTGCCACCTGGTGTCATAATAGTCACTACAAACCACAGAATAAACACTGAAGAGGTGACTCCAGCCAATTAATGATGAAAACATGAGAAGAGGGGGAGGCTTCTGGCTCCTTTGTGGGCCAATGCTCCTATCGTGGTGACCATCCTCCATGTCTAGTTGCACCCACTCTGCTCCTGCTCTGCACCTGATCTGTATCTGATCTGTGCCTGCTGATCTTCTGCTTCTCTGCTGGCTTCTAAAAGTGATGCAGCAATAAACATTTCAAGAAAGAATTTTAAAAAATTTAAAAGGAAAATCAGTGGTGCCCCTGCTGCCCAGAATCCACACAGGTGCAAATTAAAATGACAGCAGTGTTCACATCCACAAAACTACACTGAATTGAATTGATTTTAGAAGTGAAGTATTTTAAAAAGCCCCCACCAGCCAGTTGAAAAAACTCGCTTTGCAGCCCATATAAATCAACTTCACTCTTGTGTCATGTGAACAATAAAATCTAAATAAATTTAAATGACACTTAAATGTGGTTCTTATTGCCAGTGTGACCACAGCCTTAGGGAATACAAAATTAGCTGGCTGGGTAGCTCAGTAGTTTAACTATTTGGCTGTGGACCCAGAGTTTGGGAGTGTGCTTCATAGGAAAAAAGCCAACCTGTGTAGCCATGGGCAAGCTGTACTGTCCAAGGGTGCCCCAAGAAGAAGGGAATGGTAAACCACTTCTGAGTATTCTCTACCAGGGAAACTCTGAAAGGGGTTGCCAAATGTCAGAATTGACTTGATTGCACATTATCATTTCATCAGCAGCAGCATCAGAGAATACAAATACTGGGATTACAAAGAAGCAGTAAGATGCTATCATATATGTTTTAAAATATTGTTTAATATTTTAATGAACCTGGATGTATATCATACCAGTAACACTATATTTACTTATGTCATTGCAGTATCTATATACCTCCTTTTATTAGGAATACTCATAAAGTGACTCCTGTACTCACCAAATATTGTCACACAGAAAGTATCCATTTTATTCTTGAATCCTGAGCTATTTCTGATGAGGAGGCCTCAACATGTATGTTGAAATCCCACAGGACAACCCGTTTGGAGAAAATCAGCTCCACTTCTGAGACCACTTCCACCAGTTCAGGCAGAGAGATGTTTGGGCAGTGGGATGGGCAGGATACCAACAGAATCCAAATCCTGTCTCATTGCCCAGTCATCAGGTATGCACACTGAAGACCCCAGACGTTGCTGGACTGCATACCTCAGTAGGAGGATGGACTCAGAACAGATCACTTTAACTCCAACTCCCTGCTCATTAGGTCTTGCCTGGTACTGTAACTAGAAACCTGGCTGGCCCAGTTTGGTCATATTGATGCCTTCTTCACACATTCCAGTGACAGTCAGATATGCCAAATTAGCTTCTTCATCTATCACTGGCATTAAGCAGCAGCACTTTTTACCTGATGGCGTTCTATTAGAACTTTCAGGAATCTGCTATTAGATAGTAAACCAAAGGAGGAGGATCCGCAAGGTGGATAAAACTAAATGGATTTTAAAAAATACATACTGAGGTAGATTGTTAAGAGCTACCTAAAATTATACTAATTCTCTTTCTAGTTCATCACAGTTAAACTGCAGAACAGTTTAGCAATTTGACAAAGTTACTAGATATGTTTTTGTGAAGACCATATCCAGTGGTTTTCAATAAAATAGGATTCAGGATTTAAGTAGATTACTTATTGCTTCTCCTCCAACTCTTTTGATGCAATGTATAGTAAAAGTACTACAGAAATTGAGACAGTTCTTTGAAACATATCAAAGAAAATACACTATTTCCCTCGTGCATTCTAGAGGCCCATTTTCACTTATCTGCTGAAAGCACTGATGATTTCTTACTGCTTCTGCAGCCAGCATTTTTTCCCATTCCATCCATGTTTCATGTGCAGCATACTCTGAAAATAATGGCACAGCCAGTCAAAATATTTACATTTTTGTGATGAAATACTTCATGCTTATGACTTCACAGGCACAAGCAGACTTTGATGAGTATGCTTCCTTATCTTAAGAAAAATACTTTGAGGCAATTTCCTGGCACACAAAGGTTTAAAAATATTCCATGTGATTTCTCTGTTTCTGGAATGTAGCAGGTTGACCAGACAATCACATTTTCTTACCACTCCCCCCACTAAAAGAAACTTGTCTGGTATGAAATTATTTCCATAGAGATTTAAATATGGTACCAGAACTCCTGCTGTTCTATGAACTGCCCCAAAATATTTTGAAAGTTTGCTAAGGATGCAATCACATTGCTTTTTATTTACCACATGGTGAATGATAGAAATTTTATTGTATGATGTATCTTGACTATATGATAAACCTACCTTGTTTAGTCTTGGGCTCTGAATATTACAGCTGCCCTAAAATGGATCAAAGACCAAAGAAAGGGATGTGGTATACTATCAATTCAACGCAGTAGTATAATATAATGGTTCACTACATTGTTAACCATTACATGGTTAATTTGTTAAGTGACCATAACACAATGACCAGAATCCTGCTGGTGTTCACATAAAGTTTGTGTAACTTGCTATGGCTAATTGTAGCTGACTGATGAATCAGGTTTTGTTGTTTGTCCGGTCATGCACCAGCTGGGGGGGGGGGGGGCAGCAAAGACTCTGCTTACTGGGCAAGTAGGCCTCCCACTTCAGAGGACCAGGCAATGGCACTTCTCGTGTGCAGCTCCCCAATAGATTGGGAGAGGGACATTGTTGCTGCAGAAGATACCCTGGAAGAGGCAGATGTGGCAATGGCAGGGATAATACTTAAGGAGGAATTGATGGCATAGGAGGAGGAGGACCTGTGGGTGGACACCATGGAAGGGAGACACGCAAGGCAGCAGAGGTAGTGGCTGGGGAAGTGTTCTTGAAGGAAAGCTGGGAGGTGGTCCATCAATATGACCCGTGAAGTGGGGACTGAGTGGAGCTGCTGGTCGCACCCAAAGAGGCAGCCTGGGTACACTGAGACAAGGCCCAGTGCCGGAAAAACACTGAGATAAGAAACAGAGCCAGGCCTGACACTGAGGCTAAGACCGCCTTTCTCACTCCAAGTCAATTAGAGAGCCAGCTGTCCCAACAAAAGGCAAAGCCCCCAGGTCAGCACACCCACTCTCTCCAACACACATCCAGACAGAGCCAGCCAGGTACACCTGATGTTCAGCCCCACTACCACCAAGACCTTTCAGACATACTGACCTGGAGGTCCTGCCAGAGAGTCCTGCAGCCACCCCAGCATTGGTGCCCATGCTGCTCACCTGCAGGGACAAGTGACTACCTCCATCCAGCACCCATGTTGTGACACCTCCTGCTTGGTCCACCTGTGAGGAGTGCTGGAACTGGTGGAGGAAAAGGGTCCCCATTTTCTACCATAGAGCCACCCTCTGGAAGTTTATGGGGGACGGCTAAACTATGCACATGAACCTTTAAGCGTCCAGTTGCTGCACAGTTAAACTGGCCCTGTTGGCTGAGTTTCTTTAAGTTCTGTTTAATTAATAAAATGTTTAGGTTTTGAGCAACTCCTGGTGTCATCATGGAGTGGGCTGCCAGGGAAGCTTATCAATTAGTTGCAATTAGCTGCAGCATTTTGTGGAGAACCTTATGCAAACAACAGTAGGATTCCAGCAAGTAAATATTTATGGATTGCACTGTTAGATGCAGGTGGATTTTGACATGTCTATTGATTGATTTAAGGTACTGATAAGGATAATGAGCCTTTCCAGGTACTGTTGGACTCCAATATCTATCAGTCCCAATTAGCATGACAGAGATAGTGGAATTAGGAGTCCAGAAGGTTCCTCACTACTGCTTTAAGGCCCGTTGCCTCTTCTTCAAAGAACATGAGCTTTTCTATGATGTTATCTAAAACTATGGTTGCTGTTTAATCTTATCAGTAAATTCTATACGTGACAAATAGCAGTTTGGTCTACTTTGAGTCAATGTGCAGTTTATTGCTAAAAATTTTGTCTATGCATAAGATAATAACTAGTGGGGTTTACTACTTCATTTTCTAAGAGGCATCCTATGACTCAAAACTATTTTCCATTGTGGTTGATAACAGGTGGCTTGCATGATCTTCAGCTGAACACTAGAGTAACCTTGATACCAAAATTTTGATTCTTTCTAATCATTTGGAACTTCTAGGTGTTCTTGTCTAGAAGCATAGCCATACCAGTTGTGTCAGTATGCTGCCAATCAGTGTATTCCTGCAGGACTGTAAGACTATACCCTAATTGTCACAAATTTTAGGTAGCTTTTAAGGACTGAGATACATCTGCAGAGGAACTAGGAAGTCCATTGTTTTGTTTTTCAACTATAAAGCAAGTTTGAAGGAGCTGATTCTCAGCCAATAATTAGATGGGGGTTGACTATTCCCACCACCACATGACTTCCACAATCATCTGCATATTACGTAAATGAGGATGCCTGGAAGGATGGCCCTCCTCAAGTAGTAAGGAAAAATGCAAAATGCAGGAGGCAAGCACCTGGAGGCATGAAACACAGAAAAGCAGGATTATCAGAAAGTGTGCTGTGTGCTTGGAGCTCTACTGTCAGGATGAGGACATCTGTCATCATGCACAGTGATTCTAGGTCACTGGGACAGAGACAGCAGTCACAGACTTTAGAACTTAGAAGTTAAGAACATGAAAATAGCTGTGGAATATCTGGAGGTGGAGAAATTCCTACTGCTTCCAGAGGATGAGGAAATGTATGGTGAAAAGATGTTTAAGGGAGACAGATGGTGAACCTGAGAGGATGACTTGGAAGGTGCCCTATCTCTCTGATGTGAAGATTGAGGATGCAAGAGAGAGTTTGCCAGTCTCACCGTCCATTATCTTTTTTTTCTGATCACTATAGAAACAAACCTGCCAGGCACAACCTCTAACATATTGCACATTTCTATGAGGCTCTGGATAGGACGGTGACAGGTGAAGGGCCATGGGGCACAAGTGTTGTTTTTCCTCCCTCCTTCCACTTAAAGGTCCAGCAAAACAATGCTGGAAATGAATAACTCACTGCAGAGATAGTGTTGCCAGGAAATGCCTGGCTTCTTAGACAATGGGATGCAGCTCCATGAGGAAGGACTTCTAACAAGAGATGGGTTGTATGTACAGTCAATGTACAGTCATGTGAAAAAGAAAGTACACCCTCATAGGATTATGGAACCCTCTTTGGATTCTATGGTTTTATGTATCAGGACATAATACAAATAATCTGGTCCTTAACAGGTCTGAAAATTAGGTAAATGCAACCTCAGATGAAAACAACACATGACGGATTACACTGTGCCATGATTTATTTAACAAAAATAAAGCAAAAATGGAGACACCATGTGTGTAAAACTAAGTACACCTTTACTGCTTCCATAGGAATTAAGAGGCTAAGTAGCAGCCATTTGCTGCTAACCAAATGCCCTTGTTCATCAGCAAGTGTGACCATCTCTATAAAAGCTGAAGTTTTAGCTGTTTGCTGGTCTAGAGCATTCAAGTGTGTAGTAACACAATGCCAAAGAGGAAACACATCAGCAATGATCATAGAGAAGCAATTGGTGCTGCTCATCAATCTGGGAAGGGTTATAAAGCCATTTTCAAATAACTTAAAGTCAATCATTCTACAGTGAGGAAGATTATTCACAAGTGGAAAACATTCCAGACAGTTGCCAATCTTCCCAGGAGTGGATATCCAAGCAAAGTCACCCCAAGGTTAGACTGGGCAATGCTCAGAGAAATTGCAAGAAACCCAAGAGTTACATCTGAGACTCTACAGGCCTCAGTTAGCATGTGAAATGTTAAAGTTCATGACAGTACAATTAGAAAAAGACTGAGCAAGTATGGTTTGTTTGGAAGGGTTACCAGGGGAAAGCCTCTTCTCTGTAAAAAGAGCATGGCAGCACGGCTTTGGTTTGCAAAGCTGCATCTGGACGAACCACAAGACTTTTGCAAACAATGCCCTTTGGACAGACGAGACCAAAGTGGAGATCTTTGGCCATAATGCATAACACCATGTTTGGCGAAAACCAAACACAGTATATCAGCACAAACACTTCAAACAAACTGTCAAGCACAGTGGTAGAGGGGTGATGATTTGGGCTTGTTTTCCAGTCACAGAACCTGGGCACCTTGCAGTCATTGAATCAATCATGAACTTCTCTGTATACCAAAGTATTATAGAGCCAAATGTGAGGTCATCTGTCCAAGAGCTAAAACATGGCCAAAACTGGGTCATGCAACAGATCAATGATCCCAAGCACGCTAGCAAATCTACAACAGAATGGCTGAAAAAGAAAAGAACCAAGGTGTTGCAATGGCCCAGTAAAAGTCCAGACCTCAATCCAGTTGAAAGGCTGTGGTGAGAGAGCTGTGTATAAACAAATGCCCTCAAACGTCAATGAACGGAAGCATTGTTATAGAGAAGAGTGGGTCAAAATTCCTCCACAACAATGTGAGAGATTGATAGAGTTGTACAGAAAATGATTACTACAAGTTATTGCTGCTAAAGGTGGTTCTACAAACTATTAAATCATAAGGTGTACTTAATTTTTCACACAGGACTTCTCTATTTTGGCTTTATTTTTGTTAAAAAAAATCATGACATGGTGTCTGAGGTTGTATCTATCTAATTGTCAGACCTGCTATGGACCAGATGATTTTTATTATGTCCTGATATGTAAAACCATAGAATTTAAAGAGGGTGTACTTTTCCCCCCCACATGACTGTATTTGCTCAATCAGAAGGGAAGAAGATTATTTTCCAAAGGTTTGTGGAATACCAGATACTGGAGACAAGTGGTCACCTCTTCTTGGAATTCCTTCTACAGAGAAAAGGGTAAACTGAGGATAGCAGGATTAGCACTCTGGACTTTAAGAAAGCTGATTCCATTAAGTATAAAGAAAATATAATAAAAGAGGCAGTGAAGGGGTGGCCACCCAAAGTAAGTAAAGAAGTGGTATGAGGAACACTAGCCCGTTTAAATTAATTCAAGTCTAAGGTCAGATAAACTGCATCCAAGAATACTAAAGGAAGTTGCAGGTGTAATCTTAAAGCCATTGTCCATAATCTTGAAGAATTCTTGGAGAAAAGACAAAGTCCTCCAGAGTGTAGGCAGGCAATTATTGTCCTCGTTTTCAAAAATTGGGGCGGGGGGAGAGATCCAGCCATCAATACTAGGAAAAGTTCTGAAGTATAGGACCTGAATCATTGGCTCCAAAACATAGGAAAGAAAATTTTATCTGAACAGCAAGAAGAATGTGACAATAAGAGCTGTTCAACAGTGGAATGAATTGTATCAGAGGGTGATGGACTCTCCTTTGTTGAATGTTTTTTAATAAAGGATAGATGGATCCATGTTTGAAATACTTAAGCTGTAGATTTCCTGGATTGACAGAGGGTTGGATCTGATGATCCTTTGGGATTCCTTCTCCAGTTCTATGACGTTCTGAACTTTTGGGAACTGAGATATGTAAACTGCATCATAGATACTGTTATTAGCTTTTAAATTAAACAAGATATTTTGCACATCACATCTGGTTGTACTTTCTCAAAGTGCAGAGGACTTTGCAAGCTAAAGAATTGGCAGCCCCTGGCAATGATGGACAATGGTATGTATGATGGCACTAGTCTTCTTGGAAAGACTCATAATGTCTTTGATGCAAGAGAGAGGAAGCTTCATCTGGCATTATTAGTGATACCTAAATGATAACTGTAATTGATTACTTTTAATAAGTAAGTTTTAAATCTCTGATAATTACAAGCAGAAAACTGAACAAGCCCAATTGACTTTTTTAAAAAGAAAAAGTAACCCTGCAGGACCAAAACTCATTATAGAAATCCACCAATGTCATTTAGTATTGTGTGTGAGAGCCATGAAGCAAACAAATAATTAATTCTTCTCACTTACACAATATCTGGACAAAGGTTAAACAAAATTTATTGTCAACAAATTAGATTTGCGGCAAGCATGCAGAAGAATGACCAACCAAGGAACTTAATCAGTGTACAGATTAATCTAGTTTATTATGGTAAATTGGGACAGGAGGTGCTATTATTAGCATGGGAGTCCCCTTAGGGATGTGAATCTCTCAGCCACTCATTCTCAAATTAAAAACCGAAGGGGGGAAATATCTCTCTTCTCCTCATAGCCAAAGTTCTTTGCATGAGTTCCCTCCTGCTCTAGAATCTTGTGGGATGCCTTGGAGGTTTCACAGCATTTTTTTTTTCTGGAAGATAAACAAAGCTGCTCAATATTATTATCATCCCTACACAGAATGACCTCTTTCCTGCACAGGATTCACCCAGAAGGGGCAGAAGAAACAGCAGGTTGCACAGGATTGGTAAACAGTATGTGCAGAACAGTATGTTTGCCATGCAGGAGTCATCCAAAATTCAAACGTCGTAGAAAGTGCTGTATTTCTCCAAAAGCTCCTAGCTCTCTTCTCAGACATATGTGTAAGAGGTAATAAATTACTTATCAGATATGCTGTTAATACTACTCGCATTCACATTACTATGGACAAGAAGTTCCATATCTGTGAAAATGAATTCTGTGAATAGATCAGAATTTGCTTCAGTTGCTTTTCAAAGAAAAAGATCCACATATTTCTTCAGATTCCATGTTCTACTGCCGGAGGACCTGCCCACAGTAGTATTGTGGCAGGTCAACATGTTTAAGCAAATGGCCCCGCCCATATACAGAGATACCTCTGGCTCTTTTATTGTAAGTGAGGAGGAATTAAAGAACCTCTTAATGAGGGTGAAAGAGGAGAGCGCAAAAAATGGTCTGAAGCTCAACATCAAAAAAAACTAAGATCACGGCCACTGGTCCCATCACCTCTTGGCAAACAGAAGGGGAAGATATGGAGGCAGTGACAGATTTTACTTGCTTGGGCTCCATAATCACTGCAGATGGTGACAGCAGTCACAAAATTAAAAGACACCTGCTTCTTGGGAGGAAAGTGATGACAAACCTAGACAGCATCTTTAAAAGCAAAGACATCACCTTGCCGACAAAGGTCAGCATAGTCCAAGCTATGGTTTTTCCAGTAGCGATGTATGGAAGTGAGAGCTGGACCATAAAGAAGGCTGACCGCCAAAGAATTGATGCTTTTGAATTGTGGTGCTGGAGGAGACTCTTGAGAGTCCCCTGGACTGCAAGGAGATCAAACCTGTCCATTCTGAAGGAAATCAACCCTGAGTGCTCACTGGAAGGACAGATCCTGAAGCTGAGGCTTCAGTACTTTGGCCATCTCATGAGAAGAGAAAACTCCCTGGAAAAGACCCTGATGTTGGGAAAGAGTGAAGGCAAGAGGAGAAGGGGACGACAGAGGACAAAATGGATGGACAGTGTCATCGAAGCGACCAACATGAATTTGACCCAACTCCGGGAGGCAGTGGAAGATAGGAGGCCTGGCATGCTCTGGTCCATGGGGTCACGAAGAGTCGGACACAACTTAACGACTAAACAATAACAACAACAACAACAACAAGTAAAACTGTAGGATCTGTCTAAAGGCTGTATCCTAGAAGGAACTGAGCAGATCATGTCCAGAGTCTTAAGATCTGTTCTGAAAGCAAAGTTTCCTAACGGCCCACAGCCAATTGTTTTGGGAATTGTGGGTTTCACATGGTCCATTTGTATTAATCCTTTACTGCTCTAAGTTCCTCATTTAAGTGCTTTCTCCACTTTGCACTGCTGTGAAGCATGAATAGTGCACATTACAGTCTATAATGTTTTTTTAATCAAGCTAATTGAAATGACCACCTTCAGGACTGTATCTCCACAGAAGAGATTCAGTACACTCAAATAAACATACATTTAACCCCAGCATGTTTCCACAGCAATTTTCTGCTGCCTACTCTGTAATAAGATGGCTATCTAGTTAATAGCCATCTTATTACAAAAAGAAAAATATTTAACTCTTAACTTCTTAAATAACAAACTCGCAGTGACTGTGCCAAGAATCATTAGTGAACCATTTACATGCCTCAACCCAAGCCTATTTTTATTGCTGAACTAAAGCCTGCATTGTGTTCTTCACTACACTTAATCTTTGAAGTCTCAAATTTGCCTATTCAATACAATGAGTACAAGTGGAAGGAGATGTTGGAGGTGACTGGGTACTACTCAGCTCACACTAAAGAAGAGGCATGTGGTAGAAGGAGTGAAGAAGTGGGATGTCCTTTAGTTTCCTAGACTGCCCTTTACCTGTTCTGACCTATCCTAACTTTCCTTCTAATAATAATAATTGTGGACTGTCAAGTTAATTCTGACTTATTGCTACTCCCTTTTTCTGAGTTTTCCAGGTAGATAGTACTCAGAATTGGTTTGCCATTTCTTTCTTCTTGGGGTGCCCTGGGATTGTGCAGCTTGCCCAAAGTCATGTAAGCTGGCTTTTCTGGGATGCACAATTGAGAACTAAACTTCCAACCTCTAGTTCCACAGCCAGATACCTAACTCACTGTGGGGAATCTTTGTGAGTTTGGTTTTACCATCGCAGCTGCATTGTAAAGACTTGGTAAACTAGCTGTAAATATAAACTGCTGGATTTGCATGAGCAAAGAGGAAGGCCCGAGTATAATTTTATCTATTCTTCTGAGAGACAAAGACAGGAGAAGAAAAATGTAGAAGCCATGTGTGTAAAACTAAGTACACCTTTACTGCTTCCATAGGAATTATGAGGCTAAGTAGCAGCCAGGTGCTGCTAACCAACTGCCCTTGAGTAATTGATCATCAGTAAGTGTGACCACCTCTATAAAAGCTGAAATTGTAGCCGTTTGCTGGTCTGGAGCATTCAAGTGTGTTTTAACACAATGCCAAGGAGGAAACACATCCTAAGTCTCTTGGGAGATACAGGCAGTTGGGACTAAACAGCTATCCTTTTTGTATGGGAATGTGAGGGTTTGGAATAGTTATTGGGGCAATTTTACTACCAGATTGAGGGCAAACGACACTGCCCTTTATGCTTCTCATCACATTTGCCCCCAGAAAGACCACCGTCTATCCTATTAAACATGAGCTGCTCAAAAGATATTATTAGTAATTATACAGGCCTCAGTTTGGTACATTGGTTAGATCTATACACCCCATCCCATCCAGCTCTGTGGTTCTAAGATTATTATTTCAGAATGAGGCTATCTCCGAAGACAGTTTAGTTAGGGCAGAGTAGAGCATTAAGCCTGGTTATTTCAAACACATTGCCCTAGTGCTGCATCTATTATTTCACTACCTCTCAGTTTCTAAGCTCAATTCAAATGGCTGGCACTGAACTTTTGCACCCTGAACTGCATACAACCAGTCTTCCTGATGCAGCACCTGCGCCTATATGGTCCTGCTGGATTACTAAGGGTCACCTTTGGAAGATCTTCTCTGGCTGCCTACTAGGGAGTGGGCAGCTACCAAAGAAAGAGCCTTCTCAACAGTATACAAACATATCTGAAATGCCTTGCCAAAAAAGATCTATCTAGCTGTTGGGATATGGCAAGATCCAACATTCTACCCACTGTGGGTTAATGTGCTTAAAGACCTCACCTGTCCCTTTTTTCAGTGAAGCTCTATAAAAGAGGATTAATTGTTTTTGTCTCTCTCTCAAACTCACACTTCACTGGTGCTGACTGACTGAGCGAGGCAGAGACCGTGTGTGCTTGTCTAAGTTTGTGGGCATTGCCTGAGCCGCCACCGCCCTACTTGCTTTTACTGTTTGGTATGTTTTGTTATGTAGCTTTAGTAGTTTTATTGTTTTCTTAGGATGCCCCGCTTACCTTTTCCTAAGAGAATTAGATAAAGATTATTACTTAAATTTTGTCTCTGTGTCTCAAATTTTTTTCCCCTCACTAGCATCCTTATTAATAGCATTTAGAAATCCAGCTAAGAGCTTCCTTTACCAGTCCATAAGCAGTCCTTGATTTTTATAGCTGGCATTATTGTTCAGATTTTGTGTCTGGCTCTTTTCATTGTGATACTTGTGGTCTTTCTGGTTCTTCTTGCCTCATTTAAGGAAATCACTGCAATAGCATTGCCAGTTGGGCAGTATATGAACATAGGAAACAAACAAAACAAAAAAACTGTAAATCATTCAGACTACTTGCATGTCCTGGCCTTAGGGATCCACTGTATGTAATTCATCTCTCCCCATCCGCATCTGATGCTTGTGACTTTTAAAGAAAAATGTTAAGGGCTGTGCTGCTAATTGGTGCTATATTTCAGCCATTAGAGAGGAAACCTTTAGGCTCCATTTCGTTGTTCTTGTTTTAGTTTATTTTTAATCATCACATCGTATTGTAATATCCTGTTTTGGTTTGGTTCTTGTAAACAACCCAGAATAAGCATGCTGATGGCGAGTCATATAAGGATGGTGGATAAATAAATTAAAGCCAATACCTTCCAATGTATTTTCTTTTGGTGTTGCTTCTACAAGAGCTACTGAAAACACATGGAACATAATATTCTTGCAAACCCCTGAACAAATTTGGTATTTGAGGAAGTTATGTTGTTTTCAGGAAAGGCCAGAAAAATCCATTCATTAGAATTATGGGAGATAGTTTCTGATTTTGTTTAAAAGTGTTCTTGTAATATTAATAAAGTGTGTGGGGGGAGGAGAAAACCATCACTTTCAAATGGGCTTAAATCATGTATATGAATTATTAAAGGTTTCACTACACTTCGTAAGTGAAGTCTTTAATGGAGTGATGTGGTCTCCACCGAAGTGACGTCACGACTATTCTATTTATAGCTATGTTGTCTGTGGGCATGCCTTTTCATTCTATATGTATTTTTGAAAGGACTAAAGTAATTTCTTGAGGGGGTTTCATGCACATCCCTTCTAGAGACTCTCAGAAAACACTGATGCATTTTGATTATCAGTGTAATATATGTCTGGAGTCCTGGACTAGAACTTACAAAATCCAGATTCTAGTCCCCACTAGATAAATTTTAACCAGTTAGTTACTCTTTCTTTCACTTGACCTTTCTCACAGGGTAGTTGTAAGGATAAAGTGGGGAGGAAGAGAGCCACGTAGACAATCTTTAACTTGCTGTAGGAAAGGAGGGATGAAAACACAACTCATAAATGAATAATATTTATGAAGTTATCCTAAAACATGTATTTTGGTACATTTTTTAAGCTAAGGACTGTGTTGAAAAAAGAAAAGAAACCTGAGGGAGCACATTGTTCTAATCTGTACTTTGCTTCTCAGTCCTAGTTGAGGAGTGCAAATCAGGATGGTGCACTTTTGAACGTGAACAGGACAAAGTCCTTGTGTATCCCAGCCAAAACTGACATTACCTGTATTTCTCACTTCTGTTGGAAATCCAGGGTTGATCAAGAAATTTTTCAAACATTGGGAAAGAGATGCAAAGTGAAGCAGCATGCTATGAAGTGAAGCAAGATTTGATGAATTTTGTCTAAACTGATTTTTGTGAGGAGATATATCTAACATTGCTGGCTGGATAGCTCAGGGGTTTAGACATCTGGCTGCAGAGCCAAAGGCTGGGTGTTTCAATTCCCAATGTGCCCCTTGCAAATAGAGCCAGTTTGTGTGGCCTTGGGCAAGCTGCAAAGTCCTAGGGTGCCCCCAGAAGAAGGGAATGGTAAACCACTTCCTGGTACTGTCTATCTAGAAAACCCTTAAAAGAATCGCCACAAGTCAAAATTGACTTGATGGAAAATTATGATGATGATGATATCTAATATTGTCAGTAAATTAAATTCCTCAGATTTTTCAATAAAACAGGAATCTTTGACTTTGTTTCCCCTCCCCCCCTTTTTGGCTTCAGGCAAATTTCTGTTGTTCAGAGTATATTTAGATTTCGTACAAAGAACTGCAGCTTCTTCTTCTTCCTTCTTCTCCTACCTTACCCAACACTTTTTGTTGGCCTCTTCACCTTATCATAATTACCATTATCCCAAACTTCATAATAAATGGGGCCGATATGAAATTCTCCTTCCTCTTTGTTCAAGAAGAAATCCCATCTCCTCAATACAATGTCTGTTCTTTGTACTTTCCAGGTACAGTCTTGCTGTAGTTTTGAGAAACAAAGAGTGGGGAATTGAAATGATTCTTCTCCCTTCTGCACAAAACACACAATACAGTTACATAAAGACAATCAAATGACCATGAAATGGCTCGGCTGAAAATAATTTGTCTTTTATGTTCCATGTATTGAAGAATCCAGGCACATTTGGATACAATTCTTCCTGGAGAATAAGTCCTGCTAAATTCACTTCGTCATATCCCTGACTTAAAAAAATGGCTTACTCATTCACACAGACAGGATTTTAGTGCCTCAGAATCACATTTTGTTGTACAAGTCTCACAGAACTACATCTACAAAGGAGGCATTCTATGACTTTTTCCTCTGAAGTACTGTAAACCATCTCCCCAAGTTTCAAACACTTCTATGTATAGACTGTTGTGGTTTTTTTTAACAGACAAAAATGCTCCAGCAAATCTGTTGCTTTTTGGTATTGGGACTCTTCATGTCCCAGGCAATGCAAAAAAATGTCCCTTGCCATTTTTGGTTTAAACACAATGCAAAGAAGTTAATGTGAGCGCTTGAATGAGAAAGAATATCTCCTCTTGCCAAAACAGAACAAAACTGGAAGGCAGATGTAACCTGAGTCCTCACCTTCTGCATAAACAACCTATTATTTACCATGATGACGAAACATCTTATATGTGAAGGTGAAAATATGCAGTGTTGCTTTGCAGCCAGTGTAAAGTTGTTCCTGAGAATTCCCTTGGAGAGACAAACTTCACTGAAGAATACATTCATGGCCACTCCATCAAGAGAAATCATGTGCTTGGATGGATTTCTAAGTTATTTTGCTGTGGTTGTGATGGGTTGGGTGGAAATGTACTGTTGCTTCATAATGGAGTGGGTGGGAGAAGTCAGTTCCCATTGATAGGAATGGTGAAAAACAGGAGCTCAGAACATCTGGGCACAGCTGTTTAGGTCCTTCATGTTTAAAAGATCCAAAAACAATAATCAGATGAATTGGGACCAGTCTTACATTTCTTGGGAATCAGGATAAAGGGCTTTGGGATGGTTCTCTCTTGTTCACCATGGAGGCTCTCTCTCAGCATCTGTAGAAAGTCTAATGCTTTGGTTACCCTGGAAGCAGTGCAGACCAAATGATAGAGGTCCAGGCAATGTGTCATTTTAAAAAGAACCAAATAGAAGTTGTTTATTATTACAGGTGATGAAGGTACAGTTGATGTCATTAACTCTTAACAAAACATCCTACTTCATCCACCCTCAACCGCCAACCCTCTCTCTCTCCACTCCCAAACTTCAAATTCACAAATCCTCCTCTCTCCCACTCCTGCAGAGACTCTTATATCTGGTGACTCTGCCTCTCCAGCACTCTCATTGGTACATGCAGATAGTCCATTAATATTCATGACCTGGGTGGACGCCACAGGAAGCAATGGGTGAGATGCAAGTGGGAAAAAGAAACTCCTCCTATTCCTATTCCTATTCCAGCTGCTGAGCAGCAGCAGAATCAAGGGTGAAGCAGCAGCTCCACTGCAGACTGCTTAGACTCTTGGGGCAAATGGTTATTCTCCCCATCTCAAAAAAGTCTATTTACAGTATTTCTTAAAGCTCAGAGATAGAGACCATTCCCCGCATTTGCCATAATCTTTTGAAAGCATGATATTGTATACAATTAACCTATGATGTAGACAGAGCTTGGAGAAGTTAATTTTGGACTAATTCCCATTAATCCTCTCTTCTTAAAAAAATAACATATCCTAAAACCCACACAGCTAGTAGTCATGATGACTGGGGAATTCTGGGGATTATAAGCAAAAAAAAAAGTACTTTTTTGCTAGCTCTGGTTGTGGATGCTTGTACATCTTAACAACTAAAATGCTGGTAACTGGTCACCCCTACTCAGGAAGCTATATTTTCATGCCCTTTCTTTGCTTTTGCTTCAAAAGGCCTTTCAATGTAGATATTTCTACATTTGTGTCATATACAGGCTGCCTACTATTCTGTTGTTCTCATCCTTCTTGTCACAGAGTGACGTGGGGAGAGGAGGTGGGGGAATCCCTACACAAATGGGTTAGAAAAGAACAAAAAGACCATCATGACTGACTAATAAAACACACACACCCCATCATAGGCTAGAACAATCTCTGCATGTCAGGCTTCCCACAATTCAGACAAGACAATATGTAGCTATCGAGAAACATAGACTACCTCTGAGCTGCATAATTATACATTCATTATATGACCAAATCCCGCTTGATTCTCAACATGGCTTTGCTTAACAGCTTTTTGATGATGATGTTTGTTAGTGGAGGGACACCTGGCAGTTCTCCCAGTTACCTAGCTACTGGCACTAAGCCTGCAAGGTATGTAGCAAATAGAATGAAGAATAAAAAGAGGATCTAAATAATTATATTAAGGCTTAGTGTACCATAACAGAATACATGGCGAAGACAAGGGGGGAATCATACACTGTAGCGACAAGGCATAACAACTGGGGCAAGCCATGGCAAGTAAGTATGAAGTTTTCTCACAAGATTGCAATCTACAATGCATACCTCTACTGGAATATAAAAATAGGGAGGTGCTCTGGTTTCAGAAGGATGTGGCAGCATGAGAAGCAGGGGTATTTGTACATTGCCAGAGTAGATGGAGGGTGGTTTAAGAAGCCCCCAGTCATACACAGGTCAGTTAGGGCACCCCTACAAATCACTGAAGCTTGCTCCAGTGTTTGGGGGGTTTAAAATGCTGAAATTTGAAGAAACAGCTTGGCAACTGTTGCTGTAGTAAATGAAGGAAATGCCAAAGCAGGTGATGGATAGCTGAAGTTCCAATGACAGCCAAACCCTCTCCTGGAAATTCTCTTCCTGTTTCTTCTCCCTCCACCCATCGGAGCCACCATTACTCATCCAGACATGGCAAGGGGAGGGTTGTACATCACTTATTACACTGACTGCATTCTAAAATTTTCTTGCTTTTCTTTTTGGTGGCTACACTGAGTCTTCATTGCACTTAGGAGTGTGTGTGTGTGTGTGTATGTGTGTGTGTGTGTGTGAGAGAGAGAGAGAGAGAGAGGGAGAGGGAGAGAGAGAGAGAGCACAGGAATACGAATCTCCTGACTTCTCATTCTCTCCAAGGAGGAAGAGGGGGATCCCTTTTAATTTTCTCTCACGTTTTATTCTCCCTCCTTCCAGATCTCTTTGGGGAGAAATCTTTCGCAACTCTCATGGGATTCTTGGCTGTCTCACAGTGTTTCCCACACAAAAGACAAGCCTCGCTTTGTCATTGTTGTTTGCTTCTTTGAGATTTGGATTTTTTCCCTCTTGCAAGGGAGACAGCTCTGTTATTCTACCCTATTTCACCTGCTAAGAGCAGAGCTCCATTTAGTCTCATTTGTAAATCAAATGTCTGTCGGTCAATGCTTGACAAATATTGGGGAGACCTTCTCAGCAAACTTTCTATGTGATGGATTTGGGTTTTTCCCTATTTTTTGCAGAGGGGAAACTGCTCCATCCTTGACAGTTTCTCATTTCAGCTGTTGAAAGATGCACCTCAGTCAATTTCACTCTCACAGAAGGAGCCTCTGCCTGAACTTATATGCCTGCTGTTTTTCTCTGTGGTATGGGACAGCCTCTCCTGTGCTATTGTCACCAAAAAAGGTTGTGGTTTTTTCCCTGCCATGTGTGCTTGTGTATTTTCTAGGGTGGGTGCCAAATATGCAGTGCTTTGAATCAGCAGTGAGTGAGCACACTTTGGTAAGCACGGTTACTGATGAGGGACAGTAAAAGGAGCATCTTCCACACCCCTAACATTTTCCCTGAGCATTGCTCATGGGGGAGGAAGAAAAAAAAGGCAGCCAGCAAACAAGTATGGAAGCCTAAAATCTAAAAGTCCACCACATTCCTAACGTTGCCATTGCTGTGTGACGTACATCCCCACCCTAGGTCATAGCCTTTATTTTTCCACATTATACCTTCCTCCCAATCTGGAAGCATACAAATACATATAAATACAGAGATCTTTGGGTAGTGTGGGCAGCATATAAGTTAAATAAATACAATAAATAAAATAAATATAAATAGCTGCAAAACCACACTAATTGGTTCAGGCCACCTTCAGATCAGGCCAGTCTCAATTTGTATGGCAAATATTTGGATATGGATACAAATTTGATTAGATAGTATTTGCCCATTACAATGCAAAATGTGCAACAATCAGATATAGGTATAGGGTTATGCCAGGTTCTGGATGCCTCAGAGAGAGACAGCAGGTATGACTAGATAGTGAAGTTACCCCAGGCTGGATTGAGTTAAACAGAATCACTTGAAAATGCACTCTTCCGTTGAGAACAATCCTTGCATCCACATGCAAGGATCAAGTGGTTTCAGGAGAGAAGACCACACCATACCTCAAGTGATTCTATTGATTCTGTTGCTCCCTCTCAGCCTTCACAGCCCCACATCTTCTACTGTCTCCCCTCCATGTGGAGCAGAGGAAAGCTGGGTTTAAAAAAAAATGGTTAGTGACATGCTGCCAAATGGCCTTGTTACCCAAGTGACAGGGTTTGAATCTCCACTTAGCCATGGAAACTCATTGGGGGATTGGAACTGCTAAAACCTCTCCTTAAATATCTAACTAATCTTGAAAACCCAGTTAGGGTCACTGTAAGTCGGTTGTGACTTGGAGGCACATAACAACAACAAAGTGTTGAATTTAGCCTTGGTTATACTGAAGTCAGTTTAGCTCATTTAATCATACCTAAATGTCTCACTAATTTCAGTGGATCTAGTCTGACTGTGGCTAGATCAGAGCTTGAAAAGGGTTTTATGATTATGATTATGATTTTTAGGTTTTTAAACCTAAATAAAAGATTTGTGGGGTGTCAGGGACAATACTGTGCGCCTTGGAAGACTGTACTTTGTCCACCCTGGAACAATACCTACCAAGGATGTAACAGTCCCCTCCCACAACTTTTTATATATTGTTAAGGTTATGTAGGAAAAGTGGACAAGGGTTTTTTGCAGTAATGGGAACACTAGAATTGTATAGAACAAAAATGTCCATAAATGTCGCAAAACTATTTGTCCTATAATTAATACAATACTGCAGGAACATTATATTGCATACAGATCATACAATATTGTAGCTTTCCAATACAGTCTGTTGAGATAGTCATAACACGTCATGGAATACTAGGAAGAAGAAATGTATATTTTGAGCATAAGCCTACAAAGGTTCTCTTTTATCTTCAAGGACTAGGAAAGAAGCCATGTAAAATGAATATGCAGCATAAGGAGAAACTGTGTATCTTAAGAGAAAATAGAAAGATGTTATATAAGAAATTGCGTTAATACAACTCTTCTGGCTTATATATGTATCAAGAGGTTGAGGAGATTGTTTTAGTGGAACAACACACATCTCAGCTTGCAAATGAAAATAGAATGAAGCCGTTGGAACATTACAGGACAAACTTCAGCTTCAATTGAAGTGCCAGAGGTAAAAGTCTCTGTTACCTCAGCTGGCATTGCCTTTCAAGAAATCTAGTTTTCACTCTGATCTCAGCACTTGTGTGCGTCAGCCCTTTTATTCCACATTTTTGTTCTCCATCTGCCTTTGCATATTGGGTTTGTTGGGACTTCTGGAGCTCTAATGCAATGAAAAAGCATGTTCTTCTAACTTGTTTTTTCCTCCTTCCAAACAAACTTCTGTCTAGTATATGAATGAGAGAAGCTCAAATGGGATATCAAGACTCCTACAATGACTAAGGTAAACACACACATACACACGAGACAGAGACAACAAGGTGTGTCTGAGAGATGGGGAAGAAACCTCCCAATAGACAACCAAAAAGATTGGTTGTGTTATCTTGAGTGTTTTATGCAATCTGAGCCAAAATAAGCAAGCTGACATCCTAAGTCTTCCCTCTTTTTTTTGTTTGCAATGTAGGAGGCAGTGAAAACCCATCTTAAAATGTTATCAATTTGCAGTTCTATCTTGTATGAGTCATTAGATGGCAGATGACTTTGAACACTTGTAAACAGAATTGTGACTAACATTAACTTTCACACCAATATAAATAAAATACATTACGTCAAATGTATTCTGTGTGTCTCCTGAATATGTTTGTGCCTCTGCAATTGTGCCACTAAGCTGACATTTCCACTTACCTCCACATTGAATTCATTTTCTAATCCCAAGGCAGAAAACCACTCCACCAACAGCAAACAGCCCACCTGGGTCTCCTGCCACTTCCCTTTCAAGTACTGTTCTTCCCAAGTTCCTTACCCACTGTTTTGAGGGCACCTTGCCATAGCTTTTAATCAGCTGGCATAGAGCTGATCCATCAGCAGTTAATAGCATGCTGCATAAAATGAAAGAGTAAACTTTGTGGTTATAGGACAAATCATAGCTTTGGGGCTTGTTTGTGCCTGCAGTGAGAGGTGGAGGACAAGGGAACTACAACATAGAGAGCTGGAGGAATAACAGACTAAAACTTTGTTAACTATTGTTCCAGTAAGATTGGCATGATCAGAACAGGAAATACAAATTAATCTCCATCATCCAAATGCTCGGAAACAGTTCGCACAGCAGCCCAGTCCAACTACTGGGATATCAGGAGTGAAGAACAGTGATAAAATTAACTCTATGGAGGAGGGAGTGTCCCCCAATGTTTAGGCTAGAGTGTGGTTGAACCTAGTTCCAGTTATTGGGCTGAACTAGAGTATCCCAAGCTTTCTTTGCTAGTTTGATTAGAGCTGCCATTGTGTTATGCATAAACAAACTTACTTCAAAAGGTTCGTACCTGAAAGTGCTACAGAAGATGAGCAGCCTAATTTCATGCTTGGCACCAGCCTCAAACAAAGGGAAGCCAAGAAACCCTTAAATTAAGAGCTGTTGCCTTCTCTGGACAGATTTGTGTCCATTAACATCAAAAAGCTCAAGACAGGAATGTGAAATAATAGGGCACTCTATGATATGTGCCACCTACCTTTGCCATGAAAGTTCCCACTGCTTTGTTAACCCTTTGCCAAAGAAATCTCCCCCGCCCCCCATAGCCCGACTGCCAATTAATATGAACTATTCTAGAGATTCTGATCAAATTAACTTGGATTTCTGGATGTACTCCAGATGCCAGGTGGTCCCTCTGGGCTGCTTTAGCAAGTGATGGTGATTCTTCTACATCATTAGTTCTTACCCAGTGGTACCATCGGAATATCCATAGGGCCAGAATTCTACTAATTCTGAACAGGAAAAATTGTCTGAAGAGACAATTTTGCCCTTTGCATTTTAGACTGGCACGGGTCTTCCTGAGGTTGTTTTTATTATTATTTTTAAGAACTGTCAGACAAAATGTGGGCTTTTCAAGAGGTTGTGGAGCTCCTCCACCATTGCCATCAGCAATCTTCACATTTTTCAATTTCCTCCTGCGTCACCTTCTTCCAGTGAAGGATGGGATAAAACATGAGCTAATAGAGCTAAAGAAAAAAAGGAAAAGAAACAAAACAAAACAAACAAAAACATTGTGCAAACTTGTTTGTATTCTTTCTCTGTGTTTCTGGCTCTGTGTTATGTGATGGACCCTTCTGAGCATGCTTGAACCCTCCAATGTTGCTGGGAACTATGGACATTGGACTTTGTTCCACCTACTAAATGAGTTCACAAAAAGAAAGAAAATTGGCACTCCTCAGAGTGAGCAAAGCTGGCTCTGATCATGCACAAATGTATTCACTGTAGAATGAAGAAATAGCCCTTGGCTAACTTATGGCAGCACAGTGTTTTATCCCGTCCCTTGATCAATGAGAAAAGAGGAACTAGGATTTATATCTGCAGGAACAGCTCAGAATGTGGGAATGGTTTAGAAGCATACTTAGCTGCTGTTTTTCCTCCTGTCTGACCTCTTTCTGTAAACAAGTTGGTATGTTTCAGAAAGTATGGGAAACAGTGAGGGGCAGGGGGTTTAAGAGAGGGATACTACCAGATGAGGTGTCATTGGAGGTGAAATCTGGAGCAGGGGTATGTGTTTAATGTGTATGGTATATCTGAAGTTTTCTATTCTCAGTCCTTATGCATCCCAAGGAAAACATTATCCATATGAAGTGAGGGCATGGGACCTCAGATTCATTTGGGTTGGGTGATGCCATTATAAAGCCACATTTGAATGGTGATATGATAACCTCCTTTTGGGGTGGGGGGTTGTGTGTGGTTTTTTTTAGAGAAAAGGTTATTTTCAGGAAGAAGGCAATTGCTGCCTGCAGTCACAAGCTATAAGTCAATAAGGGCTCAAACAGGCTAAACGAGGCAGGGAAGTAGTGAAGTTGGGATGAGTGGGATGTTCAAAAGGAAGCTACTGAAGTTGAAGACAGCACACCAGGGTGAAGGTAGCACATATTTTCTCCCCATTTCACAAACTGGTGAAAGATGGGACATTTCATAGGGCAAGAAACCTCACATCTCAACTCTCTTATCCACAATGTCTACTCTGTATAATAGCATTTACATTTCAGGAGGATATTTTAATTCTGAAGAGTATTGTTAACTCATTTTTACCAGTGAGGTATTTTGTGCATAGCTCATGCTGCAGCTATACACCAAAGAGTGACTTGCATCACAGCTGGAGCATTTCTGTCATTACATTTTACCACAAATGGTTGAATCAACACGAGTTAAAATTCAAATTTGAAGGCCAGCAAGATATTCATTTTTTGGCTTGTTACTTTAGAAGCTTGTGTAAGGGAGTATTCAATGCCTCCTTAAAGAAGCACAACTCACACTAGAATAAACCTGAGCTTTTCCCAACATTGCTGGAGCCACATTGATCATGCAGGAGTTCACTGGACACCCCATGGAAGCGGAAAAGGATTCTGGTCCATACTTTTTAAATAATCTGTGCAAATATTTGAGCAAAACCTGATCAGATTGCATGGGTAAAATGGCTTTTGCATGAAAATTATAAAGGGACAATTTACCTAAGTAAATTCAGCAGATTTCTCTTTATTGTTCCAACTTCTGTAAAGCACAGAACTCTTTCTAAAGAAAAACCTGGAAAGAAAAGATTATCAAGTCCATGAACAAGTGCAAACAAGTACTGCTTATTTAGGTTGTTCACCTGTGAATAAGTTAGGCCTGCTCTTTTAGTCACTTTCATTGAGAAGACATTTATTCATATCAGATGTGCCTGCTCCTAAAGCTGGGACTCAGACTTACTTGGGGACCCTAGTTGTGGCCAGAGTGGCAGCCCAGTCCAGCAGCTGCTGCGCAGTGGCCTCCTGGCATGGAGGCTCTGTGTGGCAGTGCTGGGAATGCTGGGATTGTGCTGGCGCAAGGTTGGTGCAATCAGCAAGTAGGTAGACTTCGGGCTGGTGGACCTGAGTGGAGGAGGCTTCACTCCAGTCTGCCTGCCCAGCATATAAATAAGAGAGCACGGGTCCTCTGCCACCTTTCCCTTCCCACCCAATTTAAATGCTCTACAAAAAGTTGTGTCATTGGGTTATGGTGGTGGATGCCATTATGAGGTTGCTTTATTCTTTTGTCACAACATGGTTGGTGGTTTGAAGCATTAGGGTGTATCCAGCTGGGTTTGGGTAGCAGGCAGGGACTGCAAATCCCAGGTGATAGTGGAATCACCCTAAAGGAGCCGGGGCAGGGCCATAACCTGGTTTAGCTTAGGGGTTGAGAGATGGATCATGGCTCTGGGTGGCAGGAAGCCACAGAGTGGCATACACCCGTGTGCTTTTCATGGCACTGCCATTCCTGGGTTGTCTCCAAGCTGATGCCAGGGGTTTGTATCGAGTGGTCTCCCAATGGACTGGATCCATTCCCAATGCTAGACCAGTGAAGCTGCTCCTGTACTCAATAAAGTTGTGACCTTTTACTTCCAATAAATGTGTGTGGTGTGTTATTCCTGCTGACCAGGCCTACTTAGCCACACACCAACTGTAGACACATCAGCTTCAAAGTTCTTCAGTAACCTTCAAATACTGGAAACTTCCAGAAATATTAGATTCCACGTGTATGTATTTACATCAGGACTGTATTTCCACCAGTAGGGGGAAGAATCACTTCATCAAACTACCAGGAATTTAAGTCTCTGTTTCCGGATGGAGGAATTCTCATAGTTATTTGAAAAAAGACTTGCTCAAATCTTTGACTGGAACATAATGAGTCCATGATTAGCCAAACAGATAGTTGGTAGTCTGCCATCTGCAGTGTCTCAAAGGACCAACAAAGTTGTATTGTTTACCAAACAGCCATGCCTAACCACTTGAAAGACAAATCCAAAACAGAATTTAAACTGACACAAACATGCTACAATAAAAAGCCCTTTCAACCCTATTTACAAAGGGAATTAAGTGTGATGTTTATGCAAGCTGCAGTTATAAGAAAACGGTGGCTATAGAGTAGACATGAAAGGCTTAAGAATGGAAAGCTTTCCCGGAGTAGAAGAATGAACTATAATGCCAATATAGTTCTGATTTCTCTGTGAAAAACACATGGGCATGAATTTAAGGAAGATGGAAGAACTACGGATATCTTTAACATTTTCCTTTATAAACTAATCAATTTGTATTAGTTAGATGCAACAAGGCTGAGCTGCAACTAATTCATATAGAAAGAAATCTTAATATTTTCCTCCTAGCCCATCTCATGCACTTTTGTCATGATGTGAGCTGAGAGAATTCTGTTTTGGATTATGCTGAGGGTATGAGAGCATAATCCCCAGGTCATGGTAACAATATGGCTTGTTCCCTTCCCTTTACATGTAAAAGGAAACTCAGTCATTGACACCCAAAACACATGCCATGTCTAATTTGGCTTTCACATATTAACATAGCTATTTTGCACACGTTTCTTTCTTTCTTCCCTTGGTTTCCTCTGCCAGCCGTGCTCAATTTGGCACCGAATTCTAACTCAATTCTCTATTGTTTACCTTCTGCCTCTATTATTCAATCACAACATTTTAAATTTTAAAATACCTGCCCTGGAAAGTATTAAAGCACCTGATGTGTTTTTATTCTTTTGTGTATTTTTAGGCATTTGCAAAAGGCCCCCAACCCACTTTGAGTCCAAACATTGGGTATATCAGTTGGGACTGATCCTTTGGCACCCAGAACAATATTTTGTATTTGAGGTCCCTTTTCCTCAACTCAAGTCATAGAACGTCTTTTTAACTGTATGTATTAAGAAGATTCTGTTCGGATGAATGTCTTTTTAACCGTATGTATTAAGAAGGATCTGCTGGGATGTTGCTCTGCCTCAAGGAAGAACAGTAGCTCTTTGCTCCACCTTATAGTCACCTCGAATTCAAATAAATATTGTGATAGTATCTTTATTCTGCCAAATTGAAAAGAAAAAAAATCTGTGGAAGATTTTAGGTCCTTTCTTTATGTTAATGCTTTAAAAACCCAGAAACTAAACAGAGATTTATACCCTGACTCTTCAGCCCAGACTCAAAATAAATTATTTATAACTGGACGCATGTAGGGGCAGGGTAGAAAGGAACTGGAGCTCCCCATTTCCTCCACTAAAGTTGTATCTGCCCACTTAAAAATAAAGGAAAGGACCATTCAGGAGGGAAAATCATCCTGCTTTCTTCCTTGGCTTGGCCTCTTCCTTCCTTCTTCAGATGAGGAATAAAAAGAAATCACCCACATAAAGGGTTGATCAAGTGGGGAAATAGGCTAAACATTACACTTTTTAAAAGGAAAAAAATCCAAAATTGCCATGATCTCAATGGAAGTCTTGCCAAACCAAAAACACCCTATCACTGAACTTGATGAGCCCTGTGTAGCATTCATGAGTAAAAAAACAAAGATAAATGAGATTAATGTAAACTCATTCATGACATTGGCAAAGCCAATGTCTGTCTGTTGCTTTTCTTAAAGAATTTGCCTCTTGTAAAATTAGCACTATCATGGGAGACATGACTTATGATCCACCTCTAGGCTGAAGGAAATGGAAACCCAGTTGTGAATTATGCCACGTCCTCTATTCTATAAATTATGTGTTCTCCATAGTTTTATAAAGGAAACAGGAACAGAGACAAAAGTACCTGGCAAATAAATACCTGTCATATTCTGATTTCTCAAGGAAACCAATTCTAGCTGAATGGTGAGAGATTCAGAACAGGAAAAAGGAAGTACACACAACATACAACTGAAATGTGGAATTCAATTTCACAGCGTTGTTTTTTTTTAAATAAATGGTATCCAAACTTAAATTTCCATCAGCCAACAGAACTGCTTAAATGTCAATGGCCTGTCTAAATAAAACCCCTTTTCTCTTTATGATAGAAACACACCAAAATCATCCTCTTAGAATATCATCATCATCTCAGAACTGCAGAGCTGGAAGGGACCCTGTAGATCATTGAGCCCACCCTGTCAAGGGGGCAAAGTGGGGAGCTGAACTCTCAACCTCCTAAACCACTGAGCTCTCCAGCAGTTGAAGATAACCAACCTTCCTTTAGGTAGTGGGAGGGGGCACTGAGGCCTCTCTCACACCCTGATCAAACATGCTTCCAGTGATGACAGGACCTTGAAAAGGGCATCTCACAGGTTAGCTCATGGGGTGAGAGGATAAGATATTTAAAATATCCTAATCTGCTTTCACCTGTTACTGACATCACATCACTGATTTAGAACCAGAGCAACTTCCTTGGTATTAGATGAAAAGATGTATGGCTAGGTGTTACAAATGTACTGATGGCACCAAAACTCAACACTCAGGATAACTTCCAAAGCAAAAACACCCTACCCCTGAACTTTAAGAGCATTGTGCAGCATTCATAAGAGTGAAGTAAATAGTATGAGACATCTAATGGAAACCTGATGGACACCACAGACCATTGATCCAGTATCAGCTCTAGAAATTGCTCTTCCAAAAAAAGAAGAAGAGCTACCATGAAACCATGATACATCCCATGCAGATGCCTCAGAATATCATGGTCAATGGTATCTAAAGATACTAACAGCTCATATTCCTGTACACCTTCTGGCCACCCTAAAAAGCCTGCAGCATCCCATTATTTCCACATTTGCAGAGCATCGCCACAATTTCCTTCTAAAACAAGATGCTCACTAAGCACAACTTATTTCTGAGCTGACTTATACTTTCAGAAGCCTTCTGGGACCACAACATGCATGGCTTTGACAGGAAATCAAGCAAATTAGGTGGCAGCAGTGGTTGTGGGACAGGCAGATGTCTCAGAAGTGCAAGGAAGCACATACAGATTGTAGACCTCACGCTGCCCATCATAGAAGAACATACTTAGCAAGCAGAACAATCTATGCAGCTCATGTGGAACCAGCTTTTTGAAATCCCTTTACTAAGGGATGTGGCTATATTGATCTTTCTTATGAACGTTAATGAAAAACTTATCTTTTGCAATGAAAGTAGTTTACTGATGATTTTACTAAAGCAACAACAATAAAAAAATCTGACCCATTTTCATTTAATTTTGCCTCTTTGCCTCACACTAGAGTAGCCCAGGACATAGCTCTTCTATAATGGACACTCTTAGCAACATCTGCATTCAAAATTACTAAAACCTATGTGCCTGGCAGGCCCTTTACATTCCATATTTCCAGGTAACTATAGCCAGTGTCGGTGTCTGCCTTTAGGTAATGTTCAAAAGAGAATTATTAAGTGCTATTATATTAGAGTTGTGCAAAGTTTTCAAGTCTTCTATAAACCTTTGTTAGCATCTGTTTATTTTCCTTAGCTCTTTTCTCATTGTAAGATGTTGTTTTCAAGTCCACAGAACATTATAAATTCCAAGATGGGTGTAATGTCCTCACCCAGTTATATTTATGGTGTGTGTTTTTTTTAAGGAAAAATGTGAAAAATTTAGATTTGTGCGTAAGTCCCACAAAAGTCAAGGCTTTTATTCATTAGAAACTCTGAGTTGTTTGGAGCCTTGATTCCAGAGATAATTCTATTCAGAATTCAGGCTGAACTTAAGTATTTCCCAGTAGAAAATTCTGGGAGAAATTGAGGGCATATGAAAATACCCCTTAAAATCTCTTCATCTTCAGATGCTCTTTTTTTATATAGCTGTTTGTTGCCACAATGACTACCACCATTCTGCTCTTTTAGCATTATGCTGCAATGTGAAGATTGGAAGACACATTAATTCTCCTATCCAACACAGGGAAGAATCCCTATCTTCTTGTGCTCTGCTGTAAGGAATCCTAGGCAATCAGATGGCTCTCCTCAAATTCTGGCCATGTACTGCAGCTCTAAGGTCAGAAGAGCTGGCTGGTTGCTAGGCACCATGAAGATGCTTTTCTGTAATCCGGTGTTATACTCTCATAAAAACATCCCTCTGTTACCTAGGCAACCAGGTGACTCTCTCTTAATTTTCCACTACAGGATGGAGATGAAAGAATAAAATTGCAATATTCATTGACTGAAATTCCGTTGCTTAGTGTAGTAAATTGCACAAGAGTAGGACCATCATTGGGGATTTGATGAGTCAACTCCTCAGAAGCAGAATTTCACTACTGTAGTTGTGACTTTGTTGTTGTTTAGTCATTAAGTCGTGTCCGACTCTTCGTGACCCCATGGACCAGAGCACGCCAGGCCTTCCTGTCTTCCACTGCCTACCGGAGTTGGGTCAAATTCATGTTGGTAGCTTCGATGACACTGTCCAACCATCTCGTCCTCTGTCGTCCCCTTCTCCTCTTGCCTTCACATTTTCCCAACATCAGGGTCTTTTCCAGGGAGTCTTCTCTTCTCATGAGATGGCCAAAGTATTGGAGCCTCAGCTTCAGGATCTGTCCTTCCAGTGAGCACTCAGGGTTGATTTCCTTTAGAATGGATAGGTTTGATCTCCTTGCAGTCCAGGGGACTCTCAAGAGCCTCGTCCAGCACCACAATTCAAAAGCATCAATTCTTCGGTGGTCAGCCTTCTTTATGGTCCAGCTCTCACTTCCATACATCGCAACTGGAAGAACCATAGCTTTGACTATGCAGACCTTTGTCAGCAAGGTGATGTCTCTGCTTTTTAAGATATTGTCTAGGTTTGTCATCACTTTCCTCCCAAGAAGCAGGCGTCTTTTAATTTCGTGGCTGCTGTCACCATCTGCAGTGATCATGGAGCCCAGGAAAGTAAAATCTGTCACTACCTCTATATCTTCCCCTTCTATTTGTCAGGAGGTGATGGGACCAGTGGCCATGATCTTAGTTTTTTTGTGTGACTTACAGTATTTTAATATAGTGCATTGCAGTTAAAGTAGGCCTATTTAAAGCAATGGAACTTACAGAGAAGTAGATTCACCAAACCCCCACTGATTCAGCAGACATACTTTCATACAATTTACTATGCTAAGCAACAGAATTTCAACCATTGTGACCCATAAAAAAAAATTAGGGCAAATTGGGTGGGGGGGGACTTCATAGCCTATGCATGAAACTGCCAGGTTAATAAGTTAGCTTTAGCTCATCTCTAACTAGACATTCCATGTGAAGCAGGTGGTCTTTTTCCCTCACTATCTTAACAGTATTTATATTTTTTTAATTTAATTCAATTTAATTTAATTATTTTATTTAATATGCTGCCTCTCTCCCCATAGGAGGCCCAAGGTAATTAAAACTGCATACAATTAAAAACACCATAAGAAATATTTAAAAAGCAATTAAACATCTATCAATATTCAATCCACCATTTAGTACATTTTCAAAACACTTTAAGATTTCTACATTCAAGAAACAGCATTCCTAAAAACTGTATTTACTGCTTAAAACCTGCCTGGAAAGGAAGGTCTTTGACAAAAGGACAAAAGAAAAGGGGGGCAACCTAGTTTCATGGGGCAGTGTGTTCCCATGGCTGTTCAATGCTTTCAAAACCCACAACAGAAATATGTAGAATTTCACACGTGTTATATTTATCTGTAGTACATTTCAGCATTCCTAAAATATATTTTGGAGCTATTTTTGCAGCATTGTACTGTCTTTTTCCCCCCTCTTTTTTTTAACCAGAGAAAACAAGTATATAGTCCTTGTGACTGAAGAAGTAAAAATAAAAATGCACACTGGCAGAAATCAGAGGGAAATAAGCAAGATTCTTTCCAGCTGGGGAGTAGTTCTTAAAGGGTTCTCACAGCATTTTTGTCCTGCTCCCATGGTTAATATAACCCCTCTGAAATATCAGTTTAGCCCACAGGTGTGGGACTAAGAAAGAGAGGGGCTGTGAGTAAGAGATTTGAATCAGAAAAAGCAGGGCAGCTGAAGAGTCTGAAGCTGCTGTTGCCACTTAGACTGCTAACGCCCTTGCCAACTTGATCTAGGATTTTGAAGACTCTGCGTGTGGAGCTGATTCTTCTATGTTACTCAATCCAGCTGGGGAAGAGATCTTGGATGTTTTTTGTTCTGAATTTGAATTCCTTTGAACTTTGCAATTCTACAACTTTGCAATTCAAAACAGCTTCTGTATTAGTGCTGTTGCTGAGGACTTAGATGCACAAATTATGGCTTTTTATTGTTGTTATAATTGTTCGTATTGTCTGTTATATAACTGCGAATAAGAAAAGACTCATTTCGTGGAACTGTGTTTGCAAGGTTCGTCAATCAACATCTAAGTAAGCAAATGGCCCCATAGAACTTAAAAGTGTTACACTAGCAGAAGCAGAGGTACGCAAAAGGAGAAATACGGCAAGTTATTGATTTGCATTACTCAGGTTGCAGATTTTCACTGCTTTCCTTTCCTCTCCTTTCCTTTCAGGTTTGTATATCCCTGGTAACATTTTACATTATACAATCAAAGGGAATCCACCTCCACCACAAAGTTCTTACATTTAACACCTACTATAGGCGGGCCGTCAATATGTCCCTTCAGGGGATTCCACCTCCTCAACCATAGGCCACTAGCAAAGATCAGAAGTTAACAAGACAAACATTTTGAAAAGTTCCTTCAGGCAAAGGAATACCTCAGCTTTGAAAGAAAACACCATCCAGACTGATCTTGCAAGCAAGTCAATGCAAGCAATCCATTTGTATGAGCCAGTTCTGGATTAAGTTTCTAAAGCTGCTGCTGTTGTTGTTTCTGCATTTTTACAAATGGGTAGTTTTAACACATTGGATCTGAATTTAGGATTGAGCTATAGGGTTGATAGAAGTAGACTCCCATCTTCCAAGTAGCACCTTCTCTAGCCTCCCATAAATGATATACAAAGGGTTTGGTGATGCTGCTGAATTGGTGGGTTGTAGAGGTCTAAGGAAGATGGGAAGATCTCCCCAAACTGCATTATGTCCCAAAAGGCTGAGTATTTTTTATAAAATTAAAAAAAAATGCTTTGCACCTAAACTGCAGCATTTCCACATCATTCAATCATGTTCTGAGATAATCTTGTTCCATAGTATAGCTTTGAATTTGACTACTTTCCTGCTGCTGAACAATATTAGCTGCACTTTTGTAGATTTTGTTTTTTTCTAATTAGATTCAGCCACTAAAATTATATGAGCACAGAAAGGGACACTTCATGGATCCTTACTCTAATTTCTTGAGTTACTTGGTTGTGATTATGAAGAACATTTTATACAAAGACTGGTCATTTTTTTCAATTTTCACTTCACTGCTTCCCAAAGGATTTTAGAAAGGTACTAATACTCAAAGGAGAACACCATAAATGAGAAATTTTGCTAATGGCTTTTTCATTAGATAAACGCATTGGCAAAACAACTACCATGTTTTCTAGACTCACAAAGAGAGTATGGCTTAATAAGAAGCTGACGGCATATACCAAGATCCAGGTCTATAGAGCCTGTGTCCTGAGTACACTCCTGTACTGCAGTGAGTCCTGGACCCTTTGTGCACGGCAGGAGAGGAAGCTGAACACGTTCCATATGCGTTGTCTCCGACGCATTTTTGGTATCACCTGGCAGGACAAAGTTCCAAATAGAGTAGTCCCAGAACGAGCTGGAATTTTTAGCATTTATACATTACTGACACAGTGATGTCTACGTTGGCTTGGGCATGTCGTGAGAATGGCTGATGGTCGGATTCCAAAAGATCTCCTGTATGGAGAATTAGTGCAGGGAAATCGCCGCAGAGGGAGACTACAGCTGTGATACAAGGAGATCTGCAAGTGGGATCTGAAGGCCTTAGGAATGGACCTCAACAGATGGGAAACCTTGACATCTGAGCGTTCAGCATGGAGGCAGGCGGTGCATCATGGCCTCTCGCATTTTGAAGAGACACTTGTCCAGCAGACCGAGGCAAAGAGGCAGTCCCAAAACCAGTCAAATCAGGGAGCTGGACAGGGGACAGATTGTATTTGTCTTCAGTGTGGAAGGAATTGTCACTCTCGAATTGGCCTTCTCAGCCACGTTCCAAGTCCTCTATTCAGAGCACGTTACCATAGTCTCTCGAGACTGAAGGATGCCTAATCTAAATCTAATCTAACTCCCTTGAAGCATTTGTGACTGGCTGAGACTGATACGGCAGATACGAGTCCACAACCTTATGGCTGGCAAAAAGAAAGAAAGAAAGGAAAGGAAAGGAAGGGAAAGAAGGGAAAGGGAAAGGGAAAAGGAAAAGGAAAAGGAAAGAAAAAACAAGGATCTAAACCACATAGTCAGAGTTCCTTAGGGCAGAACCTGTGCATTGTTTCCAAGCAGGAGACACTTTGTGGTGCAGACTGCAGTGAAGGCTCCTAATGCAAAAAGGGCAAATCAGGGGCAAAACCAGGAAACAGCAAAAACAAAGCCAAGTTCAATTGATGGAGGGGATTCAAAAGCCAAGCAGTCTGAAGTCAGCACACTAGCACACTAGCAAATTAGAGAAGAACAATCACAAGGCAAAACCAGATGCAGCTCTGGGTCATACATGACAAGCAAATCAACAGAAATCAGGATTGCAGGTGGCTGCCAACTTTGTTGGCGTGGGGCCAACTCCAGAGGCTTTATATGGCTCTTGCCTCTCCAAAGGTTTGGAGTCAAATTGGATATGAAGCTTGTAAGAGCACTCTGTTTGAAAAACAAACCTTGGGACTAAAGACAACAAGTTTACACAGAGCCTCTTATCTTGCTGCTTCTAATCCTCCCACTTCATTAGCAGAGTAAAGGCGCAAACGTGAGAAAATGCACGGAGAGAGTTCTGATACAAATTATAACATTATGTATTAGACTTGGTTAAACATATATATACATGGCAACATATACATTTGCATAGACGTCTCAGAGCAACATATACATATTCAAATAACGTAGTGACCACCCAGACTCACAACTGAGTGGCAAGGATCTGTTCTGACTCTCTTACTTTTATACCCAGAACAGCCTATCACAGCACATATGGCAGCTGATCATGGTCAACAAGCATTACATAAGCTTGTCCCACCTGCATGCCATCAGTCATCCATTGGCTTTGACATTACATGCATGACTTTGCATTCTCTACTACAATATTAAATTTAACCCCTTGTTCACTTAAAGGAACAAAATCCTGACAAACTTTCCACACAGGGTTAGGCTATTGTTCCCAGCACTAAGTTTGGTCAAACTGAGGTTTTTGTGCTGCTGCTGTTAGACACTACCCCTCCCCTCCTGCACTAGACTTTGGTGCAGTCTAACGTGCTGTAAGTCTTCCTGTGATGAAAGGCCTGCTTTCAGAGACCCTGTGTTCCCAAAGAGGACATTATTCATGAAAAGGCCTTTCATAGACCTTTTCCCCAAGCACTCCCCCTGATTGTCTACTGTTGAGTTGTAGCCTTTATCCTTCATTATTCTCACAGATGAGGAGTCGGCCCCGGATTCTTGCCTGAATTCGGCCTTCCTTCTCAGGGGGTGTGGCTTTTTGAATCCCAGAGAGTCCAAGGTCTGTCATACTTCCTTGTCCCATGGATGCAGTGGCTTGAGGTCTGCCCTGCTAAAGGACTTTTCCAGTGAGGGCACAATGTTCATGGCATTCAGGCATTATTGAATCTGGTGCTTGAACATGCTTAGTGGGGAGAACCTGCCCCCGCTCCTTCACTCACCACTTCCTTCATCCAGTTATTGTCAGGTCTGAAGAGGAGAGGTCTGTGCTCACCTGTTGGCTCTCCATGTGAGCAGGCCAGATTTTCCAGGATTCTTACTTGTGTGGGGAGTCCCCACATAAGCAAGGACTTCTCCTCAGATCCAGTGATGATCCCATGAAGAAGTAATGTTGAGGGTTGTTGTTTAGTCATTAAGTCATGTCCGACTCTTCATGACCCCATGGACCAGAGCACGCCAGGCCCTCCTGTCTTCCACTGCCTCCCGGAGTTTGGTCAAATTCATGTTGGTAGCTTTGATGACACTGTCCAACCATCTCGTCCTCTGGTACTCCCCTCTAAGTCTGTTAAAGCCACCTGATTCTATAATGCTGATTCTATAGGACTAATACATGACAGGCGATTTTAACTCTAGGGTCCAGCCACTATGGATTCTGTATTTGCACTTCCAGACATATTGAATTGGGGGGAGGGTGCCTTCAGATAAGAACACCTATTGCTCAAATAAGAAAATGAAAGGGTTTATGATATAAAACATGGGACAAATAAGTTCAAAAGCATCCTGTTTAATACCTAGAAGGGGAAAATACGTGATTAAAGGGAAGGTCTAGGAAATATTAGAACAATGATTAATAAGGGGGAAACCAGAAAAAAGCGTAGAGAGAAAGGGGGGAAGTGAGTAAATAGAGGGGTTATAGAGAGTAAAGGGGAGAACCGGCAAAGGAAAAAGAAAAAAATTATTAAGGGAAATTCCGGTAATAGCATAAAAACTCTGGGAATGTAGATAGATACTATTCTGTTAAGGCTTTTCATTAAAAATAGTTTAGAATTTTCAAAGCAAAGGGAATAGGCTTTTAAATAATAGAGACATGTCAGAGCTAAGAGAGGGGGCTGAGCCAACATTTCAGACCACGCTTTCCCCCCCCCCCCGAGGCCAAGAGGTCAATAGAATATAATTCATAAGAAGGGGTGTCAAAGACTAATGAGTGTAGGTGGGGTGGATAAGCGAGGGTTTTGTTTTTTCTATTTCTTTTTGTCTATTGTTTATTGTATTTGTTATTTTTTGTTTTGTTTTATAAGTGTAGCCATGTTAGAGCTATTAATGTTAAAAATTAGGGTGTGCACAAGAAACTTGGGACTAGAAAGAAGTATAATGGACAATGGTTAAACAGATAAAATTAATTACTTGGAATGTGAAAGGCCTAGGAACGACTGTGAAGAGGGCAAAGATACAAAATGTATTGAAAAAGAGTAACGTGGATATAGTATTTTTACAAGAAACTCATCAGAAAAAAAGAGGGTTTGAATGAATTGAAATGTAACTGATGTGATATATATGAAAAATCTTTTGGTTTGTCAAAGTCAAGAGGTGTAGCAATTTTGATTTCTAAAAGATGTGATTTTAGGATAGGAAAAGTGGAAAAAGACACACAAGGAAGATATTTAATAATACAAGGTAAATTAAGAGAAGAATGTACTTTGATGAATATATATGCACCGAATGAGAAACAGGAGGAATTCTATGTAAACATACTAAGCAGATTAGATAAAGTAAGGAAAGGATTTGTTATACTTGCAGGGGACTTTAATATGACTATGGATACTTTAGAAGAAAAATCAAAAATAAATAACACGGATAAACAAAACAAAAGTACTATAATATATAAATTAAATAGAAATACAGATCTAAAAGATGTGTGGAGAGAATTAAAAGGGGAAGAAAGAAGATACTCCTATCACTCATCAGTGCATAAAACTTACACAAGAATAGATTACATATTGATATCAAAAGAACTGTTATCAAAGGTAAATAATACAAGTATAGATGTTATTCAAATCTCAGATCACACCAGGGTAAATATGGAACTATTAGTAAAAAGTGATTATAAAGAAGCGAACAGATGGAAGATTGGTACAAACATTTACCAACATTGAAATATTGTAGAAGAGTTTCAAAAGAATTTAGAAGAGACCTGGGAAATAAATACAAAAGGAGGGGGAAAGGCTAAAATAATCTGGGATGCCATGAAGTCTGTGGCCAGAGGATATGCTATAAAAGCAGCATACACGATTAAGACACAACAAAAGAAAAGAATTCAAGATTTAGAGGAAGATATTAAGAAGTTAGAAAAAGAAGTGATAAGAACTAGAGAAAAGGAGATTGTGGTGGAGTTACAAGCTAAAAGGAAGGAATTAGAAGGGATACATACAAAAAAGGTCGAGAGAGATCTAATATATTTTAACAGGGAATAATCTGAATTTGGTAACAAAAATTCGAAGCTTCAAGCTAAAGCTGCCCCCCCAAAAAAGTAAGAGTAATATAGGAGTGATAAAAAAAACCAAAAAGGGGACAGATGTAATAAAATGAAAGAAAAACTAGAAGCTTTTCAAAAATTCTATAAGAACTTATATACAAGCAAGAATCCCTCCCTTGATAAAATTGAAAAATATTTAGAAAAGAATTTTTAAAAAGTAATAACTGAAGAGGATAGGGAATTAATGGAGAGAACAATAACAGAGGAAGATATAGAAGTTATTATAAACAAATTAAAAGCAGGGAAGACACCTGGTGCAGAAGGATTGGGCCCAGAATATTATAAAACTTTTTAAAAAATTATTATTCCAAATTCAAAATAATTATATAATGGTATATTAAAAGGAGAAGAAATCCCTCAGTCTTGGAAAGAATCATTAATAGTTTTAATTTTAAAACCAGACAAAAACCCTATAAATATGGAGTCTTGCAGACCAATTTCATTGATAAATCAAGATGCTAAGATATTTACAGCAATTTTGGCAGCAAGATTAAACAAGTTTATAGGGAAATATATCGAGAAAGATCAAAATGGTTTTATACAAGGTAGATAGATGTCGGATACAATGAGGAAGGTGCTTACCTTAATGTATTTAGCAAAAGAATCAAAATGTAAGGCAGGTGTAATATCCCTAGATATTTTTAAAGCTTTTGATTCGGTTAAATGGGATGCAGTAAAAATATTGCTTAAACAGATAGGATTCGGTACCCAATTTAGACAAATAATTCATCAATTATATTCACAGAACTCTGCAAAAATAATAGTAAATGATGGCATAACAGAATCAATATGTTTAGGCCGAGGAACGAGACAAGGCTGCCCCTTATATCCAACTTTATTTATATTGATAATAGAAGTGCTGGCACAAGTGATCAGAAATGATAGTTTAATTAAAGGTGTAGACAATAGTGAGGAGGATAAAATAAATCTTTTTACGGATGACACACTATTAATAATTAAAAACCCAAAAGAAATTGCAGATTATTAGAACACATCTGAATCATTTTGAAGAAATAACGGGTTTGAAAGTAAATTGGGAGAAATCGGAATGTATTTTATTAAATCATTCAGAAGTAGATGAGAAAGAAATGAAAAAAGAATTTAAGGGAAGAATTGAAAGTAATATTAAATATTTAGGTGTTTATATTACATGGAATTTACAAGAAACAATTAAAGTAAATATGGATAAATTGAAGAAAGAAATTAACGAATAAATAAATTAATATAAAAAATTAAAATTGTCATGGTTTGGAAGAATAGCATTAAGTAAAATGAAGATTATTCCTAAACTTAATTTTGTATTTTGGATGCTCCCAATAAAGATTGAAGAAATATATCTGAAAGATTGGCAGAACCTGATAAATAGCTATTGTACTAGAAACAAAAGAATAAGGATAAATAAGAAACTATTGTATATTCCACAAAAAGAAGGAGGACTTGGACTACCAAACGTTAAAGCATATTATATTGCAAACCAACTTAGACATATTCCAGATATTATTGCACATAATAGAAATTTAATATGGATGGAACTGGAATTGTCAGAACATTTTAATAGATTGGAGAATATCCTCTTTAAAGAAAAAATAGCAGAAGAAATAAAGAGAATAACTAATGCTTTTTTGAAGAATATGTTAGAATGCTGGAAATAATATAGATATATACTGAGTCCACTTATCTCACCATTACAACAAGTAGTGGAGGCTCGGAATTTCCCCAAAATCCTTAAAACTAAACTTAAAGAAGTATTAGTAGAGAAAGGGTTAAATACAATACAATAAGGGCTTGGATGAAAAAGATGAAAGGTAAAAATATTATAAAGGAAATTTTGGGAGAGGAAGAGGGGATATCTTGGTTAAATATACTCCAAATGGAAAGTTGGACAAGAGAGTGGACTAGAATAATAGGAGAAATTAGAAAATTGAATAAATTTGAGGAGATCATAGAGCAAAGACAAGTTCAAGAGGAAGGAAATAAAAGAAAGGGCACAGTAAGTGTGATTTATAATATTCTAATAAATGTTGGATATGAAAAAGCTATGATGAAAAACCAATGGCAAGAGGATTTGGACGAAGAGGTTAAAAGTGAGGATTGGAACAAAATATGGTCACAAAGAATAATGAAGAATATGTCTATAAGGGTAAAATAAAACTGTTATAAGGTCGCATGGAGATGGTACCTTACCCCAGTAAGATTGAATATTATAAATAAAAATGTACCCTCTCAATGCTGGAGATGTAAAAAGGAAAAAGGAAGTTATTTACACATGTGGTGGACTTGTGAAATAAGAAAGAAAGAATGGGCATTGGTTTTTAAAGAAATTAGATAAATTATTGGATATAATATTCAAATATCACCAACTATTGCCCTTTTAAATACAATTAAGGATGACCATCTTTTAAAAGAACAGAAATAACTAATTGTTATGATGGCCACAGGAGCAAGACTAATATTTGCAAAAAAATTGGAAAAATGACAAACAAATTAATCTTGAAGATTGGTATAAAGAAATGTGGTGTTTAGCAATATATGATAAGCTAACATGTGAAATAAAAGTAAGAAGGGGAGTGACAAAATACAATGATTTTAAAGAGGTATGGAATCCATATTTGAATTATGTTTTTGTAAAAGGGAAAGGTCATAAGCCAGCAGAAGAATCAATGTATTTTTGGAGTGGAATGTGGTGAAAAGAGATTAAAAGAATATATTTGGTTATCTGGTCCCAAGGGTGATGGTGGCACGGTGGGGGGGGGGGGGAATTTTGTACGGTATATTTAATAAAGCAAAAAATGAACCATTCCTAAGGCCTAATTCACAGCTGCTTGGATGGCATGGTTGCCACCAGCAGGACAAACTCTGTGTTTTGTTCCTCCATGATTAGTTTGGGCACAACTCTGAAAACATAAGGGATTCCTGCTGATGAAGCCTCAGCAACAAAGTATTAAGAGAAAAAGATGAAGGGGCCAGACAAGTTCAGAAACTCTCCTGGTTCTGCAACAGGGGAAAGAAACTAGAGAATTTAGATCTTTCTGTTCATTAGGTAAAGGTAAAGGTTCCCCTTGACATTTAGTCCAGTCATGTCCAACTCTAGGGCGCGGTGCTCATCCCCGTTTCCAAGCCATAGAGCCAGCATTTGTCCAAAGACAGTTTCCGTGGTCACGTGGCCAGCGCGACTAGACATGGAATGCCGTTACCTTCCCACCGAGGTGGTACCTATTTATCTACTCGCATTTTTACATGCTTTCGAACTGCTAGGTTGGCAGGAGTTCTGTTCATTACAGCACATTTAAAAAGAAATCGCACAACTGTTTTAAAAAGTAGCTTTCCAGGTTTTTAGTCTTTCTTGATATGTGCTCCCCAATCTTTTTAACTGGAGATCAGAAGAACTGAACTTTGAAACTTCTGTATTTATATCTCACCTTCTACAGCTGAAACATAGTTCATTCATCTAAGCAGATTGTTCATTCCTATCTGAGCCAACCTTACCATTAATCCTACGGAGGTTGTCACCTCAGATGGCAGGGTGCTGAAGGCAGTAAATGTGCCACTTCCCTCCCATACATTCAGTGCCTTAGAGGAAATACTTGTCTCAGCACACAGCACTGCATTAGAAAAAGACAGAAATCTACAATTACTGGATCAAAAGGCTAGTTTGCCACAATGTTGACTGCTTTTCTTAAACGCCATTTCCAAGGGGAGTCTTCAGAATCAGGGCAAAGCAGGATGAGTGGTCCCTCAGGTCATCTGTTTTGGAGTGAATGCAACCTCAGGGGACAACCCCTCCCATCATGTCTTGGTTCCTATACCCCTCCCTGCCCCGAAATGACTCTCAAGAAAAGCAGCTGCTGCTGTGAAGGAACAGCCTCTTGACACAGGAAGTATAGCTGCCTCTGCTTGTTCATCTTGTGGTGCCACACACTGCTGCAATGAGAAGTATTAATTTTTCCCCCAGAAGGTCCCTTGCATGTAACGGTCCTGATGGTGGTGCAGTGGTGGGGTAGGTGCTTTTCTTCCCACCACAGGCAAGTTTGGGCCACTCTGAATCCAATCACCATCATTCCGCTCAAGAAGAAAGTTTTTATTGCCAGTCTCACTCTCTCTTTCCCTACTTCATTATTGCTGATTTTAATGTATTGTTGCCGATCTGGCTGTGGAACCAGCAGTTGGGAGTTCAATTCCCCATTGTGCCTCCTTGACAGGGGCTGGACTTGATGATCCAAGGGGTCCCTTCCAGATTTGCAGTTCTAAGATTATAAGATTACAAATAGACTCCACTTCTGAGTCTATTTGTTGTAAAATGTCTTGGGGGTTCTACCACTAACCAGGGTTCAGATTTCTTAGGAAGAAATCACTGGAGACGTGTGGCATTTAGCAACTGCAGTTAAAACCGTCACCCACCTTAGAGTTTTTGCATTTCCTTTACATCTCACATTCTCCTCTTCCTCCTTATGCTTGTATAAATGTCTCTCTAATGAGGCTCCACCCCATGCATGTGAAGGAGTGAGTTACAGTCCATGGAAGCATCTGCCAGATAAAACCTGTTAGTGTTTAACACTCCACAACCTCTTTGTGGTGGCAATTATGGCATTTCTGTGATTTAAGATTTGTTTACATGAATATACAAGACAGGAGAGCAAAAAACGAGAGTCTGCAACATTAACTCTCCAACAGATTCCTGATCCTTTTTAGGTGTCCAGGGGAGTCTATAAGAGCATAGAATTATCTATGGACAACAAAATGCTCTATATGCCTCCTCTTAGTCTCACATCCAGCCCACACTGGCTGCTACTTCTTATTCATATCCTCCCTTTCCCCAATGAGGGCAAGAAAAGCTGCGTCATCTCCACCCAATACTAATGCCATCTTGGACCACCACAGCTTTCCACTTTCACGGAAACTCATTATTAGACTATTACCAATCATTAATCACTGATTGCCAGCGTCTTTGAGAGAAGCTGTTTGAGAGCCCAACAAGCTGGGAGAGATAACCCAACCAATGTCCACCGGGGTGGAATTTGAAACCTGTACTCCTGACGTGTATCTGGAGCCTGCATTTTGGAATTCACTTTTAAGAAACAGAGCTGGCAGGGCCATCTGCCATGACTTTCAGGACTCTCATGAGTTTTGAAAGCTAGCGTGTGTGTGTGTGTGTGCGTGTGTGTGTGTACACACATATACAAATATGGATATGGATATGTATGTATGTGTGCATATATGTCTGTGTGTATGCATATTCAAATATATATTATATACATAATATAATATGTATATTAAATATATATATAATGGTCTAAAATTAAACTGTAATTGCCACAAAACAGTATGTTGCTGAAAGTTATTTCCTGATTTACTAAACACTTGAATACTTCCTACTTACAGCTAAGTAGCTATCTCTGTAGCTTACAGCTAACCTGGAGAGATAGCTGCACAATTGGAAAGAACTTGCAGATCCTTGTAGTGCAAGATGGGGAGGTAAAACCTGGAATCTTGTGTTGACTGAAAGTTTTACTCAAAATATGACACAATTTAGAGGGTTAAAGTGATACAGTTATGAATGCCTAGATCCTAGGGAAGATGATTTTTGGACTACAAATCCGAGCATTCTCTACTCAGCATGGTGAGTAGTCACATTTGATTCCATGATCCTGGAAGCTTTAATCCAAAAAAGTAACTTTTTCCAAGCTTTTTGCCAGTGGAGATCCAATCCAGCATGGCCCCTTGTAAACTCTCTGCTTTTTTAGGGAAAAATTTACAGTAAAGGTTTCTAGAGATTCCTCTAAAAACGAATGGCTGTAATGATCTATCTGAATAATCTTTAGCCTTACCTAATTGCTCTATTCCTTTTTTGCTAGAACATTGTATGTTATCTTTCGATTATCTTGGGTTTTTTTAAGAAAATATATTTTTAAAGATGCAGGCAAATATATATTTAAAACAATTACAAAGAGAGAAGGAGACTTATGGAATCACCTGGAACAACTAATATAGTATTTTTGCCTTTCTTCTATTAGAAAGGCAAGAAATAAAAGGTCATATATTAATATATCCATTAAAATTAGGTGCTTGCTGTGTAAAACTATTAAGAATTCCATTTTTAAACAGAGCAAAATGCAATGTGTATGTTTCACTCCATGGAGAGCCTTCATGTGAGCTCCTAGAAAGAACAGAAGAATTCATCCAGATTAGCATTTAGAGACAAACTACCTGCTCACAAGTTTAAAAGTCATCATACACACATAATAAATTTGCAAGCCCTTCTGCAATGCAGAAACATGTTAATTGTGCTTAACCAAGTGTCTGTTCATTGTTAGCCCACATACAGACAAGAGGGATGAATTCCAGCGCTTGTATCTTAGCAATTCATCAATCTCATATTCCATTTTACTGGGAAATGAACAGATCAGTTGGACCACAGATTTGTAAAGCACAAAGAAAAAAAACCTTTTAGCTTTCTTTTCTCCTCAGGTGGAAAAAATTGGGAGGGAATTGAAATATAGACAATACTTCTTTTCATATCAAACTTAGGGTGTGATCAGATGGAGAAGTAGCTCTCATTTTGAACCACATGTAGCACAATCTGGTGTGAGCGGTCTTCTGGTGATTACATGACATACGGGAGATTGTGAACCAGCCTAACCCTGCTCCCTCCTAAAGCTGGATCTTTTTGGTCCAGTGGCAAGGCTAATTTGGGGTCTGGGAGTCTGGTCTGGAACGATTCCTGTAGAGATGAATATAACAATTGCACACTGTCAAGTCAATTCAGACTTATGGCAAAGCTTTCCAAGGTTTTCCAGGTAGAGAATACTCAGAAGTGGTTTACCATTCCCTTCTCCTAAGGGCTCTCTGGGACTGTGCAGCTTACCTATGACTACACAGGCTAGCCCTACTTGCAGAAGGCACAGTGAGGAATCGAACTCTCAGCCTCTGGCTCCACAACCAGATACCTAAACCACTAAGCTATCCAGCCAGCTAAATGTAGGGATGAAACAATCCCCTTAAGGGAGATCATTCCTTTTCCTTTCTCATAATCTGGTTACACCTTTAAATTATATTACTACTTTCCAATGCAATTGTAACTTAAACATTCATGAGCCATAGGGATTTTGAAATCATAGAATCATAGAATAATTGAGTTGGAAGGGATTGGCCATCGAGCCCAATCCCCTGCTCAATGCAGGAATCCAAATCAAAGCAGATCTTACAGATGGTCGTTCAATTTTTTCATGAAAGCCTCTGGCGCTGGAGGCAGAAGGATCTTCCGCCTGCAGATATCTCCTTAAATTAGCAAAACGGCTCATTGCTGGCAGAACCCCATTCTGCTGGCTGATCTTGAGATCTGTCAGCATCAAGATTTGCCAAAAGAATTCCTTTGTTGACTAAGAGGATTTGGCTAAGATCTGGGATCAGAAGAGTCAAAAAAAGAGATGGAGAAGAAACAGAACAAGGGAGGAACCAAGTTATACCAGCTCAGGGACATAGCCAATATCATGGCACAAGATTAGGCCACAGTGCAAGTCTTAGTATTGCCCAACATCTTGAAGCTGGTGTGATGCTGGATTCAGCAGAGCATCCGCTGTGCTAGAGTCCACTCAGATGGCCCCCAGCTATCTTAGCTGGCTAAGGTTGCACATTTCATTCCATAAAATGATCCATTCGTAACTTAATTGGTACATGAATGTTTAATATTTGACATGTTTAAAAATATAAAAGCCTTTGTTTTATTATACAAGCAAAACTCTAAATGTACCGTATATTAAGGAGAGCTGAAAACTGCTGCCCACCATACATTGCAATCCACAAGCAATGAAGACCATCCACACACACCCTTCCATGTGCTCCTCTAAGTGAAGATGGCAGCTTATACTATATGTGAAATTCATCTTGGTTTGAGTGTGTTCCATGACTACAGAATACCCATGAATTAGTGTTCTCTAATTCTGTAGACTGCCTTTAATATCTCCTCGTACAATGCCCGTCCTAGCACTTGAGTACATAAAATCTTTTCCTTAGAAGCCTTTTTCTCATTCCAAAAGAGAACATAAATCAATAATGTTTTCCCCCTAGGTTCCCCAAAACTCTCCACAACTAAGCTATTTTCCTTAGGATTAGGGACAAAAAAAGGTAAAACCTCCTGTTCTATTTTTTTCTTCATTTCTCCCCATTATAGGAGTTGGATATAAAGAGTGTTCATAAGAATCCATCTACATAACATCCAAGCTCAGTGTTATTCTACCCACACTGGTCCTCTATTCAATCATACTGCTAACAGAGGTCACTGAGAAATCAAGGGGGAAAGGCATATTCATTCCCACCCCCCCCCCCACCCCCACTGCCAGGATGTACCTTCTGCCTCTGCTTTAACATATAAAATACTGCACTGAAGCACAGGGAACTGCCATCTGGATACACCTTGAGCCTCATGAAATTGTGTGATTGATGCCCTTTCCGTGTGGAAAGTTAAAGAAATAACAGTCTAACACAAATACTGTCAGGTAAATAATATTTAAAGATCAAGTGCTGTTGACTTCTTTCTGGCAATGCCGCCTCACACAAAAATGTGTGTGTGTGTGTGTGTGTGTTTCAGTGGAAATATTGGCAAGTTTCTTCCTGCCTAACCTTTATAGGTAACATAAATACAGTATTGACACCAGTTTCACACAGAGGCAGGAAAAAAAAATACATGGCTTCTTTGAGAGGGCTTTGTGCACCTGCTTAACACACAGCAGATTTAACAGAAACATCCTGGAAAGGTGATGAATACCAAGTCTGTCACCATGCAAACTCTGTGCCATATGGCCAATAGGTGGTTGGTAAATATTTAATCACCAGAAACTTTACTCTCTGACACAAAACACCTCTCTTGTTACATAGATGTAAAGGTATTGCAACAAAGTAGATGCTCCTTTCCCACAGCAGTGCAGTGTTCCTGGCTGCCCACAGCTCCATACCACAATTAAAACTCAGTCTGTTAACATACTGCAATACAACTCAGTCAAGGAGGCCCTCTGCATATTTTCTTTTTAGTTAAACTTCTCTATTGTAAAAGTCTGTGAATTACGTTGCTGTTGTGTGTGTGGCTGGAGGGTGGGCTCTAGTGTTCAAAAATCATTTTATTTGATGATTTGCAAACCACACTATTGACTTTTCTCTCCCGCTCCTCATTTTTAAGGAACAATAGGGCTTGCTCTATGAAAGACAGATGTTCTGTTAAATAAAGAAAAACTCCATAGAATGTGTTATTGTTCTTTTCCTTTTCTTTTGTTGAGGTAAAAGGAAATCATGAGACAAAATCTTTTGCTTGAATATCAGAATATAACACACATAAAACTACACTACCCCAGCCTCACTATTTCTCTACCTCAGAATCTGTTGTAAAGTTAAGATATAGATCTTCTCCCATAGTGTGGAGTGGGGAAGGACACAGCGATGGGGGAAAGCTCCTTCTCAACAAAAATTGAGCCTAAAATGATAGTGCTCATTTAGGCAACTGGCTTTCCACATCAAGGTCTCACTCAGTGCACTGGCTGAGCTCCCAGTCAGCCTTACCTGGGACGCTGGTTTTCAGTTTAGCAAGACCATCTGCCTTGAAACTGTCTCTGACATGCTGCTGGACTTCAGAGCAGTGGGACAGCTAGGGAGAGGATCCTGAATGGCCCAATCAGCAGCCACCTGAATTTAAAATATCCAATCAGAAATAGCTGACTGGTGAGAAGCCCTGGCCAATCAAGGGCCAGGGCACATGGGCCATCTGGCAGACTGGAAAAGGGCAGGTTTCAATCACGTCTTCCAGAGATAGTTTCATTTTTGTGTGTAATGTGGTTTTAAGGTCTGGGAAGCCATCTCTACCCATTCTGAGCTGGTGCCAAGGCTTAATGGCTCAGCGCAAAGGTGGTTATTTGTGCGTTGCACTTCTGTAACACTGAAGAACATAAAACCCTTTTCCACAGCTAGCCCAGAAACAGATCCAGCCTCCTCCCAATCCTTCCTGGCTCTGTCTTTATGTCATGAAAAGAATCCACTTTATGGTCTCAGGTTTAGCCCTGAAATCTTAAGGAATTGTCAGTCGCTCTTCCATGAGATGTGAGATTGTATGGTGCAGGTCTCCCCTAGCCATGCGACACTCACCTCCTTTATCTGGAGATCTCCAGCATGCTGAGGGACCACCAATATTGTTGCCCCATTGGTACCATGGGGCCTTGGAAGCAGTACTGGCTTTGCCATTAGACACAGTGAAGCGATCTCCTCAGGCATTAGCAGCTGGGCAGACATAGTAGCAGTCCTCCACATATTCCTTCTGAGACACTATCAATATCCCAGTATTAAAGGGTAGGGCTGTAAATACCACACAGCTTCTTCTGGGTCCCTAAACTAGTCTACTGCTTCAGGTGAGGCACAGAATATTATCCCATCACCAGTGCTGATAGTATCTGATTCTGTGCATGCAGTGGAGAAAAGAAGCCATCTTTTCCCTTTTCTCATGCTGGAAAATGTGTTGGGCCTAGCAGTGGTGCTTTTCCAGCTTTAAATCATTCCCTCCCCCCATCCCGTGGCTCCTGAAGGCTTTCTAGGATGAAGGGGATGCTTGGAGCCTGAGGGTGGGTGGGGGGTGAATGGGAAGCTTTTAATTTCCCAGCATAGCTACAGCATGGCTATGGCTGATGACATCACCAGAGATTTGCAGCACAACTTATGTTTTATATTCTTAATGGTCTATTAAAGGTATCACCTGTTCCTGCATTTGTATTATGACAAGAGGATTCGTACCATAGTGTAATTTGAGAAACCTCCTTCAGTCTACTAAGCCCCCCTCCCCAATTGGGCAGCAGAGCAGAATTACATTTAAACTCTTGAACCATGAGAACTTTCTGTAGGAAGCCCTGTGGCGAGGTGGAGAAACCTGTGGCCCTCCAAAAATGATTTGACTCCAATTCCTGTCATCTCTCACCATTGGCTGTGCTGGCTGGAGCTTGCATTCCTTGCATAAGGAAGTTGCATTTGAAGGGCCACCCATTACTTAACCTTGCCTCAAGACTTCCAGAAGTCTTAAGGTGATAACACCCCCCTCAGCCTGCCACAATCCATCTCTGAGCTTGTCAGAGGGATAAAAACATGATAACTCAATTCTTGACCAAAACTAGTTAGAAGAGAACATAATAGGGAGGAAGCGATCCTAGACCTGCATGGACTTAAGCACTTGGATTGCTGCAACCTAGAATGTTTTACAGTTTATAATCTAGTTGCTGCTTCATGGATTGGCTTCTCCTTTAAGATTTGCCTCTAGATTTGGCATGCGCCTATAGGCCAAGGGTGCGAATGGTGCATTGCTCAGGTCCATTCAACTGCATCTCAACCTCTGCACGATGTTATCACGAGAGCTTCCTTAGGCATCTGTCTGGCTATTATTAGACCAAGCATGTCTTCCATGTCCAACCAGGAGTTCAAACTGTTCAAAAAGGCAGCGGAACAAATAGCCAATTTAGACAGGATTATTCAGGGCTTTTAAAATTTTCTTTTTTGGGATGACAGCTCCCAGAATCTCCCCAACCAGGATGGCCAATAGTCATACTGATTAACAGATCTTAAGATTTGTCACCCAAGAGGTGTTCTTATCAAGTTTGGGATTTATAATATAAACCAAGACTGGAAAAAATAATCAGGTACACAACATAAGCAGAGCCCTAAAAGGGTTCTTAGAATATTCTTACAATGTGTTGACTGTTCTCTTCAGGTCATTTAACTGTTTCAATGTGTTTCTTACTCATAGTTAAAAATTTCAGCCAAGTGATGAAGGAAAACATATGTAACATGCAGAGGAATTTGGGTTTTAGTCTCAATTAGTAATAGTGGATTTGAACATGTGCTATTTAAGTTTGTTTAATCCGTTTCAGAGTACACTGTGTAACAACACAAGTTGTCTTCAGCATCATCAGGAAATCTTGTCACTGGCAACATCAAAAAAAAAAAAAAAACACCATGAAAAACACATCACTGCATCTGTCAAAGCATAGAAATGTGTGCAAAAATGATTCAAGCTGCTGGTGGTTGAAATTACAGACAAACTCCACAGGGTGGCACAGCACAATAAATCATCCACAGAACATCCCATCCTAAGTGTATTTACGTAGAAGCAAGTCTCCTTGATTACAGCAGACAAACTTCAGAGTGAGCTGGTTCAGCCTTGCATCCTAACTGCAAGTGCAAAAGCCAAGTTTCACTGCATAAATCAACCTTAACTCTGCTCTGCCTGGGCAGATAAGTAGACAGATATAGACGGATGGGTGGGCAGGCGATAGACGGACAAACTGACAGATAGATAAAATGCAACCAGACTTAGTCATACTTAGAGTTTGAAATCAATACTCTGAATTAAGACCAATTAATCTTACTGGATCTGTTTTAAATCTGATCATGATATTAATATTCCTTCTTTCAACCTTAAAGTGGCTTTAGTCATTCATAAAGCATGTACGTGTATGCATCTATATATGTTATGTATGGTGATCATAATACCAGTGGCCTAAATCTAATGACATAATGCTAATGTGATCTTTTTTTTTTTCTCCCCCTCCGCTCCTCACAGCAGCCCTCCAAGCCAAGCCAAAAGTGTGCTCCAAAAGGCTTGGGGGAGATCTGTACAGGACAAGGTAGGTTGCCCTTTCCCATTTAGCTGATGAAAACAATTTCATCAGCAGAGATATCCAGTTGGATCCTGGCTACTTGAATTCTTTCAATATCATAGCATAATACAGAGCTTGGAAATGTTTTTTGTTTTTTTTTTTTGTTTTTTTTAAATTTATATACTGCCCAGTTAGTGGATTCAAAGTGCTCTGGGTGGTGTACAAACAAACAAAACCTCACACCCCCTTTTGAACTCCAAATGTCACAAACACCAGTAATTTTGCCTTTAACTTTTGAACATTTTTCTCATTAAACGTTTGGTTTTTAACACCTACCCCCCCAATTCCAACAATGAAGTGGAAGGGAGAGAAAGGTGCTTCATTTATCTTATGCCTAGTAATAGTATTCTGTTTCAAAATTAGTTTAGGATTATTAATATATGAATGTAGTGTCGTGGTTAGAATATTGGACTAGGTCAATGGTTCCCAACCTTGGGTAACCCAGGTATTCTTGGACTGCAGCTCCCAGAAACCTGGCCAGCAAAGCTAGTGGTGAAGCCTTCTGGGAATTGCAGTCCAAGAACACCTGGGTTACCCAAGGTTGGGAACCACTGGACTAGAACAAGGGCTAAAATTCCTACACACACCTAAATTTCTCTGAGAGGCAACAAACCAGTTGTATTTCTCACCCTTACCTATCCACAAGAATAAAATGGAGAGGCAGAAGTATATGCATGATGCTGAGCTTTCAGGAAGAAACAATATATTTAAATCGAGGATAAAATAACTAAACTGAGGCTATTGTACATTGGACATGTCATAAGAACAGAACATTAATTGAAAAAGACAATAATGCAAGGAAAATTGGAAGGCAGAAGGAAAAAAAGGAAGAGTAAACTTGAAAGGAAGCAAGCATGAAACTCAAGGATGCCACAACCTTGAGTTTGGAAGAGCTGAGCAAGGTTGTGAATAGTAGGACATTCTGGAGGTCAGGAACCCATGGTTTTGACATAGGTTAGAAATGACTTGTCATAACAACTGGAACCAGATTTGTCAAATCACAAATTCTGTAGCAAATCAGTGTGATTTGGACTAATTCATATCAGTTCAAGATTGAAGCAGAGTAGCCAGTTTTGGTTCCAAGGCAAAGCAAAGTGAATTTACAAATCAACTCAGACCCAAGATGCAGATCAAATCAGATAGGCAGAAATAAATTCTGCCTACTGGTTTCTTTTTAAAAAGCAAACTTTAAAGGTGCATAACTTAAAAACCACTAAATCTAGCTGTCTAAAATTTAAAACATTTACTCCCCTTCTTAGGATCTATCATGTTTCCAAATGTCATGAATACTAGTAAAGAACCCAAAAGGTTATTGCCCTGCTTTTTCAAATTTACAAACCAATGCAGATCTGGTCCACACATTGAATCAGATGGGACACAGATTGCTCTGGATACAGTACAATGATAATACATGCAAAAAAACCAAATTAGCCTTCAAACCATATTGGGGAATTATGCATAGCTCTCCTAGAAATGAAATGAAATAAATAAAATGAGTAAGGTCAGTAGCTTAGAGGTAGAATACAATCTGCAAAAGATCCTGGAATCAGTCCCCAGCATTTTCAGGAAGAACTGGGAAAGACAGCTGTCTGAAAGTCTGGGGAGCTGGTGCCAGCCGGTGCTAGGTAGATAATACAAAGCTAGACAGAGCAAAGGTCTGACTTGGTATAAGACAACTTCCTGTGACTTAGGGAGAAAAATTAAATTAGAGACCATTCCCAAAAGCAAATGTATATGGCATGGTGTGGATTAGATACATAACCAGCTTTAGAGGAAATCTGGGTAACTAAAAATGCAATAAGTCATAACATGAAAATACTTTTTAATGGATAGTAAAAATGACAGCAATTTTGAAACACATCACAGAAAAAAAGAAAGAAAGAAAAAGCACACCTTCCATTAAAAATTGGAGGATGGCATGAATAAATGTTCATGAAACAAGGTAGGAAAGTTGAAGTAGGAGGGAAATTATATGAATTGTATGTTCCCATGGGTGGAAAGTGCAAGATTCCCCCCCCCCCAACATACCATCCCATGTGTTCTTGAAAAATTATCTCTGGAAAACTGGAGAATTTTCTGATGTAGAGGTGGCACTAGTGGCAAAGGAATGGGTCAAAATGGCCAGCATATTCCTTTCTGTAGCATGTAGGCTCCTCTAGATCCTGGACCCTTTTGTGAAACTAAGGAAGCCTTCCAACCACAAGGAGCTGCCCAAATCTCATACTTCCTATTCTTACAATTTCTTCTTTCCAACCATAGTGAGAGATAGAAGGTGATACTGGAGGGACCACACACATTCTACTAAATGGCCAGTGATGTTTCCTACTTATCTATCTATCTGTCTGTCTGTCTTTTCTTTCTCTCTTTCTTCAAAAAAAAAAATCCATTCTTGAGTGCTCAATGAGATTTTCCTCCAGGAAATTGCTATAGCATCTCTATTTCTCTGAAGCCACTCTCAGTGTATTTCCTGTCCTGATGGTCCAGTGGAGGCAATCTGTACATTGATGTCCTGTCCTGTGTGCCCAAAACAGCTTGTTGCATGAAGGAAGTGGGAGGCCATGTCCAATCTGCATGTGTTATGTCTAAACATCTCTTGTGCACAGATGGAGACAGTGGACCACTGTTAACAGAAAAAGAACATTTTTGACAGTAGCACCCGAGCCTGGGGAGTTTCCTCTCTAGAGAAGCTGATTCTCTGTTGGCTTTTAGATGTCAAGCAAGCATATGCTTTCTCTAGAGGTCCTTTGGGAGCCTGCAAGGTTGAAAGGATTTCTGTGCTTAGCAGGCTGCTCCTGCTGGTTTTCATTATGGCTTATTTAAGCAGTTCTTGGCTGAGGCTCTGTTGCTGATCTTTTCTTCTATTTTCTCTTTTTTGTTTCTTTAAGAGGTACAGAGAGGCTGGAAAAGTTAGTTCTACTATAGTTTCCAGTGTTAAAAGAAAAGCAGGCAGAGATGGCATCTAACCACAAATTGTCTCTTTTGAACTCAATTTCTCTGCTTTAACACCCATTTTAGAGAAGGATGTCTGCTGAAGTTAAGATGCAAGTAATTTGGCCAAAGAAGTGAATAAAAGACAAAGATGGGCCTGTGCCCCTACATCAAACCATGTATTTGCTCACATAGGACACAGCAAAATATCCGTTTCATAGAAGGCAAATTGATATTGACGTTCTCTCTCTCTCTCTCTCTTTAACACATGCACACATACACACAAATGCACAAACACACACCCATCACAAGGAAGAAAGGAAGGAATGAACAAACAAACAAACAAACAAATGAATGAATGAATGAATGAATGAATGTACAAATAAAAATAGTCAAAACACCCCAGTATCCTCAATCCTGTTAGTCTACTCCAAGTGCTCCATTCTCATCATGCCTTACCATATATTTTTTTCTGTGTAGCACACATTCTGTTCAGGCAAAAAGAACCCCAGCCACTCTCTCAAATAATAATAATAATAATAATAATAATAATAATAATAATAATAATAATAATAATAATAATAATAATAATAATAATAATAATAATAATAATAATAATAATAGGCCAGTGCTAATGGAGATTCCACAGAGATTTTGGTCCCAACAGGTTCAAACTGGGATCCTGAGGACTTTTAGACAGTGGTTTCTTTTTTAGCCAGCAAATGCCCTACATGAGAAGGAAACTTACGAATGGCAATTACACAAAATAGATAAAAGTGTTTATAATATATTGTGGAGAGAAAGAAAAACAATGATCTATTATTGAGGTTCTTCATAGTAAATAATAGCATTCATTGATAACTGCAAATACACAGTAATCGGTCCCTATGTTAAATTTAAATCAGTGAGGCATATCGTTTCAAACTGTTTTATGTGTTTGTGCAGCTTTGAAAAATCAATCAAGATGGTTAAAAAACACTTGGATATGTGAACAAGCAGGAATGCAGGTTTCCACAATTCGTTCTGAAGGCTGGTTTAAGTTTGGAGAGCCTGTATATAGCTTTTATGGGGAATGTAGTGCTTTTCACCATTGTAATTAAAGCACAATGTACAGTACAAAGAATGCCTGGCTGGCCTGTTGGATTTTATACACGACAATTACTTGGGAGTGTGTCTTTCTGAGGCTCATTGCAAAAACAATGCTTAACTACATGTGTTGTGAGGCAACTCAATCACACCAAGGAAATGAATGGCTTCTGCACTAGCAGTAAAACAAGTTTAGATCTTATGGAAGAACTACGCCTTATAAATGGTTTTTTCCTCCAAGTTTGGAAAAGTTATCTTTGTGAACTACAGTGCTCAGAATAGCCCAGCTGGCATGGTCAACAATATAGTTGGGGGGGGGGGGGGGAGGAAACAACTCTTACAGATTCTGAAATTGTGACCTCACAAAGGTTTGTCCCAACACAGGACTGATATAGGCAATCCTGCAAACCAAAAACAAGACAAAATAGTGTGAGTGGAAATGCTGCAACACACACACACACACACACACACACACACACACACACACACACACACACACAAAACACATACCCTGCCTGCTGAATAAAATATATCAAAATGTTGGATCTACACGTATTTATTCCGTCATGTAGCTGACGGAATAAATATTGAAAGGAACCATATGAAACATGACACAAACAGTGGGGCAAATACCTGTCTAGTTACTCCCGGGGGGGGGGGGGAACAGACCTGTAGTATGTGCTTCCTTTTTGGACTCTCACTATTCAAATTGGATTCCCAATAAAATGTTAATAAATATGTTGTTCCTGAAAATTATAAATTCATACAAAAATGTGGGATGGGTTTTTTAAGATCATTAAAGTAAAAACATGAGAAAGTGGTATGGACCTGAAGTGATGGGAATTTCAACAACTTATCTCTATATACCTGTCTCTCATTTCAAACTACAGATGTGAATAGCCTGGTTTATCCCTCCTCACATGAACACCACCAATACTAGAACAACTTTTGCTATTTGAAGGAAATTTACTTACTTACTTACTTACTTACTTCCCATCTAACCAAAGGCCACTCCAGGCGATTTACAACATGAACTAAAATAAGAACACCAGTACTAATATAAAAGTAAATACAACATAATAAAACATAATAGAATACAGCAACATTTAAACATTTAAGCATTGAAAATGGCAGTATTATGATCTTACTTGCTGGGAAACACGGAGAGAGGGAAAGAAAGTGACTTCAACTTTCTCTCCTTATGCTTCTGTGCTTCATTTTAAATGGTAGCATGAATACCTTCCTATACAGAAAAATGTGTATTTTTTTTTTTTACTAGTATAAGGACAGCCTGTGCATTGACATCAGTGTGTGCGGATATATCCTCCCCACTGCCTTTGAATAGGATCTGGCATCAAGGGAAGGGGAAGCACAAACCCATATTGGCCGAGATGCATTTTAGATATTAACTGCACTGTAGAATTATTTTGAATAGGTAGTATTTCCATGGTGACCTCCCCCAATTTGGACTCAAAAGCCCTGTACTGAAGTTGAGTACATGCTTTATCAGTCTTTAGCAAAGGTCAATAGCTGGCAGGATAGTGAGTTAGGCATCTGGCAATGGAGCCAGAGGTTAGTAGTTCAGTTCCCCACTGTGCATCTCAAATGTGCCAGCCTATGTAGCCTTGGGCAAGCTGCACAGTCCCAGAATGGCCCCAGAAGAAAGGAACAAAATAATGGAGCTGGAAGGGGCCTAAAAGGCCATTGAGTCCAAACTCCTAGTCAATGCAGGAATCAAAATCAAAGTATATCTGACAGATGGTTCCCTCATTGTCTCTCAGCATTGAAGTGCTCACCACCTCCCAAGGTAACTGGTTCTGTTGTCTTACAGCTCTAATAGTTAAGATTTTTTTCCTGATATTCAACTGAAATCTGGCTTCCTGTAACTTGAGCCCATTATTAAGTGCCCTGCACTTTGGGATGATCAAGAATAGATCCTGCCTCTCCTTTGTATGACAATTTTTCAAGTATTTGAAAAGTGCTATCATATTTCCCCTCAGTCTTCTTTTCTCAATGCTAAGCATGCCCAGTTCTTTCAGTCTTTCATCATAGGGTATGGTTTCCAGTCCCCTGATCATCCCTATTGCAGTTTGTTTGGTTTCCAGTCCCCTGAACTTGTTCCAGTTGTTTGCATATTTCTTAAAGTGTGGTGTCCAGAACTGGATACAGTACTCTAGATGAGGCCTAACCAGTGCTGAATAGAGTGGAACTAGTATCTCAGAGGATTTGGAGACTACTGTTAATGCATCCTAAAAATAGCATTTGCCTTATTTGTAGCCACATCACACTGTTGGCTTATATTCAGCTTTTGATCTACAAGATCCTTCTCACACATAGCATTACTGAGCCAAGTATCCCCATCTTGTAATTGTGCATTTGGTTTCCGCCCTCCTAGATGTAGAACCCTGCACTTATCCCTTTTTTTCTGTTGTTTTCAGCCTAGTACTCAAGCCTATCTAGTTATTTTTGAATTTTGTTCCTGTCTTCCAGGGTATTAGCTATTCCATCCAATTTTGTGTCATCTGCAGAATTGATAAGTATTCCCTGCACCCCCTCATCCAAATCATTAATAAAAATGTTGAAGAGCACCAGGCCCAGGACTGTGCCTTGTGGTATCCAAAGTGCTATCTTTTCCCAGTTTGAGAAGGAGCCATTGATAAGCAATCTCTGAGTATGATTCTGTAATTAACTGTATATCCACCTGACACTTGTTCTATCAAGCCCACACCTAGTTAGCTTGCTAATCAGAATATCATGAGGCACTTTGTCAAAGGCTTTGCTGAAGTCAAGATCTATTGCACCTATAGCATTCCCACCATCTACCAGGGAGGTCACCGGATTAAAAATGAAATGAGATTAGTCTGGCAAGATATATTCTTGACAGATTCATGTTGGCTTCTAGTTATTACTGCATTGTTTTCCGGGTGCTTGCAGAGTGCTTGCAATTGTAAAACACTTCTGTGTATTCCGTACCCAGGAAACCTTGAAAAGGGTCACCATAAGTCAGAATTTATTTGACGGCACACAGTATTATTAGCAAGGGCCAATCTTTTAAAAATTGAATACACTCTAGTGTAATAGATTGCTTGTTGAACTAGGAGGCAGGAAACTTGAGTTCAAATTCCCACTTGGGCGTGGAAATTAGTGGGAGTGGAAAAATCAAAACTCACTCAAAAAAAATCACTCAAACACCTTACAGACCTTGAAAACCCTCTTAGGGTTGCCTCAAACTGAAAAAGATGTGACAGTCATAAAGATCACAAAAAGATGGGGTGCTTGTGACATTTCCTACTAGTGTTGCACATTTCCTTTTGTTGTATTTTAGAATGGCTGCAATCCAACTCTGTGGGAAAGCACCAAGTTCACCCAAAGGAACTCTATTGCAATCAACACCTACAATGTAAGTAAATTGAAAACAAGTTTCACTGGAGAACACTTCAATCTTCTTTGGTGTGAATGACAGGCATTTACCTTTATTTACTCAGTAGTGTCAGCATCTAAATTCTAAAATTGGTGTTTTCTGAACTGGAGAGAGATTTTCTGCCAAAACAGAGAGAAGTTAAAAAGGCAATGCAGAGAGAACCTGTGTTTAGGAAGTTTACCTTTAGTGTTGTGTTAAAAAATTGTCCCATTTTAAAAAAATCTTTCTTGCTCAATTTGATGGAAAAGAAGTTAATTTTGTTTAAAAAATGTTCAAAGGAAGATAGAAATTCTAAGGATTCTTAGGGTTCAGAATCATTTAGCTCTCTGCATTTATGAGGAAGACCATGTGTATTTATGAGGTGGCTGAGGAAAGCCCTGCCTTTCATACTGCTATCACCCTTCTGGAAGCAATCACCTCAGCTTCCCACACTTCAGATGAAGCCCAGGGGAACATGTCATGATAAGGTAATGCCACCCACAGGGCCTGGGAGATTGATTGCAAAGTGATCATGACATATGTAATACAAAGAAAACATATGGAGAACACCCTCAGCTTCCTGGAAGTGATAGAGTAAGCTCAAGAACACATCCAAAGAATTTCAAATTAAATTCCAAAAAGCCCTGAGAGGGCAACAGAGAAGCTAGAGGACAGATTTTCACATAGCATTAGCTCTACCTCTTCCCTGGAGCTGTACATGACACTGTCCAGCATCATACTGGGCTTGCAGGAAAGGAGTGGTATTATAAGCATGCACACTAGAGACAAGATGTATCTGTAATGACCCTTGAGTTGTTTTACATTTGAGAGCCCCGTGGAAAGTTGCTGTTCTCTGAGGGATGACAACTAGAGCTGAACTAAAGTTTATCATTTTCTGAAAAATATTCCAGTCTTTTTTCCTCCCTCCCAAAGAAATAGAAGACTATTTTTCAGGAATTTCTCCCTGCATTTTATAAACCATTTTTGTGTGCCATGGCCATCTTCCACACCCTAGCAAAGCCAAGGATAATGCTAAAAATTGGGCCTGGTGGAAAATGCAACATGGCAGCCAAACTGCTATGAAATCACAATTCCTGCTGTTTCTTTATCTTCTTTTCAGTACCTTCAAAATGTATTTCACCTCAATTTAGAGACATGGGCTCAGGAAATTACAGGCTTCTTCAAGTGAAACATTTTGGGATTGAGGGTGAATATAGGTAAGAATCACTTCAAGGAAGCGTGCTTTGCTGACAAAGAATAAGCTCCAATGTGCTGGCCTAAAAAAATGAGTGCATGACTTGCATAAAGAGTATGGCTTTAATCTAGCATTTTACAATGAGTTTTTGAATAGATCAACTACAGAAATAGCAGCAGAGATATATAGGCTGTAGGATATCTATCCCATTTATTGTAGGACCAATAGTTAACAATACCATTAAACTAACAGAGCTGCTGAACCAGCTGACTAAAATTAAGCCCAAATGACAGGTATTGATGCTACCTAATTATGGCTTTCCTCCTTTTCACAAAATAAGTACTGCAGGTACTAAATAAAAACTAACAAAGAAGGTACTAAATAGAAACTATGACCTGAATGTTCCCAGGGTGAAAGCATGAAACTATTTTGAGCTCTTATCAGCCGGAGAAGCTGACTAAAAAAAAAAATGTTTCCCTAGGTATTTTCAATCCAAATGACGTAAGTCATCTATAGCAAAGAAAATTACATCAGAATCTTCCCTTAGGGCATCCTCCAGACCAATGGCATGTTCACTAGAGCTAATGGGAAATGTGGAAGGTCATTGCTTCCCCACCACCTCTTCAAAGTCACACTGTGGTGTAGTAGATAGAATGATAGACTAGGAGGCCTGGGTTCGAATCCCTGTTCTGCCATAGAAACTCACTGGGGATAAAACCACTCTTTAAATATCTTACCTTGAAAACTCTATTAGCGTAGGTATCAGTTGGTTCTAACAATACCAAACCATCACAGATATCCAGTGACCTTTGTTTTCATGACTCCCCCTGCATGCCTTCCAGCCCCCTCCCACCAGCTTCTCAGCCTTCGTCCCTTCTTGCCTCCATAATCCCACCATCTAAAACTAGTATCTCTTTGGTGATAATCCCTGGGAATACATAATTTGGAAAGAAGGCTTCAATCTTGTACCCTCTTTTGTGTAAGTCCAATTAAATTTTGTGTGATTTTATTCTGAATAGACAAGGACTGAAAAATAAATGTAATTTTTAATCTTATGCCATTATATATATTATAGTACATGCTATTCCACATTTTCCTTTGGTTTCAGGAGAACTGCCAAGGCATGCTTTGGGTTTCCATATTTTCCATTCCAAATACAATTAATCTCTTTTTTTTTTTCTAAAATGGTAGAATTTACGTTTTCTACTTTGTAAGGATTTTGAACTTGGGACATTTTCAAAAATAAAAAAGAAGTACTGAGAGTAAAATAATGTTTATAAAACATGTTAATAAACAGTACGTGTGCCTGACCAAAATGCTTTCTCTCCAAGAAAGCTTTCCCTTAGTGATTGGTGGCCTGAATGGATATTTTTAATGGCTTGTTCTTCCTTACTGCTTTGAATGTGTTTTTGGTATTGCTTTTGTTTACTGGTTTTTAGTGTGGTATTTATTTGATCCTTTACAGTATATGTAAACTTACCACTTTTAGCTTCAAAAATGGTCTTTTAATGACGTAAGCTGCCTTGGTTCCTTCTTAGAACTGCTGGTTAGTACAGTGGTGTGGGTCTCTGCCTGTGAAACCACAAGTTAAGCGTTCGATTCCCCACTGTGCCTCCCTGACAGGGTCTGGACCTGATGATCCATAGGGTTTCTTCCAGCTCTGCAGTTATAGAATTATTAATATTATTCTAATGTTAAGGTAAAAGGCAGAGTAAAAAATATTTTAAATAAATAAATAATAGAGCTTTCAAGGTAAGTGAGTTATTTAAGGAGTGTTTTTACCACTTCCACTCCCCCAAAGAATTTCCATGGCTGAGTATGAATTCAAGCCCAGGCCTCCTGAGTTCCAGTCCATCACTCTATCCACTGCACCATACTGAACATCTTTGTTTCTATTTGTATCAACATGAAAAAATACTGGGTAGGTATTTCCTGACTGTTAAATGAGAACAGTGTTCACACAAAATGTTAGCAGACATGTTGAAAGTGCAGACCTCTACTCTGTGTGGAGAGCTAATGGAAACATCCCATAATAGGATTAAGGGGATTAAACATATCAAAAGGTACAGCATACCACTTGATCCTTTAATTATTTTATTAGTACTATTAGAAGAATGAGTAATAATTCTAGGATCTCTGACATGTTGGTAGTTGCAAAATTGTAATTACTAAATAGTGATGCAGGGTAGAAGGGAAAAAGTGGAGTCCCAATATTTAATAGGCTGGAAATTGTACCTTTTCATGGTAGGGTTCGTAGATGACATTTCCCAGGGAGACTTGACTGCCCTCCATTCTTTTGCCCTTTCTGTACCAGACAAAGACATTGTTAGGAAATTACAAGGATTGTAATAGGAGAAATTGACATCTCAGACCAAATGTGTAAAGGAAGTTGTTAATCAGCCATATTGTACAGCTGTGCATAAAGCTGAGTCATGCTGACTAGGCAGAAGGCTGCTGTAATTATTATGAGATCACCTGAGATGAGGTAATGTTACCTGATTGGTCATATGTACTAGATATTGTACAGAGGAACACACATGTAGTGTGGAGAGTTGGGAGATTTGCTAGAGGACATGCTGTTGGAGTATTTTGTAAAGACTGTACATATGTAATACCATCTTTAAGAAAGAAGCTGTTGTCTCGTGTTTTTCTTCTCTGAGAGGATCTTAAAGGCTGGTTGTACCCTTGCTTTGCTCAGCACATCCCAATACTTCCTTGACAGACATCTCTACTTTCACAGCCTTTAAACATGTAATTTCTAATATAGGGCAGGATTGTTTCAATTACTGATCTTATACTGCAAGTTACCTTTGTAATAATAAAACAATCGTTTCACAAAAACAACAACGAACTGTAGGCTTCTGATATTTTTACATTCGTTTTATTGTTAGTTTTCTGATTCATTGATATAATCCAACCTAAACATGTTTTTAACATGGAAAGTATAGCCATTTCTCCAAAAAAAGTCCACAGTCAATTGTATTGTATATTCAGGTTCTCTAACTTGGGAAGAAATTCTTTGCTCTGCAGGTAGAGAGGGACCTATGTGTGGGGGAGCCTCCCTAATGTGGTAGTGAAAGGTTCCACTGCTACTGCTGACCCATGCCAGAAAATGGGAAGTTATGAGAAAAGCCTTCATTTCCTCATAATTCATCCCCCAAGAAGAGCCAAAACTACAACAAATCTGGAAATGAGATGGTGAATTATCTCCTAATAGATTCAATGGAAGTCTAATATTGTTGTTTTCACAAACACCAGCAAAGAAATGAGCAAGAATCCTTTTCCCGCCCTAGTCACTTTGGGCCTGCCAGCTTCTTGATGCAGTGGTGGCCGTGCTGTGGATCTCAGTCTTCCATAGGTAGTTAGGACTGCTCAACTCATTTGCTTGTGCATTGGGCTATATGCAGGCAAACATAGCTTAAAAAGAAGAGACAGCCCTGGATTAAAAACAAACAAACAAACAAAAAACTAGACCACTCTTGTACCAGGATTCCTTCTTCATTATTTATTCCTGAGTTTTGCTGACGAACCTAATACAGAGCAGTGGTAAAAGACAGGACCTAAAATGTCTGTGATCAGTGTTGTAATCAATCAGATCTGAGCAGCAAGCACCTTCCTTGATCATAAAACATTACCTTATGTCTAGTTTATTTAACTCTGGTTTATCTTGTGTTCGACTGATGCTCAGATGGTGTATAGCTCAAAAATGAAAGAGGTTTCGTCCTTTTTACTCCTGTTTATGCTTGAGAAAACCCAATGAAGTATACTTATTAATGAACACTCAAAAGCTGCACTGCTGATTGTTTGGAGGTTGCCATCTGCTTCCTCAGAAGAAAGAGAAGTGTCAGCAAAGAGTTCATTGAATAGCTTGTTGGGAAGAAAATTCGTCACTGCACTTATTGGATGACCCTGCTGTCCACCCCATAAAGTAAAAAAGGTTTACATTGCTTTAATGGAAAGATCTCCAGTGGTTCAACATCACTGGCAACAAGTGGAAAAGAAAGGCAGTGGAAGAAACAGAATCAATGTATCATTGTTGTCCAAGGCATGCTCCATTAGTAGGAGTGATGAGGTAAGATGGGAAGACTTAACAAGAAATGTCATCATTCTTTTCAGGAAGAAAAAAAGTATTCTCTGAAGATCCTGGGAAACTTCATTCAATTTCCTGTGTTGGTAGAACAGCCATCTTTGAAGAGTGTTCCTCCTAAAAGATTTAATTACTGAGCCTTACCTGAAATTTCTGAGCAAAAGGTAGTCCCAGGAGGTAGGGGAATAAGTAGATAAGTCTTTCTCACTGTTATTCCTCACATAGCCCCTAAACATTTTTCTGTTGTAGAAGAGGTATTTCACAAACCCTTTTTGCCCTTGCCATATGGCGCTACAGAGAAAATGAAAAGTCTTATTTTAAAAAAAACCACCCCTCTCTGAGGAGCTTAACAGCAGCAGTATGAGTAAGCAGGTAACAAAGGTACTTTTCAGACTTCCTAAAGATATCATAACTATCTCTACTTATTTGAGTGGAAGGAATTTTTTTCCCCCTTTATGTTTTCCTTCTTTGTCTGACTATTGGCAAAGTTGTATTATTATCCTATGACTCATTCTTCCTACAAAATGTCTCTCTGGGAAGTACTTGCTAATTAAACTTTCTCTCACACACAATTGTTGGCAACAGGCTTGTATCCCCTTCTTTGAAGAGACATCTATATGTAAGCTGTCTTGATTAGCATGGTGCAAATGGAAAGAACTTAGTATCTCTGACTATGTGTGCCTGTTGAGCATACAATCACTAATTATTTCAAGCAAGCTAGTGAGTACTACTGGTGCTTTAAATAGTACTCCTTTTTTCATCTCTGAGGACACTGTCTGCTATTGTACAGTCTCGAGCTGATTCCCCAATCGTGAACTTAAAAATGCCTTTTCATTTTGGGGCGAAACAGAGTCATTTCTCTAGAGGTTAAAAACAATTTGTGGTTGATTTTCTAAGAAAAGGCAGAATAGGAAGCAAAAATCCCATATAATACATATAGCAGTAGTATGCTCTCTTTTCCCCTCCTCTTAGATCTACAGGCTGTGAATCACAGCCCCACAATCACATCAGATACCTATACTGAGAAAATGATAAAGAGGCCTCTTTCTGAGTTGAGGAATAACTTTGGATTTCAGAAACGGAACTGGAGAAACTATGTCTTGCAAACACAAGGCCATGGACTCCTTCATTGAGTCCTCTTTTCATACAGCCATCCATTTCCCCCATCATCCCTGTCTTTTCCAGCTTATATGGAATGACTACTTTTGTTCAAGCCATACCAAATTATCTCTTCCTTGGCTCATTAAAGAAGCACAAAACATGGTGGTTTGTGGGTTACTTTAAGGGGAAGGGAAGAAGCTATATATTTGTACAAGAAAAAAAAAGTCAGTTTCTTACTAGGCTATCCACAGTTGTCAAAACATAATACTGACAATAAGTTTGGGTTTTGTTTGGAAGGCAATCAGAGTGCATCTGGAAGGGAATTCAGCCCTTTAGATATATATTTATATGTGCACAGAGAAAACGCAGGTGGGATGAGGCCAAACAGTTTCCCAAAATTATCCACTCTCTTTGCAGATGGTGAAGAGAGGAGGTTATTAAATCTCACATAGTTTGAATGAGACAGACAAAAATTATCAAAAACTCCTCTTCTGGGAAATGTTGGTTCTCTTAATGATAAATGAAACTGTAGTGTTAGGTCATGCTGGAGAAAAGTATAGGCTAAGAGAGATGGCAGGTGTCTGATTGGCTCAGTGGTTTACGTATCTGGCTGTGGAGCCAGATTTTGAGAGTTCGATTCCCCGCTGTGTCTCCTGCGATTAGAGCCATCCTATGTGTCCTTGGGCAAGCTGCACAGTCCTAGGTTGTCCTCAGAAGAAGGGAATGGTAAACCACTTCTGAGTATTGTCTACCTGGAAAACCCTAAAAAGGGTTGCCATAAGTCAGAATTGACTTTACAGCACATGATTATTATTTATTGAGAAAGATGGACTGAAAGGAGTAAAGCCCATTACTATTATCAACAATATAAACAACATTATAAGCAAGATTAAAATGGCATCCACAGTGTCACCCAAAATTTTCTGCAGACCTTAGAAATGTTACTTTGGGGGACTACAACCTACATAATTTGGGAGTTGTGATCCAAAAAAAGCTAAGATCATGGCCACTGGTCCCATCACCTCCTGGCAAATAGTAAGGGAAGATATGGAGGCAGTGACAGATTTTACTTTCTTGGTTCCATGATCACTGCAGATAGGGACAGCAGCCATCAAATTAAAAGATGCCTGCTTCTTGGGAGGCAAGCGATGACAAACCTAGACAGCATCTTAAAAAGCAGAGATATCACCTTGCCGACAAAGGCCTGCATGGTCAAAGCTATGGTTTTTCCAGTAGCGATGTATGGAAGTGAGAGCTGGACCATAAAGAAGGCTGACCGCCGAAGAATTGATGCTTTTGAATTGTGGTGCTGGAGGAGACTCTTGAGAGTCCCCTGGACTGCAAGGAGATCAAACCTATCCATTTTGAAGGAAATCAACCCTGAGTGCTCATTGGAAGGACAGATCCTGAAGCTGAGGCTCCAATACTTTGGCCATCTCATGAGAAGAGAAGACTCCCTGGAAAAGACCCTGATGTTGGGAAAGTGTGAAGGCAAGAGGAGAAGGGGACGACAGAGGACGAGATGGTTGGACAGTGTCATCGAAGCTACCAACATGAATTTGACCAAACTCTGGGAGGCAGTGGAAGACAGGAGGGCCTGGCGTGCTCTGGTCCATGGGGTCACAAAGAGTCAGACACGACTTAACGACTAAACGTCAACAACAAATCCAAAATGGTAACATTTTCAAGCACTGATGTTCAAATGCCATCTTACTTACTGATGGTGAACTTAAGGAGGCCAATCTTGCTATCTATTCTTGATGGGAGGGCCGAAAATCTTGGAAAAAACATAGATAAATCCTTACATTCATTCATTTGTGCATGCATGCATGCATCTATTGATAAACTGATTGATTGACTGGAACCATTTTTACTTAATTCCTCAGTTGAAAAGTCTTCTAGGCTGGCTTTCACAGAGCATGAATAAGAAAGTTCCTATACGCAGGCATACAATCTAGGAAAATGAAAGGGTTCCAACATTGGGAGACGAAAGGTAAAAGGCAAATCAGGAACTAGGTCCTCAATGATATGGTTTAAGAGGCAGTAGTTCCGTAGGTCAGAGAAATCAGGAAAACAAAGGCAGTTTCTCAAGTCATGCTGGTCTTTCAAGCAAGCATACTCTCCTTGCTTCTCCATGTCTTTATTCTTAGGGCCAAGGAAGTGATTTTGGGTGTTCTTTCTGTTTATATCATGCTCTGCTACAATTACAAAGAGAGGAAAGGGAGCAAAAGAGGTTCTTGGTTTAACAACTCCCTTTTTAAAAGATGTTCAATAAAACAGAATTATGTATTTGTTTTAATCTGGTAATTTATTTAATACTGGTCCAATACTATAATTTATTGGCTGGAATCCTGTTGCACAGCTTCATGTGTGCAACAAAGACAATGTCATTGACAGCGACAAATTGCCACTGATTAAAGATGAGTTTAAGGTGCCTGTAATTTGTATGTCATGTGGTAAAGTCACATGCACCTCGGAATTGCCAAAGGAAGTGTTTAATCTGCAGCAATTTGCCCCTGTTATACACATAGCATAACAAGGGCAATTTGCAAACCAAGCAATGTGCAGCAATTTGCCCCTGTTATGCACATCATCCCTGTTATGCACACAGAGTGACACAACCAGATGTCAACCAATATGGGTTTTTAATTGTACTTGTATTTAAAACATATTTGTAGGCTACATTGAATCCCACAAGGGAGAAATGTGGAATAGTAACTAAACAAACCAACTGGTGGGTGAAAAGAGTGAAGTTCTCTCCATTTCCTACAGCACACTTCCCTGAAACCCTGCTCTACAAGCTAGCATTTAGGATTACAGTCAAATATGAGGAGACAATGCCTGTAGAACAGGCCTGAAGAGATAGGCTGGGGGGGGGGGGGATCATGTTGGAAGTGGGAAGAGTGCTTCATGCCTTACCAAACTTTCCAGTCAAATCTTCCCTACCCTTTCCTCCCCACTTGAATTTCAGTTTAAAAACACAATTTTATTACCATTATTTCTAGACTGACCCTGAAAACAAGGAGGCAATGGCAAAACTGTACACATTTACCCATGAGTAGTTAAATCCCATGGAACTCAGGAAGGCTTCTAAAGAGACAGGCAGATTATACCATTGGGTAGCCTACAAGTATGAGGAGAAACAAAGGGGGAAGGTGTCATTTATCATACAACTAGAGGTGAGAAATGAATCTTTGGAGAGTATTATTCTAAGGAGCTGTCTTTTTATTTAAAAATTGATTCATGCTCACAAATACTTTCTGATCCCCCTCTGCATTCTTAGCAGGAGGTGTAAAATGTTAATTAGAACCACAGTTATGCTGTTTAACATTGTTGGGACATTTGACTGGGAAATAGTTACACTCTGGGTATATTTCTTGTGAAAGATTTTCAGTGGAATTAAAAAACAAACATTTTTTCCAAATATCTTAAACTGAGAAGCATCCTATTCCTTCAAACAGGAGATGGAAGATTCTTTTCTCTGTGGGCCCCAGGAAAAATCCATTTTGGGCAGAAGAAAATGGTGGCAGAACTAAATCAGATGGTGAGGAGAACTAGAGCCAAAGGTGGAGTTTGCAACATTGGATGGCTTTAGCTTGCTCTTTTTTGTATGTTGGTGACATCTTACTGAATGTTGTATAAATTTAAGCAAAGGGACCAATGCAACATGCAGGCCAGTTTCCCCATCCCCATCTCAAATGGATAGAGTAGAATCCCAGAAATGCTAATGGAATATCATTTTGTGAAGAACTGGATGTTATTAATAATAATCTCCTTAATTATTAATCTCCCTGTGCTCTTCTATTGGGAAGTTGGGAAAGGCATTTTCCTGAGAACTCTTTCTCCTAAAGCAGGGATAGGGTGGTTGTGATCCTCTGGATGCTGTTAGTCTGCAATTCCCATCATCCTTCACCATTAGCCATGTTGGCTGAGAATGGAAGGAGTGGTGGCACAATGCTCCTTTTGCAGCCAGTTTTGCAGCTGTGGAAGCTTTTTGCTCGCCTGCTCGGGCGAGGTGCGTGCAGGAAAGTGTGCAGAGTGGTGTAATGGGACGGGGGCTAAAGCGAGCCTTTAAGAGGCTGTTTGCCCCCCCATCTTACCTTTCGCCAGAAGTCGTTGGCGAAGGTAGTGTCCTGGCCTTGATGAGGTGAAGAGGAAATCTTTGGGGGGGGGGTAGTGTGGTTGCCGCACCCCCCAACAGTTTGAAGTCTTGGGTGGTGGAGGGCTGAGCAATTGCCCTCACATTAAAAAAAAAAAGAAGAGGCAGATGGAAAGAGCCAAGAAGCCGGGAGGAGTGTAAGGCTTGGCTAGCCTCAAAAGAGTATTAAAAGAAGGGGGGCTGGCTTCTCAATAAGGGATAAATAAGAAGAAGAAGAAGAAGAAGAAGAAGAAAGGGAGCAGCAGGATTGAAGGGGCTGTGGCCCAGTTAAGGGGAAGTAACTTGTGTGTCCCCCTCCCCTGTTATACACTTTTTAAAAAAAAAAAAGTGGCGGTTAGAAGCAGTGAGGAGGAGTCTGCAAGTCCCAATATATAGTGAAGCACATTGCTTGGTTTGCATAAGTAAGTAAGTAAGTAAGTAAGAAAGAAAGAAAGAAAGAAAGAAAGAAAGAAAGAAAGAAAGAAAGAAAGAAAGAAAGAAAGAAAGAAAGAAAGAAAGAAAAAGAAAGGGCTTGTGGGCTAAGCCTATAAATTGAAGCGGCAGTGAACCCAGAAGGGAAGACAGCCTGCAAAGCAGAAGGCCATAGCGCCAGCAGCAGCAGCACCCTCCTCCTCGGAAGAGGAAGATTGGATTGACTTTAGTACAATAATAGCAAGTTCAGCATGCAGGAGTGGGGCTTTGGCCTGGCAGGCAGGGCAATCGACTGGGGGTTCATAGATCCAGTAGGGAATCCAAAGCCCACAAGCTGGATGAAATGAGATGCATATCTGATGTTATGTTGTCCAACATTGCAGTTTTGGAAGGCGAAAGTACGACCCAGGCAGAAACAGCAGCCACAAGTGGTTTTGGAGGACAGCAGGTGCAACCTGAGTCAACCGGCAACAACAGAGCGCGAACCAGTCTGGAAAAGTGAGTGTAGAGTGCAAGTGGCGTCAGCTGGACCCGGGTCCCAGTGGAAGGTAGTGCAGGGCCAGTGGCTAGTGTGGAGAGTGGTGGTCCGGGCCAGGCACCAGAGGCCTGTTCGGAGGGTGAGGAACCATGGTGCCTGGTGAGAATGCTGCCACATCTGACCTTTCATTTAGCTCTGGCATTTGGCCTTGGGGGCCAACTAACCCACTGGTCCCGCCTCTTCCAGTAGGGTATGGGCGGACACCATTTTTAGGGACTAGTATACCCAGTGTCACAGGGGCAGGCACTCCAGGCAGTGGGAGGGAGGATGAGTCTCCCTGCACGACTGCTGAGTGGCCAGGTGAGCAGGAAGAGAGCGGAGGTCCGGGAGCAATTGGAAGGATGAACGAGGCTGCCACTGCCAGACGTGTGAGTGGATGGGCCGGCCACAAGGACCAGCCCCTTGTTAAGTCCAGCTACATGGAGATACTCGTATTCATATACGAATACCCCCATCTCTAGTGGCGATTCATCGTAACATGCCATGGGTTGTCCTGCACAACACCCATTGGCTGCATATTATGACACTAGCTCGCTCAGTACTGGGTGACTGCTTCAACAGTGGTCACCTTGGGCAGAGGGTTTCATAAAGAACAGTTCCCCATGCGATCACAGGCCAAGTGGTTCAGCCCCGCCTGGTCTGCTGGAAGTTCAATGCAAAGAGATCATACAATAGGCATCCACGTAGCTTCCGGCACCAGAGTTTTGAATGCAGGGAATTGCACGCATCCTTGGCCTGTGTGCAGGGAAACACAGGATTTGGAAGAAAGGACCTTAGAGACAGAAAGAAGCTACCTCCTGGGGTCTCAAATTTACAAAAAAGGCCCTAGCCCGATTAGGTTGGCAGTGCTGGCCGAGTGGCTGAGGGACTACCCTGATGGAGAAGCAGCTTGTTATTTGTTAGATGGGTTTATTAAATATATATATATCTATATTTGAATATATATATCTATATTTGAATATATATCTATATTTGAATATATATATATTTGAAGTCTGTGCAGGGTATGAAAAGGGTTGTTGAAGCAAGAATTCAAAAAGAAGTTTTAGAGGGCAGGGTCTTGGGCCCATTCCCAGCTCCACCAGTCCCCAATTTCCAGGTGTCCCCATTAGGGATGGTCCCAAAGAAGGCAGCTGGTGAATATTGTTTGATTCACCATCTGTCTCATCCAGAAGGGGATTCAGTAAATGATCGGATCCCGCAGGAACTGGCAACGTCTGGTACACGTCCTTTGGTTGTAGGGTCCTCATTTGATAATTAGTTTTGCATGGATAGAGCACTGCCCATGGGATGTTCCATATCTTGCACTGCCTTTGAGCGCTTCAGTTCAATTTTGGAATGAGTGCTCAAACACTGGACAGGGATGGCGCAAGCAGTGCACTACCTGGATGGTTATTTGTTTTGTGGGAAAAGAAGCACCGGTCAGTGGAGGAGGCTTATGGTAGCCTTTCAGGAAATGACCAGGGAGCTTGGAGTACCCTTGGCCAAAGAGAAAACGGATGGGCCAGCAATGGCCTTGATTTATTTGGGGATAGAGCTTGACACTGTTCAGCAATTCAGTCAACTTCCTAAAGGGAAGCTGGTTGAGCTGCAGAGTGGACTGAGGGAGCTGCCGGGTAGGTCAAAAGCCACGTTATGGGAGTTGCAGGAAGTAGTGGGCCACTTTAACTTCGCCTCCAAGGCGGTGGCCTTGGGAAAGGCCTTCCTCAGGCAGCTGTGTGAGGCAATGGTGGGTCTACACAGGCCATCCCATCATCGACAGCTGTCGGCAGGGATGTAAGAGGATCTTCATGTTAGGCTTCAGTTTCTGGACAGTTTTAACAGCGTATCCTTTTGTAGAACAGAGTTGTGTTTGGGGGCCGAGTTTCAGGTTCAGACTGATGCATCTGGGTCCCTAGGATACAGTATGTATTTCCATGGGAGATGGTGTGCTGGAGTATGGCCCACGGACTGGAGTGAGCAGGTAGTCACAATTTTACCTTTCTGAATTTTTCCAATGGTTGGGGCCCTGTGATTACGGGGTGAGCCATGGGCTAACTCTGCAGTCACATTCTGGTGTGACAATTTGGCGACGGTTCATATAGTTAATTCACTCACTTCAAGGTCGCCAAGGGTCATGACTCTGGTACGGGCCTTTACACTGCACTGTTTGCATTACAACATCAATTTTCATGCTCGCCATGTGCCTGGCATTAATAATGTACTTGTTGGTGCCCTGTTCCATCAACAGATCAAGTGGTTCATATCATTGGCCCCAGGCGCGTGCACTTAGCCAGATGTAATGCCAGCAGAGGTTTGGAGCCTTGGAGGGTGGAAGTGAATTGGGCCACAGCCTTGGCAGTTGCTCCTACCACACGAAGTGCATATGCAGTAGCATGTGAGAAATTTTTCTCCTTTCACAGTATGGAAGGGTTGAGTCAGGACTGGCCTGCCCCGGTGGAACATCTCTCATGATTTGGGATTCACCTACATCGCAGGGGTCTAGTGCCTAAGTCCATTATGGGCAATCTTGGCATAAAATGCAAGGATTCCCAGATTTCACCACTGATTTCCGTATCAAAACAAACAAACAAAACATGGAAGGCTGGGGGTAAGGAAAAGGGTGATGAAAAGGACAAGAGAACCCCCATATCGCCAGCTGTGTGGCAACAATTATTAACTGTCTAGTCTGAGGTTTGCAAAGGTAAATTTGAGGCATGTCTATTTAAGGCGGCTTTTTTAGTTGCATTTTTTTCAGAGCATTTAAGATAAGCGAGCTAGTCACAGCATTGAGGACTGATCGTCCCCAGGCAGCCTTGCAGAGGTCTGACGTAGTGGTCTTTGAAGACCAAATCGTCATTCATCTGAGAAATTTAAAAACCGACCAACAAGGGAAAGGTTGCAGTATCAAGTTGGGAAAGTGTTCCATAGCGGAATTGTGCCCTGTTTGAGGTATGTAGGAGCTCCTGGCACAGAAGGGTGATGGTGAGGGCGAGTTCTTTTGCCATAGAGACGGAACTCCTTTAACTAAATATCATTTTGAGGGTGATTTCCCAAGCACTTCAGAAGGCTGGGATTAAGGGACAGAAGTTTGGGCCCACTCTTTTTGGATAGGGGCAGCATCAACGGCTGCTGCAATGGGCTACAATGCAGAGTGATTGAGAAGGTGGGGAGACGGGCTTCCTACAGATATTGCACATAAGTGTGCATCCTGCCACAGTTCCTGGTGCTGGGCAGCCATACTTTGTGTGCTGTTCCAGTTGGTGGCAGAACCTGGGCCTGGGCAACGTTGGAGTGAGAGGCCGGAGAGGACTTTTACGGAATGGCTTTATGGACCTGGTCATTCAGGGGTGCACGGAAGTGCCTTTTGAGATAGTTGTTGTGCACCTAGGCGGGAACGATTTGGCTATGCGGAAAGGCAAGCCCCTTATATTGCAGATGACCAAGGATCTGCAGGCCTTCGTGGCCTAGTTCCCTGCACTGCGTATTGTGTGGTCAGCAATGCTACTACGATGAGTCTGGAGGGTTGATTGTGACCCAAGGTGCATTGACAGGACGCGGCGTGGTGTCAACCATGCAGTTGCTAGAGTGGTCACAGCTGGCCTTGTATCCGTGGTGGTGCACCCAGACATTCGTATGCAGCGCCCTGAGTTATATCAGAACGCTGGTATCCATTTATCGGACATGGGCCTGGAGTTATTTCTATGTGATATTCAAAGGGGCCTTAGGTCCGAAATTTCGGCGATGGTGGGGGCATGGGGCATACTGTGTAGCCCCTTTGCAGTGGCAGGTAGTGGTGGAAGTCATGTCAGGATTTTGTTCTGTTGGTGAACAGGGAGTTAAATTTTAATATTGTAAATAAAGTGCAGAGTCACGAATGTAGAGCAAAAGCCAATGTAATGACTTACAGCATCCAGGTGAAGCAAGATGATGTAATGCTTAATTGTTTAACAAGACCAGCTGTAAATGGAGAAATGTGGTTGGTTGTTCTGAGTATAAATGTAACTGAGACAGAACAAACCTTACCACTCAGCAGTAAGTCTGGTGGTCATTTACTTCTATGTCAATGCTCTGAATGTTGCTATGCCAAATGTACCTTGCCTTGTATATATGTGTTGCCATAATCAATATAATGTATTATAATTACTAAGAACTCTCTCATGTTATTTTCTCCCTACGTCTAAATCTCTAAGTCACTCAATCCCTAAGTCTCTTACTTTGGCTAACGTAAAAGTGGGATTTCAACCAGACTCTAGGAACTTTTCTTGAGGCCAGTGCCTCATTAAGATTCTGGAGTTTTGTCCCCACGCCAACAAGTCATGAATTTGAAGGTGAGTTCAATTGGCACCAAATAAGGGTGTGAGCCATACCACCTCACAGTATTGAATGCCCACTGGTTTCAGCACTGGGACGGGGAGGAGGCAGGGGTCCGCTGCGGCACGGATCGTCTTGAGTCCCGAGGCTCATTTGGGCTGTGGCCTTGGGCGGCTTCCAGATTTTACCAGAACTCAACAGTTAAGGCCTGTGTCTGGGGCAAGGCCAGCTCCAGGCACACAGTATGACTCCTCCCTACGTTAGTCCCCCTTTTGAAAGGGGAATTTTGTGTTAATGTATTAACATTAAATAAAGTGTGGCCCATGTTTAACCCATCTCCTGTGTCGGGCCTCATCACTCCGGGCTGGACGGGCAATGATAGCTGGAGGAGAGTACATTCCCCACCCCTGTTCTAACACATTTCTCATGCTAACCCCTAAGAAGCCAGTCTATTAACCTGGGGACTACAGCAGTTCCTTGTTATGTTTTCTGAAGATTTAAATGTGACACGAAGTGTATTTCTTTTCACATGACAAGAAAAAGCTCAAAATTAACTAAGATCCCACTGTCACTATAATCTGCCTTTTCCTCCAGGCAATAATCCACAAGATGATGGAAAGAGAACTGCATGTATCATGGTTGGCAAGGACAAAATACATAGTAGGACATTTGCTTTTGATCATCCAGTGGTAGAAAGAGTGAGAAGGAGGTGCTGGCTAAGCTTTCCTGTTGTGACTGCTTCTACAAATGAGATCCGATTATATCTAATTATTCATTGAATAGTACACGAAAGTGCTCTCCAATTAATTTTCATTTGGAACTCAAGGAAAATCATGCTCATTCTGTCTGTGTGTGTGTGTGTGTAAATCCATACAAAGTAACCAAGTCATGCTTTCACTTAGATTTACTGGCTTCTGTGATATTCACTTAAATAATAGATAAATTATTCGGAGGGAACTTTGTGATAGCTTTGTTAACCTACTGCTGCAAACACACACAGAGCTACCTTCAGAAATTACAGATAAAAATGTAACCGTACTGTGCAAGTGAGAAAATCTGTTCCTGTCTGTAATTTTTCTGTGCTTGTACATAATGTGCCTGGAATAGGCAGAGAGAATATAAATTTCTTAGATGTTCATACTAATCATATACTCAGTAGTATAATTAAGAATGCAAAAAATAAAGCTTGATTTGAAACAAGGGTGATTCACAAAGCACTGAATATGTTAAAACAATTTTCGGTCTGAGTCATGAAGCGCTCTGTGTACTATAGCTTTTAGCTAGGGGCAACTGTAATAATGTTCAAAAAGACTGAAATTTTAAATATGATTAAACTAGTTTGGAAACAGTATGGAAGCTCTGCACAGATGTGGCACTGCAGGAGAATATCAGGGCTAAATTTATACCAGGCCAATTAGAACTTTAAATATTACTTCCTTCAGCCACTTAAGTTGCTTGAGGTTGAAATCAAATTCTTCTTAGCATGGGATAAAAGGTGGTTTCTTAATTGATAGTGAAGTACAAGGAGCTCTTAAAACAAATGTATAGCATTGGACATGTAGTAATGGCATGGTCTAGAATCATAATCCTTTTCTCCTGTCATCCCTGGAGATCTAATATATATCCCAAGGACTGTGGGATTTCTAACTCACTTTGTGAGGTGGGGAGGAGGTTACCCCTTGAAGGGGTAACTCTGACTTTGGTTCCCTCCGCACAATCCCCATGGAGACTTTCCTCATGCTTGCCCTTGTGGAATAATTTCAATTGTCAGCAAAGCCAAGAAGTGGGTTGAACAGGGACATGTTGTATAAAGAATGGGGAAAGCTTTGGATTCATAGGAAGAAAGATTTTCCTTGAGTGGGTACTTATAAATTCACTCTGTTTAATTGCAATACAAGGTGAATCATTCGGTTTTGGAGGATGGAAATAGCACAGGAGGGAGAGGGAACTGTCCACCTTGCCCCATGAGCTGGACAGGGCTCTCCTTCACCTACAACCTACCCTACCTCATAGAACTTTTATTATGATAAAGGAGGAAGAGGACAGCCATGTGCATTTCCTTGGGCTCAGCTGAAGAAAAGGTGGGATATACAAGCAAATAATAAATAAACCTGTTCATTGGTCATCTGCCTGACTAGATGGTTTAAGGAAGTGAAAATCACTGTTCTTCCACAGCAGTATTCCCAAATACTTTCTCATGTGGGGAGAATAACTGACTTTCAAAGCATCAGAGCTTTATGGATGAACAAAGACAAACTTCATCCTGTTAAACATAACTACATCCTGCTGAAAGCAGCAGAAGTCGAATGCATAGGAGATTTAATATCAGCTGCACCCCAGCAGAACTGTGGTTCTAAATAGGAGATATAAGGTTGGATTCAGCAAAGGTTCCCAGTAGGCATGCTAGGTCAGCAACATCGCATTCCTTGACATTTTAGGGCTGAAACCTGAGAGGAGGGGGTGAATCCTTGTAAAATCACAGAGGGAGGCCAGGGCAGCTCTTGACCAACTCAGTGTGAAAATGACTCCAAGAAGAATCTGGATAAATAGGCCCAGGAGTAAAACCTGGCTAATACTGCAAAACAGAGCTAGAGGAAAAGCTCGTTTTTGGTGGCCAGAAAGGTACTGCTGTGGCCTTTACCTGACTCCTGTGTCATTGCCACAGCATAACATGGGGTGGCATTGTGCTTCTTGTTAAGGCAGAAGGAGTGCATGTGCCACCTAGGATGGTAGCAATAAGCCCTAACTACGGTTTAATGTCTGCATCCTTTTTTTAAAAAAATCCCTTTTGGACACTTTGATGTTTTTACAAAGTCAAACAGAAAAAGAGGGTGTGCCTGAAAGAGGGTGTACCTTCCCCAGTCCTTGCACCCATTTTCGTTATACATTACTGAGGTGTTATGCTGCTAAGGCAGAAAGATTGTAGACGAGAGAGAGATGAAGCAGGAAAACAGCCAGCCGAAGCTGAACCTAATTATCAAATATTATCCCCCCCACACTGCTTTTTTCCAGAGGAGTTGAAATGGTAGGTGAATTCTATTTCTAGTCAAGTTCTCCATTTGAAAACTGAAGGTCAAATGTTCATTTATGTTTCTGGAATCCATATTTCATTCCAGTTTTCAGGAACAGCTGCAGTCTGGGGCTGGAAAAACATTGAGAATAACTGGATCTGAATAACAGCAGTGATTCCAGTTATATCACGCAGCATCAAGCCGTACTGTGGTTCTAAATAACACCCAATTGAGCTCTGCTCTGAATTTTATAAACACACTACAGTTTCACCCCATTTTTGCTCGCCATCTGCTCTCCCCTTCCCCAGCTCCACTGTTTGCCACCCCCTCACTCATACCTGTTTTCAGGGCTATTTTTAACTTAGATTAGATTAGGCATCCTTCAGTCTCGAGAGACTATGGTAACGTGCTCTGTATGGAGGACTTGGAACAGCGTCTAGTGTGGCTGAGAAGGCCAATTCGAGAGTGACAATCCCTTCCACACTGAAGACAAATACAATCTGTCCCCTGTCCAGCTCCCTGATTTTGTTGCTTTCGTGACTGCCTCTTTGCCTCGGCCTGCTGGACAAGGGTCTCTTCAAATTGGGAGAGGCCATGATGCACCACCTGCCTCCAGGCTGAACGCTCAGATGTCAGGGTTTCCCATCTGTTGAGGTCCATTCCTAAGGCCTTCAGATCCCGCTTGCAGATGTCCTTGTATGGCAGCTGTGGTCTCCCTCTGGGGCAATTTCCCTCCACTAATTCTCCATACAGGAGATCTTTTGGAATCCGACCATCAGCCATTCTCACGACATGCCCAAGCCAACGTAGACATCGCTGTTTCAGTAATGTATACATGCTAAAAATTCCAGCTCGTTCTAGGACTACTCTATTTGGAACTTTGTCCTGCCAGGTGATACCAAAAATGTGTTGGAGGCAACGCATATGGAAGGTGTTCAGCTTCCTCTCCTGCCATGCACAAAGGGTCCAGGACTCACTGCAGTACAGGAGTGTGCTCAGGACACAGGCTCTATAGACCTGGATCTTGGTATATGTCGTCAGCTTCTTATTGAGCCATACTCTCTTTGGTGAGTCTTTAGTGAGTCTAGAGAACATGGTAGCTGCTTTGCCAATGCGTTTATCCAGCTCGACATCTAGAGAGAGAGTGTCAGAGATCGTTGAGCCAAGGTACACAAAGTCATGAACAACCTCCAATTCTTATGTGGAGATGGTAATAGAGGGAGGTGAGTCCACGCCCTGGCCCATGACTTGTGTTTTCTTCAGGCTGATTGTTAGTCCAAAGTCTTGGCAGGCCTTGCTAAAACGATTCATGAGTTGTTGAAGGTCTTCAGCAGAGTGGGCAACAATGGCTGCATCATCGGCAAAGAGGAAGTCCCGCATGCATTTCAGTTGGACTTTGGTCTTCGCTCTCAATCTAGAGAGATTAAAGAGCTTTCCGTCTGATCTAGTCCGGAGATAGACACCTTCTGTTGCAGTTCCAAAGGCGTGCTTCAGCATGACAGCAAAAAAGATCCCAAAAGGGGTTGGTGCGAGGACACAGCCCTGTTTCACTCCGCTTCGGATGTCAAAGGGATCTGATGTTGAACCATCAAAAACTACAGTGCCTTTCATTCCCTCATGGAAGGACCTGATGATGTTAAGGAGTCGAGGTGGACATCCAATCTTGGGAAGTATTTTTAAAAGGCCATCCCTGCTAACCAAATCAAAGGCCTTTGTGAGATCTATGAAGGCCACAAAGAGTGGCTGTTGTTCCCTGCATTTCTCCTGCAACTGTCTGAGGGAGAATACCATGTCAGTGGTGGATCTATTAGCTCGAAATCCACACTGTGATTCTGGATAGAGTCTGTCTGCAAGCACCTGGAGCCTCTTCAGCACAACACGGGCAAGCAGCTTCCCTACAATGCTGAGAAGAGAGATGCCACGGTAGTTATTGCAGTCGCCCCTGTCTCCTTTGTTCTTGTACAATGTGACGATGTTTGCATCCTTCATGTCCTGTGGTACTCCACCTTCCCTCCAGCAAAGACGAAAGACTTCATACAGTTCAGTGGTGATGATCTCTTTACAGCACTTCAGCACTTCAACAGGGATGTTATCCTTTCCAGGTGCCTTGCCGGAGGCGAGGGAATCCAAGGCCACTTTTATTTCTGATAAGGTTGGTTCGCTGTCCAACTCTTCCAAGACAGGCAGGCACTCAATGTTATTTAATGCCTCTTCGGTTACTACATTCTCTCTGGAATATAGCTCAGAGTAGTGCTGCACCCAGCGTTCCATCTGCTTTGCTCGGTCCTGGATGATCACGCCTGTAGCAGACTTCAAGGGAGCATTTTTAACTTAATAAGGGTGATTACTTAAGGAATATCAGAAGGACCCCCTTGCTGTTCAGGAGGTACCCGGAAGAGCCTCCAGGGAGTTCAGGATCCAAGACGGTGGATTCACCTCTGCCTGCTCCTGCCCCTTCTCCTGTTTACCACCCCCAAATTGTCCCTCGTCCACCATCATATCTTCATTTTCTCCCCTTTGTGTCTCCATTCACATATGCAGATGTGCAGTTCCTTTTTTAAAACCTGTAACTAAATCATCCATTCAAAGATGTGCATAAAAAATTTTTTTTCTAAAAATAAAAAGGGGGCAGGAGCAGGGCATGATGTCTCTAACATGAGACATCACACCCATCTCCCTACAAGCACACAGCAGCAATGTTAACACCTCCACACACCAGGTTAAAACCTGGGTGTGTGCTATAAGTGATCTTTCACCTGGCTGCAGTTAACCTGCACTATATACATTTTCTCCAAATTATTGTGAAGGAGTAGTTCCAGCCTGGATTTCCTTTTTCCAATTTAGCTCAGAGCCTCATCTTTATGAGTTTTTTTTTTAATTCAGTTTTTATTTTCTAAATATATTTCCACTCCTGCTATATCATTTCATCTCTATTGCAGAAAGATGATGATCTCACTGGTCTAGTGTTTCCATTTTCTTGATTCCCATCTAAAAATATCTATAAGCATATGTATCCCACCTGCCCACCAGTCCAACTCACCTCCCACCTGCTGCTCACATATAGCTTAGTCCTGCATCACTTCCCACTCAGCAACGCAACAGCTACACTCCTGCTTACATAGATGCCCAGGCAGCAGTGCACAATAAAATATGCCGAGCGGGGGTGGACATTGTTCCAAGTTCAAGTTTATTGTATTGGCTAAAAGCTGTCACAATTGTTTAAAATACAAATATGATCAAATAAAATCATGATAAAATCACAGACATATAAAATAATAAGAGACCTATCCTTAGAAGGAAAGATTTTAAAAAGGGGGGGGAGAAAATCAGGGGGACACGTGTGGGTGCCCCTTCATATCTGGGAGTCCCCCACACAATTGATCGCAATGGCTCTCAGGTAATTAGCGCAGATGTTTCTGGCTGCTTTTGCAAACAGCGCTGTTCTGTATGTAACGTATGGGTCACAGTCCAAAAGTAACCTGACCACCTTTATCTGAGGGCTTTCCTCCTGTAGGGCAGCCAAAATGTTACCCAGGAATTTTTCTCTAGGGTTTTGATAGAGCTGACAGTTGAGTAAATAGTAAACAACATCCTCTATCTCACCTGCTCCGCAAATACACAGCCTTAGATGCTTAGGAACATTCATGTACCTGCCGTCTAAGACAGCAGTTGGCATGGTTTGAAAATGAAGTTCTGTGAATGCGGTTCTCAGGGAGGCAAAAGTAAGTGTATGTAATTATTGCGCCCTTGAGTGGTTTGTTTTCAGCAGATGGTACCAGTGAGAGAAATTTGAAGAGTCTATTAAGGCTAAGTCCTGGTCATTATACAATTTGTAGATCCAGTCCCTCAACATTCTTTTAACCCCAGAAAAAACAAAAATGTCTGTGGAGAGGGATTTAGATTTTAGTAGGGTTTGAACTGAAGTTGCCCAGCCACCACTCTTCCATTGCTCTACCATACAGCATTTAGGTAGATGGTGATCGGACATATCCATCATCCTCTTATAGTAGGAGAATATAGCTAGAGCTGCCCTGGCTTTAATGGACACCCATGCCTGTCTCTGTTCTAAGAAAAGCTGCCGGAGTCCCCTGGGGTGCCGCGAGGATGTGTCTCAGAAACTTGTTCTGTCCTACTTCAAGATGCATAGGTTGTTCTGATTCATACCCCAGATCTCAATTCCATAAAGCATTTGAGAGATCACCCTCCCTGAAAATACTTTTAAAGTTGGGGTTACTAGGTTAGGGTGGACTTTGTATTGTGGACAGCTCATGGTCTGAAACAAGGGGCTCCTTACTCCAAAATGTTGAGCCTGCCCAAATCACAAGCTGCCAGAGCTTCAGACAAACAATAAACACTGGAAAGGTCTTACCAAATAGCTATTTGAACTGTAGCAGACTTACGACTTAGTGGCTAAAATCCAATAAGTCAGAACTAGAGTCCAGCAGCAGCACAGGAAACTTCCTTTAATTAATTAATTATATGTTGTCAAGTTAATTCCAAGTTATGGTGACCGTTGCTAGGCTTCCTGGGCATTAAAGTACACAGAAGTGCTCTGCCCATCCCTTCTTCTGTTGGTGATCTAGGACTGTGTAGCTTGCCCAAGGTTATAGCATAAGGCTTTTCTCCAGAGAGAAACAGTGGGGAATTGAACTCCCGACCCACACTCCAGTTCACAGAGCTACCAGCCAGCCAGCCAGAACTACCTTACACTTGGTTAAATCACTGGTCAGTTTAACTCAGTATTGTTCAGAGGTTATGAACAGTTATACTATGGGACTCTGTTGTAGTCCAAAATTTTTGCTAACTTCAGGGCAGATTATATTAATCACTCTATCTAAGACCACAGTATTTATTTACTTCTTGGAAGATTCATTGCCTGCATTAATAATGCCATTGTCACTTTGAAATTCCCTGTGCCTGTATACCTCCACACTTGATACCCACCACCATGGTCATGTATGCTGTGTATATAAAACTGTGGCTAAATATTGTAATTCCACATGTCTGAAGAGGTGGACTGTAATCCATCAGAGATCAATCTGAAACAGTTCTGTTAGTCTGAAAGGTGCCACTATACTTCTGTTTCTGTTTTGTTTTTCTGTGATACCAGTCGAGGGTGGGATGCAAGAAGACTATTCTAGTGCAATCAGCCTAATGTAGGACTTTCTTTTACATGCTTTTAAAAAATTAAGCTGTTTGTGGGGAGTGTTTGTGTGACTTGGGATTGGAGAGCTGGGCGATATTGACTCCCCCCCCCCAATTCTATTTCCCCAATAAAAATCACTCCCAAGGACAACTTGAAAAAATGTATTTTTAGATTACAACTCCCAGAATCCCCCCATAGCCATGTATTTTAGGGATGGTTGACCTTGAAGTAAATATATATATATTCTGAGCATTGGCCCCAAACTTGCTACTTGTTCTGTGTGAAAAAACACATCTGTGGGTTTTGTCAGGAAAATGATTTGGAGACAAAGGTCTTCCTTGACTGTATTTTTTTATCTGACACAGGCAATGCTTTTTATTTTTTAAAGAAACAATAGTAATTTTAAAAATCTGCAGGATATTCTAATCACTGATCTTCCATGTCGTATCTGCGTTGCCACCTCTACAAAAGTGCACAATCCCTGACAAAAGAATTGTCCAGAGTGTTTCTTATTGTTTTTTCCTCCTTTTCCTACTGCCACATATAACATTTTGAACCTCAATAAACTAATCCTGTGAGACTCTCTTTCACTACTTGTTTGAGTTTATTGTTTGTCCACACGCAAAAACACACAAGAGTTTGAGATCATGCCCCTGTTAATCTAACACTTGCGTTTGTCCGCATTGCTACTGAATATCAATTGCACTTAATTAATTAGCTTAACTTCACAGCTGTTTACAAATGATACCCAAGTGTTCTGTTTCAGCCAGCTTGCCTTGTCAGTCTTTATGATAATGCTGGGTGCAAAACACAGTTACAAGGCCTTCTTAGATTATGTGTCCGACAGCTTCGTGTGGATTTTGTAGGTTCCTTTGTGGTTCATTTAAATATATATATATATAATGATAATGAGGTCCCAGCTCCAACCCCTCCAAGTGTGGTCACGCTGCACCTTTTCTCTATGTTTGTTTGTATTTGAAAAAAACTTTTATTCCCAAACTTGCATCCTGGGAGGCAGAACCAGGAGATCCTTGTACATTCCTATCCGTCAGTTATTAGATCCCTCGGCACTTGAGGATGCATATTATTCATCACACAGAAACCCTTCACTGATAACATGAGCTTTACATTATTTCATGTATTAGTACTAGAGATGGGGCTATTTGTATATGAATACGAATATTCCCCCACAGGTGGAGATAACGAGGGTCCGGCCCCCTGAGGCCAGACCGTCCACTCAGTGTTCTGCTGCTGCCACGAGCTCTGCAGAGCCTTCCTATTGCTCCATTGCTCATGGTAGAATTAGCCAGTCCTGGCAGAAGGCAAGATGACAAGCCTCTCTGCCAGGTCGAAGAGTGGCTAATCCATCGCAAGCAACAGAGCGATAGGAAGGCTCCATGCAGCTCGCAGCAGTGGCAGAACAGTGAGTGGACGGTCTGGCCCCAGGGGGCCGGACCCTCGTTATCTCCACCTATGGGGGGATATTCGTATTCATATACGAATACGTATACCCCATCTCTAATTAGTACCACGATACCGTCACAATATTCTCTGCAGCAAAAATCCCTTATTACATGGATACATATGTGTACATAAATGCATTTCATCATTAAGACAGGATAGTTTTTGCTTATTTAGCCTAAATGAAATGACATCCACCTTTCTGTTTAAATTATTATAAAGCGCTCTTAACTTTCACATGAGCAACATCTCACTTACAAAAGCTAATTTGAAATTAGGGAGAAAGTAGTTCCCAGTGTATTACGAGCTGCAAAGTTGTGTTGTCAGTGACCTTGGCATTCAGACTTCTCTCATCACTTGAAAGTCTCCTATATACACACACTCCTACCCCCTCAATTTATATTTCACCTGTGACTCATACTGCTTCAGCAACTTGAGGAGGAGGAGACTGGACATTTGAGTTGGGATTCCTCCCAAGCTCTGAACTGTAACTCGCAATTCTGGCACTTGGAGCAAGAGATACAAAATGTCACCTCAAATCAACTTCGTAATTTGTGAGATGAAAATAATACGCAAAGTGAATACAGCACTGAACCCCTTGCCAATATCCTCCTTCCTCCACAAGAGATAAGCACTATTGCCCCTACTCCCCCCACTATATGTGTGTGTGCACGTCAGTTTGCAAACTGATCCAAAGTGAAGTGAGTAAGCCCAAAGTGGCATTGAGATCGTATTGGGGTTCTCTGAAGTGCCAAATAGGGCTTGGCCACGTCACAAATTTCAAAGCATTTTAAAAACTTTTTTTTTTAAATACTGGGAAAGCTAAAGTAATACTGTAACACAAGAACCAGGAAGCCCAAATTGACAGTTCCAGCACCAATGAGAAGCTCTAGGCCTCCTTGAACTCCAGTCATGGAGCCCCTAGGAGGGAATTCTCCATCCCTCTGATTGGTAGCCATTTTGCAAGGGAAGCATGAGAAAAGAGAGGGACTGATCCTTGCATTGCTTTAATTTTCAGGAGACGGGATGAGTGTGCATTGGACATGTTTTCTTCTTTGTTGGACAGATGCAGATTTCAATTCAATTGACTGCCTCTGTGTGTAAAATCTGTGATGAGAGTTGAATGAGGTAGGTCCCAAAAGTAATAACACTAGTCCCTAGCATTTACCTAGTGAGATAAATTGTTTTAATTCAGTTTTGCCTTTTAATTTTTTTCCTCCCCTCTCACCTTTGTGGGGGCAGATACTCTTCGAGAATATTTACAGCATTGAAGGTTGCATTTAGCTAGGAAGACCAATAAGCGAATTCTTTGTGGTTAACCTGACTGCAGCATATTCAGCTTCTGCCAAGAGCTTCCCAACGTCCCTTCTGCATAGCTTCAGGCTGCAAATCTAAAGCACTTTTTGAACAGATATTCCAACAGCTTGGGACTGCACAACTGAATCAGCATTTAGATCTTTGTACGCAAGGATACTAGGTGAAACAAAGCTAGGTTTTGAATTGTGATGTAACTGAACCAATCTTTAGGTTTGGGGGAGAGGGCAATGCTGTTTTGCTTTTTATGCTCAAACCCCTTTATGTATGATCTCAGTCCTGAGCATATCGTGCCAATAGTACCCTTCCTCCTACCCAGGAGAGACAGTCACTATAGCAAAAAAGCAATCAGTCAGGCTTCACTAGACTAAACACACACACACACACACCAGACAGTGAAAAGGCCTCCAATAAACATAGTTGCAGCCTTCAGGAGAATGCATTCAGACAAATGCCATAGTTGTGAAAGGTGTCGCTGGGATTACCGATGACGTGCTAATTGTTGTTCAAGCAATCTCTGTGCCTCCTTAGGTCTGACTCACAGCCTCCCTTTGGAGGCTTCTCTCACGTCATTGAGGGATTGAGGGTTATTCACAGATCACTGACTAAAGGCAAGCTTTGGCTTCCTGCCTGCATCCCTTTGGTCATTTGGAAAAAAAAGAAGGGAGGTCACAGACAAGAAGCCTTAGAGCTGTTTATCAATCAAGTCTATGAAGAAAAGAATGAAAACAAGGAGTTGAACTGTCATCTTCTCTTACCCACTCAATTGTTGCCTTTTGCGGGGAGGGAAGGCTCTCTTCTGCTCAGTTATTGTTGTTGCTTTTTCACAAATTAGATCTCTCCTCCTATAGATATTGTCTGAAAATCCTCCCTCCTCAGGAGGACACTGTGCTTAAAATAATAAGTAACATTCAGAAGGCTTTGGTTATTGTTTTAAAAGGTATACAGGGAGGGGAGAGTGGAGAACACATTTTGTTTTAGCTGTTATGAGGAATTAACCAAAACGTGGCACACAGGTACTATCACAGGCAAATAGTGTTGCCTCTGTGAATATGTTGGCCCAGTCCACAGTGAGTTTCTGTTAAAAGGCAAGCATAAAGTAGACATGTATTTTAACAAGGAAAAAAAATGCTATGAGGAATCCCACTGTTGAGGCAACGGCATGAAGCACATTGCCGAAGCACTAAAAATATGCTATTATCACAAAATTAGAAGTTATAGACTGACAAATTCCCTGGGAGGTGTTAAAATTTGTCATCAGCTTTGTCAAAATGAAGACTTCAGTTTGAAAGGAAATAGCTTACAGCAATCTCAATTTTTCAACATGGAAACCAGTTGAACCTATGGTCCATGCTTCAACTTTCAGGCAGCATTTGCCTGCACAAAGACATACATACACAGAGAGAGGTGAGTTATGGCTCAGGGAACTGTGAAACTGTTGATGTGATGTACAGTTTAAGGGACAAACTAGAGGATATGTTTAACCCATTATTTAGAAGGAGATATCTATGAGGGGAAAGACTATTTATTGTAATTCAAGCTTGCCTCAATCCACATTTGGCAAATTAGTCTGCTTCTGTTTTCCCAGCTGAGGGATAACCTTGACTTTGTTTCCATGTCCAAAGTCTCTGGCCTTTGGAGAGGACAAAATAGGCATCTGCCTTAATGTTTGATGTGACCCTAACGCTTGCTTGAGTTGAGAATTTTTTATTTGAGCTCAGTTAACATCTCACTTCTGTCATAGATTCATGGGGTGGTCCTACACAAATCCCTACCAATGTTTGTAAGTTAGGATAACACTGTTCTACCTTACAAGGTCCTTTTATGAAATACTATATGTGATACATATTGAATAGATTAAAGCACAGCAGAAATATACATGCTATTTAATAGGATTTGTTTTTTTCTAATTCAGACTTTATTGCAGTTTCAGTATGGCAGTTCAAGGATAATCCTATCAACCTTACCTTCTCAAATTTCTTAAGTATCAAATTTTCTTCAATCCAACAGCAAAAGCAAATCTTTATAAAAATGTCAATATTGTTGTATGCAGATCCAAAGCATAAGAGCACTATTTTGAAATCAAATGCAGTTCCATGCAATGAAATAGTTATATTGCATATGAATACAAGGCACACGAACACAAGATTTTACCAAGCAGTTGTATAACACAATTGGGGCAAAATCAAACACAAACATATACCATTAAAATATTTTAAAAATACAATTAAACACTGATTATAAACACATTGAAAAGAAGACAACAGCATTCAACCCAAGCTTCCCTCAACCAAAACCCAGCTTAGATGCTGAAGACCTAGAATCATAGAATCACAGAGTTGGAAGAGACCACTGGGGCCATCGAGTCCAACCCCCTGCCATGCAGGAACTCCATCAAAGCACTCCCGACAGATGGCCATCCAGCCTCTGCTTAAAAACCTCCAAAGAAGGAGACTCCACCACACTCCGAGGCAGCATATTCCACTGCCGACCAGCTCTGACTGTCAGGAAGTTCTTCCTGAGATTCAGGTGGAATCTCTTTTCCTGTAGTTTGAAACCATTCCTCCTTGTCCTGGTGTCTGAAGCCATAGAAAACAAACCTGTCCCTTCCTCGACTTGACATCCCTTCAAATATTTAAACATGGCTATCATGTCCCCTCTTAACCTTCTTTTTGTAAGGCTAAACATTCCCAGCTCCCTAAACTGCTCCTCATAGGACATGGCTTCCAGACCTTTCACCATTTTGCTCGCCCTCCTCTGGACACGTTCCAGGTTGTCAACATCCTTCTTGAATTGAGGTGCCCAGAACTGGACACAATACTCCAGGTGAGGTCTGACCAAAGCAGAATAGAGTGGTGCTATCACTTCCCTTAATCTAGACACTATACTCCTATTGATGCAACCAAGAATTGCATTGGCTTTCTTGGCAGCCTCATCGCACTGCTGACTCATGTTCAGTTTGTGGTCTACCAAGATTCCTAGATCCCTTTCACAGGTACTGTTGTCTAGCCAGGTGTCTTCCATCCTATATCTGTGCAGTTCATTTTTTCTGCCTAGGTGTAGGACCTTACATTTCTCCCTGTTGAAATTCATTTTCTTAGTTTTGGCCCAGAACTCTAATCTGTCAAGGTCATTTTGAATTTTAATCCTGTCCTCTGGAGAATTAGCAACCCCTCCCAATTTGGTATCATCTGCAAATTTAATCAGCATACTCTCTATTCCTTCATCCAAGTCATTGATAAAGATATTGAATAGCACAGGGCCCAGAACAGAAACCTGAGGCACCCCACTAGTTACCTCTCTCTAGGATGAAGAGAAGCCATTGATGAGCACCCTTTGGGTTTGGTCAGTCAACCAATTACAAATCCACTGAACAGTAGCACTGTCTAGCCCACATTTTACTAGCTTCCTTGCAAGAATATTATGGGGAACTTTGTCAAAGGCCTTACTGAAATCAAGATATGCTACATCCACAGCGTTCCTTTCATCTATCAAGCCTGTAACTCTATCAAAAAAAGAGATCAGATTAGTCTGGCATGACTTGTTTTTGAGAAACCCATGTTGACTTGTAGTGATGACAGCATTGCTTTCTAAGTAATAACAAACTGTCTGTTTAATGATCTGCTCTAGAATTTTTCCGGGAATTGATGTCAGGCTGACTGGGTGATAATTATTTGGGTCTTCTTTTTTTCACTTTTTGAAGATAGGGACAACATTTGCCCTCCTCCAGTCTGTGGGGACTTCTCCTGTTCTCCAAGAATTCTCAAATATTATTGCCAATGGTTCTGACATTACTTCTGACAGTTCTTTTAATATCCTTGGATGCAATTCGTCTGGCCCTGGAGACTTGAATTCATTTAGAGTAGCCAGGTATTCCTGTACTACTTCTCTACCTATTCTGTGCTGCATTTCCCCCACTACATCACCTGCTCTTCACGCCTCAGCTTGAGCACTATTTTCCTTTGAATAAAAAGGGTACATCTTTCTATGAATGAAAAACAAAGAAGGGGGCAGCCTGCCCTGCTTTGACTTTGTTCTAGAGCACAGGAGCAGACATCAAGAGGGCCCCATTTTTGTATGTATTTTGTTTTTGTTTGTTTGTTTGTTTGTTTGTTTGTTTGTTTGTTTGTTTGTTTGGTTGGTTGGTTGGTTGGTTGGTTGGTTGGTTGGTTGGTTGGTTGGTTGGTTGGTTGGTTGGTTGGTTGGTTGGTTGGTTGGTTGGTAGGTTTTGGCCACCAGGCATGTCTCCAAGGATAATAAGACTGAGAATAAGACTCCCTGACGATCTTAAAACCCAAATACACTGGTAAGAGAGAGCACAGGCTTTCACAAAGCCTGATGTAATTGGACAGGATTTTGCAAGTCTGGAAACAGGTTGGTAGCTAGTAAAAGCAAGTCCCATGCTCCCTTAAACCTGGTTTTGTCATCTGTCTGCAGCATTCTGGACTTTCCCAGCATGTGTCAAAGACAGTCTCACGCAAAGAGTAGTATGATGGGCCAGGAATTACTGCTTGAGGAATTACATGTTGAAGGGTTTTGAAAAGAAGAGCAAGAACCATCATCCTCTTCACCACTGTGGGCAGGACAAGGACCCAAGCATTAAGAAACCAGTATGGTAGGGGAAAACATTACTAGTAACAAAAAAAATCTTTCTAATAAGAGCAATCTGTAGCTTGCAGGAAGTCTTTCTTTGGATAGTATTTGGCATGAATCAAATTTCTTTACGAGTCTGAACATTGGCTGGAAATGTTTGAATTCTGAAAGGCCTGAAGCAAGTAAGTATTTACCCATCAATCTTGCTGTTGCAGTAAAGTCCAGTACAGAATAAAGTTGGATCATACAGAAGTAACAATGAATCTATGTTGTTCCACAGATATCGGTCTTTCTGCTTATGTTCCAGTGTTTGTGATCTGTTTTCTTTCTTTGACCAAGAAATAAGGTAAACATTTGACACCACAGAAGGACAAGGGAGGGCATCTTGTCCTTTTATTTCTTATTTTAATGTACACAGGCAGCCATACTGTCTTGTGGGTTCACACTCCATGAACAAATTATGCCACTACGGCACTATGCAGCTTTGCTTCCACCTCCTCCATCAGCAGCACCGCCGTCAGTCAAAAAAATCCTGGGTACACCTGTTTAGCACATGCATGTTTGCTCGCATACACAGAACTGCCTATATTGCACAATAGGCTTCTTTTTCCTATAGGTCTTTGAAATCCTCTGGACTGAACTTTGAAGGAAATGAGAATGGATATTCCTTCTGATATTCTTTCCCCCTTGGTTACTGTTTGTAGATATTGTCAGAAGTGAATGCAGTGACTATGTTGTTGTTGTTTAGTTGTTAAGTCATGTCCAACTCTTCATGACCCCATGGACCAGAGCACGCCAGGCCCTCCTGTCTTCCACTGCCTCCCGGAGTTGGGTCAAATTCATGTTGGTAGCTTCAATGACACTGTCCAACCATCTCATCCTCTGTCGTCCCCTTCTCCTCTTGCCTTCACACTTTCCCAACATCAGGGTCTTTTCCAGGGAGATTTCTCTTCTCATGAGATGGCCAAAGTATTGGAGTCTCAGCTTCAGGATCTGTCCTTCCAGTGAGCACTCAGGGTTGATTTCCTTCAGAACGGATAGGTTTGATCTCCTTGCAGTCCAGGGGACTCTCAAGAGTCTCCTCCAGCACCACAATTCAAAAGCATCAATTCTTCGGCGGTCAGCCTTCTTTATGGTCCAGCTCTCACTTCCATACATCGCTACTGGAAAAACCATAGCTTGGACTATGCGGACCTTTGTCGGCAAGGTGATGTCTCTGCTTTTTAAGATGCTGTCTAGGTTTGTCATCGCTTTCCTCCCAAGAAGCAATTTCATGGCTGCTGTCACCATCTGCAGTGATTATGGAGCAGTGACTATATGATACACCAAATATGTTGTATATTTCTGGAAGATGAACTGAAACTTTGTGTGTTCATATTCACAAACTTGCATCTGCATGCCATATTAGTAGTGAGAACTAGATCAGTGTTTTGGCCAGTTTGGAATAATGTGACCACAGAAGATTTAGTATTATAGGTTTGTTTGGAAACCTTTTGCTTAGCACAGTAAATTGCAAACAGAGTAGACCCATTGAATCAGTTGAGCTTACAGATGTGTTTACTCACCAATTTAATGGCCCTACTCTAGTTGTATTTGACTACAATGAGCAGTAGGATTTCAGCCAAGAAGTTGCCATATGCAGCTCAACCCACAATATGTTCACACAGGAGGGAGGATTGCAAGTCAGATTTATAAATAGAATAACAGAAAGGTATTATTTTTATTTTAAGGACATTATTCCTAGCTTAGGCAACTGTCATCAGTAGTAAGGAAAGGAAAAACAGGTAGTATCACTATACAGATTTTAAATAAAGGATTATCTCAGATAAGGCAATCAAAAGGCAATCCTAATTCATGCTAACATGGTTGAATGCACATGATCTGGATCCAGTCTTTTCAGAGTTAGGCACCAAAACTATTGAGCATGCATGGATAAATCTTTTAATTTTTCCTATATTCCTTTTTTTAAAATCAATCTCTGTCCAAAGGATGATGAAGTTTTCAGATTTGATAAATTCTTATCTAATGCTAACTGAAATAAAATTCTTACCCATCTCGAACTGGGAGCAGCCAACCCAAAGATGTAGACCTTATTGTGTGGAAGGTGGTGACCATGAGGTCAAGCTAGATATGCCTGTTGGAATTGCTTATTGGTGACTGTATCTGTGAGTGAAATCCAATGTTGCATAAGAAGATTCCTGCTGGCACAATGGGACTTTCCCCTTGTCTCCTTCTGCTCCCTTTGGTGGATTGGGGATATCCCCTCCACCCTGTTCAGTGTACTGTACTGATCTCTTTAGCTGGACACAACACTATTTAGCTGATTTAGCTGGACACAACACTATTTCTTCTGACTTGTGATGGGGTTCCTATTTTATTTACAATGTGTTGATACAATTAGTGTTTTTAAATATTCTGTTTGGATTTTGAATGCTTTTAAATATAAGTTGCACATATCAAACATAAGTATTTGCCTTATTGTGTTGTTCCAAACTGATTTCTCTGTTTTTATTTTGTGTGTGTGTGTGTGTATTTTTTGTTTTTTGTTTTTTTTGTTTTGTTTTTTGTTGTTGTTGTTGTTGTTGTTGGTTTTTTGTTAACTGGAACACTCAGATTTCTATTCCTTGCTGCAATATTGCCTACTGTCTAAAAGACTGCTAAGAAATACTGCAGGAGGGAACACAAATGACGTTTTGGACCTCCTCTGTGTAGACATAGTATGTCTTTGGATCCTGACACAAGTGCTCAGTTTACACTTTTTGACAGCAGTGGCCCTAAAAATAGCAAACATTTTTACAGAAAGTACAACATTTTCAGGTGTTATGAGTAAACCCTTTGGAATGACAAGCTGGTATGTTTTTTGCACTCTGCCTTTCTCCCTCTTTTTTTTTAAGCCCTCTCTGATGTATTTTTGTTCTCTCCCCACCTCCCGCCCCCCATTTTCAACGTTTGTGACACTTCTACTTTATAAAATCAGTGTTAAAGGAGAAGGGAGACTCTGGAACTACACAAATGTATTTTTATCTCAAGTTTTGGAGAGAACTGAAATTCTGCAGAGAAGGGGGTGGGGCACATCTAAAAATGGATTCCCAAAAGTTCCGCACCTAAAAAAAATGTGTTGCTTGTTTTACATTCTCTTCCACTTTTCTCCAGATAGCAATCCAATGATTTCCTCAGCCTCTCACTTTTTGTTTTAATCAGAAATCTGACACTATCATTTGAGGGCTGCTTCAACACATTCTATTTCTGTAGGCAGAAAAAAAAATAGTTTTCTGACCCCTGTGCTCGGGGCAAAATAACACAATATATCATCTCAAGAGGTCTCTTCTTGATTTTTGAAATTTTTATTTAGAATCTGTCAAACATGAGTTCCCTTTCATCTCCATGTTATACCCCTATACTACTTCACATATGCCCCAGAAGGTCTCTGAACATTCCTGTTGCAGATATGTCAACAGTGTCAGTTCAGGTCATTAAACAGAGGCTACAACCCACTACTTTGGGTCAAATTTACCTTCATGCAACTAAGCAGGTAGAAGCAGACCTCTCCCACCCTCTTCTCATCACTCTATGTCCTTCTGCTTCCTAAAAATACTGCCGAGAGGGGCACAGACTTTGCTTCATGAAGTGAGCTGTGGTGCAGGGGAGTCCTCAAACATAACATCTTCTGTGAGTCAAGCCAGATTCACTCACAGGGAAGGCAGATTTGTAATAATTTCAGATTTATAATTATTGTGGGTGTTTGTGGTTGTGCAAACACCCACAATCATGGTTTCACAAATTGAGACTATCTTCACACTTTCTTTGTGCTCATAGTTGCTATGGCCAATTTGTCACCTAATGGGCAACCTTTCTTTGTGCAGTTAGCTATGCTGGTCTTCTGACACAGTTTGTCACCAGAACCACACTCAAAACCTTACCAGCTTGGTTGAAAAGTTTCTACTCCATTGCCATAGCCTTCAAGGGCCCAGAGTCACCTTCATCCTATGATGAGAAAGCAGAGGAGGACATTTGCATATATGCAATTTAATAAATAGACTGATGAATAAATGTCTCTGTAAGAACAATATACTTTATGATTTGTTGTGTTTATTAGATATTTGTCATTCCATAATTCACAGAGGTCCCAAAATACATCTTAACAAATATTTTCTTCTTGATCCTGGAGATACAGTCTTGGCAGCAAACGTCACTGATTTTGATGACCTTCCTTCCAAATAAATCTGCTTACCCAGATTGCAGCTTTGCTGAGCACTGACATCCTAAACATGTGTCCTTTTTCACATCCTTTCAAAGGTTGTAAAGTCTGTTCAGACTGGCTACTTGTCCTTGATGACCAAGTAATCAAGTATCTAAGTTCATAATTTCTCACCCTATTCACATTTTTTAAAAACATAGGTGGTTTTATGTTTTCTACTAGATCTTTCTGTTCCCATTCCCCTGCCCCCAAGGGCCTACTGGATAGCAGCAGCTTCATCTTTATCACATGGCAAATCCTAATAGACATGACAGCACTTCTGTGCCATTCAGAAGTTCTCTAAAAAAGGTGGTACTTCAGTCATGTCTAATATTTTTCTGCAGGTTTTATGCATTTTATTATTGCTGGTTTTACTGGGTTAAATCCAAAGCCATTTTTCAGAAGAGGAATAAGGAGTGAAGTGACCAACTGTCTTGAACCTGATTGCCTCGAGGCATCAATCAAAGTGAAGACAACAGGAAAAAAGACTAGTCAGTGATGTGGAAGAAGTGGGAACCTTGGGTGAAAGTGACCATGTTCTTAAGGGATTCGTTATGCAGAAAGGGAAAGCTGAGTATAATGATACACTCAGTCTGGACTTAAAGAAAACTGGATTCAATAAGCTTAAGGAAATATTGGCTGAAATCCTGTAACAATTAAACATGAATTGTCATAGGTAAAGAAATCTCCATAGGCATTAACAAGTTGCACAACCCAGTATACAACAGATAACAGCAATGACAATTCATGTCTAAAAGCTATGCCATTTCTGTAACTATGCAACAGGATTTAAGCCACTGAGTGGGTCCTTTTAAGGAGAAAGGTGGGGTAATTTTTTAAAAAATAAAATAAATAATACCCCAAAGTTGGAAATGTTCTAAGAAAAGGATGGATGAAACCCCCATAATGGTGATTATTACTGCATAAGAGTAAGTGGCAGGGATGGGGACTTGATTTGCAAGACTCACTGTCAAGTCGGACTTAAGTCACACTGGCAACTTGACTTGGACTCAACTTGGGTTTTGTTTTTTTTCCCAATGACTCGGACTGAACTCACAACTTGAAACCCACCCTCCCCTTCCCTTTTTTTCAGAGAAGAAAAGCTGGTTTTTAACAGGGACTCACACTTAGGGCTTGGGATTTGGACCAAAGCCTTGCCAACATCCCTGGTAAGTGTTGTCTTCACTTTGATTGATGCCTCGAGGCAATCAGATCCTCTTTTCTTTTTGGATCTTACTGGACCAGTGGTAGACATCTCAGAGTTAAGTAAGAGCTATGAACTACAGAATTTGAACACTGTAGAACAACATTGTCCTACAGTTGAACATATTTCCTTACATCCAGGACCACTTCCAGCTGGCATCTAAGCAAAGAATGGTTACAAATATCTGGACCAAACTTGAATATTAGAAAATCTAACACAGTCAGAGTGGCTGCCTAACAATCACAGGACCTCAGCTTTAAACATTCTGTCCTAGAATATTGCTGGCTGGAAGGAAAAGACCAATGATCTAGTTTCTGAATTTCCTCTCTGGGTTTGATATTATTTTCTTCCAAGAAACCTGGTCAGAAGTGGGCATATATCTGAAAGGTTATACCTTCTTTCAAATCCCAGCTGTCACTACTAGAGATGGGGTTATTCGTATTCGTAAATGAATATGAATATCCTCGTCTGAACTGGAGCTAATGAGGGTCTGGCCCCTGGGACCAGACCATTCACTCACGCATCCCGGTGCTGCGAAGGTCCCACTCTTCCCGCCAATGGTGCCAGGAGCTCCGCTGTCTCTCTGCTCAGCTAGCCACTCAGCAGCCATGCAAGGAGACTCATCCTCCCACCCCCTGCCTGGAGTGGCTAGTCAAGCAAGGAGACAGCAGAGCTCCTGTCGCCATTGGTGGGAAGAGTGAGACCTTCATGGCACCTGGACACATGAGTGGATGGTCTGGTCCTGGGGGCCGGACCCTCATTAGCTCCAGCTGGGACGGAGATATTTGTATTTGTTTATGAATATGAATATCCCCATCTCTAGCCTCTACTGCTCACAGAAGTCATTATAGTGCTAGCCTCTGTTGTTTGGTCTCTGTTTCCTACCAGTCTGAGCTAATGCCTAGCTGTTTCCCCTTAGTTTTGACTGTGTTTGTCAAAAACATAACCCCTTCCTTGTTAGTTATCAACATGTATTTACCTCCACAAAGTTGCAAGGCAAAACTATGGGCCACTGGCTTTGGAGGCTCTGTATTCCTCAGCAGAAGTTTTCCTAGCAGGAGATTTCAGTGCATGGATAGGAAAGGATGCCCTAATATATGCAATGGGGTAAAACTTGAATAATTTACTGTTCAACATTGCTCCTCACTCCACATGCTCTAAGGATCTTTGTATTAATTATGCAAGGACCTGCCTAGCTAAGTTTACTGTCTGTTTTGGCAAAACTATCATGAACAGATCATTGCATCAGGACATCCCATATGAATACACATTCAGTCCTACCAGACAGAGCAATGTCATTGATTATGTTCTTGTTTCTTCCCCACTGAAAAGATTGGTTCTCATTTCCACGTTGGAGAACACACAGATAGTGACCATTTTCCTCTAATTACCTCCATTAATTGCAGTCAATCATTCTGCTCTCCTTCACCTCATTTTGTTGTACCCACAGGGAAAGTATCCTTTTACAAAAGAGTTAAATGGACTGAAAGAGTGGATAACAGCATCACCAAAGTGCTGAGCTCAACCTTCTTCATAATGACTGATGCCGTTTTTCATTATAATACACTTACCTCTAGTATTAAAATTCATAACTATACACACAGACAGAAAGAAATCAAAATGCTTAGAGGAAATGGTAGTAATGTTTGAACAAACAGTTATCTTGTAAACCACTGGTTCTCAACCTTAGGTCCCCAGATGTTCTTGGACTAACTCCAAGAAACTCTGGCCAGCACAGCTAGTGGTGAAGTCTTCTGAGAATTTTAGTCCAAAAACATCTGGGGACCCAAGGTTGGAAACTGCAGCTGTAGACCATCCCCCTTACTGACATGGATGTTGTCAACATTCAGGCTACCCTTTCCTATGTAAAGTTTGACCTCCTTTTTAACTACAGGCAATGCAGGCACACCCCTTCACGGATTGCTGCCTTGTCGTGGCGAAGGGGCTTGAGTAATTCAGAGAAGCTATGGGCTATGCCGTGCAGGGACACCCAAGACAGACAGGTCATAGTGGAGAGTTCTGACTAAACGTGATCCACCTAAATCGGACATTGTGAAGCCACTCCAGTATCTTTGCCAAGAAAACCCCATGAACAGAAACAAAAGGCTAAAAGATATGATGCTGGAAGATGGGCCCCTCAGGTCGGAAGGCGTCCAACATGCTACTGAGGAAGAGCGGAGGACAAGTACAAGTAGCTCCAGAGCTAATGAAGTGGTTGGGCCAAAGTCAAAAGGACGCTCAGCTGTGGACGTGCCTGGAAGTGAAAGGAAAGTCCGATGCTGCAAAGAAAAGTACTGCATAGGAACCTGGAATGTAAGATCTATGAACCTTGGTAAGCTGGATGTGGTCAAACAGGAGATGGCAAGAATAAACATTGACATCCTGGGCGTCAGTGAACTAAAGTGGACAGGAATGGGCGAATTCAGTTCAGACGATTATCATATCTACTATTGTGGGCAAGAATCCCATAGAAGAAATGGAGTAGCCCTCATAGTCAACAAAAGAGTGGGAAAGGCTGTACTGGGATATAATCTCAAAAATGATAGAATGATTTCAATACGAATCCAAGGCAGACCTTTCAACATCACAGTAATCCAAGTTTATGCACCAACCACTGATGCTGAAGAGGCTGAAATTGACCTAAGTCTATGAAGACTTACAACACCTTCTAGAACTGACACCAAAGAAAGATGTTCTTCTCATTATAGGGGACTGGAATGCTAAAGTAGGGAGTCAAGAGATAAAAGGAACAACAGGTAAGTTTGGCCTTGGAGTTCAAAATGAAGCAGGGCAAAGGCTAATAGAGTTTTGTCAAGAGAACAAGCTGGTCATCACAAACACTCTTTTCCAACAACACAAGAGGCGACTCTACACATGGACATCACCAGATGGGCAATATCGAAATCAGATTGATTATATTCTCTGCAGCCAAAGATGAAGAAGCTCTATACAGTCAGCAAAAACAAGACCTGGAGCTGATTGTAGCTCTGATCATCAGCTTCTTATAGCAAAACTCAAGCTTAAACTGAAGAAAGTAGGAGAAACCACGGGGCTAGTCAGGTAGAATCTAAACCAAATCCCTTATGAATACACAGTGGAAGTAAAGAACAGATTTAAGGAACTCAATTTGGTGGACAGAGTGCCTGAACAACTATGGATGGAGGCTCATAACATTGTACAGGAGGCAGCAACAAAAACCATCCCAAAGAAAAGGAAATGCAAGAAAGCAAAGTGGCTGTCCAACAAGACCTTACAAATAGCAGAGAAGAGAAGAGAAACAAAATGCAAGGGAGATAGGGAAAGTTACAGAAAACTGAACGCAGACTTACAAAGAATAGGAAGGAGAGAGAAGAGGGCCTTCTTAAATGAACAGTGCAAAGAAATAGAGGAAAATAATAGAAAGGGTAAAACCAGAGATCTGTTCAAGAAAATTGGAGATATTAAAGGAACCTTTTGTGCAAAGATGGACATGATAAAGGACAAAAATGGTAGGGACCTAACAGAAGCAGAAGACATCAAGAAGAGGTGGCAAGAATACACAGAGGAATTATACCAGAAAGATCTGGATGTCCCGGACAACCCATATAGTGTGGTTGCTGACCTTGAGCCAGACATCCAGGAGAGTGAAGTCAAATGGGCCTCAGAAAGCATGGCTAACAAGAAGGCCAGTGGAGGTGATGGCATTCCAGTGGAACTATTTAAAATCTTAAAAGATGACACTGTTAAGGTGCTACACTCAATATGCCAGCAAGTTTGGAAAACTCAGCAGTGACCAGAGGATTGGAAAAGATCAGTCTACATCCCAATCCCAAAGAAGGGCAGTGCCAAAGAATGCTCCAACTACCGTACAATTGCACTCATTTCACACGCTAGCAAGGTTATGCTCAAAATCCTACAAGGTAGGCTTCAGCAGTATGTGGACCGAGAACTCCCAGAAGTACAAGCTGGATTTCGAAGGGGCAGAGGAACTAGAGACCAAATTGCCAACATGCGCTGGATTATGGAGAAAGCCAGAGAATTCCAGAAAAACATCTACTTCTGCTTCATTGACTACACAAAAGCCTTTGACTGTGTGGAGCACAGCAAACTATGGCAAGTCCTTAAAGAAATGGGAGTGCCTGACCACCTTATATATCTCCTGAGAAACCTATACATGGGACAGGAAGCAACAGTTAGAACTGGATATGGAAACACTGATTGGTTCAAAATTGGGAAAGGAGTACGACAAGGCTGTATATTGTCCCCCAGCTTATTTAACTTATATGGAGAATACATCATGCGAAAGGCTGGACTGGAGGAATCCCAAGCCGGAATCAAGATTGCCGGAAGAAATATCAACAACCTCAGATATGCAGATGATACCACTCTGATGGCAGAAAGTGAGGAGGAATTAAAGAACCTCTTAATGAGGGTGAAAGAGGAGAGCGCAAAAAATGGTCTGAAGCTCAACATCAAAAAACTAAGATCATAGCCACGGGCCCCATCACCTCCTGGCAAATAGAAGGGGAAGATATGGAGGCAGTGACAGATTTTACCTTCCTGGGCTCCATGATCACTGCAGATGGTGACAGCAGCCACGAAATTAAAAGACCCCTGCTTCTTGGGAGGAAAGTGATGACAAACCTAGACAGCATCTTAAAAAGCAGAGACATCACCTTGTCGACAAAGGTCTGCATAGTCCAAGCTATGGCTTTTCCAGTAGTGATGTATGGAAGCGAGAGCTGGACCATAAAGAAAGCTGACGGCCGAAGAATTGATGCTTTTGAATTGTGGTGCTGGAGGAGGCTCTTGAGAGTCCCCTGGACTGCAAGGAGAACAAACCTATCCATTCTAAAGGAAATCAACCCGGAGTGCTCACTGGAAGGACAGATCCTGAAGCTGAGGCTCCAATACTTTGGCCATCTCATGAGAAGAGAAGACTCCCTGGAAAAGACCCTGATGTTGGGAAAGTGTGAAGGCAAGAGGAGAAGGGGACAACAGAGGATGAGATGGTTGCACAGTGTCATCGAAGCTATGAACATGAATCTGACCAAACTCCGGGAGGCAGTGGAAGATAGGGGGGCCCGGCGTGCTCTGGTCCATGGGGTCACGAAGAGTCGGACACGACTAAACAACTAAACAACAACAACAAATGCAGGCACAATATTGTGCAGCAATATCTGACCATTTTCTGGCATTTTGAATTGTGGATACAGAAGCACAATATCCCACATTCATAAACTGAAGAGGGCTTGTTTTTGTTTTTTTCGGTTTTTTGAAGAATTGAATATATTAAAGGCACAATCGTAAGCAATTCCAACAAGAAAGAAAAGTAGGAGACATCTAACAAAACTAGGGTAACTGTGTAAGGAGTTTTCAGAGGAGCTGAGATTTTAAAGGGACATGGGTAGGAAGCAGGAAGAGGGGCAGGTCACCATGGAAAAATAGAAATGAGTAGGAAGAAAGTGTGTGTGGGGGGGGTAAAATTTCTAAGGTGCTCAAGGTTTTAAGAGAGGTTTAAAATAGTAACAATAAAAAGGGCACTTTCATCTATGTTTGGAGCAAGAGGAGGCAGTAAGGTAGGTCTCATGTGTGGCAAAGATGGAGAAATGCTCATGGGTGACATAGAGGAAGAGAACGACCCAATGTCTGTTTTGATTCTGCCTTCTCCCAGAAGGAAAACAGTATTCATCCTAGTGAAGATACAGTAAATGGTGCAGTGAGAGGGCTGTAACAACTCAGTAAAGAATTGGTGCAGGGACATCTAGCTACTTTAAATATATTTAAATCTCCAGGGCCAAATGAACATTCAAGAGTAAGAAAGGGACTTACTAGCCATTGAAATTTCAAAGCCTCTGACTATAATCTTTGAGAATTGTTGAGGAACAGATGAGGGAAATGTCATCCGTCAAAAGGGTAAAAAAGAAGACCCAGACAACCATTGAGCAGTCAGTTTGACACTGACACCAGAAAACATTCCAGAACAGATCACCGAATGTGGGCCCTTCAAAGAGAATGCTGTGACTGCTAAGAGGTGGGTTTCTCAGAATAAGTCCTTCCAGAGCAATATTATCTCCTCTGTTTCAGGCTTTGTAGAATGTTTCAGGCTTTGTAGATTGGTAACATGCTGTGGGTACAGAGTATCATGATTTCAGTAAAGCTTTCAGTATGACCTCTCATGGTATACTTGCAAATGTGGCCTAGATAATACTAATATTAGGAAGATTTGTTGGTTAAAGGTCTATACCCAAAGAGCACTCACCACTGGTCCCTCATCATCTTGGAAAAAATGTGACAAGTGGGATGCCACAGGGTTCTCTCCTTGGCCAATAGTCATTCAACATCTTTATAAGTAATTTGAAAGAAATAGAAGAGATATGCATTAAACTTTCAGATGACAAACTGGAAGGAGGAGTGAATAGTTCAGGGGACAGAGAGCATGTCTACACAGGCTCTTTTGGAGCAGGCTGGTATGGCTAAACAGAGTTGCTTGGGATTTGACCATTTGGTGCAGTCCTTACATCCAAATGGCATAGTGGACTTCAGGCAATCTTATTTGGTCTGGCTCCTTCTGCGGGGAATTTACCACATCATTAAGAAGCCACTTCACAATACTGGCAAATTAAACACTTCCTCTGTTCCTCCACAGAAGGGCAGAGGAAGTGATTTTTAAAAGACTGTAATTAAAAAACAAACAAACTTCCTTCCAGAAGCAAGAGGAGACAGGAGGGGGCAACAAGGGGGGATTTTTCTTTTCATTTCATTTGACTTGTCTTAAAAGTTGGGTCTAGAACCTGCCTGCAGATTAATCTACTGCCGGCTGGTACTTAGAGGTGGATTCATCTGTGGAAGATCCAAAGAGGAAAGAATGCCACAAAATTTGGCTCATAAACAGTTTGTTGCTTCTTAACCTATTGGACTTGAAAATAGTCTGTGGTGACCTCCAACTTTCAAAATGTGTACCAGAGGTTCCAGATTTTTGTGTGCCCCAATGTATTCACATGTTCTAATGAAATGGCCTGGTATTTTTGGAGCACACACCAAAAAATAAATCTTTGTGACAGCAGGAAAAAAAGAATAGCAAATGTTAGCAACTTATACAGGAAAATCCAATTGTTTCCTTGCTGGGCTCACACAGTTGGTACAACAGTTATGCTGTGCTGGGTTACTCATTCATTGTTGGCTAGAGGGCAGCTACTCTGATAAAACTAACTGCACCATAATGAAGGAGTCACCAGAACTATGCATCTTGGGTTGGTAAGCATGCCTGACAGCTAGTGCACCTGACAGCAGTAATTAAGACCAAGTCGTTTGACACAGGAAAATCCATGATGAATGCACCATTTACTTTGACAGTGTTTTTAAGAAAGGAAAAGGTGCTGAGTGTCACAGGAAGGGGCTGACACAAATCAGTGAACCTACTGAAGAAGAATGAAAACAGGAAGAAAAACCCCATTAGCTGATGATCTTGAGAAGATTACCTACAGCAAGGAAGGTGGCCTGTGACAACCTGTAAAGCTCCACTCTTGCAGTGTCAGCTTTACAAAAATGGATAGTGCTTATGTCATAATATTTTTGGCGTGTATCATCACGCATATGACTCAGTATAACTATGTCGGCCTTCTCCACCACCACCCCACTTTCCCAAGTAGGGTGCTGGATCATAGCAGCTTTACTACTGGTACCAGTAGATTCATTGCTGTCCCAAGAAATTTTGCCACCTGAGATAAAGAACAAAATGGAACCTTTTATTCAAAAGCCAACTGGATGAGTGGCTGAAACTTTCTTCAACCCTGGCAAGAGGACAGCAACTTTTCATCATGTCTGAAGGCAGCAGATAAATTTTATGGGCCATGTGGCAAGTTCTTTACCTTGTTAAACACACTGCTATCTCTTCCAACAGCCAACAGCTGCCATCTCAGGTGACGATATCATAGTGTCTTGCAGTAGGGTTGGCCCTTTTCACTGCTGTTTTGTTTTCCTGTTATTACATTTTTAAAAAGCAGAACAGAGATATTTAGATATTTATATTTAATATTTATATTTAAATATATTTGTATATATCCTTTGAAGGCCAGATCCACATAGTTACAATATACAGGGGATTCTTGGGTTTGGATGGTTTCTCCAGACAGTTTTAATGGATCATTCAATGAAATAAATCTCAGAAGACAAGCTGCTAGGAGTAATACAGAAGTGTGAGATTGAAATGATGGACCTGGGAGACAGAGGTGTGCTGTCCGTAGGAAAAGGAAAATGTGAAGAAACAGACCTGACAGATTTGACAGAAGGGCTGGGAAAAATGACTGTGAAAAGCACCAAAGTAAAAGACCCAGGAGAAACTGCACCAGTTGGGGGAGCTATTTTGGTGGCAAAAGAGGGAGATATAAAGAGAGATGTGAAGGAAGGAAGAGAGCAGTTGGAAAATGAAGAAGTAGAGGAAGGTTGTTGGTGAGTTGAGGTGTGTGAGAGAATTAAAGACAAAGAAGGGTGCTGGAAACACACTTCTGTCTTGCAGTAAATACTCTTAAAATATTGTCTGTTCCCATGCCTGTAATGTTTTCAAATATGATCCATTTTTTATTAAATACTGTAATTTAACCTTGTTACTGCTATTTTTGTCATCTGGGGAAAAATATTTTTTATAATGCCAGGTAAGTGCAATAGAAAATCCACCCTTGCACATGCTGACTGACGGTCTTAACATTCCTAACCTTCAGAATTTTCCAGAACTGAGGTAAATAAATAAACAGATAAAAATGATTGCAGGTGTGAGCTGTGGTAATCTCTTATCCCCAAATAAGTAAGCTTCTTTATATGCTTTACACAAAGGAATTCTTGAGAGCAGAAGCCATAATGCTGCTGTCCACATAGCCATGCTGGCTGGGGAGGATATGATACATTTGGAAGGCATTAAATCTGAGGAGGGCCAGCCTAACTAACATCCTAAATAGTTTATTTAATATTTAATTTATTTAACATATTTTTGCCCTACCTTTCTCCTTAAAAAGACCCAAGGCAGCATATAAAAATGAGTCCCTTTTGCTCAGTGCATGGTTTGGAGTCAGGGAACAGGCATTGTCTAAGCAATAAGACTCCTATCTAACCCCTAATAAGATCCATATTTGTGCTTGGTGTAGGAGACCCTTAACCATTTCTATATATTGGTTACAGAACAATTTATTTTCTATCAGAAATGTACATTCAGTACACCAGCAGTCCAGGCTCCAAAAACACAGTGTGATTAGGTCATAACTACTCAGTTGAAAATTGATGATGTTCCCAGACCCTTCAAAAGAAAGGATCAGCTATACAGTATACCATACGCATATACTGTCAATGGAGAAAAGACAGTAAAAAGCTTCTCTTCTGCTTCTGGGCTTTCCTGTTGCAACAGCCCTTCATGTCTGCCCTCTGGCTAATGCGGTAGATCTAAATCAGCATTGTTCTGTTTAGGGCATAGAAACCAGAAAATACAGATGTTTGGATTCATCCATTCAAATTTGCTTCACTCAAACACCCTTTGCCGCTGGTGTGGTCTCTGTGTGATCTGTTTGAAAGAAGTACCAACTATCATCTTTTTAAAAAAAATCCTTTGGCACTACATGGAACAAAGTTGTGTTGCTTCTATGACCATTTCCAGGAAATCAAAAAGGCATGCTCATCAAGCTAAAAAGGAATATAATTTAATGATTAAAACAAACCTATTTTTTTCCAGAAAAAAATACATATTTGTTGTTGTTTAGTCGTTAAGTCGGGTCCGACTCTTCGTGACCCCATGGACCAGAGCACGCCAGGCCCTCCTGTCTTCCACTGCCTCCTGGAGTTTGGTCAAATTCATGTTGGTAGCTTCGATGACACTGTCCAACCATCTCGTCCTCTGTCGTCCCCTTCTCCTCTTGCCTTCACACTTTCCCAACATCAGGGTCTTTTCCAGGGAGTCTTCTCTTCTCATGAGATGGCCAAAGTATTGGAGCCTCAGCTTCAGGATCTGTCCTTCCAGTGAGCACTCAGGGTTGATTTCCTTCAAAATGGATAGGTTTGTTCTCTTTGCAGTCCAGGGGACTCTCAAGAGTCTCCCCCAGCACCACAATTCAAAAGCATCAATTCTTCGGCGGTCAGCCTTCTTTATGGTCCAGCTCTCACTTCCATACATCGCTACTGGAAAAACCATAGCTTGGACTATGCGGACCTTTGTCGGCAAGGTGATATATCTGTTTTTTAAGATGCTGTCTAGGATTGTCATCACTTTCCTCCCCAGAAGCAGGGGTCTTTTAATTTCGTGGCTGCTGTCACCATCTGCAGTGATCATGGAGCCCAAGAAAGTCAAATCTGTCACTGCCTCCATATCTTCCCCTTCTATTTGCCAGGAGGTGATGGGGCCCGTGGCTATGATCTTAGTTTTTTTGATGTTGAGCTTCAGACCATTTTTTGCGCTCTCCTCTTTCACCCTCATTAAGAGGTTCTTTAATTCCTCCTCACTTTCTGCCATCAGAGTGGTATCATCTGCATATCTGAGGTTGTTGATATTTCTTCCGGCAATCTTAATTCCGGCTTGGGATTCATCCAGTCCTGCCTTTCGCATGATGTATTCTGCATATAAGTTAAATAAGCAGGGAGTTAATATACAGCCTTGTCGTACTCCTTTCCCAATTTTGAACCAATCAGTTGTTCCATATCCAGTTGTAACTGTTGCTTCCTGTCCCACATATAGATTTCTCAGGAGTCAGGCACTCCCATTTCTTTAAGGACTTGCCATAGTTTGCTGTGGTCCACACAGTCAAAGGCTTTTGTGTAGTCAATGAAGCAGAAGTAGATGTTTTTCTGGAATTCTCTGGCTTTCTCCATAATCCAGCGCATGTTGGCAATTTGGTCTCTAGTTCCTCTGCCCCTTCGAAATCCAGCTTGTACTTCTGGGAGTTCTCGGTCCACATACTGCTGAAGCCTACCTTGGAGGATTTTGAGCATAACCTTGCTAGCGTGTGAAATGAGTGCAATTGTACGGTAGTTGGAGCATTCCTTGGCACTGCCCTTCTTTGGGATTGGGATGTAGACTGATCTTTTCCAATCCTCTGGCCACTGCTGAGTTTTCCAAACTTGCTGGCATATTGAGTGTAGCACCTTAACAGCATCATCTTTTAAGATTTTAAATAGTTCCACTGGAATGCCATCACCTCCACTGGCCTTGTTGTTAGCCATGCTTTCTAAGGCCCACTTCACTTCACTCTCCAGGATGTCTGGCTCAAGGTCAGCAGCCACACTATCTGGGTTGTCCGGGGCATCCAAATCTTTCTTGTATAATTCCTCTGTGTATTCTTGCCACCTCTTCTTGATGTCTTCTGCTTCTGTTAGGTCCCTACCATTTTTGTCCTTTATCATGTCCATCTTTGCACAAAAGGTTCCTTTAATATCTCCAATTTTCTTGAACAGATCTCTGGTTTTACCCTTTCTATTATTTTCCTCTATTTCTTTGCACTGTTCATTTAAGAAGGCCCTCTTGTCTCTCCTTCCTATTCTTTGGAAGTCTGCATTCAATTTTCTCTAACTTTCCCTATCTCCCTTGCATTTGGTTTCCCCTCTCTTCTCTGCTATTTGTAAGGTCTCGTTGGACAGCCACTTTGCTTTCTTGCATTTCCTTTTCTTTGGGATGGTTTTTGTTGCTGCCTCCTGTACAATGTTACGAGCCTCCATCCAGAGTTCTTCAGGCATTCTGTCCACCAAATCGAGTTCCTTAAATCTCTTCTTTACTTCCACTGTGTATTCATAAGGGATTTGGTTTAGATTCTACCTGACTAGCCCCGTGGTTTTTCCTACTTTCTTCAGTTTAAGCTTGAGTTTTGCTATAAGAAGCTGATGATCAGAGCCACAATCAGCTCCAGGTCTCGTTTTTGCTGACTGTATAGAGCTTCTCCATCTTTGGCTGCAGAGAATATAATCAATCTGATTTCAGTATTGCCCATCTGGTGATGTCCAGTCCCCTATAATGAGAAGAACATCTTTCTTTGGTGTCAGTTCTAGAAGGGGTTGTAAGTCTTCATAGAATTGGTCAATTTCAGCCTCTTCAGCATCGGTAGTTGGTGCATAAACTTGGATTACTGTGATGTTGAAAGGTCTGCCTTGGATTCGTATTGAAATCATTCTATCATTTTTGAGATTGTATCTCAGTACAGCTTTTCCCACTCTTTTGTTGACTATGAGGGCTACTCCATTTCTTATATGGGATTCTTGCCCACAATAGTAGATTTGATAATTGTCTGAATTGAATTCGCCCATTCCCGTCCATTTTAGTTCACTGATGCCCAGGATTTCAATGTTTATTCTTGCCATCTCCTGTTTGACCACATCCAGCTTACCAAGGTTCATAGATCTTACATTCCAGGTTCCTATGCAGTATTTTTCTTTGCAGCATCTGACTTTCCTTTCACTTCCAGGCGCGTCCGCAGCTGAGTGTCCTTTCAGCTTTGGCCCAACCACTTTATTAGCTCTGGAGCTACTTGTACTTGTCCTCCGCTCTTCCTCAGTAGCATGTTGGATGCCTTCCGACCTGAGGGGCTCATCTTCTAGTGTCATATCTTTTAGCCTTTTGTTTCTGTTCATGGAGTTTTCTTGGCAAAGATGCTGGAGTGGCTTGCCAGTTCCTGCTCCAGGTGGATCGCGTTTAGTCAGAACTCTCCACTATGACATGTCCGTCTTGGGTGTCCCTGCACGGCATAGCCCATAGCTTCTCTGAATAACTCAAGCCCCTTCGCCACGACAAGGTAGCAATCCATGAAGGGGTGACCGTTTCCAGGAAATCAAAAAGGCATGCTCATCAAGCTAAAAAGGAATATAATTTAATGATTAAAAGAAACCTATTTTTTCCCAGAAAAAAATACATATAGATGTAGGTTTATGGCCTTGCATCAAATAAGCTTATCATAACACCATGTTTTTAGCTATCTTCATAGCTGGTATATTTTGTAAGACATGTACAATTAGTTAGCATGGTTCTTCAGAACTTTGAGCACAGTCATTTCATCCAGTGAAATATGTAAATACCTTTATCAAATGATTTGCTATTTCCTTCATTTAAGCAAACAAGCATCAATGCCCTTATACAGCTGGATACAACCAGAAATGGACTCTGCCAGGATAGTTGTACATTACCAAAATGTCCCTCGGAGCCAACCCTGCCTTTAAACAGAGTAGGATCACTATAGGAATCAGGGTTTGTGGTTTTTTTAGAGCAAATTGTTGTTTAATTGGATGATTTTTACTACCAGGCAGGGAGGTGCTTATGGGATGGTGTTTCTCATTGGCTAGCTTTGGGAACTAGGCCCCTTGACATGGGTGAGGAAGGACTGTCATAGGGGTGCCTGAGACAGCAAAATGGCTTGACCTAGTTCTCAAGTGTAACTTACCTGGCGGTGAGCCAGGCACTTGGCCTACCTTCTTAGTTTTGCCAAAGCAAAACTAGCTTGTAACATTTGGTTTGTTCCTCCCCAGTAAACAGTGTCCCTGCCCTGACTGTGTTATGATATGCTAAGCAACAAGGTTTCAGCCAGTGTTAAATTTTTACTCACCGTGATTAACAAATCAGACATAGCTTTGGAATTTTTGCTTCTTGCCCCTAGAGCTTTACTGTGGCCAAGCAATTAATATGAGAGTTGGTGTTGTATAGTGGATAGTGTCAGACTAGGACTTAGGAGACCTAGGTTCATCTCTGTTTGGACATGGAAATCTACTGAAAAGGGGCAATAATAAGTCACTCATTGAATATCTCAGATATCCTAAAAACCCTATTACAGTCACCATAAGTTGGAAGCCATTTGCCAGCATATAACAATAAAAATCAATTAATACATGCAGGCTAACTCCTTGAATGTTAAGCAAAGTTCCTCTCAACCCAAAATTTTGCAGTCTCTTTATTAAACAGGAATTCTGACTCTTCTTAATCATAAATCCAAGTGAAGACATTAATAAGCAGCAAGAAACTTCAGCAAGTTACTCTGTTCACATTCTGCAGCAGTAACCATGCTGTAGGATTTGGACCCGTTAATTTTTCTAGCTAAAACCAGGGCTTAAGGAATATGTGGCCCTCCAAATGTAGCAGAATCACTACTCCCATCAGACCTTGCCAATGTAGTCAGTAGTGAGAGACAATGGAAACTGCAGTACGATAACATCTGGAAAGCCACGTGCTCCCCAGCCCTTGTCCTCACTGACTGACTGTGGCTCTGCAGAGCTTCAGACTGGCATCTCTCAGGTTTACTTGGTGATGCTGGGCCTTGAACCTAGGACTTTCTGCATTTGAAGCAGATGTTCCTCCACTGAGCTCTGGCCCCTCATGAAGACATCTTGTAGTCAAATGTATTGAATTCTCTCACGGACATAATTGCCCTTGACTGGTCTAAAGCACAAAGGCAAGATTCATGGGATTAAAATGTTTCACTGTCAAAAGTCAAATGAGATAACCAAAGGAGAGGTTTTCTTTCCAAACTCATATCAGCAGCCCGAGCAGCCGTGCTGCCTTTTAAGCCTGAAGTAAAGTGCTTATCTTTAGGAAGGAGAGATAAAAAGCTGTTGAATTGTCAAACACAAGGTCTTGGTGGGCTTCACTAGAGAAATAAAAGATTCAATCAAATTGCATCACTCTGTAATGTTCTAAGTATGCTCTCTGGCCTTAACATTTCTTATCAAGAGTGTGAGGGAAAGGCTAAACATATCACAAAATACTGCGTTTGTGCGATCTTAGCAATGCAAACCAGGTTACCATAGCTCTGACAGTGACACAAAGGGATGCATGGCATTGCTAAGCAACGCTGCACCTTTGAAGGGTTTTTTTCACTGCCTTTATAGGGTGTGATAGTTAGGATGAAAGAGCAAAGGGAAGAGGGGCGGAGGGGGGAGAGAAACTAACAACAGGTGAGGCAGAACAAAAGAGCATAAACAAGACAGAAACTGGGCTAGGGAAGAAATCAAAATAGCTATCCAAATAAAACAGTTAGGGCGTACTAAAGTCCAGCATTACTGACATGACTAATATTCAAAAGATCAAACAGAGACTAATTACTATGCACCTTTACATTACGCAGGAGACTTTAAATCAGTACGGTATGTTCGGCAGCCACCTTTCCCACTGAGGTCCCCAAACGTGGCTCATTTTTTGATTAAATAGCCTTCAGGAGGAATGGATGGTGTTGTTCTCTCACCAGCATTGATCTAAGTTTCAACTGTCATCCTGTTTGAATTCTGTATATAGAGCTGGGAGGGGCTTGCTTCAGACATTAATATTTTTAATTGTCCTACTATAATTTAATTCCTAAAAGGATTCACCAACACAAAACAGACTGTACAACTAGAGTAATGTGGTTGCAGTACAGGATTAAAGAGGCATCACAAATTCAGCCTTTCTCTGGAGAATCACTGCAGTCAGGATTTTTTTAGAGTAAGCCATTAAAAACTGAAGCACCAGAGTTCCTTCTGTCCCCTAATTCTGAAATCAGATTCTTTGTGAATTTGAATAGTAGATATTTACTGCCTCAGAAAATCTCACATAAGAAATGGGTTTTCCTGCTTTCAAAGCGAAAAATAACTCAGGAGAAGATAAACCAGCACTTCAGGTTGCCTATACGTATAGGGAGGGAGAGTAAAGCCAGATTCAGTTATTAAGGAAGTGTGTTTAGCCCACATGCAGAAGTAGATGTTTTTCTGGAACTCTCTGGCTTTCTCCAGAATCCAGCGCATGTTAGCAATTTGGTCTCTAGTTCCTCTGCCCCTTCGAAATCCAGCTTGTACTTCTGGGAGTTCTCGGTCCACATACTGCTGAAGCCTACCTTGGAGGATTTTGAGCATAACCTTGCTAGCGTGTGAAATGAGTGCAATTGTACGGTAGTAAATAAGGTGTAAATCTCCTTCAAATCTGTGTTGCTTTTCCTGAGTCCTTGAAGCAGACCAAACAGCAAGCTCAGTGTCTGCCTGATCACACCCTAATGCTATTCTCCGTGTACCTTGTTTTAAGACAGATCTAAATTTGAAAATGTTATTTTGGGTCAGCAACTCCCAGAAACCTTCAGTCAGCATAAAGCCATGATGAGATATTGTGGGATTGTGGGATTGTGGTTAGGCATGTCCATGGTGAAGATTTTCACTTTTGCTTTGTTTTGGGTTCTTCCAGCCTCCTTTGTTTTTAAGTTTTTCATGAGCCAGTCCTTTTCTTTCATATGACAACAAATGCGTGTTTTGAATTATATCATATCATTTTCCCCATTCATGTTTTCTGACACTGGTTCAAAAAGCCCTATTGAATCTCTAAAAAATGCTCCAACCCCCCCCCCACACACACACACACAAAACCCAGAGGCAAGGCAACAGAAAATCAATCTCCTCCAAAAGCAGACAACTGTACAATCAAAAACCCAAAATCTCTCTCAAAGTCAAGAACAAGAGGCAAAAAAGGGAAAGGATACAAGCTGGAGGCACAGAGGCAGCCAGCCAGGCAGCACAATCCTTGTCAAAGTGAAACTATAGGTCAACACAAAGGACTCAAATAGCATGGAAAAATAGTTGCTACAGCTAAATGAAAACTAAGGCCACTGTCACACTAGAGAAATGCCCCCGTTTTCTTACATCTTCTGCTTCCTGTAGAGTTGCATGTTGCCGTCACATGACATATATCTTGTGATAGTGGTTCATACGTTTTTTAACCGTTCCACATTTTTTAGTTAAATTAGATGTGATTAGTTCATCTACACCCTTGCAGCAGGGCATATTCCTTCCTCTTTTGTTTCACTTCCCCCTTTCACCCCGCCTTTTTTTAAATTTTGTGTGGGTACATCAGTGTATTGACAAAACACCTTGTTGGCCATGTACTGGATCTGGGGCATTTTTTCTTCTTTCTGCCCTTTGTTACCCTCAATGGTGGAGAACCCACAGCCCTTTTGACAGAAGCATACCAACACGATGACATTCCCATTTGAAAATTATTTTGTTTTAAATTAAGGGAGTTGAATGAAAACAGGTGAAGGAGGTGGGACCACATGCCAGATGTAAAGGAAATGAATTGGTTTTGTAGTACACACTTTATAGAATGTCAGTTGTATTGTGTGATGAAACGCAGAACAAATATAGTAGTAGCCTCCCAGCAGGCTGGATTTCATGCAGAGATAGCACGGAGAATCGGTAATGGCCATGCGTCATCTGAACCCCCCCCCCCAAAAAGGGTTGAAACTCACAAGGAGTAACTTGGAAACATTTTGCTGGTGTGCCCGCAGCCCACGCTATGTGCTGTAGTGAACATTTTGGGGCCCCAATTTGGCAACACAAGCAGTTGATGGTTAATTGGGAGAGTCTGGGAACAGGAGCAAATCTACAATTGTAAACAGAAAGAGAAGACTAGAAGCAGTGGATGTGTTTTCACCTTTTTTTAAAAAAAAGAGGTGTCAAGTAAAGCTAGCATTCGAGTGATGACTGTGTTTCATACATGTCATTCTAAACATTTCTGTAGTGATATCACTTCAAGATTGCTTCAGACAACTGTAAATTATTTTCAAAAATGGTCACTTAAAAGTATGCCAACAACAATAGCTAATGTGTTGGAATCTTTTGGCAATTAATTAGATTGAAATGAACAGTTCTGTCAGCTGACAGAAGGAACATGAAATTACTCACTCACTGTAGTCATCACTGGGGGGATACATTTTCTTTCTTTGTTACAGACAATAATTCTTTGCATGAAATGTGCTAATTTAATTGAGGTAAGCAGAAGTACCATAAGAACTATGAGACATATGGTGCAGTATATCTGGCAATATGGCTAGTTAGCAGTTATTTTATGTCAGTGTGAGTAATACGATGCCAAATCAAGTAGTAACACTCGCCTGGCTGCCCTTTTGGGGGCCTGCTTGTGATGTGATTGATTTTTGGAAAGCACACAGAAGAGACGGACGTCTTGCAGAGCGCAAAGAGAGAGAAAAGAGGCAACAGGTTTACTTCTATACTCATTGCAGGAGTAGTAGGAGTAAAAGATACTCTTCTCTTAGTAAACAGTTGGCATTTATTCCTTGGATTTCTCTGCAACCTTGTACGTCATAATACAATGCGGAGCATTTCCAGAATCAGGATGATTCAGTGGCTTGTTTGTTTGCTTGTTTGTTGCTTAATTATCTTAAGTGTGCAATCCAAAGTGTGTTTACTCAGAAACCAAGTTCAGAGAAACATGCTAGATAGTAAGCTACACTGAACGCAGTGGGATTTACTTCAGAATAGACATGAATATGCTGCATAATAAGCAACTTTTGGAGGACAACACCATACAATCTATTCCATGAGACTTTCTCTCAGGTACCTGTTCTAGGGCTGCAGCCTTAGAAACTATGTAAAGACTGCCATTCTATATTTGCACTTACCTCGGAATAATCATTACTGGATACAATAGAATTTACCTCTGATCAGGGATGTTGGTCAGTCTTTGGACCCAAGTCCCAAGTCAAAGTCAAAGTCTTTGGTACCAAGACTTGAATCAAGTTCCAAGTCTTGGTACCAAGTTCCAAGTCTTGGTACCAAGTCCCAAGTCCCAGGCCTCAAGTCTGAGTCCCAAGTCTCAGACGGAGACCAGGAGGGGACACGGGTATGGACATGCACAAAAGCAGCAGGCCTGGCTTCCCTTCCTGGAGCAGGCCCTTGCGTCTGTACACGCTCAGAAGCAGTGGAGCTGACTCCTGCCCCCCCCCCAGCACCTACCTGGTCCTGCCATCGCCACCCACTCCCCCCCCCACCCCCCCACGCCTACCTGTTCGTGCCACCACTGCTCACTGCTGTCCTCAGAAGCAAGCAGTAGGCTCAGCTTCCCTTCCGGGAGCAAGGGCTGCCACTCCCAGAAGCAGGAGCCAAGCCTGGGGGGACTTGAAAAGCAACTCAGAAAAATGATTCCAAGTCATAAGTCGAGTGCAAGTCATTATGACCCAAGTTGATTCCAGGTCAAGCTGCTGGTGTGACTTAAGTGCTACTCAACAGCAAGTCTCAAGTTGTAAGTCCCCACCCCTGCCTTTGAGAAAGTACATAATAGAATTGTCCTGTAAATGGCTGAAAGAGAGGATCAGTAGATTCTCATCCAAAATCTTATTGGCTCATGCCACCCCATGCTTCCTTCTCTCTGACAATGTGATTTTTAAAAAATGAATCCTTGTTGTTTAAAATAGTAGGACAATTTCTCTTATTGGTTATAAACTGGGCTGGCACAATAAGGGTCAATCATGGGGTATGCCCAGGGCATGGACAGGATCTGGACCTCCCGTCATGCTCAAAAAGAAGCTTCACATCCTCCGAGCTCCACATAGGTGTCATGGGAACCTCTGTGGCTATGGAATTTCTTTTTGCTGATGGAAACCAATGAAGAGGCACCTCTGACTAATCCCAATGTCTTCTGACAACTGAGATCTAAAAGTTAAGGATTGCTCTGCCTGGTGTCTTCAAGATCTAGAGACCAAAAGAAAAATATAGACTGTCTAAGTTTAGAAAAGGATTTTTAAGTTCTGTCACTGCTGTTTTTTTCTTGATTATATTTGCATTATATATGCTCACGTTATTATATGCCACATTGACATATGTTTCATGAATGGGAGGAGAGCAATCCAGAACACATCAAGGCCCTATCGTGTCTCACCCAACTTAATTTTCCCCTGTGCCCCCAATGTGTGACTGAAGCTCTTGGTGGTTGTAGTTGAGGAACAGGATGACGTCTGCTTTCTAGAAATAGTCTAGCACAAGGCTGGGCAACTTCTGGCCCTGCAGGTGTTGTTGGACTCTGATTTTCCACAGTGAGAGATGGCAAGTTCTGCAGTCCAACAACACCTGGTGAGCCCCAAGTTGCTCACCCTGGTCTAGTATATCAGCAGCATAGCTAGTGCTGATAGAGATCCATTTCTACACAAACATGCTCTACATCTTCTTCTCCCCAAATGGAAGAGTCTACTTTAAAGTATTGCCTGTGACATCTATCAAGGCAGACATTACTGTGTTTCCTCCCTTCTTTTTTAAAAGAGTTTATGGGTGATGCTGAAATAGATTTAATAAAGTTATATATGTGGTAGTGATGCACTTATTCTTAATTTTCATCTGATTCTCCTGGCCACTGAAGGTGGGTTTTCTCCGACCTTATGCATACATAGATAGCTGATCAGTGAAAATGCTTTCTGCAGTAAATATCTGAGACAGGAGATTGTTTATTCAGGAATGCCAGAACTGGTTGAGATGATTTATTATTAAAGACCATAATTGTTTTACTACATGATGCAATGTGATTAACTTAATGCCACAGATTTAAAGGAGAACATTAGCCACAAGAGGGAGCTCATATTGTTCCCTTATATATGATAAATATGTAGAGATTTGCAAATAGGGATGGCTTTGAATTTTGATCCAACTTACCTAATTCCAAATTTTTGAACTAATACATACACTAAAACTCAGTTATCCTGCAAAATTCTTGTTTTTCCTATTTTGACAGTGGCATTCTGTCAAAGCAAATGTAGGTACTGGGGGGAAGAGGGAACAAAAACACCTCTTTTTATGAAAAGATCACTCTCTGTATAAAGGTACAATATTATGTAAACTTGTATACAAAGCAGAGGCTTTAGGAAAATACTCACAACACTGTGTGCATATGTTTATATAAATTTAAATTTATCTTACAGTCTGAAACCGGCTTAAGACTGAAAAAAAACCCAGGAAGATGAAAGAAGCAAAAACTAATAGATTCCTATCTCATCTTCACAAAGAAACTTTGTTGGCAACACCAGCATAAATCACACTTGGGCCATGGGGGCAGCATGGAAGAGCGCTTTTTCTGGTTTCAAAAACCTAAAGATTAGCACAAAAGGAAGATAAGAGAGCATCCAGCTAGAGTGGTTTAATACTACTGGTTTCACTGAGTGCATGCTTTTTCTTTTATATTTCCTGTTGAACTAAGTACATTTTAAAGTGTTTAATACTGGTGAAATAATGCTAGATTTCTTTGCCATCAACAGAAAATAGTATTCAATTGACTTGATTATTTCCCCTAAAGTGTTGAAATCTGATAAAATGCTATCATTTTCCCCCAAGCCAGGCTGCTGTGGAAATCATTATTCAGTGAGCAATAGGTCACTTCGGAATTATTTAATTTCATTGAGGTAGAAGCAGTGTTCAAAATTCACCTTTTCCATTGGCAAGGAAGGAAGGAAGGAAGGAAGGAAGGAAGGAAGGAAGGAAGGAAGGAAGGAAGGAAGGAAGGAAGGAAGGAAGGAAGGAAGGAAGGAGGAAGAGCTCATTTGGAATTTGGAATTAGACTCTCTTGCATTCTTTCCTGCAGTGGCCTGGGAAGAAATGTGACAGAACCAAGGTTTCCTCTTCATCTTCTCACCCTTTCAGGAAACATGTTTTAACAGGATTACAAGACTGTCTGGAGCCTTGAATTAGAGCACTCCAAGACACAGGGCTAGTGAATCTGTTCCATGTTTTAGTCTGAATTTTACGGGAGCTATCCATGGTGCTAAATTTCATTCCTGAAATTTGGACAATGCCCTGCATCTTTGAAGTGCAGAGTAAAGCCTGCAATAGATTCGCCATCCTGTGACACTGAAGCCACCAGCGGTGGTAATAATTGTAATATTTTAATGTGAGTTCCAGTTGTACACATTTGTTTGCTACTTTTTAATTACAATGCTCAAAGCTACATCTTTCTTTGCAAATCCTTTCACTTCTTATAAGAGGTCTGAGGCCCTAATTAGACAATACATTTAGCATATTATTAGAAGCAGAACCACTAAAACAAAAGATGTTTGATAGTGCTGGCATGAGCGTGCCTCACTTTGCATTTTGTATTTTACCTTGCTTATAGCTTTTGATTGGCTCTTGTGGAGTAAACACAGGCTTCACTTTCCAGATGTGAGAGTTGGATTTTGTTTTGACAATGCTGCATGCCAGGGCAGAAAATGTAATAACTGGAAATTAGACATGGGTTATTCCTATTCATATCCCTGGGGATACAAATATGAATAGCTACACCATAGGTGTCATAGAGTCCCATTCCCTCCTTCCAGAAACAGCTGGTCCACTCGCCATTTGCAGCACGATGCTCAACTCTGTTGTCATCATGCCAATCACAGAAGGAGCCCAGCTGGCTCTTCCCCGCTTTCCCGCACAGCCAACCACTCATCAGCTGAGCAGGGAGACTCTCCATCCCACCTCTGCACCACAGTGGTTAGCTGCATTTGGGAGGCGGGGAAGAGCCAGCTGGGCTCCTTGTATGATGAAGACAACGGAGTTGAGCACCATGCTGCAAACAGTGAGTGGACCAGCCAGTTCTGGGTGGAAGGAATGGGCCTCTGTGGCACCTGTGGTGCCCCTATTCATATTTGTATCCCCAGTGATATGAATACGAAGAGGCCATGTCTACAGGAAATTTGCATTTTTTTCAATTAGTTATTTGATTAAAAGTCTTAAAAGGTGAGCTGCGTGCAAAACAGCTACCTTCCACCTCTGAACTGGCTTGTAAATTGAGAGTTTTGAGGGGGTTTTTTTCCTCAGAGTGCCTCTGCATTATGAAGTAGATGACTTGCTCTCCACTACACATTTTCCTGGGGATGTTTAACTGGGGACCTACTTCAGTATCTTTCCAATGTGAAGCACTTCCTCTTTACTAGGTCTTCAAAAATATTATCTCAATTGACTTTATTTTGCTGTTATGCTTTTACAGTCCCTGAGGTTCTAACATTTTTTTTAATTCAGTTAGTTGATGCCTTAGTTCTATTACTTTGTTGATCATTCTCCTCTGAGCCACCCTGGAAGTAAAAATATCAAAGAACAGGATAGATATTTCTTAATATACTCAAGTCATGCAGCACTTGCTTTGCAGGCAGATCATCCCTCACATTAATGAATGGGACTCTGGGATGTCTCTGCCAAAAAGCTTGAAGAGCAGCTGCCAGTCCATGGTTAGCTAACACTGAGTTAGATATGTCAGTGGCTAAATATGGTATATAGCAGCTAGTTATGAATAAAGGGAGACATGGTATTGCATTTTTATACACCTACAAGAGGAACCATGGAAATCACTGTAGCTAATGAATGAATTGCTGGACATGTGACCAGGCATACAACCAGCAAGCTGCTGTCTCTTCCACCAATCTTCTTGAGTGTATATAAAAACCAAACTGAATTCTGCCCAATGAAACAGTCTTAGCTCTCACAGTGCAGCCTGTCCTGTTCAGTGCAGTGCAGTGCAGTTGTGATAATGGCTCTACAATTCACAGGTCATTGTTTTAGAATTTTTCCTAATCACCATATTGACTTAGTCATATCCTTTTGTATTATATCTTTTAGATATAGCTTCACATAGTCTAATTAAGTAATTCCCCCCTTTCTTAGTGTTTGCAATGTTCAAATATTCATAAGTGATTACCATGTCTTCTCCTGCTCCCCCTCACTACCACCACCACCACCCTTGATCTTTTAAAGCTGAGGACCCTGTGGGTAAAGAAAATAAAGCTTTGAAGATATAAATCTGTTACAACTAGAACTTTAGTATGATCGTTGGTGAGAAATAAACAGGATTAGAGTGGGAAAGATAGGTGAAAGGATGAGTACAAGTAACCCTTTCTTTTGCCAGCACCATCATCATCAATGTCTATAGCAATTAAGAAGCATCAGAGTACAGAGAATCTCAAGGTGTTTAGAAGTACAAAAAACACATGCGGAGAGCAAAACCACCAAGCAAAAGCCGAGTACACCCAATGGTTGTGGAATGCGGATTCATGGAGGATTATGAAAATGAACAGAAAGGAAGGAAATAGAGCATCTTCCAGTCTAGGTTTGGGTCATTACATACAGTTAAAATTACTTCTGGAAAATCATTTGTGAGGATTATATATAGTGGTAGTAAATCCTCTTCCAAACAACTCTTATCATCAGACTGCTAAGATTCTATGGGTACCTCTAGACTAGAGATGAGCATAAACCACTGGTTTGGCATTTCATGCCAGTTTGTTTAGCAGCCAAACAGGTGTTCAGTGCTTCCCAGCAGAGAAGAGCTGCACAACACTCACAATTGTGGGCAGTATGAGCCTATAATCGAAAAACACCCTCTAAGAAAAGGTTAACATTTGTTCATCTTTCAAAACTTCACTAACTTGTCTAAGAGAGTAATCTAAAACTGTAATACAATTCAGTTAATGGAATAATATTGCCACTAATTGAGTTTTTGTTTGTTTGTTTTTGGTTTTTAAATGGTAGCTCAGCCTTGAAGGTGGTATAGTGTGGCATAGTGGATAGTGACAGACTGAGACTCAGGAGACCAGCATTCAAATCTCCGTCTAGCTATGGAAACCCATGGGTATGTGTGGAACAACAAAAAGCACTCCTTAAATATCTCACTTACCTTAAATGCCTTATTAGTATCCCTTAAATTTGCTTTCAGATTGATGGTACATAACACATGGTGGGTGTGTCAGATTCCACGGAGGAATATCTGAGTGCCTTCACAGGGCTCCTGTTTTTACAGACTCCCTATGACAGACAGTGTGGCAAAGCATAAGCTATAGTAAATAAGTCACATCATATTAGTTCGATTCCCTCCTTTGCCTCCATAAGATTGGCTGGACTCGATGATCCATAGGGTCCCTTCCAGCTCTGCAGTTCAAAGGTTATTACATAATTCTCACCCACTCCAAGCAGATATTCTCCCCCTTGTTTGTGAAAACAAGGTTCATGTATCCTTTGAGATGTTCCGTAAACATGTTAGAAATCTCTTGATGTTATACGTAGTCAAAACAATCTGTCATGGGACTCTAGGTTTCCCATGGGTCTGGGATATCAGCATGCCCTAATCTCTATCTAAGTGATGTCCTGAACCAGGGATCTCCTAGGCCAGGCAGGCCGTGTAGTAGCCCCCTCCATTTGAGTATACCTGGTCAGATTATGTAATTTACTGATATTATATTTGGACAGTCCAATATATTTTGAATGTCTATTACATGCTTTTTCCATTTTCCATGTTATAAAATATTCCCCATTTAAATTTCTTATTTTTCCTGCCATAATTTTTTTATTAAAAACTATAATTGACAGGTGAAATGAAAAATGAAAAGAGAAGGGAAGGGAAGGGAAGGGAAGGGAAGAGAAGAGAAGAGAGACTTAGCGGTACACTAGATGCTGAATGGAGTGTGTAATTGAACCTTCAGAGTTAGGATTTGACAGGCTTTCTTGAGAGTGTTTCCCACAGAATAGCACCATGACTGAATATATTTTACTCCTTATTGAAAGCTGAACAGAGGATATATACTGTAGAAGGAGGTCCTTTAGGATATATAGAAGGAGGTCTCAAACTATTGAGGCCTTGCAGAGTAAGAATAAGCACCTTAAACTGAGCCCCAAACCAAATAGGTATATTGTGTAGACAATCAACCCATGGAGTATTATAATCTAGCCAACAGGTCTGGGCCCCAAGGAAAATCTAGTGGTGACATTTTGTAGTACTTAATGCTTCTGGGTGGTAGTGTTTTAATGAGCAGCCTTTCATGGAAAGCCCATTTACTAAAGTTATTCATACATGAATGATAGTGGCCAGCTCTGTTTTTTTCACCAAAACCCATTCCAGTCATCATCCCTATCACCTCAACATCCAAAATCAGCAGTGGTCAAGGATCATTTCTAAGATTATTTGGAACTGCAGTGTTGGAAGGGACCCTATGGATCACTGAGTCCAGACCCTGTCAAGGAGGCCTAGTGGGGGATTGAACTCCCAGCCTCTGGCTCCACAGACAGATACCCAACCCACTGAGCTACGCAGGAGTCAGATATGAAGCTATGTCTTCAGAGGGGATGCTTGCCCACAAAAAATATACTATAGACCAGTCATGTTGCCACTGTTGCTAGACTCCAGCTCCTGCCAGTTTCTGTGGACAATGGTCAGAAATGATGGAAGGTGTAGTCTGAAAACACTAGGCAAATCACACCTTCCTCATACCTGTTTCTAAGCTCACAGAAAAGGCATTCCTTCAATTGTAATAAACAAGAACAGACAAAAAGTGTGTCTAAACATGTGCTGTGTATTCCCAGAAGTTCTTCTGTCTTTTTTTCTTAGCAAAGAAATCCATTAAAGAAAAGAAAAGCAGAATAGCTGCACTATGCTTTTTGTTAAGTAATGCTAATATTAATGGGTGATGGGCATGAATGGAAGCTGGACTATCTTAAGCAAAACAAAAAGCTGTTCCTTAAAGGAAAGCCAGAGACAGTAAAATGGTTGGGATAGTGTGCTTTACCTTTGGGAGAAGTGAAGGTGAGACTGAGTGAAGTCAGCCTGAGAATATCAATCTATAGGCAAAGCAGAGATAGATTATGTATGACTAAGAGGCAAATTAGGATTAGCACATAATTAGAACCTGTGGACACTATCCTTCTTTGGAGCTCCACCTATGCAGCAGACTGCTGCTAATTAAAGAGATCCTTCTTCTATTTTAGGGTGTGTGCTACATTGTCTTATTGCTCATGAGTTGTGTGCATTCTGAAAGCAGAAAAGGAATTCTTTAAATATTAACAATTTGCTACTGCCAGTGATGTCATTCACACAAGAAGGCTGTGTGTTACAAGCTGTCAAGACAGTTTCAACATATGGCGACCCTAGTAAGGTTTTCAAAGTGTGTAAAATATTTAAGAGATGATTTTACCAGTGCCATCCCCCAGTGAATTTTCATGACCAAATGGGCATTTGAACCTAGATCTCCTGAGTCCTAGTCTGACACTCTGTTTGTTAAACTACATTGGCTCACTAGAGGATACTGGCCATAGTTTCCTTAAGTGCTGAAAGTCATCTACTTGTCATAGCACATGTTTTCCCTCACCTCTATATCTTGCAGTCCACCCAGTTGTTTTGTGATTGGTCATTGGAACGCAAAAACTGCCATAATTTGCAAGTCTGAGAGCCAAAGCATGTGTATCTCTGAGCAAAAACTAACTAATTATAGGGAATACCAGTTTTCCTTAATATGTGGTTTGGCCCTAAGGGGCAATCCCTTCAGGTGACTCTAGTTATCTTTTGCCCCCACAGGAATATAATCCATAGTGGATGGATGTTTGCCCTGTGCTTTCCAACACTGGAGAAATCCCGGCTCTTGTTTTCCCCCACTCCCCAAGTGAGTCTGCTCAAATCTGTGGCTATAAAAGATTGTGAAAATTAGCAAGCCAATTGAAAAGGCTGTTCTTCTGACAGAAGGCTAGCCACAAGTTCTACCATCCCCTTGCCAAACCACAGTCAGCTTGTAATTCCAGAAACATCTATGTGCATCATTAGTGCTTGGGGAAAAAAAACCTGATGCTGAAGGCAGGGCCCCTTGCAGTGTGGAGTGTTGCTCACAACCAGCCCACCATCTACCCTTTTCCCTAACAAGCCTGCACAGAAAACAAAATGTCACTTCCAAGCACAAATTGCTGCCCTTTCTGAATCCAAGGATTTATTTAAAGTGATGCTGACATATTATAGTCGGCAGTCACGACTGTACGTATCCAATTTCTATGGAACATTTGGCCGCTTTGCACATCTGTTTTCACCAGCTGATTTCATTTGCACTTCAAATTCTGTTGTCCCTCAGTTGCTTTGCTTTCTGTTATGTATATTGTATGTACATTTTCATGCCACATAACCAATACCACAAGCAGCAATATACATCAGCATGATCTTTCCCTCTCTTCATTTTCACTCTCACGTGAATCGTCAGCTAATGACATGTTTGGGGGAAAGAAGGGTGAGGGAGAAATAAAAGGAACTAGGGTGTTTTTCTTGTTAAAAATAAAACTTGGAAGGGAAGACATAGAATCCTGTTAAGGGTATCATTACACACATTTCTGTAATAAAAGTAGGGCTGACCTTTGAAGCCGTCCCCAAATTTGTCAGCTACTGTAAGGCTTTCCACAAATGGCTTGCCAAGTTGGAAGAGGAAAGCTGGCCAGCTTCCTTCAATTCACATCTGTGTCCACTTTGTGCTCACAGTAAGGAGAGCCCACCCCATGAATAATCCTGTGTGTGCCAATCTGTTACTTTGACTTCAGATGGAATTGTGACCTTCTCCCTTCTGAATGGTAGAACCAGGTGAACAATGTTCTTGCATTCAGAGCACTGCCTTAGATTATAAAACTGGATGATCTTTTCCTAACTCAATGTTAAACACTAAAGCTTTGTTCACATGATTTTCCACAACATGGGGAAAGGAAGGCATTTAGGGGTTCATCAGCTGTATCACACCAGGAGCCTGGAAAAAATATTTTTAGACTACAAATCCCAGAATCCCCTAGCCAACATGGTGAACTCCCATTCTGAGAGTTGTAATTTTTTTAAAAAAAGCTTTTTCCAGCTCTCAGTTTAACAATGACACAATTGAGGGTGTTTTTAAAAAAACTAAAAATATTCACTTTGCGATGATAAAAAAAATCCAATTCTTTGAAAACCTCCAGTTTATGAATGTAAGATATTATGCTTCTATTTTATCCTTTTGTGGACATCCTCAGATGCATGGAGTGTAATCTAGGGATTCCCAACCTGTCTTCTGTAGCTTTATTTGAATTAGATGTAACCATCAGGGGTGTGTGCTATGCTATATTATGCTTATGCTTGATTTAGTTATTGTTATGTATAATTTACCCCTTCATGGATTGCTGCCTTGTTGTGGCGAAGGGGCTTGAGTAATTCAGAAAAGCTATGGGCTATGCCATTCAGGGACACCCAAGATGGACAGGTCATAGTGGAGAGTTCTGACTAAACGTGATCCACCTGGAGCAGGAACTGGCAAGCCACTCCAGTATCTTTGCCAAGAAAACTCCATGGACAGAAACAAAAGGCTAAAAGATATGACACTGGAAGATGAGCCCCTCAGGTCAGAAGGCGTCCAACATGCTACTGAGGAAGAGCGGGGAACAAGTACAAGTAGCTCCAGAGCTAATGAAGTGGTTGGGCCAAAGCCGAAAGGACGCTCATCTGCGGATGCGCCTGGAAGTGAAAGGAAAATCTGATGCTGCAAAGAAAAATACTGCATAGGAACCTGGAATGTAAGATCTATGAACCTTGGTAAGCTGGATGTAGTCAAACAGGAGATGGCAAGAATAAACATTGACATCCAGGGCGTCAGTGAACTAAAATGGACGGGAATGGGCGAATTCAATTCAGACAATTATCAAATCTACTATTGTGGGCAGGAATCCCGTAGAAGAAATGGAGTAGCCCTCATAGTCAACAAAAGAGTGGGATTAGCTGTACTGAGATACAATCTCAAAAATGATAGAATGATTTCAATACGAATCCAAGGCAGACCTTTCAACATCACAGTAATCCAAGTTTATGCACCAACCACCCATGCTGAAGAGGCTGAAATTGACCAATTCTAAGAAGACTTACAACACCTTCTAGAACTGACACCAAAGAAAGATGTTCTTCTCATTATAGGGGACTGGAATGCTAAAGTAGGGAGTCAAGAGATAAAAGGAACAACAGGTAAGTTTGGCCTTGGAGTTCAAAACGAAGCAGGGCAAAGGCTAATAGAGTTTTGTCAAGAGAACAAGCTGGTCATCACAAACACTCTTTTCCAACAACACAAGAGGCAACTCTACACATGGACATCACCAGATGGGCAATACCGAAATCAGATTGCTTATGTTCTCTGCAGCCAAAGATGGAGAAGCTCTATACAGTCAGCAAAAACAAGACCTGGAGCTGATTGTGGCTCTGATCATCAGCTTCTTATAGCAAAACTCAAACTTAAACTAAAGAAAGTAGGAAAAACCACTGGGCTAGTCAGGTATAATCTAAACCAAATCCCTTATGAATACATAGTGGAAGTGAAGAACAGACTTAAGGAACTAGATTTGGTGGACAGAGTGCCTGAAGAACTATGCATGGAGGCTCATAACATTGTACAGGAGGCAGCAACAAAAACCATCCCAAAGAAAAGGAAATGCAAGAAAGCAAAGTGGCTGTCCAATGAGGCCTTACAAATAGCAGAGAAGAGAAGGGAAACCAAATGCAAGGGAGATAGGGAAAGTTACAGAAAATGGAATGCAGACTTCCAAAGAATAGCAAGGAGAGACAAGAGGGCCTTCTTAAATGAACAGTGCAAAGATATAGAGGAAAATAATAGAAAAGGAAAAACCAGAGATCTGTTCAAGAAAATTGGAGATATTAAAGGAACATTTTGTGCAAAGATGGCCTTGATAAAGGACAAAAATGGTAGGGACCTAACAGAAGCAGAAGACATCAAGAAGAGGTGGCAAGAATACACAGAGGAATTATACCAGAAAGATCTGGATGTCCCGGACAACCCAGATAGTGTGGTTGCTGACCTTGAGCCAGACATCCTGGAGAGCGAAGTCAAGTGGGCCTTAGAAACCATGGCTGACAACAAGGCCAGTGGAGGTGATGGCATTCCAGTTGAACTATTTAAAGTCTTAAAAGATGACGCTGTTAAGGTGCTACACTCAATATGCCAGCAAGCTTGGAAAACTCAGCAGTGGCCAGAGGATTGGAAAAGATCAGTCTACATCCCAATCCCAAAGAAGGGCAGTGCCAAAGAATGCTCCAACTACCGTACAATTGCACTCATTTCACACGCTAGCAAGGTTATGCTCAAAATCCTCCAAGGTAGGCTTCAGCAGTATGTGGACCGAGAACTCCCAGAAGTACAAGCTGGATTTCGAAGGGGCAGAGGAACTAGAGACCAAATTGCTAATATGCGCTGGATTATGGAGAAAGCCAGAGAGTTCCAGAAAAACATCTACTTCTGCTTCATTGACTACACAAAAGCCTTTGACTGTGTGGACCACAGCAAACTATGGCAAGTTCTTAAAGAAATGGGAGTGCCTGACTCCTGAGAAATCTATATGTGGGACAGGAAGCAACAGTTACAACTGGATATGGAACAACTGATTGGTTCAAAATTGGGAAAGGAGTACGACAAAGCTGTATATTAACTCCCTGCTTATTTAACTTATATGCAGAATACATCATGCGAAAGGCAGGAGTGGATGAATCCCAAACCGGAATTAAGATTGCCGGAAGAAATATCAACAACCTCAGATATGGAGATGATACCACTCTGATGGCAGAAAGTGAGGAGGAATTAAAGAACCTCTTAATGAGGGTGAAAGAGAAGAGCACAAAAAATGGTCTGAAGCTCAACATCAAAAAAACGAAGATCATGGCCACTGGTCCCATCACCTACTGGCAAATAGAAGGGGAAGATATGGAGGCAGTGACAGATTTGACTTTCTTGGGCTCCATGATCACTGCAGATGGTGACAGCAGCCACGAAACTAAAAGACCCCTGCTTCTTGGGAGGAAAGCAATGACAAACCTAGACAGCATCTTAAAAAGCAGAGACATCACCTTGCCGACAAAGGTCTGCATAGTCCAAGCTATGGTTTTTCCAGTAGCGATGTATGGAAGTGAGAGCTGGACCATAAAGAAGGCTGACCGCCGAAGAATTGATGCTTTTGAATTGTGGTGCTGGAGGAGACTCTTGAGAGTCCCCTGGACTGCAAGGAGAACAAACCTATCCATTCTAAAGGAAATCAACCCTGAGTGCTCACTGGAAGGACAGATCCTGAAGCTGAGGCCCCAATACTTTGGCCATCTCATGAGAAGAGAAGACTCCCTGGAAAAGACCCTGATGTTGGGAAAGTGTGAAGGCAAGAGGAGAAGGGGACGACAGAGGACGAGATGGTTGGACAGTGTCATCTAAGCTACCAACATGACTTTGACCAAACTCCGGGAGGCAGTGGAAGACAGGAGGGCCTGACGTGCTCTGATCCATGGGGTCGCGAAGAGTCGGACATGACTTAACGACTAAATAACAAGAACATGTATAATTTTGGGTTTGACGTTGTGGGTATGTGTTTGACTTTTGTAAACCACCCAGAGTAGTGGCTTGCCACTAGATGGGCAGTATATAAATAAAATAAAATAAAAATCCACAATTCAGAACACTAGGAAATGGCCCAATATTGCCACACAATAGCATGCCTGCCTTGCCAGCAGGGAAAAGGATGCCAAGTTTTACATAGCAAAGCGCAGGCTGAATGTTGACAACAGCAATGACAGCACTCAAGATGGTCTATCTACAGGATACCCTCTTGTGCTCATTACCATTCACAAAGTGATACCAAGTAAGGGAAAATCCCAGAACTGAGCTCCTTTTTTTATCGGAGAACCACTTCTCTCCCAAACTCAAAGCAAATGTCAGGGTTGTTTTTTGACAAGTGTGAATGGTAGTGGAGGCAGCTCAAAGAGAAAATAACAAAATGGCATAAGCTAGGCAAAAGATGGCACTGCTGTCAGAGTCCTTTTCCAATGACGAGCACCCTTCTTTGTCTAGCTTTCTCTTGTTTAGCACTGGGAAGTTTCCTGAGTCTAAGGGCTGGACTCCCCCCCCCCACACACACACACACAGTGTGTATTGGGGAAGGAGTATGACAATACTTTGGCCAGAAGTTCTAGCTCCTGAGCGATTTGGCTAGCTAGAATGTAGTTCTCGAATGAAGAAGCTGGCAATCTGTGCTCTGAGTTGCCCCTTATTCATTCTAAGTGCCCTATCATAGTCGTGGCTATAATCACTCAAAAGGAAGTATAAACTCTATTTTATCTTTTGAGGATTATAAAGTAAGTGAACTATTCACCCTAAGCTGGGGCAGCTGGGAACAAAGCTGAGTAGCGTGGAAGGGTTTTGCAGTGCTACAACTTGTAACTGCCAGTGTTTTGTGTTTCAGCTAGAAAGTTGTAATGCCACAAATTTATTTATTTATTTAAGCTTAAAGGCCACTCGACATATAAGCCAAGTGTGTGTCTTAAAACCTGGTATGTATTTTAAACTAAGGCAATGTGTGTTGAGGGGATGTCACAGACACCGTTCTGGCTTCCACCCTGGGAGTGAATGTTAGCCACCAGCAATGTGACGGTGAACTAGGCTGGTCATGTGCTCTACTTTACAGAAAACAGTCCTCTATTTGAAGGTGCCCTCTACTTGAAGGGATGTTATTTTATTTTTTTTCCAGTCTTTCTCCCAGAACAGGGACTCAAGAGAGCTTAAAATATAGGTAGATTATAATATATGTCCAGTCCAAGCCCAGTTCTAAGATAAAGAGCCAGAAGGAGAGAGCTAGGGGCAACAGTTATCAACAGTTAACTCCTGGACTAAGCAGGTGCACAGAATTTGTTCAAAGTCTTCCTCGCTATGTTGACATGCATTGCATTTCTAGTTCAAATATAACATTATTTATATTTTCCCCTTAATAAATTTTGGTGGCAAGGAAAAAGGCAAAAGCAATAGTGAAAAGACAAGGGATGGTTATGAGAGGAGAAAGATGTTATGTGAAACCCCCATAACATTCATTAAATGAGACAGAGAAATAGCATGATGAAACTCTAGTTGGAAATTGCTGTAAAATTAATGAAATCCATTTATCATACCAGCAAGACATGGACTTCCCTGAAAAAGTAAGCCTTTAGGTGTAACTTAAACTATACTGGCCAAAGTCCTGCTGAAGATTATTATGAGCTGGAACAGTTTTCACATTTTTGCAGACTGTGTGTCATGACAAGATTCTGGACATTATTTGTAACAACTATGGGTGCAATCCTTCAAACAGCTGCTGCTATGTTGTATTACTTAGTGCAGCCCCTCAGTTGTTGGGCTACAGCATCCATCATCCCTCACCATTGACTGTTAACTAGAGCTGATGGAAGGTGCAATTTAAGACACTGGAGGCTCATATATTCCCCACAGCTGCATTCTTCCTACTTCAGTGTACATTATGTAGGAAGCTGGCTGGTCCAGAAATGAAATGTAACAGTTGAGCTGGATTCAGGTACACAATGACTAAAATCCTGTTGAGGATTTTCACATGCATATGTTAAATTATTGAACTTACCCTGGTGAATTGCTACTAATTTACAAGGTGTTGGTTGCATTAGAAGATATGCCCCAACTGCTCCACAGGCCTATGCCTAGTAATGCTCCCTGCACCTTGTTAGGTTGTGGCAATTCACCAAGCTGAATTAAACAATTTAACTTGCCTACCCAAAACTCCTCAGCAGGATCCTCCCCAATAATTTACTGTTTCTTGAAAGGAGGAACACTTTTGAGTCTTTTGGAAATTGTGCATCAGCACTGAAACCATTTAAAAATATTTCAGTGACTAAGCAGTTGCTAGATATAAGATTTTTAATAGATCCATCAAAGAGTTTCAGAACAATAGGACTTTATATTTCAAAAGCATATGACCATGAAAGGAAAGTGATGAATTAGTAGAAGGATCACAGCTTTTGAAATTACTAAGAGCATTGATAAACAGTGTTTGCTAAGAGATATCACGCATTCTCAAGTGTGCTAAAAGGCTTAAAATGAAAAAATGTCCAAGTTCATTTTACCTCAGAAGGGACCTCTTGAGAATCAAGGGAAAAAATGAATGTAATTCTATTATTCAAGAGTGAACACTGGGAAAAGCTCAGGAATCACAACATAGTTCTAGTGACGTCAGTTGTATATAATACTGTATTTTAGAAAATATTTCAGTGGATGAAACGGGGAACATGCTGTTGGCTAAACTGAGCTTAACAAACTCAAACAAGTACAAAGAAAAAGACACCAAAAAGTACAACATCTTATGGTTTGTTTGTTTTTAAAAAGAAAGGTGGTTGGATTTTCAAGAATTAATAAACAACTGTAGCGTTCACCCTTTGTAAGTCATGTATTATTCATGTTCTATGCTAATATGGTTGAGAGGCGGAGCCGAGTGGGAGGTTAAAAGGTGGAGTCAGAGAGAGAGAGTGGTTAGTTAGTCAGAGTCAGAGAGAGTCAGAGAGAGTCAGAAGAGATAGAGATAGAGATAGAGTTAGAGACCAGTTAAGATAAATAGAGAAGGAGGAAATTATATGGCAAGAGAATAGTATGTACATCTGTAGAACTTCTGTGATTAATAAATTGGCTTCACTTTAATAAATAAGTTTTGTTTGCTTTCACAATACAAGTGTCTGATCAAACATCATTTATTTTGTGGATTGAGGTAATCCACTGGTGGCAGTGAGAGGAAAACACGACTGGAACCTTTGTGAGGGCACAAAACATAGGTGCCTCAAGGAGGTGAACATCACAACAACATCATGCTATTTGATGAAGTATTTAATCTTGTCCCCATTTATCTGGAATTAAATTTCACTGAACCCAATGGGGCTTACTTTGGAGTAACTATCCATATAGCATTATCATTAAAAGATCTCAACATAGTTCAGATCTTTTAATGATAATGCAATATGGATTATACAGTTGGGGCTAATTGCCTCAATTGTATAAGCAAGGTTATAGTTACTAAAATGTTCTCTGAAAGACAACACATATTTTAACTCTTCACTTTGTTTCCTTTGTTTACAACATGATCTAATTAGCTGACAACCATATCTTATTTATTTATTTATTTAGTTAGTTAGTTAGTTATTGTGCCATTTTACAGGATAGCTGGGACAATTACTTTTTGGAATACATCTTCCAGTAATCCCCAACACTATCCATGCTGGACAGGGGATTCTGGGAGTTGTAGTTTTAAGAATATACTGCTGGTTCAAATATACTGCAAAATCTACAAAGTACTGTATGCTATTTCTACCATCAAATTCTTTAAGACTTCTGCTGACCTCTGCCAGGGTTTCCAAAGTGTAAAGTACTTTACCATTCCCTTCTTCTGGTGGTACTCCAAATTGTCTAAAGCAAAATTTATAGCTTTATTTTTAATTTTAAGATTCTGAGCTTCCTCTGTCTATAGCTTCTATCCTTACAGGTTCTGGAAAAGCATGTTGGTATTAAATTCTCCTATGCAGGAATACAAAACTTGCCTGTAACTATGGGCATTTCTCATTTTCTTTCAATTATCTGTTCTGCACACAAAAAATTGGCAGATACTGGAAAACAGTATTTTACTGGAAGATGTATTCCAAAAATGTTTAGTTACTTTCTACAGTTTATTGTTATTTAGTTTTCACATTTATACCCCGCATTTCCTTATATCCCTTCCTTTCCCAAAATAGTACTCAAGACAGATTAGTCTGCATAAAACATTGAAAACAAGTAAAAAATAAATGTTACCATAAAATCAGATGAAACCAACCCAGCCAGAAAAACTATTAAAATTAAATGCTTAGTTTAAAAACAGAGCAAACTAAATGTTATACACCAATTTAAAAATATATCTTTTTACATCTATCTTAAAAGCAGTGACCAATATGGAGAGAATGGAAACAGTAATAGATTTTTAAACTACAAATCACCAAATCCCCCACCCATCATGACCAGTGCTGGGGATTGCTGGAAGGTGCATTTCCAAAATTATTTTCCAAGCTTTCTGTAAAATGGCATAAACACGCTGGGCAAAACAGGGCCATTTCATTTCTGTAAAACGGACTGGCCAAGAAGTTACATGATAGAAATGGATGGGCTTAACATGCTAATCAGTTTGGAGCAACCGTTTGTATGCAGTTTCCATGATACAAACAAAAAAATTGCACTTCTCAGTCCCCTGTTTCTGACCCTTTGTTGACTTGGGAAACATTTTCTGAACCAAGTTATTATAATGGATCACTGCTAATGCTGATTTCTCTCGTACATGGTCCATGTCTGCAGTGTGAGGGCTAGTTCAAAATTAAATACCATCTTAAAATTGCCCAAGGGCAAGACATGATGTTAGTCCTCTTTATCTTGATGCTTCATTTGACCAGACACTGACCTTCCATAATTACTTGCTCAAAACAACAGCAAAGGTGAAGGCATAGCTGGGCAAATTAGCCATCTCTTCAGAAGGAGCAGACATTGCAGAAAGTCATCCAATTTACTGCTTCAGGTGGCTGAAAATTGTGCTGCAGTCAGTGCTCTCTCCCATCAAATCAAGTAAGACCCTGATGGAGGAAAGATCTCTCTCACATACACAATATGTTTGTACATGTGTATATATTGCGAGTATTTACTTTGGCACCAAGAGGAGAGAACATATTGTACTGTAGTTTGTATCTTAAATTTGGTCTCCTACCTGACCCAGAATGCATCTGTGCTTTCTGCAGTCTGAATCTCATGGTCATGGGAAACTGCAACTTTCAAAGTACCTGACTTAGGTTGCAACTGCACTGCAATTTACCGAGTGGTTTGTGTCAGAGTTGGAACAGTTACCATCAAAGTATATCCCATGACTACATGATGCAAAGCTATGTATGGGGAAGCCCAGACTTTTTTCATGTGCATTCAATGCATTTTGATCCACTGTCAGGAACTCGTGCTTTTAGAAAAATGATTCTACTTGCTTCACTTTCTGGCATGTGTTCCTGCCTATATGGCTGCGGCAGTGGGGTGTATGTCTGACAGAGCAATGTTGAGAATGATGTTTCAGCAATGTGTGGTGTTAGTTCTGCTCTGTGCTAGGTTGACAACTATCATTTCGAGTCAGCACTGTATCATCTGTCAAACCTTAAAAAATTCTCCCCCAATGAAGTTGAGGGTGACAAGAGAGAGACCATGAAAAAGGTGGCAGAATGGCAAAGTGGTCCTCCTTCTACTTAAATCTTTTGGAGGAAATCAACATGCCATTCACCAAGAACAGAGGGCACAAAAAGCCCAAGCAACAGTCATCCCTCTCGTAAATACTGGACTTTTACTAATGGGAATGGAGGTGGAGGGAGAGAAAGGAGTAATGGAATGGAAAAAAGGAGGAAAGGGAGGCAGTGTTTCTAGGGTTGACCTTCACAAAGAAGGAGAGTTGGCAAACTGTCCAGTTGGCTGGGTTTGAGATGAAGTTTTCACCCAGCCACCTCATATCCACAAAGAACCCATATGAAAAGTCACATTGCTCTTTCAGAAACATATCAAGGTGGAAGAAATTAGTACACATGCCCAGAAGGAGAAAGGGGGGATGGGAAAAGGGAGTGACAAGACAGTCCATTGGAGAAATCAAGCTTACAAATCCCACTGTCTTCAGTAGAGTAGTTCAAATACCATCATTTTTAAAAAAATACACATAGTCTAGTTCATATGGTGAGTTGAAAGACTATGATGAAAGGGGGCAGACGGGCTACATGGAGAACCACTCATATTCCCATGATTTTCTTGAACACCTGGGAAAAATACAGCTAAAGCAGTTGTGGTCTCCATGCCATGCTTAAAGGCACTTTCCCACTTGCCAATGCTCTGGACTAGGCTGATAAGAGGACATTGCCAATGACCACTGTATCACCTGTCAACATTTTTTAAAAGGGAATGGATGAAGGGGAGGAGTGAAGGGCTGGAAGAGGACAATGTTAATAGGATGGGACACTGTGCTCCACATAACCATTACAGAGATTTCAGGTGCCATGTGGGCTCTTGCAGCGCACCTCCCAGAATAATTAATCTTTTCTGTGTGAACAACTACAGCAATTTCAGCAGCAGAAGCTGCCAGAGAGGTGGTGTAGTAAACATCGAATAAAGCCAAATTACTTCCCAGTGTAGTTGTACAGATAATCATAATGTTTTCTGCTTCACAATAACTGAAACACAGATTCTGCCTTCATTGTCTTCCATGAATCAGTTTTCAGATTGAATTGTGATTGGCTTGCCAATTGTGAGGGTCATTACTTGAAGACATATGACACTTCCCCCTTGAAGTCCAACTGGCCCGCACTGTTTTGCCTATATTTATTGCCAACAATGCTGCTTGGGGAATTTTACTGAAGGGGAAGACAAGCTCAGGCTGTAAAAGGACAAACTGAAAAGTGGTCCATGAAGCTTTCATAGATGAATGCCCGTCACCACAGCCACAGCCACATGTGAACCAAGCATGCATGAAATACATGAGAATCTTCACAGCTGCATTCATGAAAACCTCTCAACAGTGAGGTTCAAGCCAAATTGAGAGACAATAAGGATCTACGTATCTCAGTCAGGCATAGATACCACATGGCATTTCTAAACCAATCAATTATCCATCTGCCAAATACATTGTTCTGTAAATATATCCCCATGTTGACATTTCCAGTCAACTTTAATGATCAAACACTGTCTCATTCGAAAATAATCAACTTCTGAGTATGTACTAATGGCCATGATTCCTCTCCTTATTGGGTGGTGGAGCAATTCAGACCATTCTGATCAATTATATTTTTATGCTTTTAACTGTAATTTATTGTATTGTATTTTTGTTCTCACTGCACTTTATGATATCTGATTTGTGCCCCCAAATGTATTGATATTGTATTATTTTGTTATTGTGTTGCTTGTCTATTGTTGTAAACCACCCAGAGTGGCCCTGGCTGCCAGATGGGTGGTATATAAATCAAATAAATAATAATAATAATGATAAATAAAATAATATTACAGATGCTCAGAACAACCTCTCAACCCAGTCAGCAGTCTACCAGCAGGCAGTGAGGCAGAGCATTTTCCAGGCCTGGTCTGTCTCATTCCCATTTCATTCCATGATGGGAATGACTGGCTGACGGAGCTATGAAGACTAGAAACCACTCCTTACTGCAGAAAATGCGCCCATAGCTCAGTTGTCCATATTCATTTTTAAGCTGTACCATCCCAATGCAGTAACCAGTAGCCAGCAGAGTAGGATACAGAAAAGAGCCTTGCTTTGATGTCCTTTTGCTGTCTAGCACATTTGTTTTGTATTGTTTGTATTTCAGGGTGTGTGTATGTCTTTAAACTGGTGCACTGGTTGAATGGGAAGGATGTGAAGGATGTGCCCTTACCAAATTATTCTCAAATCATTTTCATTCCTCATGTCCATTTATTTAAGTTCATTATTCTTTCTCCTCCCTCCGTTTTCCTTTCTTCTCAATTTTACTCATTTTGCACTGGAGTAGAGAAATGTTTTGACCAAACTCTGGGAGGCAGTGGAAGAGAGGAGGGCCTGGCGTGCTCTGGTCCATGGGGTCACGAAGAGTCGGACTCAACTTAACGACTAAACAACAACAAAGAGAAATGTGGATCAGAAAGACAATTTTTCTGTTGTTATTTGGATTCTCCATTCCATCGCCAAATCTCTGGTCTGTAATCCTGTGATTTAAATTTGATTGTTGCAATTTCTCAAATAGTTCCTGCAGTGGAACAGAGTAAAAACAGTTCTACTGTTGTTGTTATCAACCTTCTTCCTGCAACTTTCACTGCTACCATTAGATTCACCATCCTCTTCCCCACTGATACCATTTGGCACCACCCATCACCACTTGACTGTGTTGGAATTCTATCTTCCTTTTCAGCTTTATATAATTGTAGGGTTCCAGCTGCCATCTTTTGGGCACATCATGAGAAGAAAAGGCACTTTCTGTAAAAGACAGTAATGCTAGTAAAAGGTGAAGGCAGCAGGAGGAGATGAAACCCACATGTGAGATGGACTGAGTCCATAAAGGAAGGCATAGCCTTGAGTTTACAAGAGCTAAGATGAACTATTAATAAAATGACATATTGGAGGTCATTCATTCATAGGGCTGCCACAACTTGAAACAGCATTACTCCAGATCAGAACATTTGTCCACTGGGTGAATGTGAAGAGATCCCAGAGAATTCCAAAGCTTGGTCTACCTCCACACCTTCCATAGAAATGCGAAAGGAAACTTCTAGAAGAGATGAGATATAGGAATTGAAAGGGATAAGAGGGAGGTAGGAGGGAGTAGAAGGTAGGAGGAAGACCCCAAGGATTTAAAGAGGGAGAAAGCAGAAAGGAAATCTGGTGGCAATGGATCATTGAATAGGAAGAGGAGAAAACTGTAGAGGACCACCTGGTGACCAAAGTGGCCTCATCCTGATGCCCTGTAATCTGGCTAACAAGGTCTTGCAAGTCTCCTGTTTCAGCTGGCTGTGGGATGCCATAGTGCAAAGGAGGTCCCAGCAACCTCCTGCTGATCCTGCCCCAACTTCACCGGCTCTGATGCGGCTGCAATGATGGAGGAGACAGAGACAGTTCAATCACTTCCAACAACTTGAAGCTTAGGAGTGGGCCACCCAGTGAATGGCATCTTCCTCCAAAAGCAGGGGGCAATGTCGGACAGTTCTGAGCCCTTAGAGACTCATGAGGGAGTATGAAGTAACTACTCCTTATCTTTGGATATCAAGGCTGCCCAGAGTTGAGCTGATTTGGCTGGAACAGATGAGGGCTTAAGTGACTGAAATAGTTCAGTGTTGTTTCATTAGTGAATAAAAGTTGTGCTGAAAATAAATTGTGACTCCTGCCCATCTGTCCAGGTCTGTGGGAGCTTTGATTCCCCCCCCCCGAGGATCTGGGGACACACAGAATGAAATACTGTATATTCTGGTTGTGACTCTCCAAGGTCTCTGGCAAAGATTTCCCATATCACCTGAGTTTTGAAACTGGATAAATCAGAATATGAACTTGCCACCATCTGCAAGCAAAGCCTGTCCTGTACCACTAAACTGTGGTTCCTCCCTTAATTTGAAAGGAAGGTGCCCTGACATGTCATGTTCATATCTTGGGGCAGTCATATATTATATTTATTTATTTATTTATTAGATTTATATACCACCCATCTAGAACGTGTCTACTCTGGGCGGTATGATATAGATCATTTGGAATGGTATGTATATGTCTGAATTTGTTGAGAAGGGTGACTCTTTTTGAAAAGGCACCAAAATGTAACAAATGCAATCTCTTTATCATGCAAGATTGTAAAAGTAAAAAGGGAAGAGGGAAGGCTGGGTTTTAAATTCTTATTGTGTGTGTGTGTTGTTCCAGTACATAACAGAGGAGAGGTGCTTCATCTCTCCTCCATTACATCTGGAAGCAATGGACAGACAATAAAGACTTACAATCCAGCATTCCCGTCCCTTTCCCCCATCCATACTGACTGCCCAAAACTTGCCTAATTAAGAGAGAGAATTCTTGGAAGCATGCATACTTTTTTGTGCCTTTCTTGGTGGCCAAATAAAGGTATTCCCTCAATACAGATTTTGGCATTCTGCGCCACCATGGTTATGCTTGTTTCCTTCGCAAATTGCTTTTGAGATCAGCCCAGTGAAAACAATAATGATAATCTGTCTTCTCCAAAATAATGAGAAAGAGAGGAAGCTCCATTAAAACAAAAACAAACAAACAAAAACCCAGCACTGATCCAAGCTTGGTCTATATTCATTAAGCTTTAGCCCAGGTATAGAGCATTGTGGGAACCTCTATCACTACTCAAGACCTCCATCCAAAACGTATTCTCTCTGCCTATGATTCTGACAATTTCTGCTTTGTTTGCTCTCTTTACAAAATCAGAGCTGTAGAACAAAGAAGCCTTTTCCTTATGGCCTTCTGCCACCCCTTAGAACTGAAGAGCCCATCACGGCTTTTTCTACAAGAGTTCTCTAATTTGTTTGGTTTTGTTTTCCATTGTGGTTTTATCATCCGCTGCTCCTAAAATAGCTGATAGCCCCACAGGCATTAGAGAAGGCAGCCTTTAAGTTACTTTGCTAGTTAGGTTGAAAATTTTTATCAGGAAGTAGCATCAAGCCCAACAGAGGTGGACAGCAGGAAAGCTGTTCACCATAGTATTCTACCTGTAGAATTTCCACCTCTTTCTGCTTGGGCAGGTGTTGGAGAGCGAATGGGATAGACGATTATTCAAAGCATAAAGAATTCACCTTGTAGTTAAAAATTGCAGAACATTGTACTTAATTAAAGTAGGCCTAGTGGTGCATCCTTACTAATTGCAACATATCATGTTTGAAGTTGCAGGGCTGAACACACCATTAGGCATATATATATATGAGGGAGACTCAGTCACTCGTGTGAATAAGCAGAAGCTTTGAGTCGATCTGACCAATAATCTCCTAATAAATAAGACACTGAAGAGTTTATTGGTCAGAACGACTCAAAGCTTCTGCTCACTCACACGAGTGACTGAGTCTCCCTCCTCTGTCCCTACTGAAATGGGAATACCCCTAGGTTGGAGTCTCCTAACATTTTGCACTTTTAGAATTCTGCTCCGACATTTGCTGTGTGTGGTACATGCACACTTCATTGACTGTTTCTTTTCTTCTTATTTCCAGGTATTACAGATCAGGCACTTTTTCACAACTTTGCCCTGTTATGAATCACACAACCTTAGAAGTTCAAGCAATAACCATTTTAGAATTTGTGACCGGCTCAAGGGTGCTTGACACTGCTAAAGAAGGTCTGAGGCTTTACTAGAGAACCTTGTCAGAACACACAGAGAATACCTACAAAGCTAACCTAGCATTGCCCTGCCCTTTCGTTTAATTCTCTTTTTTAGAAACAGCTTTTGAGTCTAAGAAATTTTCATTTTCACTGCACTTCTCAGGATATTCTCTTGAATCTTCCTTGCCCAATTACATGCAAGACCAATTATAAGAGGTTCACCTTTTTCTCCTCCAGCTAAAGCTAGCTTTGATGTCAAAGATCAAGTACTGCAATTACAGGCTAGTGTAGCTCTTATGGACTATTTCTTTCAGCCCAGTAGGTGGGGAAATCTTAGGAAGGGATCATGATTCAAAATTTCAGTTGAGAAATTTTGAGCACCTGGAGGGAGCAGGAGCTGTTATTCCCCTGGAAGATGATATAGGTCATCATCACCTGGGCTGAGGGCTTTAAAGATTACACACCTGGAGCTGTTCAGTTTTGTGTTATGGACCTCTTGCCTTCACCAATAAAGATTGATTGATAGATTGATTGATAGATTGATTGATTGATTGATTGATTGATTCATTGATTGATTGATTGATTGATTGAAAATATGTTTACACCGCCTTTCTCCTTAAAAAGGACCCAGGGAAAGACAATATATAAAGTTGAAAACAACGAGCATACAATGGTGGTTTACATCATTAAAAGACAATATTTAAAGCTGAAAACAATGAATATAGAGGCAGCTTATATCATTAAAAGACAATATTAAAGGTACAACAACAAGCATACAAATATTGAAAAGAAACAAACAAATACTGCTCTGAGAGATGGTAAACACAAGTAGTGCTAAAGACCCAGTCAGAGCAGTAATGCACAACAGTCCATCTAAAAATTACACTCATATTGCCAGTCACTGAGAGAAAGCTTGCCTGAAGAGAAAGGTCTTTCGTGCTTCCAGAAGGACAGCAAAGATGGGGCCAACCTAACTTCCTGTGGGAGGGAGTTCAAAGTCTGGGAGCAGCAACAGAGAAGGCCTACTCCCGTGTATCCACCAAACGCACCTGTGAAGGTGGTGGGACCAAGAGAAAGACCTCTCCTGATGATCTTAACACCCCAGCCGACTCATAGTGGGAGATATGGTGTTTGAGACAGCTTGGACCCAGGCCATTTAGGGCTTTATAGGTTAAAACCAGCACTTTGAATTGTGCCTGATAACTGATTGGCAGCCAGTGGAGCTGCTGTAATAGGGGGTTTATATGATCCCTGAAACCAGCCCCAGTCAAAAATCTGGATGCTGTATTTTGGACCTGCTGAAGTTTCCTGACACTTTCCATTTCACTTTGAAAATATTTCTGCATACTTCATTTCTCGTACAACTCCTCCTCCTCTGGAACCATTTTGGCAATTGGAACTCAGGGGTGTGCAATTTGTAGCACAGTCTATGGCTGTGTTTCTATTGTTGTTATTGTTTTGTTAAACAAAAAAGAATTCAAATTTTTGTAAAGCTCATTGTGTTTGCAAAATTCATTCAAGAAAGAGAGGCCCCTAGAACCCAAAGAGCAAAACATTAGCAAAACAGGGGGCTAACATCAGGGCTGGGAGAGCAAGAAAGAAAGAAGAAACAATGGATTTAACAAACTGTTTCTCAAATCCTCAATATGGACTTTCATAACTGGTGAGAACAAACAGTGGGTGCTAGTTGGGAATCCAGGGAGGTAGATTTTGTGCCTCAACAAAGCAGCAGAGATAGTCACTCCTGTGTACAGAGACACTTGACCAGCAGTGGTGAATTTTTGGCACTACAGATGTTTTGGAGAACTATCATATGGGTCATAGTCCCTTAACATTGACCTTGCAGCCGCACACCTTTGGGAGCTGAACTCCAAAACTGAGCCACTCATCCTCCACCTTTGCCTTGGACTTTCCCCAAGAAAGTTGTAAGGCAGACCACTATGAGATCTTCCTCCCATACAGACAAAATCCCCACTTTTATGAAAGTACCTCCTTGCTGCCTTTTACACTTCCTCATTTTCATAAAGATTGGATTCTAAACCTGTGTTTCTTTTACAGCTCTGTTTTACAGCATGCAGTAGTGCTCTGAGAAAGTACATCTGTAGGATTGTTAATGTGACTGCCTGATTGTCTGCCTTTGGGGCAATTTAAGTGTGTTCCAGTTTTAAGTGGTCCTATGATATCATTCTCTAATTATGTTCCACCTTCCACTGATGTGTCCCTTCAGTCACCATTTTTCATCTTATAAACTAGTAATTTAAGAGAGAGGAGAGGAGACAGAGAAGCAGAAGAAGGCAAGCACTCTATCAAGGCTATGAGCAGCAGAACAACAAACAATAACAACAACAAGCAGAATCAGTCAAGACCAGTATCAATCCACCTGACTACTAGGGAGAAGGGGTCCAGAAGAGTAATCAATCATCAAATTTTTCATTCTTTTTGTTCTGAAGAAAGATGGACTTACGAAAGGATTCCCAGATAGTAATATCTCAGGAGGCTACATCCTGAAAAAGCTGGCAAAAGAAAATTGTACATACCGTATTTTTCCGTTTATAAGACGACCCTATGTATAAGACGACACCCCCCCTTTTCTAACCCCAAATTAGAAAATGTGACCACTACTTTTCCCTTCCTTTGATAAGCCATGGGACTTAGCAAAAGGAAGGGAAAAGCAGGGATCAAAGGGCTGCACAATCACTGAGCCCGCAACCAGCGGCGGCAGTGGCAGCAGGAGGCGGAGATGGAGGCAAAGAAGCAGCCGGGCTTGGCTGCCTCTCGCTGCCGCCCATTGACTGCTGCTGCCGCCACCTGATTGCAAGGAGACGATCGCCTCCTGCTGCTGCCTTCCATGTATAAAACGACCCTCAATTTTTCCTCTAATTATTTTAGGAAAAAGTGTTTTTTACATGGAAAAATACGGTATCTGAACTGGTGGATACCTCGGTGGTTTAGGTATCTGGCTGCAGCGACAGAGGTTGGGAGTTCGGTTCCCCACTATGCCTCCTTGACAAGGGATGGAATCAGTAATCCATAGGGTTCCTTCTAGCTTTGCAGTTCTAAGATTATTGTCGTCGTCGTCATCGTCGTCGTCATTTCTTTAATTACCTTCAGATTACTGAATGACTTTGCTTAGTTGTCCATGCCTTCTCTGTCTGTATGTACCAACACTTCTGCATTATTTTGCATCCAAGGAGACAATTGTTGATATTTTTGTACAGTTTTTTCCAGAGTATATTCTATTTCTGTGCTATAGTGCTCCATGAGGTGGCCATCACAGTTGGAGATGTCTGTAGTGTTCCTGCAATTCAGATAAACAACAAAGCCAATACATAAAAAAACATGCACTTGAGAGAGAGGAAAATCATTAATACTCCTACCTTCTATGCAAGTACATCTGCTGGAAGCTTTGTGAAGACCACAGAGGATAATGAAGAAAATATTGTTTTCAGGAGCATCAGCCACCCATGGCATTGAAACCTGGGAGAAATACCACACCAGAAGTAAATGTTTATCTCAAGAGGTAGTGCACTGAATTTCAGAAAGTTTTAGAAAAAAACAACAAACCCTCCCCTATAGTAATGTTATTGGTTTTGTTGATTCACCAAATGTCAGGGGTGGTGGTGGGAGGGACAGAAAATAGACTACCTGAAACTTCAGCTGTGGTTGTGCATTAAATTATTGATGTGTATTTCCTCATCTTAGATCTATCAACTGAAAATAAATGTATCAGGAAATTGAAGGAATACATTCCAGCAAGGAGGCTCATAAACAGAAAAAAGATGAATATTAAGAAGCATTTGTTCATTTCCTGATATGCTTATTATAAGACATAAGCACCAGAATATATGTCATTTCCCATGCCTTCCATCAAAAGAACTTTGCTGGGACCTCTAACTGTAATTGTGCAGGTGAGAAAGACAGACAGAAAAGAGTGTTCCATTCAATTAAGAAAGGATAGGATGGACTTGCTCAATCTGCTCACCTCCTAGTATGGTTTACTAAAGCTCTCTTCATTGCATATAAACACTGCCAGCCACCTGTGCAGTCTCTCGCGTATTTAATTCAACTGGTAATAAAAGACTTGCTTGCAGCCTCTGCAGTGAAGCTTGCTTAGAGAAATTATGCAAGCTATGGATCCAGATACAGTCTGCACAATGTTCTCTTGGCCATTATATATAGTTAAAGACTGACATGTGTCTGAGTAAGAGACAGCTTAGCTCAGTTGCTGACTTGGCATAACTATCTGGGAGGGATTTATGCCATTTTTTTTTGGTTGGACCACAAATCAAATTGAACAGTTTGGATGCTTCCTGATGGTAAACTGGCTTCCCTCTGATCTGACTGCACATTCTTGTCTGATATTTATCCAGCTTCATGCCCTCATCTATCTGCAAATTCCCTCCATCCAGTCAAAAAGCTACAGCTGTCAGTGGGAGGCACAAACCTTGCTTCAATTCTGAGACCTGAGTTTGGTTTTTTACTAATTACATTTTCATCCCACCTTTACTTTAGGGAGCGCATGACATTGAACATACTTCGGCTCCCACTTTATCCTCACAACCACACTGTTAGGTAGGATAGCTAAGACTTTGGCTCTCCCTGGGTCACCTACTGAGTTTCATGACTCTGTGGGAACCAGCACTTGCAACTTCCAGGTTTCCAATCCACCATACCTGCTACACCACTTTGAGATGAAATCAAATGGCCTCCCAATTGGTCTGGTCCTGTACTGATCTTGAGGCCAGAGGACACCTCCACCTTCCACCTAGCCAGCACTTTAGGAGCTATGAATCTGACCTCCAAATTATCTCAAAATGAGCTAATTCGAATCTTTTCCAAAGGTACACATGAAGCCCTACAATTAACATCTATCCGCAGTTAACTAATTATGTGTGAGTCAGTAAGGCAATTTAGCAACCATTAAAGCTGGTTAGCCACATTGATTGATTTAAACAAGAGTTAAGGACAGGCTTGTTGGATCGTTGTGTTTGAGTGAGAGAGACATACTTTTCTTTGAATCAATAACCTTTTTTCTGTTCTTGTTTGTGTGTGCAGTTTTCTACACATGACAGCACACTAGAAGTATCACAGTTCTTTCCATGGCAACAGAACACTGCATTGCAGGATCAAGAGACATATCAGATGAATGAAAAGGTATCTGTGACATCAATACAGCAGAGTTTTGTGTTTTGTAAAAATCCAAAGAATTTCAATGTGGTATAGTGAATAGAGTATCAGACTAGAACTCAGAAGACCTGGGTTCAAATTCATGCTCAGCCATGGAAAACCACTGGTGGGAAGGCTGGAATGGTAAACCACTCCTTGAATAGCTCACAGACTTGAAAAACATTTAAGGTTACCATTAATTGGAAGTGGACACCAAATGACATCAAACCTGAATAATTACCAACCAATCTCTAATATTCCATTCCTGGGCAAGGTGCAAAAGCAGGTTGTGGATTCTTGCTTCAGGAGTTCCTGGATGAGATGGATTATCTAGAACCATTTCAACCTGTCTTTGGGCCTGGTTGTGGGATGGAGACTGCATTGGTGGATGACCTATGGTGGTGGATGACCTATGCTGGGAACTGGACAGGGGGATTGTATCCCTGTTGGACCTCTCAGTGACTTATGATACTACAGTACTGATCATGGCCCATCTCTCTGGGATGGGATTTTGAGGCACTGTTTTATGGTGGTTCCAGTCGTTCCTGAAGGACTTAGAAAGTGGTGCTGGGAGACTCCTGTTCAACACCCTGGCCATTGGCCTATGGCACTCCTCAGGGTACTATTTTGTCCCCTATGCTATATAATGACTACATGAAACTGCTGGGAGAGGTTGTCTGGAGTTTTGAGGTTCAGTGCCACCAATATGCAGATGACACTCAACTCTAGATTAGTGTCCAGTGTCAGTAATGAACTGCATGAAAGTAAATAAACTGAAACCTACTCCAGACAAGACAGAGGTATCCTGGTCAGTCAAAAAGCAGATCAAGGAAAAGGGATGTAACCTGTGCTGGATGGGTTTGGACTCCCTCTGAAAACCCATGTATGCAGCTTGGGGTGCTCCTGGATTTGTCTCTGAGTCTGGATGCCCAGGATTCAGCAGGAGTGCATTTGCACAGTTAAAACTAGTGTACCAACTGTGCCTGTTCCCAGAGAGGTCTGATCTGGCCATGGTGTCAAATGCCTTAGTTACATCCTGGCTGGATTACTGTATTGTGTTCTACATGGGGCTACCCATGGGAAGTGTCAGGAAACTTCAGCAGGTTCAAAATGTGACAGCCAAATTGTTGACTGGGGCTGGTTATCAAATACCTCCCTTGTTAAAGTAGCTCCACAGGCTGTTGATTCTTTTCCAGGCACAATTCAAAGTGCTGGTTCTAACCTATAAAGGCCTAAATGGCTTGGGTCCAAGCTATCGAAAGGACTGTGCGTCTATGAGCCCGCCCGGGTGTTAAGATCATCTGGAGAGGCCTTTCTCTTGGTCCCACCACCTTCACAGGTGCCTTTGGCAGGGGTCACAGGAGATGGCCTTCTCTGTTACTGCTCCCAGACTCTGGAACTCCCTCCCAGAGGAAGCCAGGCTAGCCCCATCTTTGCTGTCCTTCTGCAAGCAGCCAAAGACCTTTCTCTTCAGGAAAGTTTCCCCTCACTGGCTGCCTGCCTAAGTGAGGTTTTTTAATGGATTGTTGAACCTTACTGCTTTGAATGTAGTTTTGGTATTGGTTTTGTTTGCCATTTTTTAGAGTGGTATTTGTTTGATCTTTTTTAGCTTTAAATATTGTCTAAATATTATTCTTCATTGTTTTCAGCTTTAAATGTTATCTTTTAATGGTATAAGCCACCTTAGGTCCTTTTTAAGGAGAAAGGTGGGGTAAAAATATTTTACTACATAAATACATAAGCAGCATATAAGGATAAAACATCCTCTTAAATGCTTCAGTGATCATAGATAACAGGACTCATAAGAAAAGAAAACCTATTACAATGGGGCAATACCACATTTGTCCATGTATTGCATTGTCTTAGAAGGCAGAAGCATATGACACACTAGCTTCCCCTCCATAACTTTCAGTACAATTTGTGTCCTGGTAACAAGAGTGAAGAAATACATGTGGAAATGACAGCAGGACAAACAGTACATTGCTCTCAATTATACAGGGAACATAGAAGGTAATGCAATACAATACTCATCACCACCTGCATTGTAATGCTTGTTATCCCCCTTAGCTTACTTTACCCTATTTATTCTAAGAGGAAATGGCTAATAGATATAAAAACATTATTCTGCCCTTGTTTCATCAGAGCCAAAAAAGGTATGCATACATATTTATGGTGAAAAAAGGTCAGAATAATGTTTTATGCCTATTAACCCTGTACCTATTATTGCTTTTCCATCAGTAGAATGGATGCTGGCTGTTTGATATGCCCATCTCCCCTGTCTATTGGTCAGGCCAGCCTTGCCATATTCCATGAGCTTTTTAATATATGTATTTGTGTGGGCGGAGGGAGACACAGGCACAGACTGTGTCACAAAATTGAAAAAGCCATAATCCAAAATGTTAGTAGATCACCTGGTTCTACAGTCATTTAAATTGCAAAAGTCAGCCTGATATTCAAGGTGCCTCACAGCCTGAAGGACAAAATTTCCCAAGTGAGGAGGTGAGCTTCAATTTACATACAATAAAGGCCTTTCCTGAATAGATAATACATTCTCCATGTTACTAATAATCTTAATATGAGGCAGCTGGGATTCACACACATATTATTGGATGTAGAAAAGACAGGAGGAGCTGAATTAATTCTGATTTTTTTAAAAAACAAAATCTTTTGGTTGTGATAATTCAATTGTGTGAAGGTCCACATCTTTGAGTCTTTCTCAGGTGACATTTCATTCATAAAGATTGTGAAGGTAGATATTGACAAACCAAGACATTCACCTTCTACGGGCTTGCAATATGTGTCCTGAGAAGCGATGAAAACCCCTTATGTAACATATCAGCAATGAGGAGAGCCGTGGTGTGGAAATACAGCATTCTGGAAGTGTCAAGTCTGGTGAAGGCAGGCTTGCTACTCCTGCCCCATTCCTTGTATAGCCCTATTCCCCCTTTAACCTCTGCCTTTCTTGATAAGCACCAAAATGCCAAGTCTCCTCTTCAAAACTGCTTTCCCCAATGCTTTCATTTGAAATTTCACAACTAAAAAGAAAAAAACATGAATAAACTTGGAAGGAAAATTTATGTGATATTCTTTCTTTCCCCCCCCCTTTTTTTTCTACATTGATTAAGGTGCACTATTGCACCCTAGAATAATGCAGTAAGGTTTGTGTCAGGTATGACTGGGAATTCCCCACACAGCTTCAAAATAAATTAAAAACGTCATAATGTTGATTATGCTTTTTCAGGCAAAACTTTTCTGCCCTGAAATCCTAATATGTGCCTCCTGAGAATCACTGCCTAAGGTGACCAGAAGGAAAGAAAAAAAGAGCTTCAGTGGCATTCATATTTGTGTGGAAGGGAAGGGAAGTTTGTGGATACAGCTTTCCAACTCCAAGATTTCCCTCCCTTTTGCTCTGGACTGTTGTCCTCAGCTATAGATGGAGTCAACAGAGGCAAACACATGTTGATAAAGACAGACAGAAATCTTACTTTCATGATGTTATGAATCATGCAGACATCATATTTCTAAAGATGGCTTTGGTTTCATCTATAAACTATAACCAAAAGTCAAAACACAGGGCCATGAGCATGACTCTACAGGTAAAAATAAAAAAAAAATCATGGAAAGCATAATAACAGTAGCAGTTCAGAGACAAAGTTAACTCCAACTCCCAGAACTATTCCTCAGTGGCAATGCTGGCTGGGGGCCTCTGAGAGAGCCAAAAGGGCAATCTTTCCCATCTCTGCTATCTTTCAGGGCTGTTTGGATCTCAGAAGATCCTTGGAAGCCACCAAATGGGAAGGAATGGAAAACATTTCTGTGGTATCCAATTAACTCCTCTTACTGGCAGAAAGAAATACCAAAACTCCAGAGACCTGGGTTCACATCCCTGTTTGGCTGTAGAAACTCACTGGAAAATGGGGTGGAACTGCTAAAGCCACTCCTTAAATATCTCACTTACTTTGAAAGCCCTATTAGGATCACAACAGGTTGGTTCCAACTTGACAGCACATAACAACAACAGCAACTTTGGCAAATGGGAGATTACAGGAGGAACTTCACATTTTATAAGGCAAAGCCATTTTGCGTGATGCTGGATTTCTTCCCATGTATTAGTGGAAGAAGAAGCTAATTTTAGAAACATGCTTTGTAGAGGCAGGGATGGTGTAGAACCCATGGCCTTTCAGATGTCATTGGATTATAACTCCCATCATTCCTGACCACTGGCCATGCTGCTTGGAGCTGATGGGAACTGGAGTCCAGTATCTGAGACGGACATCCATTTCCTCACTCTTCAAGCTAAAGCATACTGGCTAAACAGCTTCATATTTTTCCCCTTAGAATGAAACCCCACAAGGTTGAGAAGATCCTGATAACATGCATATTTGGATTCTTCTTAATAAAGATATTTTTTTTTCTAGCAGTTGTCCTTCATATCCAGAGAGAACTGGGGTAGTGTTTTTCCCAGTTTTGATATTGTTGGTTAGCTGTAGCAATTACTAGTTGCATTTAAAAAGGGACAAGGCAACTCAAAACAGGAGCTCTCTAATATTCTTTAATGTGATTTTTTAAAATATGTTCCTGATTATACATTTGTTTTTTAGTTTCCATGCAAAGTGAATTTTGCAATAGCATTAAATACAAATTGGGCTGAAATCTATATATGCTTATTGGAAAGTAACTTACCTACTTCTAAGTAATCATGCATAAGATTACATCATGTATCTAGCAATTAAAATGGATGTTTATGAATACTATTTGTAGTCTTTGGCAGGTGTTGAGAGTCCAATCCAATACTTAGAAGTAGAATCCCAAATTCAAATTCCATACAGTAGAGGGCAGTAGCACATATTGAGTAACTCTTGCACTGTATCAGAAACACACATGCTTCCCTTTTTTTTATTGATTTGATTGATACACTTTTTTTTAAAAAAAAAAAGCCAGCTATCTATTAAATATGACAACCAAAGTATGTAAAAAGGAAGTTTTAGTTCGGAATAGGAAGATAGGACAATGTGACAATTTCATTTTAATGCACAAAAGTAAATAGTATTGTCATTACACTAAATTATGAGTTATCACCATTCCTTCAAGTTCTAACGCCTGGCACTTTGGGAAGGACACACAGAATTTTCTATTTGCCCATTACAAAGCAACCAACTGAAAAAACAAACAGGACAGGTGTGTTTGACTTTTTCAGGAACAGCATATGTGCTTGGAAGCTTTGTATATAGGCAGTACAACCTACCAATGCCTAAAGACATTCCTGGGCCATAGTAGGATTCACTGTAAAGACCTCTGGTACCATGTGTGAGCCTTTGATGTCATTTACCTTCATCATTTATTTATTTATTTATTTATTTATTATTAGATTTTTACCCCGCCCCCCTAGACAAAGTCTACTCGGGGCGGCTTACATACATAATAAAAACATAATAACATTAAAACATCATAACATTTAAAACAGCATAATTTTAACATTTATATTAAATTAAATCAGTACCAAGATGATAAGAGTAAAAATCAGTTATTGACTGGAGGGAAGGCCTGCCTGAAAAACCAGGTTTTCAAATGAGTTTTAAAAACGCCCAGCGAGGGTGCCAGACGAATTTCAGTAGGGAGGCTGTTCCATAGCCGAGGGGCCACTGCCGAGAAGGCCCGGTTTCTTGTTCTTTCTTTCCGGGCCTCTCTCGGCGTTAGGCCCCTCAGCCGTCCCTGCTGGCTATTCCGGGTGGTTCGGGTAGATCTAGGTGGGAGAAGACGATCTGCCAAGTATCGAGGTCCCAAACCGTTTAGGGCTTTATACGTCATCATTAACACTTTGAAGTCAATGCGGAAACGAATGGGCAGCCAATGCAAGGCAGCCAGAGTGGGAGAGATATGCTGATATTTCCTCACCCCACTAAGGAGCCTGGCTGCCGCATTCTGCACCATTTGAAGTTTCCGCATCAATCTCAAAGGCAGCCCCACGTAGAGCGCATTACAATGGTCTAATCTCGAGATTACGAGCGCATGGACAAGAGTAGTGAGGGCCTCCCCATCTAGATATGGTCGCAGCTGGGCAATCCGCCATAGATGGAAATAGGCGGAACGGGCCACGGACGCCACCTGGGTTTCCATGGTAAGCGCCGGGTCCAGATGTATCCCCAAGCTGCGAACCTCACTCTTTGCGGTAAGGGTCGTCCCCCCAAAAGAGAGGGAGTCGCCCAAACCGCCGATGGAGGGACCTCCCACCTTCAAGACCTCCGTCTTGTCCGGGTTCAGCCTCAACCCATTCAACTGCATCCATTGCAGTACAGCCTCCAGGCAGCGCTGAAGGGACAGAACGGCATCCACTGAGGTAGATGAAAAGGAGATGTAGAGCTGCGTGTCATCAGCATACTGATGGCACGAAGCACCACACCCCCTGATGACCCCACCCAGCGGCCTCATATAGATATTAAACAGCATTGGGGAGATGATCGACCCCTGCGGAACCCCACAACTGAGACTCCATGGGGCCGAAGCATTCTCCCCAAGCTGTACTCTCTGGGGACGGTCCTCCAAGAAGGATCGGAGCCAGGCAAGCGCCAGGCCACCGATTCCCAACTCAGAGAGCCTCCCCAGGAGGATACTGTGGTCGACGGTATCAAAGGCGGCTGAGATATCGAGGAGGACCAACAAGGACATATTACCCCTGTCGGCCTCCCTCAACAGGTCATCCAACAGTGCGACCAGTGCCGTCTCTGTGCCATAACGCGGCCTGAAGCCCGACTGAAATGGGTCCAGGGCGTTGGTTTCGTCCAAAAGTGTCTGAAGTTGGTCTGCCACCACCCTCTCCACCACTTTGCTAAGGAAAGAAACATTGGCGACGGGCCTATAATTTCCAATATCATCCGCCGCCAAATTTGGTTTCTTCCTTATGGGCCTAATGAGTGTCTCCTTGAGGGCAAGAGGAACCTTGCCCTCTTGGAGAGACCCATTAATTATTGCTGTGGCCCATTCCGTTGTTACAGGCCTGGCTGCTTTGATTAGCCAGGCCGGGCAAGGGTCAAGGGAGGAGGTGGTGGCCCGACAGCGATCAAGCACTTTGTCCACCAGGTCCGGCGTCACAGGCTGAAAGAATTCAAGAGTCACCGGGCAGGGCGGAGCGCTGGACATCTCTGCTCGATCCACTGTATTTAAAAAAGGAGATAGGTCCCGTGACATCATCCAGTGATGTTATCCTAAAGGCATAGAGCTTAATCTAATTGGTTGTTGTGGGTTTTTCGGGCTCTTTGGCCGTGTTCTGAAGGTTGTTCTTCCTAACGTTTCGCCAGTCTCTGTGGCTGGCATCTTCAGAGGACAGGAGTCAGAACTCTGTCTGTGCTCTGGTGCAGTTTGTTTGGATAGTTGAGTATTTATAGCTGTGGGATCAGCTTTTGTCCTTTTCAGGAGATGGGTGATTGTGGTGATCAGCGTGTTTTTTGTTGTGGGTGTATTGTTGTGATAAGAGGGAGAGATTATCTGTCACTGTGATTGATGGGTGTCGTTAGCTGGTCTTTTGTGTGCAGTGACCTTCAGAACACGGCCAAAGAGCCCGAAAAACCCACAACAACCATCAGATCCCGGCTGTTAAAGCCTTCGAGAATACTTAATCTAATTGTTACTGCCATCCAGAGGAGACCCATTGACTGGATGGGAATTTGAGGAGTCAGCATTTATCTAGGTCCATTGATTCAATGTGGGATCTCAAGCTGAGAAAAAAGAAATTGGATGTAGTATAGGTGTATCATTTGCTAATGTGACTTGATAGATTTAGTAACCTATACAGTATATAGAACACATCTGGGCATTTTGAATGATCATCGATGCTTTCCCAGTATTTTCCAGAATCTGATAGACCTGATATTGGATTATGGTAAACCTTGGTAATGTCTGCTTCCTATGCAGAACTCCAAAATCTGGCCGGCCTAGTTTAGTTGGTTCCAGGATACATTTGTTTTAGATATTAAAGTGATAGAGTGTTGGGATAGCAGCATGTCAAGAACAAGATGACCTTCCCATAAAAACTCTCTGTGTGCTAGGTAAAGACATTTATTATTATTATTATTATTATTTATTTGATTTATATACTGCCCATCTGGCAGCCAGGGCCACTCTGGCAGTTTACAGCAGATAAAATAAGAGAGTAACAAAATAATAAATATGTTTTTTGTTGTTGTTGTTTAGTCGTTTAGTCGTGTCCGACTCTTCGTGACCCCATGGACCAGAGCACGCCAGGCCCTCCTGTCTTCCACTGCCTCCCGGAGTTTGGTCAAATTCATGTTGGGCATAAATCAAATATCATAAAGCGCAGTTCATGCATAATTTTTAACTAACATGGAGATTCAGATTTAACAGTTCTTGCTATATGCATTAGCCACACAGTCCTATTGAGTTTTTATGCCAGCATAATGCAATTGATGTCAATCTTACTGCTGAATTGCTTCAAATTATGAAGTTACCATAGGCATTGGCCAAGGCTCATGACTCAGTGCTCAACAACAAATGTAAACACTAACATCTGAACTTGTGGCAATTTTCCAGCAAGGTTTATGTCAATTGTGTTATACTGGTGAGCTTAACTAATAGAATTTTAGTCTATATTTTAATATTCTATTTGTTTGTGAGATGGTCAGAGAACATGTACTTTGGGAGAGCTATTATCCTTGCAACTATCTTTCTGAAATTTTACAAGTTTCTTCCCAAGGGTATGTCTCTATGATATATGTCATTTAGATACAACTTGCCCCAAAAGCTACAAAGGGAGGGAAGAAGAAGTGAATCATTTCTCACCACCACCAAAATAAGACTTACCTTCTGTAGAAACCAACTGAGTGGTTCCTTGTGAAAAGTTGCAGTCTCTCACTGTCAGAATGGTCCACAAAGAACCAAGGGGACAAGCATATCTTTGTTTAGACACTAGCACATAAACAAAAATCCTTCCAACTATTGCCCACAGAGGAGGCTATTGTGCCTGCAAATTTCTTCTAATTCTGACAAGGAATTTTTTTTTAAAAAAAAATCAACAATTTCTAACTACAGTTTAAAGACACGTGGCACATGCAGTACATAACAAAAGGAACTGGTACATCCATGGAAGTCCGGATTATAAATGAGAGACGAAGTCTCAGGATGTAGAAAATAGAATCAAGTTCTTTATTCTGTATTCTTTAAATGGGTAGTTAAAAAGCTCTGGTTCAACGCGTTTCAGCGAAGCCTTCTTCAGGAGCTAAGCATAGTACATAATAATAATGGTCTATGTGAACTGTGAAAGGTCTTTACTAAAAAAGGGAAATTGACTGGATCCTGAAACTGAACACCCTAGTACTTCCTATGGGTTAAACGAAGAAATAGACTTTCTTCCTTTATTATGATAACACTGCTGGGCTAGTTATCTCGCTGCCTTCATCTTTACGTACAGCTGTGTACAAATGCCTCCTTTCTCAGTGCCTGCACTTTCATACACTTTCAATCAGTTTTGGAGCTGGTATAGACCAAAGAAAGGTGTAGAGAGTATAAAGAAGCTTGGTATGTGTTTTATATTCTCTTTAATATATTTTATCATGCCTAATGTGCTCAGTATAAATGTATGTATTTATGTAAAGTTGAGAGTCCCAAGCCAGGTGTATATATATATTTTAAAAAGAAAATGTGAATGATTCAATATCTAACATATGGTTTTGTATTATGCTTAGCTCCTGAAGAAGGCTTCGCTGAAACGCGTTGAGTCAGAGCTTTTTAACTACCCATTTAAAGAATAAAGAACTTGTTTATATTTTCTACATCCTGAGACTTTGTCTCTCATTTATAATCTGGACATGCAGTACATACGCTGCACTTCTTTCTATATCATTTGACAGGTGAAATCTCTTCCTACCCTCCATGCAATGGAATAAATCCCTTCTTATTTTATTCCTACCATAAAAAGGGAATTCCGACTAGGTGGAGGAGCCACTCTGATCCCAAAGACCACCACCCTTTGGTCTCAGGCTGGGTAAGCACGTAGAGGGGGGGGGGCGTGCCTTGGCAACCTAGATATAGCAAGCTTCTATATCTAGGTTTTTACCTGTCACCTTTTCCCGGGACAGAAATACTCCTGGTTGTGTACTTTGAGGCTTATGCCAACCAGACAAGCTAGGTCACCCTAAATAACAAACTTAGCAAACTAAGCCGAAGGCTGGGTTACTTGTAAAATCACTCACTCCCTTATCCCCAAGAACCACACTTGGGTAAAATATATTAGATTTATTGAAAATTATAAAAAATTATAAAGGTAAGCCACGTTTCATCTTATTCTAACAAGCATAAACAAAACTGTAACAGTTTCATTGTACGTAGTAATAATCAATAAGAAGCACAAACCTTTAGATTTCCATGTTTGAGACCAAAGTTGAATCAGGTAGCTTCAGATTTAGTCAGAGATGAACCAGGCCTTTCCAAAGTGTCATATTAGGGTCTGAATCAGGTTTTGAGGTAGGCACACTTGTCTAAAAATTCAATAGATAAGTAAGTTAGAATAATTCCTTCTCTGCCTCAGTTCCATCATCAATGCTAATAGAGACTGAAGTCAAGATATAAGAAGACCGATACTCAGAGGAGCAATTATGAAGACACTATAAAATATCTTCAAGTTTAAGGATGTATCACTGGAGAACCAGGGTCAATATCATTTTCACTATTGTATTGTCAATTACTATGCAGAGATATGACAGTTGGATAGTAAGGAAAGTTGATAGGGCAAAAAAGTTGGAGGACAGCTTTATGCGTACCATGGCCCAACTAAACCAAGACTATGATACTTTGGATGTATCATGTGAAGGCAAAACTCACCAGAAAAGATAATAATACTAGGAAAAGTGAATGGCATTTTGGAAAAGGGAAAACCAAATATGAGATAGGTTGGTTCAATTAAAGAAGTCATCATTACCTTTCGTTTGTAACATCTTGTTAATAGCAGGATCTTTTGGAGGTTGCTAATTCATAGTGTTGCCATAGTTGGAAGTGATTTGATGGCACAAAACAACAAAGAAAAGAAACGAATACATATATTTTTAAAAATTCATTTTATCAAGAAGTACAGCCAAAATAAATATGATACCTTGAAAAATACTTCATTACATCTATTATTGTTTTCCATAATGATAAATAAAGATACTAACCCATTGCCAGCAGGAAATTAGTTCATCCAGCATACTTCAGCGTTAACTAGATGGCAAAAAATGTCATCTACTTTTTAGTCTTTGAGGTCTTAGTACACAAATTAATGATCACAAGCAAAAGTGATCATTGTAGCTCCCTCTCTAATGTCCCTATTTTAAAAGAAAATACACACAAGATGAAATGTGACACACCCAGTCATTGTTTTACTGAATTTAAAGACTATCTCAGACCTTGAAAATTGGATCAATTCCATCTCCATAGTAGCCTGTTGTTCAGAGCTAATATAAAAGCGTCCACCCCATTCCTAGACAATGTTGTATCAATGAAGTGGAAAAGTAAGCTAGTCTATCTGAAGCTGCTGAGAGGATTCACGGGACACTGTGGAATGATGTCATTTTCCTGTCTTCCTGGCATTCCATAATCAAAACACCAAAGACTGCTTGTTCTGAAATCATTCTCTGTATAGAGAACTCTGCATATGCTCAGAAGCCCAAGTCTCCTTGAGTAAGTATCATGTAAGCAGAGGTGTTCTTAGAAAATTCACAAGGTTTTGTTAAATTCATCTTCTGAGCTTTGGGCAAGCAAAGCATGCCAAGTACCTTCTCTTTTATTCTTCTTCCCAACAACTGGGCTTAAGGAAAAGGATCTTGGCAAAGAACTTAACACACGAGTAAACAAAATGCAGATTTGAGCTGAAGTCCTGTTGCTTAGTGTAGTAAGCCACAATTAGAGTAGGCCCATTAAACCACTAGAATGTATGGAGGTCTTGACTCATCAAATCTCCACTGATTCAGTGGGCCTACTCCAGTGTGAACAAAGCAACAGTTCAGCACTGTCAGACTGCAAATGCTCAGCTTTTCTCATCATAGACTAAACTGGCTGGGGATGATGGGACAAAGACAAAGTGTGTCAGTAGAAGAGATAAGCATGAACTACAAAAATAGTGGTTTGTGGTGAACTATCCAAACTTTAAAAAACAACAACTACAAACTCGTTCATTCTTTTAAAACGTTTGTGCTTGCGGAGAAAGGAAATTAATCCCCCCCATCCACATGGCCTGCCCCCCCACCCCTTACCACTGCCCCCATTGCCTCCCTAGCTGGTCCTGCCACCTCCTCCTCCATCACTGCAAATAGGCGATTTGGCACTTCATGGCCCTGATCTGGCACCACACAGTGCTGGATCACCCATTTGCAACCCCACAATCTGCTCCTGCCCCCTTCCCAAACCATCCCGAACCAGGGAACGAACGATTTTTAATGAACTTCCTGGTTTGTTTTTTAATCCATGCCCATCTCTAGTCAGGAGTAAGGCTGTAAAGAATACGTATTAAATTCTTTGCTCTTACTAATTTAGGATGTTTTGAGTCAGTGAGACACCTCCACGAGAAGCACTGTTTTTCTTCCCATGATCTCAGTAAACTGTCTCTGTGGAGAACTACTGTCCTTTATGTATGAGAAGCAAAGTGCAAACACACGGTACATCAAGTACAGATGGACTGCCTGTTCATAAAGACATAAAAACCCTTCTGGTGGCTCTAATCCTGTGTATTCTGTGTTTCACTTGTGTTTTAAATATTTTTCTTATTATGAATTTTAATAGTTGTTTAATGCTTTTTAAATGTTGTAGTAATTTATTATTTGGCTTTTAACTTTGTTTCTTTTAAATACTGTAAGCTATTTTGGCTCCTTCAGGAGAAATAAATATTTTAAATAAAAATAATAATCCTTACAAATCCATGAAACAAACCTGCAGCCATGGATGGTCATTTTGTGCAATGTGCTTTACTTGTGTTAAAGCATTGCTGCTTGTGTCACATTTGCTTAATTTTTGCCAAGACCATTCTTGCTCCTCTTCTCTTAGCCTCCATAAAATGCCTCATCCTCTTATGAGGCAAGCAGAACAGCTTTTTGGTTCCTTACCCTTGTGTGCAAGGGCTTAAGAACACACAATGGGCAGTGCTAGTCAGGAGATTTAACCTGATTGGTGGGAGCTTTTCCAAATCATAACTAATTAATTAGTTATAAATAACAAGTTATTAAAACACATTCCTTTCTGCATAATAAATGCACAGCTGGATAGCTCAGTGAGTTACATAACTGACTGAGGAGCCAGAGGTTGAGCATTTGATTCCCCATTGTTCCTTCTGGGGAAACAGCCAGACTGTGTAGCCTTGGGCGAGCTGCACAGTCCCAGAGTGTCCCCAGAAAAAAGGAAATGCTAAACTCATTCTTAGCACTCTATACCTAGGAAAACCTGGAAAGGGTTGCCATAAGTCATAATTATTATTATCACATGGCTAATTGGTACTATACTTGTAACATAAGACATTTCTTCTTTGTCAGTCTAATGTTTTAGTTATTTGCATAATTACAATATCTGCAGGCAACCTCAGTATTTACGTGTGTTTTGTTCCACAGGCCATCAGCTCATAGTAGTGCATGATTTTTTTCAATAATGTCAACCATAAGAAACAAAAGTGCAACTTGCATGTGGAAATGCTGGGAGAAACAGCGATATTTAGCTTCAACACCAGACTACTATGAAGGTTAAATTGATTCCATGTACAAGATTTTGGATATTCAGTGATAAAAATGGATCTTCAGAAGATGCTCACTCTCCTGATCTAAGAGTACCAGGAAAGGAACTCTGAGGAAAGAAAGAAAGAAAGAAAGAAAGAAAGAAAGACAGACAGACAGACAGACAGACAGACAGACAGACAGGTAAATGAAAATGCCTGGATGCAGATTTACTGAAATTTGTTATGAGTGGGGAATATGTTTTTTGTTTGTTTGTTTCAGCAGATAGAGGGAGCAGAGTTGCCAGCTATCCTCCTGGAGACAATTTCTGTCCCGTTGAGAAACTTTGAAGCAACTACAGCATGATTTGCCACCGCAGCTGAGGGAGCAAGGCAGGAGAAAGCCATGTTTTTAAAACAACCTCACCCTCCTTTATCACTATGTTCTAAGTGAGCCATGATATCTAAGCTGACTACTGGCAGCCTAGAAGAAAGCAAAGGAAAAAAAAGACTAAGAAGCAGAGGGAAAGAGCTGGAAAAATGCAGGGTTTAAGTAAACACCTTGAGATGATGAATATATACATTAGCCATAAATATCCATTCCTCTGATTCCAAGAAAATGCTCAGGAAAATTATGATGAGAACTCAATATCGGGTGGCAAAAGACAAAGAAGATGTATGCCAAAGTTCTCTTAGATGAAACTACACTGTACGTGCTGTTCAGTGCTAAAAGTTGGATGGATGAATTTGTTTGTGTGTGCATGTGTGTGAGAGAGAGCAGGGGGAAAAGAGGAGAAGAAAGAAAGACTGTGGGGACATTATATCTTCAGAGAAGTGGGTGAATAGTTCCTCCTTCTCACCTACACCCCAAGCCTATTCACAGCAACAAGAACTTTGCTGCATTGAATTTCTCATGTGCTTTGATCAGTAGGAATGTAGAATTTAGAAAACCATTACCGTCATATAATATGATACAGCAATATATTTTAGAAAAATTAAAAGACATAGAAGTCTCCTTTTTTGCTGTCTTCTTGCATGATACCCCCCTGACAGGGTGAGCAACCCACCCATTTTGTCTCCCCAGTCACTCATGGATATGCCACTACACTACTAAGTTTGGGTGGAGTGGCAACAACCCTCCTTCCTTTCCCCCATACATATAACAAGATTGTATCCAAGTGAAATGGGGTGGGGGGAAAGACTGATGCCACTGTGCTACTAAATTCAATTGGCAGTGGCAGGGATAGGGTGCATCTATCAGTCCAGGGGGTAAAGCATCCCCCTCTTGCCAGCAGAGTCCCCACTCCACTCAATAGTCTGGCCACCATGTTCTGGACCTGTTGAGGTTTCCACCTCAGATGGAAATAGGCGGAGCGGACCACAGACGCTATCTGGGACTCCATTGATAGCGCTGGGTCCAGAAGTACACCTAAGCTGCAAACCTCATCCTTCTGTGCAATTCCTTCTGTGATTTCTATATTTGCTATACCTCCATGGAGCCACTGTTAAACAACAGTAAATAAAAATAAAAACTGTGTTAAAAAAGAAAAACCCAGGCACAATTAAATTAACTACACATAGCATGACTGTTGTACCTGCCTGGGAAAACCTCCACGAGCAACCATAAGCAGAAAAGACTTGCCTGCCTAATCTTCCTCCTTAGCAATAAGGGGAAAATTACACGTTATTCCTGAAAGTGGTACTTTAGCACAGTAGGCAGCTCTTATGTTGTGACAAGATAATGTATGTGTAAAGCACTCCTATAATTTAGCTGTCACATAGACACGGCTCGCTGACTATGTCTGGGCGGAGAGATTTTTTGCTTTGATTTGCTAAAATACGCCAGCCAGTTTTCATTTCTTAGCAATGAAATTGACTCAGCTTGATCAGAATTGTTCACCCACCCACCTTCCTCCACGGCTTGCAATGGCAAGAAATGGTGCCTGCATTTCATGAGGCACGCAACATCTACAGGTTACGATACAATTTCAATCTGGTAACCTGTGACTATACCCTGGATCTGTTACTTGTGAAATAATTTGAAGAGGGGAGATCAAGAATGAACTGCTGATTGGAAAACACTTAAACACAGCCTGAAAGACAACAATGATTGGGTGTGTGGGTGTGCTTTTTCATGAAAGGACATATTTTTTCCAGTACTGACCATTCCTGTCCATACTGGTAGAAATAATTACACTCATGAACTTCCAATTCCTTTCTTCTGTCTTGGTCAGGGATGTGTGGAGGGCAAATGATACACTCATTACCCTTCACTATTGATATCGGTACCCAAGATTATTCAAAATTTGATGTGCTATTTTATATATGAAACTCATCAGCACAACGTGAGGCAAAACACATGCAATACAGTCATAACAACCCCTATGCTTGGAAAGTTTCTCCCTTTCAATTTGTCACAAGGATCAGAGCCTTCCAGCCAATCCTCTCTGAACCTTATCTCAACATCTCTTCCCCAAGCTTCTGCTTCTGTTCAAGCCCAGTCTCACTATTAACTCTATTACTAACCCATCCCCTTCCATCTCATTTGTAGGTAGGGATGTTTGAGGACCCCCCCCCTTTTTTTTTTTTAGTGAAGAATTTTCCCACTCGGAAATATAGATGCATGTGAAAAACATGCTCAATGAATTGTGTGCATTTGAAAAAAATGCATACATTTAAATATGTATACAAATGGGGCTTAATCAATGGTATGCAAGCGCTGTGAATTTGAAAAACATGCACTACAATACACAGTGGAAAAAAAGTTCCCAGTCCGAGGATAGATTTGTGTCTGGGGAAAAAATCTTTGCATTAAAAAGCATGGACCTCATTTCAGTGCGGGAAATAGGAGGGACTGCGTAGAAATCATCCTGAATGATGTGCACCTACTTAGATGCGACCATCTCATTAAAATGTCTAAGCCAGCAGATAGTTGTGGGCTTCCAGATGTTTTGGCCTTCTTCCTAGCCAGTATAGGCTACAGTGAAGCATTATGGAAGTAGCTGTCCAGAAATCATATAGTGGGCTACAGTTATGCACTCTGCTCTCAGTCTTTGGAGCACTGATCATGTTTTTCTATGTGTATGCAAAGCTGTACTGCAAGAATGATATGACGCTGGAAGATGAGCCCCTCAGGTCGGAAGGCGTCCAACATGCTACTGAGGAAGAGCGGAGGACAAGTACAAGTAGCTCCAGAGCTAATGAAGTGGATGGGCCAAAGCTGAAAGGACGCTCAGCTGCAGACGTGCCTGGAAGTGAAAGGAAAGTCTGATGCTGCAAAGAAAAATACTGCATAGGAACCTGGAATGTAAGATCTATGAACCTTGGTAAGCTGGATGTGGTCAAACATGAGATGGCAAGAATAAACATTGACATCCAGGGCGTCGGTGAACTAAAATGGATGGGAATGGGCGAATTCAATTCAGACGATTATCATATCTACTATTGTGGGCAAGAATCCCATAGAAGAAATGGAGTAGCCCTCATAGTCAACAAAAGAGTGGGAAAAACTGTACTGGGATACAATCTCAAAAATGATAGAACGATTTCAATACGAATCCAAAGCAGACCTTTCAACATCCCAGTCATCCAAGTTTATGCACCAACCACCGATGCTGAAGAGGCTGAAATTGACCAATTCTATGAAGACTTACAACACCTTCTAGAACTAACACCAAAGAAAGATGTTCTTCTCATTATAGTGGACTGGAATGTTAAAGTAGGGAGTCAAGAGATAAAAGGAACAACAGGTAAGTTTGGTCTTGGAGTTCAAAACGAAGCAGGGTAAAGGCTAATAGAGTTTTGTCAAGAGAACAAGCTGGTCATCACAAACATTCTTTTCCAACAACACAAGAGGCGACTCTACACATGGACATCACCAGATGGGCAATACCGAAATCAGATTGATTATGTTGTCCGCAGCCAAAGATGGAGAAGCTCTATACAGTCAGCAAAAACGAGACCTGGAGCTGATTGTGGCTCTGATCATCAGCTACTTATAGCAAAATTCAAGCTTAAACTGAAGAAAGGAGGGAAGCCCACTGGGCTAGTCAGGTATAATCTAAACCAAATCCCTTATGAATACACAGTGGAAGTGAAGAACAGATTTAAGGAACTAGATTTGGTGGACAGAGTGCCTGAAGAACTCTTGATGGAGGCTCGTAACATTGTACAGGAGGCAGCTAGAAAAACCATCCCAAAGAAAAGGAAATGCAAGAAAGCAAAGTGGCTGTCCAACGAGGCTTTACAAATAGCAGAAAAGAGAAGGGAAACAAAATGCAAGGGAGATAGGGAAAGTTACAGAAAATGGAATGCAGACTTCCAAAGAATAGCAAGGAGAGACAAGAGGGCCTTCTTAAATGAACAGTGCAAAGAAACAGAGGAAAATAATAGAAAAGGAAAAACCAGAGATCTGTTCAAGAAAATTGGAGATATTAAAGGAACATTTTGTGCAAAGATGGACATGATAAAGGGCAAAAATGGTAGGGACCTAACAGAAGCAGAAGACATCAAGAAGAGGTGGCAAGAATACACAGAGGAATTATACCAGAAAGATCTGGATGTCCCGGACAACCCAGATAGTGTGGTTGCTGACCTTGAGCCAGACATCCTGGAGAGCGAAGTCAAGTGGGCCTTAGAAAGCATGGCTAACAAGAAGGCCAGTGGAGGTGATGGCATTCCAGTTGAACTATTTAAAACCTTAAAAGATGACGCTGCTAAGGTGCTACACTCAATATGCCAGCAAGTTTGGAAAACTCAGCAGTGGCCAGAGGATTGGAAAAGATCAGTCTACATCCCAATTCCAAAGAAGGGCAGTGCCAAAGAATGCTCCAACTACCGTACAATTGCACTCATTTCACATGCTAGCAAGGTTATGCTCAAAATCCGCCACGGTAGGCTTCAGCAGTATGTGGACCGAGAACTCCCAGAAGTACAAGCTCGATTTCGAAGGGGCAGAGGAACTAGAGACCAAATTGCTAACATGTGCTGGATTATGGAGAAAGCCAGAGAGTTCCAGAAAAACATCTAGCAAAGCAAAGCAAAGCGTGCTCCTTATATACCGCCCCATAGTGCTTCAAGCACTCTCTGGGCGGTTTACAAGTTAATTGTGCAGGCTACACATTGCCCCCCCAGCGAGCTGGGTACTCATTTTACCGACCTCGAAAGGATAGAAGGCTGAGTCAACCTTGAGCTGGCTACCTGGGATTGAACCCCTGGTCGTGAGCACAGTTTTTGGCCGCAGTACAGCAGTTTAACCACTGCGCCACGAGGCTCTACTTCTACTTCTGCTTCATTGACTACGCAAAAGCCTTTGACTGTGTGGACCACAACAAACTATGGCAAGTTCTTAAAGAAATGGGAGTGCCTGACCACCTTATCTATCTCCTGAGAAATCTATCTGTGGGACAGGAAGCAAAAGTTAGAACTGGATATGGAAGAACTGATTGGTTCAAAATTGGGAAAGGAGTACGACAAGGCTGTATACTGTCCCCCTGCTTATTTAACTTATATGCAGAATACATCATGCGGAAGGCTGGACTGGATGAATCCCAAGCTGGAATTAAGATTGCCAGAAGAAATATCAACAACCTCAGATATGCAGATGATACCACTCTGATGGCAGAAAGTGAGGAGGAATGAAAGAACCTCTTAATGAGAGTGAAAGAGGAGAGCGCAAAAAATGGTCTGAAGCTCAACATCAAAAAAACTAAGATCATGGCCACGGGCCCCATCACCTCCTGGCAAATAGAAGGGGAAGATATGGAGGCAGTGACAGATTTACCTTCCTGGGCTCCACGATCACTGCAGATGGTGACAGCAGCCACAAAATTAAAATACGCCTGCTTCTTGGGAGGAAAGCGATGACAAACCTAGACAGCATCTTAAAAAGCAGAGACATCACCTTGCCGACAAAGGTCCGCATAGTCAAAGCTATGGTTTTTCCAGTAGTGATGTATGGAAGTGAGAGCTGGACCATAAAGAAGGCTGACCGCCGAAGAATTGATGCTTTTGAATTGTGGTGCTGGAGGAGACTCTTGAGAGTCCCCTGGACTGCAAAGAGAACAAACCTATCCATTTTGAAGGAAATCAACCCTGAGTGCTCACTGGAAGGACAGATCCTGAAGCTGAGGCTCCAATACTTTGGCCATCTCATGAGAAGAGAAGACTCCCTGGAAAAGACCCTGATGTTGGGAAAGTGTGAAGGCAAGAGGAGAAGGGGATGACAGAGGACGAGATGGATGAACAGTGTCATCGAAGCTACCAACATGAATTTGACCCAACTTCGGGAGGCAGTGGAAGACAGGAGGGCCTGGCGTGCTCTGGTCCATGGGGTCACGAAGAGCTGGACACGACTAAACGACTAAACAACAACAACAACTTTACTGGATACTGCCTTTTGTCCTGATTTATTTGAATGAAAACTGCACAGCCTTCAATATATAGAAATTATTGGCCAAACGGCCCTATTGTCACAATGAAGCAGGTGAAGTAGAACCTTTTTCTTTCTCTTTCTCTCTTTTCTTTTTTTTTCTTTCTTTCTTTTTCTTTTTTTTGGCACTGACTGAGCTGCTATTATGCTAAAGAGGGTCATACCAGGCATAGGAACCATGTGGAGAAGACAGGAACCTTGGTAGTTAAGGGTCTAAGAAGGCAACAAACTAATAGAATCAAAGAACAGTGCATGGGAGCAATAATTTTTGGACTAAAACTTTTGCAATTTTTTAAAAAACTCTAGCAAAAAGAGACATGATAGTTCTTTTGCAAAAAAAAAAAAAAAAGGAAAACTGCTCCAGAAGAAGTGAGGTAAAGAAAAAGAGGGAAAAAAGGAAGAAAAATCAGCAAAGAGTGGTTGTGCTCCCATGTCATGTTGCTGGCCATTTTTGGGGGCAAAACATAAAGCTAGACAGGCCTTCAATCTAATTCAGGAGACTCTCTCTCACTTAAAATCTTCTTAATGCTGAAATTTACATATTAATTAGGACCAAAAGAGCAACCAAGACCCTGACTTCAGGTTTCTCAGACTTAATGTCCATGAATTGTGTCTTTGTTGTAGTCATAGTGTGGCTCTTTAAATCCACATTATAGAAATATTACTTCTGTAATAACTACCTCTATTTAGGTCTGCTTTGCATTAGCACTTGCAACAATGTGGGTGGTTTTTTGTAGATTCCCTCTGTTCACAAAGCAAGTTTCCCAGACATAATACCCATGGACTGTATCTATGTTGTGCTCTTTCAGTACTGCAGCCTTCCACCTTACTTCACGTGCGTCTAGAATTAAACCAAGTTTTCTGGCTTCATTGAACAGAGAGAATCTACAAAACAACCTCCCACATTGTTGCAAGTGTTAATGGAAAGCAGAAATAACATTTCCTTAATGTGGATTTAGAGAATGAAAGTAGGAATATTTGTGTTCTGTTGCATGCAAAAGTTCAACACACCTTTGTTAACAGCACTTTGATTTCTGGGTCATGAGGTATGGAAAAAACAAGGTTGCAGATTGCTTACAGAAATTTTGGCTCAGAGATGATATCATATATTTGTATACAAGAGACATTTGCTGCTTCTGATTGTAGGCTAGATTTTGGCGTAAAGCAAAAGAGCTAGAAAAGCCAGAATGTGAGTAGGCAGAACTTAAAACAGATTTGCCTTCAAATCACAAGAATGAAGCTTAAGTTCTGTGTCTAATAAGTATGACCATTTTCTAAACGATGGTGCTGTGCATTCAGGAGCCCAAGTAGTAGTAAATAAAGGCTTTTAAAAAAACACATTAAGGCAACATGACTGGTAGAAAATATTTTTGTGGTTGTGTCTAGGAAACATAATCTTGTCTCAGTAGCAGTGTGGAAAACTGGCTGAACAAAAAAAGGGGGAATATGCTGTGTGTGTGTGTGTGTGTGTGTGTGTGAGAGAGAGAGAGAGAGAGAGAGAGAGAGAGAGAGAGGAGAGAGAATATTTCTACTAGTTATTTTCAGTAGAAAAGTTCACTTGCAGTGGGCAATAACAGAACCTTTCAGAGGCCATGAAGAGATAATATACCAGCAATGGGTAATTGAAGGAATGGTGGAGGACAGAGATATGTTTTCATTCTTCACTCAGAGAGGTCCCTATGCAGAAAGCCAGTCCTAGGCTTGCCTTTTTCCTATGAGGCCAAATCCTCAGAACTATTGAATAATTTAATTTCCAGGTATATCTGAAGTTTGCTAGGTCTTTGCTGTTATTGTACATATTGTATTTTTATAAGTATTGGGTGAGAATATAATCCTTGCATAAGGAAGTAGTATTTCATGAGAATAGTAAAGATTTGTGGATTTTGCCCAACATCCCACTGCAGTATTTTAAGACTGAGCTTTCTTGACTGTTTTATACATTTCCACAGAGACATCCTTCATGTCTGTTCCATAACTATGATGCTCCTTTTGTTTGAAAATACAGCATGCTCTCTCTCGCTCTCTCTCTCTCTCTCTCTCTGCGAGCTTGAAAGTATTATTTTTTTTTGGATGACGGCCCCAGAATCCTCCAGCCAATATGGCTGGTTCAAAACCCAATGAAAGCCCTGTCAAGGTCTTACATATACTATCTGTACAAGCTTGGTAGACCAGAAGTAATGATGTGGATATAATACACCTTGATTTCACCAAGGCTTTTGACAAGGTTGACCCATGATGATCTTATGGCAAAGGTGTAAAATGGGGGCTAGATGATGCTACTGATGAGTAGTTTTGTACCTAGGTGATAGGTCAAACCCAAAGACTGTTCACCAATTATCTTTCCTCACCCTGTAGAGAAGTAATGAGTGGTAATGGTACTGCTGGTTCTTATTCATTCATTCAAATTTTTGAATAAATTTTTGAATTATTTATTTATTTATTTATTCAATTTATGTATTTATTCAATTCTTGCCTCAGTTCAGTGATGTTCCACATTTTTATAAATGATGTGGATGCAGAAGTAGAGGGGATGCAAATCGGATTTGCAGATGACTCTGAACAGGCGAGGGGAGCAGATACTTCAAATGACTGATTCTGGGACAATACGAGCTTAACAGACTGGAGACTTGGCCAAAATATCAAATTTAATTTCCACAGAGGAAAAATGAATTTCCACAGGAGGAAAATTTCTACATTAAATTTCTACATTTAGGCAGAGGGGAAAAATCAGATGCACATAATCAGGATGGGTTATGACTGGTTTGGCTGAAATATATGTGAAATGGATCCAAGGTTCTTAGTAGACCACAAGATAAACATGACTCAAGAGTTTGATGTGGTGGTAAAAAGAAGCTAATTCAATTCTAGGCTGCATCAACAGAAGTACAAGGTCTAGATCACAAGGAGTAATACTACTCCTCTATTCTGCTTTGGTCAGACATCACACAAAGTTGTGTGTCAATTTCTGGGCATCACATTTCAAGAATGGTATGCACAGACTGACACATGTCCTGAGGAGGGTGATCTGGTAAAGTGTCTAAAAGTAAAGCCTATGACGAGTGTGGTGCACCGGTCCCCCTAAAGGGCGCCTAGCACTCGGTCAGAGAGTTTGACAGGCCACTTACCTACCACCTTTGCACTGGGGCAAATCCCAAGACCTCAGCAGTGTGTAGCGTAAGCCCTTTGAACAAGTCTGACCTTGAAAGAACACTTTACTTTTAACCAGTACTTTGCAAGTACAAACACATGGGCTTTGTGATTCCTTAGAACTCACAACAGCTCAGTTAGGTAGGACTCTTAAAGATAGCTAGTTTGTGGCCCTCTCCACTTCCTGGATTTAGCCAGACCCTGCTGTTCAAGAGACCAGTCCTTTTGTAGAATTTTTATGATTAATTTTTATTAGAAAAATAGAGTTTCATAGAATCAGTTTATATTGTACAAGCTTTAGCATGAAGAACATATTCAAAGATCATTACAGTTAAATAAAATAACTATTTCCCATTAAAATGATAAACACTACTAAGCTGGGCTAAGGTGGGCTACAGTGGGCTAGCCCCACCTCTTTCTTTCTCTTTACTTACATCCTCTCTCAATCAAGTTCCTTTCTCTCCCAACATCATGGAATCGAATCCCAGAACAAGACTGGATCTCCATAACTCTCACATAACCCATTGTCCATTTTTCTACACTCTCCAACTCCTCCCTTCTCCTTGACAATTCTGGCTGTTAACCAATTAGGCTCAAGGGGCTGTAACACCTTCCTCCTTCCTTTATTCCCATGGAACTCCAGGTGTTTTATCTCTTCTCCAATTAGCTCGGAATGTTGAGTCTTACACGGGCCCCTTTGTCCGACCTTCGGCTTTATCTCGAACCAGGCTGTAACGTTCTTCAGAAAAGCATTCTCAAAGTACTTAGAAAAACACATTCCAATGTCTCTCAAATCATCTTCACACAGAACCTGTCTGACTCCATCTTACATTTCTCTGACTACATATCCCATCATCATGACATCGAGCAGTTGAGGTATGTTTAGCCTGAAGAAGAGAAGGCTGAAAGGTGATGTGACAGATATATTTCAATATTTGCAAAGCTATCATGTAGAAGAAGGAACTTGGTTATTTTCTGTAGCTTCAGAGGATTGGATGCAAATAATTAAAAGGAAGGAGATGCCAACTAGACATTCAGATGATCTTCCTGACAACAAGAGTTGTTTCATAAGGGAATGGACTACCTCAGAAGGAAGTATACTGTCATTTATTAGAAGTAAAGAAGTTGACTGGCCACCTGTAAGGGACGCTTTAGCTGTAGATTTCCTGCATTTGCTAGAGTTGGAAGACATACCCCATGGCATTCCTTCCACCTCTAAAATTCTACAATTCTATTATTTATGTTGACTAGTTGGATTACAATGGAATTGCAGGGACAGTTATAGCCAGCTGTTCAAAATCTTACCATCTTGCTTTTGCTTCACATTTGTTAAAAGATGTTCCATTTTAGAGCCATTTATCTCTTTAGCAAAATGAGATAAATGATGAACACACATATATTGGAAGTAACTGTTCTCATGAGTCTGGGTACAAATCTAACCTTTTCAAGGAAAGGTCCAATTTACATCAACTACATATGAGTGGTTACTGGATTTTTTTGCAATAACTTGGAGTCAAATAAATTTAGCACTTGCTCATAGATTAATAGCAAATAGCATGAACAGGAGACTGATCTTTATTGGAATCAATATGGGGGGATTACATACGCACACGCACAAACACTTTTTAATGTAGAAGAAAATATTGATGCACTTGCTGATTGTGTGAATAGCAAGAATGCCTGAGAATTTCCTTTCATTTTGTTTTTGAGGAACATTTCCCAAAACACACAAATTTCTTCATTTTCAGAATAAAGAGAACTTGATATTTTACAGAAATCCAGGGGGATTCAACCAAAAACTCACAAATCCCTTTCACCAGATCAATGAGTCTGAATCAGACTCAAAAGTCCATCTTGAATCTCTGTGAAAATATGTCTCTGCCGCTAAATGAGGGTTGCTCCCTGCTCTCGTTGGTTCCTAGTCTTGTGTTGGTAAGGTAAAACATGGATCACACCATGTTCAGACTAACTATGGCATACAGTCAGTGCTCATTATGGGTCAATAGAGTTGGACTCAACATTGCTTCTGTTCTTACTTTACATTGCCAAAACATGCTTGAGGACTCTCAGCAAAACAATGGCAAAAATTGTAGGGAAGTCCCACAAATATTCTCAAAAACTAACCTGATCAGATCAGTGTCCAAAGATATTTTGTACTATTTTTCATAACCACACAATTTTATGCCTGGCTGCAATACGCAAGTATTCCGTCCTACAATTAATAAACAGCCTTGGCACAAAGTTACCTTTAACAGAAATAATGCACTGTTAAGAAGAAGAAGAAGAGGAGGAGGAGGAGGAGGAGGAGGGGAGAGAAGGGGTTACATTGAACAAATGTATTATGTAAATAATCAGCCCTTCATTCATAAGAAACTAATACTAGTCTTTGGTTCTTACCAGCAAGCTTTAATAGAGGGAAATGTTTCACTTATTCATTGTCTCAGATTAAATTGCTCTACCTTCCCAAGAGAGCCTCAACTTCAGAAGGATTTTGTTTTATCAAAAGTTTCTATTGTGAGTCTGTGGCTAGCAGAGTCCCAGCTGGACTCTCATCCCCTCTCAGCATCTTCATCTCTTCAGCTGGTTTTGATCTGATTCTCTTGAGCTCTGCCTTGCGTCATTCAGAAAAATAATTCAAATAGCTTCCATCTCAAAGTGGTTCACTCATTTTTTCTCTTTTTGCACAGACGATGAACTCTGTTGTTCAATTAGCATAGTATCTAGACAGCTCTCCATTTTTAAAAAGATATCAAGGACTCTTTTTTCTACCTGTAACAGCCAGCTTTTCAGTACTGCAGCTGGAAAGCTTTTCTCTAAAAAGGCAAAAACAACAAAATATTTGGCACACAAAAAAAAGATATTTTTTTAGAAGCATAATACATCATATACTGGCTTCATAAAAATGCAAAGATCCAATTCAAAAGGGCAAGCTTGTATAACTTCAGCTTCAATGACATGCCAATATAAAAGGAAATATTATTGTCAAGTCACTGAAATTCATTTTCTGAGGTCTATTGTTGCCATAAGGACAGACACATACAGCACAATCTACCCATGTCTACTCGAAAGAAAGTCCCACTGAGTTCTGTGGGAGTTACTCTTGAGTAACTGTATGCATGGTTAGACCCACCATCAAAGACAGTTATAAACATTCCACTGAGCTTCATGAGATCATTAGGAAAAAAAGTAACCTTTGCTAAATAGAGCATGATGTTAGTCACAAGGGCCATGTCAGAAATTCTCTAGAGACATGAACAAAGGTCCAGGAAGCTTATAATAACTCCTTGTTTATTGCTGTACTCTGTCTCAAAAAAGAATTCCAACAGGTTGGTGGAGAATGACATAGTAGCCATTTTTCAAAGTAGTAGATGAACACTTCAGACTTGAAAGTATAGTTTCTAAAATGAGAAATAAAGATCACATGGAACAATACATATATTTTATACATATAGTATAAATAAAGGATCTGACTCCTAATCTTAACCCATATTCCCAATAATCATAAACTAGACCATCCCAGCTTTTTACATTAGGCAGGCAATAACATTCACTCTGAAACCCAAACCATAGGTGATGCAGGAGATTCTAGATTCAATTCTTCAAAGCAAAGCAAAGCAAAGCAAAAAAAAAAAAACTTCTGATATATGAATGTAGAATACTTTGCTTCTGTATCCATGATTCAAAATGCCAGGAAATGACTCAATATTGCTGTGCAGTATCATGCCCGTGTTGTCAGCAGGAAATAGGATGCTAAGCTTTATATAGCAAAGGGCAGCCTGAATGTTGACAACATTCATGGCAGCAGTCAAGATGGTCTACAAGTAAGGAAAAATTCCAGAACATGACTCCTTTTTTCATCCGTTAACCACTTCTCACCCAAACACAAAACCAGCCAGTGAATCAGTTGGCAGAGGCATGCCACTTCTGTTGAAAGAGTGCTCCTTTCTCCCATGCCCCATATTGCATGCCAGACACTAGAAATGCATGCCCAAGCCCTCACCCTAGACACCCTTCTGCCCCACTAAACCACCCCACGAGATACTGCTCCAACCACTAGGCAACAGAGCGGTTTGCTCAAGAAACTCCTGGATATCACCAGTAGGAAAGGTGCCCAGCCAGTCATCACTTTGCTGTATGTCTCTGCCACTGCAATGACCAGGTGAAGGATTGAGGGCTTTTTTCCCCCATTGCATGCAAATTAGAGAGTGGTTGGGAAAGGCAAATATAGTCTTAAAATATTGTCTTGCAATTTCTTTCTTTGGAGGGCATGCATGGATCTCCATTGCCAGAGTTCATTTAATTTCATAACTTGCGCTAGAAGGCTTTGTTTGGACTGATCCTTCGCCGTGTGCTATATTATTTTCCATACAATCACATTTGAGAAAGTCTGCTCAGAAATATGGAATCATTAATTCTTACATGTTAAAATACTATTGATAATCACACAGTCCACAAGTATATTATTCTAAATGTGATCATTGAGGGTGGGGTGAGAAGAACAGAAAAGGAGGAAAATTCAAAATAAAGGAAGGGATTAAAAAAAAAGAAAAGAAAAGTCAGCCAGAGGAGACAGGAAGAAAAGTCAGCCTTCCTGATGGGTAAAGCAAGAGCTGCTGTGGTTGAATTTCTGCCTGTTCAAAGTGGGGAGAAAGGAGACTTTGGAGACTGTTAAACAGTGTCTGGCCCTTTAAAGAGCAAAATGGCACCAAAGCCCTTGCTCTGCTCACTCAAGCCCTGAGGTCCTATACCAGAAAGTAAGGGTAAGCAAATGATTCTGAGCCATTGTTCTTTCTGGCAACCTTCTACTGAGCATGCTCCAGAGTTATAAAATGGCTGATTTTATATTTAAAAAGGAAAGGCTTAACTTTTTAATATTTCCACAACTACAGAATGAATTTGCTGCAAATTAAAAAAAGAGGGAGACTAAGGCAATGAATATCTTTTAAGATAAAAACATTAATTGAAATATATTTCAGCAATTTCTTTATCCGCTACAGAAAAAAGTCACTTGCATCTGAATCTGTGGTGGTAAACCACTTCTATACTTAAAAATCATAACTTTAAAACTATTTGACAAAACATCACCACATCTGGCACAGAGCAACATCAAACTGCCTGTGTCTTCTATGACAAATTTAGTTCTCATCCACAGACAAGTTGGAAAGTTATAATTTTTTATTTAGGTTGCCCCCATTTTTAGAATTGCCTTGTAGAATGTTGATTTGCTCTCCCACATAATATAATCTTATAAACTCTTGTGCACTGGTTATCAACCTTCCTCAATTTTGAATTTGTTTATCTGAGACTGCCTTTCCCAGCTTAGTAGGCTTTACTCCTTAGGAGATATATATATAGTTTTGCTCTGTTAAGTTCCCTCTATGCAAGAGTACAATACGTTCTTGTGGGGGATTTAAAATATTACAAGCAAGCTTTCACATTCTGCCTACCTGCAGTTTGTTCCATATGTCTGATGCCAGCTTTTGAGGAGAGGATAATAAATTCAAAATGATTGCTGTTAATAAAAATAGTAGTATAATGGATGATAACATGTGTTTCTTAGTCTTTAAAATATAGAAGGGTTATAAATGTAGGTCTATGGTTGGTGAAGGTGGCAAAGGTGGTGACAGACTAGCAGAACAATGGATGGGGGAGAAAGCAAGGCAAGTTTGCCAGTGGGAGACAGTGATATGGAAGAAAAAGGGGGCTTAAATGGAGATCTGAAGAAAGTGAGAAATTATTGGAAACATCTCACAGACCTGTCTCTGAAGGAATGTACAGGGGAAGGGAAGAGCCTGCCCTGAGTGTATATTTCATGGGCAGCTAATCTAGTGGAAGCTAGAGCAGACCTGTGTGTTGGTCTATGTGAGCTGTCCATTTATTATTATTATTGTCTCATCCCCAGTGCTGTGTCACTACTGCTGGGCTGGTTTCCTACAACCTGTTGAACCTGTCGAAGGTCTCCCTTCTTTTCTGAACAGAAGAGAATGTGAAGAGAGCACAGTACGAAAGTAGATAAGGCAGAGTTTGATGGGTAAAGTGAGCAAAATTTGGTTGCTGTGCTCCTCCTCCATGACCCTTGAGGTGGTACTCAAAAATTACTTTACTTTCCCTGCGTTATTCACTCTTCTTGCTTTATATTTCTTCATCCCCAGCAACAAGCTTGAACCTGTTATTGTTGTATTTCTAAACATTTGAGGTATTTTGTTAGAAATCAAATGGCCCAAATAATGGAACAAATAATAGACCAGCACCACCTTTCCATGTGAAGTGTGATAGTTAAATGTCACATAACATCTCCTAGAAAAGTTGTGCAACCTACAGATGAAGGCTGGGGCAGAGGGGAAAGGTCGACTTGAAGCCAAAATGGCAGTTCTAGACTGACTCCGAATTGATCTGCACTATTAAAAAAAATTGAAAGAAACCAAGAGCTGACAAATTAAGACTTGAGATCATCCTCTACTCGAATGTACTCCTACTACTCTAGCTGCAGGATTCTTGGAGTTGTGGTCCAAAAAGTAAATCTTACAAATGTGTGTGCAGTCTTCTAGTTGTTTGGTGGTAGTGGTATGAGGAGAGGAAGGGGAACCATCTATCCTTCCCTGCACTATCTCTGGGTTTGATGTTCAAGGTTGTATAAACAGCAATCAGAAAAATAGTATGACCCCATTACAGGAAGATCAAAATAAACATGTATATCCTTATGGGGCCTATAAAAAGTACTTTGAGTTCCCTCCCCAGAGATTCCTGTTGCACTCCGATTTCTGAATAAACATAGGAAAACTTTAAAAATTGAACAAGGCATTGCATTCAGCAGAAAAGATACCTTAACTAATATATTCCCATGGTCAAAGATTTTTCTTCTGTATATGCTGAGGAATTGCTTGGAAATGTATCCAGGATTGTATCTGTTTCTGAAAACTGATTGTATACAATGTTCTTGAGACTTTTATCAAGGTGACAATTATGCTAATGAGCCTCTCTAATCTCCCAATAATTCAGGCCAACTAAAAATAGACCCTTTAGAAACAATGAATCATCATAACTTCACTGTGGAAAGCTGAATCCACTTTAAAATTGAAGTCACAGCTTCACAGCTTCCGCCAAGCAGGCAGCTGATAAAATTGATCAAGCTATTTTCTTCTATCTGTGGCTCCTTGTTTGCCAGGATAAAATTTTGGTTCTGGATTAAAAATAATCAGAGTTCAATTGGAGGAGTGGGGGGAGTCAAAGGGGAGGAAGACTAGGCCTAAAAGATTGTGAATACAAGTGACAGAAAGCTAGATGTATGGGATCTCTGCCATAAACAGGAAGCATGTGAAATTAAACAGTCTGACTGTGAACATAATACAACTCTTCAGGCTTTAGGCAGATTTTGCACATACACAGAAAATATAGGCCTGTCAGTGTTTCCTATGTGGATACTGCCATTATATAATTTGACCACAAGTTGGCACTGGGCTTATTGGTATCGGGATGGAGTCATCAGTTGTCTAGTTTATGAGGAAGATGATAACGTTTATGTCTAGTCTCCTAATGTGTGTTCTCAAAGCTTTCCATGACATAGTTCAGCATCATCAGACTTCATACTCAGCCCTATTCCAGCTTTTTCTCTTTTTGAGCAGCAAACATGGAAGATTTAACAAAGTCAAAAGGCCTGCTGCTCAGCATCATTCAAAGTTAACTCATGGAAAGACGGCTTACTGAAGAGCCTTGTGGCACAGTGGTTAAACTGCAGTACTCCAATGAAGACTTTGCTCATGACCAGAGTTTAATCCCCAGCTCAGGTAGCCGGCTAAGGTTGACTCAACCTTCCATTTTTCTGAGGCTGGTAAATTGAGTACCCAGCTTGTGGGGGGTGAGACAATGTGTCGCCTGCAAAATTATTTTGTAAATTGCCCAGTGAGTACTTAAAGTGCTGTGGGACAGTATATAAACAGCATATATTGTTTTTGCTTTAAAATACTCTTATAATAACTATAGCCGTGCTGTCAATAGGACACCCAATTTTTAGCAAGGGTGTATGTATCTGGTAGTATGTATCTATTCCATGCATTTGATATCACAACTATTAGAATGAAAAACATATGCACATGTGCACTCACTCTTAACATCCTTGTCACGTTCCTGCCTGTCCCTTGGTTGTTTCACCAAACAAAGGCACAAGCAACGTGTCGTTCAGCTGCCACCAGTTGATCACATCAACTTTATTCACTATTAATGACAGAGGTCCAGTCAACGTATCATTTAAGAACCAAGTAGAAATTGTTTATTGTTACAGGTGATAACAGTCCAGTCAATGTCGTTAAGTCTCAACTAAACAACCTTCTTCCTTCACTCTCAACCGCCTACTCTCCTCTCTCACTCTCCTCTATTCTACACCCCCCACTTAACTCCGCCCCCACAACTTCTATTGGTGCATGCAAATTTCAATATAAATATTCATAAGCAGGGTGAATGCTACAATCCTCTTTGAAACTCTTTTGGAGGCAAAAGGGATATAAAAAGGATAGATAGATAGATAGATAGATAGATAGATAGATAGATAGATAGATAGATAGATAGATAGATAGATAGATAGATAGATAGATAGATAGATAGATAGACAGACAGACAGACAGACAGACAGACAGACAGACAGACAGACAGACTAGTCACATAATGCAATGAAAGAATGCAGTCATTTCTGCTAATAGCAGCAACTTTCCTGACAGTGAGATCAGTTTAAAAGGCTCTTGAAGAATAGTCACCTCATGGGATGTTTGAAGGTAGGCTAAACAAGATGCTGGGAAGCAAAAATTCTATATTTGCTAGGGGACAGAGCGGCCGCTCTAAAAGAACATTGCAGCTGTGACTCACACAGCAGAATTAGCAACTCTTCCTTATGTGGTACTCTGTTTCCTCTACATCTCTTTTTGATGATCTGTGACTTATGAGCACCCTTGCTTCCTTTTCATATATCACTTTACTGATATTTCAGGCTTTTTTTAATGAGAGGGAACAATTTTTAAGACATCCAGGAAATGAAAAAAAAAATCTACCTGTAAGTCATAGATTTGTTTTATATGTTACTTTCAGCAGCATTCCATGTTGTAGAACAGTGGGCAGATCCAGCTATGTGTCACCCAAAACCGTGCTATCATAAGGAAGTCAACCACCTCAGGCATCAGATGCTGTAGGAGAGGAGTAATGGAACTCCACTTATTCCTACTGAGTCCCTTGCCATTCTCCTCAGAAGAAGTGTTCTGTGTGCCACATGGTGTATGCAGGAGCACCACAGTCCAAAACCAGGCATCTGCCTCAGGTGTGATAGAGGATGCTATGCTGTCACCACTATTGCAGTAAGATTCAATTACCAGCCCACTTTGCTTCTCTATATGTGATATGGAAGGGTGAGAGCACCAATTTATCCTTTACCTCAGGAAGTAAAATGTACAGGGCCAGCCTTATCATTACCACCACCTTTGTGGGCAACATCAGATTTTTCAGGATGGTGAAAACCAACTAGAGAGACAACAAAAAATGGGCAACAAAATGAGTTCCAGTGTCAGTAACCTGCTTTCACATATTGCTTGATGGTACCTTGAGGGGACAGAGAGGAGCCATGACCAGGTCATGGTGGATAGAGCAAGGAAAATGTGTGATTGCAGAAAGAAAGAAAGAAAAGTTCTGTGCTAGGCATTGTTAGTAAAGGGTCAGGAAAATAAAGCAGTCAGGGTCATAATTCCTTATGAAATACTGTGCACAGGTCAGGTCCCTACACACACACACACACACACACACACAAGTAGTACTCAAAAAGTTAACCCAAATCTTTAAGAATTTTAGAGCAAGTGTTGATGTGTTTGTTCTTAGAGAGATGAATCAGGAGACAGAAATGTATAAACTTATGCAGTGTGGAAAGAAAAAGGAAAAAAATATCTCCCCATCACACCATGATAAAACGGAGGTAACCACTGAAGCACTGCCTGATTCAAGTTAAACAAAGAAGTACTTCTCCATGACACAGTTCATAATTGGTACATGGACTTCACTGCAAAAAATACAATACAATATAGAGATGGGCACGAATTGGAAAACTGGTGGTTTGTGGTTCATGGCTACACCCCCCCCCCAAAATTAACCAGTTCATGGTTTGTTTTTTGGGTTCATGCTGGGGGGAAGCCAGACCCCCTTCTTGTGCACATGCGCTGATTGCCCAGCAGAGAGAAGGGTGCATGTGCACAGCAGTAGGCCCGGCTTCCATGCCAGGGCTGTTTACTCTTAGGATGGCAGCAGCACAGGAAGTGGCGGCAGCTTCAAGACAAGTTAGGGAGGTGACAGAGTAGGGGGAGGGGTGGGCATCCTGTTTTGCTGAAGTAAAACGAAGCGCTGAGGAGAAAAACGTTTGGCACTTCATTTCATTTCAGCAAAACAGGATCCTCAAACTGAAACACAAAGCGAACCATGAACCAGCCCAATTCATGTTTTTTTCTGGTTTGTGGTTCGGTTCGTGCCCATCTCTAATACAATACAATACAATACAATACATGGTGAAGACTTAATGAGGCCTTAAGTGGGAATTAGTTCAATTAAATCTGTCAGTACCTACAAGGTCTGATGACTATATCAGCAAATTCAAGCTTCCCAGAAACTCTCATAACCCATTGCTGGGGAGCAGGCTATTTAGGAACAGGCTATTTAGACTCTTGTCCTGCCTATGCATTTAGCTATTGGGCGTGATGGCTATGGAACCTCCAAGTTCAAAAGCACTAGGCCTCTGAATGTCAGTTACTGGGGGGGGGGGAGTGAGTAATAAACATTTTTTCAATGTTATTGCCTTTAATATAATAATTACACACCACCAAGTTGATTCTGATTTAGGGTGGCTCTCTCCATGGTTTTCTAGGTATATAGTACAGTGATGCCTCGCAAGACGAATGCCTCGCCCGACGAAAAACTCGCAAGACGAAAGCGTTTTTCGATTGTTTTGGTGACTCGCAAGACGACTTTTTCTATGGCCGTGCTTCGCAAGACGATTTTTTTTTCCCCGCAAGAGCGATGCCTTGCAAGATGAAAATAATTCGTTCGTCTTGCGAGGTTTCCCATAGGAATGTATTGCAATGCATTCCTATGGGAAACCGCGCTTTCGCAAGACGAAAATTTCGCAATACGACGCTACTCGCGGAACGAATTACTTTCGTCTTGCGAGGCATCACTGTACTAAAAAATGGTTTGCCGTTTCCTTTTTCTGAAGACACTCTGGGACTGTGCAGGTTGCTCAAAGATACACAGGCTGGCTCCTTTCCTGGGGGCCAAGTGGGGAACTGAATTCCCAACCTCTGGCTCCACAACCAGATACACAATTCACTGAGCTATCCAGTCAGCTTGATTTTGCCTTTATGATCCTCTAAATCATCTAGCTTTCCACAGCTGAAAAAAGAATTCTGTCGTATCTAGATCCTTCATGTGATTCAGCAGAAGAGGCAGAACCAGGTACCCTGCCATTTGAGGAGGTAGAACACATGCCTCCACTACTTCTTCACTGCCCCACCACTATGTCCCCAACACCACTTGCTTCATTCCAAATGTTTCACTCTGCAGAGTCCTTCCTCAGAGTGGCCATGGATGGAGTGGCTACAGAGACCACCTATGCTAGCACAGCACAGACAGCATCCATGATTCCTCCATCCCCAGCCTTAGTATTACATGAAGCAACTTAAGAGTTTCAGAAAATTCTTCCCTGTCCTCCTGTGCTCTAACTTGTTCTAGATATAAAACTTCTCTCATACTAAGAAGAACGAAGCAGAGTATGGTCCTTTTGAAAAGCTCTTGCATATATGTCTTATGTAAGTTCCCCATATTTTGCATAAACATATTCACAGGTATACTAATGCCCCCCCCCTTTAATGTGCCCACTAAAGTTTGACTCAATAAAGCTTCCATTATGACAAACATTATTGGGAACGTTGCTAAATTAGCCAGATTGACAAATTTTAAATAGCCTAAATGCTGACTGATTGGATTTCTGTATTTCTTGAGAACATCTCACTCCTGTAACCGGCATAACATTACCACAGATGCTTTTACTGGAAAAGATCCTTTCAGACTTCTCCGTCCTGCCCCATTTCTTCCCCTAAGATGAGCCCTTATTTTCAAATTCACATCTCTTGAGCAACAGGAAACATAAACAACAAATTAAGGAAGCAGGCTCCGAATTGCCATTATCTGAAGTCTGGTAATCTAAAATGGTAGATTATCACAGCCATACAAAGGCTAGCCACACATACTGATTGTAAATCTTACAAAGTGCTCTATAATATTGGATGAAGATCCAAGATAATTTCCCGTGCATGCATTTCAGAAATAAGGAATTCCAAGTGGTGAACATCTGCCCCTCACCTGTTGTGAACATGTCAGAATTAGAAATAAATGTGTCTGATACACACAATGGGAAAGTTTCTATGTCCAGTGAAAGAAAGCAAAAGAAAACCCAGTTCTCAGGAAAACCTCCCATGTTGGGGCAGAAAATTGCTTATTGTCTGTAGTGGAATGATTATGCGTTCCTTTTTTTTTTTAACAGCCCCATACTGTGTTGAACCTCCACAAATGGGAAGGTGATGGTCACTAAGTAAATGATGGCACAAGTTAACAAGATATTTTAATCTATTTGGTTGATTACTTAATTCTTTCCAACATGATTAGAGGGGAACATCCTTTCCCTCTTCACCTTTATCCATGTGGAGGGCAACAGGTCCACAGAAGAGACATGGTCCTTATTTGTGTGGAGAGTCTACAAGTGAGCAGGAACCTTTCCTCTGGAGATGCACCATTCTCAAGGTAGAGAAAGTAATGACAGAGAAGGGAAGGCTAGTCCTTCCTTTCTAAACCTGTTGAAGAGAACTGGGTCAGTAATGACCAAACAGGATCTCTACATTAGCATATATTGCAAGACGGCCTGCTTAGAAATGATGGGTTTGTGTCACAAGCCCCAGGCAGTTGTTCATATTTGTATATCAGGCACATTTCTGTCAGACCTCACTTGGAGGTGCTGAAGCAGACAAGATATCAAACTCTGACATGCCATCAGGCAAGCGTTCTAGCCCTGCACTCTTCTATCTTCAGTTTCTATACATGAAGTATGACAAGTCTGGAACTCATCACTATCTGTGGGAGACAAAGCAGCTTCATATTCATATCCCAAGGAGTATGAATATGAAGCTTGGCACCATAGGTGCCATGTCGGTCCATTCCTGCCCCCCAGAACCAGCCCAGTCCACTAACTGGGCTCTTCGCAGAGTGTGCATCCAACAGGGACGGCATCATGCCCATCGCAGATGTAGTCCCAACAGCTGACCATTCCAGAAAGGAGACAGGAAGTCTCCCTGCTCAGCTGCTGAGCAGTTGAAAGGGATTTTTGGGGGCTGAGGTTGCTGTCAATCTATCCAGCGTTAACCAATCGTTCCTTCCCTGCCTCTGACCTCAAAGAGAGCTCCGACTCTCTGCTGAGAGCTTCTTTTTCCTTCTCTATCATTTACTGGAAGTGGTTGGTGAGTTTGTTGAGGCCTTTTGCTGACACAGTCATGTCTTAAGTCGTGTCTAGCTCTTTAGATTTCATTATTTACAATTTGTTCAATTTTAAGTAATGAAACCTTTTTATTCTTCTATTAATGCCTCACAGTGAGTTATTGAGACTGTAAGTGACAGTTGATCAGGAAAAAAGGGATGGACTAATCTGGGGAATGTAAAGCTAATTCTGGTCTTTGAGTTACCTGCACATCTGCTGCACAGCTAGAGAAATGTAAACATGAATTCAAAATTTTGCAAGAATTATTTGGTTTTGCAACATAAGTTAGTACAGTATACCAAAAAGAAAGGGAAATGCCCTTTCAGTCATGTATTTATTTATCTAAAATATTTATACCCCACCTTTCCCCTGAAGGGGACTCAATGTGGCTTATAATATTAAACAAACAATTTAAAAACTAGAAGTGGAGGAGGGGGGAAAACAGCACGGTACACACACCCCCCTTAGAAGAGGAAAGCGTTTGCCTACCCGTGAAAAGACAAAAAAGAGGGAGCTATGCAGATGTCGTCCTGGCCACTGCCAAGACCTCAACGTCTAGGCTCAGTGACAAATCCAGGAGCACACCTAACCTGTGAACCTCTGTTTTCAGGGGGAGTAAAACCCCATTCAGCACAGGCTGAACCCCTGATCTGCTTTTTGACTAACTAGGAGCACTTCTGTCTTATCTGGAAGGACTCAAAGTCAATAACAAATGTAATCATAATCAGAGTTTGGATAAGTTACTTTTTTGGACTGTAAAACCCAGAACCTCCAAATCAGCCTGAGCAATGGCCCTGTTGATTGGAGATTCTGGGAATTGTCACCCAAAATGGCCCTTTTTCAGATTCTGATCATAATGCAGAGATTACTCCTGTACAGGGAACTAGGTAAGAACTTTTGAGATTTCATCACAGTGCTTCATTGCAGATTTTACTTTTTCTGGAAAGAACTCTGTTCGCAGCTGCTTTGTTCTCGTTCATTATCTGTAAACAGAGATATCCTTCCAGGAAGTAGAGCCCTTGTGGTTCAGCAGCAGCATTCCTAGTAACGGTTCTTGTATGCTGCCGGGAATGATGTCCTAAAATATGGATATTGATGCTGGCACAGCTACTTCACTACTTACAATAGACCACAATGAAAGGCCTTGTGTGAAGCAGCTTGAGAGAATTAAGTACAGATGGACCCAAAAATTCAGGCAGGTCTTACCGATTAATAAAACCCAATGAAACCAACCAATGATACCTAGAGTAGGTGAAAGCTGTGAATACTAAAGGAAGATAAAACAAAACAAAACAAAAAACTAGCAATGCAGGTGGTTAGTCTCAGTTCTTGTGTTTATAGGTCTTTCCCCCAATTCCCCATTGATAGGAAGTTGTTTAAGTACTTTTCATAGAGTAAAAATCCTTCTCAAATAGGTAAATGATGTTTGCAACTACTTTATGAAAAGCAGTTTCAATTATATGTTTAACTGTTTCTCAGGCTAGCTTTTTAAAAAAACAAATAATAATTAACTTCATCCATTGAGGAGAATAGTTATTGTTTAAATAGTTCCTTATTTCTTTTCATACAGAAATCTGCATAAATATAAAAGTGGAAGAAATAGGGGGCAGGAGTTGGCTTTTTTTAAAAAAAACAACCCATAACTTTCAGAATACGGTGGTCCTGTTGGCCAGCATATTCTGGAAGTTGTTATCCCAAAAAGTAACTTTTTACATCTCTAGTAATTACCATTAGAAAAGCCAAATCAGTTCCTAAGTAGAATATGGGCAGGCCTACAGATACATTCAGAAGGTTTAACAATTCCTTTCCATTCCTGTATCTAATCCCTAGTAGGGATGGATGATATTTCCATGGTGTTTGTTTTCAGTTAAAAACTTCCAAGATGTGCCAGTTTCTTCATGAATTTACTATAAAGAATTTGAGATTTATATTGGAGTTTTTACAACCTCACATGCTGCCTTTAATAGGTTTGGCTTGGAGGCACCTTTCTGGGCTGGGGTGACTGTCAATCGACACAGCACTAAACAATTGTTCCTGCCCTGCCTCTGATTTCAAAGAGAGTCCTTCCTCTCTACTGAGCTCATTTCTCTCTCTAGCGTACACTGAAGTTTGTTGTTGAGGGCAGCCATTCTTTTCAGTTTGCTGTTTACTCTATTGATCTGTAAATAATGAAACCTTCTATTCTTTATTCTACTGATGTCTCAGTGTGAGTTATTCAGACTGTAAGTGCCAGTTAATGAGAAAAAGGGTGAACAACTCTGGGAAACTTGAAGCTATTCTGGTCTGTGAATCCTTGCACTTCTGCTGTACAGCTAGAGGAATTTAACCAAAATTCAAAGCTCTGCAACAATTTAAAATATCTAAATGTAGGAGATGACAAAATTGACAGGTTAAAGCAGTTTTCAGTGCTTAGAAATTTTGCTTTTGCTCACTGTTTATCCAGTCATGGTTTATGTGCTGGTTCAGGATTGCCACCTGTTTCTGATTGGCTTTGTGTCACTTCCATAATAAATAAATTCTACTGTGTTTTAAAGCATACTTTATTAAGAGCCTGTTATTCTATCCACAGCCTTATTTATTCTTCCTTCTCTGTCATGTTCTCCTCTTCCCACCAGGTCACACGTAAGAAAAACATAGATGAAAGAGAAGGAAGAAGCCACCAGGATACACTGACACTGTCCATTTTTCACATGTTCAAGGCAAGGAGGTTCAAGATGGCCTTCTACACAATGAGAATAACACTGCTTATTGAACTTGTCCAGTGTAGATAGTTCAAAATGCTGTTTGGCTCATTTTTAAGGTAAACAAAAACCAAAAACCCTTCCCAACATGAGGGAAAAAGACCCCCTTGAGATTAAAAGAACCTGAATGTGGGAGAAAGCAAAACTGTCAGATCTCTCAGTCCCTAATTGCTAAAACGCAATCAGTTTGTAGCATTTCTAAGGGAGCTGGTTCCATTAACAATACTGTAATATTTCAACTTAGTCCAATAAGAGATCAGTTGAATCAAAGGGTTGGAACTGGTTGCACAGATCAGTTTCCTTTGATTCCTTATTATAACAGCATTTTCCTTATACTGGTTTCCTCCAGATATCTGGGACTAATCTTTGGCCACTGGAAATCCAGATACTCCCTGGAGATCTGAATGTTAATATGGGAATTCGGCACTTTATAAACCTCTGTGCGTATATGTATTTATAATTAACAGTACCAGGTTTGTATATGGAGTGCTTTGTATACCTGAAAAATGTATACACAAGAGAGAATGCTAGTGTGCTTGGCAGATGAATGGCTAAATGGTGATTGGTTGGTGCAACTGGAATGTCATGGGGAACAGCCTGGTCTGGGGGACAAGTTTTTAGAGCAGAGGAAGTTAGAGCTGAAAGTTGGGGAGAAAAAGGTGTTTATGGATCTAACCATCCCAGAAAGTCTCAAATTAACCAACATTTCTGTGTTCATCTAAACTGGGAAACTATGGTCACCACCTCCAGAACAAGCCAGAGTTTTAAACCAACTTCAAATAATGGTTTAATATACTGACTTGTCTTAAGGCTGCTAACCTTGGTTTTTTAGTTCCAACAAAATAGGCGAGTATCATTACAGACCTTCTAATTTCCTTGCTTAGGCTTCAAAGAAAGTGACTTCTTCAATGGAGTTTGGATTGTCTGAATGCAGCCAACATGTATATGTACCCATGACCCAAAGAACAAAAGGTGTGAGGGGAGGGGAATCTGCCCTTAAAATGATGTATTGTTCATAGCAAGCACATCTTTGTGCAATTAAAAAAACAAAACATTAAGGAAAATCTCTCATCCCTGGAAACAACCCTGGAACAAAAAATCCTAATGCGTATTTTATCTTTCTGTCTCCCAACAGAGTTATTTATACCAGTGAGGTCTATAAATACGCTCCCTTAGGGACTGGATTAAATGTAATACTGAGTCATTACTAATGCGTTCACAAATTAAATTATAAAACATTTGTGATAATGTTGTCTGTCTGAATGGGGAATTTTTGCTATCATCTCCATTTTCTAATTGCTTTGCCTCTCAGTTTTGAACTGAAGAATCATTTATCACACATACACACACAAATGTGAATAAAGGGGCAGATTGCAGTTGTTCCTAGCTCTTCGCTTGACAATTAACATAATTTTCATCCAGTACTAATCACTGCACTGTACTATCACAGCTTTACAGTGAAAGAAGATAAGACAAGCTAACAGACCTTGTTATATTTCAAATTGTTGATTGGAAGGCCTTAAATCTCTTGGCACTCTGGCTAACTGTGGACTATATTCCCCCAAAGATTGAGGTTTCCACTGGTAAACAACATGCCACAGCAGTTGTTGGGAAAGGGGCACTTCTAATTAAATTTAACAACAGATGCTTTTTATAATGGGGGGGGGGGGCAGAAGAAGAATAACAAACAGCTGCCATAAATGTTGCCATCATTTTTCAGATGATTATGAGGCGTACTCCCACAGTCAGGTCTCGCTTTTGTAGTCCCTATTTATTTGGCCCTCACAAAAGCTCACGCTCTTTCCTCCTTCTCACGCTGCCACCAGATGTTATTACTTCAAAACATCAATCAACTGCTGGACACTAATGCTGCTAAACACAATCAGTTTATTATACAAGGTGGGGTAGATAATCAGTTGGAAATAGTATTTTCATTCACAGGAAACAAATCACAGGTATTAAGTAATATTCAGTTCCATTAGATCTTTCTGTTAGTTCTTTCTATCTTGCTCTGACCCTACTGATTCTATTTCCACTCCCACAGCTCAGCTTTCTAACCCTTCCAGCACTTCCCTCTCAATTTCCAATCATTCTAATCTCAAATCAATCTCTTTCAAAATCTCTCTCCTCATCTCTAGTCAATCTCTTCATATCAATCCCTTCAGACTCCCCCTTTTGTACCCCTCCTTCTTCTCTGACTCCGCCTTCCGTCTTCTTCATTGGTTCTTCTGCCAAGGTTCCGTAGTGACGGACAGGTGACGTCTGGGGTATCCGCTACACGTGCATTCCTCAAATAAGATATTTTGCTTCTTACAGATGTCTGAATCCTCAGGATATAGCTCTTGATTTAGGGTTGTGCACATGTTGCATCAACTGGAGAAGAAGATTCATAGCACTGATGAAGCAAGGTGAGTGGGTGGTGGTGGAGGGAAGCAGCGTGAAAAACGACACCAGTGCCCCCAGCAGCTCCTCATCCTAAGTAGTTGCACTAATCAGAGTCTATGAGGCGTTAGTTTAACAGAAGCCATGCTTACAGATACCTGCCAAGTGTTTCAAGCAGATAAATAATGTAGACAGAAGCCATTTGCATTAAGTAGTGCAAGAGAGGAATAATGTCCACCAGCAGCCATTTGTATTCTGCTTCATAGAAAACCACCCTTTATTGCAGTTGCTCTCTGTCCAAGAGTCTGTCCTATCCAAGTCCAGTTTGAGACAGAGAACCTTAAGGGTGACTAGGAGCCTTGACATTACCCATCTGTAATTAGCATAAGGAGTCCAGGTCACTTGCTCACAGTCTCCTCACCCTGACAAGAGGGATTCCAGCATTTCTCTTTGAAATTATAGCAATTCTTTCCATATCTGTAAATTAGCACAGCAGGATGTTTTCTATATCTTCTCCTATTCTGTTTTTGGGGCATGTATTTCTTCTTTCTTGGTCATGTGTAAGCCACCCTATATTTGCATGCACATGACCTTTGCAGGTAAACACAAATGTGCAGGGTTTGTTTCCACATGCAGGTGGCACTTAGCTGAATTAAATGGATCAAAAAGTCTGAAACCAGGGTTGTTGGGATCTTGTGATGTCACAGGGTTGAGGCAAACAAGGGTATTTTTATATTCATCTTGCTGAAAGCAAAAGGGAGTACTAGTGCCACATGAGATCATATGAAAAGCAAGGCAGAACTTCTGCACATTTAAAAATTGTGCAGAAGATGTATTTTAAACAGGCATAGCTCCCTATATAGCTGAGTTCAATTTTACCAACTGTCAAAGTTCTAGGAGACAATAAATGGGATGGCTTATATTTCATTGCTTCTAACTGTTGTTGTTGTTGTTGTTTGGTTACACTTTCACTTAACATTTTTAATATATTGGTATTGATTCTTCTTTAATATTTGAATAATTTACTGTTTTTAGCTTTTAATATTGTATTTTAATTATGCAAGCTGTCTTAGGTCCTTTTAAGGAGAAAGATGGAGGAAAAGTATGTTAAATAAATACATTTTAAATAATAAATAAATAAGGGAAACGTGTTATGAAACATCTTCCAATATTGCCTTTTAAAGTTTTTCACACAAATTTAGATGCCGCTTTAGTGATATATCATTTAGTTATTTTTAACAACTACAAAAAAGCAGTTTTAGAGCTGTGCTCCTGAAACAGAATGGAAAATGAGTCAATTGCATTGATTAGGCAGTCTTTTTTATATATAAATGTTTTTATTAATTTTCAAACGAAAGGAAACAAGCATAGAAAACACTACTAATAAATCAACTTAAAAATAAAAGGCAGCCTTTTTTAGGTGGGGTAAAAATATTTTTAATAAAGAAAGAAATATTTGTCTGGCTATCCTAGTAGCCTATGATAGCTTTGTAATGGGAATTCCCAGTTAGGTTAATGTCTTCTTGCAGGTTAAAAAAAGGAGAGAGAAATGCAGTCGGTCTGTGAAGCTGATTTAGCAGCAGTAGTACAGCTAAGGGCTGGAGGGAGCAAAGAGAAAAAAGGGAAATCATTGAAAGCTTCAGCTTTACCCAACATCAGATTTCCCTGATGATGAATTGACAGGATGGTTCTTGTTATGTGCCATCAAGTTGCTTCTGATTTTGTGATCACCCTATGAATGGATGACTTCCAAAAGGTCCTAACATCAATAGTTCTGCTCATCTCTTGCAAACTCAAAGCTATGGAACCCTTTATTGAGTCAATCCATCTCTTATTCCTCCTTTCACGTTGCCTTCAACTTCTCCCAGCAGTACTGCCTTTTCTAGTGAGCTGAATCTTCTCATGATGTGCTCAAAATAAAATAGCATTAGTTTACTCATTTTTACTTCTTGGGGGAGTTCAAACATGATTGACTCTAGAACCCGCTTATTCAGTGCTCTCATCCATCATCACATTTCAAATGATTTCAATATTTTTCCTGTCAGTTTCCTTCACATTCCCGCAGTTACATCTGAACATAGTAATTGGAAGTGTCCTGGTGTGTATGACTTTCATCTTGGTTCCGGTGACACATCATTGCACTTGAGGATATGTTCTAGTTCCTTCACAACTGCCCTTCCCAGTCCTCTTCTGCTACCTTGGCTGCAGTCTCAATTTGGACTGATGACTGACCAGAGGGATAGAAAATCTTCAACTGTTTTGCCAATATTAATGTTATGTAATTCTTCTGTAGACATGAGTTTTGTCTATTTAATATTCAGCTGCAGTCCTATTTTTACAGTTTCTTGCACATAAGACTTGCAGCTGAGAGATCTCTCAGACAGTAGAGAAGTGCTATATTAGTCATGCCAGATCTCCAAATGACATCTATTACTATTACAGAACAAAATGATATAAAGAGAATAACGATGGTGCTAAGCAATTGCAGGTATCCTCCATTTATAAACCACCTAATGCAATCTTTTCCTTTAGAAACATGGAGAGTTTTCATAAGCTAAAAATAAGTGTTGTAATAAGAGACTGCAAATGTCACAGTAGTGTCTAGGAATATGCACCTGATGATAGCAATAAGGAAGCAACACTAAAATGGGCAGAAACATCCCAACTAGCCCTTATTCATGACAGCAAATTTCCCCCATCTTTCAATAGCGAAGATGGCGATGTAACTATAACCCAAACATGATATCTACTAGTGAGCCTATGGCCCAACAGTATGTGAAATCAGTCTGTAACCCAATTTCAAATACACAGCACACATAGTCTCCCAATTTATGATAGTGGCCCAACCATCAACTTGCTTGCACAGTATGTGGCACTTTAAAGATTAAGTCATATAGTTTCACTCTTATGTTTAAGGATTCTGATCCATGAAAACTCACATTAAAATAAAGAATTAAGGTGCCACATTTTTGTCTCTTGTTTACCTCCCTCCACTTTTTTAAAAAACTGATAAGCTGTAAGGTAGTTCGTTAAGAACTGTGTTGTTGAAGGAGCTGAGGTATTTTATTTTTGTGAAGAAACTGTGAAGTCTAAGGTATGTCCACGTTGGAACTCATGTAAATCTAAGAATCTATACAGCTATATGCAAAAAATTAAATGTCTTAAGCTATAAGAAAAGAAGCAAAGTAAAAGACATTTCAGCCGTACAATAAAAACTTAACAGCTTGTAATACTGAGTCTTCTTATTATGTTCTAAATATCCTTCTCTTTAGCTTATAAATCCTGTTTATTATTTTCAAAAATTAGCATTCACAAAACATTGTGCCACATATACCCAATGCTGGCACATATAGTCACTATAATGTGTTTCACCAAAGTGTTTTTACTTTTTAAAATAGGGCAGTGTAAATTCAGCCCATACCTGCAGCAGTGTTTAAATAGCAGTGGAAAGGAAACATTGGTTGTTTGCCTACTTTTGGCAAAATAAATATTCTGGAGAAAGAAGTCCATAATAGAAGTTGAATAACAGCCCCAAACTTAGAGAAGAGGCTAGAGAGTGATTGTCACTTGGCAACAGTACACTTTTGGTAGAGCAAAGGGGTGTAGGCATCATATTTTCCCACTATCTCTGTGTATTTCATCCACAAGCAGGATGTTTCATTTGCCAGATCTTTGTATTTTGTTAATTTTTTCCAATTCTGTATTTTTGGCTCTGGCATACCCTGGAATTGTAATGTCAATGATCCAGACATTCCTTTGTTCTATTACTACTATGCCTGATATGTTATGTTCAAGGTGTCTATCCGTTTGGATCCAGAAATCCCACAAGATCTTCATGTCATCATTTTCTGACACCTTCTCTATCTGATGTTCCCATGGGTTTTTGGAGACTGGCAAGTTATATTTTTTTGTATAATGACCGGTGCATTAATTTTGCCACTCTATCATTTCTAATTTTGTAATCTGTTTGTGCAATCTTTGGACATTCAGAGATGAGGTGTGACACAGTTTCATCTTTTTCTTGGCAGAGTCGACATTTGCTGTTAGCACTAAGTCCTTGAATCTTAGCTTTCATTGTTCTCAGTTTTAGCCATGCCCATGTTGAATTATTATCATTCTTTCCACTAATATTTCTCAGATGTTGTCCATGTAGTGGTTTATTTTTCTGTTTAGTTTATTTTCAAATTGTTGTTTCTCAATTTTCATTGCCTTAAGTAATTTTTCTCTACTTGTACTAATATAATCATTTAGGCTCCCCCGCCCCTATTGCATGCTGTATTTGCAGTATTCCATGGCCTCCAGTTTTCCATGGTAAATATAATCTTCCCATTTCACTTTTTGGATGTTGTGCATGATGGATGATCATTAGATTCTATGTTTTTCGATTCAATTCTTCTAACTCATTTTGGGCCCAATCTTTTATTCCAGCTGGGTATCTAATTACTGGAACTGCCCATGTGTTTATGGCTTTGATTGTAAGTTTACACATTCTGCATAAATTGTAAGCAATTTGTAAAAGTCTATCGCCTTCCCCTTTGCCAGGAGATTACCTGTGAAAATACTGCAAAGTTCCACTAATTACATGGCTATTGATTACAGCTGTTGTACAAATTCAGATTAGCAAATGAAAATGACCCTTATTGGAAGGATAATAATTTTGTTCAGCAAAAGTGGCAGGGCATATACATAAGTCAGTTGTGGAGCCATGCTCTGTAGCCCCACCTGTAATGTTATATGCATCAGAGGTCTTTCCCATGTACAGCTATAGATCAGGGCTCCAACTTGCATGGAGGCTTTTACATGTACAGTCTCCTCTCTCTGTAGATATATAGGTTCCAGAGGAATCTCCTCTTGCACAGAACACTGAGGAATGGTGTGATGGAACTCTAGCCAATTTTGCCTGGTAACAGAAGAAATAAGATGATTGGCAGAGGAATGCAGGAGGTGAACCTATCCAGGAGAGCCTGCAGAAGGTGGAGCCAAGAAGAGCTGGAGAGAAGAGAAAGAAGTTAATTTGTATCTGGGGAGGGAGATTGTACTTTAGTAGTTGGGCTGTAACTTAATAAGAACTTATGTTGAACCCTGTTTACCAGTTAATATGCTGTAATAAAGAACTTTTGTTGTGACGTTTACACCGTGGCCCCTGCTTGTTTCACCAAACAAAGAGCTCACACATCCTTTACCACGCTGCCACCAGTTGATCTCTTTACCAACTATATTTCCTATGAAAGACTAAAGTCCATTCAGTACCTAACTTTGAAATAAAAACAGGTTTATTGGTTACAAGTTGTTTCAGGAATAGTTCTTAAACACATTCTTAAAGTTACACAAAGCTTCAGTATTTTCCTTTAACCTCTTCTATCTTAACTAATACAGATAACACTCTGACTATTCACTCCTTAAATTCTCTCTCTGTCTCAAACCCAAACTATCTTCCTTTCTCTTCAAACCTTTCTCTCTATCTGCTCTCAAAACTCTATATCCCCTCACACTCTGCTACAGCCCCCCTTCCATCTAGCTGGCTCCGCCTCCCACCAGCTCCCTATTGGTTCATGCAAATACACTGCTGAATATGCATGACAGGGTGATTGCTACAACTGTTTTCTCATTCTTAAACCACTTGGTGTGACGGGCAGCCTGACTCAGTGTCAGCAAGGAGAAGCTGATTGGCCAGGGCAGAGCCAATCACAACTTGCCAGATGGGTTCAAGGGAAGAAAAAAGGAGTCTGAGGGAGAGAGTTTTCAGTGGAGAGAGCGTTAGCAGTCAGAGAGGGCTGGAGGGAGGTTGATACATAGTTTACCAGCATAGTAGTGTGGGTTTCTAAAAGAGAATTGTCTATCATAGCTATATTGTTAAAAGAGAACTTGTTATAATTACAAAAGTTGGTTCTTTAAAACACAACTTCGTTTAAGAATCATGCCACGTAACCATTACAAAATAAAATACATTATTGTTTCTTTTACAGATGAATCAGTTTGGCTCTTGCATTTTGGGCTTAAGGATAGCCCAGGAAAGGGACTAGAGAGTTGGAAAAGTGATAAGCCAGGTGGGCTGGTTACTCTTGGGCTCGTATGTTTAAGGCTGAAGAAAAGCCTTTTTAAAGGAATATTATTTGAGAAGTGGCAAGGCTGGATGAGGGCTGGTCGCACATGGTCTTACTTCGGACTAAAGTATTCCTGTTATACTAGTTCCCCTCTATTTGGTACTTGTTAGGCTCATCTTGAGTACTCTGTCCAGTTCTGGACACCAAACGAACAAATTCAGAGGAGGGCAGCAAGGATGATCAGTGGACTGGTATCCAAGTCCCATGAGGAAAGACTGAAAGAACTGGGCATGTTTAGCGTTGGGAAACAAAGACTGAAGGGAGATACAATAGCACTTTTCAAAATACTTTAAAAATTTTATAGAGAGGAGGGGCAAGATATGTTCTCAATCATCCTAGAGTGCAGAACACATAATAATGGGATCAAGCTACAGGAAGTCAGATTTCAGTTGAATATCAGGAAAAATGTCCTAATTGTTGGACCAACAGAGCAATGGAACCAGTTAACTCAGAAAGTGGTGAGTGCTCCAATTCTGGAGGCATTCAAGAGAAAATGAGACAACCATTTGTCAGACATACTTTGATTTGGATTCTTGCTTTGAGCATGGGGTTGGACTTGATGGTCTTATTGTTTCTTTTTTGTTCCTTCATTATTCTATGATTTTATGATCTAGAACCCCAAAATGCCAATATGTAAACTGTCCTTTGCTGAGACATGTGTAGGTACATAACTGCATGTCAGCTCTGTAGTTTGACATCATTTTGATTAAAAATATAAAAAATCAAGGTGTATGGACAACAAAAATGACTAATATTCTGGCATGCAGATCTAGGTTAAGGCATACTGGGGCCCAAAGCCATATCAAGTTTAATAATGTACCATAACGCACCCCCACAAAAAAGGAATTTTCTGTAAAATTTGAAATATATTGCATATATTGTAAAATTTAGATTCCCCTCATTGCTTGTATAGCTCAGAAAGTTGGAACACCTCACTGTAGAGACAGGAGTTCAACCTCCTTCCCCCATGTCTGCTGGTAGAAGGGCCAGTTGAGATCCCCCATAATATATGTGGCAGATGGAGTTAAGTGCTCTGCCAGTCTTGGGCAAGCTTCATGGTCCCAGAGCACTACTGGAAAGAGTCAACTCATAAACCACTTCTGAGTACTTTATATCTAGAATGCCCTGAATGGGTTGTTGTAAATTGCAATCAATTTGACAGCACATAATTAAAATAAACTAAATTAATTCATAATCTCAGATCCTAAACTGTGATTTATTTAGTTTGTGTGTAAATCTGGCAGTGCATCATACTAGCAATAGGCAAATAATGGTGCTTTACTACTATTGAGGCTAATTTTGCTAATGAATTCTTAAGTAAGCCAAAAGCAATACGTGGACTGTGGTTTCACTGCTGTGGTTGCATAGACTCTAAGAGCAATGCATACTCCTCTAACCATCTACTGTAAACCTATTTTGGAGGCAGGAATTAACATATTTTCAGTTACAGATGGATAAACAGATGGATGGAAAACTCTACTGAATAGAGTGTTGGCTGCATGTCATTCTGTGACTGACAGCCAATAAATATCATATGGAGTAAACCTGCAAACTAATATGATGCTGTTTACCAAATTGCATCAAAATGGGATGGGCTGCTTGCCAAAGTGTCATTAGAGCAAATGTCATGGAGGGCGAAACAACCTTTTACAACGTGTTCACACACCTCAGTTTAGTAATCAATATTCAGTGAAGTGTGCTGGAGGCAGGTGTCTGTCTCTGTGCAAGGTCCATGCAACCTGGTTTTCTAGAAGGTCCCACATTTTCCACTACGTTGAATGTGTTTGAAAGTTGCAACATTTGTTCACGGCAAAACTTCTAGATTTTTTTTTTACATAGCTTTATTAGTTTAATATCCAAGTATGGAACAGCTCAAGGAGGAATGCCCAATAGTGTTTCCTGAGTGACCTGGCTAGACAGGGACTTTTAGTGTTTTTGACTTGATGATGATCAATTTTATGCAGGATGATATTGAATACTGTACTTCCAATATACAGTAATAGAAGGCTTGGTGACAGCCCTGAACTTCTCTCCCCTCCCTTCTCCTTGGTTGAAACCATTATTTGCCAATTAGCTCTGTACCAGGGCATGAACAGCCTTGGAGAGCAATAAAGGCAAGATGGTATGGCCTCCCAAATAATGGGAGCTTTCTCCCCCCCTTTTGGCCTGCTCATCCCAGGCACAAAATAACAGAACTGTGTTTCAAAAGGGCAATCAAAACCATGACTCTTTGTTTTCCACTCTCTTGACAAACTTATTAGTTTCAGCCATGAAATGAACATTGGAAAATATTGTGCACTGCCAGGTCATTTATCCTCTTCTTTGTAGGCTTAATGCTAGTACAACTATGAATTCTTTCTAATCCAAAGAGGTACTTTGCACATACTTAAGGGTCAGGGAGAATGTTGTAAACCAACCAGCCAACCAACCCACCCACCCATCCACCAACCAACTTCATGTGCTCATGTTCTCTTACAATGTTTCCTTACCCCGCTATCACACTTTTCCCCTTACAGGAAAACATGGAAAACCTCACTGAGCCAATAAAATAATTTATTTATTTAAAATATTTATATATTTACATTTAAATATAAAATATTACCTATTAATTGTTTAAAATAATGGTATGATTGTTTTGATCCTAGTCATGTGTTTGTTCTTTAAATTAAACCTTACGAAAGAAATCTCGTTCCCTGTAATTTTCATTGACACATGATGAAGGATAATTGGCTGTGCAGAAAAGAAGCTTTTATTCTCTACCTCAGCAAAAGTATTGACAAAATGTTTGAAAAGCTGGATCAGCCTTCTCAATCAGTGGTTCCTAACCTCGGCTAACCCAGGATTGTTATTCCCAGAAGCCTTCACCACCAGCTGTGCTGGCTGGGTTTTCTGGGAATTGAAGTCCAAGAATACCTGGGCTACCAAAGGTTGAGAAAAAACTGCTCTAAATAACTCTGCATCCATAGCAAAACTGAATCTCTGATTTTTCAGCTGCTATGACAACTGACAATAATGTACTGCACCCAATGAAGTGTTGTGAAATTCTACAGTTTGCTTTATATAGATCTGAGAGTCCATTCCTGGGCAAAAATTATCTGATATATTTGTTAACAGTACTGTGGTACTTCTGATACGAACAACGAAAAAACCTCTGAGGGCTTTTCTGTGACTCCTTCACCTAATGATTTTTAAATACAGCATCTAAAGATGTTTTCCTATGCTCTTAAAAAAATTGCAAGTCTAAAGATGAATACTTGCATCAAAACACTTCGCAATAACATTTCTTCAAACACGACTCCTTCATAAACTTTCCCATGCCTCCTGTGTAGCGTTCAGCAATCCTTTAAAGTCAAGGATTATAGGCCAAAGTAATCCTACTCATCTATTTGTCCTCAAGTGTTGCAAAGTGTGATAGCTCCAATGAGCCATCAGCAAGGGTGGGTTGTTTGTTTGTTTGTTTGTTTGTTTGAATGCTGAGCTGTGAATTCCTACCACTCATGATGGGAAACAATGAAGGAATTGCACAGGAATATATTGAGGACAGAAATTTAGCCTGTGGGATGGAGACATTTCATAGATCTGAGAGCATTTAGTTCTGCAACATCATGTCAAATGTTGCAAAAAATATATTCAAAACATGGGATTTTATCCAGTAGAGTCTGGCAACTGTGAAATGGATACTGCTGCTGGAACACAGTCCCACTCCCCATACAAGCCCCAGCTCCTGCACTGTTTTGCAAAGACTTTGATGGATCTTAACGTTGTTCAGGCTTTTGAATATTGGCTAGAATCCCGTTACATATTGACATCGTAATTCCATCAGTGTAAATTTGAGCAGCACATTGCTGCATGTCAAGAAGGAATTGTACACATTTGCTATTGCACATCAAGTCACATAATTGCTGTGCAATAGCAAATGCGTACACCAGCTTCTTAACTTGATGCAATTTGCTGTGGAAATTTGCACCACCATACCACTGACTCTCTTTTGCCAGAGAAAGGTATGTAGTCCCTTGTAGTCTTCTGTGTAATACTTTCATGGGCTTTAGTTTCCAGACCTGAGAAGGGCTGTTAATGACAGGGTGTTTTGGAAGTTATTAATCTGTATAGTAGCCAGAAGTCAGATGTGACTTGACAGCCCATAACAACAAAGGGGTTCAACCAGAAAACAAACCCAGCCACTGCCCCCCTTGGATGTGAAGTCGGATTTTTTTGGATCCCAGCCTCTGTGTACTTCTGTGTGGTAATTTATCACAAACTGAACGCTCCTTTACGACATCCACCATCCATGCAAAAATAGGAGATAAACACTTTCTAAAAGAATTATTAAACGGTATATTTTCATTTTTCCAAAACCAACAAAGCATTTTTCTTGGGACAAGAACTTTCTTCTAAAGAGCAAAGTTACTGAATATAGCTTACTATGGCCCATTAATCTTGAACTGTTCTTTATTCACTTATTCCTTTTCCTGTAAAGCCAGACCTTTCTGATTCTAATATGACACAATGGGGTACAGGCAATGTATATTAAAGGGTATTTAAAAAGCACCTCAAATAGCCATGAGAATGGCACATATGCAACATATATCAGGTTGATACTACAGCATCTTCAGATTCGCAGTTTAGTGAGCTACTTGGGATTCTCTATTGTATGTTGTGGAGTAATCAAGTAAACATCTCCAAGTACTTTTGTCAGGGCGCATCACAGTAGACACTATGTGGCCCTCCAGCTGCTTGACTTCAACCCCTGGCATCCCTCACCATCAGCTATGCTGAGGTAATTTTGAGTTCCATTCTATCAATACCTAGGGGAGGACAAGTTGCACATCTCAGCCTATTTTTAATATTATGTAAGTAGAGATCTTGTATAACAGTCCTTCTTCTCTGTCATACACCCATGCTGTGGACTGTCAAATCTGCTCTGAGGGCTCCTCATCCCCTGGCCAGATTTGGGCATCATGCAGGAGAAATCTATTCTCCCAACAGTGTTTGTTCTTGTGGTAGATGGACACCATTAGATAACAAAATCACAATATGGTCTTTAAAACAGGATGAGGGAAGAGAAGGTGGCTGTATAGCATTACCTTCACACCCAGAAACAGGGTAAGTGCTGCATGCTAGAGGGAACACGGCAACGATTCTCATGCAGATGATGTATTGAATCACTAGTGAGTGGTATAGATTTCAGGTTGATTGCTTTATGGGCACAATCTACCCCCCCCCAACTGTTTATTCCATGGAATCTCAGATACCAGAAAATTTATTGACTTCAGCAAAGCCTTTGACAAAGTGACCCATGATATCCTGACTAGCAATCTAACTAGGTGGGGGCTGGATAGATCAAGTGTTAGGTGGATACACAATTGGCTACAGAATCATACTCAGAGCATGATGATTAATGGGTCCTTCTCTAACTGGGAGGAGGTAACTAGTGGGGTACCCCAAGGCTCAGTCCTGGGGCTGGTGCTCTTCAATATTTTTATTAATGACCTGGATGAGGGAATGCTTGTCAAATTTGCAGATGATACCAAATTGGGCGGAATAGCTAAAAGACAGAAACAAAATTCAAAATGACCTTGATAGGATGGAGCATTGGGCCAAAAGCAAGAGAATGAAATTCAACAGGGATATAAGTGCAAAGTACTGCACCTTGGAAAAAGAAACCAATTGCAGTTAAAAGATGGGGAATACCTGGCTCAGCAAAACTATGAGCGAGAAGGATCTTGGAATTGTCGTAGATCACAAGCTAAATATGAGCCAACAGTGTGATGTGGCTACAAAAAAAGAAAAATGCTATTTGAGGCTGCAATAATAGAAGCACAGTAGTATCTCGGTTTACGAACGCCTAGGTTTACATAATTTTAGGTTTACGGCCGGAAATCCGTTGAAAATAATGCCTTGGGTTACTTTCCCCCCCGGTTCTTTTCGGTTTGCGAAGAAAGTTTCCCCAGGATGCATTGTGCCTGGAGGTTTGTAGCGCCGCCCCTGTTCCTATGGCAATCCGCGTTTTGGTTTACGAATTTTCCGAATTACGTAACATTCCGGAGAACGCATTAATTTCGTAAACTGAGGTACTACTGTATAGTTTCCCATGAGGTGCTAGTCCTCCTCTATTCAGCACTGGTTAGGCCTCACCTTGAGTATTGTGTCCAGTTCTAGACACCACACTTCAAGAAGGATGCTAACAAATTGGAAAAAGTTCAGAGGAGGGCAACAAGGATGATCAGGGGGCTGCGAACCAAGCCTTATGAGGAAAGGCTGAAAGAATTGGGCATGTTTAGCCTTGAGAAAAGAAGACTGAGGGGTGATATGATAACACTTTTCAAATATTTGAAAGGCTGTCATACAGAGGAGGGGCAAGATCTGTTCTCAATCATCCCAGAGTGCAGGGCATGCAACAATGGGCTGAAGTTAAAAGAAGCCAGATTTCGGTTGAATATCAGGAAAAACCTCCTAACTGTTAGAGCAGTACGGCAGTGGAACCAGTTACCTCATGAGTTGGTGAGTGCTCCAACACTGGAGGCATTCAAGAAAAATTTGGATAATCACCTGGCAGATATGCTTTGATTGTATTTCTGCGTTGAGCAGGGGGTTGGACTTGATGGCCTTGTAAGCCCCTTCCAACTTCACTTTTCTATGATTCTATGATTCTTGTGATGTAAAATGGGTAATCACATTGTATGAGATACACAAAGCAGACAGTGAACACGTAAACTGAGAACACAGAAATCTGAAGGGGGGCGGGGAGAAAGATTCATTTTGCAGGATGATTAAAGTTTCTAAATAAACATAAACTCTAAGTTTAAACATCAGTTGAGGAGACCACCTGTATTTCAGGAGGTTGCTCCCTTTAAATAATAATTTGCAGCCATCTTGCTAGGCAACTACCAAATGGAAATTTCTCTAATTACTAATTGCTAATTTGTATGTGTTTACCACACTAACCTGTATTCAATTTCATAGTGTTTGTATTGCATTTTACCGTTCAGTGCTTTAGCTGGTTTTCTTTAAGTAACTAATTCTTTCTCCACCTGCTCTCCCACCTACATCCTACAATACAAATAACATAGAGATCCACAGTAGACAGAGCCATGATACTGTTTTCCTTGAGAATAAGAGAAAGCCTTGGCAAGGATGATGTTCCTTCTTCTATGTTACATTAACTGAACTGGACACAAATGATGGGGCTCATTGTGGTAACTTTTCTTAACCCAAGAAGGCAAATAGATACTAGAATGAAGGAGGTGTTAGAAGTCTCTGAGGCAGATTAGCTCCGGTTTATTAATCCATTTAGAAGGTGTGGTGCAAGTGTAGTGTAGTGGATGGAATGATGGATGAGGATGTAAGAGACCTGAGTTCAAGCCCCAACTCAACCACGGAAACTCATGGGGGTAGCAATGGTAAAACCATTCCTCAAACTTCTCCCATACCTTGAAAACCCTATCAGGGTTGCCATATATTTGCATGCAATTTGAATGCATATAAGACATAAAAGAAGGATGCCAAGGTGCACTTCTGAATGCAGATTTTGAGCGTTACTTTGCAGATCCAGGTGGTAAAGAGAACATTGTGAAGGCCTGGGACAAGGTATTGAAAATTTATAGTGAGTGAAAATGTGGCTGGATCTTGTTCTCTGTCAAGATGACAAAAGGAACAACGGTTCGTGCATGGAAGCATGGTGAAACCAGCCAACTGTCAAACAAGAAATCTTTGCTCTTAACAGGCAATGAAAGGAAATTATGGTTGTGCCTCATTGTATACAGAATAAACCATAAGGCTGTCAATATGAACGTGGAGATAGAACACACACATGCACTAAAGGGCAGGAACCTTGTACTTCAAAGAGATATTATTACTGTAAAAGAGAAAAAAGCATGTGTGTTGGGGTTTTTGAAAAGGTTTTGGCTTTTTGAAAAGATTGATCATTGTGTCTTTTTCAACAGCCGCTCACATGGGTTAGCTTTCATTCATTGTAAAGGCTTAAAATACTTTGCTTCTGTGAAACATATTAATGGGAAAACCTACATTCCAGCATTTAAGTAATTTCATTTGTTGGGTAGGGGAACGTTTTAAAGAGAAAAACATCCACACCCTCTCAAATGCTTGTGGTTCACAAGCATTATACTTGCCTGAATACATGCAAAGAGAGCACCTTTATTTGATCAGATCTTATCAGCCTGTGTAGCAATAAAATCCTTGCTCTTTCACAAGCTTTGAAACTACTTTAATAAAAGACTCAGTTGCTTGCCAACTCCTCCACATGTTTAGCTAAGGGGAAAAATGGTTCTGCTAACCATGCATAAAAGAAACAGGGCTGTCTTAAGTACACCCTTCATCTTCCAAAGCTGCTGCTAATCAAGAGAAGTAGACAAAAATACAGAATCCATGTCATCCGAATTAAAATTTTCTGTTTCTGGTACAAATTCACCCAAAGTACCAGACTGATATGTAAATCACAATGGCATATTGCATTTCGTGAATACCTCCTTGCCAAATGGCTACCCACAAATGTTCATGAAACAAGGCCAGTGGTTGGAGGTGCTGGAGCAGTTCTAGTAACAGCTCTTTATTTCCATAAAGTGAAAATGCAAAGTGGAAAAAAAAACCCTATTGAATTAAAGTAAGTTTGAGAAATATTTTTCACATCAGTTGCCTACACTAATCAGGCTCCTTTCTTATCCTTAGCAGAATAATATTCCCTCCGTTTCAGTTATCTGAAGATGTTCTGATGGAAGGCTGTCTTCTTTGAAGTTGAAGAAGGAAACAATGGTAAATCTGAGATCTTTCTTAAAAACTGATGCAGAGGTATCAGCTATTAGTGAGAGATAGGTTGACTTTTAACAAGCATAATGCACTACTGTCCATAGGAAGGTGTGCTTGGGGGTCTGCGTAAAAGGAAGGTCAGATACAGACTTTCAGGCGATACAAAATGTCTGCAATTTAATTTATTGTATCCATAACGCTTACTGTGACAGAAGTAGCATACTGGAAAAGTCAAGAACAGGGCACTGACCAGCTGACTGGGTATGGCCATTTGATGTTTCTCTGGGGCACAAATATAATGTGGTTATTTGCAGATCCGTGGAGCATGTGACTTCTGAGCACTGGTTTGGGCTCTGAAGGAACCTGAGAGAGGACAAGTTTGATGCCTGCTACACCCTGAGACCTGGAGTGTTTTGGGGGACTAGACAGCTGAAGTGGCAACTGACAAAAATTAAGAAGATGAAGAATACCAAAGTCCTAGATTTTTCCATTGTTTTCTATGGACACTTATAATTTCCTGTCTTGATCTCCAAAAACGTTTCAAGAAAAAACACATAGGTTTTTCCCCCCCTGAACCTATGTGTATAATTCTGTTTCAGCTTCTCTGTGAATCACTGATTCACAAAACATTAGTCAAAATTTTTTCATTATAAGTAGGTTCAGAATAGGACTTCCCTTAATCATATGAGTTATTAGTAATTAATTAGTATGTATCCCCAGTAATTACTAATAATTTTTGTTATTAAGGATATTCAATAAATAAGCTAATATGAACATGCTATTTTATTTTATTTACCTCCTTTGTCCTTGTTAATAGGCCAGGATGCAATCAGGTGCCAATATAAAACATATTCCACTGAACTGCATACAACCTCCTTAGGATGGGATACATTTCATTACACCAACAGACAGCTCTGACTGCAGGATCAGTTTCTTTAAGACAACATTTCTATTAAGGTTGAGCCTTATGAAAGGTACAGTCATGGACAAAAATATTGGCACCCTTGCAATTCTGTCAGAAAAGGCAACCCTTCTCTCAGAAAATTGTTGCAGTTGCAAATGTTTTGGTACTCACATGTTCATTTCTTTGGTTTGCGCTGGAACAACACACACAAAAAAAAAATAGAGAAGAAAAGTCAAATCTGATACAATCCCACACAGAAACCCAAAAATGCACTGGCCAAAATTATTGGCACCCTTAACTTAATATTTGGGCGCACCCCCTTTGGAAAAAATAACTGAAATAAATCGCTTCCTGTAACCATGAATGAGTTTCTTACACCTCTCTACTGGAATTTTGGACCACTCTTCTTTTGCAAACTGCTCCAGGGCCTTCAGATTTGAAGGATGCCTTCTCCCAACTGCTCTTTTGAGATCTCTCCACAGGTGTTCTATGGGATTCAGATCTGGACTCATTGCTGGCTATTTCAGAACTCTCCGGCACTTTCTTTGTAACCATTTCTGAGTGCTTTTTGAAGTGTGTTTTGGGTCATTGTCCTGCTGGAAGACCCATGATCTCTAGTGGAGATGCAGCTTTCTGACACTGGCCACTACGTTGTGCCCCAAAATTCTTTGGTAATCATCAGATTTCATGACACCGTTCACACAGTCAAGGCATCCAGTGCCAGAAGCAGCAAAGCAACCCCAAAACATCTTTGAACCTCCACCATGTTTGACTGTAGGGACTGTGTTCTTTTCTTTGAATGCCTCATTTCTTTTTCTGTAAACAGTGCCATAATGTCCTTTACCAAAAAGCTCTACTTTTGTCTCATCTGTCCACAGTATGTTCTCCCAGAAGGATTGTGGTTTTGTCACATAAGTTTTGGCATACTCCAGTCTTGCTTTTTTATGCCTTTCTCTCCCTTAGTTTCCTGTCCTACAGGTGAGGTTTAGGTGATAGAAAAGGGGAAGGCAAGCATGGACCTAAATTCTTTTGCAGCCTGGAAGCTGTCTTCATATTTATTTTTCTGATCTAATTCACAAACAAGAAGAGGTCCCGGATCTAAGACTTTCCATCTGGGAGGGAGAGAACTATAAGGTAAGTCTCTCTTCTCTGCTGAGCCTTATCTCTGCTTGGTCAAAGTATGGAGCACTAAAGTGTAATCCTCCACACATCTAAAGACTCTTCGGCAAAAGAAAATGGGATCTTGCTCACCTCCCCCAATGTATCCTGTAGGATAGGAAACTAAGGATGAGGAAAAAAGAAGAGGGAAAAGCCACTGCAAACCAAGTTTCTCAAATTGACACTCCATATAGAAAATAATGTCTGCATAGCTGTCTATTTTGTTTTTGGTATTTATTACTAGCCCATCTTAGGCTGGCAGATTCCATGTTGGGCTCAATCTTACACAAATATTCCTGTGAGAAGGATACAGTCAAATTAAATACTTTATTTGGATATTATGGATAAGGGAGGATGGAGCTATCAGACTATTCCAAAGGAAATAAAAACAGCCTATTTTCTGAACAATCGATACTCTTAATGAGGGACTTTGTATGTAGCAAGAATCGTCCATGGTATCTCTAAAAGACATAAGGATGTCAGACTTAATAAACTGTTTTTAGCTGTATAGAACCAAGGCAGAGGATTGATGGGATGGAAAAATACAGGTTGAATTGTGATAAAGTGTTGACTGGGACTGTACCACTTTGGAATAGTGATGAAAGAACAATATTTTACTCTAGTTTTAAATTAAAATTAATAAAATGAAACAAACGGTACACAAAGGTAGCAAGCTAGGATTATTGGTGGAAAAACTCTTTACCTAGACTTTTTGAGGACATGCTTGTTTTCCAGGTATGGCAAACTCCTTTACTTGAGAAGACAATCCAAAACCTGATGTGGTATAGTCCAGGGAAGGCTCTATTGTATGTTCTTCCTACAAGTCTGAGTCAGGTCTGAATCAGAGCGCAAACCTAGAATTGATACATGCAGTACTTTGAATATTTTACTTTCATAGGCAAAATTAATTGACATTCATTGAATAGGTTCAAGAAAAGATACCATGAGTCATATTACTTCTTGCACTTTGAAGGAATGGATTGATGACAGTCAAATTAATAAATTTTAAACCGTTGTGATATTTAATAACCTATTTAACAGAAAAATTATTATCTATTAATAGTGCAAATGTTAACTTACTTAAATGAGAGAATGACAGCCATAACTAAAAGGTTCAAGATAAAATGGTTCAAGGTAAAACAAATCATCAAGTTAATTTAGTACTGCATGATTTACTATGCCTTGATAGCTAATTATCTTTTTCTTAAATTTTAATGAAGCAAGCAATGATTTGCTTTGTTGTTAATTTTCTACTGAAAAGTGTTGTAACAATAATAAAAACAATAGTCACCGTTGTCTTATAGTATTTGGTAAAGTTGATTGTTCCTTTATCTGTGACATTTTTGTGTACAGATAATTTTCTAATTTTGAGTGGGTGACCCAACTTGGGGTGGGATGTAAACTTCATGTAGCCAGCCATGTCACTGGGCAGCTTCAGGTTTGCAAAGGAGGCCCTGACTAAATTGGTCTCTGAGCCCAATCCCACCTCTTTGGGCCCATTCCCCTTTATGCTTACTGAAGTAAAATGAGGATCCAGTGACCTTTACTGCTGCAGGTAGGAAACAGGAAATGCTTATTTCCTGTTCTACTCTGGAGCCCCACAGCACCTTAATGTTAATTTTTTTCCTGTTATTCCGCTGGATGCCCAAATAGGAAGGAATGAAGGGAGCTGGGGAGAAAGTGGCTTTTTGGTTGCTGAGTATTATCATTTCTGCCTGCCTCAGAGTCGTAGTACAAGCAGTGGTTACTCCCAAGCTGTTCCTCACATTACTCTGGCTGGACAGACATCTCAGAAGAAGCACAGTTAGCTAACAACAGAGGAGACCCACTGCTACTGCAGACAAAGGATGCAAATCTTCAATTAGAGAGAAAAGTAGAGATGCTGCAGAACCCCAAAGCAGTGTAGCTGATAGCTGCAATAAGTAACAGCACTTGAAGGAATACAGGGCATCACCATTTTCATTTCCTCACAAGACCTGGGAATCAAAATGCTAAGAAAGAGAGGAACAGATCAAAAGGAATCCCAGAATAGTGAAGGCTTTGGCATTGTAGAGTTCTGCCAGAATGTACTGGTTGACCATGTCTACTGCTAATGCCAGGACCACGTATCACCCTTGCTTTTCCTCTCCTGAAAGCAACTCTGCGGACAGCACATCCAGGAACAAAATGGAGGAAGGACAGCTCTGTTCCCATCTTCTCCAGCATATAAAAAGTATTGTGGCTCAGGATGAAGTCTGGTTCCTCCATTACTGACAGCTTGATATAGATTTTATCCTGTAGTGAAGATCCTCTTTTCCAACCATTTTTATTGTATATATTTTTGCAACTGACAACAGTGATTTGTTTTGCTGTATATATTATTTTTGCAACCGACAAAGGATGTTTTAGTTTTACATCACATTAAATTGGTAGATCAAAATAATGGCATACTCTCTTCTGACAGACCAAGAATCGCCTCTGGACAGTTTGAGTTTATTTCTTTGAAGTAGTAGTTGCAAAACAGGACAAAATAGAAAACTCTCCAAGTCAAATAAGCAAAAGGAACCCAAGTCCAAGTAAATCAGCTTATTTATGGTGATTAAAAGTAGGAAAAGACACAATATTGATCCTTGAGGTTTCCCACTGATTATTTTTCTTCATTCTAAAATTCTCTGTTTATTCATATTTGCTGCAAGACTGTACAAATTTAAACTACGTACACAACAGATGTTGTACACTTATTATTGGAAAAATCATTAGAATTCTCTCTTATTTTGGATGAGATCAAATCAGAAAGGAAATGTGTGGTTTGTTTCAAACATAACACTAAAAATTTAGAGGGAAAGCAATGCTGTTATGTGCATGTCACTTCTGAGTAACTTCCCTTGAAAAATTTATGGCAGCGTATGCCCTCATATATCCTTTGCTACTACCCTTCAGTCCAATTGTTACAATCATACATTTGCTTTCAAACTGGAAATATGCTTCAATGTGAAGTGTAATCAAAAAATAGTACACTTATTCATATTTAATGTTCACAAGAAAAAAAATATTTATTTAACACTGTTATTTTCTAGCTACCAATTCTTTTAAATACATTTTTGAGGCAATATACTTGAATGCAATATTTAATGTACATATAATGCAACTTGGGGAAAGATGTATATTTTTTAAACAGTGAAAAAAACAGTGTAATATAATGGTCAGAGTGTTAAGCTGAGGCACAGAAGCAATGAATTCTTATCCCTACTTGGCCATAAAACTGACTGAAGCTGGCTAAAATCAAGGTTATGCTTCTGGGGGATTTGGATGAGCTCATGTGGGGAGATTTCCTTACTTGACCTTAGAAGTGCCTTCTTAGCATGTGTCTTACTAAATCTAGTCAGTTCTGAATTGGGGTATTGCTTACTCACAGCATTGGCTCCACAAATGTTTAGACGTGATATGCTTCACAACTTAAATTGTATACGTAAGTATATTGTGCAGAATCCCATTGGAGATTTATACTGGCATTTGTATAGTTTCATAGATCATGGTGGGGAATTGCCACTAATTAAGAAGTTATCACCCGGGTTCCTAGTCACATGCCACTTATGCACTTGTTGCACAACTAGGAATGTGAGTGGCAACTTATTAATTGGAAGAAATAGACACATTGCACTTATTCCAGTGTAAATCAACAAGATTCTGCCATTGAGTATAAAGCCAAGAAATCTCAACAACTATTATTTTTTATACAAACAGTAACCTTCCTGCTTGAAAAAATAAAGGCCATATTTTATGTTTACTACTAGTGCTAAATTAAATGAGTATTTGCATTTAAATGATTTCACTCTCCTTTTTGAAGAAGTCTATTAGTTTAACACAGAAGAAAGAAAGCATTTCATTAATATCCTGTTCGTTTTTGTGAGTCTGCTCTGGCCTTGGCTGGCTAGCATAGTGGGTATATCACCTCCTTGGGTGCTGTGGACCTGCTTTCTCCATGCGGTACACCCGGGGCAAGGCCAGGGAGAACACCAGTGATGCCCTCTCAGGCACAGTGGTGGTGATGGTTGGGCTGGGGATAAAAGGTGGACCAGACGACTCAGATCACTGACATTATGTGGAAGACTGGGCTGCACATGAGGGAAAAGTCATCCGTGCCAAGCCACCATGAGAGGGCTGGCAGCAATGTCTGAAGAAGCTGCCAGAGTAAGATGGGAGGGGGGAAGGCTACAAGATCCAAGGTGCCTGGAAAGCTAGAGAGGTGCCAGGTGCTGGAGACAAAACAGGCAAGCAGCTGGTCCCCTGCCCTCCTGCCTTTAAGCCTGGTTCTCCAGCTACCACACACAGCCTGATCTCTGCCTCTGTTCCTAGCCATCTCCCAAAGCAATTTCTGCCAAGCCTCTGGGTTGTGACGCTCAGGAGGGGGTATGGACAAATGTTCCTCCTGTCAGGGACCAAGGACTAGGGGGTGTGGCCATGGAAGGGCTGTGTGCCTCCAAGTTCAAAAGCTTGCTTTTTCATGCAGTCCTCTCTTATGTAGCACTTCTGTTTAAATGGAAATAAAGTGTAAGACTAAACAGCAAAGGCATGTGACTGTCTTTTCGCATGTAACCATTTTCACGACTTTTCATCGTTGATGGTGAAGGACTACGAACTATGAAGACATTTCCAGATAGAAAATACATCATTTACAATTTGATTGCTGCTCTTAGCTTTGCTGATCGCCCTCTTGGGTTATTTTCAATATCCTTTGCTTGGGGAGTAAGCACTTTCTTCAGTGCAGATGTCCATTTTGAATTCTCACTTTCCTCCTCTTGTTCTGAAAAGTTATCTCTCCTTTGCCGGATCTTCTGTCTTATACTGAGGTTATACTTTTCCGACATATCTATTCCATGAAGAAATCGCTTGATGATGCGATCTTCTAATGAATGGAAAGAAAGAGCTACAAAGCGACCTCCAGGTTTTAGAAACTTCTCAGCAGTTTTCAATCCAGCATATAGTTCATGCAATTCATTGTTGACAAATATGCGCAAGGCTTGGAAACTTTTGGTAGCAATATGTGTCGGTCTTTGAAGTAAGTCTTTTCGAGCATATAGAGATGATTCAGACAAGGCACCTATTTTTATAAAAAAGGGAGAGAAAGAATATTACTGTTTTGGCAACTGTACACTCCATATTGGCTCTGGGCTACTACTTTTGTCTCTCCTAATGACTTTTGTAAAAAGCCTTTTCAGTGTTTTTCATATTTGCGTACAACACAAGCAATATTAGTTTAATAACTGGAACAGTGGTAGTAAGTCACAACCAGATTACACCTATTTGAATCAATGGAACTTGCAAAGGAGTTGACTCACCAAATCCTAACTGATTTCACTAGGTTGAACCTAGTGTGACATTACACTCAGCAATAGCATTTCATCCATTGGGCTGAATTATGATGATTAAACTAACGTCAACATATAGTTTATCTTTTCATTTTTTTTCTCCCTTGTCCTCACTCTTTATGTAATATTTTGTTTGATGAAAAGATCTGAAGATCTTGAAAGCTTGCATATTTCTGCAATCTTTAGGTTAGGCTAATAAAGATTTTACCCTGAAATATCTTATGTCCAACCAATCTTTGCTCCATGAATTAAACATATATCAATAAACAATGAATAGATATAGCTTATGAAAGCCAAGTATCAGCTGATGAACATTTATTTAGTCATAAATCATGTTTAGATGCTAAAGCTGTGGATGGATGATAATTATTACGCAGAATAAACCACAATTCATAAGTAAAATACAAACAGAAGCACTGTTAGTATGTAAATGATTGTTTCAGATTCTGCTGCACTTGCTTTTTCAAAAAAATCACTTGTTTCTCATCACAAATGCATTATAAATATCAGATACTGTTATTATTTATGCTCAACTGGGAGGTATGATGCTATTTTAAGAACTTGTTAGTCATCTTTTTATAATATTTCGGGGCCGCTTGTCATATTTATTAAAACTCTGACAATGCTACAATCCTAATTATTCTATTGCAACAGTGTACTAACTTAATAATAAAAATGCTATTTTAGTTGGAAAGAAGATGATACAAGCATTCTCTACTTTCCCCTATTGATACCTGTAACATTACAAGGTTATTGCAGAGGATAACCACAATAGACTATGTGGTGCTGCTTACACTCACTTCTGTTCGATTGCCATCATCACAATAGAATCTTGTTCAGCTGCATCACAGCTAAACAGCCATACCAGCGTCACTCAGCAGGGATATATCCATTGTACAATTCATCAGATCAATAAAAGAGGTAGACAGAAACATTGCTGAAATTGCAGAAAATCCAAAACATGCAAAAGTAATTTGGTAGCCATGCCGCTGAAGTTACAATCTGAATTAGTTACATTACCTAGGAAATTTTTTGTTCTACACACTGTTGTTATGTATTGTCAAGCTGGAACCGACTTATAGCAGGGCTTTCAACTGAGATATTCAAGGAGTGGTTTTATCAGTTCCACTCCCCCACTGAGTTTCCATGGCTAGGTGGGATTTGAACCCTGATCTCCAGAGTCCTAGTCAATCACTCTATTCACTACTACATTACACTGATTATACACATTAGGTTACATGTATTCATCCAAGATGATGGCTGTTGTCTAGCAGAACAATCAAACCACATTGACATAAACAGATGAGTTAGTTTCTTCTTTTATTGCTCAGCAGTCCATCCTGCACACCACAGTACAAAAAACTGAAAACAGCGGAATGACAGTTGTTCAATTATTCTTTGAATTATGTCCTTCTTTTCTGCCCTGCCCCCTAGCTGTAAAGCACAGGCCCCAGGTATCTAAATGAAAGCATGCACTTCATGAAATCTACAGAATATGAAAGCATCCAGGCATCTATTTGAAAGCATGCATCGTTTGCCTACATATTAAAAGCAAATAAAAGAATCAGCTTGGACCTTTTGTTTAACATATTATTTACTATGGTGGATAAATGTTTGGCTTTCAGTTCTCATTTCATGTATCCAGTGGACTAAAGAAACAGATGAAGGAAATTTCAGTTTACTGAGCATAATTGGCTGTAGCTTAAATAAAGGAAAGATATGTTGCTTCTGTTGTAGGTTTAATAAATCTAAAAATATACTTTCATCAAAAAATGAAGTTTCATAGTATAAAGCTTCTGAAGCTGATAACAGATATGGGTGGTTGCTTCTACCTTTTTTCCCCTTTAAAATCACTGTGGTAAGCAAAGCGAACAGCTTTCATTTAAGGGAGCAAGTAGATATAAACAGTATCAGTACAGTCAAAGCTCTTGAGACATTAGATGAAACAGCATGCTTAAACCTTGACTATAGATGAAAGTCTGTAATATATATGCTTTTGTGTAGGTGTATGTGCATGGCAGCAGACCCTTCTCACTCAACCAAAAATACCTCATAATATTTAGCGCTTTCTCATTAGGATAGTATGAATTCTGGTGTTCTTTTCCTTTTCTTTTCTAGCTTTGATAATATTTGGATGTGGCAATTAGAACTCTACCTTACCTTCTACAGGATGATTGTTAATGATCACATCCTGCAATTGTATGCATGTGCACACAAAAAGCCATGCCTCTCATAAGGCACCAAGCTGGCAAGCTCTGGTGTCCAGGGCTCAAGGCCCCTCCACAGGCTGCATCACCTACAAGTCTACTTCCGGTTTCACAAAACCCATTTTCTGCCTCAAGGCAAAGGGAGATATGTACTGTTTTTAATGAGAATCATTATTCCAGGGGGCTTCCAGAAAAAGCCCATTTTCCTTCCAAATTGTTTTCAAATCAGGCCTGGGAGGAAGCACATTCATGCACATACTACAGCATGTTGTGGCTGCATGGAGTACAGATCTCTGATCTCTATAAGGCTTACAGTGAGAAAGCCATTCAATGGGTCATTGTGATCAATCTGTCAGGCAGCCTGCAGATACAGTTGCCTGTATATGATATGGTCCAGCTAAGGTATCAGTTAGGGCAGGGGTACCCAACCCCCGGTCGGCCTTGGCAGGACCGGGCCACAGAGACAGATCTCCCCCCCATGCATTCCCCCCACGCACGCCCACATGCACACACAGCCCGCGCACCTGCACGCACGGGTGCCCTGCCCACCAACACATGTGCAGAAGTGCGCCCTACCCACCCGCGAGTGCATCCCACCCACCTGCACATTCACAAGCATGTGCCCCGCCCACCCACAGCTTGCCCCGTCCATCCGCGCATGCGCCCCCACCCACCCGTGAGTGCGCCCCACCCACCCATGAGCGTGGGGGCGCCCCCTCGCACACGGACCCTGCTCCCCCCAACCGGTCTGTGGTTTGGAAAAGGTTGGGGACCACTGAGTTAGGGCAATTACATACATTTGGCATTTGCTTCTCCAGTTTTGTTGGATACTTTTCTATTTCTGTGATCTGACGAGATGGTTAGTATTATTGGAGCAATAAGGCCTATCACTTCTGCTCTACCCTTGCTCATACTGATGTTTATAGAAATGTAAGAATTAGGTGATACCTTTATTGAACCACTAAAAAAAATCACACTAATTGCAAGCTTTAATAGGTAAAATCCCACTTCCTCAGGTTGCGCATCACCCTTTTACAGATAGTGCAGAAAAAACTGTCTAAAAACTTCATAGCAGATGTCCGTGCCAAGTCTGCTTGTATGTGGTGAATCCAGACCCAGGTTTTAAAGTCAGCTGGGAGGCATCCTCCCCTGTAAGCATGGTTTGAATTTTCCATTTGAGGTATCACCTAATTCTTGTTTTTGTGTAATCCTGATCCACATAGGCTTTTCCTAATTCTTTCTGACTTTTATAGGTAGCCAAAGATGAGCAAGGTGCACAACCACATGGAGGCCTCAGTTCCAGAATTTTCTGGAAGGTATGAATTATTCAGAAACATTTCAACGTGCTTTTAGGCCCAGCAATGGAATGGAAATAGCACCAGTATCTCTGTTTGGTGTCGTATGCTGAGAACGAGACAAGGGCAGTGCAGGACTACTGGTTTCGCCTGGCAGCTTTTGCTAATGATCTGGGTATAGTGTTACTGATAATCAAGTACTTATTGGATGGCTGATTCCAGAAAACGATGCTGAGGGACTTTTGTTCAGTGCTTTGGGATGTGTTCTGTCTCAGGGTTCAATCTTATCCCCCATATTGTTTAGTGTCTGTGCTAAATTTGGAATGTTTCAAATATGCAGACAATACACAACTTTTTATCCTCTGTCCAACTCAAGTCTATGGTAGGCTACTGAGGTTGGAAACTACTGCCTAGGGGAGGGCAAAGGCTACGATGTAGGATAACACTAGGAATACGCTTCAATTCTTTAAAAACTTTAATAGTTTTAGTTTTAAAAAATTATAACTCAAAAACCCTTTGCCAAAACTTCCCTTCATTTCCCACAGAACAAGGGTAGACTGTCTGCTAGACCTTGCTTAATTTGATGCTGATACAAAGTCCAATTTCAAAGTTGTAATTTTTTGTTTGGGCTGCCCCTATTTTTAGAATTGCATTATAGAATGTTGATTTGCTTTGCTACACAATAATATCACTGTACTCTTGTGCAGTGATAATCCAGAGTTTCTTGTCAGCGGGGCTGCTGATCTGAGAATGAGGATTTAACTTGTGGCTGAAAGTTTTCACTCCCCTTAAAGGCATAACATAGTAATATGAAGGTGTTCTTGAATGCAGGTGTCAAGCTGTGACCAGAAGTGTTTTTTGCTCAAGTCAGGCTTATCTATCCCTATGTATGGTGGCCAGTAGAGCTGTTTATAGTTGACACATGCCTTGTTTACCCCACATTTATACTAGTGCAATATATCTTACATGGAGCTGCCTTTGAAAAATGTCCGGAGACTTCAATCAGTGCAGGATACAGCAGACTGCTAACTGGGGCTGCTAATTAGGACTGTGTGGCCTTAATTTGCTTCTAGATACAAATCAAAGCACTTGTGATGACTTTTAAAGCCCATTCTGGTTCTCAACCAGAATATATGAAAGACTGCCTTCTAATGTATCAACCTGCTAGTTTACTAAGGTAACTGGCAACTCTCTAATGTATTCCTCTAGTAAGCAGGCTTTGCCAAGGGAGGTTTTCTGTAGTTGTGCCAAGGCTGTGGAACTCCTCCCAAGTGAAATTTGTCTTGTTGGCTTCCTTATGACATTATGGTGAGAAGCAAATAGCTCATCCTTTTCTTTAAAAAATGATCTTGGCCTATAACATCTGGTGTTAGTAGCTGGCTAAGATGGTTTAGCCTACTGCAGCGAGATGCCAGCTATACTGATGCTACTGTACAGACTGTTGGTCCCACTTTGAATTCTTAGGTTTTGATTTTTTAAAACAGGTGTTTCATTATTGTTGTTGTAATAATGATGTCAGTTGTCTTGAAATATTAGGAAAAATAGGAGATAAATACTTTAAATACATAAGTTGTTTTTCCTTTAAGTCAAACAGGGAAGAGAATTAAACATGATCCCGTCTCATCTTAATTTTCACAGGATATCAAGGAGAGGGGGATTTTATTCTTAATCATCTAATTCAGGAATATTAGTGCATCTTGTTCCATCCTCTGAAAATAAAACAAAGTAAAACAGAAACAAAAAAAGTACATTGGCAATGGAAGATAAATGTTGCTTGGGAACAGGCTTTACTACATATAACGGAAGAAAATCTGTATGAGAAGCATATAGTCTAGATTTCATTCATAAAAATGCCATGCTTCTGGCAAGATTAATGATTTAAAATCCCAAAGAGAGAAATTAGCTTTTTTTTAGTTATAGGATATCCTGATGTTCCTTATACTGTTTAAAACCTAACAGATTCATGAGTTAAAATACACTGAAATTTTAGGCTTCAGAATGAAATTAGCAACGTGCCATGCCTGCCAATGGGCAGCAATCAAGTCTCCCGTGAGAGAGGGAGGGAGGGAGGGAGAGAGAGAGAGAATGTGGCAGGCTTTAAAAATTAATTCTGAGTGGGCACATGTTTACAGGAATTTCCTGTAGAATCTGAATCACATTTAATAAGTTTTAGTGACGCAGCTTATGTCCTTTGGTCTATGATCTCTTAATAAATGTTAATATATATCTACCTGAAACTCAGGCAATATTACAAATTTCAAACTATTAATTAAAAGTCTGTGAACTTGGACAGATCTGGATAAAACTAGATTGATCCACCAAGGTTATTTTAAAATGTCTGCCAGCACTTCAATGTCTACTCCCGCCAAGTTAAGTGTAGATGATTATGTAATCTCATTCTAATCTGTTAGCAAATCATACGTTTTAAAGAAATCAAGGAAAATGTATCCTTTTTTTGTTGTTGTTATAGGATACCCTGATGTTCCTTATACTGTTTAAAACCGGACATATCCATGAGTTAAAATATCAAGTAACAAGAAACACCAGTGAGAACTTCAGGGAAGAACACAAGAGATACACTGAAATGTCCAACTTTTAAAAATCACTAAACTTGATGCATACGTTAGATCTTGGTAGATATTTCATGGTCCATGATTGGAAATGAAACAGAGAAAAGATTTTGTAGAACAGCAGCAGCAGCAATAACATAATTGTTAAATCCCGGACAAGCAGCAGCATTGAGACTTCTGACTGCATTGGTGGCCTGAATGTCCACAGAAGCAGGGATTAACTTGTTCTTGAAAAGGTGGTACTTGCTGGAGTTTTGCAACCTCACATGCTGCTGTTAGTAGGTTTGGCTGGGAGGGACCTTTCTGAGCTGGAGTAACTGTCAATCTATCTAGCATTAACCAATCGTTCCTTCCCTGCTTCTGAATTCAAAGAAAGCCTCGCTTCTCTGCTCTGTGTTGTTTCTTTCCCTCTCTGGAGTCTGTTGAAGTCTGTTGTTGAAGGCAATGTTTGTTTGTTTGCTGTTGCTCTGTTCATAACTGTAAGTAATGAAATCCTTTTAAAATTCTGTCTACTAGTAATGTTTCAGAGTGAGTTACTGAGATTGTAAGAGCCAGCAGTGAGAAAAGAGGTGGACTACTCGAGGGAACTTAATGGTATTCTGCTCTGTGAATCCCTGCACTTCTGCTGTGCAGCTAGAGGAATTCAACCAAAATTTCAAAACTCTGCAACAGTACTCATGTGAAGGATAAAGTCTGAAATGTGGGAGTGCTGTTACATCTGGCCTTTGGCTGTTGCAAGTGATGTCAATAGTAGATAGCGGTTTTTAATAATGGACTGTTGTAACAAAGTAATGGTAGCAACCATGCTTGATTACGTCCACACCTTATAAATTGGGTTGCCCTTGAACATCGTTCAAAAACTTACATTGGTTCAAAAATCAAAATGTGGTCACACAGCTGCTGGCTTAGTGAATTATAGATGAATTATATTTCATCAGTTTACCTAGGCGCTGATGTTTAGCTACAAAACTCCAATTTGGGAATCTGGATTTCTCAGTTTGTGTGTGGTCTAAAATTATCTAGTCATTTTCAGACTTCCCTGTCTGTTGGTTGTCAGGCCATTGATAACTGGAAAACACAATTTTTCATGACACCCTGTCTCTGGAGTATTCCTTCACCCCAGTTTTCTATGCCAGATATCCACATTTAAAATGTTTTAAAAAAGGCAAAAAAAATTGTATTGCTGGTTATTTTGAACTACTAGAAATGGAACACCGTTTTACTTGCTGTTGTATGGTTTTCCGTTTTTGCATGTTTTGATGTCCATTTTCATTAAGCCACCACAACTAATTCTGAAAAGGTGGGATAAACAAATGAACCAATATCACACACACACACACACACACACACACACACACACACACACACACACACACACACACACACACACACACACACACACACACACACACAGTGTGTCATCAAGTCAGTTGTGATTCATAGCAACCCTCTCCAGGTTTTTCTAGTAGTGAGTTATCTAAGGGGTTTTTACCATTCAGAAAAGCTGAGAGAAAAGTTTTCAAGAGTGTTTGATTTATATATAAACATGAAATGGAAGCAAGGACCTTAATTCTTATATTAAAAATTAAGGAACAAATCACTTCCTATCCTGGGAGAAATTAGCTGACCAGATGTCCAAGTCCACTCTTCAGGAGATTTGAATGCCTAAGCTCCCATGCACTCTCTGCAGTCTTGACAGCCAGGAAAGCTTTGGGACTGTCTTCAGAGTAAGGTCACAGGTATTCTGCAAATGGTCCTTGAGACTCCTGGATTGGCAGGGCAGGCAAGTCGGTCGTGCTGCTGAAAGGGCTGTGGGGGAACAGGCTTTACAAAGCATTTTTCTGCAGTCATTTTGCACTCCTGCTCCAATTTTTGGCATGAGCAGTTGCCACTGCTGTGCTGTCTGTGTGCTTTAGGCAGCTAGCAGTTATTCACTGTGGCAGCAAAGCATTTAAAACAACATGCATTTCTTTCTTCATTATTATTATTCTTTGAAATACTGGGAATTTGGGGAGGGCTTTCTTTAGTTGGGTAAACTTTAATTCAGAGGCTAGTTCTTTTTTGAAGTTTAGGGTGAGGGTAGGACAGGTGGTCTCTGGGGTCTGTGTGTGTATTTCACCCTTTCCCCACATTTATTCCAGAGTACTTGTGTGTGTGTATCTGTGTTTGTGTGAGCACGCGCTTACTGGTGCCTGTGTGTACTCCAGCCAGTACTCCTGTGTGCTCCAAAAGTACATATTCAATTTTAAAAACTTTTTTCTTCATTATTTTCATTAATGGGACACTGGGGAGGGCTTTCTTTAGTCAGGGTGATCTCTCTCTCTCTCTCTCTCTCTGTCATTTACCCTTTACCCCCCATTTATTCCACAATGCTTTTGTGGGGAGGGGGGGACTAGGTGTCTATTTAATTATTTAGTGGTATACTATCAGATTTCCTGTTCCTTCCCCCCATCGTTACTCAGGCAGTGGGTCATCATAGTGCCGAACAGGGCAGTGGGGCCCTGTGGGATCATTTCACCATGGTGAACAATGACCCATGGCTGGTGTGCTACAATGCCTGCCTTGTGGTGGTCCGGAGGGCGCCAGACCCCGGGCATCTATCATCCACCTCCCTCTGCCAACTTCTGGAGAGGCACCACCCGGGCCTCCTGTCTGGTGAAGGCTTTTTGTCACCATCATTTGTGGGGAGGAAGACAGCAGCCCCAGGGAGAGAAGTGGGGAGTCAGAAGGAGGCACCTCCTTCCAAAAGGACAACCGTGGGGATTGCTAGGACTGGGAGCATGAGCATTCTGTTTATGCTGGACTGCCTCAATGTCCCTGCCATTCATTCCTCTAACCCAGGGGGGAGAAGAAGTAACCTGCTTTTCCAAATGCCTCTGTGCCTGGAGGCAAACCCCACATCAATGACATTCGCCTCTGTGCCTGGTGGCAAACTAAATAATATCTAACACCTCTGTGCCTGGAGGCAAACCCTACCTCAATGCCAAACACCTCTGTGCCTGGCGAACTATCACAGAATCATAGAATCATGAAACTGGAAGGGCCCTATAAGGTCATCAAATCCAACCCCATGCTCAAGGTAGGAATATTTATTTATTTATTTATTTATTTATTTATTTATTTATTTATTCATTCATTCATTCATTCATTCATTCATTCATTCATTCATTCATTCAATTTGTATCCCGCTCCCATTAGTGTCGTAGCACTACTCTGGGCAGATTACAATCTCATAAAATAGAAAACACAAATGAAAATAGAAATATTAAAACTGGTAAGAAAACCCCTTTTAAAAAATGAAAGAAAAAGAAAACCAGATGGCACCGACTAATCTAAGAGCGGATGGTTTTGAGAAGGCACGGAGCTTAGCAAAAAGGAAGGGAGCAACGCCTCCCCTTCCTTTTTGCTAAACCCCGTACCTTCGCAAAAGGCAGCGGTAAAGAGCTGCCTTCCCTTTACAAAATGACCCTCAATTTTTTCTCAAATTATTTAAGGAAAAAGTGTCATTTTATATACGGAAAAATACGGTATATTCTGCATACAAGAGATATCAGGTTTAATCCTTGACATCTCCAAAGCTTATTTGGTCCAAACTTTATTTGCTTTTTACTTACTCATCAGCCAAAATTCTTAGAATGGCTTACAGAATGAGAATATAAAATCATTGTAAATAACCAAACCAATCACAGCAAGCACAGGAAGAGGGGGGGAAACAACTGAAAATCAAGGGGAAATAAAAAAGGATTTCACTTGGCATGGAAAAGAAATGAAAATGGTGCCTGGCAAAACTCCTGAGCAATGGAATTTCAAAGGCCAGTACCAGGACAGAAAAGGACCAGTTTTTGACCACTATCAATCTTAAGTGTCCAGGCAGATTTATGTGGCGAACAGGCAACACTCAGCCACCAGAATTATATATCTCAATAAGTCTTGTTGTTAAGCCAGTCCTGCTAGTACTGGTGATTTAAATATCCCATTGATCAGTTTGTCCTAAAAACAGAGAAATCACTTCGTTGATAACATTACAGTGTTTGAATTAAGACAGAGATGCTGTTACTTCTGATAGTTGTGGTTTTTTCAGCAGTGATAAAATATCCCTCTGCTCTTGTCGTTGCAAGGTTTCACCTTGGTCGGCAAACATATTAGTCTTCTTGTGAAGTCTATAATTACACGAATCAGCTTCAAAGAAGAAGACGACGACAAGGCACATGGAAAAAGTGCTGACATCAGAATAGGATAGACAATATTAGATCCTGCATGATTTCAAGTACAAATAGATCCCTCTGGGACATGGTGGATTAATATTTTTTTTTCTCTTTCAGACACTGCTCAGAATTAATGAGAATACCTGCAACAATGCTGGCAAGCTGCTGGGTTCTGGTGATGGGGTAGATACTGCGTGCCTGAACAATTGCTAAAGCTATTTTCCTGGCATGCTTCTCCTCCCCGTATGTTCTCAGGATGGACGCAAGCTCCTGTTGATCTAAAGCATTCACAACATCCGCAGCGGTGGGCATGTCAGGATACCTACGCACAAGAACAGCCAATTAGTTCACTGACGTCAGCTTTCATTGACAAGGGGTAAAGCTTCACAGCACTGAGACATAAAGTCAAACACACACTCACTGCATACAAGTACTTCTGAGATTCTACAATAAGGAGAAATCATTTTAAAGCAGAAATAGCTTCTATTTTGTAAATTCTCCTATTATTTATGTATATTGATGCTTTTTCTCATCACCTGGACTTTCTAATACCAATCAGCTACAAAGAATTGTTGAGCTCTCTTTCTATCATTAACTCTACATTATAAGAATCCGATTAAAAAGAACAGAACTGAAGCTCAAGTATAATTCAAAAAGGCAAACTACTGCTAAGGTTGCCTTTACTTGCATAATGCCAGAACACAAATTCATTTTACAAGTTTATATTTTCCCAAAGACATCACATTGCTTGATCTATTTCCTGATCAAAAAGGAGAACCTTAATCTCTGTGACCTTTTCCCGCACATCTGGTGTTGTGAAAAATGATCTTCTGTGAAGAAAATGTGAGGTACTTAATGATCACTTAAAGGTCTCACAATTCAGAAATACTACATCTTTCTAAAGAATCACAGTAGAAATTATCAACCTGGATAACATTCGCAGAATACAGGGAATGGCCAACATTTTTTTCATTTATGTTTTCAAGAAATACAAAGACTGCTATGTATGTATTGCTTCTGATTGAGAGTCTGAAGTGCTGCTTGTAGGCAAGGCTATCACATGTAAACACTAGAACATCTGAACCTACCAGAGTTATTACAAAAGGGCAATGTGAAAGAGATAACTTAGTCATCTCAATTTTATAGATGTTATTGTTCTACAAGGACACTGCCATGCAGACTGGTTTTTTTGTCATACTACAAGTCAGAATTGATTTGATGATACTATATTATTATTAGTTTTATAGTTCAGGAGAGTTCTAGAGTAATAAGGAAAATGCATATGCAAATTGAGATATGCCACAAATTACAGAGTAGAAGCTATTGTGTGAAATGGAACTGGCCTAAATCTAGTTTGATACCCATGAACAGACTTCCATTCTACCTAGGAAAACCTGGCTCAGAAGTGTTCCCTAGCTCTTTGTGGCAGGACTTTGAAGTGCCTTGGCAGCTCCAGCCAGGAAATCATCCCAAAAAAAAAGTGAAGTGTGCTGCTTATATACTGTTCTATAGTGCTTAAAGCATTATCTTGTGGTTTACAATTTAATTATGCAGGCCATGCATTGCCCCCCTCCCACCCCAGCAAGCTGGGTACTCAAATTACTGACCTTGGAACGCTGGAAGGCTGAGTGAACCTCGAGCTGGCTACCCGGGATTGAAACCAGGCTGTGTTCAGAGTTTTGGCCGCAATACTGCAGTTTAATCACTGCGCCACAAGGCTTCTCTTTAAATTGGATTTCACTCTTTAATGATATTGATTTCCTTTTCTTTTTGATATTTTTTTAAAAAGGCAACAAAACACAACCCAAAGATTTGGGTTGAATGGCAGCTGCCAAAGCAGTTCAAGTTTATACTGGATGGGTTTAAAATTGTGCAATAACTACAAAAATAGTCTTGGGGGGGGGGGGAACACTGAGAAAATGAATTCTTTAATGAATGGATGTCCAGTGATGGATAGAACTAATTATTTGCATTGTCTCTTTACTCTAATTATTTTATCTAATCTTCTTTAAAAAAACACCAACTCTATGTTCAACAATATCAAATAAGTCAGCTTCAACAAGGCTACAGCATCTTTATTTCTGACGCAAAACTGATTGTGTTTTGAGTTACAGAAAATCTACCACGTCCTTTAATAATCTATTAATACTTAATAATTCTCAATGCTGAATACACATATCTTGATTTCAAACTGCATATATTTAGTATTTATAATAATACCCTAATAATGTCTTAGGCTATTATGCCTTTCTTGGATATAATAGCCTGATTTTGCTATGTTGATACTGATATACACATACTTTCTTGCAAATTTCTTTGGTTAAACCATTCTTATAGCTGTCTCAACTTTATTTACTCATTCTACCTGTATTATAAATCTGTGCACAACATGAGACCACCGTTCTCCTACATGTAACAATATGTATTAGGTATTATCAAAGTAGAATCTCTAGTTTGTCTATCAGAAATCGTCTAATGGTTTCCTGTCCATTTTCTTTTAGTCAAGAACTGAGGGTTTGTTTCTTTTTTCTTTTCTTTTCTTTTTGACAGCATAAAGCAGTAGAATCTGGGCACATGGTATTATGGTTGTTGATGATGATGAGCTTTACTATGGTCACTTACCAGCAGATATATCCAAATATAACTATAATGCAAAAATACAATGAAAAGTAGCATAAGGTAGCAATAATAACATCACACGTACATAGTCTCTTACAATATAACTAAATTAGATGGAGCCTCCTTATGGTTGAGATTGGGATGATGGGAAGGTGGGCAGAACTAAACCCCAGACACCAAAGCTGTCTTCAGTATTTTGTCCTATAAGCTCACAGGGATTTTATCTTTACAATTCTTCATAGTAATGTGTCTTTTTCATTTATTGTTGTGTACACCTGCCAGGTTATATTCAACTGCAGAATATAAGCATATAGTACACAATTTAAATGGGCTTAAAATCACAGAAGCAAATTAAAGCATTTGCCACAAAGTCTCTACTAGGCAACTACTATCTATAATTTTCAAATAGATTATGCCTGGAAGAAATTTTAATACACAAATTAAAGAAAAGTTTATTACAGTTCCTGGAATAAAATCATCATTGGTCTAGCAGAGTTATCTTTTAACTTGAGGAAAAAGATGCTTACATAGGAATGACCTCACCAACATTTTCAAGTTTTACAAACATTCCAGTTCTCCACTGCTTTATTATTATCCACTGTATTAATGTTAAATGCAAGATTTAGAACCAATACTATTATGAACATCTGCTGTGCTCCAGTGTAGAGGGGTGAAGAATAGCTGTGCCTAAATGAAGACTATTTAAAAAATCTATTTTGCCAAAAGACATATATGGGAGTGTGATCACAGCTCTGAAAAGGAAATTAAATTCAACATGCTGTTGAGAAATTGATTTCTTGTTGAAGGAAGAAATGTTTTATCAATATGTACCTGTCACCATCCATCCTCATGTCCAAAGGGCCATCTCTTTTTAGGGAAAAACCTCTTTCTGGAGTATCAAGTTGCATAGAAGAGCAACCAGCATCCAAAAGAACGCCATCAAGACTATTTGGCTGCACTCCAGCTGAAGTTAACAATGCTTCTGCTTGACTAAACTTTCCAAGCAGTGGTTGGATTTTCTTTCTACAATAATAATGGGGGGGGAGAGAGAGAGAGAGAGAGAGAGAGAGAGAGGGATTCTTAGGCATCTAATCCACAATTCTATTATCAGAATCAACAGAAAACAACATTGCCAGCTTCTCAAATAAATTATTTCAGTAGAGTGTACAGAGCACGAAAGCTAATAACAGATTTGGGGCATGTAGCTTGAGCAGAAAGATGTAATGTTTTTTGGGGGAGGGTATTTTCTTTTTTTACTTGCAACAAAAGAAGCTGCTAACACAGTGGTTCCGATAATTTCACTCACAGCATGCCCCATGGATTAGGAGCTCTTTCTGGAGTGTGTACATAAAACAAATATAAAATATAATGTTCCTGTAATGAAGAGTTAAACACATTGGGACCATCACTATGCATAACGATAGATCCACTGGAATCACTCCTTTTGCATCTCTTTGCACTCAGTCACAGTTTTCCAACAAGCTGTCTCATACAACTTTTTTGACTAGTCTAACACCATGCCTCCCTTCCTTCAGTGATAAAGCTTCATTATACCTTGTAGACAATTTTCATTTCACTCACAATAAGTCAAAAAAGACTTGGCAATAGGTAATTATTTATGGGAGATTTTAAATTGCATTTAAATATTAAAAACATCTTCAACTCATATAATAAAGTACAAGTAGGTATTAGATTACTGTGCATAATCTTAAAATAGAAATAGATGCTGAATATAGCATGTCACAAGACAAGGAAAATCCTTATCAGCTGACTGTGTGTGAGTGTCACAACATGAGTTTCTTTTTCCTCCCAGAAAGATTCTTAATCATCTAATGGAAGTAATGGAACCACTCCTCATCCCACAACAGGATGACTTTAGACCGGCAAAGCAGTGTACAGAACAAATCTAATGGAACAAAATGAGAATGGCTTTGAAACTACAAAAATCTTGGAGGTGGCCTTTGTTGACCTCCTGGCCATGATTCATCACCAAGTACCCTTCAAAACTCATACCTAACCAAGGTTTATAAGAAAACTAATGTAATAGCTACTCTTTTGCAAAATCACAGAGTTTTCAACAACTTTCAAGATTAATGGAGTTGATGGAGGACTCAAAATAATGATATACAAGTTCCTCTTCTGCTTAACATCAATACATCACCAATGAACCATATCCACAAGCCATCAGAAATTTTCTTTATTTTGAGGATCTCACACTTGCTGCTCACTTGGACAATCTCCAGATGATAGAACATCTTCTAACAGATGCATTAGCAGAATTTGGCATGTATTATGATAGAAAAGAACATAAACTCAACCTTCTAAGACTTCTGAGACTCAAATATGTGTCTTCAGAGAAACAAGCAGGTGTCTTGAAAACATTAAGTTACATGGAAGACAACCCAACTAGATCATTGTCCCCCCCCCCCCCAATACCCAAGTGTTACTTTGGATTGCACACTGACCTAGAAGAAATGGTCAAAATGCAAAATAAAAGGTCTCCACTAGTAACAATATTCTTTGAAAGCTATTGGGAAACTGTTGGGGTACACAACCACAAACACTACGAACAACAGCCTTGGCCCTATGCTATACTGCAGATGAATCCACCAACCCGATGTGGTATAGTTTAGCTTATGCAAAACAGGTAGATGCCCCTCCCAAATTAAAATGAAGAAAGAATTTTCTCAGAACATCTATGAATCTTGAAGGAATAGCAGAGAATGCAAGACACTGTCAGCATTTGCAAACTCAGGTCTGTTACTTCCTTTAGGGAGTCAATCCATCTTGCACTTGGTCTTCCACTTTTCCTGCTTTTCTTCCACCTTTCCCAGCATTATTTATTTTCTTTTCCAGAGAATTCTGTCTTCTCATGAAGTGCCCAAAGCAGGGCAATCTCAGTTTCAACTTTTTTACCTCCAGAGATAGTTCAGGCTTGATTTGATCCACTTGTTCATTGTGATGTTCCACCCAGTGTTCCCTGTTTGTTTCCCCCAAACACAGGTTCACTCTCTGGATACGTTTACTCTTTCTTCCGCTACCACCAGTGGATCTCTCATCCACACTGCACCATATATGCATCAGACACGTGCTGCCAATATAACTTGTTTATTTATCTTTTGGTTTTTAAATCACAGATGTTCTTTTATTATTGTGTAGGATCACTCATTAAAACTTCTTATATTTGATTACACGTTTGCTTATTCAGGTGTTGTATTTACTTATTCACATTAATCAACTCATTAATATTCTCTATCTATTTAGCTTTACTATTCCATTTATCTCCTTCTCATTCTCTCTAACTCTCCAACTTTCCAATTCTCTTTCCTTAACTGTCCAATTCTCCTCTCTAACTGCCTCCCTCTGTCTAACTGTCTAATTGACTCCGCCCCTCCTGTCTTCTCATAGGCTCCTGCACTTGAGCTTCAGCTATGATAGACAGGAGTGACGTGGGCATTCCGCCATATTCATCTTTCTGGCAGTCCAGGTTTTCCGCAAAACTCTCCTCCAGTGCCACACTTCAAACAAATCAGCTTTATTTACTTTACTTTCACACCCAAACATGGTGATTGGACATAAGATAGTGTACATGATATTGGTCTGGGTCTCCAGTGACACATCCTTACATTTAATGATCTTTTCTAGTTCCTTTATTGCTGCCCTCCTGAGTCTCAGTTTTCTTCTGATTTCCTGGCTACAGTCTCCATTTGGATTGTTAACTGGACCAAGGTATACAAAATCTCTGATTACTTCAATTTCTTCATTGTCAATATTAAAGTTGTATTGTTCTTCTGAAGTTCTGATTTTAGTCTTCTTAATGTGCAACTACAGTCCTGCTTTGGCACTTTCTTCTTTCGCTTTCACTAAATGTCGTTTCAAATGGAACCAGTTACCTCAGGAGTTGGTGAGTGCTCCAACACTGGAGGCATTCAAGAAAAACTTGGATAATCACCTGGCAGATATGCTTTGATTGTATTCCTGCGCTGAGCAGGGGGTTGGACTTGATGGCCTTGTAAGCCCCTTCCAACTTCACTTTTCTATGACTCTATGAAATCATTGCTGCTTTCTGCCAGTAAGATGATGTCATCTGCATATCTTAAATTATTGATGTTCCTTCCAACAATTTTCACTCCTCTCTCATCTGAATCTAGTCCAGCTTTTCATATATGTTCTGTGTACAGACTGAACAAATAAGGGGACAGAATGCATCCTTGTCTGACAACAAGAGTTGGCCCATTGAATAAAGAGAATTTACAGAGGAGTTGCCTCACCAAATCACTACTGATTCAATGGGTCTACTCCAGTTGTGACTTACTACAGGGCTTTCAGCTGTTCATTGATGCAGGAATAAGAATTTACAGGATATGTTTTGTCATATATGAAGATTATGTTTAGGTGCAATGCATATATCTCACAGGCTAGGGTATCGGTATTTGATATATTTATAGCTTGTGTGTGTGTGTGTGTGTTCTGTGCTGTCAAGCTGGAAATGACTTATAGCGACCCTAACAGGGCTTTCAAGGGAAGTGAGACATTTAAGGAGTGATTTTACCACTTCCACTCCTCCACTGAGTTTCCATGGACAAGGGGGGATTCGAACCCTGTTCTCCAGAGTCCTGGTCTGTTGTTCTATCCACTACACCACATTGGGAATCCATTTATAGTTTACCTACAGGTAATTATGCAATCCAAAGTCACAGACGTTTAAACCTGAGTGTGGCAAACCCTCATTTTGGCTTCAGAACACTCTTAATAGAATTTCATTAAACTTCACATAATGTGGTTTCTTCTTCAGTAAATGATAATCTTGATGGCTTTGGATTTTCTGGAAACTACTTTATCCTCAGAAGTAAAACAGCATTTGTTATTTCATAATAACAAAAATATTCCTCAGGACCTTTAACTGAACAACTGCCATAATATGAGTAACTAAGAAGAATTCCTCTCATGCATCAACTACCCAGAGGAAAAGTCTGGATGCCAGTCATAATAGGCCTATTCCTAATGCCCCCTAGATAACATGAAGATGGCATACCACCGTTCAGTGGTACATTTGCTGCAAGAATCATAGTGATGTAAAATTGTTTTAATAGGAAAATATTGTGCCACAGATGACAGAATATGCTACATTTATCCAAAAAATCTCATGAAGCACAAATTCATATCCAGACACCATAATACTCTGCAATTTAGGAAACAATCACATCCTTTAACTATGGCCTGGTTAATCTTTGCGTTGCTCCAGTTTCTGTCAGCAGTCATCAAACTCTGAATATAAAGAAAATGGATAAAGGCAGGATTTTTTTTTAAAAAATCCAATTTCTTTTAATATATACTGCAAGGGAATCTCATATTCTCAAATTTAACAACTGCCATTCACGCCTTCCTAGTGCAGAATGAAGAACTAGAGAAAACTTAATTTCAAGTGCCTATAGACAGCACTGTATGGTTTAATAACACTACAACCTTCAGAGTTAAGTTATTCCAGATAACTTATATTCAGTTAGAATATAAGTTATCTGGAATATATGGTTGAAATGATTATAGCAACAAGTTAAAGGAATATATAATCATATGCTTACATTTAAGATACGAGACATACATATGTACTATTCGGGAACAAACATATGTTTGCTTCCACCACTTTTCCTTGGAGAAGTGTGATGTTATGATCTCGTATGCAATGCTAGGTTCTATCCTCTTCTTCCAATGTATTGAATTATCCCCTTTTTCTGAAATAGGGGCCACAACCACATTTTCAGAAAGCAAAATTTGACACAAGCCCTGATGCAGTTTTTAAAAGTGTGTACTGGTGCCATTTTTAAACCACACAAGGTATTCTGCCCTTGCCATCCAGTGCTGGGAGACATGCCAGCTACTGAAACTGCCAGGTTTGAGCTTAACATATGGCAAAAACTGAGGTGCTACGCAGATGCCCCCTCAGGCAAGAACAGCATCATTGCCCGACCAGTGCAGGCGGTGGGGGGCATCCTAGCTACCTCGGGTTGGCTGGCAACATTGTTTTGGCCAGGAGGATCTTCAGATACTCTTTTTTCCCCACTTATGGCAATCAGGTTAAAACTGCTGGCACTGTTTGCAACACCAGGAAGCCTCCTGCTGCTGGCCACCCCGCAGGCTGGGGATTGTTCCACAACCTGCTTTGTTGTGAAGATTTGCATTAAAACTGGATGTGTGAAACAGGCATTTTCACACCTGTTTTCAGATAACCCACAATAAAGCATTTATTGCAGGTCATCTGAAATGAGTAGTTCCTACCACAGGAAAAAAATCTTAGGAGGGTCTTATTGATGCTATTAGCTTTAACACTGCACATCAATATACACGACACTCACAGTAAAATATAAATAGAAGCAAATACAAACACAAAGAATACATAGAACAATAGGAAAAAAACACCATTAGCTGACAAAGCAATATATAATTACATCTTTAAATGTGTGAGCACATTAAAATAAAAGGTCTTCAGGGGCTTTGAAAAGATACTGGAGATGCTTCCCTATGAGTATATTTTACAGCAGATGTGCCATGACTCAGAAGACTCTGGACTACCACAGCCAACACCTACTTTATTTTAGCATGCAAAAGTACCTTTAAAAGGGCCTCTCAGGTGGACCTTAAAAAAAATCAGTCAAGTTCCAATGGTGGAAAGTAGTATTTCAGTCAGCTTGTTCTCATATTGAACACAGCAAAAGTTAAATCAGCAACTGCTCAATTCATTCTTCCATTTCTGAGAAAAAGCCTAGACATAGTAGTGACCGGACACTGGAATGAACAAAATAACCAAGAAGTTACAGTTTCATCTTTTAAATAACATCAGTAGGACAGATGGCTTTGAAATTCAGTCTTATCTTTTTCTCAAGCGCTCAGCTTCTAAACAATTCACTAAAAGGAATCTTATGAGAATACCGATCCTCATAAGATAAAAACAAAAGATATTATGTGGAGGTACAATAGCCTCATCAGCCTAGAGAGAGAGGTGACTGGGGTCAAGTGAAATAACTAAATAAATGTTACAATTCCACACGTTAAATAACATCAGCAAGACTGTGATTCTCATCAAAAGACAGTTGGAGGTATGACGCTTCCATAAAATGAGAACAGAAGGGATGGAATGACAGCAATGGAGCTTGGTGGTGCTATGGTTATAAAATGAGATCATCCCTCATGATATAGAACTTTAAACACTGCATGTTAACTTTGAAAATAGATAAATGCAACTTCCAAGAGCTATCAGATGGCTCTAAAGGTTGGAAGAAATAGTCATTAGGGATGGGATTTTCATAATTCTAGGGTTTCCGGTCCTAGAAGTCACCTAGAACCCCCAGACTGACTTTTAGAACTGGGAGAAGAGAAAGAAGGCAAAAGAGTTATTTCTCCTACCATTGTCTGCTTTGCTATATGTGCTTTGGCTGAGAAGCAGAAGGAAATGGCCCCTCAGTTGCACTGCTTGCTAGAAGTCACCTCACTGCTCCATGGGAAGACTTACTACCTATTAGATTCCATAGGGGGAGCCTCTCAATTAACTACCCTTCCTTACTAGTACACCTTACTATGTGAAGCAATAGGATTTCAGACAACAACAGGGATAATTCTTTGAAGACTGGTTGCAGTAGTTGAGCAACCAATAGGTCAAGCCTTAAGCATTTGATAATTACTTAATTATTTACTATGTATTTGTTTGTTTAAAACATTAATAGTCCACCTTATATTACAGGATCTCCGGGCAAGTTACAGAGCTATATAAAACAATTTTAAAACATAAGCTGTTTAAAACAATTTAAAATCAAATAGTTTAAACACAAAATTAAAACAGTAAAACATTACACCTAAATATGGGCATGAACATAAACGGCTTGGGCCCGGGATACCTGAAGGACCGCCTCCTTCCATATGAACCTACCCAGCAGTTAAGATCTAGCCAGGGGGCCCTTTTGAAAGAGCCGTCCCTCAAGGAGGTAAGAGGGATGGCTTGTAGACAAAGGGCCTTTTCGGCAGCTGCCCCCAGACTATGGAACGCCCTCCCGACTGAGATTCGTCTGGCGCCGACACTGATGACATTTCGGCCCCAGGTCAAAACCTTCCTGTTCCAGAAGGCTTTTAATTGAAATAATATCAACTGTGGGTCCTGATGGCAATTTTTAGAGTATATATTTTAATTGTATTTTAATTGTCTTATCTTTTTATTGTATTTTAATTGTTGTAAGCCGCCCAGAGACCTTTGGGTAGTGTGGGCGGCATATAAGTTAAATAAATAAATAAATAAACAAACACCGAGTCATACTTGGGATGAACAGATGTTTGGTGGTTCCGAGTCCTGCCTCTTCCAGCAGGCACCTGCTCAGTGGCTTCCCTGCCCCGCCTCCTCTGGGCACTACCTTTGAGTGGGTGCCTGCTGGAGGAGGAGGGGCTGGGAAGTGCAGAGCACCTGTTCATCTGATGGGCAGTTCATGCCCATTTCTAATTACAAAATTACAAACATCAAAATCATTGAATTAAAACGTGTGCAGGCCACATTTCTCAGCTCTCAAAGGCTTTAATAAATAAGCATGTTTTGACTTGGTGCTGAAATGACGCCAATGTCAGCATCATTCAGGACTAGAAGAGAAGGGCACTCCCCAGTTGGGATGCTACAACAGAGAAAGCCATCTCCTATGTCTCCACACAATGTACTTTTCTCAATGGTGCCACACAGAGGAGGGCCTCTCCAGCAGATCTTATATGGAGGTTTATATAAAGAGAGGTACTTCTTCAAATATCCAGATCCCAAGCCATTTAAAACTTTGTCATCATCATAGTTATATATTAGTGGACTTTCTCAGCTATGTTCAAGGTAATAAAATAAAGGGAAAGGGTATTCACAGACAAACAGATCAAAGCAAAAAAGCTAACAGGGTCTATGGAGGGAAGAGACACTTCAGTCGTGGTGACCTGCAAAGTTTGTGCAACGTTTGTCTTTGTGTCCGAGTGTAACATGGTGTACACATGCAACAAGTGCAAACTTGGAATTGTTAGAAGAAAAAGTGAGATAACTGGAGCAGCGAGTAGCCACATTTAAGGCTAAAAGGGAAGATGAATTATACATTGACAGAACTCTTGAGCAGCAGCAGCAGTCAATGGAGGCACTGGAGGGGGAAGAGCAACAAGGGAAAGCAGAGAAGAGAATGCCGAGGGGAAAGCAAACATAGTGGAGGAAGCACCATGGAAAAGAGTCACAGTTAGGAGCAAAAGAAGGCGAAGACTATCTTCACTGGTGGAACTGCAAAACCACTTTCAGGTTCTTCATGAGGAGTCTGACAGACAGTAAGTAGACAAAGTTAAAGAGGAGACCAAGTTCTGTGAAGTACGGCCCTTCCAAGAAATTCCTGGCTTGTATGGTGGATAATTTTCTCCTACAAAAAGTGGTGAAAGAAACTAGAAGACTAGCTATCCTTGACTTGATTCTAACCAACAGAGACAATCTCGTGGAGGAAGTGGCAATAAGGGGAATGCTGGGTGAGAGTGACCATGTTCTACTAGAATTCTTGATTTCAAAGGAAACGAAAGCAGAGTGTAGCCACACACTTCTGCTGGATTTTAAAAAAGCCAATTTTAATAATCTCAGAAGAAGGATGAGTAAGGTCCCATGGCAGGAGGTTCTAACAAGAAAAGAAATCCAAGAAGGGTGGGAGTTTCTAAAACAGGAAATTCTAAATGCACAACTACAAACAATTCCAATAAGAAAAAAAAGGTGGGAGACAGCAAAAAAAGGCCAGTGTGACTTCACAAAAAGCTCAGTGAAACCAATAACAACAACAAAACACCTATAGGAAGTGGAAGGAGGGCCAGGCTACAAAGGAAGAGTACAGACAAGTAGTAATTGCAGAGATCGAATTAGAAGGGCAAAAGTTGAGAATGAGCTGAGGCTAGGGAAAATTCTGGAACAGATTATGACTACGCAAGCACTTAGAAAACAATGCAGTAATAACTAGAAGCCAACACGGATTTGTCAAGAACAAATCCTGCCAGACTAATCTGATCTCATTTTTTGATCGGGTAACCTCCCTGATAGACAGAGGGAAATCAATAGATATAATACATCTCGACTTGAGCAAAGCTTTTGACAAAGTGTCTCATGATATTCTGATTAGCAAGTTAACTAGGAGTGGGCTGGATCGAACAACTGTCGGATGGATACACAGTTGGCTACAGAATCATACTCAGAGGGTGATGATTAATAGCACCGTCTCAAATTGGGAGGAGGTGACAAGTGGGGTACATCAGGGCTCAATCCTGGGCCCTGTGCTCTTCAACATTTTTATTAATGACCTGGATCAGCGGGTACAGGGAATGCTAACCAGATTTGCAGATGACACAAAATTGGGTGGACTAGCTAATATCGAGAAAGATAGAAACAAAATTCAAAATGATCTGGATAGGCTGGAACACTGGGCTGAAAACAACAGAATTAAATTCAACAGGGATAAGTGCAAAGTACTGCACCTCGGGGGGAAAAACCAAACACACAATTACAAGATGGGGGATACTTGGCTCAGCAATACTTCAAGCGAGAAGGATGTTGGAGTTGTTGAAGATCACAAGCTAAATATAAGCCAACAGTGTGATGTGGGTACAAAAAAGGCAAATGCTATTTTGGTTGCATTAACAGAAATATAGTCTCCAAATCTCGCAGGGTACTAGTTGCCCTCTGTTCGGCACTGGTTAGGCCTCACCTTGAGTATTATGTCCAGTTCTGGACACCTCACTTCAAGAAGAATGCTGACAAATTGGAACAAGTGCAGAGGAGGGTGACAAGGATGATCAGGGGGCTTGAAACCAAGCCTTATGAGGAAAGGCTGAAAGAATTGGGCATGTTTAGCCTTGCGAAAAGAAGATTGAGGGGTGATATGATAACACTTTTAAAATACTTGAAAGGCTGTCATACAGAGGAGGGGCAGGACCTGTTCTCAATTATCCAAGAGCGCAGAACACACAACAACGGGCTCAAGTTATAGGAAGCCAGATTTCAGCTGAGTATCAGGAAAGACTTCCTAATTGTTAGAGCAGTAAAAAAGCAAAAGCAAAAAGCAAAGTGTGCTGCTTATATACCACCCCATAGCGCTTACAGCACTCTCTGGGTGGTTTACAAGTTAATTATGCAGGCTACAAATTACCCCTCCCCGCAAGCTGGGTACTCATTTTACTGACCTTGGAAGGATAGAAGGCTGAGTTAAACTTGAACTGGCTACCTGGGATTGAACCCCGGGTCATGAGCACAGAGTTGGCCGCAGTACAGCAGTTTAATCACTGTGCCACGAGGCTCCAGTAAAGCAATAGAATCAATTACCTTGAGAGGTAGTGAATGCTCCAACACTGGAGGCAATCAAGACAAATTTAGACAACCACCTGGAAGATATAATTTGATTTGTATTCCTGCATTTAGTAGGGGGTAGGACACGATGGCCTTATAGGCCTCTTCCAACTTCATGATTCTATGATTTGTATGATCAATACCTTGAGCTCAGACTGGAAGGGTACTGGCAGCCAGTGCAAAACCTTCTAAAGCAGTATTATGTGAGTTCCATGAGATGTTCCTGTTAGCAGTCCAAATGCTGTAGACTGCACTTGTTGCAGCATCCGTGTCATCTCCAAGGGTAGCCCCACGTAGAGTGCACTGCAGTAGTCTAACCAGGAGGTACCAAGGCAATGGACTATTGCTGCTAAGTTATCTCTGTCCAGGAATGGTCATAGATGGTGGACCAGTTGAAGCTGGCCTCAGTCACTTCGTGTCAGTGAGCTCACATGAGCCTCTAGTGATAAGGATGAATCCAGCATTACCCTGAAACTACACACCTGCTTCTTCAGGGTGTGTGTGGCTCCATCCAGAACAGGTCTCCTACCCAACACCTGGGCCTGGGAACAACTAAACCACTGAGTATCTTGTTGGAATTCAGCTTCAGTTTACTGGCACTCATGCAGCCCATTATAGCCTTCAGACATTTGTCCAGCACCTGCACACCCTCAACCAACCCTGATGACAAGAAGCAGAGCTGAGTGTCACCAGCATATTGATGGCACTCATCTCAAAACTGCTAATGACCACTTCCAGCAGCTTCATATAGATGTTAAACAGCATGGAAGTGAGAATGGGACTCTGTGGCACTCCACAACTTAATCACCATAGGGCTGAGCATAAGTCCCCCAATGAAGCAGAAGCCTCCCACTCCCATCCCATGGAACCTGTCTTAAGAAGAGATCATGATCAATGGTATCCAAAGCAGCTGAAATATTTAAGAAAATCAACAAGGCCACACACCTGTTTTTAACTGAGAGCAGTAATCAGTCAGAGCAGCTAAGGTCATTTCCTACCAATCCTTGCCTGAAACCAGACTGAAATGAGTCCAGATAATCAGATTCCTCCAAGAACATCTGAAGCTTAGATCTAAAGAATTAAGAAAGAACACAAGCTGGAGCTCTCCTGCCTCCTCCTTTCTGCCACAGTTCCTTAGGGAGGCTCCACCCCAAAGCAACTTGTAAGAATCCTAGAACTTCCAGAATAATGTAGGAGGTGATGCAGAGGGGGTTTAGATGGATGAGGAACCTGAATCCTCTCCTGAGTGAACAGATGGGTCTTCTCTTCATACAAGGGATGCATTCAAAACCTTGACTGATCACAGAGCACCATAGCTGTATTGTCATTTACTAGAAATTAATAACAACACAGAATGTATTTCAAAGGATGTAACTATATTGTGGTACTTACTGGGAAGAAACAGTAAATATGTAAGACAGGTTTACTCTTAGGAGGGAAATGCTATGGAGTAAGATTAAACTCAATGTACATACCTTGACCTAGAATCTCCAAAAGCAAAACTGGTGTGATGTGATATCAAAACTGGTGTGATGTGATATATATCAGCGTGCCCATAAATGCCTGAAGCCATATTTTAAAGCTTTAATGTGCCTTCCATCACTCAGTTTCACCTGTCATGGATCAACTGCACTGGCATAGTAAAATACCAATTCTATTTTACGCCCAATTCTATTTTAACTTGATCAACTATTTGAAAATGTTAAAATATTCTTTTTAACTTCTACACATTACATTCAAATTCATGTTTCAACTCAAGAGTACAATCATAAACATATTTATTTAGAAGCAAGTCCACTATATTAACAGTTCTCACTTCCTTCAACATGTGTTCGAATCACAGCCTTAAGCAGCTACCTTTTCACAAATAGAGGATTACAAAGTATTTACACAATGTTACACTCAATGGAAAACATTTTACAACATTGACACCTAAAGCATTGCAAACAATGCACCAGAGCTTCTCCCTTTGCCAGTTTTTTTTTTCTTAAAGGAGACAAACAAACTGGGTGGGAAACAAATTGTCCCAACAAATCGATTACAGTTAGGGTACTCCCCCCCCCCCCCCAGTTCTGTAGTCAAACTATCCCATTCTGTGGTCATATTTTGACAGTCATCAAGTTGTCCTCCTTGGGAGCTGTACCAAAATTCTTAATTAATTCAGGTAATATTAAGGTGTGTAGATTTAACTACCTCTCAAGCACTATTCTCTAAATTGGGATGGTGGTGGTGAGGAGATTCCAAGGAGGTGTGAAGAGAAGAACTAGAAGAGGAAAGATGCAGACAAAAGGCAACAGCAGCCCTGATTACCTGCTACTTGCATGCATATGCATACACATGCTTTACCAGCTTACTACTACTACCACGAAAGGCGATCTCAAGAAAAAGGCAGCTCTGGCTTGAAGATTGGAGATTTCACTGGTAGAGTTTGAAGGGTGCATGAGAAGCAGCTATCTGCCACTTGCCTTCATCTTAACCTTCCTCTCCCCATTAAGAGCTCAGTTTCTTTGAGAAGAGCTCTAAATCCACAGGTTGCTTTCAAATAAAATATGGATATGGTTTTCAGAACATAAGACAAATAAAAAAGAGGGATAACCTACAGTGATGCCTCGCAAGACGAAATTAATTCGTTCCGCGAGTCGTGTCGTATTGCGAAAATTTCGTCTTGCAATGCGCGCGGTTTCCCATAGGAATGCATTGAAATTTTAGGGAAAAAAAGGGGGAAAAAATCATCTTGCGAAGCACGGCCATAGAAAAAATCGTCTTGCAAAAACATTGCAAAACGCTTTCGTCTTGCGAGTTTTTCATTGCACGAGGCATTCGTCTTGCGAGGCACCACTGTATTTGCTTACCTTAGTTTTCATAACATGGACTTGTTTCAATCATATGTACTATCCTTAGACTAAGTCATAAAATATATGAAATATATTTTATGCAGGATGATTGAGTGTGTACTTATGCTAGCTATAAGACTGGTTAATGTAGATGAAAAATCCACTAAGATGAAGGCTTCCCGTTTTGTCTTTTACAAAAATGTTTTTTTTGGGTTTTTTTTTTTTGTTATGACGACTCTCCAACAAGATTTTAAATAAATAACAAGATGTTGCTTGCTTTGGTAGTCAAACGAGTTCATTAGGAAGTGATGCATGAACTGGAAAGAATTACAGAAAGATCAACTACCTAGAGAATTACAATGAACACTCTCATTTCTGCTATCTACCTTGGAATAAACAAGAAGAATATGGTGTTACTGTGTTAAGGACACTGTTCTCTGTGAAGTAGTCAGGCATGCAGGTACAACTAGGACAGCAGAAGTTGTGTTGGCCTCTGTTAATATCTAGGAAATTCTATATAATACTCAAAAACAAAATAATACATCAAATTGTGACTGTTACAAGAGATCTTTACCAACCTCTGATGTTAGTAGCCTTTAAGGCTGGGAGAGGTTGCTCATCCTTTTTCAGCAAGGAATAAACGGACACTTTATATTAACATGAAAGGATTGAATATGTTCAGACAGACACTTGCAGAAAAACATATGGCAAATACACTGTAACATGAAACATATCGAAAATTCTTATGATGCCCGGAATCATATACAGATACACAAAATAAGAACTGAAATCCTGTTGTGCGGCAACCATCATTTGCAAACATAGGTTTAAAGACTTATATTTCCATAGCAATGCCAAGCTAGAGTCTCTAGAGAGCAAGTTGCATTTATTTCTCTGGTGTATCTTCCTTTTGTCTTATTTATGTATTATCAGTATTACAACAGTGGGTCTTCAAAAGAGGAAGTGAACTTTTGAGAGAAACAAAACACATTTCTAACATGAAACATGTTAAGAATCCTTATGATACCCATAAAGCATGAGTTTGAGGATCAGAGGAAAAGTGACCAAATGAGAACATGCTCTTCTGAGTCTGGAAATAATACATTCCATTCAAAAGTGACACCAAGCAATGGAAAATCCCAGCAGCTGACTTTTTTAATCAGTTAACCACTTCTCAACTAAACACAAAGCAATTGTCAGGGCTGTTTCTGACAAGTGTGAATAGTAGTGAGAGGATATCCTTTGGACTATCTTGACTGCTACCATTGGTGTTGTCAACATTTAGGCTGTCCTTTGCTGTGTAAAGCTTGGCCTCCTTTTTTCCTGCTGGCAAAACGCGGGCGCGATATCGTGCAGCAATATTCAGCCGTTTCCTGGCATTGTGAATTGTGGATACAGAAGCACAATATCCCACATTCATAAACTGGATTTTTTTTAAAGAACTGAATTTATAGACAGAATCGTAGTCCTTAGGCCTTTTCATGCTTGCTTGAAGTGCACATAATCCTTGCTACCACATAAGGTCTAGGGTAAAAATTTACTTTACCTATTCTTAGATTTTAAGTTTTTAACCTCCTAACTCCCTATTTCTAAGCATACTGACAATAGATATAAATACCAAAACATAGATGTTCTGAATGAATCACTATCAAGCACAGGGTACTGACTGTAGTCTGTAACAAAGTAGAATTTACAATAGTTCTACTGCTGAGATGCCACATCTTTAACACAGCATAGAAAGCCCTTCTCCTTCCTTCTATATTGAGAATAAACTCTAATTGGCCAAAACCAGTCATAAAAATTTAACTGTGTTTCTGAAAACACAAGTGCCAAGGGGTAATGCATCACTAATGGTTTCCAGTGGAATAAATAGCAGTTCTGACGTCAAAACTTTGTTACACTCCAATAACTGTCTCACTTGGGTTTCAGGTACAGCAAGTTACATGTCAGTTTTAAATAAAGATACAAAAATAGAATGCATAGCAAACCATACTGTCGTTATGCCACCCGACACAATGTGATTTGTGCCCCATAAATGGTTCAGAAAAGAAGGTAGGCTTATACAAAAATAGTATAGTTCATCTCATGGTGCCCACCCACAATGAGATCTGAGGTTTGAAACTGGCCCCCTCCTCACAAAGGATATATTATTCCATTTAATATTTTCAAAATTACAGCAAAAACTGAACAAGCAGTTGCCAACAAGTGATCTATTTGGAAATGAAAATATAAGAAATCTGCTCTACTTTCCCAAGCTGAAAACTACATCCTGTGTCTAATAACTGTGGCCAGACTCCAACAGCAGGATGCATTACACTAGTGCAAGTGGTTCTATATTTTGAAAGTTTGCACCAGGAATCATCCACTAAGTCCTTGCATGACCACTTCTTTGCAATCTAGAGCTACATACCCCCATGCAAACTGAGACAACCATTGTTGGCCAAGGGCAGAAGTGGAGATTCCCAGCTGGCTCTGCAGAAGTTGGAACAGCCAGCCACTGTTTGAGCTGCTGCAGCAGCTGCAGCTGCTGCCTATACCACCTGATAGTCTTCATAAATATACTTACAGAATAGAAAGCTCTACAGGAATGAGACTTTTTAATGTATTTGTGGAGATCCACAATAATTTGCAGTGCATAGAGTAAACAGGCAAGTGAGGAATAAGAGGCTGTGTGTTCTTCTTTTTATCTTCCTCATCAAGTACACAGAATTAACCAAAGGTGAAATGAATAGGTACACACCCTGAAGTCTTTTCAATATTTCCACAATGTGATTCTAACATACCGTATTTTTCCGTGTATAAGATGATACTTTCATCTAAAATCTTTAGACTAAAAATTGAGGGTCGTCTTATAAACAGAAGTAAGCTGAGGAGAGAACAAAAACAAGTGGAGGAGGGATGGATCAAAGCAATCCTGCTGCGCTTTGATCGCTGCTTTTCCCCTCCACTTTCTAAGGCCCACGGGGCTTAGCAAAAGGAGGGGGAAAGCAGCGAGCAAAGGGCTGCAGGATCACTTTGCTCGCTGCTTTCCCCGCCACTTCCTAAGCCCCACGGGGCTGCCCCGTGGGGCTTAGGAAGTGGCAGGGAAAGCAGTGATAAAATTTTCTAATTTGGGGTTGGAAAAGTGGGGGTCGTCTTATACATCTTATAAATGGGAAAATACGTTTTGTTGTTGTTGTTTAGTCGTTAAGTCGTGTCCGACTCTTCGTGACCCCATGGACCAGAGCACGCCAGGCCCTCCTGTCTTCCACTGCCTCCCGGAGTTTGGTCAAATTCATGTTGGTAGCTTCAGTGACACTGTCCAACCATCTCGTCCTCTGTCGTCCCCTTCTCCTCTTGCCTTCACATTTTCCCAACATCAGGGTCTTTTCCAGGGAGTCTTCTCTTCTCATGAGATGGCCAAAGTATTGGAGCCTCAGCTTCAGGATCTGTCCTTCCAGTGAGCACTCAGGGTTGATTTCCTTCAAAATGGATAGGTTTGTTCTTTTTGCAGTCCAGGGGACTCTCAAGAGTCTCCTCCAGCACCACAATTCAAAAGCATCAGTTCTTCAGCGGTCAGCCTTCTTTATGGTCCAGCTCTCACTTCCATACATCGCTACTGGAAAAACCATAGCTTTGACTATGCGGATCTTTGTCGGCAAGGTGATGTCTCTGCTTTTTAAGATGCTGTCTAGGTTTGTCATCGCTTTCCTCCCAAGAAGCAGGGGTCTTTTAATTTCGTGGCTGCTGTCACCATCTGCAGTGATCATGGAGCCCAAGAAAGTCAAATCTGTCACTGCCTCCATATCTTCCCCTTCTATTTGCCAGGAGGTTATGAGACCAGTGGCCATGATCTTCGTTTTTTTGATGTTGAGCTTCAGACCATTTTTTGCGCTCTCCTCTTTCACCCTCATTAAGAGGTTCTTTAATTCCTCCTCACTTTCTGCCATCAGAGTGGTATCATCTGCATATCTGAGGTTGTTGATATTTCTTCCCGCAATCTTAATTCCGGTTTGGGATTCCTCCAGTCCTGCCTTTCGCATGATGTATTATGCATATAAGTTAAATAAGCAGGGGGACAATATACAGCCTTGTCGTACTCCTTTCCCAATTTTGAACCAATCAGTTGTTCCATATCCAGTTCTAACTGTTGCTTCATGTCTTACATATAGTCTTACTTTTTTTTTTTAGTTAGTGAAGAAATCAACAATTGTGCATAGCAACTGAAATGCACATTTCCTTATTTCAGCCTTTCAGGAAAAAATGTTATTTGTAGAATAAAGGCACACTTTGGTTTATCAATATGCAAGATTTTCTGTATACCAGTACTCATTGTGGTTCTTCAACAAGAAAGAAAATTTATGCTCAAACCCTCCAGGAACACTTGAAAACCAGCTGATCAGTTCAACTCTGTATGTGCTTACTTTCTATCTTTCTTCCATTTGTGACACCCCCCTCCCCAAATTCTGGTTGCACAACCAGTTGGCTAAAAAAGACCGCAGGCTCTTCATCACCACTGTTATGAAGATACTGTGCCCCACATGCAAGCATTCTTATATCTGTGGTTCTTGCTGTAGGTGTTCCATGGAGCTATCAGCACGAAAACCATACTATCATTACATGACCATTCACCTCTTGGAGATCCTGGGGGTAAGGCTGCAAAGCCCTGGCTTTGCCAAACCATCTACTTGTGCCAAGGGACAGGAACAGAGCAGACAGTACACTTCAAAACTCAAAATCGCAAGTATATTGGATTTGTTAATCTCACAGTCTGCCTTCTCTCACTGTTGCTGATTACTAATGTTTTATATGCCTATATAAAATTTCCTTTTCTATCAACCAAGACTTCATTTATGCAGTTCAGAGATTCTACTCGCTTCCCTTTTGCCTGCTCCTACTTGCCCTGAATTTATAATTCTCTCAGCACTAAGACTGGTATCTCTCATCATATCTGTTTCTACCTAGACTAGGGTATTTAGTGGCTCCAGTCCTTTCGGGAAGAAAGAACTCAGAAGGTGATGCTGGGGAAGTCAAAGGTTCTGTTTTGTCTCCTGTTATTTAACATCTACATGAAACAACTGGGAGAAATTATCCGAACTTCTGGGGTCTGGTGTCACCAGTATGCAGATGACACCCAACTCTACCTCTCCTTGCCACCTAAATCTGAGGAAGCTGCTTCAACTTTAGATTGGTGTTTGGTATCAGTAATGGACTGGAAGAGGGTGAATAAACTGAAACTTAATCCAAACAAAATAGAGGTGCTCCTGGGCAGACGAAAGGTAGATCAAGAAATAGGGATGCAGCTGGTACTGGATGAGATTACACTCTCATTGAAAAAAAAGTTGAGCAGCTTGGGGGTGCTCCCAGATTCATCCCTGAGCCTGGTCTCAGCAGTGGCCAGGAGTGCATCTGCACAATTAAAACTAGTGTGCCAGCTATGTCCATTTCTTGAGAGATCTGATCTGGCCCCTGGACATACATCCTAGATATTTCCTGGCTGGATTACTGTAACACGCTCTATGCGGGGCTGCCTATAGATAGTGTCTGGAAACTTCAGCAGGTCTCAAATGCAGCAGCTAGATTGCTGACTGGGGCTGGTTTCAGGGATCACATAAACCCCCTGTTACAGCAGCTCCACTGGCTGCTGATCAGTTACCGGGCACAATTTAAAGTGCTGGTTTTAACCTAAATCGCCTGCGTCCAAGCTATCTCAAAGACTGTACCTCCCATTATGAGATTGTTTGGGTGTTAAGATAATCAGAAGATGCCTTTCTCTTGGTCCCACCACCTTCATAGGTGTGTCTGATAGGGCACAGGAGAGGGCCTTCTCTGTTGGTGCTCCCAGACTTTGGAACTCTCTCCCACAGGAGACCAGACTGGCCTCATCTTTGCTGTCCTTCCGCAAGCAGACGAAGACCTTTCTCTTCAGGTAAGTATTCTCTCAGTAACTAGCTACCTGTGTGTGATTTTTTTAGATGGTTTCTTATGCACTACTGCTTTGACTGGATTTTTAGTACTACTTGTGTTTTCCATTTTTGTGTTTTCCATTTCATAGAGCGGCATTGTTTTTTAAAAAATTGTATACTTATTGTTCTTAGCTTTAATGTTGCCTTTTAGTGATGCAAGATGCCTCTTTACTCTTTGTTCTCAGGTTTATTGTCTTTTAATGATGTTAGCCACTGTTGTATACTCATTGTTTTCAACTTTAATTATTGTCTTTCACAGGTGTAAGCTGCTTTGGGTAGTTTTCAAGGAGAAAGGTGGAATAAAAAATATTTTAAATCAATCATTCAATCAATAAAAATTAATGTTGTACAGCTGTTCAGAAAGCTTACTTTGACCAACAGTTCTGACTCAGTCTTAATCATATTACTGGTTGTGTAGGTAAACTATAATTTTATAGGATTGGCAGTGGCGAAGGGCCACTCCAATATACACTGGCATCTTAATCTCACGGAATTTTAGTTTAAGCCTACCAAACATAGTTTTTACACTGATTGCAATCAAAGGAAATCCAATCTGCACTGAATCTAACCTACTTCCATTGACCAGTATGAATAATTTTAATTTTTTTAAAAAGCTCATTCATTCAGCAATTGTGATAATCTACAGCAGGACAAATACAAAAACAGCTTTAAATCACCCTGACTTTCATTCCGAGTGTCCAGAACATTGCTGTAGCTCACTAAAATACAGTAATCTTGAATGAGAACTTTCTTTCATACTTGAGAATGATTCAGATAATTAAATCAAAGCAATATTCTTGTCACCTCCTGCTGTACATCCAACTGAATGATTCAGTGCTTGTTCAATTTCTGAAACAACCAATGGTCAATCTAAAAACCCATTACCTTGGAATATGGGCACATGTTGAACCATTCATTGGATGGAAATACACTTATGTTCACAATGAAATAACTGAATATTCATGTCATGATTGTTTAAAACAGTTTTGTGAGTTTGTTCTGAAGCAACAACAAGTAAATAGCTTTCCCTTATACAATCCAATAGATATGAATGGAACTTATTGGATAGCAAAACTTCAAACTGGTTGTTACAAAAACTGTAAGGGATGCATACCGTATTTTTCCATTTATAACATGCCCCCGTTTATAACATGCCCCCCCTTTTCTAACTCCAAAATTAAGAAAACTTAGCTTTGAGTATTCAGCCTCTGGGCTCAGAACGTCGAACATTACATCTGAGCCTACAGGCTCCACCTCCAACGAGGTGTGTTCCAATTGGTTTGTTCAGCCTCAGCTGGCATCAGTTCCATAAGTCTCCTGACTGTAGGAAGCTAAGCCTCGTGACTGAAGGAAGCCTGTTTACAGAGGCAAGGTATGGACCGTTTTGTTCTCTCCTCAGCTATCTCAGCTTACTTCCATGTAAAAGACACCCCTCAATTATTAGTGTAATGATTTTAGGAAAAAGTAGCATCTTATACATGGAAAATATGGTAATCTGTATTGTGATGAACATCAGCAATGTATGCTGTATATCTGTTTCTATAATTTTGCTTTAAACCTCCTTCTGTACCTTAATTACATATACACATACACAGTCAGTCAGTCAGTCAGTCAGTCAGTCAGTCTGTCTGTCTGTCTGTCTGTCTGTCTGTCTGTCTGTCTATCTATCTATCTATCTATCTATCTATCTATCTATCTATCTATCTATCTGTGAGCACCACAGAAAGCAGCAGCTGCTTCTTTTTAGTGGACAGCTCCCTACTTTATTTGGTGGGATTTATTTTTTGAAAAAGCAAAATCCAGTTGTATAATATATTTACCAATCAAAAGTGTGCAAGCTTTCAAGTTCTAAAAACTCTCAATTACATAACATGGTAAAAAAACTAGGGAATGGAGGAACAAACTGAAAAAGCTAAAAACCAGGCCTGATGTTGCAATTGTTACATATGCATTAAACAAAGGACAAATATGGGACGGCAAATTCAATGAATCACTTTTAGGTGTGTACTTATACCTAACAATGCATTATGCTAGGATGTGTACTGATTTTAAAAGGTAATTTCAAAACAAAAGTGAAGATTAAGTCTTCAGTTTAATTTCTGAAGACCTCTATTTCTGAAGACCTAAGGTAGCTGTAAGTCAGATATCTGTCCAAACCCAAAAACTGTAAGTTCCTGAGCTAGCATAGAGCTGAAGTACAAAATGATTGCTCATAGTTCCAGTAGCAAGATCTAGCAGCATTATATGTGTCTGTATCACAGTAGCTCAGTCAGCTAGGGAAGCAAAGTCATATATAGCTTGGTTGCACAGGGCTAAACCACAGACCTATGCTGTTCCAGTGGCAACAGTCTTTAATTGAGAGTTCAAATAGTGTCATCCCCTGAAACTTGCCCAAATCCAGCTGCAAACCAATTAATCCAGATTTCAAAGCCTCCCTATTCTCTCATTCCTTTTGTCTCAAGAGTCCATCCTACTGTACTGGAAACATAACCCTTTTCACAGTTTTTGAACAACCTGGTGCACTGAGTTATCTTAGCAGCTAGGGAAATAACTCCATTTTGAATTTTTGACTAAAAGCGTATAGTGGCCAACGCAGCCTATGCTCACCTTGAGTTTCCAAGCATCTGTAAACAACCAGGTCATTAGGTTCCCATTATTCTGAAACAAGGTAAATATATCCAGTTTCACTCTTATTTCTACTCTAGTGCAATCACTTTAAATTGTCTCACATCTTAGCATACTTGTAGTTCCTTTTCTGTTTAGAGCACTGATAGCTAGGGAAGTAAACATCACAAAGTTTAATTTTTGTTTCACTTCAGATACTTTCAAGAGAGTACCTTTTCGTTTTCATGTCTTTTGTGCACTGGTGCTCTCAATTAACACGAAGGGGACCACCTCCACTCCATTTCATTTCCCCCCATGTCTGTAAAACTACCCTCAAAAAGCAAAGGCAAGGCAACAGAGAATCAATCTACTCCAGAAGCAGGCAACAATACAATCATCAACAGCTACCAAACAAAACCATCTCAAAACCCTCCCCCCATATGTGCCTTTAACCAAATAAATGTGCACAGTAAATTAATGATATATATATATGCGCCCTCCTCCACAGATACAGGAAAAGAAACAACAAAATAAAACACACTCACAGCAGCCTCTCTACAGCAAGCAAACAAATAAACGCAAACAATACAAAGCCCCAGCAAACCAAAATGACTCATATACCCCAAAGAACAAGTGAAACAATGGAAGAACAGTGCAGAACACTCCTACTAGATTCCAACCAATCCAGGCCCTTTTACAGCTTCTAAATTCCCATAAGAAAACATGAAAAACTCCTGAAACTTTCATGTCCCTCTCTTTTGTTAGCATCAAGCACTTGTGTTTAACAGTCTCTCCTTCAAACATCAAAGACCACAGAAGTAAGAGTGTCTTTTCTCCTTTCGGTTAAAACAGAAGTCGCATCATTGTGCCTGTGTGTGGCCTACCCATTCACAACAGTACTGTGAAGTAAGATTGGGACAAGTAAGTCTAATATCATCACTAAGTGAAAATTTGAATTCAGGTCTCCCAGTCCTCATTCATCACTCTTACTGCGCCTCCTCTAGTTTGGTAGCCTCTAATAGTGCTAGTGGGAAAATGTGAAGGCAAGAGGAGAAGGGGACGACAGAGGACGAGATGGTTGGACAGTGTCATCGAAGCTACCAACATGAATTTGACCCAACTCCGGGAGGCAGTGGAAGACAGGAGGGCCTGGCGTGCTCTGATCCATGAGGTCACGAAGAGTCAGACACGACTTAACGACTAAACAACAATAGTGCTAGGTTACAACCCATGTCAATTAGAGCAGCACAGCTATTTTCAAGTATGATAGGAGTTACAATCCAACACATTTAGAGGGCACCAGATTAGGCTAGGCCAGCGATGGCGAACCGATGGCACGCGTGCCACAGCTGGCACGCAGAGCCCTCTCTGTGGGCACACGAGCCATAAGTCGCCGGATCACTACCCTTGGCAGCCAAACCTGAGGAGGCAGTTGTAGCCGCGGTGCTAGCGCCCCGACAGGCAGCGGGCCAGGATCTGGAGCAGCTGGTGCTGGCGGGGGTTGGGCATGATTGGAGGCAGATCCAGAGTAGGATCCGGAGGCACCTCTGTGCCCAGGATTCCCCCTTCTGCCGCCACTTCTGCTTCCGCCGCCGCCACTTCCGCCACCACCGCCCGCTGGGGTTTTTTTTCTTCCCCAGTTTGGGCACTCAGGCTCAAAAAGGTTCACCATCACTAGACTAGGCTGATCTAATCATACATCGTACTGGCCCTGAATGGTATATCACTTCGTGTTCACCATCATCATCATCATCGAATGCTGTCAAGTTGATTCCAACTTATGGTGACCCCTTCCAGGGTTTCCTAAGCAGAGAATACATGGAAGTGGTTTACCATCCTCTTCTTTTGGGGGCATCTCGGGACTGTGCTGCTTGCCCAAGCCTATACAGGTTGGCTCTTCTCCTAGGAGGCACAGTGGGGAATCAAACTTTCAATATCTCGCTCCACAGCCAGATACCTAAACCACTGAGCTATCCAGTCAACTCCTTTTCGTACCTGTCCCAATAAATACATAATATTGTTTAAAAATGCTACATTAAATATGTATTAATTTAGGTAAACTACCCCATATGTTCAAGTTTGGAAAACAGAAAGGCTGGTATTGCATCCCTAAGCCTACACCAAAGATATGTAAACAAAGCAAATTAAATTACATGCACACATAACAAAATATGAACCTACTAAAAAATTATGTAAGAATGTAATGTAAACAATCTCAAGATTTATCTGATGAAATTCTCACTTTTTCTTTTCATCTTTCAAAGAAAATTAGAGTGCCGTCATATTAGTATAATATATAAAATATGAGACACTGCAAGAGCCCAATTAACTTTAAAAAAATTGTACTGAAATCATTGTTGAATCATTGGTTATAGAACTATATTTTTAGCTTATACTTTTCTAAATATTGATTCAAAAATATTCACAGGAAAGGCAAAAGTAACTTGACTTTTATTTCTCATAAGACATTATCATAATTATTTAGATGAGGAAAACTATGGCTTATAGAAATTTCACAGCAGTTTTGTTTTTAAAAAACAAGCAATCTGCAGTATGCAAATACTAATACGCATTGCCTAATTCATTTAGTATATTCATTAGCCACCATGCACCTCATTAAGCATTTATGGAACTCATCTTTAAACAGCATGAATATTTTTAATTAAGGACTGCTAACTCACAGTGGATTGAACTCTCACTGCCCAGCAATTCCAACAAAAATTATAACTTTCTGCATAGAGTGTATTTTTTTTAGTTCCATTTGTATTTTAAAATGTTTGATGTGAACAGTTTATATTCCTATTCTAACATTTTATGGGCACTCAGATCAGGTTGCAGTGCATTTAAACCAGCATTATAGTGAACAATATTTGAGAGAAATTATGCTAGTGGTGTGTGAGACCCGGGGCGAGAGCATGGAAGCTCTCGCCAGAGTGCCGTCCACCTCCAAGGTTGACAGGGAAGTACAAACGTCCCCTCTCACACCACCAAAGGAGACCGCCCCGTGGGGAACTGATACCCGGGACTTGGAGACAAAATTACACGGGGTAACGGTAGCAATTCAAATCCCAGAAGAAATGGCGGGAAAAGAGAGGAAGGAAAGAGTGCCGATGGAGTTGGGAACAGCGGATATAAAAGTGAGGGAGGATCCGATACCGTGCGGTTGGGAAGTAGTCTGGGTACAGGACCCATGGATGGAGAAATGGGAAAGGGTGAGGGTCCCTAGGGAGGAAGCAGACTACAGGAGACGGAGGGGACTTCCCCAAAGACCATCATATTGGGGAGAGACTGAGGCTCATGAGTGGCGTCGCAAGTTGAGGGAGGAAAGGGAAATAGTGACAAGGGAAGAGCAGGAACATCGGGCATGGCGAGCGGAGGAAGCCAAGAGGAGGGGATACCTGACGGACCCTGGACCCCGTTCGAGGAACGGACAGACCCGGATTGGTTCGACCCTTGAGACGAGGAGACCACCCCGCTACTAGACAGTGGAATCACACAAGAGAACAAAGAGGACTCTGTACCCTTGTGGCAAGGACCATGGGGAGACTCAATGTTGAATCCTTTTGTAAAAGAAGCTTGGAACCCCTTGTCCGACCCGTTGGCGACAGGAGAACAGTTTTTGAGTAAAGAATTACATTAGGACTTTTTGTTTAATACTTCAATAAATCCTAATCATGGTTCAAAGTTAAGGACGGCTCCGGATTTCTTTGGGGAGGTTAAGGAGGCACAAACTGAACCCTCACATGGTGTAATACTAAACAGGGAAAACACAATTGAAACAATTAAACTTTGAGTGGCAATATTCTAAAAATCTCCTCATATGTCAACGATAATAGTAAACACATGTAAAAGTTGTACTTTCAAAGCTAGTAGGCATATAATAAAAATAATCATGTCCTGTCAAGTCAATTCTGACTCATGGTGACCTTTTTTAAGGTTTCCAGGTAGAGAGTACTCCAAAGTGGTTTACCATTCCCTTCTTCTTGGGGTACTCAGGGACTGTGCAGCTTGCCCAAGGCCACACAGACTAGGTCTACTTGCAGGAGGCACAGTGGGGAACTCCCAATCTCTGGCCCCACAGCCAGAAACTAAACCACTGAGCTATCCAGCCAGCTTAGTAGGCATATATTCTATTTTTAAAAAAAGCCTTCCCCAGATACTGTAGATAGATAAATAATAAAGCACTCTTATTAGTTGTTCTCTCCCACCCCACCGCCCATTCACTGTTGTCATTTGCACTGCAGGATCCCTTTGGTTATTTTCCTGATGTGTTTCAAGCCCTTGGGTGACTCGTTAGCAAATGATTTGGAAATAAAAGGTGACGCAAAAGATGTACAAACGTCTTATTAATCGTTAACCAACTTCTACCTCCAAGCTATCTGCTGTAGCTCCTAAGTTGATTATGGGGCAAAAAGACGTCAGAAAGCTTGAGAACGTTTGTTTTAGTGCAGAACATATCATATATTTCACTGGGATATACTATCTGAATCGTCCTCCAACCTTAAAGGTGATCACAGAATTGGGCCTTAGAACTGAAGAAGTATGTCAGATTTTTTTTTAAGGCTAGCTATTAGTTGGTCATTTATAGAAACAGGAAAATCAAATCCTTGATTTGTTAATGCCAGTTGTTCAGCTGTTCAACAGAGCTGGAATAACCAACTTTGTTTTGCAAGAATTAGATAAAAAAACCTGGCAAACCCCCCACAAAACATATGATGATAAAACTACCACTTTGAAGGTTCCAAACCGGTATTTAATACCTCACAAAGTACAATGAACATATAAGGGTAGAATGACAAAGAAATTTTAACTGACTTACTATTATGCTTCTGGAGAGTCTGGCCTAACAAAACAAGATTCACAGACATAAACTACACATCATTTCTAGAGATATTTGTGAGATTGTAGGTTTTTTTACAAAATATGAAAGCTACTTGGATCCCCCCTCCCAATCAATCCGGCAGTCTTGAAAAACATTATACAGAGCAAATATTCTGTTTATTTCAAAGCAACGTCCAGCTTCTTCAATCAGATACCAAACATATGTGAGTATAACTGAAGGTATATCACCTGCATGCTGCTTAATGAAGCTCCCACATGACACAAAACACGAGGAAAATGGAAAGAATATTTTTCCTCAAAGTATAAAAATTTCATCTATGATTACAATTATCCACAATTATCTACGAGTAGCAATGAAATACATTCCCCTGCCCCCTCCCAAATTTTCACCAAACATTCAACCGAGATTTGGAACAAACACACTTAAGAATTCTCCCCACAGTTACAAACACTGATGATGAACCTTTTCCAACTGTTGAAACACTGCATATATGTTCTGTCAAAAAGCCTGGGAATTCCCATTCAGACCTTTTCAATACATGTTGGAGGTTCAGGACCAAAGTCATGGGAGATGGGGGCACTAACAACAAGGTTATTACTACACACACGCGCGCACACACAGAGACAGACTTCAGTCCCACACATCTTCTCTGTATCTACAAATAGGAGTCCCTGATGGACCTTCTACTCAGACATGTTTTTATATAACGAGACTACAGAACTGCTATTTGTGGATCATTTAGTGTTTTGTCTTATAATAATGCAGATGTTCTGCCTGCATCTTACTTCAGTGTGATCCTCTTACGACCTTTCTTTTACTGTACCACAGCCTTGCATTCCCAGTTGCATTATATTCCTTCTGTGAAATATAGTTGTCAGTCATTATTAATCATTATAAGGACAAGTTTTTAAAAAAAATACTATCATAAAATATTACAACCCACTATAAGCCTTTGGGAGAAGGAAAGATTGTATACTTAAAGTGACATATTAATTAATGAGTATAGCATTGCTTCTCTGATGATGATGTAGCAGCCCTCTTTTCAGTCCATTTGCATTGTACTGTCAAATCCTACAAGGCAATTAAGTTTTGAAGCAGAGACTGTGGTAGCATTGCCAAGGTGCCACATTCTCTGGAAAACTTTCAGGTAGAGGGAGTTTCAAGCATGCCCTGTGCTCTCTTAATCCTATAATGGTTAAAGGACACATGGCTTTATTATCCCAGGCACACGGGGCCACTTGAGGGCACACTGGACGTACTTCAATCAATCTTTTGAAAACTGTTGCTGCACTGGACAGTTTTGATTCACTGCTCAAGATAACAATGAAATACAAATAGCATTTATAAGGGCATGGAGAAAACAGAATTATTTATTCATATTTACAAGGTAATCTATTCTCCCATTCTGAGTCATTTATATATATTACACATGTAGCATTTAAATAAGATTAATAATGTTGCCAGTGCTGCAGTGATTAAATGCCTTAAGAAAAATTCACTGAATCTTAAGAATGCAAGTTACTGATTTAGATCAGACATCCACTGCAAAGAAGGTGGTTAAAAACCTCCAAAGTGAAGCCTCTGCATTCATATAGCCCAAATTACCAGTTATAAAAACATGAATGGGAGAAATTATGGATAAATGGAAACAAGTAACATAGGTGTAACTTGAATGAACAGAACCATACACTTTATAACCCAAACAAATACATCCTTTACTCTGATGACAGTTTTACTCAGTCCAATGATACTTATTCCCAAGTGTTGACAGGATTCCAATGTGTTTTAAAATGCAGAATGGTACGATTTCCTGAAACAGGGTTATCATCTTGGGATAATAAATGGCTAGAAAAGGATTATCATATTGATATAATAGATTTGTTAAACTTTAAGATGCAACAAAAGGTAATGTAGCAGGTAGCCATGCTAATCTGTATAATAATTTATACCAACAATAGTTTTGTAGCACCTATAGGACTAGCTAGGTTTTTTTTTCACAAGCTTTTGTGAATCTAGGAACACTTCTTCAGATGAATGGAGTTGTCATGCCTCTGGACAGAGTATAAAACCATTGGCAATTTAAAACAGTAACAGTTTTAAGCTGCCAACAGTTCAAAACCAGATCTTTAATGGACAACAGAAAGTGATTAATTCCATCACAACGGTGGTGATTATGGTCTGACTAGGTAACAAAGGTTCAAAAATTTAGAATCGTACATATACTCGAGTATAAGCTGACCCGAATATAAGCCGAGGCTCCCAATTCTACAAAAAAGGGGGAACCTTATTGACTCGAGTATAAGCCGAGGTACTGATACGGATGATGTTGATAGTATGCTTGCCTTCGGTATGATGTTTTTTGGTATCGGTATGGTTGTTGGGGTTTTCTGAGCCTGCGCAGGACGTATTGAGGGTAAAATAGAAGATAATAGAAGAGAATACTCGCTGTTAGCTCCGTGTGTTCCTATACGTCTTTCCAACGCGGCGGAAAAAAAGGAACTGAGGGGAAGATTGGAGGGCGGAGCTTGCGCACCAAAGGGGGGGATGTCTCATTGTCATTTGGACATAGACTGCTATTATCCTCCCAGCACGGTGTCTGCCTGCAGAGTCTGAAAAATGCAGTGTACTTAACCTGGGTCATCGGACCACCCACAGACGCTGCAGGTGCCTGTAGATGAGCGGGGGAGTCCGGAGAACACCCGCACTGCAGGGGAGAACATGTAATTTTGACACTGACTCGAGTATAAGCCAGGGTGTGTGTGCTTTTTCAGCAAAAAAAATGTGCTGAAAAACTCGGCTTATACTCGAGTATATAGGGTATATATGATACATTTGCTTTTAATTTATAAGGACAGGTTGCTTACTGGTAACTAGATCTTTGAGTGGTCATCTGTGAATTCACACATATGGGGAATTGCTCTGCACCTGTGTGAGCATCCTTGGAATCTTCTAGAGCAGTGATTCCCAACCTTGAGTCCCCAGATGTTCTTGGACTAAATCTCCCTGAAGCCTTCACCACTAGCTGTGCTGGCCAGGATTTCTACGAGCTGTAGTCCAAGAACATTTGGGGACCCAAGGTTGGGAACCACTGTTCTAGAGAATAGAAAAAAAAAGTTAAGACATGCCCTGTCCACCATGCATGCTCCCCCCCGAAAGTATTCATCTGCTCCACCCCCATCCATCACTGACTGAGGAACTAGTCCCATTGTGTGTTTTGTGCCCGTTTACTCTCTCACATACTTTCTTATGTAGAGTTTGGCCAAACTCTACGTAAGAGACAACATGGGCATAAAGCCGACATCAGGAATAGAAACACTTGGAAACCAGTGAGTGAATGCTTCACCGTTCTTGGATATTCTTCCTCTGATCCAAGAGTTGCAAAGTGTGCTTAGGCAAACAAAAGCTTATGAAAAATAAAAACTAGTTTGTCTTACAGATGGTCCATGACTATTTCTGGTTGAAAATGTCATGTTGCTGTTTTTACTGCAACAGGCTAACACACAGTAAGTATAACTTTACACCTATCAAACCAGTAAGTTGAACTTTATACCTGCAGATCCATTTTGTTGCATTCTCCATATACTGTGAAAATCCAGAAATGCTTTTGAGCCAGACTTTGTATGATGCAAGAGGAAGAGAGGATAAGAACGTTCTGAAAGCTATACTCAAGAAGTGCTGATTTACAGAAACAATCTAAGGATGCCCAGTCCACAATGTCAAACAAATTTAATTTCCTGTAAGTCATGTGCCAGTCCTTACATTAAATATGAGAGACACCACCTCTTTCAGGCTATTTTGCTTCTGTGCTCTTGCTCATTCATTTTTCATGCTGTCCACCATGGGGTCTCCACCACTGCCACCATCAAGCACCCTCTTTGTCTTTCTTCTCCTCTTCATGACACATAGGGGTTGAGGTGGCTGCAGATGGGGGAGGCAGACAATGTCAAGGCAAGAAAAAAGGGGGAAAGAGCAGGAAAGACCAAAAGTACAAGCCAGCAGTGAGGGATGAAGAGTGTCTGGTGGTGGGAGAGGCTCCAGTGAAATGAAAAAAATCACTCCCACTGAGTTCCAACCAATCCATGCTTATTTAGAGATTCAAAGTTCCCATTTTCCAGATGTTCTGACTGGCTGCTCACACTGGCCCTTGTGATTTTATTTGATGGGAAATTTCCTGGGCAATTTGATACATAAAATGCACAAAAAAGAGCAAACAAAGAAGGGGAACATGAAACTTTTTCATTAACACAAAGCATTCATGTTTAAGAAGCTCCTTCAGGAATAAATATGAAAGTAAGAGCTTCCTTCATGTTTCTTTTCATTCATAGTAACACGAAAAGCCCATCTCTACTGAATAGCCAGAGTGACAGCCTGAAACAGCTTAATGTATTTGAGATATGCTTGTTTCAAAAATATTACTGCCAAGTTTCATCTAATATCCAAAGGATACAAACATAGCTGGGGGCCTGATGACTCATCTGTAAGAGACAATACTAAGGGCAGAACTGGTTCATTCAATTTCATGAATGAAATATATTTTACTTCCATAACAATAAAGCAGATATTCATCCCTGTGCAGGCTTCTCATCTAGTAAGTACTTAATTGTCCTCACATGAGAGCTTTACAGCAAGATGGTTTCAGGATTCTGAACACAATCCATTAAGGATCTGCAAGCAAGGTACCCTCTAATGTGTGTCCCTGTGTGCGCGCCCCTCTGTCCCCTTCTGCACAGGGCTCCTCCTCTGCATACTCATAGTGATAGTTTTCAGCCCCTTTGGTTCCGGTCACAATGGGGCATCACACACATGAGGGGCAGAGCCCTGCCCAGTGGGGCTGAAAATTAGAGGGAACGTTGCATAGGAGTGAAATGGGATTGCCACATATCTAGTGGTTAACTTCTTGGTAGGCTTTGTATTTATCAGTAAGTGTGGTTTACAAGCTCTGCCTCATCAGCTCTTATGACTTGATCAATTATTCAAAGATGAGATAAGTAAATTTTGCATATACTAGGAAGCATTCACTGATTACTATTTTCACACATCCCAAATTGACACTAAAAATAAAATAAATCCCAGAGTTCCACACACGATTACATATTTGAGGATAGAACTGGGAAATGTTCCAAGGACTGTTTCCTATTCCAGAATATTACAGATCCTTTCAATATAATGGGTATCTTTATTTCAAGAACTACATGGTATTCACTTGATGACCATATCTTGGCTTCACATGAATGAGTCACCTGTCCAGATATCCAGCTTCTTCACACAAAAATAAATCAAAGCTGGAAATCTCCCCACACACACACACACAAGAAACTATGTTCATTAATCATGAAACAAGCCAGGATCTTAAACATTCTTTAAATTGTGATCCAATATTTTGGCTTATTCATATACTAGTAAACTCAGATTCCTGGTTCTTAAAGAAACAGGAAACAATAGTTATGTAAAGCTTTTCTGCTATGACTGCCTGCAGTAGAGAGGAAAAAGCAAAGACCTACATGCATAAACAAAAGGCTAATTCACATCTCAGCTTATTAAGCAGATATATGATTATCCGAATACGGCCAAAATCTGGCAGACAACTATTTTTAAGCTAATCCGACATTTTTTAATTTTCTAATTTGCAAGGAGTTCCAAATACATAGCTTTAAAAGAAAATTATCACAAAAGACATCAACAAAGAAGTAACAGAATGAAAGATACTGTCCGTGCCTATATGAACCCCACTCCACTGAAACCTGGAAATAGCAATTTTGAGAGAGTGAAATAGGACCACTTATAAATGTATCTCCATGTGCTCGGTCTGTATTCTCAAGATTCGGTGTAAGAAATCATGGCAAGGAAAAGGCTACAAGATTAAAGCCCCACTCTTGTATATTTTTGCTGATTTAGAATAGTAATAATAATATGCCACCAATTTTATTCTTGTTAACAGTGACTCTCTGAGAGCCTTCTAGGTATAAAGTACTCAGACACAATGTATTCTCGAAGGCTTTCATGGCCAGGATCTGATGGTTGTTGTGGGTTTTCCGGGCTGTTTGGCCGTGTTCTTAAGGTTGTTCTTCCTAATGTTTCGCCAGTCTCTGTGGCCAGCATCTTCAGAGGACAGGAGTCAGAACTCTGTGTTCTGTTGCAGTTTGTTGGATAGTTACAAGTAGGTAATGAGAAGAGAGGTAAACCTTGAAAACCACTTAAGCATTCTCCAAATATTTACTATCCAACAAACTGCAACAGAGCGCAGAGTTCTGACTCCTGTCCTCTGAAGATGCCAGCCACAGAGACTGGTGAAACGTTATGAAGAAAAACCTTAAGGACACGGCCAAACAGCCCGGAAAACCCACAACAACCATCTACTCGGACACAGTTTATCAGTCTCTCCTTCTGCTGGCACTCTGGGACTGTAAAGCTTGCTCAAGGCCACAAAGGTGGAAAGGTGTGTAATCCCATCAGCCACACACATTTCAGGTGATATTGACTGTTCCCTCTATTGGGAGACAAATGCCCAGTTCCTCACACCTCAGCCAGAAACCCCAACCTACTGCACAAGACCAGCTCAAATTATGGTTATCAAATAATTTTCATCAAATTATCTACAAGGCTACTATAGCTAATAACAACAAGGCCAGTGGAGGTGATGGCATTCCAGTCGAACTATTTAAAATCTTAAAAGATGACGCTGTTAAGGTGCTACACTCAATATGCCAGCAAGTTTGGAAAACTCAGCAGTGGCCAGAGGATTGGAAAAGATCAGTCTACACCCCAATCCCAAAGAAGGGCAGTGCCAAAGAAAGCTCCAACTACCGTACAATTGCACTCATTTCACACGCTAGCAAGGTTATGCTCAAAATCCTACAAGGTAGGCTTCAGCAGTATGTGGACCGAGAACTCCCAGAAGTACAAGTTGGATTTCGAAGGGGCAGAGGAACTAGAGACCAAATTGCTAACATGCGCTGGATTATGGAGAAAGCCAGAGAGTTCCAGAAAAACATCTACTTCTGCTTCATTGACTACGCAAAAGCCTTTGACTGTGTCGACCACAACAAACTATGGCAAGTTCTTAAAGAAATGGGAGTGCCTGACCACCTTATCCATCTCCTGAGAAATCTATATGTAGGACAGGAAGCAACAGTTAGAACTGGATATGGAACAACTGATTGGTTCAAAATTGGGAAAGGAGTACGACAAGGCTGTATATTGTCTCCCTGTTTATTTAACTTATATGCAGAATACATCATGCGAAAGGCAGGACTGGAGGAATCCCAAGCCGGAATTAAGATTGCCGGAAGAAATATCAACAACCTCAGATATGCAGACGATACCACTCTGATGGCAGAAAGTGAGGAGGAATTAAAGTACCTCTTAATGAGGGTGAAAGAGGAGAGCGCAAAAAATGGTCTGATGGCCACTGGTCCGATCACCTCCTGGCAAATAGAAGGGGAAGATATGGAAGCAGTGACAGATTTGACTTTCTTGGGTTCCATGATCACTGCAGATGGTGACAGCAGCCACGAAATTAAAAGACGCCTGCTTCTTGGGAGGAAAGCGATGACAAACCTAGACAGAATCTTAAAAAGCAGAGACATCACCTTGCCAAAAAAGATCCGCATAGTCAAAGCTATGGTTTTTCCCGTAGCGATGTATGGAAGTGAGAGCTGGACCATAAAGAAGACTGACCGCCGAAGAATTGATGCTTTTGAATTGTGGTGCTGGAGGAGACTCTTGAGAGTCCCCTGGACTGCAAAGAGAACAAACCTATCCATTTTGAAAGAAATCAACCCTGAGTGCTCACTGGAAGGACAGATCCTAAAGCTGAGGCTCCAATACTTTGGCCATCTCATGAGAAGAGAAGACTCCCTGGAAAAGACCCTGATGTTGGGAAAGTGTGAAGGCAAGAGGAGAAGGGGACGACAGAGGACGAGATGGTTGAACAGTGTCACTGAAGCTACCAACATGAATTTGACCCAACTCCGGGAGGCAGTGGAAGACAGGAGGGCCTGGCGTGCTCTGGTCCATGGGGTCATGAAGAGTCGGACACGACTTAACGACTAAACAACAACAACAACAACAACTCAAACTAGCCTGTCCCTGGCTTAAAAGTTTCAGGAGAGTCTCTTCTCCAGGCAGAGAAGAGGCAGAGAATACACCATGGCACCATGGTGTATTAAGAAGGCATAGAGTCTTGCCAGAGATGTCACCTCAGCTGTGGAATATTCTCCCTATGCAGGCACAACTAGCACCAATACTGCAACTGTTTGAGCACCAAGCCAGATATTTTTGTTTGCCACGGTCCTTTTGTTTGCCAAACCATTTTAAGATGGTCTATTTTGTTGCTTTGCTGCTTTTATTTCCATCATGTTTGAGTTTATACTTCCTTAATTATTTCACTGTTTTAATTATTTACTAGCTTGCTTTTCATGTGGATCAAGGGAGGCTTAAAATGTTTTAACAGATTACAATGTAGGTAATGAGAAGAGAGGTAAACCTTGAAAACCACTTAAGCATTTTCCAAATATTTACGAATCCATGCACATTTACTCCCAAGTACAACAAACATCACATCCTGAGTAGCTTTGATAATAAAGACAAATTCTAATGTTTGGTACAACCAATGAGTAAGACAAGAGGAGATGCCCGTTTTAAAGTCTACTGCCCACTATCCCATCCTGATTTGGCTAAGAGAGAAGGGAAAAAATTACATATGTTAACTCCTTGAAACTGAGTTGTGATCTATTTATTCATGTTGATTTCCACTAAGAATTGAGTTTTCTATGGTTATCAGAATGCACTTGAATGATGACAACATATTGTTACACTAGGAGAAACTAGTCAAAGATGCCACAGTCTTTGTGCACACTTGAGCTTTTTTTTCCTGGTTAGTCTTGTAACAATCAACAGGCAAACCCATAACTGACTGCTGAAAGACATCACTGATGTTTAGTGTTGGACACTACTAGGAGTCAAGTTAGAAACTCTTCCAGCCTGATTCCAACATCTCATATGCTTGTGGTCAGTTCTTCTGAAAGATCAGCTACTGAGATACATATAAGAAAGAATATTAAAACTAATTCATGCATTAAAGCCACATACAGATTCATGTAACTTTCAGTCTACTTTTTATTGAATATATTTCTCTTGATTGCCTGGATTTGCATTCTCAATTTTACACAAATACACAAAATCAAGGAAGACTCCATTACAATAAACTTAATTTCATCTTAAAACCAAACATTTTAGACAGTCAATAAATATGCACTTTCCCCTTCAACAATGCTGGGGTTAGTGATGCCAAACCCGTGCACTTCAAAATCTGTGTATAAATCATATGCCCCCCAAAATGTAACTACAAAGAATAAACAGTTGATTAACACAGAGAGAGAGACACACACACACCTTCCCTGATCCATGTCATCTTCCCGGCACTCCCAAGCCGACATGTAGAGCTGCTATGGCAGGAGAGGGGGCCAGCCAGGCCACTCTCATCAAACTGGGAGCCGCTGCATTGACAACAACAGGGCCCTAGGTAAGCCCAGAACTCAACTTTCCCAGGCTACTTCTTGCAGACAAATAGCAGCACAGTATTCATTGAGTATGTATGTATGTATGTATGTATGTATGTATGTATGTATGTATGTATGTATGTATGTATGTATGTATGTATGTATGTATGTATGCATGCATGCATGCATGCATGGGGGGGGTGTATAGCCAAAACCGTGCTGCTCAGATCCATGCAATTCAAGGGAGAAGAGTATTAAAGATTAAAGAAATTTTCCCTGCATCACATGTACGATTCACTTTACAACTGAGTATATGATAACAGCTTGACTCCACTGTGTAGGTTTGCATAAGTTTCTTACTCTTTCCAATTTGCAGTGATACTAGATAGGTGCTAGATTTCAGGCACCTTTCTAACCTTTACTTTTAGTGGGTGTAAAATATTTTATTTGTAATATATATTGCTACTGACAGAATTTTATTTTGTTCTGGAATCTCTGCAGCAATTCCTGACTTATAGGCTTCCCTGGAACACACGTCAAAGGATTCCTGCCCACACACTGAATACTTAATAGAGTTTGACCCATTTTTTTCTTAATAAAACAGTACTGCATCTTCCATAATAGCTTCACAGCTAGAAAGAATTGTGCTTTTAAAACTTATTCAAATACTGCAGTGAGTTTTATGCAGATTGTACACATACATGCACACACATGTGCATGTGCGCGCGCACACAAACAATTTGTATGTTTCTTTCCATATTATGACATGTTACAGATAACATGAATAACCAATTTGGTTGCAAATGCTGTGTCTGACTCTGCTAGTCCTAGGCAGTGATAAAAAATATAAGCAGCGTAAACAATATTCAGGCAGTAAGTTCTAGATTAGCCATGACAGCAAATAAATACTGAGATACAAACCAACTGGCCTGATCCTTGGACAGGATGTTATTGGGAGGGGAGAAGGTCTCAGACTATTCCCCAGGAGATGTACTAGGAGCTGTGGTGAAGTCCTGCTTTTCTCTCACCCAGTGTAATCCTATACATCTTTTTTCAGAAGTAGTTTGTTTGAGATAAATGGAGTTAAAAAAAGAGAAAAGAAGATAGGATTGCAGCCATAATCTGCTATTTATTTTATGAAGTGGAATCTCACTTCTAGCATTTTCCTTCTATTGAAATGTCCAGCAGAAATACTGTATATAAATTTTCAATATATCAATATAAGCCAGAATCCTACTGGTTTCATGAAGCGTAAACATTAAATTGCATAACTTGTTTGCATGAATGTTCCAGCTGTCTGTCATGCACTCACACATATGTGGGTCACATATTCAGTTGCATATTTGGTTATGCACCATGGTATGCAACAAGGAAGAGAAAATTAGAAATGCTGTTCCTGTTCCACAGAGTTTTTCTTCAATTCATACACTTCCCAAATCTGACCAAATCAGAATGATCCCTACTATGTATTGATACAACAAAATTACACCCCAAAAAGCACACAATTTTGGAAACTAAAGATTTTAATTGGCCCTTCAATGGAAGCATAATATTTCAGTTTTCCTTCCAACTAATCATGGGACTGACAACCAGACTGTTCTTGAGGATGACAGTGGAATGTCTGAGCACTGTAACAAGAGTTCATACAGTCCACCATAGAGCCTTTAGAAAATAGAATTAAAATTAAAGAAAGGTTAGTTGTAATGTATTGCAGTCAGAAAACAAATAATATGCAGCCTCTTGTGTGAAATTCTCAGCATTAATCGAAGTCTGTGAAACATAGCTCTAAATGTCCAAAGAACCACTCCTGATTACAAGATTCCCAAAATAGTCAGATTGATCCAGGCCCCAAACAGGGGGGATTTAACAAGTGGTTACAATCCACCTTCTACAATCAGAAATTCTAAACATTTAGATCCATTTTTATTTAAGATTCCAGGTATCAATAAATCTTACAGGAAATGTATTATCTAACCAAATCGCTTTTCTTTAGAAATCAGACTTAATCCGTGGGGATGGAAAGTCTTCATTATACTTAAAAACTACTGAACCAATTCCTCCTTCACATGCTGTATAAAGTGAGCTACAGTGTACAAATACATTTGCCAGAGTAAATTGGCTAGACTTCAAAGTGTCACAACATCTCATGTTCTTTTTGCTGTAATAAACTGATATAGCTACCTTTCTGGCCATTGTTTAGTTGTCCAAGTTTAGCCTTGTACCAAAAACATTTTTATAGATTCAGTGTATTTATTCAGTGTAGGCTTGCCATTAAAGTATCTCAAATCAAACTGGAATATATGAAAAGAAAAGTATATGCAGTTTGCTGAAGGATACATGACAATAAAAACAGCACTTAAAGGCAGTACATTCGGTATTTACTTCCAGCATATTAAAAACTGGGTATACTATTCTACTTTGAAAATGTTGTTTATAACTATACGTATTATATATGCATAAACTGTGTGTCATGTCTATCCATATCATATGCATACAAACAAACAACTTTTACACAGAAGCATAAATTAAAATGCCATTTGTAACTTGCGTAAATGTGCTGAGCATTGAGCCTGGCAACAAGGGATTGCCCCATGAACTTGTGCAACCAGCTGCATGTCACCAGCACAACCAGTTACATAATGTGCCAGTGGAAATGCTTAAGGAATCATACTTCTGTGTCAGCCACTGTACAACTTTGACAAGCACAACCTCGAGTTGTGTGTACATAGTTACGCACAAGGATATTGGCCTATATATATTCTACAGGTAAAACTCTGGCATGTATGTCCATATCCTAAACACACACACATTCCTTGCAAAGAGATAGAAATAAAAAACACATACATACGTAAGAACTTCATAGTATGTATATACATACTCTGACAACTCTCAACATATAAACACAAACAAGAAAAATTGTACTCACGGATAAGCTGCAGAAAGTTGCTGTGCTAATTCATAAGCTGTTGGATCTCTGTCAAGAGCATATATTTTAAGATCTGCTGCTTTTTCCATAAGTGCAGTAGTGTGACCCCCTGCTCCAAATGTCATGTCAAGAAAACACTGAAAGAAAAAAAATAGTGTTTACTTCAGTTAATAATGACAGACAACAGGCAGGCTTTTGTATATACTTTTGCTAATTAACGTGTAATTCAGCAATTATATTTAAGAACTTTTGTACATACTCGTAAAAAATACCTGAAAGAAAGATTCCAAGATAAGTGAACTCTTTCAATTGCTCCAAGTCTAGCTCATTAAATAAATAAATAAATAAATAAATAAATAAATAAGGCTTTTCCCTAGGGTTTTCAAATAGTTGCCTGGTCATATATTCATATTCATAGCACTATATAAAACCTCTCCTGGAAGATTTAAGACCTAGACCTCTTAGACCTTAGGAACTGCCTGAGCCTATTGGCCCAGGAAAGCCTGAGTCCTCCCATGGGGCAGCTGAAGGTATAGTCTCTCAGGAAGAATGAAGCCGCTCATTAAACAGAGAGAGGGAGGGGTCCTTAAGCCCCAGAGAATATCAGCATCTAAAAGAGCATCTAAAGAGGTAAGCCTGCCTCCTCATACTTTTATGAATGGCACGGATGCAACAAAATAATTCCTCATGGGTAAAAGACTTCTCAAGTGCGAGATTCTTCTGTGCAGGATTCTCAAGTGCAGGGAGAACATCATCCAGAAGTTTCTGGAACACTGCAGCTAAATCTGGAGAGGGGCTCTGGCAGGTCCTTCTTAAAGGTCTCAGATTAGAGAAGGTGCTGGAACAAAGTATTGTTATATCATCTCTGGACCCTGCATACTTCATCCTTTCTTGCCTCACAGACCAGGGTGGATAAAAATCAATGATTTAAAAAAAAAATTAAATTCTCAAAACATCTGATTTTTTTATTATTTAAATCAAATCCACCCTTTCACAGACACTCAGATGGAAACCTGATACTGCATTTTGAACTGCCTCTGATATGGCTTATTGATTGTTCTTGACTACTGTTACATCCTGAAATCCTGAGAGCAATCTTAGACTGCTTTTGACTTTCTTCTCTACCCCTTTTTTTGTACTGCATCTTGAGACTTTTGCTGGCTTTGGTTCTGGGCCACTTGACCTTGTTGTTTCCAAGAAGTACTGAGCTCTATATCTAGGTCGAGATCCTGGATTTTTGCCCACAGTCGTTCACTCACAATCAGTCCAAGCCTCCAGGGCAAGAGGACACACTGAATTATTTACAATATCAAAATACAAAGCATAACTGAAACACTGACTCAAAAGAGATCAATTTATATAGAAAACAAGAGTTAAGTCAGTCAGTCATTAAGCTATTGGGATATCTCATATGTTCTGACATTTATAAACAACTGCATTCTATTGGCCTGATGTTTAACCTTCATTTGGCACAGGAGAAGAAATAGCTGTAAAATCATTTGGTAGGAGCTAAAAATCACTACACAGGTTCTCAAATTACTCGCAAATTTGTATACATATCCTTCTCTCCAACTTCACCAAATCTGGTTCTTTCTTTTACATTCTTCTAAAAATAAAGATATTCTCCTGGAACCTTCCCAAATACTAAAATGAATATGAATACTCCTGAACCAGTGCCAGAACAAGATTTAAACACCAAAACCAGAAATCTACAAGGCCTAGGAAAATAAAATGTTTTTTCACCTGCTACTGAAAAGACATCAAAGTCAGCACCCAGATTAGCCTTCCAGGAGAATACATTCTAAACATGAGGAGCCAACACTTGAATATGTGGAGATCTGTGAGGTACATTTAGAGATGCATGGTGGTGGGTTCCTATGAGGTAAGCAGATGAATGGTGCAACAGGGGGGGAATTCACAGGGAAGTTATCAATGGCTATCCACCTCCATCTAACAGGTTTAGTCTGGGGCACCTGTATTGTTAACTGCAACATTTTTCCATGCTTAAAGAAGAATTTAGTTGTGATCGGGTACGGTATAAAAGTTAAGCAGTTCCTCTCTTTCAGTGGGAATGACCATAGGAGTCTTGTTTCCTTCATTTAAAGTTTTATTAACAACAGTGAACGGAGAATCAACAACTACTTCAGTTGGGCCAACGGGGCTAACATCTAAAGGAAACTCAGTCCAAGACAAAGATAGTCCACAACTCAGCTCTTCTTCCTTTAACACGGGGCCAGTCCGAATTTCTCCAGGTCCGTCAGTTTCCGTAGGTGGGCGCTTTGTATCGCACAAATGGTTCCACAACATGGGTGATGGGCCCAGTGTCCTTCTGGAGGCTTGTGGTTCGGTGAGATGGGTCTCGGGCAAACCACCTTCCTCCAAGGACCTTGCCCACAAGGGAACACTAAAACTGTCCATTCTGAGGGATCTAACTCCTTCGGCTGTACCTCTATCCCTTGTTCACCTCGTCCTCGCACCACTGCACTACGTGTCTTTCGCCTCCTATCTCTGCTCTTCCCAGCACCTTGAAAACCTGAGGTCTTCCTTCACCTTTCCTTTCTTCCTCCCACACTACTACTTTTTTCTCCTCTCCCGCGCCTTTTTCTTCCGTTGTCAGAAAAACCTCCACCCCCTTTATCTCTCTTTTTGACTCCGCCTCTCTCCTTTCTCCTGTCACTCTTTCCCCTGTATTCAAACATTCTATTCTGCGCATCACATCAGCTACAGCCTCATCCCTTCCTCCTGTCTCAGATGTGTGAGGGGACGGCTCACTCACTTCCTTCACTGCTATTTCCGTTTTCACTTCACATTAGTACTTTAGCATGGAGTGTTTTCCTCACTGCAAAACAAACAAACAAATACCCCTTCAAGGTTCCCAGAGAGTCATCTTTTATTTCTGATTACAATAAACCAGTTTCTTAGAGATAGAACTGTCTAGAAAGTTCAATAAGTGGAGATTAAAGGATATATTCTTTTTTCTGAAGAATTTGCAGTCTGAATGTGAAGCATTTCATAGACAGGCACAAAGAGCAAGATAATTTTATACAGTGATCCTAAACTCTTGAAGAAGTTGGATCCTACTGAATGTTTTCTAAGGCAAGCTTTAGGACTGGAACCTTGACTGAGATCCTAGACATATATTGCAGTTCTTTTGTAAATATATGGCCTCACAACCTAGCTTTCTGACAGACAAATGTTCATCTCATTCAGTGACACATTGGAGCTTACAGATGGACAGCTCCTAGCACTGCCAGTCAAAAGACACTATGCAGCAATTCTGCCGTTCTGCCTTCTCAACATTTTTTTTTAATGAAAAGAAAATAAGAAAAAGAAAGGGAATATTTTGTGGAAAGAAAAGAAGAAAACATGGGAATATTCAAGTGGAAGATGATACCTTCTGGATCTCCTCATCAAACTCCATGAATGACACAGGGGAATTGCATGATCAAAGCTTCATCTAGAACAGTGGTTCCAACCTTGGGCAACCTACCGTGTTCCCCTGAAAATAAGACAGGGTCTTATATTAATTTTTGCTCCAAAAAACGCATTAGAGCTTATTTTCAGGGGATGTTTCATTTTTTTCATGTACAACAATCTACATTTATTCAAATACAGTCATGTCGTCTTCTTCTGGCTGCTGCACAAGGGTGGAGGGCGGGGTTTCACTTAACTGGGTCTTATTTTTGGGGTACGGCTTATATTACAAGCATCCTGAAAAATCATACTAGGGCTTATTTTCAGGTTAGGTCTTATTTTCGGGGAAACAGGGTAGGTGTTCTTGGTCTGCAACTCTCAGAAACCCCAGCAAGCACAGCTAGTGGTGAAGGTTTCTGGGTTACCCAAGACTGGGATCCACTGATGAAGAAGGACCCATACATTAGTTTCAGACAATGCAAAAAATTAAGTGTAAGTAAGAAATATAACACTTTCAGGTAAAATGACACCATTAAAGAAAATCTACTCGTTTTGGAAAGAGAAAAGAAACACACACACATACATACACACCAGAAGGAACATGCATGTTCTGTGCTGTGTTTTCCTGGATAGCCTAGACATAATATTTGAAAGGCTGACTTCAATGTACCTAAAATAAATATAGCTCCTGTTTAACTAAAGATCTCTACGAGATCACAGCTGTAATCCTAAACCCATTTTCCTGGGAGGGAAGTTCACTGAATTCAATATGCTTTCTTTACTCCCAGCACTTCACAACATATTAATTATGGAATCCATTTCACACAAAGAAGAAATATCAGTACTTTACTCATACTTTCCATTTTATTTGCTTCTTTTCTGTTTTCCCCCCTTTAAATTCTGTACAACTAAATGACATTTTCCCCCCATGGTCCTGTAAATACCAGAACAGATTATTATACGAACACTTCCTGCAATGAGTCACAGTTCCATAGTTAAGTTATGATACCCTGTTAACAGCTCCTCACAGGAATTTCATAATCAGTTTCTGACTGCACATTTTAGAAAGCATTCAAGTCTCTCATGATATCAGTAGAAAAATAAAGTTTACAATGTCTTTTTTTCTCTAATTTAGTAATTTTGTTCGTAAAGAACACATAATCATCTTGGGTAGATTTAGTTTGCGACTATTACTTGTTCAAATCACTATGTAATGCTTCTCCACAGTACATTTCAATATTTATTTTTCTACAACTTGTACATCTTTTGCAGCTATCTGGAAGTTGAATCATGGCAACTGGACTTCTTGTTAGGTTGAAATGTTTCGCTACTCATCCAAGTAGCTTCTTCAGTCTGAGGAGAGTTGGTAGGAGATCCCTGATACCAACTCTCCTCAGACTGAAGAAGCTACTTGGATGAGTAACGAAATGTTTCAACCTAACAAGAAAGAAGTCCAGTTGCCATGACTCAACTTCCAAATAACTTCACCTGGATGATTGAGAACCTTCACAGATATACTTCTGCAGCTATGTTCTCCCACCTGTTAATAACATTTTATTTTTTTTAAAAAATGGGGAAATATTTTACTTTACCAGATCTTGAACTGCATTGAACACATTTATAAATCACTATTTAAAATGTATCTTGAAATAATCAATCTCATTATTATATTATGTAGCTATAACAATGAATTCAGAGTTTGAAAAATAATGTTTGCAATGATAAGGTAAGTACTTTTCATTTATAAAAAAGAGTTGGGAAGCTTATGTTTTCCTAACATTTGTTTAAAATTGTGTTGTTCTGCCTAAACAATACAAACTATGATGCTGAAAACTTTTATCTAATAATTTAATTCCATAGTACATGAAAAGTATAATATTTCAGTATCTTGAACCGTGCAGCTAAAGAACTGGTTGATTAGTTCAAACTGATATTTGATATTTAAACCCATGCACATACCACTTCTTGGTCCTTAAGAAGTGTTCCCATTAAGAGTTCCTAGTTCACTGTAGTCCTACCAAAAGCAGCTATGCTGGGTCAAACCAAAGTCCTTCTTTATCCAGCATTCTTTCCCCACAGCAGTCAACCAGGAAGCCCACAAGGATAACATGAACAGCATCCTCTCACCTACATTCCCTAGCAACTGGCATTCAGAAGCACACTGCCACTAATATTAACAACCATGCATTAGTCTAATATCGCCCTTTAAAGTCATTCAAATCAGCTGTCATCAGTACATCTTATAGCAGTTTATTCAACAGTTTGTATCAGTGGTTTCCAACATAGGGTTCCCAGATGTTCTTGTATTAAAACTCTCAGAAGCGTTCACCACTAGCTGTGCTGGCCAGGATTTCTGAGTTGTAGTCCAAGAACATCTGCGGACCCAAGGTCAGGAACCACTGGTTTATGCACTCTAAGTAGCACTTCCTTTTAATTTTGCTGTATGTTGAATGTGTACTATTCAATTTCACTGGCTAACCTTGTGTTCAAATATAATGAGAGAGAAACACATCTTGTTTACTGTCTCTATACTATACCTAATTTCAAAAACACATCTACCAAATCCCCAATCCTTGAGTCTCCTCATTTTTAAAAGCCCCAAACATTGTCATCTTACCTCATGGGGTGTCTGAGCCTCTTGATTATTCAGGTTGTGCTTCTGTAGTTCTACATTAGCCTCTCTGAAGTACAGTGAACACAACCGTACACAGTATTCCAAGTGCTGCTGCACCACAGATTGATATAAATCAATTTGTGTATTGGCAGTTTTGTTTTTTGTAGTTGTCTTAATAGTCCCTAGCATGGAATTTTCCCTTTATATATATGCCACACACTAGGTCCAGCTATCACCTATAACCACAAAATCTTAACCAAATATCTTTTGAACTTCTTTTTGAACATTATCTCAGTTGTGCTTTGGTTTGTTCTCTTATAACCTGCCATCAAAAACCTCAAGCACTTCTTCAGAAAGTCACCCATTTAAAAGAAGTTCTAAGAACAAGGAGAAACAAAGCTGGGTGCCATTAAGCATGCTGATGATACCATACTTCAAATCTTCAAATGAGCTCACCTAGCCTTTTCATTGTGTAGATAACAGAAGAAACAAAAAATGACCCTTTCAGCAAATGCATAAAGCAACTCCTACTGTTGGAAGAGGCAGAAAGACTCTGCGAGCACAGTCTTTCAGATCTTTCTAGTCAGGTATGAATGTCACTTGTACAAACAGTGATTTCAAGTGGTCCAGAAGGACACTGTGGCCAATAGTATTAAAAGTCAATGAGAGATATAAGAAAATCAACAGGGTCCATCTCCCAGCACAGATAGACAGGTTACTTACCTGTAACCATGGTTCTTCAAGTGGACCTCTGTGAATTCACACAATTGGGTTCAGACAGCGCCTGCGCTGGTCTTCTCGGAATATTCTAGAGCTTTTGTAAAAAGTAACAAAGTTGAACGTTACCCCTATAGCGCATGCTCCGCCCGCCTCAGCCCTCAGTTCCATTTATCCGCCACAATAGCCTGTGCTTAGCAGAGACATAGTGACGGACAGTGGGGAGGCTGGGCGGAATGTGTGAATTCACAGAGGTCTACTTGAAGAACCATGGTTACAGGTAAGTAACCTGTCTTTCTTCTTCGTGGCCTCTGTGAATGTACACAATTGGGTGACTAGCAAGCTCACTTACCGGAAGGCGGGCCGTCACTCCAGAACAGAAGTTAAAACTGCTCTCCCAAAACTTGCTTCCTTCTTGGCTCGAAGGTCCAGTCTGTAGTGCGTCACAAAGGTGGACGCATTGGACCATGTAGCCGCTCTGCATATATCTGGAACATCCACACTACGCAGTAATGCAGTAGATGTTGCAACAGCTCTGGTGGAGTGAGCTTTCAGACCTTCTGGAGGAATTTTGCCATGCAACTCGTATGCCAGAGCAATGGTAGAAACCAGCCATCTGGAGATGGTTGAAGAGGAAGCAGGGGAACCTTTATGTGATCCGTGAAAACAGATGAATAATTTTGGAGAGTTGCAATAGTCCTTGGTTCGAGAAGTGTAATAAGCAAGGGCTCTACGGACATCTAGTGAGTGGAGCGTGCGTTCTATATCTGAAGAAGGTTGAGGAAACAAAGTTGGCAGTATCAACGGTTGATTAAGGTGGAAATCCGTAACAACCTTAGGCAAAAATGAGACGTCAGGATACAGAACAACCTTATCTTTAAAGAATTGAAGATAAGGGACGTCAGAACGGAGAGCTGCCAGTTCACTTGCTCTTCTTGCAGATGTAATAGCCACAAGGAATAAAGTCTTAAAAGACAATAGGCGAATGTCACAAGAGGCCATCGGCTCAAAGGGATGGCACATAAGAGCGTGTAACACGAGCTGAAGAGACCATTGAGGTACAGGAGGTTTGACAGGCGGTCGGATATTTGATAGAACCTTCAAAAAGGATTTGAGAGTCGGGTGAGAGAAGAGACACGCTGAATCAGAGTCACGGGGTTGAAAGGAGACAATAGCTGAAATGTAGACTTTAATGTTGTGGAGGCCATGAGGCCGAGCAGATGCTGAGCATGATGAGCAGAGACCTTTGAATGTGGACGAAACTGGTGAACAGCTTTGTGTAGCTTCAGTATGCGGTCTGTTGGAAGAAAAATCCGTGCCCTGATGGAGTCCAGTCTTGCTCCTATATAGTCGGCCACTTGGGATGGAATCAGATGCGATTTCTTTACATTTACTGTGAGGCCGAGGTTTTCCAGGGTATGCAGAACAAAGTTGGTGTCTTGAATTGCCCTCTGTTTGGATGGAGACACCACCAGCCAGTCGTCCATATAAGGGAACACCTGTATGTCGTTTAGGTGGAGAAAGGCTGCTATCGGAGCCATGCACTTTGTGAAAGTGCGAGGAGCTGTGGACAGCCCGAAGGGGAGGGCACAAAATTGGTAGACGGAATTTTGAAAAATGAAGCGGAGATATTTTCTGTGACGTTGATGAATTGAAATGTGAAAATAGGCGTCCTTTAAATCTATAACCACAAACCAGTCTTTTTCTTTCAGGAGATGTACAATGGATTCCAGCGTGACCATCCGAAAACGTCGTGGATGGAGGTAAGTATTTAGAATTCTCAAATCCAAGATGGGCCTGATTCCGCCATCCTTTTTTGGTACAGCGAAGTAACGGGAGTAAAACCCGTTGGATATGTCTCGATGTGGTACTTGTTGAATAGCTTGTTTTTGGAGAAGAGTGAGAATCTCCTCTTCTAGAACAGGGTCGAAGGATGTCAGCTTGATTTGTCCTAGAGGAGGAAATTCTATAAACTCGAGATGGTAGCCGAATTGAATGATATTTAAGACCCAAGTATCTTTTGTGATACTGGTCCAGTTGTGGAAGAACAGAACTAAACGAGTGGTTTGTGAGAGTCCGGATAGCCTTGCGTTTGAGTCAAAGGTACTGCTTTGTTTTCTTGGCAGGTGGACGGTATGATTGACGTCTCTGTGCAGATGCTTGTGGTCTGAAAGTCTGGGCAGAAGAAGAAGCCTGGAAGGATCTGTTTTGGCCCTGATGCTTGAAAGTACGGTAAGATTGGGAAGATGGTTGTTGGTATTGCTGTTGAGGATATTGTCTACGCCACTTAAATCTTTGGTATTTAGGTTGCTGATGGATTGTGTATGATTTGGCGGTTCTCTTGATTTTGTGTAAATTTTCAAGTGAGTCATCAGTTTTTTCGTTGAATAGACCCTTGGCATCGAATGGCAGATCCTCGATGCGTGTCTTAACATCTTCTATAATGCCTGAGGATCTGAGCCACGTGTGACGTCTCAGAGTGATGGCAGATGTTAGCGTTTTAGAGGCTATGTCTGCTGAGTGGCGGGAGGCCAACCGTTGATGCTTTGCAACTGTAAGGGCTTCTGCATAGGTGTTCAAGTAACCCTGTCTTGTGTCTTCTGGAGTTGCTTCGAGGGCCGGAAGAATCCGTGACCAGAGTTGTCTTCGGTATGCCCCCATGGCAGCCTGATAATTCGCCACTCTAAGTAAGAATGTGGTGAAGGAATATATCTTTTGGCCTAATACATCTAATTTGCGTCCTTCCCTATTTGTAGGAGTGACATGAGTTTTTCCAGATGATTTAGATGAATTCGACTGAACAATTATGGAGTTAGGAACAGGGTGTTTAAGAAGAAAATTGGTTTCATCACCGTGTGTGCGGTACAGATTTTCAGTCCTGCGAGCCACTGGTGATGATGTAGAAGGTTGGTTCCAGGACTCCTTAATGAGTTCCATTAAGGCAGGGATAAAGGCCAGACTCAGTGGCGAAGATCTCTCTTGGTTGATATCCCCGAAAACCAAGTCTTCTTTGGGGGGGGTGGGTGGAGGCTGTTCCGTTTGAAGTTTAAGCATCTTGGCCATCCTAAAGATCATCTGGACGTAGGAGGAAAAATCTTCTGAAGGTGAGGATGGGTGTGGGTCACCAGCGTCTGAATCAAGAGATTTTCCTTCCACAGGGGTCTCGCCCGAGTCTGCAGAGGAACCCTCGTCCTCTTGGTCTGTGGAGGCAGAAGAGAACACCTCTTCCTGTTCTGAATGCGAAGGTAAGCATTTGGATCTCTTAGATTTCTGCTTAACAATGTCACGACCAGATGTTTTTTGAGTATGTCGCGAATGGTCTTTAAGTTGGGCAGTCTTCGACACCGACTTGGGACTCTTAGTCTGACCAGCAGCATTCTTAGCTGTTCCTTGGTGTTTCGTCGCATGGTGAATGTCGATGTCGAGAACCCGTCGACGTCGATGGCGAGGCGGAGACGGGGAAGAGGAGGACGAAGAGGAGTCATAAACATAACGAACCCTCTTCCCTCTATGATAACCCTCCGAGCTCAACGACGAGTCAGTGTCGATCTTGTCACGTCGACGCCGACAGTGCGAGCACGTGCGATCGACTTCAATGTATATCGGATCGTCATACTTAGATTTTTTACGGCGTCGAGACAACCGAGGTAAAACAATGACCTCACGTCGAGAGGATAGGCGTTGATCTGGAGAGAGATGTCTTCTCTTTGCCGTCCTTTTTCGAGGTGGAGAATTCGACCTCGATGAAGACGACGGCGACAGAGGCATGGGTGACGCCCGCCCGGTGTAAACAGGGCTATGATGGGCAGAAGCCGAGCTAGAAAGAATGGCCTCTTCTAGCTGGCCTGGGCTCGGTGAACGATCGAGCCCGGTAGGCAAAGCCTCTAGCTGCCGCGGAGGAAGGGAAACAGCTGCCTTAGAAAAAGATTCCCGGTCTCGAGAGGAATCTTCAAGAATCAGCGACGGCAACGACGCCGAGACAGGAGGAATATGTTTACGGTGCTCTTTAGATTTCTCCTTCTTATTTTTCGACGTCGTCTTTTTTTGTTTTAGGGAATCTTTCGATGCAGTGTCGGAGATCTTCGACATCGAGGTAAGTGACTTTTTAGAGTTAGAATATGTTTTAGAAGATTTGTCGACCGCCCTCGACGTTGACAAAGACGGTGAAGGGGCCGCAGTTACGTCCGGGTGTGGGGTAGCTGAAGGGGTAGATGCCGTTTCCATCTCCAATGGTTTCGATGCCGAAAGGGTTTTGTCCCACAAGAAGAGTTTTAAACGTTTCTGACGAGCCTTAAGGGCGGCTTTGGTGAATTTCTTGCAATGTCTACAGGATTGGGGTTGGTGGGAGTCCCCCAGACAAAAAAGGCAGCGGTCGTGACCATCCGAGAATGGAAGCTTTTGGGAACACGACACGCACCTACTGAAGGGTCCGGAGGGGGACATAAAGTAGTAGAAAGAAAGGGGGCAGCAAGGCACTCACGTAAAATATTCTAAGCCAAGTCCGAGAAATCGTATCCAAATGAATCCAAGCTGAATTGCGCGGGAAAGCGCAGTCTGAGTCAGTACGAAGACAAATCACGGAGCGAAAGAGTAATCAAAACCAGTCCGGATCAAGGGGTAACAGAAAGGCAGAAAAGTCGAACAGTCCGAATCAAAAACCGAAGAAACCTTTCAAAATGTGCTCTAATATGTGCTCTAATACTGAGAAGTTCCTAACACCGTGGTGGTAAAATGGAACTGAGGGCTGAGGCGGGCGGAGCATGCGCTATAGGGGTAACGTTCAACTTTGTTACTTTTTACAAAAGCTCTAGAATATTCCGAGAAGACCAGCGCAGGCACTGTCTGAACCCAATTGTGTGCATTCACAGAGGCCACGAAGAAGAACATCAGCTTCTCTCCAGATCAGGGCACAAGTTGGAAAGGACATTTATCATCTCATTGCCATGCACTGCTGGGTAGCTCTCCACAAAGAACATGTTCTACTTATGTTTATCCATTCTACAGGTTTATGTAACGAGAAAATCCCCAGGAAGGGAAAAGCTATAAATAAAAAACAAAACAAATCAATGCAATGCTATATATTTCATTTTTCCTCTATTTTACAAAGATCATTGGTGTTACTAAGATGAGTCATTCTCTCTCAACTCTGCAAACACTTAGTCTTCCTGCTCAAAATCTAACTTCTTCACAGCAGAAATTGTTTTTTGTTGTGACAAACTTATTTTCAGACCGCCTTAGCCCACAATGTAAACCAAAGAAAATTAAAAGGTTAAAGTTTGCCTTTTTCATGCCTGATAGTGCTGAGGGAGCTTCAATCACATATTTCCATTACATCTATCTGTTGCTCACACCTTTTATATGACCAATGCATACATTTGTGATGTAGGTAAAATTTGGTAGAAAAAGTCAGATACACGATTGTTTGATGGTTGTAAGAATTCCGCCTGCCATAGGGATCTTCAATTATGATTTTTTATTAAACCCAGCTTAACCTTTTTTAAAGCTTTCCCTTCTTCCATACAGTGACTGCTACATTAGAAAGAGAAGATATTTCAAAAGAACCAGTAGTTACCTCATTCCCATTGTGGTAAAATATGCCTTTACTATAGTCACTCTATACCTCTTGTGGCACTTTGAAAGATCAACACGTTATCAAGGCATAAGGTTTCACAGACTTCAACACCTCTGGGAACTCAGATTCATATATTCAATAATTTCTTTTTTCCAACTGTTATACTTTACTCTTGTCTGCATCAGTGGCAATTATTCAATATTAAATAAATTACACAGAATCGTGCAATTAAATGGGGTCTTCTACAACACCTGTTCAATGTAACAAATCCAGAGCTAGAGCAGTTACAACAGATGGCTGCCCAGTCTCCACTTGAAGATCTCAAGCAAAGGAGAGGCATCATCTCTGTGTAATTGATTCCACTGTCAAGCTGCTTTTAACATTAAGAAACATTTCCTAATGTTCAATCAAAATCTTCCCTGTTTTAACATAAGCCTATTATATCTAATCCTGCTGTGTGGGGCAGCAGAGAACAGATGTTTTTCTTCCTCTTTACGGAAGACCTTCAGGTGTTTGAGGAGCGTTGGCATGCCCTCCCCCCAATCTGTTAGTTTTTACTTTGAATTCATGTAAGGAATATATAGTTTGAATTATCCATGTGTAAATGTAACTGCTTCAAAATGTTGTGAATAGTTGCATTTACCAAATTAAGATATCCAAATGAGAGAATTGTGATTGACAGAAAAGACAACTGTACCAATCAACCAAAAGCAATCTGCTCACAAAACTCACATTTCTACAACAACACACTCTTCTGGAATTAAATTGTATATGCAAAACTTCAGACTGAAATAGTATACGTCTCACCTGCAGTTCTGGCAGTCCCATGCATGGTTCAGGTCCTAAGACTAGAGCTGTACTGCAAAGTGCATAACATGTAACTGGAGATGTGAGTCTGACAAACTGTACAAATATGATAGTTCAAAACATCTACTAAGGGGCTTCTCTTTGTGGACATTCTTGGGTTAGGGCCAATAAATAAATAAACAGATAGTTCCTCTTAAATTACTTTCTCTGCATTGTTCTGTTTATCAGACACAAAAACACACTGTTCATGTTTTAGTGCAGCCATTTTCAGCTAGGTAATCTCTGATCACCTCCTGAGGCTACTTTGTAGAAAATAAATTAGAGTGGCCCCAAAAAATCAATTTCCTAATTTCAACTTCATTCTTTTCTTGATTTTAGGTCAACAAAGCACATAATATTAAAAAGAAAAAAGAAAAGGTAAAAGCTTCTAACTGAACCACAGGAAGGACAAAACAGAACAGTAATGCTCAACCTGATTCCTCTACCTTAGTACATAGCCCATTCACAATACCCTTTTTCTTCCATTTGATTCAGCAGAGAACTATACATGAGAGAGTCCTCCACAAGATTCTGTTTGCATTGGCTTAGAATATATATGGATTGCCAGGAAAGGAGAGAAGAGGGAAAACCAAGACACATCTCCTGAACCAATTAAGGAGTTAGAAAAATGTCCTTCATCTCAGCAATCCACCATAGCCAGCTCATGTCAAGTCCCCAAATCCACTGCCCTCTCTAACATTTAAAGTGCACACCAAAGGTTGGATTTAAAGTTAGCTGGCAGGGAGAGAGCAGGAGAGTTATTCCCCTTCTCTCTCTCTTTTTAATTTCTCTGTTGTGGTCACAACATTATGAAGGTACATAAATTGAACAGGACAAAAGGAGTACAAGTTCTTATAACAGTCTGATAGAAGTCTTTGTAAGAATTAATTTCTTTTACTCTCACAAGCCTGCAATGAAGAGATGGATGCAGAGGAGGGGAAACGCTCACTCTATTTTCTTTTCCACAAGCTTTTTAGTTTTGTTCATGCCATGGCTGAAATTAGGGAAGAAAGCAGATAATGTATTTGGTGATGGCAAAGGCAACAGATAGTTGGTAATTCTTTTCCAATTTGGATCACTCCTAAGTCAGAAAATGTGGTATCTCAGTAAACTTTAGTATTTAAATAAGTTCACTATTCACAACCACAATCCTTCCTTTCAATCATCACTGAGGGTATGGAGTGCAATCCAAACTTCCAGAAATCTTAGGTGTCACTGGCCTTAGGCATAGTAACAATCCCAAAGCCATATAAACCACGCAAACTGGCCTTCACATATTGCTGCCCAGTCATGACCAGAAGATTTATCTAAACCTTCCACCAGGGCAATGAAATGCTTGGGCACCTGACATTTAGAATTTTTACTATCCAAAACAGGGGTAAGCAAACTGCTGGCCTCTACCTGTGTCAGACTGCAATTTGAATGAATTATGGAGGTCATAGGCCAAGAGCTAGAAGGCACCAGCTTGACTTCTCCTGTTCTAAAGAGTTTTAAATATTTATTAGCAGCCCTGTCTCCCAGAGTGTAATGATGATTCATGTAGTATGACAGCATGAATGCTGCAATATCACTTCTACATTTTAAAAATAAATAAAATCACTTGCATTGATTTCTGTATTACACCTTTTTAAAAGCGTCTGGATACTCAAGGTATCATATTTTTCTGGAACAAGGAAGTGATAATGCACATTGTACAATATTTGCACAATATTTTTACAGAGGCAAGTACTTTTATTGGATTCACATTACTCCCATGACGCAAAGTCATATAAAAGAGAGAATTTAGTTTAGAGAAAATATCTGTCCAGCTGCATACACAGACTGAGTAGCAGTGCAGGCACATATCTAACAAAAGGGAAACAAACTAATGTTATCAGACCTCAAGGGGAAACATCAATACAGCTGTAGGAACGCATATGGACTAATTAATCTAGTGGCAATATAGGGCTAGAGGTCCATCAGTAATGCAGACATTAATTAGACAAGCTAAATTAACAGGTTCTCAACTAAACTTTAGTACACAAATATCACTTACAAAGATGTGTGAGTGTTACGATATTCTTTCTCTGCCAGCAGAAGAAGTTTATTTTGACAACACAGGAATAAGAGTATTTATTCTGCACTTTCTAGACCCTTGCTTCTTGAAGTGCTAAAAATGTATGTGCAGATTTTAAATCAAGGTAAGCATGTCACTGGCACTAAACAAAACTATTAACCTGAAAACACTGCATATATAGTACTTTTTTCAGTAACTAGAAATGCAATGCTTCTAAGCATAACTGAGAAGAGAGGATTTAATGACCTCTGATACCATGTAATTTGAGATGCTCATATTCTCATCTGGGATACAGGTACAATGCACTAATACATAATTAAAGAACATGCAGTTATTGTGATTTATATTTATGTGAGGTCAGTTTTACAAAAAGGAGGGTATTTGAGACTCAGAAGGAAATTAAAATAAGATTAATTCCTTATCACAGATTAATTTCTCACCACAGAAGCTTAAACTCCCCACTAGAATGTGGTTCACTCATAATTACTAGTAAATTCTTTGTTGAAAAGGTCTTATAAAATCTTGCAAGTGAGATAAAAAATTTCTGCATGTCAAATCCTGAGGCAGAATATGCACGCAATATATAATGAAACAGGAGTGACATGCTACATGATAGTCAAACCGCTGAACTGAAAGTACGTTTTAAAATGTTCCCAAATGAACAGAAGTTTCTAATATAGAGAGCAGTAAAATAAATCATTGCCCCTTCTTCCATACATTTGGTTGTTGTTGTTTAGTCGTTTAGTCGTGTCCAACTCTTCGTGACCCCATGGACCAGAGCACGCCAGGCCCTCCTGTCTTCCACTGCCTCCCGGAGTTGGGTCAAATTCATGTTGGTAGCTTCGTTGACACTGTCCATCCATCTCGTCCTCTGTCGTCCCCTTCCCCTCTTGCCCTCACACTTTCCCAACATCAGGGGCTTTTCCAGGGAGTCTTCTCTTCTCATGAGGTGGCCAAAGTACTGGAGCCTCAGCTTCAGGATCTGTCCTTCCAGTGAGCACTCCGGGTTGATTTCCTTTAGAATGGATAGGTTTGTTCTCCTTGCAGTCCATGGGACTGCAAGGAGAACAGGGGATATGTTTGGTAGTAGCAATTATATATTCTCTAGCAAGAATATATTAAACTTTGAACTATCAGCTTTGATTTGAAAGTCATTTTGATTGCCCTTGGATAATACTAATGCTATGCGAAAAGTGCAACTAAAAACATCCTGAATAAAGTAAACTTATTTCAATTATAATTGTGTGTGTTTACCACTGCATGTTCAACTCACTTTCCCAGGAAGGTTTTAGTGCATGTTTTAGAAAATGTAAATGATAAAAATGTCATTTTAACTCTTGAAAAGCTTCAAGCTATCATTTGCCTTCTCAAAAACTAGAGAACAGAGGACAGTTTATTTCACTTTTTGACAGCAGTTAGTTTATGAGGTAAGTTTTATCTGTGATAACATGTTGCACATGGATGCCTTTGTTAGCACTTGCTGGTTGAGATAAAAACAATAAGTAAATAAGTTAGGCACAACATCAGTGCTTAACTTACTTAAAACAAATTAAATACTAAACTGCTACATCTTAAACATTTTTTTATTTTTTTATTAGATTTATATACCGCCCATCTAGAACGTGTCTACTCTGTATACTAAAGTATACTAAAAGCTTTATTCTAGGATTTCCCATGCTAACATGTAACTGTGTATGAATAGCAACACAGCTACATCACAGCTATACAACATATAACAAAAAAGATATGGAGAAATCCATGATAAAGTGCAGGGACTATTTATTTATTATGCAGTAGCTCTAACAACTATATAGTTATGGCTGATGACATGTTTCCATGTTATCTCCCCCACAAAAACTAATGGTGCAGATTGTGTTCCAACCACCACCTTTAGCAAGCTTTTTATTATAGCTATTATTCACCAATGCTGCAGTTTTAACACTCTGCCCTGCCACTTTCCAAAACCTTGCAAAGTCTACTTCAGGTCTTTAAGCCTTCTTTCCAAGTGGATAATTAAAAAGTGAAAATGAGGTTTTGTAATCTCCCCACTTGGGCAGCACTACCGTAGTTTTTGGTAGAACACATCTGATCTTGGAAGGTGTTTCCCAGGCAAGAACTTTGAAGTCCCACGCCAGGATCCTGTTAAGTGGCAGGTTGATGAGCATCTTGGAATATGCAGGATCTGTATCTTTAAATGACAAACTTACACAATAACTCCATCTCATTTGTAAGAGTAAATACTTTCCTTCACAGTTCAGCTAGATCTCATGGAAGAAGGCAGTCTACTCTACGCATTGAGTCAGATGTACTTATCGCTGTGATGATGACTGTTTGCTTTGTTTATTTCAGTAACTTTATTTTCTCTTACTTTACATTGCCCATTAAAGGGTAGACTTCTTTTTCCCCACACTTATGTCTATGTGTTCTTGTGTTTTAAAAAGTAGAGAAATTCCTTAAAAAAGAATTAGTAAGGAATGGCAGTTTTTGCTGGCACAATTATTTAGAGTGAATAAGCTGGAACTGTAAATCTAGAACTAAACTCTATAAGTGCCTCGAGGAGCAGAGGTTGAACAAATTAGTTCAAGAGGAAGGCTAAGGAGTATATTTCATTTCCTTGCAAAGCATTTTTCAAAATATTTTTTAGTGGGGCCCAATACTATACCATTTGTGGTATCAAAATAGGTTATTTATGTCTATCAACCATATTTACCATAAGTGCATTTTCCACACTGTAACAACTGGGGATGTTTCGTTCTAACATTGCATAGCTTAATTTGTCAGCCCTTGTGCAGGACAAGAGTACCTTCTTTCCAGCTTTCTCCAACTACAGAAATCCCAGCTTGCTGTAATTTGCACTGAAGAAATGATTCTGAGGTATCTCTCATATCTACTGTATGTACGTATGTGGAAATCAGGTATATTCATGATACATAGAGATGCCATATTATTCCAGTATACATTTCTCTCCCCCCCCCCCCTTAGTTTAGGGCAAAATCCCCAAGCCAGATAATTCCCAGGCATGCTGGACAGCAACTCCCATTATCTTCCACCAGAATGGCCAATGGTGGATAGGGAGATAGTTGTTGTCATCCATTATACCTGAAAGGCCCAATTTGGGGAAGAACTCTGGTCTGCAGTTATATGAAACAGCTCAAATTACAGAATTTCCTAGTTCATGCATAATAAAAGTTGTTCCTTTTCTGCATAATCAATTAGCGTACATTCTACACGTTGAGTTTCAAATCTTGGATTTACCTTTGAGAATCAATTTGCAATGGCAACAGAATGTCAAACTTCAATCCGGCAGGCTTAATTTCAGATTACTATCCTTGTTCTATTATGGAGCTCACTGACAAGTTCAGCACTGAAACTGTATTGAAGGAGACTTCTGTGCAAGAGGATAGCTCATTCACCAAAGCAACTTACAAGGCTACGATATTATTCAAATAAAACCCACATAACCTACAGTAAAAGGTAAAGGTAAAGGTTCCCCTTGACAATTTGTCCAGTCGTGTCTGACTCTAGGGGGCGGTGCTCATCCCCGTTTCCAAGACGTAGAGCCGGCGTTTTGTCTGTAGACAATCTTCCGTGGTCACGTGGCCAGCACAACTAGACATGGAACGCCATTACCTTCCCACCGTGGTGGTACCTATTTATCTACTCACATTTACATACTTTCGAACTGCTAGGTTGGCAGAATAACCCACAGTAGTAGGTGTAATTCTTGTCTGGTCCCAGTCATTCCCAGCCTCAGCTCTCCAATGGTCTCCTCAGGGCCTGGGAAATCAGTGAGTCAAGAACAATGATAGGTGACTCAGAAACAAGCTGCCAAAGCAGCAGACAAACAAGGGAAATGTTTAGCAAGTCGCAGACAGCCATGACTTCACTGCAAAAGCAGCAGAGATAGGGACAGACTTTCAAGAAGTCCAAAATGTCTTGCTGGATCACTTGGCATTCGCAGCTTACAAACCACTAATATCAACCAATCCAAAGATTTCCTAGATGCTGATGGGATCTCAGGATCCATCCCTAGGACACTGAGATGTTTGATGCAAAGTCAGAAGGAATCCTACTACTTTATACTGCCCTCTAGGGACTAACTGTAATAACTGCAGAAACAAACAGATTGGGGAAAGCAGGGGCACATGTTATGTTGGCATACAAAGGGCCGTATGTCATGTTTCATACAGACACTGAAGCTTTCCAGCTTCTGTTGCCATAGCATCTTATTCACCCGCTACTGAAGATTAAGGGATTCTTCAAAAACACTTCCAGTGTGGATCAAGAGGATCCTACCAGCAAATATAAACAGAAACCATTAATGCAACAGCCTCTTTAGACACTAGTTTTTCCTGCAGTTACTACGAGCAATCTCTTATGAGAAGGATAGGCAAGACTAGAAACTAACTCTTCTGATATAATGCTTAGATAAGAAACTGGGAAGTCCCCATACGTGCTTCTTTAATTATAGATTTACAGAGTAGAGCTTGACAAGCCACAATTCAACTTTCTATCTCCAGTACAAGAATAACAATATTGACTTCCTTGGCAGGGATGCTATAAAAATAACCAGGGTAAGGAATATGAAGCATATTTCATTTAGGAAATACACATTATTAACATATAATTTGTTGTTTCATGAGTTAATGTGGGATAAGACGACCCATTTGTTCGCAGAGAATGCTGCTGCTCCTATATTCTTGAAGTTCCTCAGATTCCTCACAAATCTTGGTTGTGGACTATTCTGACAAGCATAATTCAGTGCCCAGAATACCTTGCCTCACCTCTTATTCTCATGTAAAGTTTTCACAAAGTAATTTTCTAGAGGGAATCTCCCATAGTGCATCTATTCCCAAATTAGGTTGAACTGTAGTACAGATGGACTCTCATACCTTATCCCTGGCTGGAGGGAGTGATTCAAGAACTGTTTGAGCTGCATGTTTGATGGGAAAGGTGAGAATATAAGTACAAACTCCACCCATTGTTCACTGGCAGCCTAACCAACTTTGAGCCTAAACAACTTTGAGTTTTAAAAAATACATGAAGGGGAAAAAACTCAAAATGTGCCTAAATCAGCCTGTAATGTGTGAAAAATTAAAAAAACAGAACAAAACCACACACAACAGCATGCCATCTATCAACAGTAGGTTGACTGATCAGGTTTACTTAGCCTCCACATAAATCTGGGCCTGGAGAAAGACAAAAGAGAAAACAGGACACTTTCCACCTTATGTAACTTTCTCCCTCTCCTCTTGTCATCATGAATTTAGTTTGATGTTGTACAATATTTGACTGACTCTTCCTTCTTTTTTAGCATCCTGCTCCAAAGTGAAAAATACAGTAAGTACTTCTTTTGGCCGGTTGAGCAAAAATATTAAAAAGGCCTTATGAGATTGGGAGTAGCTAAATGCCTCAGATTAGAGCTATATACTGTACACTTATTGTAGCAGAAAACCCACAAGGCAATGACAAAATCTTTATACCTCCAAGTCTTCAGATTATCTTGGTAACACCATCATATCCAAGAGCAGGAGACAGTGTCATTACACTTCAGTCTTCAGAAAGCTCTGGTTGTCATGAGTGGATTGAATGAAGCTAAATTTGTTTTGAAAAGGAGTAGAATTGCATGAATCAGAGGCAAGATCTCTTTTCAGCTATGAGAACCATTGAGGCCTTTCATGTAAGAATCCAACCCAGGTTAGGAGTTCCCCTATTATTTTAAAAATGGTGCTCACCAGAGGGAACAAAATCTAATTTGCCTCAAGGGCCTATTATCTTTTTCTGATGAAGCATTTTCTCCTCATTCATCTTTTGGGTCAACATGGAGGACACAGAAATGAAGGAAAAGCAAGACACCTACAGTCTGGTCCAGGAAATTCAGAGACCACTTGAAATTTGTTTAAAGGTACAAATGTGAATTAAAGAGAAGGTTACAATTTTAAAACAACCAATTAGCCATTTTTCTCCCTCTTTCTCTCATTGTGTTCCCAAACTTCAGAAAAGGAACATACCTGCCAGATGCAAATGATCACAGTTTAGGTTCTTTCACACATACCATACGTTCCACCTTCCCTGTTTCTCAGATGGTCATGAAGAAGTCTGGAGCTTTCTGTATCCAAAACTTTGATTTAAAATCCACTTCTCTGATGCAATATCTTTTCTGGATTTTGTATGTGTGTTTGTGTGCGCGTGTTTTTTGGGGTGAGGGGGTGTTATATTGAAAACTGCTGAGCAGGAGGCTCTCTACAAACATTAATTTTAAAATCACACTGGAAGCACCACAGTGCTATATTCTGCTTCCACACCAGATGTAAAAAAAAAATAGAAACTGCTTTCAGGATTAGCAAAAAGTTACTGAAAATCACAAGAAAAGTCACTGAACTAAGCAAAACAAGGTTTGCATTGTGTGAATTTAAGGGAAAACACCAACAAAATTAATACAAAATTCTGTATTTTTACCGGAACAAATGCTCTATCTGGATAGGCCCTTACTCAATGACATCTGCTTAAAACTTGGATTCCATTTAATATTTGTCACTCATCATTTCAAAGCTAACATGTTGCTTAAAATGGCATCTGTATGACTCATCATTAGCTTTAAAAGATATATACTTTTTATCTATTAGGAACATTACAAAATCTGACATTAATTCTTCAACAGCAAGATTTAACAAGGGAATACAATTTCATATCATTAAGGATTAGAAATATTTTCACTTCTGACATCATAGGAAATAATTTATCATCTGCTGATATGAGCACCCACTCTGATGATCTACGGCCTAAATAATCATTTCGTCCATAAACATTTATTTATTCCCAGTCAAACACTTCTGTCATCTTATAGCTATGTCCTCTAAATAAGCCAATAAAAACTTAATTCAGCTTCAATTTATTGACGCACCTCAACTCAAACCTTTTGTAAAGGAGAACTGAATTATAGACATATATTCTGAAAACAGCACGTTTTAGCCACATGAAATTCCACTGACAATATAATGAAAAGCAACCCACACATTTAACTAAATATCTACAACAGTATGTTTTACTAGCTCCACCCTGGTAAGGTTTCTGACATAAATTATGCAGAAGCACAGGAAAAAGCATTCTACAAGCAAAATTAAAAGATAGGATGCCCCAAACAAAAAGTTACTACTATGAAACTGGACCTCAGATCAGCACCAAATTTAGCACAGATGTAGCAGAATGTCTGCTCTTGCTCTGTGCCAAATTTGGGGACATTTGAGCAAAGTGTTTTTGAGGTTTTTTTTTTAATGTAACATTGTTTAACCCGTGTAAAGACACAAGCAACTATAAATCTACAGCTAATTGAAAAGAGATAAAAAACACAGATAAGACAAAATTTGCATACCTGGGGGAAACTCAATTTTAAATTCTTTTTTCATCCACAGGAATTGGACCGTTCATGGTCCTAATACAGAGTTTTTAATTAGTCCTTATGAAGCCAGAAATCTACTGAAATCACTTTTTATATAACTTCTGAGAATTCCAAGGGAACTATTTTGGCCAATCAGAATCTGTCTGGAGTCAGCCCACAGGAACCCTGAGACACTCCAGAGGTCAAAGTGTTGAACAGCAGTCCCCTAGCACCACTACCTTGTGTGACACCACACAAGGGAAAATCCCAGAAGTTGACTCCTTTTTTCATCAGTTAAACACTTCTCACTCAAACAGAAAGCAATTGTCAGGGCTGTTTTTGACAAGTGTGAATGGCAGTCAGCAGAAGAGGGTATCTTGTAGACCAGTGGTTCTTAACCTTTGTTATTCAGGTTTTTTTGAACTGCAACTCCCAGAAACCCCAGCCAGCACAGCTGGTGGTGAAGGCTTCTGGGAGTTGCAGTCCAAAAACACCTGAGTAACAAAGGTTAAGAACCACTGTTGTAGACCATCCTGACTGCTTCCATTGGGATTGTCAACATTCAGGCTGTCCTTTGCTATGTAAAGCTTGACATCCTTTTTCCAGCTGGCAATGAGGTCATGATATTGTGCAGCAATATTGGGCCATTTCCTGGCGTTTTGAATCGTGGGTACAGAAGCACAATATCCCACATTCATAAACTAGAGGTTTTTTTAAAGAATTGAATTCAATGACAGCTTGACTATCTCCATCTGTTTCAGAAGATACATGTGGCAGCAATAAAACTCAGAAAATAAGTTAAGACAGAAGAACAACCTACCGAAAAGTAGGAATCCAAGATTGGGAATGTTCAGCATTGAGAAAAGAAGACAGAGGGGGGATATGATAACACTTTCTAAATGCTTGAAAGGCTGTCATACAGAGGAGGGGCAGGATCTGTTCTTGATCATCCCAGAGTGCAGGACACGCAACAATGGGCTCAAGTTACAGGAAGCCAGATTTTGTTCGAATATTAAGAAGTACTTCCTAACTGTTAGAGCAGTAAGACAGTGGAACCAATTACCTCAAGAGGTGGTGAGTGCTCCAACCATGGAGACATTCAAGAGAAACTTAGACAATCATCTGGCAGATATCCCTTGATCTGTATTCCTGCATTGAGCAAAGGGTTGGAATTGATGGCCTCATAGGCCCCTTCCAACTTCACTATTCTATGATTCTATGAATAGAAGGAATGTAATTTATTTAATAAATTTATTGTTTTAATTATCTTTTCTAAACTGCCTTGAAAGATTGGAGCTGAAAGGTAGCACACATATTTCAAACACTGAAGAAAATGGTTTGTTAGAGATGGTTGGTGTAGCAGACACCCTGCCTTCCCATATATGTAATGGTACTAGCATGCACCAATAGTTGTTGGGAGGCAGAGCCAGCTATATAGAAGGGGGGCTGTAGCAGAGTGTAAGCAGATGATGAAGAGATAGAGAAGAGAGAGGTTTGAAGAGAAGGTTTGGGTTTTGAGGCAGAAAGTTTAAAGAGTGAATAGTGAGAGGGTCATCGGTATTAGTTAAGATAGAAGAAAAATACTGAACGCTTTATGTAACTTTAAGAATGTGCTTAAGAATTATTCCTGAAACAACTTGTAATCAATAAACCTGTTTTTATTTCAAAGTTAAGTACTGAATGGACCTTAGTCTTTCATAGGAAACATAGTTGGTAAAGAGATCAACTGGTGGCAGCGTGGTAAAGGACGTGCTGGGATACTCACATGAGCTCATTGTTTGGTGAAACAAGCAGGGGCCATGGGGTAAACGCCACAGTTGGGTTTGTGAATTGCTATATTAATTGTTGTGTATGCCATTTTCTCAAGCGGAAATTCTGATAAGCTCCAAAGAGAACTTTGTTGATGCTGCCATCAATGGTCAGCGTCAATGTCACGATTCCACGTGGCCCCTGTTTGTTTCACCAAACTAAGAGCTCACGCTACGTGTCTTTCAGCTGCTACCAGTTGATTACATCAACATTATCTATTATTAATGAATGAGGTCCAGGCCATATGTCATTTTTAAAAGAACCAAATAGAAATTGTTTATTGTTACAGATGTTGACAGAACAAGCAATGTTGTTAACTCTTAAACATTCTCCTCTATCCACTCTCAACCACCGCTCTCCCACCCAAACTCCAAAACTCTCAATCTTCCTCCACTCTTTTAAAACTCCCTCTCTACTCCTCTTCCTCCTGCTGAGTCTCTTATATCTTGTGACTCCGCCCCTCCAGCACTACCATTGGTCTATGCAGATTGCATATAAATATTCATAACCTGGGCGGACGCCACAGTCAACATATTGGTTGAAATCCAGTAGTAACTCACAATTACAGCAGGCCCACTGAATCAATGTGGATTAGTAAATTAAGTCTTCATAAGCACCACAGATTCAATGGGCTTACTCTAGTTGCAATTTATTACTGTATTTCAGCCCATAAGTAATTTCCAGATTTCTGTATCATGCAAAATACTTGAACCAAAGTTCCCACTAAGCTGGCCACGTGCGCAAGTGCGCACAACTCCATTTCCCTCTGTGCAGCTGACTTTCTCCTCTGTGCAGCGATCGCATTAGGTTCCAGTTGCGACAGAACCCAGTGCGCAGGGGGAGGAGTTGCACGCACACGCTGGGGCGAAGCTGAAAATTAGACGGTACATTGACTTCAGCTATAGGAATGTTCAAACACCAGTGTGACATCTCTCCTGATGTTGCTGAGACTACCAGAGGAGGTACTAATGTAATCCAAGTAAACTATGTAATGTGACAATGTGGGCATCACCCACAGGGAAACAGCCATTGCACTGGCAAAGTAAAATATAAATTACACTTTTCTTTTCTAACTTTGTTTAAACAGATTATTTCTTTCAGTCCTACCAGCCCAAAAGGCACTTTTGCTGAGGACATGAGAGAGAGGCTTTGCAGTAGCTGCTATAGTACCTGGAATTTCTTTCTAAAGAAAGGTAGGCTCTCTTCCTGTCACTCATCCACTGACAAGCAGAGTCCTTTCTATTTGTAACTTTGGCTGATAAGGACAGGACTTCTGTAATGCTAAATGCTGTACTCTGTAAGTCTAATCAGTTTAGCTAAAGTATTATGAAGCTGTTTTATGTTCCAATATTTTTTTAATTGTAATTTAATACTACAACATTTGGGCTAGCATTTTGTTAGATTGTCCATAGAAGTCACAGAATGGAAGTTGCTATTTGGGGAGACACATAAAACCAAATGCATTGCTAGGATCTCATTAAAACCATGGCCATTTTTGCAACTCACTTTCCTTGCACACACAAACCAACAAGATATTTGGGCTTCATTTTTTAATCATTTTATGAGAAGGCTCAGGTTCTGCTTCTGGGAGAAGCACTGATTAAAAATCATAAAAATAAATACAATTATATTAAGGCTATTCTAGTCTTTGATAAACAAAAATACTATAAAAAGTGGGAAACATGTGAACCTCCAGATGATGGACAGCAATTGCCGTAAGCAGCTGGAATTCATAAATAGTATTAGCTGGCTTTTATTATAAAAAGATGCTTTTGATGCATATTTACTAGAGGACCAAACAAAACTTAAACAAACTACGAAAATTTCTTGTGACACATTGTTAATTATGTCCAGGATCATAGCTAGTAAATGTACTTTTGGTTTTTCACTCCATCATCCATTTCGGGTGGTTAGAAATGGAATAAAGCAGAATTTTATTTTGCTACTTTTAATACTATTAGATAACCAGGTTCTCACCTAACACAATTCAAAATGCGTTTGTTCAGTAGGTGTCTTATACCAGTTGTACAAATTAAAGTTAGTTTATTTACATATAACTGACACATCAATTAAAGTTCATTTGCAGAACAGTTTTACAACCTTGCTTGCTCCTAGTTCAAAATTTAAAGGTGTTACATCCTTCCAATTAGTCTTTCAAATGCATTTTCTTAAACTTCAAATTAGCGGGTAAAAGTCAGCAAAGTGAGCTTTGCATTACAAACTAATGAGAAAAAGCACCTTGAGGGGCGCCTTAGTCATCACTGGCCTTAGTCATCTTCATGACAAAAAGAAATAGTGTATGTCTTTATATAATCCACAAATCTATTTATCAAAAGCATATTTAGATTATGCAAAATTGCTTTTGCACTTTTTAATATCAAGTGTGCAATTAAATTGAAGCTTGTTTTCAATGGTCTCATCCCATTACTTAGAACTAATTATTTAGAATCAATTCTTCATGTTACCAAGAATTTAAACAATGACCAAAATCCCATTACTTATGTATCCTGGAGTAAATGCAATGGTGTTAAATGCAGCAGCAAATTACCTCTTCTTAAAGAGTAAAGACTTCCATTCCTCATCATATGACAAAGGCACATGATGAGAAATAAAAATGCAGACCGCTTAGTTAGCAGCAACTGACCACTGGACTTTGCACTGCTGCACTTTCATTACCATATGTAAGTAAGAGGATTTTGGCCAGTTAGTTAAGAAACTATAATGGTCCCATTCCTAGCACTGATCATCCATCAAAGTAACCAAAGCTACCTCCATATCATAGCCACACCTGAACCTAGATTGAAATAGATCTAGAAAATATGTCCTATTTTAGAACCCCTGGAGATAAGAAGCCACCAGATACCCCAAACTTTGATCAAGAGTAACATATCTGACCTGATCTGAAATCAACCCCGAGTGCTCACTGGAAGGACAGATCCTGAAGCTGAGGCTCCAATACTTTGGCCATCTCATGAGAAGAGAAGACTCCCTGGAAAAGACCCTGATGTTGGGAAAGTGTGAAGGCAAGAGGAGAAGGGGATGACAGAGGACGAGATGGTTGGACAGTGTCACCGAAGCTACCAACATGAATTTGACCCAACTCCGGGAGGCAGTGGAAGATAGGAGGGCCTGGCGTGCTCTGGTCCATGGGGTCACGAAGAATCGGACACGACTTAACGACTAAACAACAACAAACATATCTGAGACTGACTGATACTTTTCTACCATAGTACAATGAGGTTGAAGGTCTTTTTCAACAATAGTTGTATAAATGCCTTGTTTAGGTAAGCTGGAACACCACTCTGTTCTAGGAAGGCATTCATCACTCCCTTTATCCACTTAGGCGGTTTCCCCTACCATCACTCCTTTTATTGGCAACAGAAGACAAGGACCCAGTATACATGTGGTGGTTCTCACCTCTCCAAGGATCCTGTCCACATCCTCAGGCTTTACACCTGGAACTTATCTATTAACACAGAACAGGCAGAGCCAAAGTTACATCCATAAGAAATGTGTTAACTGCAGCATCCAAGGAGCACTTTTATCAGCAAACGTTTGAGCAAATTATTCACAGCAGGCTGATGAGTGATTTTACACTCTCTTTTTGTGAGCAGTGTAACTGTTAACAGCTATGTTGGATGACTCTGAGGAGATACAATAGTGCCAAAAGAGCACTTCTTTCCTATCAATGTTGCCATACAGTATGCCTTACAATGAGCTCTAGGCCGCCACTGTTGTTGTCCAGGTCATCCACCACTGTTGTCCTAGTCTCTATTCACATGTTTCATTGCCTAGTAAACCAGTTGGTCCATTTGGCTCCACTCCATGGGAGATGGCTCTTAGGAGCCATAATTTCCACTCCTCTGACCATCTTCTCCATTCCAGAAGTCAACCAGGGTTTCAACAGAATCATATGACAATTCCTCATTAGCCTTTAGAACCATTTGGATCCATCAGCCTCCACATATGGACCATTTTGATCAGCACCCCTGCCAAAGGTTCTGACTTACAATGGCTGAATAATAAGTAGCAAGCAGAGTAGGCTCACGAAATCAGTGGAACCTACAGAGAAGTTGACTCACTTAATCCCCACTGATACAGTGGGCCAACTCTAGTTGTAATTTGAATCATTCACTTAATGGTTTGCAGGCAGCTTCTCATTTCTCAAGTTTTTAAGTACTCAGGTTTCAAGAAAAAACCCTGTGGAGAATCAAAGTTTGAGGTAAAACATTGTTACAATATACTGTTAATAGAAAATAAAAATGTGTTTTATAAGATAAAACTGAGGATGCTATGACTTCACTAGTTCACAATTAGACTTGCTAACATGTTTTCCACAGGAGGGTTCACAAGGTCAAGTTTTGGTATTAAGACTTTATTTAGTTTCAATGGCTCATAGTAATAGACCAAAAAGCTGGCATATATTAAAGTAATTACAGGCCAGTGGTCAGATGGTATGAAAAAAACATATTAAAAAGGCCAGTAGAAGCAGTGTAATCTATTTGATTGAGACAAAAGCAGAACAGCAGCCTAGGAAGAGACATAAGACAAGATCAGATCACTGAAAGCAAAAACTGTGCAAGCTATCCAGGAATGAACTTCAGAGACAGTTCTCCAAGACAGCTTATGGCAAGAAGGCAATTGGCTAAGAAGTACTACAACATCAGGAGAGGCAACCATTGAAATCTTACTCATGTCCTTTTCCCACAAGTACTAGATCACAAGGAAACACTTCAAGGAACTGAAGTAAGCCTGCTGGATAAACAGCATCAACCTCAATATCTTGAAGGTTCATTGTGAGGCAAAGCTAAGAAATTCTGCTTAGCTCTCTGTCTTTTCAGTGACATCAGGACTAAGGAAAGAACTTCAAGTCTTGCCCTCACTGTCATTCTCAGATAGTTCACTGGAGCGGAGTTACAGAACTGCTGAAACATATTTGCAACATCAGATCTTATTTATTTACGATGTATTTATTTATTTCATTAATTTATATACCACCCCATTATGGCAATGCACTACTCTAGGCAGTTAACAGTCAATAAAATCAGACAAACAAAACCAAGGAAAAGAACATAGAAATCATAGTGATAAAATCAATTCATAAACAGATTCAAAACCTGGATGGTGTAACATTTTCATTATAAATTAGCAGGGCATGAAACAAAAATTCGTATGAAGTTGCAATCAAAAGCCTCTCTGAAGAGCAACATCTTCAGCAACCTCTTAAAGGTTGTCAGGGAGGAGGCCAGGCACACCTCAACTGAGAGCTGGTTCCAAAGAGTTGGTGTCACAGCCAAGAAGGCTCAGTTTCCAGTTGATGTTTTCCTGGTCTCCTTTGGCATGGCCCCCTGGAGGAGCATGGCCTGGGAGGATCTGGTGGATTAGGTAGATGATCCTGGAGAAAGACACTCCGCCAAGTAACTGGGTCCCAAATAATGAAGGGCTTTATAAGTGAGTACCAAAACCATGAACTTAACCCAGGACGGCACAGACAACCACTGCAGACAAGCCACGACTAGACAGATATGATAAAATTTACTTACACCCACCACCAGCCTTCTGGCTGCATTCTAAACCTGCTGCAGTCTCCAGATCAATCTCAAGGGAAACCTCATGTAAAGAGTGTTATAGTAGTTGATCTTGGAGATCACCAGCACACACCCCAACATCCTGAGGGATCCCTCACCTAGGTAGGGGTGGAGCTGGGTAATGTAAGCAGTTGATTAAAGGTCGACCTGGACACAACTGCAGTCTGGACATCTCAAAAGAGAGCTGGATCCACGAGTAAGCGGGAAGACTACTCCATCCAGCCCAGGGAGATTACCACCTAACCTGACAGAGGGACTCCCAGGAGGAGGATCTCCATCTTGTCTGGATTCATCTTGAGCCTGTATGCCCTGATCCACTACAGAACTGAAGACAGACAACAGTCAGGCATCTGGACAGCATCAGTATCCACCACAGAGGATAAAAAGGAGAGATAGAGTTGTGTGTCATCAGTGTACTGGTGACACTGCACTCCAAATCTCCTGATGACCTCGCTGAATGGCTTCACAGAGATGTTAAAAAACATTGGGGAGACTGACAACCCCTGGGGCACCCCCACAGTTGGGGTCCAAAGGACCAACAATTCATCTCCAAGCTGTACTCTCTGACACGACAGCAGTCTACAGCAAACCAGCATCCTGGATACTTCCTTCCATGTTATGGCCTAAACTGAATCAATCAGGCCAATGGATGCACCAGGGATCTCCACACAATGAACCAGACTGTTAGTGGAGTAAAGATCAAGCCAGATGGCCTCAATTTTAGTATTTGAAAAGGCAGAAAATTAATCACTGGTGAAATCAACAGGGTGAGGCCACTGCTGACCAGGGTTGGTGAGGCTGCACTCTTTCCAATGATCTTAATGTTACAAACCTTTTTTCTTATTTACAAGCATTGGCGTATCTCCTGGTTAGGATCTTAAAGGTAAAGGTAAAGGTTCCCCTTGACAATTTGTCCAGTCGTGTCCGACTCTAGGGTGCGGTGCTCATCCCCGTTTCCAAGCCGTAGAGCCAGCATTTGTCCGAAGACAGTTTCCGTGGTCACGTGGCCAGCGCGACTAGACACGGAATGCTGTTACCTTCCCACCGTGGTGGTACCTATTTATCTACTCACATTTGCATGCTTTCGAACTGCTAGGTTAGCAAGTGGTTAGGATCTTAACAGCAGCCAAATTTTGATCCGACTGGTCTTTTCTCCACCTGCTCTCTAGTCATCTCCTTGCTAACTTCATAGCTCAAAGCTCCACTGTGAACCTGGGGGACGGTCCAGCTCTGAAGTGGGGAGGTCATTTGGGAGCAATTATGTCAACTCCCTGGGTTATCTTGGTATACCAACTCTCAACCTGGGCTTCGACAGGGCCACCAGCCAGATTAGGTGTATACCTTGCCAAGGCCTCCCCAAACCCCTCAGGGTTCAGAAGCCTTTGAGAGTGGACCATTTTCACAGGTCTTTTCTCCCTGTGGGGGGGAGCGTGACCCGCTATGTGTGTGGGGCCAATGACATGTCGGGATAGACACATGGAAGTAATGGACTCAATGGACTCCAGGGCTGAACCAGAAAGCTCAGACTCAGTGTGAACGTTGGTCCTCAGCTATCAATAACCTATGTGACTTCAACAATGCTGCCAAGATGAATCTGGTCAGCCCCAGGAGGGATAGAGCTGGGTCGCAGGGAGAGTGGTACACTAACACTACCCCAAATCTATCCCTAAGCACCATCATCAGGCGCACACACTAGGCCTGTGCTCGGCAGTGTGATCCTGCTGATATTGAGGGAACTCTTGTAAATAACCACAACCCCACCCCACCCCACCCCTCTGATCTGCCTTGGTGCTGTATAGAATATTCAGATGGATACATCTGGGAGAGAACAATCCAACTCTCTGTGCCCCCCAGGTCACAGCTATACAGGCCATATCAGCTCTCTTATCCCTGATAGGTTCATGAATCTTACACAATTGTTGTTGTTTAGTCGTTAAGTCATGTCCGACTCTTCGTGACCCCATGGACCAAAGCACACCAGGCCCTCCTGTCTTCCACTGCCTACCGGAGATGGGTCAAATTCATGTTGGTAGCTTCGATGACACTGTCCAGCCATCTCGTCCTCTGTCGTCCCCTTCTCCTCTTGCCTTCACACTTTCCCAACATCAGGGTCTTTTCCAGGGAGTCTTCTCTTCTCATGAGATGGCCAAAGTATTGGAGCCTCAGCTTCAGGATCTGTCCTTCCAGTGAGCACTCAGGGTTGATTTCCTTCAGAATGGATAGGTTTGTTCTCCTTGCAGTCCAGGGGACTCTCAAGAGTCTCCTCCAGCACCACTATTCAAAAGCATCAATTCTTCAGCAGTCAGCTTTCTTTATGGTCCAGCTCTCACTTCCATACAACACTACTGGAAAAACCATAGCTTTGACTATGCAGACCTTTGTCGGCAAGGTGATGCCTCTGCTTTTTAAGATGCTGTCTAGGTTTGTCATCACTTTCCTCCCAAGAAGCAGGCGTCTTTTAATTTCGTGGCTGCTGTCACCATCTGCAGTGATCATGGAGCCCAAGAAAGGAAAATCTGTCACCGCCTCCATATCTTCCCCTTCTATTTGCCAGGAGGTGATGGGACCAGTGGCCATGATCTTCGTTTTTTTAATGTTGAGCTTCAGACCATTTTTTGCGCTCTCCTCTTTCACCCTCATTAAGAGGTTCTTTAATTCCTCCTCACTTTCTGCCATCAGAGCGGTATCATCTGCATATCGGAGGTTGTTGATATTTCTTCCGGCAATCTTAATTCCGGCTTGGGATTCCTCCAGTCCAGCCTTTCGCATGATGTATTCTGCATTTAAGTTAAATAAGCAGGGAGACAATATACAGCCTTGTCGTACTCCTTTCCCAATTTTGAACCATTCAGTTGTTTCATATCCAGTTCTAACTGTTGCTTCCTGTCCCACATATAGATTTCTCAGGACATAGATTAGGTGGTCAGGTACTCCCTTTTCTTTAACAACTTGCCATAGTTTGTTGTGGTCCACACAGTCAAAGGCGTAGTCAATGAAGCAGAAGTAGATGTTTTTCTGGAACTCTCTGGCTTTCTCCACAATCCAGCGCATGTTAGCAATTTGGTCTCTAGTTCCTCTGCCCCTTCGAAATCCAGCTTGTACTTCTGGGAGTTCTCGGTCCACATACTGCTGAAGCCTACCGTGGAGGATTTTGAGCATAACCTTGCTAGCGTGTGAAATGAGTGCAATTGTATGGTAGTTGGAGCATTCTTTGGCACTGCCCTTCTTTGGGATTGGGATGTAGACTGATCTTTCCCAATCCTCTGGCCACTGCTGAGTTTTCCAAACTTGCTGGCATATTGAGTGTAGCACCTTAACAGCATCATCTTTTAAGATTTTAAATAGTTCCACTGGAATACCATCACCTCCACTTGCCTTGTTGTTAGCCATGCTTTCTAAGGCCCACTTGACTTTGCTCTCCAGGATGTCTGGCTCAAGGTCAGCAACCACACTATCTGGGTTGTCCGGGACATCCAGATCTTTCTGGTATAATTCCTCTGTGTATTCTTGCCACCTCTTCTTGATGTCTTCTGCTTCTGTGAGGTCCCTACCATTTTTGTCCTTTATCATGTCCATCTTTGCACAAAAGGTTCCTTTAATATCTCCAATTTTCTTGAACAGATCTCTGGTTTTTCCCTTTCTATTATTTTCCTCTATTTCTTTGCACTGTTCATTTAAGAAAGCCTTCTTGTCTCTCCTTGCTATTCTTTGGAAGTCTGCATTCAATTTTCTGTAACTTTCCCTATCTCCCTTGCATTTTGTTTCCCTTCTCTTCTCTGCTATTTGTAAGGCCTCGTTGGACAGCCACTTTGCTTTCTTGCATTTCCTTTTCTTTGGGATGGTTTTTGTTGCTGCCTCCTGTACAATGTTACGAGCCTCCAACCATAGTTCTTCAGGCACTCTGTCCACCAAATCTAGTTCCTTAAATCTGTTCTTCACTTCCACTGTGTATTCATAAGGGATTTGGTTTAGATTATACCTGACTAGCCCAGTGGTTTTTCCTACTTTCTTCAGTTTAAGCTTGAGTTTTGCTATAAGAAGTTGATGATCAGAGCCACAATCAGCTCCAGGTCTTGTTTTTGCTGACTGTATAGAGCTTCTCCATCTTTAGCTGCAGAGAATATAATCAATCTGATTTCGATATTGCCCATCTGGTGATGTCCATGTGTAGAGTCGCCTCTTGTGTTGTTGGAAAAGAGTGTTTGTGATGGCTAGCTTGTTCTCTTGACAAAACTCTATTAGCCTTTGCCCTGCTTCGTTTTGAACTCCAAGGCCAAACTTACCTGTTGTTCCTTTTATCTCTTGACTCCCTACTTTAGCATTCCAGTCCCCTATAATGAGAAGAACGTCTTTCTTTGGTGTCAGTTCTAGAAGGTGTTGTAAGTCTTCATAGAATTGGTCAATTTCAGCCTCTTCAGCATCAGTGGTTGGTGCATAAACTTGGATTACTGTGATGTTGAAAGGTCTGCCTGTATTTTTCTTTGCAGCATCGGACTTTCCTTTCACTTCCAGGCACGTCCACAGCTGAGCGTCCTTTCGGCTTTGGCCCAACCACTTCATTAGCTGTGGAGCTACTTGTACTTGTTCTCCACTCTTCCTCAGTAGCATGTTGGACGCCTTCCGACTTGAGGGGCTCATCTTCCAGCATCATATCTTTTAGCCTTTTGTTTCTGTTCATGGGGTTTTCTTGGCAAAGATACTGGAGTGGCTTGCCAGTTCCTGCTCCAGGTGGATCGCGTTTAGTCAGAACTCTCCACTATGACCTGTCCGTCTTGGGTGTCCCTGCACGGCATAGCCCATAGATTCTTTGAATTACTCAAACCCCTTTGCCACGAAAAGCAATCCGTGAAGGGGACCAATATTAACATACAAATACAGTCATGTGAAAAAGTAAGCACATCCTCTTTGAATTCTATGGTTTCAAATATCAGGACATAATAAAAATCATCTGGTCCTTAGCAGGTCTCAAAATTAGGTAAATACAAATTCAGATGAACAACGAAACATGACATATTACATTGTGTCATGATTTATTTTCCAAAAATAAAGCCAAAATGGAGAAGCTATTTCTACATAAAAGCAGTCTCAGGAGTAGGGTTATATTACTGGAAATATTATAAGTAATCAGTTCTAAGCCCCCTTTCCTCAGTATTATTTGTGTTAGTTATAGAATTATTAGCGAATGGTATTAGAAAAGCTAATCTAATTAGTGGTATAAGTTTTAAAGATAGAACTAAAATTTGTTGTTGTCATTGATACATTATTAACAACAGAAGACCCGGGTAGGACAATCAATTGAGTGAAAATGAATTTAAAGGAATTTGGAGAAACAACAGGTTTACAAATAAATAGGTACTTATTTTCATATGTGGTGGGAATGTAACAATGTAATGAAATTTTGGAGGGTGTTTTTTAAAGAAATTAATGAAATATTGGAGCTACATATAGAGTCCAGTGCAACTATAGCACTGTATTTGATACAGAATAATGGAATAGGACAGTAAAAGACTTGGTAACAAATTTACTGTCACCAGCAAGATTAGTTATAGCTAAAACCTGGAATTTCAGTTAAATTACTAGTATAAAGAGCTATGGAATACAGCTATTAATGATAAACTAACCTGTGATATTAAGGTCAAAAAGGGTTTGATAAGCAATAATATTTTCCAAGATATTTGGGGCGTTTCCATTGACTATGTATTAATTAAAGGGAAGGGTCATGCACCTTCAAAAGAATCAATGCAGTTTTGGAAGGGGGATGAGGCATCATAAATGAAATGTATCATGTCTTCAAATGGTCCTGGTAGAAGGTGGCACTTATGTATGTATGTATGTATGTATGTATGTAATAAAGGTTTTTTATTTGTTAGTTTTGTGTTTTTTTAATATATTCTTTAATAAAGAAAAAATATTTTGAAAAAGTAATCAATTCTTCTACACAAACCACAGCTAAAGACTATTGAACAAGTAACTCAATGTAACCAGAAAAATCAATCCGGGACTTTCAGCTTGACGCTGCGACAAGACAGCAGCAGGAGGACGGGGCTCCGTCTCCTGGGCTGAATTCTGACCTGTTTGGGACACCCCCCCAGGGGGTTAAAACCACCCTGAAGAGGTGGTGAAATGGGGGAGAAGCCTTGTGAGAGTCGAGGCGAGAGGGTGGAAGCTCTCGCCGGAGAGAAAAATATTTTGAAAAAGTAATCAATTCTTCTACACAAACCACAGCTAAAGACTATTGAACAAGTAACTCAATGTAACCAGAAAAATCAATCCGGGACTTCCGGCTTGACGCTGCGACAAGACAGCAGCAGGAGGACGGGGCTCCGTCTCCTGGGCTGAATTCTGACCTGTTTGGGACACCCCCCCCCCAGGGGGTTAAAACCACCCTGAAGAGGTGGTGAAATGGGGGAGAAGCCTTGTGAGAGTCGAGGCGAGAGGGTGGAAGCTCTCGCCGGAGTGTCGTCCTCCCTCAAGAAAGAACAGGAGGTGCAGACAAATCCACCTACGCCACCCGTCAAGACTGTACAAAGGGGAGTGGATACCCGGGAGTTAGAAAGGAAACTGGCAAAGGTGTCAGTAGCCACTCAGACCGGGGGAGAATTGGCGGGAAAGGAGGAAAGGGGAAGGTCCCTGGTGGAGGCGGGAATGGGGGATATAAAAAGGCCGGATGATACAATACCGGGGGGTTGGGAAATGATATGGGTAGAGGACCCATGGACTGGACAGTGCGAGAAGGTACGAGTCCCTAGAGAGGAGGCGGATTACCGGAGGAGAAGAGGTTTACCTCCGAGGCCGTCCTACTGGGGTGAGTCTGAAGCCCGGGAGTGGCGTAGACGACTCCGGGAAGAAAAAGAGACGGTAGAGAGAGAAGAACGAGAACGCCGATTATGGCATCTGGAGGAGGCCCAGAGGAGGGGATACCTAATGGACCGCGGATCCCTTTCCGGGGAGAGGAGAATCTCCGGGGAGCAGAGGGGGGAGATGAGGAGACCACCCCGTTACTAGACCCGGAGACGGAACCAGCAGACCTGGAGAACAGTAACCCATTTTTGAAGGGTCCTTGGGACAATTTGGACTATAACCCCTTTGATAAGGATGTTTGGATGCCCTCGTGGGACCCGTTGGCGGCGAGAGAAGGAATGGACTTTGATGTTGAAGGAAGGGACCTGTTGTCCCGTGTTCAAATAAAACCTAGTTTTGATTTTCTACGAGAAACGACTCCCGAGCCTTTGTTAAAACCAGAGGAGGCCATACCCATACCCTCACAAGCCTGTTGATCACGGGGGGAACGGCGGTTACCCACGTTTGAGCCAGGAAACTCCCCAATCGACCAGCGGGCGGAAACAAGCAGCTGAACTAGCTTGCTAGCAAGTCGTCGGCAGCCGGATATGAAGAAGCAATAAAGCAGCCTAATTAACATCGTGTTACAAACGGGTGAGAAACATCTTTAAAAACTGTATCTATTTACTATCCCTGGACAAGACAATTTCTACGGCAGAAATAGCATCTCATAGCTCTCCATCATCGTTGATTGAGCTGCAGAGAAGCTGGGGAGAGGAAGAGACGGAGGGAGACACAAGGAAAATAAATTAGGCATTAATTAGACACTTAGTTGTACTTAAAGGAAGGAAGTTCGGTATTAAAACTTATGAATTTTTTTTCCTGGAAACACTACTGATAACAACTTTGGAAAAAAATCTGTTTATGCTATGTGTAACAGCTATCTAAGGCACTGGCAAAATGCCTAGAATCAATGGCCTTGAATGTTCTATGATTGTTTGGAACTCCCTTTCTTTTTGAGGACGGAACTGAACTACAGACAAATTAACCCTAGAAAGCCAAATTTAGCCAAAGTGGAACTTATAAACTGTATCCTGGATGGGATCTTGAGCCTTTAGGCAGGGAAAATTATCTACGTCGGAGACTGGATTCAAGCTTAATGGAACTGGATTGATTACTTTAAGCATATGGACAACTTTAACTTGGAATACAATTTTTTGACAATTGGAACATAATGACACAACAAGGACAAATTTGGGAGGAAACAAAATCTACCCTTCAAGCAATCTTAGAAATAGTGAGATCCCACAACGAACAGGCAAAATTATTCACCGCGCAGTTGAAGAAGTATTATAGTCAACAGGAGACAGGAAATAATGAACAAGGGAATAAGAGGGTGGTGGATGGTGTATGCCAACCTAAAGAAGGGCTGGAGGAAATTAATGGGGAAAACCTAGTGGGGTTGAGGACAGTCTTAAGGGAAGATAAGGGGAGATCAGCAAAATCAATTAAAAATAGCCTGGAAGATCTATTGGAGATAGACCAAGTATATAAAGATCTATTGGAGGTAAATCAAATGCATAAAATGGCCTCAGAGGACACAAAAGATGGCAGAATGTTTAGAAACACAGAAACACAAATTGAAAAAAGATTAAGAGAAGGAATTACATAGAAAGATGAAAAAGGGAAAAATAGGAAGGTGGCCCTCAATGTTGGAAAGCATGTATATACCTAACTTTGGAACTGCAAAGGCGCATACGTTATATATTAAAAAAGAGAATTAAACTGAAATAAGAGAGCACTAATGAGGGTAAAGACATAATATGGTGTCGTTTTTTAAGGTAAATTGAAGCTAGATATAAGGTTGGGGTAAACAAATAGTACATAATGAACATGCATTAGATATGATATTGTTATAGACAGGATAGAAAATGTGGAGATAGAAATGGCTAAACAACTATACAAAGAAAATCTGTATAAGATGCTCTAGATAATATCTATTATGTGTTAAGAACTTACTCAGTTATCATTGGTATAAATTACAAAGTTTGTCGGTTAAATTACCTCAAATTATATAGATTTGGAACTGGAATTACTTTTATTATGTATGTTATTAGAGGATTTTGAAAACATTGTATACTATGAGAGTAATATCATGATAATAGACAATATTGTATACTAAAATACATACATGAACGGTTTGAATGATCGGAAGATGTGTGGAATTTGGGGGGACAATTGGGAAGACACCAAGGTGCAAAAAAAACAAATAATTGTAAGCAACCCATGTAACACGATGTTTGATAAGCACGAACCGAATGTAGATAGATTGAAAAAACAATAAAATGTATTTTTAAAAAAAGAAAAATCAATCCAAGCGCTTTGATCAATTAAAGGCATGTATTTCTCTGACAAGCAAAAGGCTTTCAGACAGAACAGATCTATCAAATAACATCCCTCTGCTTTTTAGGCAAAATGATGTCTGACTTGTTATTGATGGTGGCCCTGACCCAACTGTGCTGTCCCACTGATTCCATGGCTTCCATCAGCAGTACTAAGGAGATACTAATATCCCTTTCTTCTCATAAATATCTTGAATTCTCAAATTCTGTTGGGGGTGGTGGGAAGCTAAAGACTCCTCTGAAGCAGATTTTTGAGCAGCACAGAATAGCACAATGTAGCAGATGGGGAGAAAGATCAGTACACTAGAACAACAGTGGAGTTCTGCCAATGTAATATATGGTAATCTAATGAGGCACAGGTTCAGGTTAAGAATGATATTCTTTGTTCTGAAACTTTGTCTCTTTTTTAATATTTTGTGATGAAAAGTAGTTGAGTCATCGAGCATGCATAAAAAAGGCAGTTAGAGAGGTTCAATAAGATTTAAATAGAAATGTACTGATGAATTTAGTAATCTCTCACACTTTCTTTAGTATAAGGATTACCTTCAATTGTAGAAGTTATGATTAGATAATTGAAAATACTAGCAAGCTATATATGCCACATTTATGAATTACTGAACTTCATTTTGTACAAACCGAAATATTAACTACAACTGAAATAATTAAGACATCAGCTAATAAAGAGGAATTATTTATTCTTTATTACTAGGCCAGGGGAGGAGATACATTGTACATTTCTTATAATTGAAATTTAATAGAAGGATTTTGGAAAGAAGGTCAGTTTGGAAAGAAGTTCCTTTTCTTTTGATCTTTCATCTTTGTAGGTGCTTGGATATTTCTTTAGTAAGAAAAGTTTTTGCTGGATGAGTCAGCCCACTGAGTCATAGGCAGCTTGAAGCCTGTAGTGCTATAGACTAATTGGTAACAGTCTCAAATTTAATTAAAGCACAGTTGTCAGCTCAGATTACTGATTGACAATTCCACGGAAGTATTTTGTCTTTTAGGCAATGTGTTTTAATTGTTCTTTTACATTAAAGGTGTTTTGTTTTCAGATCTAAATCACATTTAACAAGAAAAGGGGCTGTCATGCTCTTCTGTCTTTTTTCATTCACTTCTTCCCATGTATTTCCAAAGATTTCTTAGTAATACAACTACAACAAAACCTTTACAGGTCTTGTTCTTGTTGTATCACATCTCCTCCCTTTAATTGTAACCACCAAGTAACATTGCTGCTATTGTTGACTTTACCCCCATTTAAACAACTGAATATAAATACTGATCAAAATCCTGTTGCTTAGCATAGTAAAACATTCTACAGTAGGTCCACTGAATCAATGGTGATTTACTTAGCCAACTTCATGAATTCATAGATTCCAATGGGCCTACTCTAACTGTGACTTACCATGCTAAAGTAAGTAGGACCATTTGAGTTCACAGAACTTGTGGAGGAGCTGACTCGCTAAAGTCCCACTGATTCAATGGAGAATAGGCCACTCAAATCTGGCTTACTATGCCAAGCAACAGGATTATGGCCATTATTTTATTTTCAAAGCTTTAAGTATGAGAGAAAATGGTGCCACATCTTGTTCAAACTAGAGAGGTGCTTTCACAGCATCATCATAATTTTCAGTGAGCTCCATAACTCTACACAATACTCCTTCTAGCTCAGTGGCCCATATGTGACAGTAGCTAGTTAGATATCTACAGGAAGCCCAGAAGCCAAACATGAATACAATCACACTTCCTGCTCTTCCTTTGAGCAACTACCATTCAGCATCAAGCAAAAGTAATTTTGTCTACGTAATTCACATGTGAAGCTATCTAAACTAATGAGAGAAAGGTGGGACAAATATTAAACAAATAAACAAACAAATACAAAAAGCAAAACAAAAGCAAAGTGTGATGTTTATATACACAGAGAGAGTGCTTGAAGCTCTCTCTGGCCAGTTTACAATTTAATTATGCAGGCTAAACACTGCCCCGCTCCAGCAAACCGGGTACTCAAATTACTGACCTCGAAAGGATGGAAGGCTGAATCAACCTTGAGCCGGCTACCTGAATATGCCAGGATCGAACTCAGGTCATGAGCAGAGTCTTCACTGCAGTACTGCAATTTAACCACCGTGCTACAAGAATCATGAAAAACAAATAGTACCCTTTGCCATATCTTGAGGATATGGCAAATCATATGTCCTTTGCCTACCATGAACCTCTTGCCGGTTTCACATTATACCCCAATCCTAGGACTATCTACCTTCCCCTACTCATGCATGTAGGAACACCCTGCTCAAGGTCGCTAGCTGTTATCTGTTCTCAGTGAAGAGCAAACTCTCCTGGCAGGGCAGCGGCTCCTGACGGGCGGGGTGATTCACTAATTCTGCCTTTTCCCTTAGAGTTAGAGCATAACTCTCTCCGGCCAATCCTAGTAGCAATTAGGTAACTAGTGTCCTATCTGAATTCTTTCAACAATCTGTGTAAGCTTGCTAAAGTTAATAAAGGGAGTTCTCAGGGCGTCGCCCTGGGGCTCTGCTGGCGGACATCTGCGTGTCGACTGACTTCTTAATTCTCTCGCTCTAAAGCTAATTGCCTTCTTTGTTCTGCAATCACCTTCATCATTAGCCTTTTCATTTTGTGATCACTCCTACACATGCATAGTTTTATATGTCTATTTCATGTGTCCCATCACTGTTTTCCTAAACATGTTTCTTTCCTGAGTAAAGTGGTTGAGAGGGTGGTGGCCGATCAGCTACAGGCCCTCCTGGAGGAAACGGATGCCCTTGATCCATTCCAGTCGGGCTTCAGGCCGTGGCATCCTACGGAAACAGCACTGGTCACCCTGCAGGATGACCTCCTGAGGGAGGCCAACAGGGGCAATATGTCCTTGTTGGTCCTCCTCGATATCTCAACGGCCTTTGATACCATCGACCATGGTATCCTCCTGGGGCGGCTCTCCGAGTTGGGGATCGGTGGCCTTGCTTTGGCGTGGCTCCGTTCCTTCTTGGACCATCCCCAGAGAGTGCAGCTTGGCGAGATGACTTCCACCCAGTGGATCCTCAATTGTGGGGTTCCACAGGGGTCGATCATCTCGCCAATGCTATTTAATATCTATATGAGGCCTCTGGGTGAGGTCATCCGGAGTTGTGGGGCTCGGTGTCATCAGTACGCTGATGGCACCCAGCTCTACCTCTCCTTTTTTCCAACAGCAGTGGATGCTGTTCCGTCCCTTGAACGCTGCTTGCGGACCGTTCTGGAGTGGATGGGGGCAAATGAACTGAGGTTGAATTCAGACAAGATGGAAATCTTGCGCGTGGGCGGCCCTGGCATCAGCGGGTTGGAAAACTCCCTCTCCTTTGGGGGAGTGAGTCTTTTCACGAAGAGTGAGGTTCGCAGCTTGGGCATCTGCCTGGACCCGGATCTCACCATGGAAACCCAGGTGACATCTGTGGTCTGGGCAGCCCATGTCCATCTTCGGAGGATTGCCCAGCTGCGTCCCTATCTAGATGCGGGGGCACTCACGACACTGATTCATGCACTCGTCATCTCAAGAATAGACTACTACAGTGCTCTCTACGTGGGGCTACCCTTGAGGTTGATGCGGAGACTTCAACTGGTCCAAAATTCAGCAGCTAGATTAATAACTGGGGTGAAGAAATTCCAGCACACCTCCCCCATTCGGGCCGCCCTTCATTGGCTACCAGTTCATTTCTGCATCAACGTCAAGGTTATGATGATAACATTCAAAGCCCTAAACGGTTTAGGACTTCGGTACCTATCAGAATGCCCGCTCCCAGCCAGAACTGTCCGTAATACCCGTTCTTCACAGGCAGGGCGGTTGAGGGCCTTGACCCCAAGGAGGCCTGGAGGGAAAGAACAAGAAACCGGGCCTTCTCGGCAGTCCCCCCCCGCCCCGCCTGTGGAACAACCTGCCCATGGAGATTCGTCTGGCACCCTCACTGGATGGGTTCAAACGAGCACTGAAGACTTGGCTCTTCCGCCAGGCTTTCCCTGAGCATTACGTTTTTGAGATCTCAGCCTCCCTTTTATCATCCTTTTACCATCCTTTTTACCACCTTTTCATCATCCTTTTTACCATCTTCATAGCCATCTGTTTTAATTTATTCCGCTGGTTATCATATTCTTTTGAATATATGTATTATTTTATTTTTATCGTGTTTTGATATTGTGTTGTTTATTTTGTTGTTAGCTGCCCAGAGTGGCCTGGTGTGGGGTATAAATCCAATAAATAAATAAATAATAAACCATAATCCAACAATGTATTTTGGTGTCCAACACCAGTGGAACTGTGATTTTCTTTCTCTTCTCTTCTTGCTGTACCCCTCCCTAGGGCCCAAAAACATCTTCCAGTAATTTTCTGAGCCGTCCAGAGCAGGTTTTTAGGCTGCATAGGCAGCTACAGAAGTGAAGGAGGAGTAACTGATTCTGATAGAAAAAGTGGGATCCAGTGGATGTACACCACAGAATTCTGTCCCAAAATTCCTACACACTGTACTAGCATATTTATTTTCATGAATGACTTTCCATCAGTACATGAGGATTTCCAGGTTTCCTTAAAAGAAAACATTGTTAAAAACAAGTTTGGCACAATGAGAATAATGTAGGGAAGTCTCGTTATATTTATTACACAATTTCCTGTATCAGAAAAGCTTATGAAATATGTTTACAGTAAGAGGACTAATAGCTACTAAAGTGTACTATTAATCACACAAGACGATTCCTGCAAATGTATTTACAGAAATAGAAGTCAATGAGTATTCCACAGAAAATGCTCATGCAAATCTCATTGTATTAAATACACTCAAATGGGAGAACTAAGCAATTTCCTTTTAAAATTATTGTAGATACTATTGCAAGACATTTAAAGTGCAATATGAACATCCAGACCAACTGACAGATACAAGAAGACCAGTGACGTATCCAGAGATGTCATTTGGCCAAATCCCTTTGAGACAACTCCCCTCAGAAACTACAAAGATGCTGCTATGATTCTGCAGTATTTAAGTACTAGAGAATTTTTTTATCATTATTATGATTACCTTCATCATTATTACTACTATTCATTTATTGAGAGTTGATCCAAGAATACATTGGGAAAAGTACAAAATAAGAAATATGTTTTCACCCTTCTACCTTGAAAAGGAACTATAAATACATCCCAATATCAAACTACAAATAAATTGATGACACCATGCACAGCACAATCCTAAGCAATTTTGCTCAAAGTTTAAGTATCCCATTGTGTTTAGTGGAGTTTCATCTCAGTTAAGTGTGCAACGAATTGCAGCCTAAGGCTATAATCTTTTACACTTACTCAGGGGCATACTGTTTTCAATTCAGTGTAATAAAGTTTGGAGCAAACATGTGTAAGACTGTATTCTGAACTCCTAACTGCAGTGTTATACTTATGAGTAGTGCTATGTTGCATAGTAATATTCTGACGTTTTCATAAACTTGACTGTGTCAAGACAATTTCCAGAACTGTTTGGACAGCTCCGATCTCCCTGCCTTCACCACTCCAGATTTGCTTTACCATAATGATATTTAAAATGCTGTGCAGGAAAAAAAATGTAGCTACCAACTTCAAATGGTGCAGATACACATTCCTTATAAATAAATATTATATAAGTCGATCAACCAGAATTATTATTTTATTAGGCTTTTTGTTTTTTGACAATTTTAAAATGTGACTCTTATATATTGGCCACGGCAATAATTAATGTGTCTCTCCAGGAGGGCAAGGTTCCCCTTGCACTCAAGGAGACACTCATTAGGCCCATAAGGAAGAAACCAAGTTTGGCAGCAGACAACATTGGCAATTACTGGCCCGTCGCCAATGTTTCTTTCCTCAGCAAAGTGGTAGAGAGGGTGGTGGCTGACCAGCTCCAGGCTCTTTTGGATGAAACCAATGCCCTGGATCCATTTCAGTCGGGCTTCAGGCCGCGCCACAGTACGTAAATGGCATTGGTCGCCCTGTTTGATGACCTGCTGAGGAAGGCCGACAGGGGCAAAATGTCTTTGTTGGTCCTCCTCGATATCTCAGCCACCTTTGATACCGTCGACCAAGGTATCCTCCTGGGGAGGCTCTCTGAGTTGGGAATCGGTGGTCTGGCGCTTGCCTGACTCCAATCCTTCTTGGAGGACCGTCCTCAGAGAGTACAGCTTGGGGAGTGTGTTTCGGCCCCATGGAATCTCAATTGTGGGGTTTTGCAGGCCTTGATTATCTCCCCAATGCTGTTTAATATCTATATGAGGCCGCTGGGTGGGGTCATCAGGGAGTGTGGGGCTTCGTGCCATCAATACGCTGATGACACCCAGCTCTACATCTCCTTTTCTCCAACCACAGTGGATGCCGTTCCGTCCCTTCAGTGCTGCCTGGAGGCTGTACTGCAATGGATGCAGGAGAATGGACTGAGGCTGAACCCAGACAAGACAGAGGTCCTGAGGGTGGGTGGCCCCTCCATCAGTGGTTTGGGAAACTCCCTCTCTTTTGGGGGAGTGACTCTCACCGCGAAGTGTGAGGTTCGCAGCTTGGGAGTCCATCTGGATCCGGCGCTCACCATGGAAGTCCAGGTAGCGTCAGTGGTCCGGACCGCCTATTTCCATCTCTGGTGGATTGCCCAGCTGCGTCCCTATCTTGATGTTGGGGCACTCACCACTCTGGTCCATGCGATTGTAGTCTCGAGATTAGACTACTGTAACGCACGCTACGTGGGGCTACCTTTGACATTGATGCAGAAGCTTCAAATGGTGCAGAATGTGGCGGCCAGACTTCTTACTGGAGTGAGAAAATATCAGCATATTTCCCCCACTCTGGTTGCCTTGCATTGGCTGCCCGTTCGTTTCCGCATTGATTTCAAAGTGTTAATGATGACATATAAAGCCCTAAACGGTTTAGGACCTCGATATCTAGTGGAACGCCTCCTCCCACCTAGATCTACTCGAATCACTCATTCTAGCCAGGAAGGGCGGCTGAGGGGCCTAACGCCGAGGGAGGCCCGGAGAGAAAGAACAAGAAACTGGGCCTTCTCGGCAGTGGCCCCTCGCCTTTGGAACAGTCTGCCCCCAGAGATCTGTCTGGCTCCCTCGCTGAGTGTTTTTAAGAGCAAACTTAAGACCTGGCTCTTTAGGCAGGCTTTCCCTCCTGTCATCACTTGAATATTTTTCCTATCTTGAACTATATTACTACTGTTGTTTTTTATTTTATTATATTGTTTTTATTCTATCTATTATTGTTAGCTGCCCAGAGTAGACTTCGGTCTAGATGGGCGGGGTATAAATTTAATAAATAAATAAATAAAAATTATTAAAATTAAATTATGTCATCTTTCCCCTGTCTTATGCTGTTCAGATGTTTTGGACTTAAATGCCTGTCAGCTCCACACAGTGTGGCTAGTGGTTAAGGCCACAACTTGTCAAAAATATTGGGAGGGCACCTGGTTGGAAAAGCCTTAATTAAATATTGCTACTTGCTCGATGACTTATGTGATATCATTTACTTAGGGTGGATTTATACAACTACTTATTCTCTCAGCACTGCCCCAAATTAAATATATTATTAGTATCAAATGGTAGTGTAGTTGGGTCCCTTGTTGGGAGAAATGCAGCATATAAATAAAACTAATAATAACAATATTAGGAACAATGAGTATCAGCCAAGGGAAGATAAGATTGCCACTTTCTTATTGTCCTTCTGCCAATATGAGGTTCATTTGAGTGCTCAGCTATCTGAGCACACCATGGACCCGAGGCTGTCCAAGCTGCTCCTGCTTTCGGTTTATCCTACCTGCTACTAAATGATTTTCCAACTGTTTGACTGCTTATGGCTGGAGCTACCCTGTTCCAGAATTTCCTCTTGTACCCTGCAAACAAGAGAGGGCAAGACCTCAAAATGTAATCTCATGCTGTGGAATACCATCTTGGTTACAAACAAATTTGCTGGCACAATATTAAGGTTAGAGATAGCTTTCTACACCAAGAAGCAAGTTGTATTGGATATTCACGAGAACCACTATCTTGAATAAAAATGGCAATTTGCCAGGTCTTTTTGTCTGAAACAAGTAGACTACACAGACTTTCATACACAAACCAGGCTAGTGCCATCTGGCAACACTATTCAGTCTAGATGCCACAATATAAATTTTTATTTTGTTTCAGGAGTGAGCAAACCACAACCCTCCAGATGTTGTTCAGTCTAATCTGCCTTAAGCTGCAAAACCTGATGAGGAATGCTGAGAATTCCATTTATCAACATCCAGAGAGCCACACTTCACCCATTTTGTTTAACATCCAGCAGTAGTTGCTGTTATTTTCTTCCTGGAGTACTCAGATAAATAAACCAAACCAACAAAGATGATTGATTGATTGATTGATTGATTAGGCATCCTTCAGTCTTGAGAGACAATGGTAACGTGCTCTGTATGGAGGACTTGGAACAGCATCTAGTGTGGCTGAGAAGGCCAATTCGAGAGTGACAATCCCTTCCACACTGAAGACAAATACAATCTGTCCCCTGTCCAGCTGCCTGATTTGGCTGCTTTCGGGACTTCCTCTTTGCCTCGGCCTGCTGGACAAGGGTCTCTTCAAACTGGGAGAGGCCATGATGCACCGCCTGCCTCCAGGCTGAACGCTCAGATGTCAAGGTTTCCCATCTGTTGAGGTCCATTCCTAAGGCCTTCAGATCCTGCTTGCAGATATCCTTGTATGGCAGCTGTGGTCTCCCTCTGGGGCGATTTCCCTCCACTAATTCTCCATACAGGAGATCTTTTGGAATTCGACCACCAGCCATTCTCACGACATGCCCAAGCCAACGTAGACGTCGCTGTTTCAGTAATGTATACATGCTAAAAATTCCAGTTCATTCTAGGACTACTCTATTTGGAACTTTGTCCTGCCAGGTGATACCAAAAATGCGTCGGAGGCAACGCATATGGAAGGTGTTCAGCTTCCTCTCCTGCCGTGCACAAAGGGTCCAGGACTCACTGCAGTACAGGAGTGTGCTCAGGACACAGGCTCTATAGACCTGGATCTTGGTATATGCCGTCAGCTTCTTATTAAGCCATACTCTCTTTGTGAGTCTAGAGAACATGGTAGCTGCTTTGCCAATGCATTTATCCAGCTCGACATCTAGGGAGAGAGTGTCAGAGATCGTTGAGCCAAGGTACACAAAGTCATGAACAACCTCCAATTCTTGCGTGGAGATAGTAATAGAGGGAGGTGAGTCCACGCCCTGGCCCATGACTTGTGTTTTCTTCAGGCTGATTGTTAGTCCAAAGTCTTGACAGACCTTGCTAAAACAATTCATGTGTTGTTGGAGGTCTTCAGCAGAGTGGGCAACAATGATTGCATCATTGCATGCATTTCAGTTGGACTTTGGTCTTCGCTCTCAATCTAGAGAGATTAAAGAGCTTTCCATCCGATCTAGTCCGGAGATAGACACATTCTGTTGCAGTTCCAAAGGCGTGCTTCAGCATGACAGCAAAAAAGATCCCAAACAGGGTCGGCGTGAGGACACAGCCCTGTTTCACTCCGCTTCGGATGTCAAAGGGATCTGATGTTGAGCCATCAAAAACTACAGTGCCCTTCATTTCCTCATGAAAGGACCTGATGATGTTAAGGAGTCGAGGTGGACATCCAATCTTGGGAAGTATTTTAACAAGGCCATCCCTCATCCCTGCTAACCAAATCAAAGGCCTTTGTGAAATTTATGAAGGCCACAAAGAGTGGCTGTCATTGTTCCCTACATTTCTCCTGCAACTGTCTGAGGGAGAATACCGTGTCAGTAGTGGATCTATTAGCTCGAAATCCACACTGTGATTCTGGATAGACTCTCTCTGCAAGCACCTGGAGTCTCTTCAGCACAACACGGGCAAGCAGCTTCCCTACAACGCTGAGAAAAGAGATGCCACGGTAGTTATTACAGTCGCCCCTGTCGTCTTTGTTCTTATACAATGTGACGATGTTTGCATCCTTCATGTCCTGTGGTACTCCACCTTCCCTCTAGCAAAGACAAAAGACTTCATACAGCTCGGTGGTGATGACCTCTTTACAGCACTTCAGCACTTCAGCAGGGATGTTATCCTTCCCAGGTGCCTTGCCGGAAGCGAGGGAATCCAAGGCCACTTTTATTTCTGCTAAAGTTGGTTCGGTGTCCAACTCTTCCAAGACAGGCAGGCACTCGATGTTATTTAGTGCCTCTTCGGTTACTACATTCTCTCTGGAATATAGCTCAGAGTAGTGCTGCACCCAGCGTTCCATCTGCTGTGCTCAGTCCTGGATGATCACGCCTGTAGCAGACTTCAAGGGAGCAGATTTCTTCTGTATTGGACCTAAAGCCTGCTTGATACCGTCATACATTCCCTTGATGTTACCTGTGTCCGCTGCTATCTGTATCTGAGAGCAGAGCTGAAGCCAATAATCGTTGGAACATCTCCTGGCAGCCTGTTGGACTTTGCTACGAGCAGCTCGAAGAGCCTGCAGGTTCTACTCACTAGGACAGGCTTTGTATGCTGCTAGAGCTCTCCTCTTATCCTCGATGGCTGGCATCAACTCCTCCGAATGGGCTTCGAACCAGTCTGTCGTCTTTTTGGTCTTCTTGCCAAATGTGGACAAGGCGGTGTTATAAACAGCGTTCTTGAAATGTTCCCATCGTTCAGGTGCATTTGCATCAGTCGGGCCTGGAAGGGTTTCCTCAAGCGCTTGGGCAAATTCCTCCACTTTTCTTTGATCGCGAGTCTTGTTGATGTCAATACGTGGTCTTCCTTCCTTTTTCGTGTGACACAATCTCTTTGCTCGCAGTTTTACTCTACTACACACCAGGGAGTGATCAGTATCGCAATCAGCACTCTGGTAACTGCATGTGATCGTAATACTAGGAAGGCTAGAACGTCTAGAGAGGATCAAATCGAGCTGATGCCAATGTTTCGATCTTGGATGTCTCCAGGAAACTCTGTGTTGAAGCTTTGTATTAAAGAACGTGTTGCTGACACAAAGACCATAATAACAGCAAAATTCCAGCAAGCGCTGACCATTTTCGTTCATCTTCCCAATGCCAAAACGGCCTAGACAAGTGGGCCAAGAATTGTGATCAGCACCAACTCTAGCGTTAAAGTCTCCGAGAATGAACAGTGGCTCTTTCTCAGGGACTTTTTTGATAGTAGCTGGCAGATCGTCGTAGAATTTGTCTTTGACTTCTGTTGTGGATGACAGTGTTGGTGCATATGCACTAATGAGGGTGACCAGTCTTGCTGATGAGTGGAGCTGCAGAGACAGGATTCTTTCACTCCCCACAGTAGGTGGAACAATGGATCTCAGCAGAGTATTTCTGACCGCAAAGACAACACCATGTTCCCTGGTCTCATTCAATGGTTTTCCCTGCCAGAAGAATGACAAGTTTTTTTCTTTGACAGATCCCATGTCTGGCAATCTTGTCTCTTGCAGGGCAACAATGTCCATCTGCAGTCTACTCAGTTCCATGTCGATGACAGCTGTCTTGCGCACGTCATCTATTTCCTGCAGGTCATCCGAAAAGCCAGGGGTCATTGTCCGAACATTCCAGGTGCCCAAATTTAGGGCAAAAAATTTTTATGATTGTTGCATGGTGCAGGGTTATCGATCTGCTTGTCGGCTTTCACCCTAAACCACACGCACCCCTTGAGGTTAACAGACGGTGGCGAGGTAGCACCTTACTGGCTGGGGACTGCCCAGCTTAAGGCGGGCCGTAGCTACCTAGTGAGGTGCAATGACCTCTCCCACCGTCAGAGGTAGCCCCTGGTGTCATGCTCTACGCCAATCGAGCAAAGACTTATAACCGGTAACTGCTACTTCCCGTGTTATTTTGACGGTGTATGTGAAGCTGGAGTGTCCTCTCCAGAGCACGAAGCCTGGGTAAAATAATATGGAGGATAGGCTGTTACCCAAGCAGCAAATCCCCCCACTCCACATCGCTGAAATAGTCCAATGGAAAGGCAAGAGCCAATACAACTGGTTCCAGTGACGTCGCAGGAGTTGCCAGAACGACACGAACTGCCTCTGGGACTCCGGCTCTGGATTTTGTCTCAACGTTAACTCTTGAAGCCTTTTCCATCAGCGGATATAGCCACAAGGCAGTGGAGGTCTGAAATCGGAGTTTTCCTTCTCCTAGATGGGCTGACTTCCAAGGCTGATGAGCCCCACCTACCCGGCCTGCTCCCTAATAGTGCGGAAGTATGATCCTACCCCTAAAACTTTCCTGCCCCCCAGGTGTATGCAATGCTATTTGGCTTTCCTATTTACAAGATTAGAGACAAAAATAGAACCAGAGAATTTCACTCGCCGTTAGGTGCGCGCTTCTGCTCGCACTCATTTAAAGTTAAAACCCCGCCCCCTCAGACCATGCGGTCAGGGAGAACAAAGGTCAGCCTAGAAGAAAATACCTCACCAAATAAAATGTCCTCCAAACAAAGAATGACATAACTAATCACATATCACTCTATTTGGTATGTTATGTTAGGAGAAATATTGCAGTCAATGACAATGAAAATTGATCCAAACATTTGTACACAGGCTGGGTTAACAGCTTCTAAAACTAAGGAGGCATTTTTGACAGCACCAAATATGACAACAGGTGAACTGCTTTAATTTTGGTCTGCTATGAAGCATGCATTATACTATAGTGTTGCTTCTATAGGAAGCTATTCATCTTAACACATTTCCTGTTCTTTACCTACATGTAATTTGATAACTCTCACAGGAAACATTTTATGATGCACTATCAGAATGAAGCATCGCTTGTTTAGTCATAAGCTTATGTCAGTGAACATGTTAATTTCAGCTTTAATTCATTAATTTCATTTTACTTTTCGACAGCGTGGAAGTATGTTTCCCATTTACACAAGGAAAGCAAGCTTGACTCATATATCAGAAGTAGCATTAATTTGAAGGAGCAACTAAAGGAATTGTTAAGAATTGCTTATAAGACCAGAATGCTTTGTTAAATTCTGGTGCTTACCTCCTCTATTTCTAAAATATTAACACACTACTTAGTGCCCTTCAGGTATATTAGAGTACTACTATAACTTACAGTCAGTGTTGCCAATGGTCAAGAATTATGTGAGCTGGTGTCCAAAATTTCTGAAAAGCACAATGTTTCATACCCATGTTTTGCTCAAACTGTTCAGAAAAAATGTTATATTAATACCTAATCTTTTTCCCTTTCTATGGTGCTTAACATTTGTTGTCAAGTAACTGAGAATGAGCGGAGTGTGGAATTTGAAATTCATTTTGATTTAGGCCTATGTTTGTGGGGAAAGGGTCCTTTCCTTTGGCTGCTTCCAGCCTAGCAACCAGATAACATACATCTGCAGCTTATCTCATGAGAACAACCAAGCCAAGGGCAACTTTGTACAGTGTTGAAGAGAGAACTTGTTTCAGTTGGGTGGGCATCTTGTAGACCAGGGGTCTCCAAACTACGGCCCGCAGTCCACATCCGGGCCGCCTTGCCTTTTTATCTGGCCCAGGCATAGGAAGAGGAGGGAATGGGGATCCAAGCAATCCCCCCCCTGTCTTTGCAAAGATAGCCGGGGTGGGGGATTGCTTCTGTCAGGCTTTGCTCCTCTTCCTATCTCTGCCCAGGCATAGGAAGAGGAGGAAAGGGGGCCCCAAGTGATCCCCCACTGTCTTTGCAAAGATAACAGGGGTGGGGATCACTTTGGTCCCTCTTCCCTCCTTCAGCCCTCAAAAATGTGTAAAATAAATGATGTGGCCCTCATACAGAAAAGTTTGGAGACCCCTGTTGTAGAGCATTTGACTGCTGCCATTGGTGTTGTCGACATGTTAAGATAATTAGACTATTTTTGACCAGAAGCAGACAACTTTAATAGCATTATCTCAGCCATTTGCTAAATCTTCTTTTGTACAGATAGTGGGGCATAAATTGCATGTTCATAAGTGCTGCACTGATTGAACTTCTCCATAGTCACAGAAAATTTGTCCTTTTATCCAAGTAGCCCCATTTTACTTGATTATTCTTTGAACTTCCTACTTCACTTCTAAGTCTATTAAGTTACTTCCAGATGGTCCAGCTAGAGTCTTGTCCTGGTGGGAGACACTCTTCAGCATTCATCCATTCAACAAGGTGTGTTGTTTTTGTTCTCCACAAGTTTAGTTTAGCCTCTTCTGGTTTACTATTTAGAGCCTGAGAAGCGTGCCGAAAACCTTTCCTAAATTTTAGCCATCATCTAGGGGATTGGTGAAGTGGTTGAGTTTGGTGCTGTATTACCTCATTTTGTTCATTATTTGTTAGCACCTCTTGACGTACTTCTGGAGGAGCAATGCCATCCAAATAGACTTCTTCAATAAGAATAGGTTTCAGACAGCCAGTAATAATCCTGCATGATTCATTAAGAACTATATCCACTTGTTTGGCATGTGCTGATTTATACCATGTGGCACTAGCATATTCTGCTGTGCAGTAGCACAGGGACAAAGCTGTTCTCATGGTTTGTGACTGTGTACCTCAGCTTGATCCAGCCAGTTTCCTAAGTATGTTAATTCTGGTGGCAACTTTCTGTTTGGTGTTTTGACAATGTTTTTTGTAGGTCAGGGTTTAATCCAGAATGACTCCCATATACTATGGGGTAGAACAGTGTTACAAAATCTTGCTTTCCGCCTAACTTGGAGCTTTCTCTCTGCTTCTCTGTTCTTTAAGTGGAAGGCACAGACTTGTGTTTTAAAGGGTTTGATTTCAGCTGGTTGTTTTTATAATATAAGGAAAGATCTAGAGCAGAGACTACCTGGTGATTGATGGCCTCAAACATGTTCCCCTGGACTGTCAAGCCAAGATCATCTGCACAGATGAAACTCCTGAAGTATGTGAATCTTGGTTGATCATTTGTGTAAATGTTAAAAGTAATATTGCTAGGAAACTACCCTGAGTGACACTGTTCCTTTGATTTCTCCAGCAACTGTGCCTCCCTTGAAAATCAACAAAGAATTCTTGATTTTGAAGTAGAACGGTGACAATTTCTGTTAGACCATGATCTTTAGTAAGGAGGTAGAGCTTTTTGAGCAGAAATTGATGGTGAACAGTATCATATGCTACTCTAAGGTCAACAAATGCTGCTCCAGTTATTTTACGTGTTTCAAAACCATCTACTATATGCTGGATTAGATTTAAGAATTGAGTGGTACAAATCTTGCTAAAGACTGCCTGTTCTGGAATTAGAAGAGGTTCCATTTTAGGGGCCAGACGGTTTAATATTATTTATTCAAAGACTTTGCATAAGTGACACAGTAGAGAGATTGGCCTGTACCTTTTGGGTCTGAAGGTTCATTGCCTGATTTCAATATAGCGATTACTTTAGTCTTTCGCTGTATTTTTGGAATATGTTGTCTTGCAGTTATTAAAGAGTTGAAGGAGTCATTCTTTTGTGTTTTGGCCAAAGTGTTTATTTGCTCAATTCAGATAGATCCTGCTGTTTTGCCATTCCTATATCTTCTTACAGCTTCCTCTATGAATATGAAGGAAATAGAAACCTAATTGGATTCATTCTGAATATCCATTACATTGGTTGGTTTTCCCAGCCAGCAGCAGTTGGTGAGCTATTTGGTTGGGGGTAATATTTGCATACAGTGTCCTTTCGTTTGGATCGTTGTTTAGTCTTTTCAGTAGTCTCCAATGTTTATGGTTCCTTCTTGCTATGTCAAGCTCTGTTATAGTGTCTATCCAGCAAGTTCTTTTTTTGCAAGTGTCAAGATCAATTTCCCCCCAGCTTTTATTGTATGTTCACTAAAAATTGTCTTCAAAATGTGAAAAATAATCTAAGTACTGGCCATTCGTTTCTAGACTGAGAGTCAGGATGTAGTTGGTCCAGCACTCTCCTAGCATGGAGGCATAAGAATATTCCAAAATGGAAGTTACAGATTGATCATAGTTTTCTGGTTGAGGTGCAATCTGAAACACAGCTGCACCTAGCATTACTGTAAACTTTTCCCCCTTGGCTTTTTTAAAAAAAATTATCCCTCCTACAGAATGGCATAGATTGAAGTCAAATGGCTGCGTAGATCTGAGAATGGCTGAGCAGATATGGCATAGAATGGGTCTGTGCTGAGTGTTCTGGATTGGATCACTTACACTCTTAAGGCACTGTTGAGCTATAGGCTCACTAACAAAAATTACATATAGATTGTAGCCTCTCTGCTGCTGTTAAATGAACTATGTAGTTTAGGATAATTTATAATGCACATTAAATGGGCTTCTGGCTATTTTATAACACCTTTGCCATTTTCGTCATCATGTTCATAGCCCCGAATGTTGCCATGACTGTTGAAATCTCCAAACAGAAAGTAGGTGTTTTTGTTTTCCGTATTAGACAGCTTCTTAAAGCAGATTGGTATACTAGGTGATTTATAAATTGAAGTTACTATACACGCAGCCAATTCAGCTGTCAAGATTTCTACACTGTCCTCTTCAGTTAAGTCTGTTGAGTGGATTATACCTAGTCTTACAAAAATGGCATTTCCATACTGCAGAGCCTGTCAGCAACTAGACACATGAAGGAACTTTTGGTCGACACTGATCACTTCCTCTGTGAGTTTCTTGGACACAAAGGATGTCACATTTCCATTTACGGCAAAGTGAAGCTTAGAGTTCCTCTTTAGACGAAGAGACGCCCTTCATATTAATAGAAATTATTGTCATTTATGGTCCTTAAAAGGACCACTGGATCATTTTGCTCATCAGCAAGTTTACAGCACAATGCTTCTGGAAGTGAAAAATTGGCTGGCTTTATGCCATTGCCCAGATAACACCTGAGTGTACTTGCAATGCTTTCCCACTGTTCGGGGAGGCTTTATGTCCCCAGATTTAATACTGCGAGCTGCCCTGGCTTCTTTTGGGGAGAAAAACAGGATATAAATAATAAAAATGAATGAATGAATTACTCTGTTAGTGGAAGAAACCAGGATCCAACAGAGCCTCCCTACTAGAGGAAGAAGCAACAACTGCTGTTGGTTCTTCCTCCCATTTGCAGCCTTCAGCACCAGATAGTGCTTAAGGAGGCTCCTCACACTTCTGGAACAGATTCTTGGAGGCACAGGGGATGGTAGGGGAGAAAGGGGACTCAGAAGAAATCATTTTTCCATCTCTGGGATCATCCAGATGGTAGAGTTCCCACTTCAGAAAATTCTGAACCCAACCCATGAACAGTTATTTTATATTCCATGATTTGAAAGACTGATACCAGAATTTTCATACACTGACAATGATTGCAAACTAAAAATATTAAGATATAGGAAATTCATTTTGAACAAAAGCTTTACATATACCATAATTAAGCAAATATTTTTTTAAAATTGACCAATTTATATCTAGACAACTTAAATAAATACATACTTTTTTTCTAATTTTTGCTATAAGAATGGCTTATGTGGCACCTTCCTGACACAAGCTTAATGCCTTGCTACCATCTAGTGCAGTAGGGAACCAAAACTCTGAATCATGCTGTGCAAACCGGTACTCAAATATTTATAAAGTTAGTTAATACTAGGAAGAGCATGAAACTATTTACTTCTATCACTATTTCTGAGACCAGCATCTCATTCAGAGGTCTTAGATTACTTTCTTGTGACTAGTTTTGGCAAAGAAGTGCAAAGACTAATGGAGTAATACAGAGGGAAAGTGTACACAGCGTCATTTACAAGCTGAGTCACCCAACAACATTGCATCTTTTTTATTATAATGTAGTGCCTTAAATAGGCTCCTGAAATACTATCATTTGTTATGCGATACATAGTGAGAACAGCAAGCTAACTTAGTATCACAGGAAAATGAGATCTGGTGCATACACAGCACGGTTCTCAGCAGGCAGACCAAGCGCCATGCTGTTCTCTTTCTTAGTAGAAGCTGCAAGCTCTCTTTCAGCACAAGTAGAAAACTGGTGGGAACCACCTTGAAGATGATAGGAAGAAACAAGGTTTGTCTCCTGGAAACCAAATCACAGATACAAAAACAGAGGGCTTACAGCAAATGATAAAATGTTATAACAAAGTGAGTGTGTATATGGCCAGAAATAAAAGAAAAATAAAAAATAAAGAAGATAAAAATGATGCAGCACCTTAAAGACTAACTGCTACATTTTAATGTGAGCTTTCATGGACAAGTCCACTTCCTCAAAGCAAGTGTGATTTAATATGTTCAAAATCACCAAACTCAATCTCTGCTGTTTTCCCCACTACTACGCAACTGAACACTTACACAGATCCAACAGAGAAGAATATTAACATATTTGTTATTTTAATTCATTCTGCAAAGTTTGAAATCTTTTGAAGCATATAGTACCCACAACCACACTTTAGATGAATTAAAATCCCATCTGCAATAATGGAATCATCATCTTGGAATCTGTGCATATATTCCATTCTGGGAAGCACTATGAATAACAAAGTTCTTGGGGTTTCTACTGCATTTCTGGTGCCTTCTAATCTTCGGCTTTGTTTCACAGATTAACTGAGGTCATCAGAAAAGTAACACTCACACCTACTTTGAGGCAAGAAGCACTTGTACAAAGTGCTTCAGATAACCTGACTAGAAGTCCACTGTTTGCACTTTGTGGTAGACAATTTTCCTACCAGTAAGAATCAAGGATGAACATACGACCAGTATCTACTTCACATAGATATGGTACTCTTTCATCTGCACAAATGAGTAAGCATCTGTCTTGAATTTCTGAATGATTTAACTTTAGCCCAAAAGGTAATATTCTTGTCTCAAAGGACATTTTGACATTAGGTTCTATGTGACAGTTATTGTTCCTCCCATGCCATACTGCTTATTCTGAGCTACAGTATAAAAATTCAGGAGATATATGGAGCCTGGAAATTCAGAACCTATCACAAAAGAAGAAACACTATATATTTGTTCTATGGAACCACACACACATACTAGTAGGGACATAGTACTTAGAAGCCATAGTAAGGCGATCACAGTCCAGCAATCACATGAGTTGAGTGTGCATCTAAGAGCAAAACCAGCACCTTGATAATGAGGGGCAATTTGCTTCCATGACTTATGTGGTTTTCATTACACATGTGTAAATCAGCAACAGGATTTTGACCATTTAGTCTGGAATCTGAGCACTGAGTAGAGACTTCATTTCTGTCAAAAAAAAAACCCACACACCTTAGCCGATTGTGATATGTTTTTCCCCAAATACTCATGGCTGGTGGTAAATAACTGACGAATCATACACTCTAGAAATCAATATTCTAACCATCTCCTAAGTTAGCATAAATAGTAGCCTGCCAGCCTTAGGGAACGCAGGATACACAATAAACAAACAGGAGCCATCAACTGGGAAAGAAGGGAAGTTTGTAGCTATTTTATTTAGTTTGCTCTTAAAATGTGTGTGAGAGGGGGTGTTTAGTTATGTCCATCTGGGTGCTTTCCTCTTCCTTTTTGTAGCTGCAAGACTGCATGGTCTCAAGTGGAAGAGGTTTCTACACCTGCGTAAGGTGAATCACAGAGCTAGATAGAGGCATGAACAGCAGCCAACAGCTCTAAAAGTAGCCTGTTGGTTCGAAGGACCTTATGAGCGAGCAAATGTTGGGGTGGGTGGGGGTAAAACAGATTTTTTTAATATGGAAGTTTAGTGAGAGAGTCCAAAGGATAGCACAGACTTGAGTGGGGACTCAGCTCTACTGGTGCTAGTAAAAATGAGAGCCCAACTAATGTATATCACCCACTGAGAAAGCACTGAGGTAATATGAAGTTATGAGACAGATGAGTTCAGTAACAGAGCAAACAAACCAGAACAGTCCATCTTGCCTCTTACTGATAGTAAACAGCCCAGTCTCTCACTGAACAAAGCTATGTAGATACAAAAACAGCATGGGTGTAGGACTGTTGAGTATACTGAGTGATTACCATATTTTTCCGTGTATAATACGATACTTTTGTCTAAAATCTATAGAGTAAAAATTGAAGGTCATCTTATACATGGAAGTAAGGAGGGGGGAAGGGATCAAAGCGCTTTGATCCCTGCTTTTCCCCCTCCACTTTCTTGTGAAGAAAGTGGAGGGGGAAAGCACTTTCTTCGCAAGAAAGAGGGGGAAAGCAGGGATCAAAGCGCTTTGATCTCTGCTTTCCCCCTCCACTTGCTAAGCAGGCTTAGCAAGAAAGGGGAAAGCAGGGATCAAAGCAATCCTGCAGTGCTTTGATCCCTGCTTTCCCCCTCCACTTGCTAAGCCCTGCTTAGGTTTCTTAATTTTGGGTTAGAAAAGTGGGGGGGACGTCCAATACATGAGGGCATCTTATACACGGAAAAATATGGTATCTGCCTGCAGGACAAGTTTGTGAATGTTCAGCAAGTAAAGGTAGCTCCTGGTTCTCAGGAAAAAGGTTCCCTTGAGGACAAGATAGCTAAGAAAGAAAAAGACTTATGAATAAGACTGACATCCCACTACCAGGGTGAAAGTTCAGGTGCTGTCAGGGAGAATCAGAGTCTTGGAGAAGAAAGCCATCACACTGAGGGAGAAATAAATGATTATTTCAAAGAGATCATATTAAGGATATGCCTTGGGGAATGTGGGGGCCTGTGGTAATCAGAAATTTAACCATGCAAAGCATAAACCTTATCCAGCTATTTGCTTCCTCACATGCAGGACTAAATGGGAAGGGGAACATGGGAATGTGCTCGCATGGCCAGCATTTCAAACTCTTGCATATCCGGTGTGAAGATCCAGACAGGGCTCTGTAAGTATGTTCAATACAGCATAGTTTCAGGACTCCCGTAATCAGAAGCTCTTCCGTAAAGAGTTCCTGATAACAGATTTATAACCATATACTACTTAATACCTTTAGACCAGTTTCAGGACTATAACCAACTATTCTTTAGGAAGAAATATATGCAGTAAATAGCAGCTAAACAGCACCAGGCATTCTGAAATAAAACATATTTCCTTAATGCTGTTCAGGCTGGTCTCCAATCAGAATATGAGATGGAGACTGGCTTGATGTTCCTGTAGGATCTGCATTTTGCAGCTTTTAATATTGTGATCCTATGAGAAATTCTGAGCACTGACATCTCCCATCAGATACTGGGTACAACTGAAAGTTAAATTCAGGGGTTGCCTCCCTGGTAATTAGTCTCATATAAAAATGGTAACTATATAAATGTATCCTGTATTATCAAAACAGGATTTTCATATCAATCACATATCAGCCCAGTCCACCCAGTCCAGAAAGCACAAAATCACTGCAAAACAAAAAAACAAAAAACAAACTTCGCTTCCCTAAAATATATTCTCTTAGGAGCCTAGAGAATGACTTTTTTTAAAATAAGAAAGTGTTCAGTTTTGAAAAGAAATTTCAACTTACCTGTCCATTCTGTGGTGCTAAAAAACTAACAACTTCCTTGACCATAACTGGTATATGTAGTAGTAGGCAGTCTTCATTGTGTACACTGTAGTTTACATTTTCACTGTCGTTCAAGTGTAATGATTTTTTTTCATCTCTACATTTACTTACTAATGAAGAGTGTATTTTTCTGGCCCATATACCTAAACCTTTTGAGGTAGATTTACTCAAACTGTGAAAAAGAAATGACTTGTGCATCTTGCATAAGTATGGAACCTGTTGCATCTTCTAGATGAGCTTGATTGAAGGACAGGGTATAATTCTTAATAGCAATAAATTAACCAGCCTGAGGAGAAAAATTAGAAGTCAAAATCAGCATTTTCAAAATGATTTGAAGGAAAGGAAAACTTTAATGAAACAATAACAATTGTTTATTAGTTGGCATGAAAAGACCGCAGTATCAGCACATGCTGCAAAATCCTTTCAACATAACTATCATCTTAGAATTGCTGAGCTAAAAGGGACCCTATGTGTCAACTTCAGCCACTGTCAGGGAGGCACAGTAGGGAACTGAACTCCCAACCTTTGGCTCTGCAGCCAGATACCGAAACTACTGAGCTTTGTTTCTCTAAGATGCAGTTGTATTCTACTAATTTTAACATTTCTACACAGTCGAATACCTTAACTTTACAACCACTGATGTTTTTTTTTAATTTAATCTGCCCCGAACTATAAACAGGCCTGTTTAAAAATAAATCACATTGATATATGTGGATCATGAAAACTATAGGCAGATTGGGAGCATCCAAATCATTGGTAGTAAGAAAAAAAAATCAACCATATCTACATCACTATCACACAGTAGCCAAAACACGAGGAAACACAGTTTCAAATCCCTATTCAGTCATGACGTTCACAGACATGCCTTGCAGAAATCAGTCAATACTACTTCAGAGTTCTTATGTGGATGGATGGAGAAATAATTTAAACTACAAAGATCTGTAAGAACATACCTGAAATGGAAAGCAGACATTACTGCAGAGGATTTCGTCTTGTCAAAAAAAAAAAAGAGAGAGAGAGACATACTACCACTGCAATCCTATAATAATTTATATTCATGAACTAATTATCTATTTTTTTCCCTATGCACATCTTACCTCATGTATGGGACTATTTTTCTAAAGACATGAGAAGATGTACCAAATATAAATCCTTGTGTGTGTTTTTATCTTAAAAATCTATGAAATGTAGATAGCATACTTATACAAAGGGAACTTTTTACGCATGACTATTAAAGGCCCTCAAATCATTTCTGTACCAGGACAAGGAGAATGTGACTCTGTTGATTCTCCTGTATTCTCTTAGCAGCTATTCCATCCCACAGCCTTCAAACAAATGGTTCCTTCTTGTCCCACATGCTCTTTGACATCTATGTTAAACTTTTGGGAAGGGTCATCTAGAGCAGTGGTCCCCAACCTTGAGCCTCCAGATGTTCTTGGACTACAACTCCCAGAAGCCTTCACCACCACCTCTGCTGGCCAGGATTTCTGGGAGTTGAAGTCCAAGAACATCTGGAGGCCCAAGTTTTGTCTTCTGTTGTTTTTACTCTGTAGATTGCCTTCAAAAACTAAGGCTGAATATCAGTAACAAAAGTAAACTGAGTTTAAGTGCACTATTGAACTGTGACCTGCAACTTCCCCACAACTTCTATTAGGAAAAGGAAGATCAAGGCAAAAATAAGTTAAAATAAAAATAGAAGTATACAACGTCTCTTGGAATTATTGAAGCAATGGAAATGGTAGTTACAATAGGAATTATACACGCAGCCAGAGCAAAGTTTTATTATTTAAATGTCTAGCCTTTTCCACCCCAGTGACTCACAAGTACAACAGTAATTTAGAACAAGGCAGCAAAAGGACAAGGAACTTATATTGTTAAACTAGACAGAGAAGTAGAATAATAAAGAGTAGGATCTGCCATAAAGTAACTTTATTAGCCCCTTACCCCAGGACAAACAAAGGGGCTATTTAAAGGAATGGTCTTATGGTTCAATAATAGATGAGGTAATCTTGAGGAGAATAGATTACTTGTTCACATTACTACTTCTGGTATCTATAGTAGTAGGCATCCTTCAGTCTCGAGAGACTATGGTAACGTGCTCTGTATGGAGGACTTGGAACAGCGTCTAGTGTGGCTGAGAAGGCCAATTCGAGAGTGACAATCCCTTCCACACTGAAGACATACAATCTGTCCCCTGTCCAGCTCCCTGATTTGGCTGGTTTCGGGGCTGCCTCTTTGCCTCGGCCTGCTGGACAAGGGTCTCTTCAAATTGGGAGAGGCTGTGATGCACCGCCTGCCTCCAGGCTGAACACTCAGATGTCAAGGTTTCCCATCTGTTGAGGTCCATTTCTAAGGCCTTCAGATCCCGCTTGCAGATATCCTTGCATCGCAGCTGTGGTCTCCCTCTGGGGCGATTTCCCTCCACTAATTCTCCATACAGGAGGTCTTTTGGAATCCGACCGACAGCCATTCTCACGACATGCCCAAGCCAACATAGACGTCGCTGTTTCAGTAATGTATACATGCTAAATAATGTATACATACATGGTATCTATAATTTCCCTTCATATCCCCCATACACTTTGCCAGAGGAGCACCAGGATTCTCAGCACCACTTCAGCCTCTCATGTGTGCAGCTTATAAGGATTTTCCCATGTGTTCTGCAGCAGTCCACTTGCTTTCCAGAAGTACTTTTTTTTAAAGACAAAGCCAACTCCCATGAGGATACAGGCCAACAGGAGGAGGGCTCAAAAGACGTTGGAAAGAGTAAGGGGAAGGAAGGTCAGCTGTTGATCAGGACCCAGATACTAAAGAGGGGCCTGAAGGAAAAGATAAAAAGTAGACAGGCAAGACATCAAAAGAGAAAAGGTGAACAGGAAGCACCTGCCATTGGCTGACTGAAAGCACCGATGCCTGTAATAATTCCTGACACCAGGCCATGTCATCCATAGCGTCTTGGATCCGGATGATGAAGGTAGAGGATGTTTACTCATTACTGCAATTACTACGGTTTCCAGCCAATAAAACAACTACAGTACGGCCTATATTCTTTAGATTTAAAGGCACCTGCCTTTGTCTATCCCCCCACCCACCCATAGATGAGAACGGCGTCCATTACATTACGCGTCACACAATTAACAAAAGGTTAACCCAAACGACAGTGGCTGAACAGGAAAAGGATGCTTTGTTTTCGACTTAAAAGGCCATTTTGGCTCAGTATTTTATTTTTTAATAAAGCACCTCACTTTATTTTCAGGGTGGCTTTTAATCTCGAAGTCGCTCCTTACACTCTTCAGAAAGGCAGCCCTTGAGCTGAGAGGGAGAGGCGACCGGGCCAACTGTAGCCACTGGCGAACGAGGGAAGACCTGACCAACCCGGCTTACCAGCCAGGGCTCCTCGTGAGTGGGAGGGAGGAAGCGAGGCGGCTTTATTGTGAGTGTAGCACTTCCTGCGTCCTGCCGAGAACAAATAGAGCCCTTCCTTCCCCAACGGTTCATTTGTCCACCCCCGGCCCGATGCCTGGCCACACTCGTCCTGAGACGGCACGGTACTACTCACCGCGCTCGAGGAGGCCGCCTTCCCGTGACAGCCAGGAGGGCCGCCAATAGGCTTCCTCCCCGCAACAAGGCGTCGCGCTTTCTATTCCGTTTCGGCTTTTTTGGTCCGCCTCCGCAAAAGTCAACAGGGACCTCTCGGAAAAGGGTTGGTGGCGAAGGAGAGCCCAACGCTCCGCTTCCCCACCTCTTAACTGCGCAATTTATGCAACACTACAGGCAGGTTTGGGCGATCTCAGTGAGGCCCTGCTGCATCAAACGGAAGGCATCCACACTTACTGCGGAATCGGCGTCAAATCAATTCAGCGGGATTGACACCGAATGAAACAGGCGTCGTCCCGGGCTCCAAGGCTGCCAATACTGCCCCTTCCCTGCCTACTAGCTCCCCTATCTCGTCGCTTCCCTCCCCCCCCCCCCCTATGTTCTCTATCTCTTCGTTTCCCCGGGAAGTCCCTTCTTTTTCCCTTGCTTTTGCCTCCAGTACTATAGCTGGCTCGTAAACCGTGAAACGTGCAAGCAAGAGTAGAGCATCTGTTCAATGCGCCATCAGTAACGACGCACAAAGTTACTTCCTGGATTGTTGTAGTTTTCGAAGGAGTAGCCGTGTTAGTGCAAGGATATAAGACCAAAAAAAAAAAAACCCTTCGGAGGAAGTTGACTTGATCCACGAAAGCTCATATTGTACTTAACCTTTAAAGTACCACAATGTTTTTGTTTCTCGGGGTCTTTTGTGTGTGGAACAAAAACATTGTGGCACCTTAAATGGTAACTACTGTATTATGTTTCAATATGAGATAGATGTTCTCCTGGATTGTGATGCGTTGCAGAAGAAAAATGAATACGCTGTATTATTAATAAGTACTCTGTTTTATAATCAGGAGTTCCACCACACAACCTTCGGAACCTGAACAATCGGGGCAGAGATTCGCTACTTTTCTCAACGTCAGAAAGATCATTTATGCGTAAGATATTACTGACTGTGCCAGTATTCTCTAGGGACCCTCTCCTTTCCGCGTGAGAAAACACTCATTCCTCCGAGCTGTTTCCTGTGCACAACCATTGTGCCAAAACTGCACTTCCCGATCTCTTCTGCGGCAGAAAAGTAACTGAGCGATGGAGGCAGATGATTTTTCAAGAGGAAGACAGCCATAGGGTTGACCATCATAATTTTTCGATTCCCATCGCACCGACCTCCTGTTGTTGTTTTTTTAAATGCAGCCCTCAGAAAAATGTTAACAGGTGTCCACCGTGGAACGCCTCATGATGTATTATTCCATCCTCAGATGGAGCAATTTTAAGAACTTTTTCTTAAGACAGGGCTGCACTCTGCACCGAGATTCAAATGGCACAGCTGCATGCTACTTATAGCATTATTAAGGAGGTTACCTTCAGCATACGGAATTGTATCGCAACCACCTTCGCTCGTGGTTGGAATTGTTTAAAATTAAAGGCACTCACGTGTACAAATAAGACAATCACGTGTAAGTTGACGTCAGAAGCAGGCTGACTCGGCAATCGGGTACCGCTGCGTTCTGTATGCTCACTTGGGAGTCGCTTCCATAGGACTCCGGGAGTTATTTTCGAGTCACTAAGGTTAGAGCAATGTTGAGAGGTATACGATTGAAAGGCATTTTAAACAATATCAACCTTTCTGTAACATCAAAGTCCATAACAGTAAATGATCGCTGTCTACAACATGAAAGGTTGCGTGGTGCCTACAAAATCTAAGCTGTGGCAATGAGTACTCTGTACTCTCGCATTCCGATCACCTTTTTGGTCTTTATCAACGCTTACAACGTATTTTCCATTCTCGGGGCCAAACAAAAACCAAAAGCCACTCGCACACCCACCCCCTCCTACTCTGATCAGCTGGTAAGAGTTCTTTTCATTGATTCATTCACCGGCAGCATCCAAAACCCCATTTCTCAAGCATAGAGACGAGATGCCTAGCCTTCCCTACCGTTAAAAGTCCGCTAAAACAATTATTAGGGGATAGAGAGGGACGGGTCCCCACGTAGGCCAAACTACATCGTCCAGCCCATCAGCAGCGTGGCGACGCTTATGACGTGCTCCTGCTGCGAGCCAATCAGAAGGAGGAAAACCACAAGCCGCTTGTGTTTGAATTCCTGCCTCCCTGAACCGAGGAAGCTCAGCGACCGTCGCGACGCTCATAGAAAGCGGCGCGGGCTGGCGGTCAACCAAGAGGATCCTCATGCTCCGGTGAGTCTTTACGTGCACACGGCTGCTTGAAAATCACGTCGTCTTTGGCTGCCTAGGTCATCGAGGGGCCTGATGCCACTTTATTGTATAGGCGAGTGAGCTCGCGCGGGTTAGTCCCCCAAGCGCCTGAATTCCTTTGGAGGAAGATGGGTTGCCTATCAATACTATAATTATCGTTGCCGCCCCCAAATACGCAACCGCAACAAGGCGATCGTGAGGAATGTTTTTCGTTGCTTGTTTTAGGCGCGACTTGCTCGGATTGCCTCGCCGACGTTCTTCCAGGAACTCCGTGTTCCCTCCCTGTTACCCACTCGTCCTTAAGACTCGTGCTTAAGAGTGTAGCCCTGGGTGTCATGCTCGCTGGACGCAGGGAGGCTGATGTCCAAGCAGGCTTACGTAGGATCAGGGTGGCTTGCTTCCTTACTGGACACGACGTCTCCGATCCAATACATATACATATAGCCCAGAGTAGTCTATATGACTAGATGGGCGGGCTATAAATGTAATAAATAAATAAATATACATTTTTGCGTGGGAATAAGTCCCATTGTGTTCAGTGGGGCTCAACCCCTTTAAAAGTCTGTTGAACGCGGCAGCTGAGTACAGGGCTTAAGGATCTCAGGGTATGATTAAGGCGGGAAACAAACGGTATCTACAAATTTTGAAGTCTGCAGGATTTTAAGGAACAGTGCCTAGGTAATGGAATATATTTCTGCATACTATTACACACTTCATCCCTTTGAGGTTGTTAGCACACTCTTGTAGTGTCTGCTGCAGTATAATAGTAGAGATGTCTGAAAAGTGTTAATGTCCAGTTAGCCATATTAATAAAGATAAACATTGCCACTGCCTTGTTCTATATGGAAGGACTGGATGGTAGCAAAAGAGCGAGAGACTGATCTGCAGAAAGTTCAAGTCTAGACCTTATTCCTCTGGCTCTTCTCGGCAAGATGCAAGAGTGTACTGGAGCTAAGGCTTTCTGGAGGTTGAAGCCCTAGACTTTCTGCTTAGTGGGCATATGACATCATCACTGCCCTTTCTGGCTTTCCTATTTACTTTGAGCTTGGGTACTATTTACTTTGAGCTGGGGACAAATGAAGCTGAGGCTCCAATACTTTGGCCATCTGATGAGAAGAGAAGACTCCCTGGAAAAGACCCTGATGTTGGGAAAGTGTGAGGGCAAGAGGAGAAGGGGACGACAGAGGATGAGATGGTTGGACAGTGTCATCGAAGCTACCAGCATGAATTTGACCCAACTCCGGGAGGCAGTGGAAGACAGGAGGGCCTGGCGTGCTCTGGTCCATGGGGTCACGAAGAGTCGGACACGACTAAACGACTAAACAACAAAACAATTCACAAGAAGGTGGGAGAGAACTGAATTTCCCCAGGAACAGTGTATTCTTGCAAACGATTCCTGTTGTGATGCAAAGTGAGGGTGATGTGGTCTCAAACAGATAATGAAGAGACATTATCTTTACAAAAGACGTGCTCCTTATTTGTTAATAAGGAAAATTCTAATGGCATGCATTTTTTGCAGTCTTCTGAAGGAGGAAGTGGCTGTGGAGACTCATGAGCAGCACAGCACCTGCACTTCCAAAGTTACTGCTATACCACTAGAGTAGTTAGGTATATCAGGTCAGGGACTCTGACAACTCAACATCCTCCCAAGAGCCCTACATAACCTTATAAACCTCTGGGGTGGGGGGTGGGGGTAGTCAGAAGTCTGTGTTTGTCACAGCTAGCATTTATCCAAAAAAAGAGGGTTAATTCCAGAATGAAACTAGACAGTCATTGACATTCCAGAATGAAACCAAACAGTTATTGTTGCAATAATTCCAGGCAGTAGCAGCTTGTTTAATCCTACAAGCTTTATTTGTCTACATTGCTTCTCTGTTCTATAAGCACAAGACACTTCAAAGATGTAAGAATATAAAAGTTTTACAGCTATGGAAAAATTGTAGATACAAATATGTAAAAATATATGAAAACTAAACTTTAGTTGCAGCCAAATACTTAAGTCAGAATTCAATCCAAAATACAGGACAAATATATTCTAAGGGTAAAATAGAACAATGGGAATATTTTAAATTACATTCTAAAATTAAAAGAATTTATAGCCTAAAAAGGCATAATCAAAAAGCTGGGAATATGTATCTTAAAATATCAAAGTTCTTAAAAGTAAGAACATACAAAGGCAGATCAAGAAATAGGGATGCACCTGGTACTGGATGAGATTACACTCCCGTTTAAAAAAAACAGGTGTGCAGCTTGGGGGTGCTCCTGGATTCATCCCTGAGCCTGGATGCCCAGGTCTTGGTGGTGGCCAGGAGTGCATTTGCACAATTAAAACTAGTATTCCAGCTACGTTCATTTCTTGAGAGATCTGAGCTGGTCACTGTGATACATGTCCTAGTTACTTCCTGACTGGATTACTGTAATGCACTCTATGTGGGGCTGCTGATGGAAAGTGTCAGGAAACTTCAACGGGTCCAAAATGCAGCAGCCAGATTGCTGACTGGGTCTGGTTACAGGGATCACATAATCTCCCCTGCTACAGCAGCTCCACTGGCTGCTGATCAGTTACCGGGCACAATTCAAATTGCTGGTTTTAACCTATAAAGCCCTAAATGCCCTGGGTCCAAGCTATCTCAAATACTGTGTCTCCCATTAGGAGCCAGCTCGGGTGTTAAGATCATCAGGAGAGGTCTTTCTCTCATTCTCACCTTCTTCGGAGATGCGTCTGATGGGGACACGGGAGAGAGCCTTCTGTGCTGCTGCTCCCAGACTTTGGAACTCCCTCCCACAGGAGGCCAGACTGGCCCCATTTTTGCTGTCCTTCTGAAAGCAGGCAAAGACTTCTCTCCTCAGGCAAGCCTTCCTTCAGTAACTAGCTACTTGTGTGTGATTTTTAGATAGATAGCTATGCATTACTGCTTTGATTGGGTTTTTAGTACTAGTGTATTTCTATCTTTGTGATTTCCATTTCTCGGAGTGGCATTTTTTAAAATTTTTGTTTACTTACTGATCTTTGCCCTAATATTTCTTGTTAATGATGTAAGATGCCTTTTTATTCTGTCTTTTTATGATATTAACCACCATTGTTTCAACTGTAAATATTGTCTTTCACTGTTGTAAGCCACATTCAAGGAGAAATGTGGGGTAAAAATATTTTGGATGGATGGATATATAGCATTTCTTAGCCTTTAAGCATATTAATAACAAACAAAATAATTCTAACTGCTCACCCAGCCTTGTGCCAGTTTGCAACTATGTATGGAAGGAAATCCATGATGTTTCTGTTGCAGATGTTTCTGCTATATGATTGTTGTTGCTATCCAGTTTGTTTGGTGTAGTGTGGAGTTGCCTTGCAATAACGTGTTGAATTCTTTTTGTATGTATCTTCCTATATTTATAGTTCTTTCAGTTTGTTTATTTATTAAAAATAAATTTTTACCTAGAGAAGTAAAATTTCTGAAAATTTCCATTTTTTCCAGAAAAAAAAATTTCCCTGTTTTTTCTCAGAAAAAAATGGAAATTTTCAGAATTTTTTCTCCTTAAAAAGGAACCAAGGTGGCTTACATCATCAAAAGACAATATTTAAAGCTAAAAGCAGTAAGTATACAAAAACATGAAAGGATCAAATACCACAATAGAACACAGTAAACAAAAACAACACCAAAACACATTCAAAGCAGTAAGGCACATCAATCCATTTAACAACCCCACTCAGGCAGTTAGTCACTGAGGGAATGCTTGCCTGAAGAGAAAGTTCCTTACCTGCTTGTGGAAGGACAGCAATGATGGGGCCTGCCTGGCCTCTTACAGGAGGGAGTTCCAAACTTGATTTCCTTTCCCTCTCAACCATAAACAATGTTTTTTTCCAGGGGCCAGAAGAGTAAAAAAAAAAACCATTTTAATAGGAAATTCTGTTGTTCTGACTACAAGGAGTTGTAACTTAAAATCTGGCAAGCTGCCACTATGGCAATAATTATGGCAATAACATCATTGTTTTGACTAAAATTCTGCAAAGCCTAGAGAAGTAATGCTCTGTTGCATCACAGTTCTGGAACACCAGACTATTGTAGCTCCATAGAATAATGGAGTTGGAAGGGGGTTATAAGGCCATAAAGTCCAACCTCCTGTTCCATGCAGGAATCCAAATCAAAGCAGATCTGACAGATGGTTGTCCAATTTTCTCTTGAATGACTCCAGCACTGGAGTGCTCACCATCTCCCGAGGTAATTCACTGCATTGTCGTACTGCTCTAACAGTTAAGAAATTTTTCCTGATCTTCAGCCTAAATCTGGCATCCTGTTGCTTGAGCCGATTATTATTGGACTGGAAATACAAAAAGTGCAATCTATAAGACCTGCAAATGCCACCTCCACATTTACGCACCATACGTTCAACTGTCAAGATGTTAAGGTACAGTGACCTTACTTGGCTGGAGAGTTGGCTAATTGTTTAGCAATGACTATAGTACAGGATAGACCCAGAAGAGAAAATAATCCAACACAACTAGTTGTCACTTTCAGTCTACAACTGAGACCACTCACACTCACTCACTCATAATAATTTTGTTTCTTTTTAATACGGTAAGCTGTCCTGGATCCTTTCTTAGGAAAAAGGCAGCATATAAACATTTTAAATTAATTAACTGGTTAGTTCATTGGTTAGTTAATTAATTAATGGAGTATTTAACATAAATCTTAACTCACTGCTTTAAAAGTTTAATAAATTACTTTATACTTTTGGCAAGGCAAATGACCAGCCTTTGACATAAATTTGTTTGTTTTCATTATGGCACAATCCTACACATTTACTTAGAAGTAGGTTGACTTTCTTATGACGGAGCTTACATCCAGGTAAGTGAATGTAGGATTATAGTCTTTGATGTTGGTGATTAAGCTACTTTAATTCCTTCCCAACAGAAGAACCTGGAGTTACCATATATGAGAAATACTCTACAGACTACATAGCACAGCTTCGTAATGTCTGCTGCTGTTGAAGACAATGTGTGCAGTCACGTGAAAGTTGTGATCCGTGTTCGTCCAGAAAATGAAAAAGAGAGAAACGGCAACTTCAGGAAAGTGATCCAGGTTGTTGACAAGCATATGTTGGTGTTTGATCCCAAAGTGGAAGAAGTCAGTTTCTTTCATGGAAAGAAACTCCCATACCGTGATCTTACCAAAAAGCAGCACAAGGACCTCAAGTTTATGTTTGATGCTGTCTTTGATGAAAGTTCTTCACAGCTGGAGGTTTTTGAAGATACCACCAAAACTGTACTGGATGGCTTTCTGAATGGATATAACTGCACAGGTAAATTTCCTCATTGTTTGTCCTTTCATTGATGAACTGGTGGTAGTAACCACAAGATATTTAAAGAAAAATCCTGTATAGAAAAGAGATTCTTTTGTATCCTGGGTTGACATTTGCAGTAAACTACTTGATAAGTTGAAGCTTTCAGATTTGGTTGGTGCTATATTCCACTTTGTTACTGAACATGTTGAGATTTGGAGGCTTTGGTGTGGTTTTATATCTTTTGTTTCATTCACCATCATCATCATGTGCCATCAAGTCAATTCTGACTAATGACTATATTTTTCAGGGTTTTCCAGCTAGAGCATACTCAGAAGTGGTTTACTATTCCCTTCTGGGGGCACCTCTGACTGTGCAGCTTGCCCAAAGCCTCACAGGAGGCACAGTGGGGTATCGAACTCCCAACCCCTGGCTCCACACTAGCTTCCTTATCTTACAAAGGAATACTGTGATTTCCTATACAGTGGTACCTCGACTTACGAACGTCTCCACTTGCGAACTTTTCGAGTTACGAACGGCTCCGTTCGCAAAATGTTGCTTCAACTTGCGAACGGAGCCTCGACTTACAAATGAAAAAAAACCTTTCCTGCCCTTTTTTTGACCTAAGTTCATCTTAGGTCAAAAGAAGAAAAAATAAAAAAAATTCTCCCCCTAGTGGTAGAGTACGGATTAACCAGCTTTGCATTAGTTCCTATGGGAACTAATGCCTATACCTACGAACAGCGCCTCGACATACGAACGAAAAACAGCAGGTACGGATTAAATGGTTTTCAATGCATTCCTATGGAAAAGTTTGCCTCGATTTACGAACTTTTCGACGTACGAACACCGTTCCAATACGGATTAAGTTCGTAAGTCGAGTTACCACTGTATCTCACTTTCAGAGAGCTGAAGATGAGTAAAGAACAATAAGAGCATTCTCTTTTGCTCACTATTCCTTCCTCGTATTTCTGACTCTTGATGTTACTTCTAGCTTCTCTGAATAGTTTCTCTGAGCACCATTTTTGGCAGAATTGCCGTTTTTATATTTTAGTCACAAATAATTTGGTGGTTCGGGGAGAACAATTGCATACTTCAGCCTATTACACTTCCAACATACCTGACATTATTAGACATTGTTTTAAGATTACTAGTTTAAAAATTATGTTAAATAAATATGAAAACATAACAATAGAGATAACTGCAGGGTTCCAGGCTGCCACGTGTCAGTGGTGCTGAGGAAGGTTTTTGACACAACTATGTCTAGAATAGTGGCTATAGCTTTCCTGAATAAAACTGGTTTGGTAAGAATCACCCATACCTTAATAACATCATTCTTTGACTACTGTCAACTGTTGTACATTGAGTTATTCTTGAAGTGCATTCCAAAAGTTTAGTTGGTGCATACCAGGGCAAGCTAAGCTGTTAGTAGATACACATTAATCAAGATCATAAGACTAATGCTGGACAACCAGCACTGGTTGCTAGTAGCTTTCTGTACCAACTTCAATATGTTGATTTTGAACTTTTAATTGGGAAATGGCTTAGCTTAGGGACCATCTCTACTGTAGTGAACCTACCAAACTTTAGGCTTTAAGAAAAGTTCCCTGTGAGAATACTGTCTCCACAGAGGCTTACTCAATGGGCACCCAGGAGAGGAACCTTCTCTTGTGTTGCTTTCAGATTGTAGAATGCACTTTCCCTGGAGTTGGGATCACTCCCATTCCATTTAAATTTGCTTATTGATCATTGTGATGATCTTTCTGTTTAATTTGTTTTCAGTTATGCTTTTAGCCACCTTGAGCATTATTTTTAGTAGAAAGGAAAATGTGTAATCAAATACACAGAATGTATATTAGTGGTAGGGTTGCGTTGTGTTTCCCCTGTCCTTATTTTGCTAGTGGGTAAAAAAAACTACTATCTCAACATTTATGAATGGCAAGCCTTTTTTGTTACAAATGTTAGTCTAAGGATGCACTCCTTAAAGTTATCCCTTTTGCCTCCCCTTCCCCCTGCCTTGCCACCACCATGCAAGTGCTTGCATATGGAGCAACTGGAGCAGGAAAGACTCACACAATGCTGGGCTCCCCTGAGGATCCAGGGGTTATGTACCTCACCATGATGGAGCTTTACAATTGCATTGATCGGATGAAGGATGAAAAACATTGTGCTATTGCTGTTTCGTACCTTGAGGTAAGTGGATAGATGACTTTCTCACAATAGAGGAATTTCACGCCATAAATGTTTATATTCAGATACAAACTAGGGTGTGACGCATGATCAGTCAGTCCAACAGTGTCAAAGGCTGGACACATACAGGCCCATCTCCCTACTGTTGAGCCTCACTGGAGATTCCTTCCAAAGTTTCATTATTAAGAGGTGTGAATAAGTGCTTCCTTATGTGAGCCAGGTTAATCTTGTGTACCCAAAAGCAGTTGTATGTCTCTGACTGTGTATCCTGTGTGGGAAAACAAGTGGATACAGTTACTCCAGCCCTCTTCAAACTCAGCAACAATATTTAGTTTGGAGGGCCCAAGGCCTTTTGGGGCAGGTTGTGTTTTCTGAATGTTTTTAATGTAACTCAAAACTGAATTATTATTTCATCTAGAAAATGATTGTTCAGTCCCACTGTAGTACCTGAACAAACAACTGGGCATATTTCTAGCTTTCATTGTTTATGTTGTGCGTAGCAGGCTGTAACAGAAAGATCAAGAGAAAAACATTAAATGTATTTCCTGTTTTTGGTTTAAATACCCAGCATTTACTATGCAACAGACAATCCTCTGTGTGCATGAGGAGGGAGCAGTATACATTTCAAATGAATATATTAAATTAGATATATATATTAGCTATAAATCAATATGAAATGTTAAGAAGAAAGGCCTGTGGACCAGAATCCTGCTCACAAGTGTGTAATGTAACCATATGCACGAAGAGCAGGAGGCAAAGTTGTGGGACAGTGGATTGTTGCTCAGTTGCATCGCGCAACTTGAACAGACCAGCTGCCAACATCCATTGCGCAACATCGGGCAGAAAACCTTTAGTTGGATATGGGCTTATGCAGATCTTCCAGTGTCAGAAACTCTTGCACAATGTTCATTACAGCCACATTTTGCACCAACAGGATACCAGTCATAGTATTCTAATACATCGGATTGTAGCTAGAGATGGGGATGAATCAGAAAAAGGGTGATTCGTTTTGGTTCATGATTTGTCAAGGTTGATGAATAATGAATTTACAATGTTTTTTTCTGATGAATCTATTCATCAAAGCCCCCCCCCCCAGCACCTAGAGACACCAAAATAACAGATAAGCTTCCCCTGTCTTTCCTCTACAATCCCTCCACGTTTGGTGAAGATTGGGTTTCAGACATCCACATTATACACCCAGAAAGTGGGTCCCCCCAGGAAAGTGTCCTTTAGCAGCTGGCTTGAGATAAACCCAGTCTTCACCAAACTGAAGGGACTGTAGAGGAGAGTCATGAGAAGCTTCTATGTGATTTTGGTGTCTCTTGGTGCCTGGGGGAAATTTTCCAGGGGTGCTGTTTGTGGGTATATAACTTGGATGTCGAAAACCCAAACTTCACCAAACTTGGACGGATTGTAGAGTAGAATATGGGGAAGCTGCTCTGCAGTTTTCGTGTCTCTAGATGCGGGGGGGGGGGCACTTTATAGCCCAATGAATCAACAAATCAAAAATGTATTAATTTGTATTTGTTGGGGGCTCATTGATGCATACAAATACAAATCAACAAATATGCAATTTTTTATAAACTTTGCAAGTCATTTTTCAGTTCATGCCCATCTCTAATTGGAGCCTTAACTTGAAATGTCCTATTGGTATGTGATTCTGTGTGTTGGAGTTGGGTTTCACAACATTTTGCACAGCCAAATTCCTAGACTTTGTAGAGATGTGACAATCCCTCAGTCTCAGTTTTCATAGAATCATAGAAAAGTGAAGTTGGAAGGGGCCTACAAGGCCATCAAGTCCAACCCCCTGCTCAACGCAGAAATACAATCAAAGCATATCTGCCAGGTGATTATCCAAGTTTTTCTTGAATGCCTCCATTCACACACCAGCTCCCGAGGTAACTGGTTCCACTGTCGTACTGCTCTAACAGTTAGGAAGTCTTTCCTGATATTCAACCAAAATCCGGCTTCCTTTAACTTGAGCCCGTTGTTGCATATCCTGCACTCTGGGATGATCGAGAACAGATCTTGCCCCTCCTCTGTATGATAGCCTTTCAGATATCTGAAAGGTGCTATCATATCACCCCTCAGCCTTCTTTTCTCAAGGCTAAACATGCCCAATTCTTCCAGCCTTTCCTGATAAGGCTTGGTTTACAGCCCTCTGATCATCCTTGTCACCCTCCTCTGAACTTGTTCCAATTTGTTAGCATCCTTCTTGAAGTGAGGTGTCCAGAACTGGACACAATACTCAAGGTGAGGCCTAACCAGTGCTGAATAGAGAGGGACTAGCACCTCGCGGGATTTGGAAACTATACTTCTATTTATGCAGCCTAAAATAGCATTTGACTTTTTTGTAGCCACGTCACACTGTTGGCTCATATTTAGCTTGTGATCTACGACAATTCCAAGATCCTTCTAGCTCGTAGTTTTGCTGAGCCAGGTATCCCCCATCTTGTAACTGTGTGTTTCTCCAAACCTCACTTGTATTATCTTCTCATCCTTGCTTCCTTTTGGTTTGCTAGATTTTTTAGGGAGTTTTCTTATGGACATCTATGTGCACTTGCTTATTCAGGTTGGCTAGTTTATCCTTTTGACTTATTGACTATATCATGTTTATACTTTTTCCCATGGCCTAAAATATGTTCCTTGTTTCGTGTACCCTTTTTATTTTCTTGGAAATGCCTTATAACCATTGAAAAATGTCAATACTACTTGTATAGTATGTTTCATTACATACAAGGCAAAATTCTGTTCTGTAAATTTACATCAGCATAACGGATCGGGTGACAGAAATATTTAAACTAATTGAAAGCTTTCCCCTCTTTTCAGGTTTGGAGGCTCCCTGAGGCTTGCTTTTGTCCTGGGAAGCTTTTGGGAGCCTCAGGATGTGTGGGTGGGGTCTTTAATAGTCAAAATTGCTGCCTAATTGCCAGGACTAGGACTCCCAGCAGCAATACAGCAGTGGAATTTGACGATTAAAGGCTCTCTTTAGCTGCACAGTCCCATGGCACCCCCAGAAGAAGGGAATGGTAAACCACTTTTGAGTATTGTCTATCTGGAAAACCCTGAAAGGGGGTTGTCATGTCAGAATTGACTTGACAGCACATGATTGTAATTCCATATCAAGACTCCTAAAGTCTCCTCCAGGTCAAAAGAAACACTAGGGAGCCACAGAATCCAGGGTCGGGAGAGAGGGACAGACAACTTATCTTTAAATTAATATTTCCAGTTCTTGATCTGGGTCATCCTGGCATAAATCTATGGCAACAGGATTTTGCCAAATAGCCATAAAAAAGGCAAAAGCACTACTTTCACAAAGATTGTCTCTTTTCTCACCTCTTCCTTATTTCATTTAAAATTTCACCATTTAAAATTTCAAAACCTCTTCCTTCAGTGTATTATTTTGAGAATACTGAAAGAATATTAGGAAAATAAACTGTGTTGTAATATTATATTCATTTTGTTCATCTAAATTGAGATAGGATTACCAAATCCAGATACTTTATGGATAAGTAATGTTTGTACATATTTAGATAGTTGCCCATTTATAATTATTTTTGCCTTCCACTAACCCTTTCCAAGGTCTACAATGAGCAGATACGTGACCTACTAGTAAACTCTGGACCACTGGCTGTTCGAGAAGATCCTCAGAAAGGAGTATTAGTTCATGGGTTAACCTTGCACGAGGTATGCACATTGCTATATCCAGTATCTTCTCTGTAATTTGTTAAAAGAGTCTTTACTGTATTTACTGTCCTATATTAAAGTTCTTAGGGCAATTCCTCAAAAGCAATAAAGCAATTTTAGCTGCCCACTTAGAGGGGATGAATAGGATGGGATTAGGTTGCTTGAGAGATCCACAGCTGCAAAGGGAAGGGAAGCCAGACCCTACTGATTCACTGGGAGCAAGCCTCATTGAATTTGATGGGATTTACTACTGAGTAGATGTGGAAGGCAAGAGGAGAAGGGGACGACAGAGGACGAGATGGTTGGACAGTGTCATTGAAGCTACCAACATGAATTTGACCAAACTCCGGGAGGCAGTAAAAGACAGGAGGGCCTGGCGTGCTCTAGTCCATGGGGTCACGAAGAGTCAGACACGCCTTAACGACTAAACAACAACAACAAGATGTGGAACAGGTCTTGGCTTTGTGCAGATATTACTATAATTTCAACAGCCATGAACCATACGCTTTGAATTAAAGAGCATGATGCCTCTGAACAGTTTTCCAAGCCTGGAGGGGGGGGGGGGGAGAACAGTATCTGAACTGAACTAAACTCATGTCCATTCATGCAAAAGTCTAATCCTTGTTACCTCAAGCTTTCTTCATTTCAGTAGTTTAATTTAGGTGAGAAAAAAGGCACTTTGTTTCTGGCACAGGTAAACCACTGGGAGTCAACAACCCTTGAAAAAGGAAGATCTTTTCAAAAGGAACACCCTGCAGATGTTATTATCGGAGTGCAATCCCCATCAGCCTTTGCCGGCATAGCATTGGTGAGAATGCTGGGGGTTGCAGTCTAGCAACATCTGGAAGGCCTCACATTGCCAACTCTTGCAATAGAGGGAGCATTGCTAACAACATTTCATAGCAAATTAACAGTTTGCCACTTCTTTGTATTTGGGCGAACCTGAATTCTGTGTACCTTATTCTTTGCCTTTGATATCCTTCAATATTATAAGTTTTTTCAATTGAAATATGTTATTTGACCTCTTGTGTAGTATCTGCATAAATTAACCATTATACCTTGTAATTGTGTCTAAAGTGTGAGAAGCAGGATTGATGTCTAGTATTTTTAAAAGAATTGAAAAAGGATCAGGAGAACAGCAAAGCTTGTCTTAAATCTCAAAGACTGCACAGAGGCAGCGGCCCAGCTCCTGGAGGGGAAGCCAGCCCACTGTGTCTGACAATCATAGTGGTGGCAGGACCACGTAGGGAGGCAGTGAGGGCAGTGGGAAGGGAGCATGTGGGCATCCGTTTTGCCAAAGCAAAACAAAGCCTCAAGAGGAAAGAGGTTTGGTGCTTCATTTTGCTTCAGCAAAAGAGGATCCCCAAACAGGGTTGCAAACTGAACCATGAATGAGGCCGTTGATTTTTCTGGTTCATGGTTCAGTTCATGCCCATCTCTAATTGTAACTATACAGTTTGCCCCAATGTAATATGAATGCAAATTATTCCAGGGTACAGTGGCACGGATGTTATAACGTGGCCAAACACAAAGTAATATCCTCTTGTTGAGATTGCATGCAGTTTGACATATTCTTCATTTAAACCTCACTCCTCTTGTATACATACCCTTGTGGCCTGACATCTTGTTTCTCTTGACTCTCCCCATTCCTTCCACCATATCCCATCTTGCTGCTCTGCCCCTTTGAGGTTGCCACTCAATGGTGCATCTTAGTTTATGCAATCGAAACTTGAAAGAAAACTGGCAGCTGGCTCTTTAGAGTTCCAGGAATGGGCTAAGCCTCCTTCCAAGCAATCTCTTCTACTGCTGCTTCTGTCACTGTTTCCATCTGTACAGTAAAGACAGGTCCCAAAATGTCAGCAGCCAACAGGGCTGTTACTGCTACTATTACTTAACGTTTTAATGCTAGTGGCACTGAACCAAATGATAAAGTGACATGGTCCCCATTCACATGGCACCCCATGTGTACAATGTGAGGGCTAGATGAGGTATCACCTGTTTCCCTGTTCCAAAACTTCACCAGTTTATAGATGCCTTGCTCATCTAGGTTCGAATTTCAGTGATATTATCCAGGGAAAAAGAGAATTGTTGTTTTTCCCCCTTCTCTGATGTAGGAGAAAATGAGAATTTGTGAAGACTTTTGGGTTAAGGATTTACACACTTAATCGAACTCATCCTGGACTCTGTGGCACACATGAAGGATACTTCATGCCGTTTAGGGGTTCTTCCTCCTTCACAGCTAAAGCATCCTCAGGAGAAAGTTCATTTCCATTAGAGTCTTATCCCAGTTAATCTTCCCTAGACTCACCACTCAGTCTCCTAAGCTTCAATAGAATCCAAGCCCCTTAAAAGCTTAAAGCATCACCAACTAAGAGAAGAATTTGGGTAGTGGAATATGTACCTCCCATGATGCTTAGCTTCTGAAACCGGATGAGGTCAGGTGTATTCTGGGTAGTCTGGTGGTAACATCCCTTGCCTTCTGTGCAGCAAATGAGCATGCACAGTCTTTATATCAGACATTTGGTGTCATTTTCTTTTCTATTTTTTAAATTTGAAGGCTAATATTTTAATGCCTGATATAAGATTTCTAAGACAATACAGAACCTCTTACTTTGTAAATAGCCCTTCATCCCTCTTACTGAAAGTAAACTTTGTGGTACCATTGTACGCAGAACATTGGACACCTGAGGTAAAGAATGAGAGAAAGCCAATCTAAAGACTTGATTACAGATGTGCTTGTATAAAGGGAATATTACAGTCTTTCCAGTTTGTGTTAAAACCCTTTAAACCCAAATGAGAAGAGTCATGTTTGCAACCGCCTTCCCAAATAATACTTCAGGGACTGTCCTTTGTGACAGATTATCTGAAACAGTGAGCACTTTCTAAAGAAGCTGGACATGGCAACTGCTGTTGAAAGCAGACTATCAAGGAATGTAGAGTTTATGGTTCAAAGAGGCCAGTATAGGACTGTCTCCTGTGCCAGAAATCTTGCCATGAATGGATTAAGTATCCACTTTCTGAACTTCCCTATGAATCTTTGTCAGCATTTCATTATCAGTTCCTGCCTACTCCCACCAAACTCCCTATTGCCTTCAAATTAATTTGTCATTCTGCACTGAAATTATTGCTAATTACTTAAAGAATATATCATGGAGCATCTGAATGATCTGAGAGGGTGAAACTGGTAAAATGATGCCTTTTCTCACCCGGCTTCTTTTGGCAACATAGCGCAAGTTAATTTTGAACATAATCTTTAGTCAAGTTCTCTTGTGTGCACCAAGAGAACCTGGTCTGATAGAAGGGATCATCTTACTTGCTTTGTGTCTCTTGTCCTCTGGGACCAAGACGGCAAGAAAAGTGATGATGTTAGTGTTATTATTCAATCCTGTGACAATTAAACTCTCTTTATTAAATTTGAGTGAAGATTTAGTAGTTTCATTTGGCTTTTTTCTTTCTTTCACTCCTTTGAAGCCAAAATCTGCAGCAGAGATCTTACAAATGCTGGATTATGGAAACAAAAACAGGACACAACATCCCACTGATGTGAATGCCTCCTCATCTCGGTCCCATGCTGTCTTTCAGGTAAAGTAATCTGGCAGATAAGGTGTCGGAGGATCTTAGATAACCTTTGAAGCTTTGTTTAAAAGAGAGAGAGAGAGAAGAGTCAAGTCTACCCTCAGATTATGGCACACCAGCCATCATCGTTTTGGTCTTGGAGAAAGACAGGCAGCTCACAGTCTTGTCTGCTTTAAGTCCTTTGTTCTAAATAGCACTGAGGAACAAGTTGCTTTGAGTCTATCCTCTCCTTAAACTGCACATAAGGAATCAGTTGAGGTGTTGAAGGGAAAATGGAGCCTGTATAAATGGAGCATTTTTTCTTCTTCCATTCATTAAAATATAAAATTAAAATAAGGACTGGTTCCCATTTAAGTAGCTGGCTGTGCATCTGAAGACTGGATTATGTATATATTGACTCATAAGGAATATGTCCTTTGGGGTTTACTGCCATGTAAGTGTATGAGATTGCAGCCAAGACTATAATCCTGTGCACACTTACTGTAACATGATATAGCAGTGAATGTGGTAAGGTTTTCTTCTGGGTAAGTATGTATAAAATCCCAAAGAAAACATTATTGAAATAGTGGATACAGTGGTGCCTCGACTTACGAATGCCCCTACATACGAACAATTCGACTTACGAACAGCTCCGTTCACAAAATTTTGCTTCTACTTGCGAACGGAGCTTCGACTTACGAACAAAAAAAAACGCGGAAAAAGCAGGAAATGGACTTTGGACTGCCTGGTACTGTAATTTTAAAATGTAAAAATTGGTTTAAAAGGTGCTTGGTTTGGTTTAAAGCTGCTTCGTTTTGAAGGTGTTTTGTTTAAAAGGTGTTCGTTCCCTCCCCCCCCCCCTCCTTTCCTGCCCTTTTTTTAACCTTAGGTCATCTTAGGTTAAAAAAAAAATTCTCCCCTTAGTGGTAGAGGACGGATTAAACGCTTTTGCATTAGTTCCGATGGGAACGAATGCTTCGACTTACAAACGGCGCCTCTACATAAGAACAAAAAACAGCCGGAATGGATTAATCGGTTTTCAATGCATTCTTATGGGAAATGCTGATTCAACTTACGAACATTTCGACTTACGAACATCTTCTGGGACGGATTAAGTTCGTAAGTCGAGGCACCACTGTATTCAAACTATTGGCCAGAAAGTGCTTTTACTGGACATAGTGATGAATTGTTTCCATCCACGAGTCCCAACATGGCATAGAAAATGGTAAAAGAATTTAGCAAAAGGCCATAACTTCCTTTCAGAAACTCCTTTTATTTCAGGCATACAATCCAGTCTGCACCTTGATTCTTTTCACTCACTGAAATCCTCTATTTATTCTACAAAAACCTTGTGTCTGTATCTGTAACATCCGGTAATTAGTAGCATTCTCTTCTTCCCCACCCATCTTGGTAAATGAGCGTCCATGGCAAGGGTGTTCCCTCGGCCAACTCCCGGTCTTCTTCATTTGACTTTTTGTTTGTTTGTTTATTTGTTTCTTTGTTTATTTTTTACTTTCCCTGTCTGTTTAGATCTACTTGAGGCAACAAGATAAGTCAGCAAGTATCAACCAAAACGTCCGTATTGCCAAAATGTGTCTTCTGGACCTGGCGGGGTCTGAACGTGCCAGTGCCACAAAAACCAAGGGAGCTCGCTTTAGAGAAGGCGCAAATATTAATCGCTCGCTGTTAGCTCTTGGCAATGTCATTAATGCGCTAGCAGACCCAAAGGTAGGTATTGTTTCCCTAACACTCCACTGGGCTTTTTGGCAAGTTTTATATGCATGTTTAATAGAGTCAGAGGTTTAGGTATTTGGCTGCAGAACCAGAGGCTGGGAGTTCAGTTTTCCCCCACTGTGCCTCCCGGGAGTAGAGTCAGCCTTTGTAGCCATGGGCAAGCTGTACAGTCCCAGGATGCCCCCAGAAGAAGGGAATGGTAAACCACTTCTGAGTATTCTCTACCTGAAGAACCCTAAAAAGGGTTACCATAAGTCCGAATTGATTTGATGGCATACGATTATTTTATTAGTTTTTGGGAGATATGTGATCCTCCGGGCATTGATGGGACTGCAGATCCCATCAGCCCCAGCTACTATAGATGATGATGAGGGATGATGGGAGTTGCAGTCTAACTTCTGTAGGACTAGGCATTTCCTGACTTAGTTTATGTCTGGAGAAGGAAATGCCTATAGTAATCCCTTTCTCTCCACCCCCTATAAATTTGGGTTATAGTAAAATATTTGTATGAACCTCTTGACTATACTCTAAAGTAAGTGCTCGTGTTGTTAGCACTGTGATTTGTTAATGATAGTTTGTTATTAATGTTCATATGAAACACAGAAATACTAAATAAATAATGTATGTCTTATTTATTGTTATAAACATTTGATTGATTGAGCATCACATTTGTGTCTCAACATTTCTTGAAGGCTCCCAAGGCAGCATACGTGAAGTTTGTTCCTTTATTTCAACCTAACAACCTGGCAGGTTAGACTGAATTAAATTTTGAGATAGTAATTGGCCAATGGTTATTGAGTGAGCTGTTTCTGCTCACAAGAGGTTTTGAACCAGGATCTCTTTGATCCAAGTTCTCCTCTTGTCTATCACTCTATTCTGCACTGGTTCCCTTTTCAAAGCACGAATGGGCTAATTTATTTATATATAGTATTTAATTGCTAAGGCCTCGAGGTAGTTTTTGATCATTATTGTTTTGATAACTCAGTTATCCAAGTATTTATATCTCTTAGTATTTCTGTTTTTAACTCTCCTTTGTCTTACGAACGGTGGGGAGAATAGTTTCTAGTCTGTTAGGTCATTGTAATGCTATTACGTTGTGAAGCTTGAGGAAATGGGACTGAATTTGATGTGTTCAGCAGATGTCACAGTGTTTTAAATGGGATCTTGTTATCTGACTACATAGACAATATCATCTACGGAGCACAGAGATGTGCCTGAGCAGGCCACATCCAAGAATATAAATCAACCGTATCATCTCTAAATATTGGGAAGTCACTACAGTGGTGCCTTGACTTACGAACTTAATCCGTCCCAGAAGATGTTCGTAAGTCAAGACGTTCGTACGTCAAATCAGCATTTCCCATAGGAATGCATTGAAAACCGATTAATCTGTTCTGGCTGTTTTTTGTTCTTATGTCGAGGCGCTGTTTGTAAGTCAAAGCGTTAGTTCCCATAGGAACTAATGCAAAACCGGTTAATCTGTCCTCTACCACTAGGGGGAGAATTCTTTTTTTAACCTAAGATGACTTAGGTTAAAAAAAAGGGCAGGAAAGGAGGGAGGGAGGGAACGAACACCTTTTAAACAGAACACCTTTAAAACCAAGCAGCTTTAAACCAAACCAAGCATCTTTTAAACCAATTTTTACATTTTAAAATTACAGTACCAGGCAGTCCAAAGTCCATTTCCCGGTTTCCCCGCTTTTTTTTTTTTTTTTTTTTCGTAAGTCAAAGCTCCGCAAGTCAAAGCAAAATGTTGCTAACGGAGCTGTTCGTAAGTCAAAATGTTCGTACGTCAGGGCGTTCATAAGTCAAGGCACCACTGTATTGACTTAACGATGTTCAAGCACACTGGTGTTTTGGTGCAAAAGTACAATTTTAATTGGACAGACTCATTGCAACGGGCAGCTTAACAGAAATGCTGCCCTGTCAGCTTGTAGAAAAGCTTGAAATTTGACCCCAGCCTTTCTGAATTAAGCCACACACATGGTGGGAAATAGAAATGCATCACCATGTAGAAGATGTTGAATTCTCATTTGCTAGGAGATATTTAAGCAGAGGCTGGTCAACTGTCAGGATTCCATCATGTTTTGGAGAACCTGCATTGACATGAAGGAAGACTAAATAACTCCCATGCTCATATTAAAGTGCTGGTCATAACCTATAAAGCCCCTATGAGTTTTTGGATGTTGATATTTGGCAGAACATCTCTCCCACAAAATAACTACCCATCCCAGATACTCCACTCAGTCCTTGATATTAAGAATTGTAACACCGAAGGAGGCCAAAAATGCCAACACTAGGAACCAAGCTTTCTTGGTTATGGCCCCTTCTTTTTGGAATAGGTTTCCTACAGAGGTTCACCAGGCACCATCCCTCTCTGTTTTTAGGAAGCTAATTAAGACTGAATTATATATAGCTGTGAATACTGGCCTGGGATGTTCCAATGGGTTTTAGTCTGAGTTTATTATATTTTATTGTATTTTTTGTATGTATTATATGGTATTTTCATTGTATATTGTCAACTGCCCAGAGAGTGACAACACTAATGGGATGGTATAGAAATGATAATTAATTAATTATTGGCTTCATTGCCTGGAATATTGGATCAGGACATGTTTGGAATTGGCTCTCTGTCAGTAGATGCTTTCTAAGGGAAACAAGAGTTTCAAGGTTTTCTCACCTGCCAGTGATGTGTGTTGCACTGTACATCTGTTCTTAACAGGTCATGATTTGAAGCTTTTGTAATTGCAGCAATCCATTAAGCACTCATTGTTTTCCTTGTGGGATTTTGTTATTGTTGCTTTTCCAGAGTAAGAAACAGCACATTCCTTATCGAAACAGCAAGCTGACTCGTTTGCTGAAGGATTCACTTGGAGGAAACTGTCGTACTATAATTGTAGCTGCTGTTAGTCCTTCTTCTCTGTTCTACGATGACACATATAATACCCTTAAGTACGCCAGTCGAGCCAAGGACATCAAATCCTCTGTACGTAAACTTTTTCTAGGTTCTGCATTGATATGTACAAATTATAAAGCCATGGAGTGTTGTTTTTTGTAGTTGTGCCTAAACAGATAATTAGAACAGGAAAGGTACTATACCCTCTATGTCTTCTCCATTGTTCCACATATTTGAAATGGTTATTGGAATAGACTTATCACACACTTTTAAGTCAAAGATCCCACACTTTTTCCAAAATGACTAAACCTTCCTGTGTTTACTTTTTTTGTTCTCCTCCCTTTTTCGAAGAAATCCATCTTACAGCATGATTTGAAGAGGACAAACATATTTGACAGTTTTGATCTCCACCTGACTTTCCCCTCCCCATTCTAACTACAGCTAGAGCTTGGAAAGCTGTTTATAAGAAGAAAGAATATAATGACATACTGGTGTTACAACAGAGAGTATGAAGAGGCACTCTGAGTCCTAGAACATGATCTTACTGTTGCTCAGTTATGGATAGTTTCAGTGTGTCATTATATACCGTATTTTTCCGTGTATAAGACTATACTTTTGTCTAAAATCTTTAGACTAAAAATTGAGGGTCGTCTTATACACGGACGTAAGCTGAGGAGAGCACAAAAACAAGTGGAGGGGAAAGCAGGGATCAAAGCTATCCTGCAGTGCTTTGATCCCTTTCCCCCCACCCTTGCTAAGCCCCACTTAGATTTCTTAATTTTGGATTAGAAAAGTGGGGGGGCGTCTTATACATGGGGGTGTCTTATACATGGAAAAATACGGTATGTTCTTCATTAAAGTAAATTTTCCCTATCACACATCCAAAGCCTTTTCTAAGAGTTCCTCAAGTAAAGAGAGACTTTTTGAAGGATACATGGGGTTGTTTTCAGGAGGAAAGAGTGAGGAGTTCTGCTTAGTGTAAGTAGAGAAATAAATGCTAGCCATTGCCTTTCTGAACTCTTTGTTACCGATGTTTGATATGATGAAGTTTATGTGATTTGAAAAGAAAAGTTCTGGTTTTTTAAAAAAGGCATATTGTTTATAAAATTTGTTCTGAAGTGGAGCTTCTTCATCTCTCCACAGCTGAAGAGCAATGTTGTCAGTTTGGACAGCCATATAAGTCAGTATGTGAAGATCTGTGAAGAACAAAAGAAAGAGGTATGTCAGTTACTAACTTTGCTGGGGGTGCATATGATGCATAACAATTTAAGCCAAGGGTGCTAATTGCTATCAACCAAATTTTGTGAGAACCTGATGCTTCCACATTGTATTAAATGTAATGCAAAACATTTTTAAAAGCTGTTTGAAGATGCAGATAGAAAATGAAAGTTGACATGCAAAGCCAAGTCCTCCCACTTTTATTAAAAAAATGCTGCCGTATTTCAGATTACAATGCTGAAGGAGAAGCTGAAAGCATATGAGATGGAAAATGTTTCTGTCCCCAGCAGTCATGAGAAAGCTGTATTTACAAATCAACAACAGGTGGAGATACTGAGGTAAAAACTTATTATAATTTGTTGTACAATGGGCAATGTGTATTTTTAGCCTGGTGAAGAGAGACTGAAAGGTGTGATAGCGGTGGTAGCTGTCTTGAAATAATTGAAGAGCTGTCCCATGGAATGTAAGACTAGTTTGTTTTCTGTGGCTCCAAAGAGTAGAACCTGAACCAATGGGTAAAAATTGCAAAAAAAAGTAAATTTCGACTTAGGAAGAAGTTTGTGACAGTAAAAAATGTTACACAGTGAACAAACTGCCTCAGAAAGTGTTGAACTCTCCTTCATTTGTGTTTTTTAAACAGAGGTTCAATGGCCAACTGTTAGTAATGCTTTAGCTATGGATTTCCTGCACTGGCAAAGGGCTCGTCTAGATGATCTTAGATATCCTTTTCAGCTCTACAGTTCTATGATTCTACTTGTGTAGATACCTCAGTACCTCCCCCTAGCCAGCCTCAGGTCTGATCCATGTGCCTTACTTTTCCTGGACATTTCTTACACCCATTCACATTCTGACACTACTATGGAGTAGTCCCATTATTTGCAAAACCAATGCAAGCACCTCGGGTTCCCTATTGGAAATGGAATTAAATAAATACTAAGTACATAACTGTTATGCTGTAAGAGGATTCACTATCATGTATAAAGGAAGGTGTTGGTCATGATATTCATTCTCAGGTGAAAAGTATTCCACAGTCAGTAAATGCATTCAGTATCACTGGAGTTAGACCCAGTCCAGCGCTTTGTGCTGGTCTCTTTCCCCTTTCTGCCCCAGTATTCAGTCAGGTACTCAAAGGATAAAAATGTAACTCCTTTTGGCTGTGACTCCCAGGATTCTCCAACCAGTATGGTGGTTGAGGTATAATCTATCCAGTTATTTTAGTTGGTAAATAGGTGATACATATGAAAATGTTTGTGTGTCTTGCTACAAATGTTTTGATAAAAATCCCCCAGGTAGCATAGCTAGTTGAGATATATCCAGTTATTTAACTTGGGTGATGAATAGTAGCACAAAGTCTTGCGTTTCTAGCTCTTACTTCCACAGATTTGTTATGATAAAGGTTTAGTATTCCTCTGGAAAATGCAGGTTTGTAGAGGGTCTTGTGGTCTCAATATAGTTCACTGTTCCTTTGTCCAAGTTAAATTAGTGCAGGTCTGTTTGAGAATTGCAGATTTTGCCATTTTTGTTCCCCAAAAAGTGGAGACAGGCCTTCTTCACAAACATTTATTTTATTTTCAAACACCAGAGAACCATGAACAACAACTTCAGTTAGACCAATGGGTCCCTCAGTTTCTCTGCATTCAACATAACAGTCCCTTAACTCGGGTGTCACAAGAGAGTTCACCATCGGGGGTTCACTCTAAACCGTTAGCGATCTGTGGGTTTTCTCATGGGCCTCCTCAGACTGGGACATGTGGTACCGCAACAGGGGTGCTGAGCCCACTCTCCCTCCATGGGCGTTTCTGGATGCAACATCACCACCGGTTTGGCCCCCTTCTTCCATTAATCTTCCTTCTTGGGATAGACACATACTGTCCATTCCACTGGTTCTGCTCCTCCCAGCTGCACTGTCAATCCTTCCTTCCTTTGCCTTTTTGGCTCTTCTCCCTCTTTCCCTATCTTACTCCCCTCAGGTCTCACATTGCGATATTGCTGTCTCCTTTCTATTTCCTCTATGGGCAGTTTCATTTTAACGCACTCTCCTGTCCAGGGGTCTTCCGTTTCTAACCAACCCCATCCTAGAGGAATGTCTTCTTCCTTCACCTCCTTTCCTTTTTCTCCTCCTCTTTTTCTACCTCAGTCTCCCAGTCTAGCTCTCTTTCTCCTTCCTCCTTCTCCTCAGCCCCTGTCACCAGATATCCCTCCACTATTGGCTCCTCCCCTTTCTCGCCCTCCTCTTGCTCTTCTTTCCCGGCTCTTTTTCTCCTCTACTCTCAGTTGGGCCACTGCTGGTATCAGCATATACGCTGACTCCTATCCCTCTGTTGTGAGTGCTGGAGGAGATGGCTCACACTCCTTTTTTCTGTTGGGTAGTGGTTCCTCCTCACAGGCCTCCCCTTTTTATTAAAGCTTCTGATCCTTAAATGCTTTTAAACTATGATAGCAATAGTTTTAAATGATCCTTTTATTCTCAATGCACTGTTCTTTGCTTTGCTGGTCCTCTTTTACATTTTGCCTTTTGTTATTTTAATTTTTTTTATTAGTCTCTTTTGAGGAGAATGCTGATAGAAATGCATTCAGCATGTAAAGGTCTCTTTGTATTCATAGAGCCGGAAGAGAAGAATAGCTGCACTTAGACATGAGGAGCAAATAAGTAGCTTCAATAGATTTTCTCTTTCAAGGTTTGCAAGCTTTCCTGGGTTTTTTGAATCACCAGAGATTAAACAAAGGCAATAGAAGGGTTAAAAGTACAGCTGCATGTCATTTGTTTTACACTCAATCCTTTTAAAAAAAACACCCTCTTTCTTACGAATGTGGGGATACTCCTTCTGTATTTGTAATTCACAGTACTAGGAAGTGGTTCAATGTTGCCTTCCCATACCATGCCCATATCACTGCTAGGAAAACAGTTGCCAACCTTTACATAGCAAACACCAGTCTGGACATGGATGACACCAGTATCAGCAGGAAAAATCCCAGAACCTGGCTTCTTTTCTCATTAGTTAACCTGTTCTCACCAAGATGCAAAGTAATTGTCATCACTGTTGGATTGTTGTTGAGTTTTTTTTTACATGTTCTCTACATGTTTATTGCTTGGGCACAAAGCAATCTGAATTCCTAGAAGAAATCCTCTGTGGAAGTATGGACATCTGCATTATCATTAGATTCATTCAACCAGAGGATCAATCATATGTATATGTGAACCATCCCTTTAACTTAATGCTGGTGTGTGTGGAAAGGGGTGGCTCTGAGTTCACATTTCTATTTCTGGACTTTTTTGATTCAGAGAATGGAGTTTTTACCTCTTCCTATCTCCATGAAAAGCACTTCTATCGTTAGTAGCAGCAGAACATGACTTTGGTAGCTGCTGCTACTGTACTACTTTTTCAATCTGAAATGGTATTGTGATGATTCATAAATTTCTGTATTAGTTAGGAGAGCAAGGCAATAGTTGACATTATTTGCTGCTTCATGGGTCTTTTCATGGGACAGATAATAGCAATTCAGGAAGCTTGTTGGAGGTGGAACCTTGATACCAACATGAAGTCAAACAGACACCCTAAATTCCTACAGAACTTGCTAAGAAAACAGCCATGACAATTTCATTGTACTTGAGTGGAAATGGTTAAATAATGGAGGGGAAAGATTCAGGTTCTGGGATTTTTCCTCGCTTTACAGTATATCTGTTTGTCAATGGTAGTGAACACAAGAGGGAATCCTGCGTACACAGCAAGTCCAACCAGATTTAGAGACACGTAGTCCTGTGGTAACACTGCAGTCATAATCTGCCATCTTGCTCAAAAGTAAGCTCCATTCACCTCATTAGGACTCAAGTACTTATTTTCATGAAGTGCTGGCAAGAGGTTTGGTCAATTGATCTGGAATATTTCAGTATGCATATATGTAGGCAGAATTTAGGAAAGATTTCTTACATGAAACAAGCATTTTTAAGGTCATGTATTTCCTAAATGACGGGGCAGATCAGCCCCAAGTGAAAAAAATGTATGTAAATGGAAGCATTTTATTTTCAGAAATCAGTGGCAGGTAGTTGAAAAATAATTCCAGCATTAGCTACATCCTGTCAAAAAGAAAAGAAAATGAAGCAAAATGATTTCATAGGGGTAGGAACCTTTAAATATATATATATGTCCAAACTTCTCCAAATTTGATACAGAGCAAGCTCATACTGCTTACTAGTAGTCTGTCAAATATGGCCCTGATTCAAGAAACTCGTTCAATTATTCAGCTGTTTAAAAATAATAATTACTGCTATATCCTGTCAGCAGTGGCCTACAGAATGCTTTATGGCCTGGTCATGCAATATCAAAGACACACTCCTGGGCACATCCAGCATTTACCATTTGGAAGCTCTTGGCACTTATAATGATGTCAGAATGCTAGACCTGCATTTCTAGCCAGGACCTGGGAAGTACTGGTCAGTGAGAATGTGAGAATTCATTCCATGCAGTTTGGAAAAAAAATCATAAGAACACAGGTTTTGTATTAGACCAGATCATTATGTTTCAGTTGTTTCCTTTATATGGAAATTAGTGCTATTTCAAAGCAGGAATTTGAGAATGCTTTCACTATTCAAGGCAAGATCAATGAGCTAAGGAATACAGGTTTAAAAAATGAGCTGGGAAATCATGTTAAACAGAACTGTGTTTACAACGAATCAACTTTTTATCACCTTTTTCTGTATAATAAACAGATTGGGGTTTATTAAACTTCATATATAGATGAGCCCAAGAGAAAGATTGAGGCACTAATTACCATGTGAAATATCAGAGTTTTTATAATAACACTTTCCCATGGTAGCCAGTACATTAATACGCCACTTAAAAAGTCTTTAACCTTTCTCCTGAATGCAGCAAAAGGAAGGCAAAACAATTAAAATGCATGAAATGGAATTTTGATAATATTGACAACTCCTGCATTTTTAAAATAAAATGTTCATGCTCTGAAAGAGGTGTTTTGAATCTTTAATCATCATTGTCATCATCTTAGAACTGCAGAGCTGGAAGGGGCACGATGGATCATTAAGTTCACAGTGGAGAATCGAACTCCTAACCTCCGGCTCCACAGAGACCTAAACCACTGAGCTATCCAGCACTTAGAGCAGTAGTAAGAAACCTGTAGTCTTTCAAGTGTTGTTGGATTGCCACTGCCATCAACTTTAGCCAGCCCTTAAAGCTGTAGTTATTGCTGTTCTCACAACTACCCTTAAAGCTGTAGTTATTGCTGTTCTCACAACTACCCTTAAAGCTGTAGTTATTGCTGTTCTCACAACTACCCTTAAAGCTGTAGTTATTGCTGTTCTCACATCAGGAACAGTAGCCCCAGCCCCAAAATTAGGAAACCCACCTTATTATCTGTTACTCAATAGTGTTTTTTTTTTGTTTGTTTTTTAAATCTTCTGTCAAGGGTGTGGGAGAACTTAAGAACGAAGCTATGACAATGATTCTGCTGCATCTTAAATCCACTTTAGGTCAGGAAATGACCTGCTCAATCCCAGTGCTTGAGCTGGGGTTTCATCACATTCTCCAAAACTGCCTTTTTGGCCTTATTATCTTTTATATCCACATTACAAGGAGCAGTAAAATAGAAGAATGATTTTTAAATTTCTGGCTTTTTCTGGGTGGAGAGGGTAAACGGTAGAGTTGAATGGCTAGTAACCACCTAAAAGTTTTTTGTGTGTCATGTGTACTCTCCTCTGGAAGTGGTCCCAGCTGAATCAACCACTCAGTGGCAGTGGAGTCCACTTGTTTTTCTGTTTTATCTATCTTTTCTTCTGTGTGTCCCAGAGGGCTTCAAGAAAATGTGTTGCCTCAAGCCACCTGCTATCTTGAATTCTTAAGAATGCTTCTCAGTCCTCATTGGGCACAGAGACATTCAGGAGAATGATGATGGCAGAAGACTGGAGCCCTATCAGCCACTTTATTTTATGTAAAGGTTTACAAAGTAAATAAAAATGATGGATTATCAGAAGGGCACTTTCTGGATGCAGCTGGAGCTGTCCACAGAAGTCATGTTCCTATCTGTGCTCTGCATAAGCAGTGTTTTAAGCAGATACCATATGGCTTCTGGTTATCACAACCTCTTTCCTGAAGATTAACAATGGGATAGAGAGTCCTGAGAAACATATTGCAACTTAACACATTTTAATTGGTGGCATGCTGTCTTGGAAGTGTGGACCTAAGGAAGCTCTGATATAGTCCTTTCCTCATACTGCTTAGATCACAACAGATGAGCTTTTATCAGCAAGCCTAAGATTTTTGAATTTTGATAATGTACCTCCAGCCTTGGTATAGATAAAATAGGAAAAGTTAACTATTCTGTCAAGAAAGTCGTAACAATGCACTGTAATATTTGTTTCCTTAATGAATAAGTTTTTGTCTGATTATAGCTGTTCCAGTTTTCTGTACATGTCACTAAAATATCTGAATGAATTGTTAATATTGTAACTTTGACTTTTTTTAAAAAATGAAACTGCTATCAAAGGTATGTTTTCATTAATGGTGTTCATATAATTATGTCCTTTTTAAAATATGTATTTAAAATGGAGCAGATTTAAGGAAGTGTTGAAGTGTGTATTTGCCAATCGTGAGGAAATCAGGGAAGAATTCCTGAAGCTGGAATTGCAACTTAAAGAAAATGCCCTTAAAATCAATTATCAGAAGCATTGCCATGAACAAATTGAAATGATGTGCTCTCCAGGGAAACTGGAGAAGGTAAGCAGTACATATACCGTATTCGTCCATGTATACGACCCCCCAATGTATAAAACGACCCCCTAATTTTGACCCTTGATGGAGGTGGAGGAGCAGTTAATGGGCAACTGCTCCTCCACCCCCGTCTCCTGCTGCTGCTGCCTCCCTCCACTGCCCACCTGATCACCTCCTCCAGTGCGACTGCCGGGGCTCACCTCCAGCTCACGGCCGCCTTGTCCACTGCCCTAAGGAGATGATTGCTGGAGGAGGTGATCCGGCGGCAGCAGCAGGAAGAGGCTCCCGAGCGTGCAAGAGTGCTCATTTGCCTTGCCTCCTGCTGAGCCCCATCAGTCCCACTGGAGGAGGTGATCAGGCGGGCGGGGGAGGCAGCAGCAAGAGGCGCCCGAGTGCGTGTGAATGCTCCTTTGCCTCCATCTCTGCCTCCTGCTCCTGCTGCCTTGGCCACCGGAAGGGACAAGCCGTGAGCTCTGGAAGAGGCAATGCGGCAGCAAGAGGCGCCCGAGCACGCGTGCGACTGCCTCCTTCCATGTATAAAACGACCCTCAATTTTTCCTCTAATTATTTTAGGAAAAAGTGTCATTTTATACACGGAAAAATACGGTAACACTTTTATTATCGTTCCTACCACATTGAACAATTCTGCTAAATCCAATATCGGACACAAATTGCATGGTTCTGACCCATTATTGATAGTAATAATGTCAATTGAAGTGTTGGGTATTAGAGATCTGAGGGGTTTCACACCAAACAGGTTCTCATATAGAAAGCTTGTGTGAAAGGACTGCAGGGTCTCGCTAATCATATCCCTTCTCCAGCCCCAATAGCAGCACATGCGCTATCCACACCCTTTGGCTGCAAGCATATTCAGACAGTCCAGTGCACATAGGGTCACTTCACATAGCTACTTGAACATGCACTAGAATGGCAGTGAGCCTGGATCAAGCTCACAAATTGCCAAAATGCAAATAGCTGGCAACGATTTTCATACATGTTTTCGAATGTGTTGATGGAATGTGTCCATTTTTTAAAAAAATCAGAATCCATCACAGGGACAGGAGAGCTTTCTAGTCTTATTTATTTATAAGATTTTTTTAGCCGCACCATTACCAGTGGTCTCGGAGCGTCTTACTATCCTGTGCCTTTTCTTCAGCCTCTTCAAGCATTACAGTGCCTGATTTTAACAATATGCTGGTAGAGGGAATCTAGACTTATTCTGTCTGTCATTTCTTTGCTCATATCAGATCAACAGAAAATCTGAAGACTGGTGTTAAGAAATCTTATCCACACAAGTGGTCCCACTTGCTACTGTTATGAAACAAACACAGCAAGAGTTCAACATGCATGTGTTGATTCTTGCCTCTCCGAGCATCCTCTCCACCTCCACATGCAGTAGAAATTGAAACCTATCCATTATCACTGGACAATCAAGTTACATTCACAGTCTCTGTGTCAATGACAACATTCAGCCTGGAGCAGGTCCAAGCAACTCTCTCCACAGTCTTGTGCAAATTCTTCACAGTGGGCTCTTGAGTTCTTTATGTGTTGACCTTGTGAGCCAGACTGTGATAGGACCTTGACACTTGAGATAGCTCTGGTGGACAACTCTGGATAGATGCAATGGTAGCAGAAATTTGCTGACATCACAGAGAAGGCCTTCCAGGGGGCTCTAACACTGGTATGAATTGATGTATTCCATGTTTTCCACCATTGTCACTCCAGCCTCTGTCCTACTCATTTCATTACCACCATCTCCATAATGCACCAGGGTCTCTGTTCTCTAGGAAGAAACATGTAGAGAAAATCATGTTTGTATCCTTAGTCACTGCCCTATTCCAAAGGTGAAGAAGATTGCTTGCCAAAGCAAAAAGAATCTTCCCCAAGAGCCAACAGGAAATCATACAGATTCTTGAATCTCCAGGGATGGACCATTGTCATTGACACACACACACACACACACACCCCTAGCTGGTTCCAGTAGTTAGGCAATCTCCATGACAACTGCAGAAAATTTCTCTACACCAGATCATAGTCATCCTACCTGACCAAAAACAGGTCCATTCATGTGTCCTGCCGTACCAGTGGGGCCAAATACCACCTGGGACAGACCTGCGGTTGTCATGGAGGACATGAAGTCCTCAGCTACTCCTGAAAAGGTGGCCTTGGCATGGATGTTGACATCCCCCAGCACAAGCTAGAAGGATTCCAACACCACCTCCAAGACTGGCCCAGAAAGAGAAACTGATTAACTGTGAGGTGAGCACTATATCAACAGAATCTCTATTCTGTCCTGGCCCCCGCGCTTTCAGATACACACTTTTTGTAATACAAGCCGGGTCAACATGCTGATTCAGGAGCAGGTCCTGGACGGCTTGCGACTTCTCCTTTGCCAATCTGACATTTAGCAGCAGTATTTACAATGGGGGTCAGAGGGTGACCTAATACCAAGGCTATCAGGCTATTTGAATGGGAGAACAGCTTGAGGCCAACCAGTATCCCATTTTCTTTGCCTCTTTCATAGTTCCATAACAGCCACTTATTCTGTATCTGCCCCTGCCCTATATAGTTCTAATGGCTACTCAGTTTCTCATCACTACCATCTCTTGCATGCAAATGCATCCCTCTACCAGCAGACAGGAACTGTACATATAAATAGCTCTTCACATACAGTAGCTCTCCAGATATCTTTTCATTCAGAGCCCTCCAAAGGTGTTAATAAAACCAGGTAACTATAATGGCTGAATCTTTTGATTATATCTTCCCCTCAGAGCCTGACTCTCAGCTCACTCTCAGCACTGTTCCTTATGCCTTTGGCCATCCTACCAGTAGAACCTGGTGGCACCAAACTCGCCTCCTGAGCATTCTTCCTTCTCACCACTGCTATTTCTGCCTCTTGGGCAGTAGGATGGATGAGCTCCTACGACCAGTCGTAGCTTCCAGAATTTCCTTTTCCATGTAATGGTTTATAACGCAGGATCTTGTCCACCTGTTCAAGTGGGCAGCCCATCATTGAGTCAAGGGACCACTGCAAGGGGACAACAATTAAAAAAAAAGGTAAAAAGAAAAGAATGGCTGGCTAAAAGTCATGTTCCAAATGTCTCAGTCACCTCAGCAGCTTATTTCAGAGTAGCTTTTCAGTAACTATGAGAAATTTTACCATGGGGGTGGGGAACGGGGGGGGGAGGGAGGAGAGTTTTTGTCTCCTGACTTTGTGGATTTTTATTTATGCCCTTTTTACTCCTGATTTTTAATTGTATGTCATTGTTTGTGTATTACTTCATACCTACAGTGAAGTTCAAGTAGTTCAGATATATATTCCTATAAAGTTATTAACCTTTAATAACTTATCTTTGAAGTCCAGCTGTAAAATAATGTTGTATTTTTAGCCCTTCTCAAACATCTGTTTTGAATAACGTATAGTGATAGCCTTCCAAAACCGAAGGGTAGCTGTGCTGTTCCCCCCCTGCCCATACTGCTAATTTAAGTACCACATATTATAAAAAAACTAAAATGAAGGGAAATAGAGTACCTGTGCCATGATCTATTCATTCTTAATAGCTAAACTGCATCTTGAACTTAGAGTTCAAAGAGCAATTTGGGGCCATGTTTTCCAAAGGCAGCTTATGGGGGAGGGTAGAGGTGGGGGAAGGAGTCCATATGCAGACCATGCATCCATCTAGCCATTCCAGTTCAGGCCTATACCTGAATGTTTAATCCTATTATTAATGCTTTGGGAGGCTATGGGCTGAACCAGCTGGCTGACAGCTCCTCAGTGCAGCAGCCCGGTTCTTCCATGCTTATATCTGCATTTTTAAAATGACAGTGTGGAATATTGTGACATCATGCTGAGATGTTCCCTGATTTTGAAACTTGTAGCAGCTCTGGGTATTGTGGGTGGAGAAGCAACATTAAGCTATTATATGTTTTGTTTGGTGTTTTATTAGCTGGCTGGATACCTCAGTGGTTTAGGTACCTGGGTGCGGAGCCAGAGGTTGGAAGTTCAATTCCCCACTGTGCCTCTTGGGAGAAGATCCAGCCTGTGTAGCCTTGGGCAAACTGCACAGTTCCAGGGTGCCCCCAGAAGAAGGGGATGGTAGATCACTTCTCTCAGTACTCTATATGGAAAACCCTGAAAAGGGTCACCATAAGTCAGAATTGAATTGACAGCACATGGTTTTATGGGAGGCTATGATAAAGGCTGAACAGCCAGGTCGTGCTCTAAGTGGTAACCATATATTTGTCATATTACCTAGTTCTGTACTTGGTTTTAAATCTGGGTTCCAAAGTTAAGTTTGTCTTTTTGTAGGCAACTGGCAAACATGATCACCGTCTTGCTTTACTTAAAACACGCCGTTTGCATATGGAGAAGAAAAAAGAGGCAGAGATTAAATGCTTCGAGGACAACACTAGTTGGTTGCATCGGGTAGAAAATGAAATGCGTCTTTTAGGTCAAGGTGGCCATATTCCTCAGGTAAACTTCTTTACCTTTTGTCCTAGGAAATGTATTCAATCAGATGTGGGCAACACATGTGCTTCAAGCGGCCCCTCCTCACCGCCTCCAAAAATGTTCACTAAGGGGGCTTTTCAGGTTTGTTTTTTTAAAAAACTTGTTTTGTTACACCAGTTTTTCAGTTAACAAACACATTGGCTCAATCTCTTTGGACGTACACCTTCCCTTTAGTTCCATTCCTTTGAAAGTGTGGTCCTCAGAGAGCTGGCAAATCCAAAAAATTGTCCTTATCACTGCTGAGCTTGCCCACCCTAGCATTAGATGTTCAACTTGGACCAAGGCAACCAAGTGTGAGACGTGACTGAACGTACTTTATTCCACCATGGTAGTGAGATGTTCTTTAATTTTCTGTTCACAGTGATGGAGAAGATATGACTCTCCCAAAAACCCGTCATGTGTTCAATGAATGTGTAGGGAGGAGTTTCTAAAGCAGTGTGGGATAGTTCCCCCTATCTCCATAGCAAAGCTGTACATCACATGACAAGCGTCCAAAGGGTGTTCATTATACAGGTCTCTGCACATACCTACAGATGTACATGAGGAGCTCCTGTATTGAAAGGGATTCAGCAAAATCCTGGTTTGAGTGTAGGAGATCCCTTACTTAGAATTCTTACTCATTTCTTTCTCATAATCCAAGCATGCACACAGATTTGCCAGGTCCTCTCACACATACTTTTAAGTCTGAGTGGAATATTGATTTCTACAACCTAACAGTGCGGCAGGGGAGGAGGAGGCAATACACCTGGACCCTTACTTTGTGGTGGAAAGCAGAAATGATCAATGTTTTTCTTTTGCATTCAGGATTGTAACACAAGAGCATCCACTATAGAAGTATATGGGCTATATAGTTACTTCCAAAGTAGTGGTTTTCCTGTGAATTCTGGGTTGAGTTATATACAAGTCTGACTTAAAATCAACTCTCTTTTCAAGGAGCTTTCTAGAGATCTGCAGTGCTATCATTTGAAATTAGAAGTTAAGGATCTGAAAACTCAGATTGAATACATGAGGACTCTAGTATCCCTTCAAGAACAGCAACATAAACAGACAGAAAAGTAAGTGCTTGTTGAAAATAATGTTGAAGATCTTTCTGATTTATAGCTATTTTTGATGTATGCAGAAATTGCAGTGGTGCTAATTTTACATGACATATGTGGAGTACATTTACACGTAAAACCTGAAACAAAAACAAGATGTTTGTTTTTCCTTTTTATATTCTGCACAAAAATGAGTAGGCAACTGTACATTCTTCAGAACATTGCTATGGTAACTCCTGCACCTTTTACCCTCCTCTTCCCCATAGGACGTGGGGTTGGGAAGCCACACCACTGCCTCTTAGTGGGTGCCCACCAGAGGAAGCCTGGCTGGGAAGCTGGAGCATCCATGAAACAGCTGTGTGGCTGAACTACAGAACCACAAATTGTGCCCATCTCTAGCACACACTCCCTGGGTGGTTCACAATGCATTAAAATCACTTACAATAAATAAAATACTTTCCAATAAATGCCATAAAATATAAAACCCTGTCCCTAGCTAAAACCTATCTTTAAATAGAATTAAACAAATTAAAATAGATTTGAATATCTCAGGTAGTAAAACCACTAATAAAAGGCAGCTTTAAATAATACTGGTTTTACTAATTTCTAAAAAACTGTTAGGGAATGCACCTGACAAACCTGTTGGAAGCTTGTTCCAAAGAAGAGGGGCCACAACCAAAAAAGCACAGTTCCTAAAGCTAACACTTTTGGCCTCCTTAGGTGTCACCATTTTTAGCGTCATGGACTGTGAGAAGCAGGTGGGATGAGTAGCTATATTGTGGGAGAGTCCTTCCAACAAATATCGAGGTCCTAAATTGTTAAGGGCTCTTATAAGTCATGACTAGCACCTTGAATTTAGCATGGAAACTAACAGGGAGCCAATGGAGGTGCGCCAAGACTGGGTATATGTGTTTATATCAGTACCTGTGATTAGTCTGTACACCGCATTTTGCTGAAGTTTCCATAGCAACCTCAAGGGCAGCCCTACATAGTGAATATTACAGTAGTCTATTTTAGAGATTAGCAATGCGTGAGCCACTGTTGTTAAGCATTTCTTCTCTGGGTAGGGGTGCAGCTGTTGCCCATTGGGACATCCTGAAAGGGTAACTGTTTTATGTATTGACACAATTTTTTACAGCACTTCAAATGATCTTCCAGCCTTTTGGATAAAACTTTGGAAGTTATGGGAAGGCAAGAGGAAGAATACAAATTCCCTGTATTCCAATCCGTAATCCCATTTGTGTAAAATGTCTTTATAACCATATATTGGTCCAACAATTACAGTAGAGGTCACACTATCTTAAGGGTAAGATTCACAGCTTGCAACTTGCAGAAGGAACAAGGCTGCTTGTATATAGTGCTGCTTCTGACCTAGAGAAAGTTGAAATAGGATTTGCCATTTTTTCAAAAATGAACTACAAACTGTTCTGATGGAGGATATATGAACGATTGCACTGGAAGAGCAGCCAAGAGACATGGGCAGGGCTCAAGTAGAAACACTGCCCGAAAGGAAAACCTTTCTCCGTGAACACATCATGGGCAGAGCCTTTTTCTATCTCACATGTAAGAGCCCATTGCACATGATGATTCTTTCTCTGGCATTTGTGCAAGGGGATTGTCACTATCCTCTTATTTATTTATTTGATTTTTATACTGTCCATCGGGCTGCCAAGGCTACTCTGGGCGGTTTACAAACAGGATAAACAATAATAACAGGAACAAGGGTAATCAACAACATCCAAATAAAATATAAAAGGTACTAGACAAATTACACCAAAAACACACAATAAAAGCATAATAAAATGAAATGAAAATGCATGTGGATAAGCCCCATTGCTTTCAACAACACATTTTCTAACCTGCAACACACTGAGCTGAGCACTACACTTAGGGCCATTACTCTCCTCATTTTCTAACAGGATTCTGCCCACTGCACTTTGCCTATATTTCTTGTGATTAGTTTACTATGCCTCATTTGGATGATACACTTGTCGTGTGTTAAAAGTCCTGATGGTGAAATTATTTGTATTCTTTGCCTTCTGGTTTCCATTAAGTGGCTAAATCTTTTATATGGGGGCTGTGGACTTTGTTTAATAAAACCTGCATGACACCTGCGTATACACTTGTTGCTAAGACCCTTCTTTTTCCTTACAGAATCCTAAGTGCTTCACTTCCAGTTCTAAGAAAGCAGTATGTGGCTTTGAAAAATGCAGGGTTAGCAAAAGGTGACATTGAGGAGGACTTCCGGGAATTTGAACAGCTGCTTCACAGAGAGAAAACTGTTGTTTGGGCCGACCAAATGGCTGAAGAAGAGCCCAAGGAAAATGATCAGCTTATGATGTCTGCCATCGTAGCCTTTCCACAACTTGTGAGCCACAGGAATACTCCTTGCCGTAAGTAGATATTTGCCTTTTGCTAGCTGGGAGATTTGTGAAGTTTTAGTGCGAGGAAGTAACTTCTTCAGGCTTTGCACATGGCCTGTAGAAAAGAAGAATCCATGTTCTAGCTCAGCTTTCCCCAATCTGGGTCCTCTGTTATGTTTACCTTATACCTCCCCTCGGCCCCAGCCAGCATAGCCAAATAGTCCACAATTATGAAGGTTGTAAATCAAAACACCTGGACGAATCCTGGTCAGGAAGCCTGTTTTAGCTGTTTATATTTCATGAAAAGGTGCTTAAATTTGTCTGGAAATGACTGTCCTGCCAGGGACTGAAAATACCCCATGGGCTGGTGAGATTATGATATCATGATTCTGTCTCCTCATTCTGTTGCGTTTTCACGGTAAGTACTCTGTTCTTGGGTTCATGAGATGAACAAACCAAAGATGTTTAGATTCTGCTTATCCAGCTATTGTTACTGTGGTGGGTTTTCGACTCTCTCCTGCCTTTCCCAATTAATCTGTCCTGGTAGAGAAGGCCTTTTCAGAGTGAGAAGCTTACTGGGCTATAGGATGGGAGGGCTAAGGAAATCTCTTCTCACACCCATCTCTAGGTTTGCTCTAGAGCTGTCTGAAATGAGACGCCTTTTCATTTTGCAAAGAGAAACCCCTTAGGATTCAAAATCACAGGATAGGGTGGCAGGGCTGTCTGAACTGTTCAGAGTGTGGTGCGAGGGTAGGGTTGATCAACATTTCTTATACTTTTTGACATAACCCTGGCAAAGAGGAGAGTCATTATCTTAGGGGGCTATGTATTTTCTTTGGCTTTTTCATTTCACCTCTATCTAGTAAGCCTTTTCTCTAGCTGTTTTTCCCTGCTTTCATTCTCCCCCATTCCCAGAGTTTGCAAAGATGGTTTGGGGGGAAAGAGACTTGCTCAGTGCTTTCTCACAACTTCCACTTAAATAAGGACTGTAAGCTCCTCATTCTCAAAAGGCCTGCTGTGTCCAGGCAAATCTGTTGGAGCCAGGAGAAGATGAGAGTAGGTTGACAGGAATATTAAGGAGAGGGAAACTGTGAAAGTCCACATCAATAACAATAGCTGGAGAAATAGCTTCTTACCTGAAAGATTTTGACTTGTTGACCTTGAGGTCCAGACAGGATTTGGGGGCCTGAATATTGATGGTAGACATACCTCTCTCCCCCCCCCCCACCCCCAAATGAGAGTAAAAAGCACAATAGAATAGCAACAAACATCCCTACATTAGCTGGGGGAACATAAGAGTGATGACATACTTCTGTTGGAGGAGTGGGGATAGCATTTTCCCTTGCTAACTTTACAGTACATTTTCTTGAAAGCTGTAACAGCTGCCAGAAAGAATGTTACTCCTCTTCACTGTATACTTGAATGCATTTCTTCACTGATCTCAGGTGTGATAACTAAGGTGTGAGCTAGCAAAAAAAGGAAATGAGGTGCATCTTCATCTTAGGTCTATCTCCATATACAGATCTGTATCCTTATATAGCAGTTGTGAATTCAGCATCGGCATGACCTGACAAACATGTCAGTTCTAAGGCAGGCATTGAAGTGAACCGGTCATCAAAGGAACAGAGAAATGCTAGTGTAAAACCTAGTCCAGATAATCATATGGAGACACCTGTATGGAGGAGTTTACATGCTGTTTGAGGTACGATAGCTCAGAGCTTTGGGCTGTTTTGGAATGGCAAGGAAGATTCCCCATTATGCACCTGGTGGATTATAGCTGTATGTTAGCTTTACACTGCCAGTTGGGTGCAGTGATCATTTGTCATGTGCAAGTTTCCACAGTAGTGGTTGTACAGGGTTTGTAAGGTCTCTCTGATTTACTGTTGGAAGAAAGTATCTATTTTCCAAACAGGCTGAGTCGTCAGCTGCAGTAAGGAACCTTTCAACCAGTTCAAGATGTACTGCTTCTGATGGCTTTCCACTGGAAGTGGGAATGTTTCCATTACAATTTTTGCTGTGACTCCAAGGGAGGGCCCGTGAGTGGTACAGCAAGTGCTTTGCATGCGGAGGGGCCCCAACAGGCCACAGGATCTCTTCCTGTGTCCTTTTGCAGTCACCCCATCTGTTTTTGGGGTGCTTTCCCACACCTACCACCATGGAAGCACAGTGCTGTGAAGTAATTGCGGAAATGTATGGGCTAGAGGAGAAAATCAGCTCGGCTTTGTTAGATAGCGAGGGAGGTGTTGCTTTTTCAGGTCCTCCTAAAGTAGGCAGTTTTCAAGTGTCTGGAGGAAGTCTGCTGTTCTTTGACACAGACAGCCTTCCCTCAAAGGCCTCATTTTTCTTTGCAGTGCACAGGAGCAGGGAATAGAACTCACTCTCAACTTGGAACTGTGATGAGGCCCAATCTCTCTTGCCAGTGTTCTCTGTAACCTTGCTGTATCTATCCTGAATCATGCTCTGGAATCATTGGTGGGATGGTATTTTGCATCCAGGGAAAAATTAAGAGGATAAGGCTTACCTCAGGCTGTACCCCTTTCATAGTTTTTCTTTAAAAGAAAAAAAAAGTTCACTTCACCTGGTTTTCGTTCTCATAGAAAACCATTAAATTTATGTTTCATTAAAGTAAGACTTATGCACCTTTCTTTAGAGGGCAATTAGTGTTCCCAGAGGTCCCCAAGAACAGTATTTTTTTTATCCGAGACAAGTATGGCATTCTAAAACAAGCCATGCCCCACAAAAATGGACAGTGTGTAGCCTGTCACTTGCCTTTTACCTACAGTAATTCTGCAGCAGGGAACCTAGAGTATTTTATGGATATACAGTCTACGCAAGTGTGAGAAGGGATTGCTAAAGGCAGAGTTTAAAAACCTTTGTTCCTAAGCGAACACAAACGTTTCCAGAAACTGAAGACCAGCATGCCTTGCTTAACGATGAGGAAACTTTTTCGGCAAAGAGCATGGAAACATTTTTCATAAGTTTCCCCTTTCTCCTGAAGCTCCCACATGGTTTTACAGGGTTCCCCAACCCTGTGAAATGTATTGGGAGTGAGGAGCATAGATGGTTGCAAAAGGAAAAATAAAATCGGGGGGGGGGGGGGGGGGTGATGCCTCCCTTCATGGAAGGCTCTGGTGGATCAAAGAGCCTTCAGTGAATGGTGAATGGAAGTACAATACTGGATACAATGCTTGCTCAGTGAGTAAAATAGTACCATTGTTGCCCCGGGGTGGAAGGAGAACAACCAGTGCTTTGTATTGTTCCTGTTTTGTTTAGAGACCCACAAAATACATGTCATTAGTAACAGAAACTGTTTCCTAGGAAAAATTCTTATGAGAGACGGGAGCTGGGTTACTGTGAGGAATAACTGAGCTACTCAAGGTTTTCCCAGATTATCCTAGGAAATTTTCAAACCAAGGCATAAATAGATCACACTGCATCTTTTTCATGCATTGATATTTTTTTCTTCTTCATTCTTAATGCTTTCAAGATGTTGAACAGGAAATGAGGTTTTGTGCACAGATGCTGAAAAAAACTTTAGCCACCTGTTACACAAGGGTCATTATTGCTTATTTTAAAATCCGTATTTCACTTGTATTGTAATTGCATGGGTTTTTACTTGTCAGCACAACACCATTATGGTTTTCCCACCCCCACAGTCCATTTTTGGCACTAGACTTTGTTTTCAATGCATTTACAAAGTTAAAGACACTGAAAAAGAGGGGAGGGAGGGAGATTATATAGATATATATTAATATAAAAATCTAGACTCAGGAAAACAATTGTTTTATAAATTTTTCTACAATAATTTTTCAGAGGTTTTACAACATTCTCTATATTGAGATAGCCCAATCATAACCTTTAATTTATGTTAAAAATGAAATATGTATACAATAGAGTTTTAACAAAATAATGTGCAACTTGGGAATCAAACAGGAAGGGTGTACATGTTAGCTTAACTTCCTGGCATAAATAGTAAATTGCTTAATTTTTAAAAATAAATTGAATACTCACTTTGAAATGTTTTTTGTTAATGTCTTCTACATATGAGATATAATTATCTGCACATGCACTATGTGCACGAAACCATCCAATGTATATTTATCACTGAACAATTACTTACTTTTTAGCAAGTTTATAATATTTTATAAATCCTCAATAATAAAATCAGACTCTGGACAGTCTGCAGTGAAAGAGGGAAGCTTAACTACTAAGTTCCACCACAGATTAATTTCAAGAGGATGGGACTTATTCAGCTAGCTGGCTACAAAAAGGGTTTATGGCTAATGACTTATAAATGAGCTTGCAAGACAATATAAGCATTAGTCTTTCTGTTAGTCTTTCCATTTCTTTATACTGCAGGATAGATATTTAACCTCAGTTTCTGAGTTGTGTTTCTTTATAACACTAGCCCTCTATATGCCCACCTAGGCCTATTCAGGCATTAAAAAATCCGGTTTCATCAACACACTTAGAATGGAGCGCTTTGCCCCACTTCTTCCATTGTCACTTTCATTACACAATGGCTAAAGAGTCTGAAGAAGGACAATTCCTGCTTGCATGTGCCATATGAGTGCTTGACATCTGAGTTCTTGCTCATGTGCAGAACATAAAAGGAGGCAAAACACTCTCTTCAAGTTTATCATGTGAAGAAAGTGACAGCAAAAGGGGGGCAGGGGCCTTACACTCCCGTTTAGGCATGTGGGCAAAACTAGTTTGCTAAAACCTGAATAGGGCTAACATCTTTCAAACTCTTTAACATTGAGCAAGGATAAAAAGCTGTGTGCAAGAAAGAGACCAGAAATGATGTTAAGAAACCAATTGATCCTACTAGCGAACAACAGCGGCCCTTTAGTCAAGCTGAAGGGCCTTGACTTCAGAGAATTAGTATGTATGTAAGAATGCACAGACTCACAATGGCATAAATCTGGTTAAATGACTTTCTGGTCTACAGAACCATTGTGCAGTGTAGTCATGCTTGCAGAATTTCTAGAGTTAGTGAGCACAGAGCACATAATATAGTTCTAGATTACATTTCTCAGTAGCAAAATTTTATAGGCTATACTCTTGGCTAAGCTTGATTTGGTCTGGGTGTAGTTAACCTAAGATGTCTTGGGTTTAAGATAATTCTTTTCAAAACTGCTTTCATTTTTACTGAAAGTGTGCTTTGTATTATAGTTTTATATCATACAAAGCACATGAGAGAGAGAGAGAGAGAGAGAGAGAATTTTTCAAGCTTTCTGCCCTTTTTGGTTGCTATTTACTCCAATTATGATGGCTTGTTAGGTAGTGATCTAGATATGTCCAAGATAATGCTGTTAAAGTACCCTGCTTCTGGTCAACAATAGTCTAATTATCTTAACATTTTAATTATTTTTAATTGTACCTATATTTCATATACATCCATAATTTTAAATTGTGCAGCCCCCTGATATGAACAAAGAAGAATGAAAGAAAGAAGGGTTGTATTTTTAAAAATGGACTAAATTGGTGCCATCTGTATAACATGTTCAGAGTAAATGATGATCTTGATTTGTTTCCTTATTTGCAGGGAGGAAGGAATTTCGCAAGATCTTTTTTGCAAGGTCTGAATAAAAAATATTGGTGTTCGCAATAGTTTGGAAGCAAAATTCTTTTTAAAACTTTAAGCAACAAATACATTTGAAGAACTTGGTTTGCCACTTTAGCTAAAGATTCCTCCCCCCCCCCCCAAAAAAAAGAAGATTCTGGAATGCTGAAATTTAAAATGCTATAGCATCCAAATGTGTGCTAATACTTTTATTTCTTGCTGATTTTGTACACTTCTTGTGTTCTGTTTTTGTTTTTTCAGAAGGTAATCTTAGGACAGTTAGGAGGAGGATTAAAATCACTAGCAGTCTGCTAATAGCTGTACAGAAGTTGTTACGGCCTTAAGAAGGTTTACTGTTCTGACTCAGAGAGCAAATGGACAGGGCGTAATAAATCAGCCCTGAGTATGACTGATGAGTTGGCTTGTTTCAGAAAGAACCAAAAGGTGATACCCTGGTGTTCCTATCAAGGGAGATAAAGAAGTGAATAAAAAAAAGCACAAAGGCAGTGAGTGAACTTAACATGAGGATGAACGAGGACTAGCAACTTCAAAATGGCATATAGAAAAGTAAGGAGATAATCATCTGTTGGAAGGAAAACCAACAAGCAGGAGATTCTAAGAATTCAATACCTTTTCTCTACAACATTGTTTTGCCACTCTTAATTAAGCAGTCAATAGTTTTTCCCCTATCCCTGTAAAAAAAAAAAAAAAAAAATGAGATCCACCACAGTCTGCAAAGCTCAACTTTTTGGGAAGTATATTGCCAGGTTACTATGCCCCTCAACTAGCTATGTGTAGTTGATTGGTTGTGTCAAATGACAGTCACAAGGACGTTGCAGCAATATGAATTCTAATATTTAACTGTGATAGCATGCTTCTCAAAATGTCCAAGGCTGTTAGAGTTGTCTCTACCCCTAGAAGTGGCACAGTGTGGCCAATTGAATCCATTAGCCATGACTTTCTGGAAACTACAATGCTTCATTGCTATAGCATTTAGTAGCCCTCAGATGTGAATAAGAGTTTGAAAACTGTCTGTTGGAGAACATCATGCTTTGCTCTTAAAAGAACTTACATTTCAAATCGGTTGTTGCCTAAAAAGACAGAGAAAAGGAAAGAGAAAATCTGGTGTTAGTTTTGTAACTCTGTGCAATCATAAACAGCTGTGATTTTTAACTCCTGCCATTGAGAGCAGCATAATTTTTTTGGTAAGTCAAGTCAAACACAAGCTCTAAGTTAAGAGTGACATTTGAGGCTGGCATGTGGAGCTTTGATTGATGGAGCAATCCAGACTCTATGTGTGAGATGTACGCAAGAGCTTCATTTGCAGCCAGGCACTTGCTGATATTTCTGGAAAGAGGAAGGTTCTTGGCGTAGTTTCAGGTAGGTCCCATTTCGTTAATCCTTGGTATGCATTAGCAGAGGGGAAATCCATTTTTTAAAGGCAGAGGAAAGTGTCCATTGCTTCCTCCCGCAACCAAAAGCAAAGCCAATTTATTAGGAGAGAGAGCTAATTCCTGTGAATTCCTGCAACAGTCAAAAGATTGACTTTAAACACAGAATTGTCATTTTCTCAGCTCTCTTGCCTGCAAGATTCACCCTCACATCCTGAAGAGTTCCTTCCATTCCAACTGCCCTCTTACGGTTTCCTTTCTTCATCTTGAATAATAGCGTAGCCCTAATGACTGTGTCGCCATGCTTTTGGATGCAAGCGGTTTTGTAGCTTCTCCACGTTGCCTTTATTGCTTTAAGAATGTCATTAAATTGCCCAGCATAATAACACCTTTGGGTCACATGAATATTAAATAGCTAAAATTCATTCACTAGGCAACATTTGCCGCTCGAAATTCCGTGAGTCAGAAAGCTGTTAAAAGAATCAAAATTTATGATTAGTGGAGTAATTGGATCAATCACTGGAAGCCCAGAAATGTTTATTGAAATGAATATATTAATATTTGATTTCACTTTAGCCGGACAGCCTAGCAGACTTAATTTAGCGTAGATCCCAGAAATATCCCCTCATGCATGTATAACATGAGTTTCGGAAGAAGAAAAATCCCAGCCCATTATTTTGTCCCAAACTGAATTAGAGCTAGTCCCATTCATCAGTGTCTTTTTGACATGAACTCGACATTTGCAGACTGTGACTCATGTTTGCTAAACGCTACTTGCACACTTTTCACATTGCTTGATATTGTGCTAACTCTCCCATTTGTATACTCCCTTCTTGACATATGAGTTCCTTATTGGTGGAGATTTCAGGAGACATAACAATGGCATAGCCAAGGCTGTCCAAAACTTTGTAGTTGAAAGAGGAGGAGATTTATTTGAATACTTGTATGCTCAACTCCATTTCGCAAGTCAATCCAAAAGCATGCAGAAATATATTTTAGCAATCCTGTGCATGTTTACTGAGAGTTAAGTCATGCTGTCTGCAGTGGGACCTGCTACTGGGTAAATATGCAAAGGATTCAGACCTTAATGTGAGCGGTGTTGTTTACTTCTCCCACAGCACACTTTCCAATAAGAGAAAAGAAGTAGTCAATCCTATATCCTTTCTGAATCTTTAAGGTTGCTGACTCAAAGTTGCTGACTCTTAGTTCAGCTCAGTACTTGTTTGTTTGTAATATTTATACCCCACTTTCTCCTCAAGATGACCCAACACAGCTTATGATACTGAATATAATTTTCCCTCATGAAACACTCCTTTTAGGGGAGGAGTGGGCAAAGTGTAGCCTTTGGATCACATGCAGGCCCCAGTGCCCCAAATGGAGCCCCTCAAAATCATTTAGGGGCCCTCAGCCATCCCCCCCACACTCCATATCAGATGTTGAAGATATTTTTGAAGTGTTGCTCACTAAGCTTCTTTATGCAATTTAAGGCACATGGGAGGCAATTCTGACCTGTTTTCCCCTCAGCTTAACTGCCCCCAAACTCCAATAGTTGTGGGTCTAGATGGATGGATGGATTGGGGGGGGGGGGTTGTTAGGAAGTGGGAAGGGGCCATAAAGAAAAATATTTGGAGGGTGGGCAGAGAAAAGAAGCAGGTGCAACTCTCCATTTTGGAACAGTGAACATGTGTGGCCCTCAAACTTCTGGAGATGGTCCATCCCTGCTTTACTTCTGTATCCTAAACTTTGCCTTATTAAATAGTCCATAAGCTAATCAAACAATGTATGTTAATTTTTAAAAATCCAAATATCTTCTGTATTTTCAAGTGTATTTCCAGTATTTTGTACAACATCAATATCATTTCTAATAATACCAAAAACTGGCTTAGCGTTGTGGTTTTGAGTGGGCCCGTATGTCATGCACTTGTTAGCTATGTTCAGAGTAAAGCTAAATTATAACTTCCCACTCCAAGAAATTGACTGGGTTAATGGTTTTTAGACTCACCTTTCCCTCTCTGAAGTAGCCATAAGAAAGAGACTAGAAACCCAAAGCAGTCATGCCTCTGTACATACAGCTTAAGAACCTTTTAAAGATAACACCAGGTTGTATGAAATCATGCACAGATGAGTGCCTTCTCATGGATCCAGCACCCAAATGTTTCAGTCAGCATTAAACAAGAGTTCTTCACCTACTTAACTACTTTAAGATGCGTTATTGCTTTAAAAAAAATCTTTGATGTGATTTTCCAGTTTACTACATAAAAGGCATTTCTTTCAGGCTGAAATGTTCCATTCCATTAATATAACACAGTGACATTCTGTTCTTTGGACACTTGTTTTCAGCTCATATTCATCCTATTATTTGCTGGATTCTAAGAAATGAGAGCTGAGGTTGCAGTGCCAAACATACTTGCTAAGTTTAAATACCATTAAGCACCAGAGTAAGCCATATTGCAGAGTAAATATCTGTAGGATGGCACTGAACAGAATTACAGAGGTGCTACTAAGACAGTGAACACATTCCAAAACAAATGAACATATATTATGCTGGAATAGCCCTTCCTGAATCCAGCTTTGTTAGCTACCATTATCAATAGGATAAACTGGGACACTTCCCCTGTTCAGATTTGTTTTAAGGTTTTGTTGTTGTGGAAGAGGATTTTGTTGTTGTGGAAGAGGATTTATTTCAATGAAATTCAGTAGCTATTTTTAAAGGCTGGACTTTTCTTTTACCTATCAGTTTACATTTCTGCTACACAAAACCCCTGCAATCTGCTTTTTATTAATGTGCTTGTAGTACACGATGAAATATGGCTCACGCTGTGATGAAATTCAACAAATTATTAATGTTGGCAACACTTTTTGTATTCTCTACCTTTCTGGTTTATCGTTTAAATGCTTACATTTACGGTTAATTTCAAAGTGGTTTCAGTACTTGGACTTGAAGAAGCTTCTAAAACTTGGCACTCTCACCAAAATGTTTCTCTTTCAGACTTCCTTCCCAGTTGCTCTTAGGACATTTAGCAAAACACTGGTGCTTTACAGTAAACAAACTTTTTCCCCCTTCTGAAAATGGAAACTCATTGCTGTAATGTATAAACGCAAACCTGTGGCCCGCCAACCTCTCCTTTTCCCTGAAACACAAACTTTCAGATGCACGTTAGAGTAACACCTCATAAATTAATATTTTAAAATGTTGCCTAAAATATTTAATGGATAGTCATTTGAAAGATTTGTACTGGATTCCCTGGACACAGCATTCTGTTGACATTTGGGAAGGGGCCTAAATTAAGATGTTAGGAGTGCCTTGTGTTTTGGATGAAAAATATTTTGAGGGGGCAAGGTATTTTCTGGAGAAACACTGTGTGTATTTCTTAAGGGCTAAAATATATAAGCTGGGAAATGATGGAAATATTTCTAGCCAGACATCAGTCTGAATTGGTGGGTGTTCTGAAGTACTGTATCTGAACTTTGAATAAATGTTTATAAAGAATGGTTTTGTTCCTGGTTGGATAGGAACAGCCTGGTTACGCAGCCGACCGCAGGTAGACAATGTGCAGCCTTCTGGAGGTTACTGAATTACAACAAGGAACAGTGGATGAGGAAGGCTTGGGATTGCCACCCACTTTCTGGAGAGCCATATTTTGGCCAGTCCAGAGTTAAGGCTGAACTGAGGTGGCTGGGGGACCTGGAGCAATTTAAGAAACACATGCAACAAATGCTAGGAGGGAGGGCATAGGAACAGAAAGAATGAAACAGACATACACAAACCATTCCTCAGCTACAATAAATAGTAAAAATCCTTGTGTGGGGGCACATTTCCAGCTCTGTATCCTCAGTGAAAGTAACAGCTTGATCCCATGCATAATTACTCCATTACTCAGGTAATGCAACTTGAAGAGCTAAAACAATGCCAACATGAATACTGCTGTTTGGCAATAGCGCAGCTCCCTAAACCACTGTGGGCCCTGGAGCGTTTGCTCCTGTTGTAACATACAATTGTCTGGGTTTGCCTGAGTTAACAGTTATATGTTCAGACTTATGATCTGAACCCAATTACTGTGTAAATTTAAGAATATAGCCACTAGGGGTCCTTTTGCAGGCATAACTACAATGACTGTACACTGAGGTCATAATCTGTGACATGGTGAGGCCAGCTTTCCCAACATTCTGGGGTGTATTGTTTTCTAGGCTGCAGATCTGCCTCTTATTTTAAAACTTGGCTCTCCTTTCTCAAACGATATATCTAGCATCAGTGTCTACTTGTTATGAATAACTATCCTTTAATTGGATGAGTTTTCTGAAGACTTTTTTTAACCTGTCACTAGCACTGCCCACTTCCCTGACAGATAGATCTCATATGAGATTTGTGTTATTTGTCAATCATCTCCTGTAGATGCTTATCCCATTATCTTGTTGCTTCCTGCTACTATACAAAGCTGTTTTATAGCTTTTGACAAGACTCCATGTTTAAGCATAATTCCACTAGTTTGTGTGCTCTTACTGTTAAATTTAGCCATTTGGTTCTGGTTGTCTAGAGCTCCATATTATCCTTGACTTTTTTTTTGGGGGGGGGGGTCATGAACCAGTTGCAGATTCATCCAACACACTGCCAACACACATATTATTTTACAGAGTCCAACAAGATCTATAACAGATCTATATCAACTCCTGGATATGAGAGTAATTACCCATATCGCCTCAGACTTTGTTACTTTGAGCATTTTTATCTTACTTCTCAGCCCAAAAAAAAAATCTTCCAAGAATTACATGCATGGATTGAATAGAAACACTACAGTCCATGTATGCAAGCGTACAGGCTAAAGACGTAAGTTAGGGGATGGATAGAGAGGAAAGAGAGAGGAAATGTGATCATTCAGCATCACTGGTGGAATGGCCTGCTTAGCATCTTCTCTCCTCCTCCTGCTGGAATAACTGCTAGTGGTGACAGCTGAGAAAAGAACATGATGGAAGTGGGATTCACCTTCTACTTTGTTGCTGCTTGTATTCACATGAGTTTGAAATAACAAGGGGAGAAATAGGGAAATGAATCGAAAGCGAGACACCTACTCTTAACAGTCTATAATAAGCTTTCCGTGATGTCTTTTGCTTCCTTGTGTTTCTAGCCCTTGAGTTCTTACATAGGGAACACAAGGCTCTCCAGGTGTTGTTGAGTTGTAACACCCATTATTCCTCAGCACTGGCTATGCTACCATGGGCTGATGGGGACTGAAGTTTGACAACATGTTCAGATCTGCATGTTCCCCGCCCTTGTCTTATTTCCCATGACCACGGTGTGATATTTACCATAAATCAGACATTCTTATAGTAGCTGTCTTATATGGCAGGCCAGCTCAGCTGCTTTTGATTATAGTGTTAAAGCTTGTACCGCCAGAAACTGTAGAGATACGCATCAACAAATTAATATATTAGTCCTCTCTTTCCTTTTTTCCCACACCACTGCTTTGCATTTACTTGTCTCAAAGCACATTACAAAATTATCAGAGGTCTGGTCTGCAGTATGGTACATCAGGACGACTCTAGGGAGAAGGCCACTCCTGTCTGTAGAAAGTGATCCACAGAATAGAGAACATTGCCAATACTTGAGTTTAGCAGTCACTGTTCATTTATTTTTTGCAGTTAAAATCTATATACTTACCTGTTTTCCAAGGATATCAGAATGGCTTATATGCCTGAATTTATAAAGGAAACGCAAGACACATAACACTGTCTTGAGCTCATTGCGGGAAAAGTGGGATATAGGTATAACAAATAAAAGATTAATAACTTTGGTCTCTTTCACCCAGTGAAAATTGTTGCTAGATAGCCATTTGAACCTGGTCAAAGCCCAATATGTTAACCAATATATTACATCATCTCTCATCTTACAATGTATGAAAGCTAATAAAACAGAAGCGGCATTGCCACAGTATTTGGAATGCTTGTGCATTTCAACAATGCTTTGTGATCCTGGGCCTTGTGTGTCTATCTTCAACTTTCACCCACTCCTACAAACTTCAATGCTGTGATTCTGAAAGAGTGGTACACACAAATTATTTAGGTGAGACACGGGCTACCAAGTCAGTGACTAAGCTGGCACTCACCGTTAGTCCCCCCACATCCTCCTGCAAGTATCATATGCCACCTCCTACCAACCCTACATGTCTTGGATTGTCTCTCTGCAAAGTTCTGTGCATCCTAATAGTAATCTTTGGCCACAGGCCAGTACCATATTGCCTAAACACAGAGCAGAAGGTCAGTTGCATAAGCATCCTCCCAAACTCTGGCAGACAAGAACTGGCAAGTAATGGAAAGCCTGCCTGAGCGAGGGAACATTTACTGAAATACTCTTCTGTTCCATGTATAGACAGCAGGGCACTGGCCTCAATGCTTCTCCTTATCCCCTGTCCCTCCACCTACTAATTTATCATAAATGATAAATATAATAACTGAATGCCTGTAAACATATACACGTCTTCCTTGGGAAAAGTGGGCTTTTGGAACTTTTTCTTTCTATCACGGTGGGGCTGATGTTCTTTGACAGAATGATAGTTAGAATGTAAAGTACAAACAGCTCTAAGGGAACTAACCCCAGGCAGGAGTCACTTGCATGCTAGTGAAGAGGTTTGAGTGTGTTCTCAGAAAGATTGCTGACCTTTTGTACCCCATCAGTCCAATCTGTCTGAGGGCAGATGTCTGTCTCACAGCTCCCTTTATATCTTTATCTTATATACTTTATACGTATCTGCTCAACTTCCCTTATACCTGCTGCAGACTTACCATCTGAGAGGGAAGTTGCAAATCCACACCAGCACCTAAATTGAGGATTTGTGTTTGTGTGTGTTTGTGATTCACTCCATATTGATATCTCAGGAAGGAGGAGACATCAAAAGAAGAGGCTACTCAGAAAAGGGGTTGGGGGGTTTCCTAACTTTCTCTCAGTTCTCACTGAAATTATGCTGAGGTAAAATGTGTCAAGCAATGATTGGCACTTGAGTTTCACAGGTATGGCAAACACTACTTTTTGTGATGGCCTTCACCTTAGCTACTGGTTTACAAAATTATGGGGGTCACGGTTTGCTTCAAGCACATCCAATCCTCCTGCCTCCATCTCAGCCATGTGCCTTCCTGGCTATACACTTGGCTAAGGAAGTCAGTCTGATCTCCACCTCTGCATTGCTTTGATTACTGAGGTTGCCTCTCCACACACGTCTCTCTAGTACTTGAACTGCAAAGAAGACTTGGCTGCCTTACTTTTATGCGATTACCTCCTCAGAGACCCTTTTGGCTAAAATTGGAAGGAATCAGCTTCATTAGGACCCCCACTGTTTCTTCCTCTTTAATTCAGATACTGAAGCCAAATTATTTGCATCTCTACGATGATGCATAGCATTTCCCAGGAAAATGGGTACATAATCTCAGCTTCCCTGAACAGATTCTGCTTCTTCCTCCTGCTGCTGCTGGGAAGAACTTGTGGGGACACAGAAAGCTCCTCACTTAGTCATCTTCCATGGTCAGAATCAATTTGAAATGCCTACTTGTCTTCTGCCAGTGTCAACAGCCCTCCCACAGATGCTGGGAATGCTTCCTTAGAAGCTAAACTTCACTGGATATGGTAAAAGAGTTCTGTAATTTGTTTATAGATTTAAAGATCTAATATCTAATTCATGGTTTATTATTTTAAAGGTCCATGTATGCCATCTCAAAAAACAAATTAAAGGTAATTATTGTGGTCAGGAATGTTTCCATCAAGGGTGACCAAAGAACAGTCCTCTAGATGTTGTTGAACTATGATTCCCAGTATTCCTTGTCATTGTCTAGTGCTGATGGGAATTTCCATGCAACAATATCTGGAAGCCCTCACTTTGTGTACCCCAATTGAAATGTTTTCCCAGTCCCAAAAAGATGGCAATTAATGTTGGAAGGTAAATACTTCAGAAAGCATGTTTGTAAAACTGCCTGCTGTAATCAGCAGGCATATAGAAGACTTTGTGTATTCAGTGTGCACACACAAAAACAGCTCCTCTGTCGTCACTGCTTTCACAATTTGGCAAGTATTTTCAGTTTCTAATTTGCACAACCAACCCAATGGCTTTTCCCATCACAGGTACTCCTTCAGACAACATCAAGAGACATATACCACAAGAGGGAGAATATGGGGTACCTCTTCACAAAAGGACAAGGCGGAAACTGATGGCATCTCCTTCAACAGTTCAAAGTCCTAAACAGTCCAGTCAGTCCAGCCCTGATCACCTGACAGATTCTCTGAGTAAAGCACTCCGTCCCATTGCTTATACCCCCGAGGACTGCAGGAAGCCTGTGGAGAGCTTATGTGCAAAGACTGTTGTAAAGCAAGCTTTGCATACAACAGATCTTCAAGAAACAAGCAGATGTTCTGCACACACCCAGGAGTCATTAAAGCAGGACAGCCTCAAGAATATTACAGACCATATGAACACAACCATTACTCTTTTTGAAAGTTACCCTGACAATACAGATCACCCTTCAGATGTAGCCGGAAACAAATCAGAGTCAAAGTCAACCAACAGCAACAATGTTTTACAAAGGTATTTTGGGTGGAAGTGCGGGTAACTCTTCTTTTGCCTTTTTCCTCTTCCTTCCTCCTTTTCATTTCCAGTTTTAAATGTTTTTTAAAGTTGCATTTGCTACTGTTTCCCCCCCCCCCCCCAGAATTATCATCACCCTAGGTCATATTCTGATGTGTAATTGTAAATTTGCAATGATCATTTAAAACAACATACCCCATCTGGTGCCCTGCTGATGTATTACGCTGTACCTCCCATCTTTCCCCAGCTAGCATGCCTCTTGGTTGGAGTGATGTAACTTACGGTGTGACATATCTGGAGGGTGCCCAGATAATATAACGACTCTGAATTGATAAAATGAGTGCCCCTGTGCAAAGATATCACCTTGCTCCATTCTCTTCCCACCCTCCTTTCCCTTTACAAGTTAAAGTTAATGAACATAAACTCTGCCAAAACATGACAGTAACCCAAACGAACAAGGAGCTGGGGTAGAAGCAAGTAGCTGCCAGAGTAGAATGAAAGAAGCCATGAGATCATGCGAGGACCTGTCCTGGAACTCCTACTGAAGTGAATAGAGGGAGGCATATTTTGCAGGCATAACTGAACTATTAAAACTGTGATAAATCAGAAGGAGAAAATCCAGTGGTGTGCATCCTCCAGCAGAATGGACGCTTCTGGAATGGATTCACTTTTTTACTGGGTGTATTCCCTGCAGATCTTCTCCATTGGGTTGGGGAACTCTTTAGAGCAGATGTGAATGGGGGAGGAGGAAAAGCCTTAGTGCTTGAGCAGAAATATACTTGTACAATGCTGGCTGACTCCCAAAGACAGCTCTCCAGGCTGAATGAAAGGGCACCAAAACCAGCAGATGAAGTTCAAGGCAAGGAACAGTGAGTGATGTATATTGGGACAAAACAATCCTAACCACATATGCCCTTGTTTGCTGGACAGCAAAATGAAATGTCAGCTTGCATGTGGTAGTGGTGAAAATGGCAAAATCCATATTAGGGATTGAAATAAATCTGCCAGCATCATAATGCCTTTCTATAAATAAAAGGTGTAAGTGGTTGCTCCATCTCAACAAGGTTAATGAACAGCTGCCAGCAGTTCAGGGAAGCAACAAAATTGATCCAAGGGCTTGCGAATCCTTCAAGGAAAGATATGTTTCATTTAGTTTGATTTTTTAGTTTAGGAAAAAGGCAAACTGGCACATATAAAATTGTACATGGGTTGGATGATCTGAGGTGATGGTGTATAATTAATACTGTCACTGCAATAGAAAGATAGGGCATGCCCTTTAAACATAAATGAAATAGCAAGAATATGTTTTTCTCCCCAATATTCCTGGTGAATATTGTCATGCAAGGGTCAAGACTGCCAACATGCCTCTATTTGCATTTCATAGAATGTACTGCCTTGGTTTCAAAAGAATTCCTGGTAGGTTTTTGTGACTCCTTGCTTATTATTTCAGACTTGGGCTCCCTTCACTCTTAAACAGGCAGCCAGGGCCCATACACGAGAAGCCATCGTACATGGCCATGACATCTGCTGCTGAAAGGAAAAGGAAGCTATTAAGGTATGTAATGCTTAATGTCAGTGTGCTAAATCTGTCACCACAGTATTTGCCTTCTCAGACATTACGTAGGGAGTTCACACTGGGTTTCACAGGGAAAGGAGGATGTCTTCATCTTAAAAAAAAAAAAACGAACGAACAAATCCAGTATTTTCCACTGGACCCTTGCCTGTTCCTGTCTTAGGCTGAATGATCTGTGGGGAAAGATGGGCATGTAGAAGAATCAGGTATTGAGTTTAGCAGGAGAAATGAGTCTACATGTCACTTATCAAAAGTGTCAAATAGTTTGGGAAGCTGCTATCTTGAAGTTTATTTAGTGGCCGGAATTATGACAAAAGCTTGCAGTATTTCTTTTATTGCAATATCTCCATTACATTTGGAGGATTTCAGCTTTCATCTTTAACAGAAGCATATGTCTAGCTTTAGCAATGGGTGAGAAGGCATTAAAGAAGTGGAAGCCCAATCACTGGGCCTGAGACTGCAAGGAATCCAGAAGATCTTACAGCATCTTCTCACAGTTTCTTGCCCTTTTCAGTAGGGCTTAGAGGACTTATCTAGAATAACTTTGGCTGAATTTCATGCAGCAAAGAGTGCTGTCCTATCACATTTACTTTTGAGCAAGTCCTATTTAAGCCAGTCATCATTATTTCTTGGCGAAGAACAATATGATCTAGTTGCAAAAATATTCTCTTGAAATGTGCATTTGCATAAATTCCGTTTTGTGTTTGCAGACTTTGCCTCCCCCCCCCCCATTCAATCTTGTTATTAATCTCCTTAATTATAAATGCCTGTTTCATACCCGTGGCTTACTACATGACCAGGGAAAAGATTAGACTTGATCACAGCGCAGATATCTATGCAGTTCTATTGGTGTTTATTTTTAGAGAAGGAATTTTGGACAGAATTTTTAGACTAGATTCTAAAGGAGCACCTGAAACACAGTGGATTACATTTGTCTTGTTGCTGATAGGTGTACTTGGTTCCTGCATTATACCATGATTTTGTTCTGAAGAGTTAAAATACTGCATGGTGGTTTAGCACTCTTTTGCTAAAAACAGACCTCTTCTAACTTTTTCTCTCAGTTCAGCATCAAGCAGCGGGTTAACAAATCAGCAAGGTTCTATGGCTGCAAAACGTATTAGACAAGATGTCTTAAGTTACAAACCTCTAAGAGTACCTAAAGCAACAGGTAAGTATCAAAGCTGCAATTTTCTGTCCTTACCCCCAACCTTAAGCAATAGGGGACTATGCAGAAGAGGTCCATGATTTCATACAGACCTTTTTCTGATTATCATTCCTTATCGTCTTTTGCTGCCATAATTGAGGTGCACAGTTGGGGTGAACTATTTCCAGCCGTTCAATCATTAAAAGAAATGATTCAGTTACTCTTTGGGAGCTTCTGAGTCAGTTTTATGCCATAATATAGGACAAAGGAGGGAAATACTAAGAGGAAGAGGTGTTGTGAAGTGTACAAATACATGCTTATGAGTGCAAATGAAATCTTGAGATCATCACACCAGATACTCCATGGAAACATGAACCCACTGTGCAGTATTCTGTAGATCTAGTGGTAGTATCTTTAGAGAATGCCCTGGGGTTCTGATGGAGTTTCAGATAGCAGGCTGCTGAATAGGGCCATATGGGTGTCAATTTATACATCCTGCCATAAGTTTTAGCAGCTGTCTAAGGTTGTGGGGAAATGACGGCAGGCCTGGTAGAACCAAGCCAAACAGCAAAAAAGGAAATAACCACCTGGGAGTTAAAAGCATGGGCTTCAGTCCACATATGCTTGTGCCATGTCAAAGTTGTTAGTCTTTAAGGTGATACAAGAGTCTTGTGGGGGTGCAGCTGAAAGAGGGGTGTCCATTTGCTGGGGAAAGAGACAAACTCCTTGTTAAGAATCATGAGGGAAATGGTTGGAAGTAAATCTACAAACATCATATTGCCTTCATTCAGCCAGGAGGAGGAGCCTTGTGGTGCAGTGGTTAAACTGCAGTATTGCAGCCCAGACTCTGCTCACAACCTGAGTTTGATCCTGGGCTCAGGTAGCCAGCTCAAGGTTGGTAAATTGACTAGCTAGCTAGCTGGGGGAGGGGGCAACATGTAACCTACATAACTAAATTGTAAACCACCCAGAGAGAACTTTAAGCACTATGAGGCAATATATAAGCAGTACACTTTAGCCATAATTGGTAAGACAAGGCTTCAAATATTTCGTATAATTTTGGTTGCTGCATCTCAAAATGAATGAAGGACATCTGGAAATGTACAGAAGAGCAACGTGGGAAGAACAGTAGGGAAGGTATATATTGTTAGGAACTGTTTAGAGTAGGAAAAAAGAGAAGAATAGGAGAACATGATAGACATTTGTAAAATCATGGATGGTGTGGATAGAGTTTTCTTCCTTGTAATTTTGGTACCTCGGGTCATCCACTGAAGCTAAATGGTGGAAGACGCAGGACTTAATAAAATAAGGATTTCTTCACACACCACACAGTTAAGGTATCAAGTACCTACCATGAAATGTACCGATGGCTACCAACCGTAAAGCGAGATGCAACAAATTCACTGAGTTTATGGGCTTGTCGGTAGTGACCAGTCATTATGGCTCTATATATTACACCTAAGATCAGAACCACTGTACGCATCAATATCAGTTGCTGGGGAAGGGAAACAGAGCAGTCCATCCTTTTTCTGGGTTTCATAAATGCATATTCTTAGCTGTGTGTAGGAAGGAGAGATGGTGGGCGAAGTAGGCCTTTAGACTGATCAGGCCACTTCTTGTGTCTTCTTCCCACCTCAGAGCTGCACATAGATCTTTCCTTGACACTTATGCCAGAATGTCTAGCATTCCATCCCACCTGAGCAGGAGGGCAGTCTTGAAGCTGCTATTTAGCTGCTCATCCTATCATGACTGAAAAAGAGGTGCCCATCACAGGCTTACCTGTGGGATGGAGAGTCTCAATGCTTAAGGAATCATAATGGCCAGAAACCTGTTGCAAAATACCATGCGAGCAAGGGAAATTGCACGAGCAGTTTTTACAATTTTCTGGCTGGCTGTCACATGCCCAGGAGTACAACCAAGTGCGTGGCTTCTGTGTATGTGAGCACATGATATCATGTGACCATGCACACCAGCTAGTAAGTTAGTTATTTTATACCCCACCCATCTAGACCGAAGTCTACTCTGGGCGGCTAACAACAATCCATAAAATAATAACAATATAAAATAAAAGAATTATTCAATTCAATTAATATAATTGAAGACGGCAAGAAATAGATTAGTTATGCCATATTGGGTTTTATGTTGTGCAAACCCAATAAGATTCTGGCTATTGCCTCTTGAGGGTCTTATAAAGAGATCCTTATAAAAACAAAAGTACTGGGGCACCTTAAGACTTAGAAATCTATTGCAGTGTGAGCTTTCATGGATTTCAATCGTGTCTGCTCCCACAGATTTCTGAAGCCAGAACAGTAATGATGGCAAAGACCTGCTACTTCTCACAGCCCTCCCTGCAGGCAAAATTAATGTTCTCCCGAGATTATTCGTTTGATGAAGTGTTGCATGTAGCATTGTTGCTCAAGCTGATAAAAGCTGAATGCAGCTTTATCAGTACTCCACACAATGCTGTCTTCATGTTAATTATTTGTACTAAATGTTGCATAATAAAGGCTACCAGCATCAATTACTGTAATTGTATTATTAAAGGATCATGCAATTGAATGCCTAATGTAGAAGCTATAACACACTAGACATGCTTAGCATTTCAAAAGGCGTCAATATCCTGAGACACATATTTGGGCCTCTTGGCACAGAGGCATTAAAGAGTGGCTGTGAGCAACCAGAAACTATTAACTCCTGAAACTCTGCCCCCCCCCCCCCCATGTCAGAAATAGCCCTAAATTTGAGAATTGCACTCTGTAGATTTCTCTTGGGGCACAATTTTCTATTTTATTGTGATGGGAGGGTCTTGGGCTATTAGTTATGCATTTCTCATCCATGTTCCAAATGCATGCTTCTTTGCAAACTACAAGCAGAATAAATAACTTGGGGCTATAGCTCAGTGGTTTAGGTATCTGGCTGCGGATCCAGAGGTTTGGACTTCGATTCCCCTCTGTGCATCCCAGAAGAGCCAGCCTGTGCTGCCTTGGGAAAGCTCTGTCCCAGGGTGCCCCCCCCCCCCCCGCCCGAAGAGAATGGTAAACTACTTTTGAGTATTATATATCTGGAAAACCCTGAAAAGGGTCACCATAAGTCAGTATTGACTTGATGGCATATGATGATTAAAGTCTAAATTGATCAAGAGCCATGTTCATCCTTTTTAGTTGTGACTTTTAGTGAAAAGAATTTCTGCATGCCCTCACAAACCCATCCTGTTTGTATACCATTAAAATGCCTCTTTTTGAAAGTAGTAGAAGGGGCAAACTAATTTTCATGAAAGAAGTCTTCCTAAATCTAATACTTTTTCCTATATGTGGCCCCAAACGTCATATAGCCTGACATTGAGATTGCAAATATGGTAACAGCAGAATGCTACATGTTTGACACTTCATGGCAGGAGTCTTTATTTGGATCATGGATATGACTCCCTGATGTTAGAAGTTCTGTGTGTTCACAGGAAGAAACATGGGAATTTGCATTTTTCTGAGATCCATCTATCATCAGTGCTGACTGGTAGCTGCTCTCCTGGGGTTTTGTCAGGGGACTTCCCTGTACCTATGTGGAGAACTGGAACCTACTTCATTCAAAAATTCAATTCTTCAAAGCATGCTGCTTCAAAAAAACTCTGGTATATGAATGGGATACTGTGCTTCTGTATCCAGAATTCAGAAAGCCAGGAAGTTGCACCATATTGCTGCACAATAACATGCCCGCATTGGCAGCAGGAAAATGGGTGCCAAGCTTTGCATAGCAAAGGACAGCCTTAATGTTGACAATACCAATGGCAGCAGTCAAGATGGTCTACAGCAGTGGTCCCCAACCTTGGGCCTCCAGATGTTCTTGGACTTCAACTCCCAGAAATCCTGGCCAGCAGAGGTGGTGGTGAAGGCTTCTGGGAGTTGTAGCCCAAGAACATCTGGAGGCCCAAGGTTGGGGACCACTGGTCTACAGGATCCCCTCTTGTGCTCACCACCATTCACAAAGTGACACCACACAAGGGAAAATCCCAGTCGCTGACTCTTTTCTTAATCAGTTAAGCACTTCTCACTCAAACACAGAGCAATTGTCAGGGCTGTTTTTCAACACGTGTGAATGGTAGCCCCCAAATTTGGCACAGAGCAAGAGTAGACTGTTTGCTACCTTGATACCAAATTTGGTGCTGATCTGAGGTCCAGTTTCAAAGTTAATATTTTTGGGAGGGCACCCCTGTTTTTTGACTTGGCTTATGGAATGCTGAATTGGGCTGTTGCACAATATCCTGTGCACCAATAATGAACACTAAACTATAGCCCCTTCAGTTTTCAAAACTCTTTTTAAGGTAGAAAGTAAATGAATATTTAAAAAAATGTGAGTGACAATGGGCAGTACAAATCTTTATCAACCAGGATTTAAAGGAGGTTTAAACAGCAACGGAAGTTTCCTGTTGACAAGTCAGTAGATGTTTAACAAATTGTAATGTCCAGAGCATCCCTTTTATTTATTTAAAAGGTTTATTAGTGATTCATAGCTCTTCGAGTGGCATATAGATTAAAACATAAAAATATAATAAACAAGGCAAGAAATGCAGGGGAACAATTGAAAAGGCTGTCTCCAGTCACCACCTGCTATAACTCAAATTGGCAAGGTAGCACAGAGCAGGGCCACTGAGGCCAGTTTTAATGGCTTTGCTGGTTTTTGTGGAAGTAGGCAATTCAGGTACCCTGATCCCAAACTATCCAGGGCTTTTCTGTATTAGCTACATAATTAGCTATGTTTAGCATAGTAAATTGCAACTAGAGTAGACCCCTGGAATCAGTGAAGATTTTGGTGAGTCAACTGCTCTGTAATTTCATTGTTTTGGTGGGCCCACTCACTATGCTAAACAATGAGATTGCAGTTGAAAACTAGCATTTTGAATTGTGCTGGGGAATGCCAAGAAAACCTATCTTGGTTACCTGTTGGGCTGCCTTCCCCCCCCCCTTTTTGACAGCAAGTGCAGATGTCAAAGGCAGCCCCCACCTGCACTGCAGTAGTCTAAATGAGATATTACCAGCTGCCATAACAATTTTCATCAAAAAGGGAAAAAAAAGTCCTATACTGTAGCTAATGGTTAATGCCAGCATTTAGAAAAGTAATAAAATAATGGTTTGGTTTTATCAATATGACAGTCTGTCTCACTTTCTGCTTTTAATATGTCTCAATGCTTTTCTTTCTTTCTTTTTTTTTGGTAGGAACTAGGACAAGGATGTGGAAGCAACATGATGGGCTAAGAAGACATATCAAAAGTGATTACAAGGAGAACACAGCAAGAGACACGAAACTAGGGGAATCAAAAACAGTGATTTGAGTGACATATCTCACTTGAGATTAAATCTTACTTTGTACAGATTTTAATTTATTTAGCAGGAGAGGAGAAGGAATTTTTGCGCCTTCTCTCTCCGTTTCTCCCTTGTCTGTGGTAGTACTTTACTTCTTGGGAACACTTACAGTATTAGGATGTTCCTTCACTAAGCATTTGCAATAGAAGTATCTGAGTTTGCAAACAAACATTTTAATGCGCACCATCTAGACTATCCATTTGAATGTAGAAATAATTTTTTACTGCTCACATCTATACTATAGCTTATCATTCACCAGTTCCAGTGTTTTATTGGAAATCTCATTAAATTTTATCGATATTGTTTGTTATCTATTTTTCAACATGTTTCCATGAAATTCATACCTTGCAACAGAGATGTGAGAAAGATTGGTGATTTCCATTATAGAAGCTACAAACCTTCATGTCTTTTGTATTAAATTAGTGTGCAAATTCTGGTACATGCTTCAGAATGAATGCTGTGCTGACAGTGGGGTGTGTGTGTCTAACTCAGGGATCTCCTATGGGGATCCCCTTTCTTTCATGTACAGCTGTGGATCTGCACTAGGGAAGTGGGAATAGTAGATTATACCACTGTATTTCATGCCCTACTAGGTAGGTTTTATATATATTATCAACCCTTCCTTGTTTTCCCCTTCAAAGTCCACTCCTGTTAATATTTACTCCGACCAAGATGTTGAGTCTTTTCATTCATATTTGTTTTTCTCATTTTCCACTGAAAATTTTCGAGATAAGATAATGGAAGTATTTTCCCCTAAGTAAAACAGTAGCTAGTGTTTCATGTTAAACCTTTTATCTGACTTCCTGGATGACTTGAATGTAAAAATATGTCTTTGTGCTATTAGTCTTTCTACAGTCTCCTCTCTCTTCCTTTGTATATGTATATTAGATAGGTTAACAGTGCTAATTGTAAATAAAGGTTTATTAGCTGTAAACTAAAAATGTCATCGTATATTCATATCTCTGTGGCATCTACAGTTGCTCTGCTCTAATCTTTACTTGATACTCAGTGTGTAAAATTTACTTTGAACCTAAATGTTTCCGGCTTCTGATACAGGATAGAAATAGATGAGATAACAGCTTTGTGGTCAGAAACTGAGCTGTCTTGAGGAGTAAAGAATGTCTGATTATCTTCCAACTTCATTCTGCAGATTTGCAGCACTTACGTGGTTTTGTGATGATTGGCCATTGTTCGATAAAACTGTGACTTTGCATTTTGATTGTGCAAACACAACAGCTGTGAACAACGTTTCTCTGTAGGGATACAATGGAGCTGCTACTTGTCTGTGTCTGTCCATAGGCATGACAGTTTCAAGCTCAGAGGATGGAATGTAGAATGGGATGGGCAAATTGCAGCCCTCTGGTGTTGTTGGACTGCAGCTACCATCAACTGAAACAAACACAGCCAGTGGGGAAGAATGCTGAGAATTGCAGTTGAACAACCTCCAAAGGATTGTAGATGCCCATGTCAGATGTAAAATCATTGCACTTATTTAGGTTAATCGAAAACGATGTCCACTAATTCCTGAGGGTAGCAGCATCCGGACTTAAGCTTTCTTCTTACCAACAAATCAACACTATGGTGCGTAGCCCCAAAGTTGTACTTTAAAAAGGCAATAAGAGGCAAGTATGACTTTTAAAGTTGATGCCCATATGGGAAGAAATGTATTTATTATATGTAGAATTATTTTATCTTCTTCATATTTAATTTTTTTTTTTAAAGTTTGAGAAAATAAAAAAGAGGCTTCTTTGATGCTTTTTTCGTAGAGCCTGGATGAGCTTCCCAAGGAGAATATTCCGTACCTGAGGGCAGGAGTTGGATCCAGTTCTGTTCTGTTCCTTCTATCATTAAAATTCCTTTCCAGGCCGTGCTCTTGGGTTCCCTTTTAATACACAAGAACCAGGGCAGATTATCATTTTGCTTACTGATATAAAAAAGATTGTCACCATTGTCCACTTGGAAAAGATACTATATTTAACAAAAAAAACTTTTGTATTTAGCATGGAGTTTTCCAACTTCACTATAACCCTAACGAATATTCATCTAGAAATGTGACATGAAGTGGAACAAAGCTTACCTCCTCTTGAGTAGGCTGGCTTTCTGGATCCTCAGAGTTATAATTCAGGGGGAAACCTATTCACAGGGCTTGAAAAATGCACTCGTCTGTGATGAGTGAAAAATGCTGCTCGACGAATCACATCTCCCTCCCTGCCTGCCTCCTTCTCCTCCGCCTGTCTCTCCCTCTAATCCTGCAGTCCTCCCCTCCCATTGCAAAAGGAAAACTGCCTTCTTCTTGCGAGAAGAGAGTTTGAGCGGCACATAGAGATATACCTCTGCAGGAGAATGTAGAGTAGTCCCATGCTGGAGAATATGGAGATTCCCTGCTCCCAATTTCAACTGAACAAGGACACATCCTGGGGTGGGAGGGAACCATGGCTCCTTAAGAGGCCAGGCGCTTTTGCTTTCAGTTTTATTTTTGCTGGGGACATTCAAATGAAAGGCATTCAAAATACAAGCTTCATGACCCCACAGGCACGCAGGTAATAAAGCAACCCAAGTCTGAGGGTATAAATCAGTGATTCCCAATCTTGGGTCACCCAGGTGTCCTTGGACTGGTTCTTGTGTTGGCCAACTGCTGGTGAAGACTTCTGGGAATTGCAGTCCAAGAACAAGTGCCTAGTTTAAATTTGTTAACATAAATTGCAAGGCTATAGTCCGGTCTTGGCCCACTTGTCTAGGCCGTTTTGGCATTTGAAAGATGAACGAAAATGGCCAACGCTTGCTGGAGTTTTGCTGTTATTATGGTCTTTACATCAGCAACACATTCTTTAATACGAAGCCTCAACACAGAGTTTCCTGGAGACATCCAAGATCCAAGCATTGGCATCAGCTCAATTTGATCCTCACTAGACGTTCTAGCCTTCCTAGTATTACGATCACACGCAGCTACCAGAGTGCTGATTGCGATACTGATCACTCCCTGGTGTGTAGTAGAGTAAAACTGCGAACAAAGAGATTATATCACACGAAAAAGGAAGGAAGACCACGTATTGACATCAGCAAGACTTGCGATCAAAGAAAAGTGGAGGAATTTGCCCAAGCGCTTGAGGAAACCCTTCCAGGCCCGGCTGATGCAAATGCACCTGAACGATGGGAACATTTTAAGAACGCTGTGTATAACACCGCCTTGTCCACATTTGGTAAGAAGACCAAAAAGACGGCCGACTGGTTCGAAGCCCATTCGGAGGAGTTGATGCCAGCCATCGAGGATAAGAGGAGAGCTCTAGCAGCATACAAAGCCTGTCCTAGCAAGTACAACTTGCAAGCTCTTCGAGCTGCTCGTAGCCAAGTCCAACAGGCTACCAGGAGATGTTCCAACGATTATTGGCTTCAGCTCTGCTCTCAGATACAGATAGCAGCGGACACAGGTAACATCAAAGGAATGTATGACGGTATCAGGCAGGCTTTAGGTCCAATACAGAAGAAATCTGCTCCCTTGAAGTCCGCTACAGGCGTGATCATCCAGGACCGAGCACAGCAGATGGACCGCTGGGTGCAACACTACTCTGAGCTGTATTCCAGAGAGAATGTAGTAACCGAAGAAGCATTAAATAACATTGAGTGCCTGCCTGTCTTGGAAGAGTTGGACAGCGAACCAACCTTAGCAGAAATAAAAGCGGCCTTGGATTCCCTCGCCTCCGGCAAGGCACCTGGAAAGGATAACATCCCTGCTGAAGTGCTGTAAAGAGACCATCACTACCGAACTGTATGAAATCTTTTGTCTTTGCTGGAGGGAAGGTGGAGTACCACAGGACATGAAGGATGCAAACATCGTCACATTGTACAAGAACAAAGGAGACGGGCGACTGCAATAACTACCGTGGCATCTCTCTTCTCAGCGTTGTAGGGAAGCTGCTTGCCCGTGTTGTGCTGAAGAGGCTCCAGGTGCTCGCAGACAGAGTCTATCCAGAATCACAGTGTGGATTTCGAGCTAATAGATCCACCACTGACATGGTATTCTCCCTCAGACAGTTGCAGGAGAAATGCAGGGAACAACAACAGCCACTCTTTGTCGCCTTCATAGATCTCACAAAGGCCTTTGATTTGGTTAGCAGGGATGGCCTTTTTAAAATACTTCCCAAGATTGGATGTCCACCTCGACTCCTTAACATCATCAGGTCCTTCCATGAGGGAATGAAGGGCACTGTAGTTTTTGATGGTTCAACATCAGATCCCTTTGACATCCGAAGCGGAGTGAAACAGGGCTGTGTCCTCGCACCAACCCTTTTTGGGATCTTTTTTGCTGTCATGCTGAAGCACGCCTTTGGAACTGCAACAGAAGGTGTCTATCTCCGGACTAGATCAGACGGAAAGCTCTTTAATCTCTCTAGATTGAGAGCGAAGACCAAAGTCCAGCTGAAATGCATGCGGGCTTTCCTCTTCGCCGATGATGCAGCCATTGTTGCCCACTCTGCTCAAGACCTCCAACAACTCATGAATTGTTTTAGCAAGGCCTGCCAAGACTTTGGACTAACAATCAGCCTGAAGAAAACACAAGTCATGGGCCAGGGCGTGGACTCACCTCCCTCTATTACCATCTCCACACAAGAATTGGAGGTTGTTCATGACTTTGTGTACCTTGGCTCAACGATCTCTGACACTCTCTCTCTAGATGTCGAGCTGGATAAACGCATTGGCAAAGCAGCTACCATGTTCTCTAGACTCACGAAGAGAGTATGGCTCAATAAGAAGCTGACGACATATACCAAGATCCAGGTCTATAGAGCCTGCGTCCTGAGCACACTCCTGTACTGCAGTGAGTCCTGGACCCTTTGTGCACGGCAGGAGAGGAAGCTGAACACCTTCCATATGCGTTGCCTCCGACGCATTTTTGGTATCACCTGGCAGGACAAAGTTCCAAATAGAGTAGTCCTAGAACGAGCTGGAATCTTTAGCATGTATACATTACTGAAACAGCGACGTCTACGTTGGCTTGGGCATGTCGTGAGAATGGCTGATGGTCGGATTCCAAAAGATCTCCTGTATGGAGAATTAGTGGAGGGAAATCGCCCCAGAGGGAGACCACAGCTGCGATACAAGGACATCTGCAAGCGGGATCTGAAGGCCTTAGGAATGGACCTCAACAGATGGGAAACCCTGACATCTGAGCGTTCAGCCTGGAGGCAGGCGTTGCATCACGGCCTCTCCCATTTTGAAGAGACCCTTGTCCAGCAGACCGAGGCAAAGAGGCAGTCACGGAAGCAGCAAAATCAGGGAGCTGGACGGGACAGATTGTATTTGTCTTCAGTGTGGAAGGGATTGTCACTCTCGAATTGGCCTTCTCAGCCACACTAGACGCTGTTCCAAGTCCTCCATACAGAGCACGTTACCATAGTCTTTCGAGACTGAAGGATGCCTAATACTAGTCCGGTCATGCTGACTGGTGAAATTTTTGACTGACTGGTGAGACATTCTAAAAATTTTCAAGCCCTGCTTATTCAGGAAAAGCAGGGCTTCAGTTCAGCCTTATAAGCAAAATGCCATCTTCCTCAAACACTCCTAGTTTAAATGCAGGAGATTAGTAGTAGAGACAAGATAATAGGAATCTGTTCATATAGCTTTTGGCAAGCCAGGACATTTTTATCCCAGGAAGAAACATGGTGATCATTAAGTAGATTGCATCTACACCCCAAACTAGCTTTCTAGATTATATATAGACCTATGACATCTTGCTGCCTGAGGCGGAGGAGAAGGTGCTACATATACACAAAACGTGATTTTGGCAGCTGAGGCAGAAAATCCCACAAGTATTGCCTTCTGTTCCTGTCAGCAAAAGTGACTACAATAATAATTTAATAATTGCCAACTTCTTAACTACCTATTAACGATACCCAACACCTGCTATTAAGGGAACCTAATAGTAGGCTGGGTGCTGTCTGTGAACTGGGGTAACATAGGCTTAAAACCAGATTTACTACAATTTGGTCCATGCAATGACCATCTTGTGTAAGCATTCTCCTACATTTATGTAACAGTATGATGGGGCGAGATGTATTCTAACTAACCTGAGTTTGAGGATGACTAACCCCAGCAAGCTTCAGAGAGATATTGTAAAGAGAAAGGGAATAAAAGTAAATTGTGAAGGTGGTGGAGGAGGAGAATTCAAGGCAATGGTACAAGAATGCCATTGACAAAGCTAAGATCTGAGGGGAAATGAGGTAACAAGTGATTTGGGAAATAGTTCACCGAGAGCTAGCCTTGAAAATTGAACAAAGCTTCTGAAAGATGAAAATCGCAATAATAGTGATATTTTTTAAAGGCTTGCATAATTTGGTGGATAATCTTGATCAGGAATTTCCAAATTCTGTTCCAAGGTAATTCAAATCAGCACAGAATTATACAGTCTGAATAAATTATCCTGTTTGTTTATATTGGTTCTGTTATCATTTTGCTAGTACTGATGTTGGGAGGAAGCATCTACTTGTGGTGTTTCATCCATTATGGCAAAGTGGGGCATCCCCCTCCTGATTCAGGCAACATGTAGCCATCCCATTCTTGCTGTTTCCTTAACTAGAGTCAGAGGTCCTTTCTGTCGTGTTTCAGTGCTTGCCCCTCCTATATGTGTGTGAGAAAGAATGCATTCCTATGTGTTTGTGTCTATGAATGCTCACTTTTGTCCCTGGGTGTGTACACCATTGGCAATTGTGTCTTCTGCTCCACCAAACTACAACAAGCACCAGTCACCAGTGGCAGCCATCTCATCCTTGTCAGTTTTTCATAACTCTCATGTCAGTCCCCACAGAATTAAAAACATAGTAAGTTAAACATTAAAAAACAATTAAACTATATGCTAATTAAAATACAATTGAATAATTAAAAGTAAGTAAACATGAAAAAACTATCTTCATTTTAAAAAGGCATTCAAGGACTCAATCATGATGGTTAAAAGCTTGCCTAAAAAGATGGGTCTTCAGCTGTCAGCAGAAGGATAAAAGGGAGGGGGCCAGCCTGATTTCCCAAGGGAGAGCATTCTATAACCTGGGAGCTGCCACAGAGAAGGCCCTCCCTAGTGTCCCCATCAACCATACCTCTGCTGGCAATGGTACCGAGAGGAGGGCCTCCTATGACAATCCTGAGCTCCAGGAAGGCTCATATGGCAAGATACAGTCCTTCATGTAGCCTGGAAAATATAAAGAGAAAAACAGCCTTTATTTATTTAATATTTAAAATACATAGAATAAATACTCATAAGAAAGTGTGGTGTGATCACAATACCTCATACGTCCTCAAAAAAGAAACTTTCTGTGACTGGGTATAATCTCATAATTGAAGTTACCAGTCCTTCATACTGCCAATAGCATTGTTAGCGAAATGCTTCAGAATGTATGTTTTTGCAGTTAAGAGTTTGGCTTGGCTATGATGCCAACAACCCTCATTCAGTCATTGCCATTTGACAAATTGACTGGATAGGGAAATCAAAGGCCAGAGGTTTGTTTGTGTTGTGTTTTTTTTTTTTTTTGTTATATTTTTACCCCTCCTTTCTCTTTAAGAAGAACCCAAGGTGATTTACATCATTAAAAGATAATATTTAAAACTAAAAACAGTGAGTATACAAATACTAAAAAGAATTAAATAAATACCACACTAAAAGACAGTAAACAAAAGCAACACCATAAACACATTCAAAGCAGTAAGGCACATTATATTGTATATATATTGTACATATAGTGAAATGTGAAATTCGACTATCAGTGGTAAATTAACCTGTGAACTGAAACTTAGAAAAGGATTATTAAAAGAAAATAGTTTCAATGAGATTTGGAATGTCTTTTTAATACATTTATTTAGTAAACATAAAAGTTATACAACACATGGTATAAAATAAAATAGAATGAAATTTTTAAATGGGGGGAGAGAGACCAAGGGTGGTAGGTAACACTATACACTTGAGCGATGAATGCATTTTGTTTTATGGTTTTGTTATTATGTAATGTTTAAAGTATAGTTTTTTTCGTTATGTTGTTTATATTTTAATTTTTTAAAAAAGCAGGCACATCCATTCCTTTAAAAAACCCACTTAGTCATTAAGGGAAAGCTTTTCTGAAGAGAAAGGTCTTCACCTGGTTGGCGCAGCCAACATGACTGTGGTACTGCCAGAGATGCCACAGTCCTCCTGGACCACCTGTTGGCTGGGGATTGGAGGTACAGCATTGTGCTGGCTTCAGTCCTTTCTCGATGACCAGTGTAAGATAGTTTCAGCTTGGGAATGCTGTTTCATCTCCAGAGGTCCTACAATGTGGTATCCCACAGGGGTCGATCATCCCCCCATTGCTGCTTAGCATCTATGTGACGCCGCTGCGGGAGGTCATTTGGAGATTTGGAGTGTGCTGTCATCAGTATACTGATGACACAGAACTATCTCTCCTTTTCCTCTTCAGCAGGGGAAGCTCTACAGACCTTGGAGTGCTGCCTGACAATGGTTATGGACTGTACGAAGGCTAGTAGGTTGAAGCTGAATCCTGAGAAGACAGAGATCTTGTTAGGAGAGCATCCTGATTGGTTACGGGATTTGCTGCCTGGCCTGTATGGGATCACACTCCCCCTGAAGGATCAGGTCCATAATTTGGGTCTGCTTCTGGACCTGGTCTTCTCAATGGAACATCAGATCTCATCTGTGGCCAGATCTGCCTTCTTCCAACTTAGGCAGATTGCTCACCTTCACCCTTGTCTTGACAGAAAGTTCCAAATAACACTGGTTCATGCTCTGGTAATCTTGAAGATTGACTATTGCAATGGTCTCCCCTTGAAGGCAGTTTAGAAGCTACAGCAAGTGCAGCCAGGCTGGACTCAAGAACTTCAAAATATGACCATATTTCACCTGTTCTGGCCAGTTTATACTGGCTGTATATACTGCCAGAGCACACCAGGCCCTCCTGTCTTCCACTGCCTCCCGGAGTTGGGTCAAATTCATGTTGGTAGCTTCGATGACACATTAATACATAGAATGTACTCCACAAGGAACAGTTCATTTGTTAACTTCTGGGTTGCAGCAGAAGCAGCTCTAGTGACAAAATAGAAGAGTTATTCTGAACATGTTCAAATGACAAGTCTGAGAACTAGGGGATGAACCCCAAAACCTGTGTTTCAGGGCCAAAGCCTGACAGCTGCATGAATGTCTGTTCCCTCCTAATGCCCATCCCACCCTCTATTCCCTTCCCATCACAGAATAAGGGAGTTGGAAGGGTCTATAAGACTGTCAGGACCAACCACAGGAATCCAAATCAAAGTATATCCGACCGATAGTGGTCTAATTTTCTCTTGAATGCCTCCAGCATTGAAGTACTCACCACCTCCTGAGGTAATTGGATCCATTGTTGTACTGCTCTAACAGGAGTTTTCCCCTGATATTTAGCTGAAATCTGTCTTCCTGTAGCTTTAGCCCATTATTAGATGTCCTGCAATCTTTGGAATGATTGAGAACAGATCCTGCCCTTCTTCTGTATGACATTATTTCAAGTATTTGAAGAGTGGTATCATATCTCTCTTCAGCCTTCTTTTTTCCAAAGCTAAACATGCTCAGTTCTTTCAGTTTTTCCTCATAAGGCCTGATTTCCAATTCCCCAGTCATCCTTATTGCCCTTGTCTGACCTTGTTCCCATTTGTCTGAATCTTTCTTAAAGTGCAGTGTCCAGACTGAACACAGTACTGGATGCTGCACTCTACTTCCTGGTTGTCAGCTTCCCTTCCCCAGCAAAAGCTTACCTCCATTTTTCCAGCCTGTGTGTTAAGAACAGCATAGTCTTTCCTCCAAGCCATATAAAAGGTCAAAGTGACTCTTCTTAGGCTTCACAAAACATGTAGAGCCTGTTAACATTCTGCTACTTCACATTTCTCTTCATTAGGCTGGGAATGTGAAGCACCTCAGTCAAGGGTTGGGGAAAGCATTGTACAGTAATTAGATGACAAGTAAGAGGTGGCCAGCAACAGCAAGCTTTGGGCCAGTATTCATATACAGTGTTGTTTGTGTTCTGTAGCCCACAATTTTTCCAAGCAGAAGGCTCCTGTTGAATGTCTCTGTGATCAATGTATTCCTACTTTAAAGACATACAGTAGTTGTAGAAGGGATAGCTGTGATTGCTTCTGTGCAAGCATTAGAGGAAGAAGCAAAACAGAAAAAAAAGTGGGGGGAAAAAAGACAGAAGCGTGGTGGCACCTCAAAGACAAACTTTTATATTTTTTTAATGTGAGCTTTCCTGGACAAGTCCACTTACTTTAAAGATATTCACACACTATTGGGGTTTTTTTGTAAAAAAAAAAAAAATGAAATACAGATTTCAAAATACTTCTACTGAACTTAGGAAACTGGCAGTTCGCAGTTTTAACAAATGTTTTTTCTAAAAAAAATCCATTCTTCATTTAAACTTGTAAAGGCAGATCAACTCTTGTTTACGTTCTGACATGTGCATACACTTAATCCCCACTGATCCCATGCAGCCATATTAAAAGGAATGGAAAGAATGTTCAAATTATCCAGATCCTTTTAATATCATTTTTCTGAAAGCCAGTTAGAGTAAGTCTCTGAGGCAGTTCTCAGATACTTTTGATCATGACATCTTAAATACCTGAAGGTTGATGGGTAATAAATGACTCATCCTCCCGGCTGTGTGAGAAGGAGGCAATGTCTTCTTCTGTGTGGGTTGTTTGGTGTCTTCACTAGTCTGATCTTTGTATAGCTGGCATTTGCATTTGACGCAGATTTCTTGACTATTGAAAGATATTTGACTTCTGAACTTCAATTCTGAGTCCCAGATCGGAGTTTCCTAGAATTCCAGACTGGAACTGGCTCAACATCTTTGACATAAAGTGCTGGTATGTTCTTTAACAAGCCTTGCACAAGCTGAAGGCTTAATATGTGAACAAAAGATCAGAATAGTGCTCCACAGGAGTGTACACGTAATGAAAAGACTATTAAAAGGTTATGCAAATACCTGGAAACTATGTATTTTAAGTTTCTATTTCTGTCCATTAATATGCTCATCCTCCTTCTTGCTTTCTCTCTCCTTGTCTCTTCCAGAGAAGGTGAGGGTTATTGGAAGCTTGTATATAAATCACACGCTAGCAAGGTGATGCTCAAAATCCTACAAGGTAGGCTTCAGCAGTATGTAGACCGAGAACTCCCAGAAGTACAAGCTGGATTTCGAAGGGGCAGAGGAACTAGAGACCAAATTGCTAACATGCGCTGGATTATGGAGAAAGCCAGAGAGTTCCAGAAAAACATCTACTTCTGCTTCATTGACTACGCAAAAGCCTTTGACTGTGTGGACCACAGCAAACTATGGCAAGTTCTTAAAGAAATGGGAGTGCCTGACCACCTTATCCATCTCCTGAGAAATCTATATGTGGGACAGGAAGCAACAGTTAGAACTGGATATGGAACAACTGATTGGTTCAAAATTGGGAAAGGAGTACGACAAGGCTGTATATTGTCCCCCTGCTTATTTAACTTATATGCAGAATACATCATGCGAAAGGCTGGACTGGATGAATCCCAAGCCGGAATTAAGATTGCCGGAAGAAATATCAACAACCTCAGATATGCAGATGATACCACTCTGATGGCAGAAAGTGAGGAGGAATTAAAGAACCTCTTAATGAGAGTGAAAGAGGAGAGCGCAAAAAATGGTCTGAAGCTCAACATCAAAAAAACTAAGATCATGGCCACGGGCCCCATCACCTCCTGGCAAGTAGAAGGGGAAGATATGGAGGCAGTGACAGAGTTTACCTTCCTGGGCTCCACGATCACTGCAGATGGTGACAGCAGCCACGAAATTAAAAGACGCCTGCTTCTTGGGAGGAAAGTGATGACAAACCTAGACAGCATCTTAAAAAGCAGAGACATCACCTTGCCGACAAAGGTCCGCATAGTCAAAGCTATGGTTTTTCCAGTAGTGATGTATGGAAGTGAGAGCTGGACCATAAAGAAGGCTGACCGCCGAAGAATTGATGCTTTTGAATTGTGGTGCTGGAGGAGACTCTTGAGAGTCCCCTGGACTGCAAGGAGAACAAACCTATCCATTTTGAAGGAAATCAACCCTGAGTGTTCACTGGAAGGACAGATCCTGAAGCTGAGGCTCCAATACTTTGGCCATCTCATGAGAAGAGAAGACTCCCTGGAAAAGACCCTGATGTTGGGAAAGTGTGAAGGCAAGAGGAGAAGGGGACGACAGAGGACGAGATGGTTGGACAGTGTCATCGAAGCGACCAACATGAATTTGACCCAACTTCGGGAGGCAGTGGAAGGCAGGAGGGCCTGGCGTGCTCTGGTCCATGGGGTCACGAAGAGTCGGACACGACTAAACGACTAAACAACAACAACATATAAATCACAAAAAGGAGTCCTTTGCAGATAATTGGTAGTGATTTGTACTGTACGTTTGCAAAATTAAGTGTATACTTCTTTGTACAAACTGGAACTCAATTCTAGCCACCATCTAAATCACATCCGGGCCATACATGTTATTTGGTATGTATGTATGTATGTATGTATGTATGTATGTATGATGATGATGATGATGATGATTTATTAGACTTAGATACCGCACAGCAATCAAGTTCTGTGCACTTTGCGTGAACTAACCTTCACATTCCAGCAGCCTTAGGATGCTGAGGGGTAGGAGAAAGGAAAGCTCTCACTTCTGAGCATCACCAAGATTGCTTTATTTCAGCCCCATTAGTGGCAGGGAACAACTATTTCATCAGGATGGCTGTATGGGGAGGTGGTTAAAACCTTCCCTGCTACCAGATATTTTCAATGAGACTACTGTTCTGGCACTAGCTAATAGCAGTGCCAAAACAGCACTCTTCCCCACCACCCAATGGATCACCCCAGTTCGTCAGGAGCAGTCCCAGTTTCTTTCCCGTTGAGTCATGTACAGTGGTGCCTTGAGTTACGAACTTAATCCGTTCCAGAAGATGGTCGTAACTCAAGTTGGTCGTAACTCAAAGCACCATTTCCCATAGGAATGCATTGAAACATGATTAATCCATTCTGGCCGTTTTTTGGTTGTATCTCAAGGCGCCGGTCGCAAGTCAAAGCATTCGTTCCCATAGGAACTAATGCAAAAGCGGTTAATCCGTCCACTAGGGGGAGACTTCTTTTTTAAAAAAACCCTAAGATGACTTAGGTTTAAAAAGGGGCAGGAAAGGAGGGAGGGAGGGAAGGAACAATGGGGAAAAGAGGAAAGAAAGAAGGTCATCACTGGGGCACACAGACCCCTCAGACAAAGGTTTGTGCTTTTAGGCACAAAAAGAGAGAGGATAGAGAGAGAGAAAAGACAATGGGGGGGGGGAAGACTTTGGAGTCTAAAACACCTTTTAAACCAAACACGTTTTAAACCAAAAGAGAGATTTCCACCCCCACTTAAAAACACACTAAAAAATACACTGCAAGAGCCATCAAAGCACAGAAACATACCCCCCCCCCCAAGAATCAAACAAACCCATTCCAGCAGGGACTAAAAAACACATTGCAAGACCCATCACAGCATCGAAACATAACCCCACCACCCAGCCCAAAACCACGCTGCAAAACCCACCCAGAACAGGCTGTTTTTAAAAAGCAAAAAGCAGCACCTTACCAGGCAGTCCGAAGCCTCCTCCGAACGCACACTCTCTAACCGCTGGGGCGAAACAGCTACAAAGAAGCAGCCTCTTCGCCACCAACGGTTAGCAGTTTGAATTCCCCGCCTTTTTCCCTGCCTTTTTTCCGATCGTAACTCGAAGCTCCAGTCGCAAGTCGAAGCAAAATTTTGAGGCTGAAGCTGGTCGTAACTCAAATTGGTCTCAAGTCAGGATGTTCGTAAGTTGAGGCACTACTGTACAGTGGTGCCTTGACTTACGAACTTAATTGGTTCAGGAAGATGGTCATAACTCGAAATGGTCATAAGTCGAAGCACCATTTCCCATTGGAATGCATTGAAATGCAATTAATCTGTTCCGGCAGAAGAAGAAAATCACACAAAAAAATATCACTGCAAGACCAGTCGGAAACGCGATTAATCCCTTCCAGCCGAAGGGGGGGGGGGGGGGGGAGAAAAGCAATCAACCGTGCAAGGCCCATTGCAAATGCAAACAAGACAAAGCAAAAAGCAATCAAGCATGAAAGACCTAATGCAAAGAAAACAAACCAAAAACCAATCAACCGTGCAAGACCCATTGCAAATGCAAACAAGACAAAGCAAAAAGCAATCAAGCGTGCAAGACCTAATGTAAAGAAAACAAATCAAAAACCAAACAACCGTGCAAGACCCATTGCAAATGCAAACAAGACAAAGCAAAAAGCAATCAAGCAGATCGTGCAAGATCGGAAATGGGGGGGGGAACTAAAAAGCAAACAAACTCCCCAAGACCCATCGGAAATGGGGGGAAAATCCAAAAAGCAACCAAACCCCCCAAGACCCATCGGAAATGGGGGGGAAAAAATCCAAAAAGCAAGGAAACCCCCCAAGACCCATCGGAAATGGGGGAAAAAATCCAAAAAGCAAGGAAACCCCCCAAGACCCATCGGAAATGGGGGAGGGGAGAATCCAAAAAGCAACCAAACCCCCCAAGACCCATCACAGCACAGAAACATAACCCCCCCAGCTCAAAACCACGCTGCAAAAACACCCAGAACAGTTTTTTAAAAGCAGGAAACAGCACCTTACCTTACAAGGCAGCCCGAAGCCTCCCTGCAAACACACACACATGCTCTCAGAAGCAGAAGGAGGCAGTCCCAAGCCTCCGATGACGACGCACACTCTCTAACTGCTGGGACGAAAGAGCTACAAAGAAGCAGCCTCGCCACCTACAGTTAGAAATTTGAATTTCCCACCTTTTTTCCCTGCCTTTTTCTGTTCATAAGTGGAAGCTCTGGTCGCAAGTAGAAGCAAAATTTTGCGGCCGGAGCTGGTCGTAATTCGAAATGGTCATAAGTAGGGGCGTTCGTAAGTCGAGGCACCACTGTATATCAACTTCTCCACTGTATTGTGACACATGAGAAGTCAGAAGTTGGAAAAGTTATGTTTTAGGACTACAGCTCCCATTGGTCATGCTGGCTAGGATGGTTTTGGGGTCTGTAGTACATATATTTTCCCAGCTAGAGCAGGTCCTGCTGTCTGAAGCAAAGGAAGATGGAGGAATGACTTTAGTAACATGCAGGCTTAAAAAAACAAAACAAAAAACAACAGTAAAACCAAAAACAAAGATGTACTATTGCATTGTCTAGCATGTTGATCACATGCACAATTGCACAGTGGTGATGACATAAGTCTTTCCTCCCTTCTAACCAACAGACTCTGCTATGCAGCCAATGCCACAGTGATTACAAAATTAGGTGCATGGCTGGTCACATACCCAAAGAACCAATCACTACACAATTACTTTGCACTCATAGTTTTTCACCAGTTGATCTTTGGCCAATGAAATCAATGAATCTTGAGATGTGTCTCTCCATCAATGGAAGTTCTTCCCTTGCTTCTGAAACACCATAAAGAACAAATCAAGACTCTTCAGAAGCTTCTGATGCTAGTGAGTAAGAAACACAATCATGCTAAATAGTGCTTTAAGAAGATTCTGAAGTAGAGGAAAGATTTCTCTTGATAAAGAGATCATCTTCAAAATGTTGGAGGATGACCTTAGAAGGAACAAATAGATGGGAGAAACCATCTCCCTCCAATTCAGCAGCAGATTTGATGCAACATATTCAAAATTCCTAAATGTGAGCTATAACCTAGTGACAACAGCAGCTCAGAAAATGTTGTGGTTTTTTTGTTTTTGTTTTTTGTTTTTGTTGTTGTTGTTTTTCCTGATAACCAGGTCCAGAATCCCTCAGCTAACTGGCCATGCTAGCTAGGGAATTCCAGGACCTACAGTCCAGAAAGTGACTTCTCTACAAATGGTAAAAGCCATGAAAAACAAAGCTGTTCTTTTGAGCCCAAGCCTGCCCAAAACGTCTTGTGCATGTTGTAAGAAGGGAAGCAGGGGACCAAGAGTGTTGTAATCTAAAGCAGGATATAGGAAATGTTTGCTGCTTGGACCACAACACCCAGAATTCCTCAGTCAGCATGGCCAGTGGCTAGAATTGTGGAAGTTGTAGTCTGAAAAAAGCAAAGGTTTTCCATTTCTGCAAACAGCCTACTGTCCCTGCGATTCATTTTCCTCTGATTCATTTCTCTGGCTCAGGATTGACAGCAAGGCCAGGACCTCTAGTGTCAACATTTCCCATCCCGTATCAAACTGCATAAATCTTCATCTGATACTCCATAGTGTCTGGCAATTTTAATTCACTACATGCATCAAACAGATTGTGGATATTGTACAGAATGTCCCAGTAGCCTATATAACAAAGAATCCATGTGGTTGTAATGGTGAATGATCCATTTTATTTCACAGCAGTTTGGTTTTTTGTGAGAAAATACCCATTAAGATCATTGCTTTGACTTGAATTTCCCTGCAATTATGAGGGCTTTAAGCTTAATGTAGCATGAATATTGTCTAGTTAAGTAAAACCAACTGCCTCTTATTTATCATAGTGGCATTAGTAAGCTTTGTTAGACTAGATTTACGAAGGCTGTCATTCTTACCCATTGAATGTTTCTCCATTCCTATTTGACCGAGGAAACAGATACCAGGAAATTGCAATGTGCTGGTTAGTTGTAAGTGCCAGTGGGACTAGGCCATAGATGTGCCATTAACATAGTTAATGTGTGTGCACGTGTGCAAAATTCTCATATTTTCTCTCTCTCCTTCACCCCCACTTCTTCTTCTTCTTCTTCTTCTTTGTCCATATGTATGTTGGGGGAGAGGGACATAACCCATGTAATATGTTCCTCAGAACAAGACAAAATAGTCCTAGATAGACATTTAAAAGAACATTTATTAGACGTAGATGCATCTAAAAAGAATAGAGTTACTCCCTGCCATGTAGCATACCAAGTACCTCAATAAAATAAGAATGTCTGCAGACAATAGATTCACTGCAGACAGCTGATGCTGGTCATTTCTTTGCTTGACTTTAATGTGAATGCCAACAGCTAAAGTGGACCTACAGTTAAGCAGACTAAGACTGTGATCACATGGAAAATAGATTACTATTTGGACTGCTTATGAAATGGTCTGGTGTGATCTCCTTCCTGGCACTCACACAATACATAGGGAAATGTGCACTAACCTGGCCCCAATCTGTACCCAAGCTGGATCCTTTTGGGACCTAGCTGGAGCAATTCCATGACAGATGGAAGGGTCACATTAAGGGAGATTGCTCCTGTTAAAATGACCCTTTCCAGTGTGATCAGGCACACACCTTTGCAGCTGTCTGATTGCACACTAAGGCAGTTGCCTCAGCAGCAAATACTAGGAGATGACAGTAACGTAATGGAGGAGCAAGCATTGTCCCCCCAGACTAACTTTTTTTTTTGCTGTAGGCAGCAAAATAACAAGAAGGATATAGGATATACTGTGGATCCCAATGGCTATTTGAAGGATATACGTAGGTTGCAATGGCAACCTAAAATAGGATCATAGCATGTCATGAGTGCAGCTGAAGACCTGGAACCGGAAGGGTTAACTGTGGCTGAGGAGAATGCTGAACAATTAGAAACGCAAACACCTGAATCACCCCCAGATTCTCCTCCCCCAGTAGACAGGCTGAGGGCCAGGCTTCGGGGAAGACTTATGACAAAAAGGTCAGAAGATCGCTCGAAGGCTGCCCACAGAAACATCCGATCAACTAGCCCTGAGTACTGACAGGATGGAAAAGCTTCCAGCAGCTCAAGGGGCTGTTTTACTATATAAACAGCTCTTAGTCAGCTAGAAATCCGTGGAAGCAACAAGTCAAATCTCTGGCTTGCATCCACGCTCCTGACTACCTTGAACCTTGTTCCCTGGACCTTTGGCTTTGGACTCTGACCCCGGACTGTGTGATTTGGCTTTGGACCCTGACCTTGGATTACGGTTTGTGATTTGGCTTTGGTATTTTGGTATCGGCTCTGATCTTGCACTGGCTTATCGGACTCTGCTGTTGAAACCCCCGGGAACGTGACAGATTGCTTCCACCCCCACACTTCCCCCACAAAATGGAGGGAGAAGCAAGCGAAGGCTCAGGTACGCTGAATGCTGTGCTGGCTCAAATGCAATTTCTCACCCAAACAGTGGTACAGCTTCAGCAGCAACAGCTGCAATCCCAAGCCAACGCTGCTTCTCAGGTCAAGTGTCCTGTGCTTCCTCCTGAAAAGTTTGAAGGAAAAGTGGAGGAGTTTCCAGCATTCCTGGCACAGTATAAGCTGTATATTGAGCTGCGCGCCAGAGACTTTCCCACAGACAAAACCAAGGTATGCTTTATAATCAGTCTACTCAAGGGACAGGCAGCTAAATGGGCTACTCCTCTACTCCTTGCTTCTTCACCCCTGTTAACCAATTACCAGGGTTTTCTGGAACATATCTCAGCTGCTTTTGCTAACCCCTTGCAAGCTGCTACTACTAATAGAAAGATTTGGGCCCTGAAACAGGGTAAGGCTTCAGTCTCCCAGTATTCCACTGAATTCAGACTCTTGGCTCAAGATTTGCTCTGGAATGAAGCAGCTCTTATGGACCAATATATGGAAGGGTTGGCTGATGGGATCCTGGATGAGCTGGCACGTGTAGATCGACCCAATACGTTGCAAGAACTAATCACTCTATGCTTACGCATTGATGGCCGCCTGGAGAGCCGACGCCTAGCACAGGGCGGTTCCCGTCTCTTACAGCCACCCCTGACAACCCCCAATACTAGACCAGAGGATTCTGAACCTATGCAGTTGGGAGCGGCTCGGCCACGCCTCAGTCCTGAGGAAAAAACACGACGCCGCTCCCAGAATCTCTGCCTGTACTGTGGGGGAGCAGGACACTTTGCTTCTGGCTGTTTGGTTAAGCGGCGTAACCTCGGCTCCGTGAAACCACCGTCAGTAAAAGATTTGCCCCATGTCTGAATGGACCTTCAAACGTGGGGCACTTAGCTGGGTCTCCTGAACCATACCTTAACATCCCGGGTCCATTCCTTGTACCAGTAAAACTCTGCCTGCCGGATGGACGTTGCTTGTTTGTTCATGCCACGGTCAATTCTGGAGCCGATCGCTGTTTCATCGACACGGCTTTCGTGAAACAGCACCAGATCCCTGTACAGGATAAAGAGACCCCGACCCTAGTCGAATCCATAGACGGGCGTCTCCTCCGCTCCGGTCCTGTGACCCAGGAAACCCAACCGGTCATCCTCCAGGTTCAACGCCATCAGGAGCAACTACAGTTCAACGTTGCACGCATGCCCCGTTTTCCACTTATTCTGGGACTTTCCTGGCTCCGAACACACAACCCCCTAATGGACTGGACGCAAGGAGAGTTACGTTTCAGGGACCCGTGTCCGCATCTGGGTCCACCGGCTACCTTGGCTGCAGCAGGGTCAACAGACAGTTCCGTGATACCCTTGGATTATGAGGACTTTGCTGATGTCTTCGAGGAGAAGGGGGCTGACCAACTACCTCCGCACCGACCCTTTGATTGTGCTATCAATTTGGTGCCTGGGGCACCCCTTCCTGTGGCGCGGATTTACCCCATGTCGGAACCCGAACTCGCGGCCTTAAGGGCCTTTCTTGATAAAAATCTGAAACGGGGATTCATCCGGCCATCCACGTCGCCCCTGTCTGCACCTGTCATCTTTGTTAAAAAGAAGGGTGGGGAGCTCCGCCCTTGCAATGATTACAGAGCCTTGAATAAGATAACCATTAGAGACCGCTACCCTCTACCATTGATCGGCGAACTTTTGGATCGCCTTAAGGGGGCACGAATTTACACCAAGTTGGATCTCCGTGGCGCCTATAATTTGGTGCGAATTCGTGCTGGCGACGAGTGGAAGACGGCCTTCAGAACTCGTTATGGCCAGCATGAATACCTGGTCATGCCTTTCGGTTTAACTAATGCTCCAGCGGTGTTCCAGCGGTTCATGAATGTCATCTTTCGGGACTTGCTTGATCGCTTTGTAATCATCTACCTGGATGACATTCTGATTTATTCCCGAGACCCCGTTCGGCACGCGGAACATGTTCGCCAGGTTTTACAACGGTTACGAGAACACCGACTCTACGCCAAGCTGGAGAAATGTGAATTCAACCTGCGAGAAGTCGAGTTCTTGGGTCACATTGTATCTCCCCAAGGGATCCAGATGGACCCAAAGAAGATAGAGTCGGTTCTGACCTGGCAGAAACCCCGGAACCGTAAGGACGTACAACGGTTTCTCAGCTTTGCGAATTATTACCGTCAGTTCATACCATCTTACGCGGACGTAACCACGCCACTGACCCGCCTCCTCCGGCCCAAAGAGCCGTTTCTTTGGACTCCGGAGGCAGACCATGCCTTCATAACACTAAAAACCCGCTTTACCACTAAGCCCATTCTACGCTATCCGGATCCCCGACTACCGTTTACCGTAGAAACAGATGCCTCCAGTGTCACCCTGGGTGCAACACTGTCCCAGTGGGAGGACCCCTCACAGCCACTGCAGCCCTGCGCGTTCTACTCCCGGCAGTTCACACCCCCAGAACGCAATTACACCATCTGGGAGCGGGAACTTTTGGCCATCAAAACTGCTTTCGAGGTTTGGAGGCATTACCTCGAAGGGGCCCGTCACCCAGTCCAAGTCTTGACGGACCATCAAAACCTGGAACACTTACAAACGGCCCGACGCCTTAACCAACGCCAAATCCGATGGAGTCTCTTTTTCTCCCGGTTCGACTTCCGTATCACCTATGTCCCGCATACTCAGAATCGGAAAGCTGATGCCTTGTCCCGCAAACCGGAATACGCCGTTCCAACCTCTGAAGAACCGTCGATCACACCTATTCTATCCCCTTCAGTCTTTGCAGCCATAACCACTCGCTCATCCCTGGCTGAAGAGATTCGAGCCAGCCAAGCTCAAGATCCCTGGGCCAAGCAACGTCTACAGGAACTCCAAGAGGGCTCTGCCAGCGACTTTACTAACCACCAGGGTCTCCTATTACACCGTGGACGCTTGTATGTTCCTCCAGGGCCCCTCCGAACCAACGTCCTCTATCTGACCCATGATTCCCCTCCTGCAGGACACTTTGGTCGGTACAAAACTCTGCACTTGCTCACACGGGAGTTTTGGTGGCCCCGGGTTCGAGCTGATGTCTCCCGTTATGTTAGTTCCTGTGAGGTTTGTCGTCGAGCCAAGGACGTACCAGCCAAACCTCCAGGTCTGTTACAACCATTACCTGTACCGGCCGGCCCTTGGGACACAGTATCTTTGGACTTTATCACGGATCTCCCACGATCACAAGGGTATACCTGTGTCTTAGTAATAGTGGACCTATTTACTAAGATGGCTCATTTTGTCCCATGTTCCAAACCTCCCACAGCTCCTGAAACCGCCCAACTCTACCTTCATCATGTTTTCCATCCACATGGGCTCCCGACACACCTAATTTCCGATCGTGGTTCCCAATTCACTTCCCGGTTCTGGCAAGCCTTACACACCAGTTTGGGTACCCAGGTGCACTTGTCGTCAGCATATCATCCCCAAACAGATGGACAGACCAAGCGTACCAATGCCACCCTGGAGCAATATCTCCGTTGCTACACCTGTTATCAACAAGATAATCAGGCTACCCTGTTACCCCTGGCTGAATTCGCTTACAATAACGCCGTACACACATCTACAGAACAGACCCCATTTGAAGCCAACTATGGGTACCATCCTCGCTTTTTCCCGGCTGCCCTGCCATCAACTGTGGTTCCTGCTGCTGATGCCCATATACGCGAGTTGCAGGCTCTCCAAGACTTATTCCGAGAGCAGCTTCAGCAGGCTAAGGAGGCTTATAAGACAGCGGCCGACAGAAAACGGCAAGAAGGGCCACCTCTGAAACCAGGGGACCAGGTCTGGCTTTCCACCCGTTATCTCCGCCGACCTGGCCGGTCCCGTAAGTTAGACCCTCAGTTTATAGCACCCTATGTAATCCTGGACCAAATCAACCCTGTTGCTTTCTGGCTACAACTTCCAGATACTCTCCGTATCCACCCGATCTCTCCTTGTTCCTGTTGCAGTGCCGGACCCTGCCCGACCTTCACCCCTGGCTCCACCTCCGCCCATTCTGGTCGATGGCGAGGAAGAATACGAGGTCCGTCAAATCCTGGACTCCCGAATCCACCGAGGAGGTCTCCAGTATTTCGTAGATTGGGAAGGTTATGGTCCTGAGGATCGATCATGGGAACCCGCCAGCAATCTACACCCCCCCCCCCCCCGATTTGGTACGGCAGTTCCATGCTACCTATCCTGATCGACCCGGCCCATCTGAAGGGGGGAGCCCTGGGGAGGGGGATAGTGTCATGAGTGCAGCTGAAGACCTGGAACCGGAAGGGTTAACTGTGGCTGAGGAGAATGCTGAACAATTAGAAACGCAAACACCTGAATCACCCCCAGATTCTCCTCCCCCAGTAGACAGGCTGAGGGCCAGGCTTTGGGGAAGACTTATGACAAAAAGGTCAGAAGATCGCTCGAAGGCTGCCCACAGAAACATCCGATCAACTAGCCCTGAGTACTGACAGGATGGAAAAGCTTCCAGCAGCTCAAGGGGCTGTTTTACTATATAAACAGCTCTTAGTCAGCTAGAAATCCGTGGAAGCAACAAGTCAAATCTCTGGCTTGCATCCACGCTCCTGACTACCTTAAACCTTGTTCCCTGGACCTTTGGCTTTGGACTCTGACCCCAGACTGTGTGATTTGGCTTTGGACCCTGACCTTGGATTACGGTTTGTGATTTGGCTTTGGTATTTTGGTATTGGCTCTGAACTTGGACTGGCTTATCGGACTCTGCTGTTGAAACCCCCGGGAACGTGACATAGCACCAAGATGGTCCAGTGGTGGAGACACAGTTTTCAGTAGCTCTGCCTCCACTGTGGAAATCCTACATTGGGAGGTCTATTTGTCCCTCTCTCTCCTGGTCATTTGACACTGGAAAAGATTTGCTTGCTTGTTTCAGCCTGCTTTTGATTTGCTTGGCTGACTTGTTTTATTAAGTTTGATTCCCTATTTGGGGAACACTTTATCTACTGTTGCATGTCATTGATTATACTGACTTTTATTAAATGTTGCATTGTCCTGACATTATGTAAAATACCTTGATAATTATTTTTACAATGGAAATTTGGAGTACAGGTATGAGAGGGCTTACTTACTTGATTCAAATCTCACCTTTCTCCCAAAAATGGGACTCAAGGTGTGCAGGTGGGTGGATGGGTATGTAGATCAGAGTTTCTAAGCAGTGAGTTACAAAGAACATAGTTACCTTAACAAGTTGCTTGGGAGAGTGAATGGGCTAACTACGTTGAGTGAGAACACCATTTGTATTTGTGGTATAATGAGTAAAATTTTTAGGTAGTTTCCTCCTAGTTACTTTTCAATGTATTTTAAAGCATTTTACAGAAATGTTGAGATCCCCCTCTCAAGATTATGCCATTGTATTCTCAATCGTAAGATGTTTTTCTCTAAAAGGACTTATTTTTCCAACACTGTCATAAGTAAGGGGAACTGTTTATCTGTAAACAACAAACAAACATACCTAACACAGACGGAGTTCTAACCCCTGTCCTCTGAAGATGCCGGCCACAGAGACTGGCGAAACGTTAGGAAGAAAAACCTCCAGAACACGGCCAAACAGCCCGAAAAACCTACAACAACCAAACAAACCTAACTTTCCCAGTTCATAGACAAATGGATAGAAAAAACCTGTTCTATGGCCATAACCCTATGGTTGCCTTCAGAAAATTCACATGTGCTGACATAGCAGAATTTAATCTGGAGACCCTTTCCCAACTTCCATATAATCATGCATATGTCAGTGTGCAGGGCCCACGTTCACTTTTAGGGGTCCACTGAAGCAGAGCACATAGACCCTATGCATATACAAGCCCATCCCACCTTTCAGTGATACAAAGAAGTTAGCTAAGGGGTCAGGGATTCAGGGAGACTGAAGAAATTTTATGATATAATCATACTTCCCTTTCATAGATTCCCTTTGTGTGCATGTAAGAACAGAGCTTATATGGGGTGTGTGGGTAAGGATTCACGTATCATATTCAGTAGTATGGTGGCATAACTGAAAAAGCTTTGAGCCTTGATTATTCAGTGACACTGGCTGTCACAGACTAACAATACAGAATATTTTTCAGGATGAAAAATTTAATCTACCAATGTGTCATAATGAACGCTTCATTTTGGAAAGGGTTTGCAGAAATAATTGTTTTAGAAAGACCTCTTAGACAGGCCATTTTTCATAATGAGCATTGTTCTGCAAAGACAGAGGGCTGTCTTTGTATGGCAGGTACATTATTCTGCATCTTTGCCTCGTATGTGCTTCACAGAACAATGCAGATCTCTGACTGGGGTTTTACACTATATAAAACAAATCATGTTTTAGCAGCAAGAATACCTTAAGTGCTGAAAGATATCTGATTGTCTTGGCATGAACTTTTCCACCTCCAGTATCTTGCAAGTTATCTTACTTTGTTTTCTGACTTGTTATAGGACTTCACTGCAAGCCTGATAGCAGGCATGAATGTCACTTTCAGATTCTATTGGCAAATTACTGTAGAATCTGATTTGACCTCCAGTGAAAGCCCAGTAACTAGATATAAATATAAGAAATCTGCTAACAGCATTTTGCCTTTCTTACTCCTCTGATGTTCTTCAATGAACCCTCCTCTCTGAAGCTATGCATGCAGTTTTCCTTGGCTGAAAACTCTGCTCTCTTTCCATGATGTTGTATCCTAAGAGGCTTCCATTTTCTTATTATTTGGTTCCCCCAAAGGGAGGTCAGCCACTGCTAAATTCCAGTAGAATATTTGATATACAGTATATCACAGAAGTGAGTACACCCCCTCACATTTCATAAATATTTTAGTATATCTTTTCATGTGACAACACTGACGAAATGACACTTGGCTACAATGTAAAGCAGTGAGTATACAGCTTGTATAACAGTGTAAATGTGCTGTCCCCTCAAAATAACGCAACACACAGCCATTAATGTCTAAACCGCTGGCAACAAAAGTGAGTACACCCCTAAGTGACAATGTCCAAATTGGGCACAAAGTGTCAATATTTTGTGTGGCCACCATTATTTTCCAGCACTGCCTTAACCCTCTTGGGCATAGAGTGCACCAGAGTTTCACAGGTTGCCACTGGAGTCCTCTTCCACTCCTCCATGACGCCATCACAGAGCTGGTGGATGTTAGAGACCTTGCGCACCTTCACCTTCTGTTTCAGGATGCCCCACAGATGCTCAATAGGGTTTAGGTCTGGAGACATGCTTGGCCAGTCCATCACCTTTACCCTCAGCTTCTTTAGCAAGGCAGTGGTCGTTTTGGAGGTGTGTTTGGGGTCGTTATCATGTTGGAATACTGCCCTGAGGCCCAGTCTCTGAAGGGAGGGGATCATGTTCTGCTTCAGTATGTCACAGTACATGTTGGCATTCATGGTTCCCTCAATGAACTGTAGCTCCCAGTGCTGGCAGCACTCATGCAGCCCCAGATCATGACACTCCCACCACCATGCTTGACTGTAGGCAGGACACACTTGTCTTTGTACTCCTCACCTGGTTGCCGCCACACATGCTTGACACTGTCTGAACCAAATAAGTTTATCTTGGTCTCATCGGACCACAGGACATGGTTCCAGAAATCCATGTCCTTAGTCTGCTTGTCTGCAGCAAACCTTACGCGGGCTTTCTTGTGCATCATATTTAGAAGAGGCTTCCTTCTGGGATGACAGCCCTGGAGACCAATTTGATGCAGTGTGCGACGTATGGTCTGAGCACTGACAGGCTGACCCCCCACCCCACCCCTTCAACCTCTGCAGCAATGCTGGCAGCACTCATACGTCTATTTCCCAAAACCAACCTCTGGATATGACGCTGAACACGGGCACTCAACTTCTTTGGTCAACCATGGCGAGGCCTGTTCTGAGTGGAACCTGCCCTGTTAAACCGCTGTATGGTCTTGGCCACCGTGCTGCAGCTCACTTTCAGGGTTTTGGCAATCTTCTTATATCCTAGGCCATCTTTATGTAGAGCAACAATTCATTTTTTCAGATCCTCAGATAGTTCATTACCATGCGGTGCCATGTGGAACTTCCAGTGACCAGTCTGAGAGAGTGAGAGCGATCACACCTGCTCCCCCTTCACACCTGAGACTTGTGTCACTAATGAGTCTCATGACACCAGGGAGCGAAAACAGCTACTTGGGCCCAATTTGGACATTGTCACTTAGGGGTGTACTCACTTTTGTTGCTAGCGGTTTAGACATTAATGGCTGTGTGTTGTGTTATTTTGAGGGGACAGCACATTTACACTGTTATAGAAGCTGTATACTCACTGCTTTACATTGTAGCCAAGTGTCATTTCATCAGTGTTGTCACATGAAAAGATATACTAAAATATTTATGAAATGTGAGGGGGTGTACTCACTTCTGTGATATACTGTAACTATGTATGAGGAGACAAGGATATCTTTTTTCATCACTGAAACCCAAAGAGGTTTCTTCTACAGGACCTCTATCACTTGTGGTGAAAAACTGTGCTTGTTCTTTCACAGCTTTAGGAAGACTCTCTCTGTCTCTGTCTCTCTCTCTGTCTCTCTCTCTCTCTCTCTGTGTGTGTGTGTGTATTTCCCTGCTGATTACCTTTCCTAAGGAAACAAAACATCTGACGCAACTTGCCCCAGGGCTTGTAGGTGGAGATAGGCGAGCTGGCATTTTGATTCATGTGTTACTGAAATCAGCAATACCTACTTTATCCTGTCTAGAAGTTATGTAATGATCTGTGTGGGAGCCGTTAGTGGGTGGCAAGACCAAAAGTTGCAAAGACAAATAGTTTGGTTGTGTGTTTTGTTTTGTTTTTCAAAGAGAGATCTTCCCTCTCATTGTGCTACAGCTAATAAATAAGCTATTAGGGAGTCGGTTGGTTGGTTTGTCACCTCTTTGATTAGGTTCATTCCCGGTGTTGGCATCTAGCATCTGAAATATATTGTGAGATACTCTAATCAGACTTTAACATTTGATGGTGCCACCTATGTATCCCATTCCTGCTATTTCCGTGGTTTCTGTTTGGCACGGCAAACACCCTCTTTGAGATCTACCATGTTGTCAAACTTTGTGGTATTATGTACAGTCCTCCACCCCCTAGTTAACTTACAACCATTTGCCATTAAAATGGATGTGGGTATTCAGAGACCTAAATATCAGGCTGAACCCATATCTGACGTAGGCAGAATGTCCTAAATCATGCTGTGTCCAATAGGGTCCCATTCAGAGACACCAAATCAGGTCCTGAAGTGAATAGAGGAACACATGGGCAGCCCTACTAGTTAGCTACCTTCAAATAATTCTTTAGAGTGAGATGAACTACATATCAAGGTATTAAAACAAATTTTGCTGATGTACTCTAAGAAACTCTATCATTTCTGAGAAATTCTGGAGGACGGGTAAATGATGACAGGACTGGAGACAAGCAAATATTCAGATCTTTAAAAGGGCGGAAAGGGGAGATTTTAGAATACTACAGACTGGTCAGCTTGACTTCAGTACTACTGAAAGTAACATAACAGATTGTAAAATAGCAAGTAAACAACTTGTGTTCTTAGGGTGGCCATGTGTCATACTTTATACAGGAGGAGTCCTCTATGTGAAGGCATCTGGGATAATACCCAATAACTGAATGTTACATCTTGGTGGCAAACAGTTTGGGAGAACAAACAAAAACATATATATTGGCCAGAAACGTAAGGGCCTAAATCCAAGCGCTGGTTTCAGCTAAAACAGATTATTTTAATCAACTGCTCAATGGTAGTCAGCAACACTTAAAGTCCCATTGTTTCTATTGGACTACTCTAGCTGAGAACTAGCAATTGGATTTAGGCCATGTTCCAGGAATAGGTTGGAAATAATATTGCTAAGAGGAATGGGATTCTGCACTGTCACTTTTCTATGAATAGCCATGAAAAGGCTAGTGAAGGCATGATGTGCCATTATGTGAGATGGTGCAAGATGCTCTGCAGAAGGAATCAAATGCCTGGATTTCAGTTCTCTTTTCACAGGCCAGGATCTTGCATTAAGTCTAGGGCAACCCTTCATTGTTTGTGAGTGGCCTTGCATTGGTGGATAGGCTCATCCATAAACAGCCCATGAGTTCCCCTGAGGAATAATCGCATGTGACTGGCAATCCAAAGAGATGTGGGAAGCTAACACCTTCACTCACTCTGAATATTGCCCCTGAAGCCCAAACCTGAAGCAGAAACCTTGCAGCAACCTCTTGATGATGCTTGCATATAAGCTTGCACTGCCTTACCCACTTTGTGGTCATCCTGCTTTTCTTCTTTTTGACAACAACTTCTCCCAATGCATGATTTTCCCACCAATTTTACTTTTGTTCCCTCCTGGATTTAATTCTGAATGGCAAAAACTACCAAATCAATGTCAAAAGAGTTGTGTTTTCTCATTACAACTCTGTTCCCTGTTACACAAGGAACAAAATGCTCTGTCTTAACCGAACCAGGGTGAGGTGGCTGTTGGTGGCTGTTAATATGTCACAATTTTTTTCTTGTTGACAAAAGTAGAGACTTTTCATATATTTTTCCTGCTTTAATAATAATCATGTGCCATCAAGTCAATTCTGACTTATGACAAACCTTTCCAGCTGAATACAGGCTTTGAAAGAAAAGTGTTTATTGTGTTTAAAAATGCTGGTTAATCCGCTATGTTCTTTTAAAACTCTTCCTTACCTAGTGGCAAACCAGTTTGAGACCTGTTCTGTAAACAAATCCTCTGTATTTTTCCTCTGACGTACTGCTTTCCAGCAGCATCCTTTGTACTCATGCAGCTAAATCAATATGATTTACTTTGAGTGAACAAAGTTATTTAATAATGATGATGATGATGATGATGCAACCTGTAATTTATCCTAATTTATATGATTATCCTTAACTATTTTGAATTGTTTGTTTGACAAACAAAATGCCTCTCTTTTCAACAGTAAGGCATTTATTAATTTATACAAACTCTCCCTTGTAAAACATTTTCTCACACAATAAATACAACAGCAACAATAACCTAAAGCTCAAGATATAGTCATCTGCAACTGGTGACAAAGTTTAGGAAGCACCTTTTAAAGACAAATGAATCAAATAACATGCTATCCAGAGTTGGGCAAGAATAAGATGATGACATGCTGAAGTGGTCCAAAATGGAGGATACTTAGAGTCCCCAAGCACCACCCACCACAGCTTTCCTACAGATGGCTTCACCATGTCATTAGATTCCTTCTTTTAAACACAACTTGCCCAGTCCTGGCTGTGGTGGCAAAACTGCTGAGCACGTTCCTATTTTCCTCCTGGCCTGTGACTTTGTTTCCAAAGAACCAAGAGTTTATGCAATGAAGCAGGGACAGGAGCTTTGTCCCTGTATCCCACCCCCTCAAACAATATCTTTCATGTGCTGTGTCACAGACTGTGGGGAGATGGAAGGGAATTCCAAAAGCACTGTGGAATAAGGCGGGGGAACTGGGTCTTCAGAGAGAATAAATCAAGAGTCCTAACTAGAAATGTTGGCACCTGGGGCAAATGGCACCATGGCCCACCCACTTGATTCTGAGTCACCAAGAAGAAAAGTAGCAGAATGTGGTGTGCCCCCCCAAAAAAAGGTTTTGCTTTCGAGAAGGAAGGAAGGAAGGAAAAGTGAATAGGGCTAGAGGGTATTGCCATTTCTTTTCCTAACACTCATTGAGAGATTCACCTCTACATTTTGGCGCTTCTTACTGTTGGTGCCCTGCAAATTGTTCTGGACTTAGAAACTGTCAAAACTTTCACTCGATAAGAGTAAGCACTCGGTTTTTAAGTAGCTCTTTGAATTCAGGCACAACTTTGACAACAAAACAACAAACAAACAAGTCATATTTAAGGGAAAGCATGTCAGCACTAGAAAGTGAACCAAAACTCATTGCATAAAACAAAATATATATTATTCACACACTGTACAGATCTCTGACATTCACTCAAACCCTTCTCAGTATACACCACACCTATAGATTTGGCTATCTGTATGTTGGAACCTTTAAACAGAAGTGCCTTTTAGATGCGAAACCAGCCATTTTCATTATGTGAAGTCACTTAAGTGTAATGATGCTTTTTGTTCAGGAACCAGAAAAAAATTCAACTCCATTTCATGAACCTTATTTCTCCACCTGGTGCAACTCTTAGAAATTGCAGTGCAGATTTTTTACAGAAAGGAGATAATGTCTCTCCACTTTACACAACCCTCAGAAAGAGGATAAGCAAGTTTGTCTAAAACAGATAATCTAATTCATTCATGTCATGAAATAATTGACTTATGCTATGCAGATTGTTAAAAAAAAAATAATAACTGGAAACATTTTGTTATTGGTTTATTACTCATAACAAACAATGATTTTGAAGTGAAGCCCTCCTCTGAATATACTGTTTAGCACTGGTGTATCAGACATTTACAAAGGAAGAGGCCTTTTCTGTGGTAGCACTCCAGTTGGGAAATGCTTTCCCCAAAGAGCCAAGATCATCTTGTTTGCTCAGTGGTAGTCAGGAAGCCTTTTTTCTTTTCTTTTTGTGACATTCTGTTATCATTGTTTTCTGTTCCTGTTATATTTTATTTGTATGTTTGTACACAGAGATTTCCTGTGTACTCTGTTGTATCAGTGAAGAGGAGGTAAAATATTTTAAATAGGGATGGGCCTTTCATGTTTTAATTAAAGACATAAAACATGAAAGAGGTTCTCTTTTTCATGCTTTTGTTGTTTCATCAAGTGCTGAAAGACAGCCTTTAAACACAAATGATTTGTGTTAACAAAAGAGGAGTTCGCAAAAGCTTCATGTTTCCTTATAGTTCCCTCTTTTGTATATTCTTTCTTTCCCCCTTTGTTTGCAAAATTGCTTGAGAAAGTTTTCATCCAATTGTGGTGCAAGGGCTGTCAGCAAGCCAATCAGAATGACCTAGGATAGTGGGAACTTTGAATATGTAAAAGAGCCTGGAAACCAGTGAGGAGTGCTCCTTTTGTTTCAGTTGTTCCTTGTGAATAGAATTAATGTGTGCTGCTAAGCTCCTGATGCCCTCCATCTTGGACTGTGTTTGTTGTCCACCTGTCTCCATCTTGGGTCCTTTCCTTTTTTGCCTTAATTTTGGGGAGATTTCTTGAATTTTTTTCGATTAGTTCTGCTGCTATATGACCTGCCTACCTGTGCCAGTAGGTCATCTTATATTTAATTTTGAATTTTTACCCCAATTGCTTTGTGGATTTCTTCCCTCTCCCTTTTTCTTTCTTGGATAATTTTTGTCACTGCCTCTTTCACCTGCCTGCTGCTGGCTGCTGGACTCAAAGAACAGAAGTAGAAAGTGCATTGATTGTTGTTGTTTCTTCCCTTCATTTGCTTGCTTTTCTTCGTTTTTGGTAGAGGTGTGTGAGTGAGTGATTTTTCCCTGTGTAAAGCGTTGCTTTTCCTGTTTTATTTCTATTTTTTAATAATTTCTATTTGGTTAATTTACTATGCGTTTATTCTCTTAAAGATACAAGTTTTGGTGGGCTTTGAGGAAAACTGATTTCTTTGTAGAGAGGTGGATTTATATCTGTGCTAGTGTTCCACCAGGATGAATGGGTGGTGGTTGTCGATTGGGTAGAGCTTTGGGCATTTCAACCTAGTTGTTCCTCGTGTTGCACTGTTAGTTGATTTGGGGGTTTCTATGTGCCAGGCAGCTAGTGCCTAGGTGACTGGCCGTGTCCTTGCCTTTTTCTGTTGTGCTGTCCAGGATCAGAGGGTCTGTTGTGCTGGGTGGATAGCATTAAATTCATACCATTGTTTTCTCTTTTCTAATTTTTGGGTGCTTTAGTGTTTTCCCCACATACCAATCTTTCAGCCTGCTTTTGGAGTATATTGACCTTCTGTCTTGTCTCTCTCTGTGTGTTTTTTTAAGTACTTTCTAAGGGTTCTTTGAGGCTGTTGGAGAGCCAGAAACATAATGAGGAAATATAAAGCAAATGACCCAAAAGAATCTTTACCTTTTGTGTAAATTGAAAGGACTAGTATATGAAAAATATGAAAAAGAAAGAGGCACCCTCCAAAAGAATGCAAAATGAAATAAATATGAAAAATATCACTGTGCTCATCCTTAATTTTAAATACATGTCTATTATCCCTTATATTTCCTTTCCAATCCCTGTTTCTTTTGTATTGTTTCTTCTAGAACACAAACCTGAGGAGAGAGTACTGACCTTTATAAACTACTTTAGGAGTCTCTCCATCTGAATTCCAGGGTCAGAAAATTCTCAATAGTCAAAACAGCCAACCAAAAATTGGCAACTCACTCTAGAAAGCACTACAGGCCCTGGCCATAGCATTCTCATTTACTTCCCTATACTGGAAACGGGTGCTGCAAAGAAGAGGTTTTTGTAAAATGCTTCTTTTACACACTGCTCTGTAAGCTGCCTTGAGTCTCAATTCTGAGAAAAAGGTAGCACGAATGAATGAATGAATGAATGAATGAATGAATGAATAAACTTTACAGGCTTTCCAAGCATACTTAGTAAATACTTACCCTCCATAAATGTCTTACACAAATCAGTCAATCGATTTTTCAAAGAAAAAAAAGTCTTGTGCTCACTACCATTTAGAAAGTGGCACAACACAAGGGAAAAAAGACTCCTTTTTTCATCAGTTAGTCTGATCACTTCTCACCCAAACACAAAGCAATTGTCAGGGCTGTTTTTCAACAAGTGTGAATGGTAGTGAACAGAAGAGGGTATCCTGTATGCCATCTTGACTGCTGCCACTGGTGTTGTCAACCTTCAGGCTGCCCTTTGCTATGTAAAGCATGGCATCTTTTTTCCTGCTGGCAACATGGGCACTATTGTGTAGCAATATTGTGCCATTTCCCAGCTATTTGAATCATGGGTACAGAAGCACAATATCTCACATTCATAAAACAGAAGATTTTTTTAGAAGAGTTGAACGTTCTGGCTTTTTAAAATGGGAGTTTAAATATACATACACTACACACAAATTCCTACTGATATTCCCCTCATATAGAATTACCCAATGCTAGAGGATTCCAGAAGATGAGCACATGATCTGTACTATGGTTACTAGGAGAAGACATAAGTGAGAACAGCTTGGATGTGGCTGTAGTGCCCCTGTTTCAAAATACTTCAAAATACTTTGGACTTAATGAAATGGTGAAGCAAAGGTTTGAGTAGGTACAACATGTACAATGGAGAAACATACATACCCTTTATCGTCTTGGGTGAACTAATGTTGCCATGTCCACTCTGCAGAATGTAGACTAGAAAGCTATGTTCCAATTTCCAAACCCTTTCTTTGAGTGAGGAAGAAAAACTATATTGGACGAAAAGCTCTGTGGACATGTTCTGTGCATGTTTTCCAAAAGATGACCCTTTGCCTTTTGAAATAAAAAATTCACAAAAAAATGTCACTGAAAACCAAGGGCAAACTCATCCATACTATGTGAAAGAAAGAGAGTGAAGAAAGACATAAAATGTAATGTTGGAGGAGAGCTGTACAGATATGAAAGATAGGGACAAAAATCAACTCATTTGAAATGTGGTGTTGGTACAGATACTAAAGACAGACAGAAAAGCAGAAAAGTGGGCGTACAATCAAGTCAAGCCTGAATTCTCACCAAAGCAAAAAATGAGCCAACTGAACCTATCCTACCATGCACATAAATTGGAAATACAAAAGTGACAAGAAAATACTATATTGCTGGGAAAAGTAACAGTAGTTAAAAATGAAGACCTAACATGAAATGGGGGTGACACAATAGAGGAAGCCACAGCCATCAGTTTGGAAAACCTAAGCAGAATGTAATGGAAAAGATAATATTGCAAAGAAGGGGGGGGGGCAGTTGGAAAAGAGAACAACCCAACATGAGATGTTGGTTTGCAAGATCTGATCAGAGCTGTTAAAAATAGGACAATCTGGAAGTCAGTAACTCATACAGAGCCGGTCCACACTGGCATATACAGTAGTTATGACATATGAAACCCCGATGGCACTCTTTGGAATCTAAAAAACAGACATCATCTGCTTGTGTTTCTACTTAGAATGAGCCACCCTTTCTCTTTACGAGCTGTCCCACACCAAACTGGCACAGGGCTAGGGCATGTAATCTATTTGACATCATTTGTTGAGATGCAAAATAGCTCTTTGTTTAGCCTTTGAAGGTTGGTACTTTCACCAAAATCACACCGAGGAGACAACACTGTGATATATTAGGTGGGTTGTGGCATTGAAAGGGAGGATGGAGAAACCCCCTCCTCTATTTTCATCTTCTTTTATTTTTAATATTTTCCTGATGGATGCAGTGAAATTCTAAAACTATGCCAGGTTGATGCATCGCTATTTCAATATGCCACTTTCCTTTTTAACAAATGGGGGGGGGGGAGTCACCCCAGGCCCCTGAATGAGGTCTGAGAGAAAAGTCAGGGAAGGGGGCTATGTTGACTCCAAGGACTCCACCCACACAAGGCAGCACAGCCCCAACAGAGCACTAGCTGAGGAGAAGGGCAGGGAAAAGGGTTAGTCGCCTTATGGAATGCTGAATTGGGCTGTCACACAATATCTATTGCTGCATGCCTGTGCAGCAATAATGTATCTTTTTTATTCTGGGCAGTTTTATTTAAAAACAACAACACACAACTCTGATGATTATGTCTTTAAACTTCATGACCAAGTAATCTTTCAATAACAATACACTCAGCTCTGTTCCATTTTTCATAGCCTACTTTCACACAAATTATGAGCTGAGTCAAATGGCCCATTATCCATTTTAGGGAAAAGGCAAGAAACAGGGACCTCAGCCTATTTGCTACATTTTCTAAGCTTTTCATTTAACGGAAGATAATGGTCTCTTTTTCCCAAAATGGAAACCTCCATCCACATGCTGAAATTTGTGAGAACTACATGAAGTGGGAAAATGTGATCTCTTCCTCATGACATGGATTGAAATTGTTTTCTGGTTACCGACCAAATGTTGTATTTTCAACAACTTTTACAACCTAGTGAGCAATGCTCCTCCTAGGGTATACACATTGGGTTTTGTTTTTGCTTCACTTTTTAAAAATGTTCCTCACCAATCAGAGGCAAGTAGTTGTACTATCTAAAATCTCCCCTTCCCCCATACATTCAGGGATGCCCCACATATTCTGGCAGAAAATGGGGGATGTGTCTGAGATCTGAGGCTGAGAGCCATACATTTCCTCCCTCTTATTTCTATCTCTCGCCACCTATTTGGCAGATGTCACCTACTAATATCTTTTTTCCTACGATATTCAGACACCTGGGGCAAAAGACATCAGATCACTACACCCAGAGGAAAAAAAATAAACCCTTAAATAATAATTTGCTGTTTGGTGGTGGTCAAAAATCCAGCAGGCATCAGTGTTTGCATAGCCACAGGGACAAGGCTTGGCAGAACTGTGCACTATGTTGGTAGCATCAGCTGGTCCTAGGGAAATTCACAGCTCAGACTGAAATAGTCAGTGGTAGACTTTTCAAGGATTCCCAGTGTGGTGCAGCAGACAGACTGACAGACCAGGACTGTGGAGAACAGGGTTCAAATCCCCTCTTGGCCATGAAAATTTATGGAGGGTGTGTGTGTGTGGAATGGTAAAACCACTCCTTAAATATCTCATTTACCTTGAAAGCCCTGTTAGGGTCACTATAAGTCGGAACAGAACACACACACACAGAGAGAGAGAGAGAGAGAGACTTTTCAATCAACATCCTCTGAATAAAATGAAAAATCTTGCTTACTGAAACCATGGTGACAGCAGGAGAATCCATTGTTCATCACACCTCTCTACAGATGACTAAAGCCCTGGGTTTTTTTCCCCTTTTCTTTTCTTCTCAATGTATCTTTAATTACTCCACCCCTAAATGAGTGCTCAAGGGAATTTACAATACAAATCATTATGGGGGGGGGGGGGGAAGCAATTACAGAAACCTATAAACAAAGCAGATAAAAAAGTACAGAAAGAAACAGAAGACTCTTCTAATATACAGAAGCATCATTCATCCCTGAAAAATTTGGTGAAACATTATTATTTTAGACCAGCCTTCCAAAGCCAGTAATGAGAAAGGGAAGGGGGAAAAAAACATTCCTGGAGAGGGAATCCCACAATTGGAAGCTTCTACACAAAAGGCCATGTGCACACCAGTCTCACTTCTTTGGGAAGAGGGACACATGACAAGACTTTAGATGATAAATGCGAAGTCCAGGCAGTTTCGTTTGGAAAGATATGGTTCTTACTGATATAATTATATGGGCCTATTCATCCACTGTGTGGTTACTGATTTATGTAAATACAACACGAAGCAGGTCCCAAAGATTGTCTTAGGTTTAAAATCAGATTTTAAGGAAAATATATATTCCTTCAAATTAACCCACAATATGATTTCTGCCGAGATATCAATAGTCTCACATTGCTTGCTTCTTGTTCCCACATTTTCAGCAACTGGACAAAGTTTGCTGCGTGCTTATCTGGCTACAGTGTGGTCAGTTCCTTTCCACAACTGCAGCTACTCTGTAGTTTGTGACAGCTGGGATGATCATGATGGAGTTGAATGCTATATCACAGGAGGGCTCACTGTCCAGCATTCTGAGACAGTAATTCTCCAGAGCTTTAAGGGGGATGTTTCACTTGGAGGCCTCCTTCTGTTTAGAGAGGAAGGGTCCTCTCTGGAAGGACAAAGTTCTGCCTTTGTGCCTTTAGGAAAGGCCTGTCAATTGTTCTCAAGTTGTCTTCTGCCTCTGATCCCTCCAGCTAAAGCATGTTGTTCTGGCCTTCATCCTCCATGAAGTATTCTGCTAGTTCGAAGATGACAATTACCATGTACTTCGGACCATGTTCATCACTTTATTGCCTTTACTGAGCAATCTTTTTTCGGTCATCTAAATTGTCCACTCGTAATACCATATCATTTGGATCTCAGATGTTGTTGACAACATCTCAATTGACAATGGTACCATCATTTCCATCAGCAAGTGCTTTTGTAAAAGTTTTCTCAGAGTACAGATTGAAAAGCAGTGGCACTTAACCTTTGTATGTACTAAATCTTCATAGCTCTAGGTCCTCTGCCACCTGTTCTTCATTTTTCACTGCTAGTTTTTATTACCAATAGAGGTGGCCAGTTACAGAAATACGTCTTGATTAAAGACTCTTGTTTACAATAATAATGATAAACTCCATCAGCATCCCAGGCTAGACTTTGTCAAAGTCTTTCTTGTAGTCAATACAGCAAGTATATATATCCACATCCATGGCATAGCATGGCACCTCTCCCCAACTACATGTAGGTAGAGTAGTGCTTCCCTGGTTCCAAGCCCTCCTCTTAAATCCAAATTGCATGACTCCTGTCCTTTTTGTGTGTTTGTTTTTACACTCTTTGTAAATTCTGCCATTTGCAAATAAACTTAGATATGATGAAAATACCATAGTGCCTACTTCCTTCCATAGGCAACCATACTCTGGTAATAATTGCCCCACGAACTCTAGTTATTGGGGAAACTTGGGAGCATGGACCACTATTACAAAATTACTTTAATTTTTTTTAAAAAGAAGCAAATACTTTATAATCGTTGCTTTAACTTATTACTATTGCTACTACTATCGCTGCTGTTGTTCCTATTAAATTAATGTTGTTTTTCAGATAACAGCTGTCACGCAAAGTGACCCAGAAGGCCACGCCACTGATGCAAACAACAGAAACAGGCATTTAGATAGATTTTACCCCATCGCATCTGCTATATTTTCTCTGCCCTGTACTCCAATATACTGTATATACATCCAAAGCATATGTTTCCAGTCATGTCTTGTAAAGTACTTTTCATAAAGAGTAAGGTTAGTTGCTGTAACCTTTTGGTAGAGCCTTTCTTTTAAAAAAAATACTGGTAAGTTTTTCTCTCATTGCTGCTGTCATTGAAATGGATGCTTAAGTATTAAAGCACTCGTTTGATCTGCCTGATTTATCCCCATATTTACTAAAAGACTGTATTACCTGCCATTATTACCAGTGGTGACTATTAGATATCATGCCAAATATTTCTCTCTTGTTTAGCAGATGTTTTTGCCTTAGGGATATATGTATGCATTTCTTGTGCATAAAGCAATGAGTAATATATGATGTGGTATGTGGGGTGGGGTTTTCCCCCACCACTCCTGCAAATCGTTTAAGAAGTTCCTTTGGCTGGATCTGGAAAAGGCTGGCAGAGATTGAGAGCAAAGGACAGGACTAGCTGAAATGAAAGCGGTAAACTGCTCAGTAAATACACACGAGACAGTGTATGTGAGAGTTTCCTGAAACTATGATGTGGAAAACAGGCTTTATATGTTATCAGATTATGCTGATATACAGTATAACCTGTAGCCAGCCTGGTGGAACCTCAGTCTGTATAATTACTGGAGGATTGCCCAGTAGCAGGCAGACTTCAATATATAGCTGACGGGGTTTTTCAGCTTGTATGGCTACATGGTTTGCAGGAGTGCTGTACAACTAGGTTCTTCTCAGATAGATGGGGTGATGGACCTTTATCAGTGGGAAATATCTTGCTGTGTTTTTTTAAGGCAGAAAAGTATATACAGGTAATGGAAATTCCAACATTCTATCAATAATACTTGCACCACATACACAGAAATTGTGTGTATCATGGGATAAGACCCACAAAAGGGGAAAGGAATATTGACAACAGTTCTATAAAATATTTCAGTAATGTTTACATGAGCAAGGCTTACTGGCAAACAAGAATGCAGTTCCTGTCGAATGCACAGGATGAATGCTAAAAGCATGAACGTGACTGATGTTACCACTTCACCAATGTAATAATGATTTCCCACTTATGATATACCATTACCTCTAATTTATTACTTATTGTTCACCAGCAGATTGAGAACAAGAGATCAGCTGACTGCTCTAATAAGGCACCTAGTTCTGACTCTTTCCACTTAAAAAAAAATCAATTGTCACAATGATGAACTAATTAGAAGAATTAAAATCTACCTTCTTCATTAAAAAAAACAACACATGGGCAAAGCTGATTATACAGAGAGAGAGAGAGAGAGAAAGAGAGTTAGTTCCATGATGCTGTTCATTAATCTCACCTATTCTGTTTGTGGGGATTTTTCTGTCTTCATTTCCCAATCTCTCTCTCTCTCTCCCCGCCCCCCATCTCTCATTTAATCACTCCTCCCTCTCCCTCCCTCTGCTTCTAACACATGCATACATGCACACACGGACAGACCATATACATACACATTTGTAAGGGTTAGGTGAGGCCACTATGATTTTTCTACCTTTTATTGTAGTATTTGTTGGGCCATGATTAATGCTTTATACTGTTCCTTCATGTTTAGACAGATATTCATAATGAAACAGTTTTCTGTATAAGGAAAACATTTTCCACAGTCCTTGGGAGATCAGGTTTACAAGGCTAGGGCAGGAATGATTTCCTCCATAGCATCCTTGGTAACCACTAAGGCTATTTGCACAGGTCGTATAATTGGTTCAAAACAGCTGTCTTTCATTGAGTCACTGTAATCTAATTGGCCTTGATCAGCTGCTGTAGAAAAATGTGAGACAAGTGTCTTGGAGAACTCGCTATTCTTTTTCCCCCAAAAATATAATTTTATTAGGATTTTTTTTCAATGTACAAAAATGAACATCGGAATACAAAGTAAAACAAATAGAGGGTATTGGATCACAAAGACATCAGAGTTCCTAGATTTTACATAGATAAGTCAGATCAATAGTTCACAATGACATCTAGGTTTAGTCTGTCCCAGTATGTCCTTCCAAACAGTCATTTTTTCAAGGACCAAATACTTTTAGAGGAGATGACGTGACCTCACGTACTTCTGAATTTGCACCAAAGGAGTAGCCAGCTCAAACCTATTTTTTTTATGTCTGATGCACACCAAGAATTCCCATGTTTCCATGGTGACCTCCCATGCCTGCCATGACTGAATCATCAGATTCATTCATGAAGAATTTGCCAATCAAAAACACTAATGCTAATCTCACATTGAGTATCTCATGGTGATGCTGAAAAATTGCAAGTTCTGCTCAGGGCAAGCCTTTCCATTAGCCGGAGTAACTACCTAACTACCTAGTTACCTCAGACTTGCTGCTCCCTTACCCACCCTGGCAGGGGCCCTACTGCTCTGGAGAGCTCCCAGCCTTTCTTTACTGTGCACAATTCTCCAAAACTGACCATGCCTGGGCTTCAAGGGCCCAACCCCCAAAGAAGGGAAAGGATCTTGGATTCCAGCAGCATGACTTGTCGCCTGCCCTATTAGAAAAAGACAGGAAGTGGCCAACTGTGGCCCCTGCACCTATGGCCTACTGCCAAGAAGGAGGAGATGAGATTCAATTATTAACATAGACACATCAAGTGGTTACAGGATTGATGACAATCCTGAGACACCTTGATGGTGACTGGTGATTCCCCACCCTTCTTTTTCAGAGTGGTGGAATCTTTGGGTAGCATACAGTTTGCATATGGGTCCCATCTAGGGTTGCCAGATACATGGGTACCCAAAAGGAGGACATAGAAAGACAAAAAAGAGGACAGAGGAGGACGTATTGAATGTTTTGTTTGAATCATTCCGGATTAAACCTGCAATCAATACAATTTTATTACAATAGCTGCCAATAAATGTCTCTTAGTGAACCAACCAAGAAACAGTCAAGTTAAAAAATAAAAATAAATTCAATGGAGGCTTTTTTTCAAAATAGCAAAAAAACATTATTTAAACAGCCAATTCTACCCGAACCCACCCCGGCCCGGCTGTGGGATCCCTCGGCCGCTCGCACTCTGCACAGGCTCAGAGGCAACCTTGCTAATCTGGATGCCCAAACAAGGCTCCGGCGCAGGCAGGGGAAAAGCGGCGCCGAGCAAAACCGAATGAGACAGCCTCCCCTCCCCCGAGGGTCATAAGTTCAAGGCTGGGGAGTGTGGGAGTTGGAGTCCCCAAAAGGGACTTTGAACACACACAGAGTCCGGGCACTCGCCTTCCCATCGATGCGTTCGGGCGCTGCTTGCTCCTGCCTGGCTCGGTGGGCGGCGCTCTGCTCACGCTGCCTTTCTGGGCTCCACGTGGGCTGGGCGGGCATGGCGGATTGCCAAGCAGCCGCCGCTGTGGCGGGACGGGGTGAGGGCTGCACTCCAGCGCCGGCAGCAGGTAACGGGGGTCAGGCGGGCGGGCAGGGGTGGGGAAAGACAGGGGGAGGGGGTCCTTCCACCTCTCCCCCTCCCATCCAAAATTATAACATAAAATATACAAAAGCCTGACATTTTAAAGGTTTTTATCTTTGCCTGGTGGACAGAGGACATTAGGCTAAAAAGGAGGACATGTCCTCCTTTTGCCTGACGTCTGGCAACCCTAATCCAATCCAGCTCACTTGGAATGAGGGGGCAGGATGCGGTGACACAAGTAAGTTCCTCTGCACTTCGGCGAGTGGGATCTTGAGTATCAGAGACTATACAACCGCTATCCCTTCAGACCCTGGTGCTGATCACCCTTATTCAGGCTATGGGTCTAGCAAGGACATTTAGATACCTGCATAGAAAACACCTGCAGATCCAATTTTCTTCAATAAATTTAGCTCTTCTTAGAACAACTACTTACAACTCATCTCAGTATTTCCTTCTCCACTTTCAATGCCTGGCTCTTTCTCAAAATCATTATAATGAATCCCAAACTGCAACTGGCCATTTTGGCACCCAGAACAAGTAGCACTGTCTCCCACACACTCTACTTTAAGGCATGGGTATCAGCACCCCATGAAAAAGGAGGAGAATGTGGTGACTCTAAAAGACAGAAAAGTTTATGCTTAAGAAAAGAAAAAAGAGAAGAGCTGAGCTGAGCTGAGGGCAGGGGGTGTTGCTGCTTATTTTCCTGTACCAAAGTTTTGAATTTCTTATTAAGTTCCTCTAGCTGTGCAGCAGAAGTTCAGGGATTCACAGAGGAGAATATCTTCAAGTTCTCCAGAGTAGTCCACCCCTTTTCTCATTAACTAGCACTTACAGTCTCAATAACTAACTTGAGAAATTTGTAAGAGAAAGAATAAAAACTATTTTCTTTACTTACAGTTGTGAACAGATCAAAAACAGCAAACTGACAAACATGAATGCTTTCAACAACCAGACTTCAACAGACTAGAGAGGGGGAAAACACTGAGCAGAGAGGCAAGGCTCTCTTTGAATTCAGAAGAAGGGAAGAAATGATTGGATAGTACTAGATAGATATGACTGTCACCCCAGCCCAGAAAGGTCCCACCAAGCCAAACCTGTTATAGGCAGCTTGTAAGGCTGCAAAAACTCCAACATTTCTCAACACCCACCAGTAGATTCAGCTCTAGATTTTGGTACCTTCTACATTTTAATGTCCCGGGGCAAATCCGCAGTTCCTCCACCTTAGTTGATGCCCCAAAGAAATCAGAGAATTGCAAAGGAAATAGGGAGAAAACATTATATTGGATCTAGTCTTAGTCTTGCTTAGAATAAACTCATTGGCCGGGATCCTATTGCCTCAACAAAGAGCAGAATGGCAACCACCGTTCATGAAGCTTGTCAAAGTTGTGGGGAGAGGAGAGGCTTACACCATTGTCTTTCCACTCTGCATTCAGCCAATAGGATAATTGCCCTAGTAATCAATGGGGCAAGTTGCTTTGGTCTAACTTTAGGCCAATAACACCCTGTGAGTGCCCATTTACTGCCTCTCTCCCCACCTTAAACTAGAAAGCTGTAAGAGCCAGCTTCTGGTTGCTTATTGCATCAGTTCAAATAATCACGCCAGCCGAATAGATGCAAATGCATTTGATTTGAGAAAAAGTAGAAGCCCCAGCAGCAGATGGGGAAAAAAAAATACAAATTAGCAGGGGGGGCATGATTCTGAGCTGATTTGCATTGACATGTACATCATATAGTTAACAGAAAGTAAATAGTTATGCTCTGTTAGTTTTAAATGTGTTTTAGTATTGATTTTATTTACCATTTTTCATATGATACTTGTTTATTTTTTAAAAAATATTTGTTTACTTATTGTTTTAGCTTTTAAATATTGTCCTTTTAATTATGTAAGCTGTCTTGAGTCCTTTTAAGAAGAAAGGCTGGGTAAAAATATTTTACTAATAATAATAATAATAATAATAATAATAATAATAATAATAATAATAATTATTATTATTATTATTATTATTATTTTATCTCAATTCCAGAGCATTTCCCAAATTATTTGGCAATATAGTTTATCCCAAAGTTAAGGGCTAAACAGCACATTTCTCCCACTGTGGAACCATTCCCCTTCCTTTTCATTCAGTACTAGGACTTACAAAAGTTTTTTTTTTTTATATAACAAGAAGGTTTTGGTCTACAAAACCAAAAAAAAACCTTTTTTAAAAAAGATAACTACTTTCCTGCTACACACAAATTACACAAACTATGGTAGACACAAACCAGATCCCCTTTCAACCATGGTTTGAGTTACAAACTTCATAAGTATCTGATGTGGTTCAAGAGAGAATCATGGTTTTCATTAATACACATGTGATATGAAATGATGGTTCACTCTGGAAAGAGAAAATAGTACAGGACAGGGAAGATGGAGTACATACACGAAATTAGTTCTCAGTTTTCAAACCATGGTTTATTATGGTTTACTGTAAGTTAGCATTACATCATCACTAGCTGTATAAAACAGCTTTCAGTTTCCTTGGTAAATGAATTCCTAATGAGAAAGTGTTTTCTCCCATCAGTTTTAGGAAGCAGTACCCATTACTAACTGTCATCATAACAGCTGAAAAAAGAGTCTCCATACATGTGCAGTGAGATGTGCTTGAGTTGCTTCCAATTAATGGTGTTTTCATAACATTTGTTTAATTGTGACCTGAGGGTGAGTTGAAGACTCCTGCTGTTTTACAATAGCTCATTAGGCCTTAGTCACAATTCCTTGAACAACAGAAGAAATACATTCAGTAGAAATCTTTTTTTCCCCTTTTTTAAATGGAACTGGAGTAAAAGGAACCAAATATAACTTAATAAAAATATATTAAATGATTCACTTCCTTTACTACGCCACCTGCCTCACAGGGTTTTTGGAATATTTGTCACTTCTCACTTTCAGTGGCATTAAAGCGAAGGATGATTTCTCTTTCTGTGTACTTTCTGTGAGTCATCTTGACTTCATCTTATAAATATCAAGCAATTTATTAATTGTAATTATAATTAGAAAAATTTGATTTAAAGACAGATGAAATTAGTCAAAACAACTGGCCATTTAAAAAAATTTGGAATCTTTTTTTCAAGAAAAAATATTATGCCACCAGGTCACATTCTAGTCGTCCTTCCTTATTACCCGGAAAGAATCAAATCTACTGTATATCAAGATGTAAAGTTATAACCATGTTTTATTTTTAATCTGAAGCCCCAGAGAGCAGAAATATGGCAAATGTGATTCTTCACTATGACTCCACTCTCAGCATTTCCAACCCAGTCATTAAAAAGACACCTATCCTGAAATTTTAATACGATGTAATTGATTGATTGAATAAAAGGCAGATGATTGGTAAACTAGCTTTGGTTTGTTTGGTCAATGGCTCTCATTTTCATAATCTTCCAGCAACATTTCTATTGGACCTGAGATCTTGCCGTTTTCCTCTGCACAGCACTGAGGGGGAGTAGAATGAAAAGTGGCTACAACATAGCATCAAGCCAGCGTGTGATCTGCCTACTGCCTTCCCCTTTTAATCAGAAGGTATATGATGTTTTGCTTTTGGTGGGTTTTTTTAAAAATAGTAACTAAATAGGCTTTTAAAACACATTTACCGAGTCACAACAGTGATAATAATTAAAATTATCTCATTCTTATGAGGACTTTTCCCATGTGAAGTGCATTTACATAAATAATATGCATACTAATTAGCATGTACACTGTGCATATGATTAATGACTTACTAATGCTGCTGAAGTCCTGGGTTGTTTAGTTTAATTATATAGCAAGAACCTCTGTAGTGGTTTGTTTTATTTATTTAAATATATATTGCTGCTTTCCTGCTACATCACATATTTTGTATATTTTGCATGGCTGTGCTATTACACTGACTGGGGTGGTGCTGGAGTGGAGAGAGCAACACAATAACTGACTTTCAGATAATACTTTTTCTTTGGTAAAGTCACAGCAGAATAAGTGGTTTGAAGATGGTTGCTTCAATTCTAATGTCATTTAATATCTTTAACAACTAAGAATCAAACAGAAAAAAATGATGCAAATACAGCAACCATCACATTCTTGCATCTTGTTCCAGAAACAAATAAATGTTATCAATATCAGTATTGCTAGTAACTACTACTCATGTGAAAGGCTGGACTGGAGGAATCCCAAGCCGGAATTAAGACTGCTGGAAGAAATATCAGCAACCTCAGATATGCAGATGATACCACTCTGATGGCAGAAAGTGAGGAGGAATTAAAGAACCTCTTAATGAGGGTGAAACAGGAGAGCGCAAAAACTGGTCTGAAGCTCAACATTAAAAAAACTAAGATCATGGCCACTGGTCCCATCACCTCCTGGCAAATAGAAGGGGAAGATATGGAGGCAGTGACAGATTTTACTTTCTTGGGCTCCATGATCACTGTAGATGGTGACAGCAGCCATGAAATTAAAAGACCCCTGCTTCTTGGGAGGAAAGTGATGACAAACCTAGACAGCATCTTAAAAAGCAGAGACATCACCTTGCTGACAAAGGTCCGTATAGTCAAAGCTATGGTTTTTCCAGTAGTGATGTATGGAAGTGAGAGCTGGACCATAAAGAAGGCTGACCGCCGAAGAATTGATGCTTTTGAATTGTGGTGCTGGAGGAGAGTCTTGAGAGTCCCCTGGACTGCAAAGAGAACAAACCTATCCATTCTGAAGGAAATCAACCCTGAGTGCTCACTGGAAGGACAGATCCTGAAGCTGAGGCTCCAATACTTTGGCCATCTCATGAGAAGAGAAGACTCCCTGGAAAAGACCCTGATGTTGGGAAAGTGTGAAGGCAAGAGGAGAAGGGGACGACAGAGGACGAGATGGCTGGACAGTGTCATCGAAGCTACCAACATGAATTTGACCCAACTCCAGGAGGCAGTGGAAGACAGGAGGGCCTGGCGTGCTCTGGTCCATGGGGTCACGAAGAGTCGGACACGACTTAACGACTAAACAACAACAACTACAACTGCACACAAACAATCTTTCAAAAAAAGATCTTTCAGAGAAATCTATCGTTTCTGTCTGCTCCCAGGTTGCTTCCAACTTAGGGTGACCCTATCAATTAGTAAACTCCAAAATGTCCTGTTGTCAACAGCCATGAGTAGCTCTTGTAAACTCGAGGCCATGGCTTCCTTTTTTGAGCAAATCCATCTCTTATTTGGTCTTCCTCTTTTCCTGCTTCCTCCAACTTTCCTCCACAGTATTGCCTTTTGCAGAGATACATGTCTTCTCATTATGTGTTGAAAGTATGTTAGCCCCAGTTTTGTCATTATTGCTTGAAGGGAGAGTTCCATGTTGATTCGATCTAGAACCCACTCATTTGTCTTTCTGGCAGGGTATCTGTCAAGCTCTCCTCCAACATGATATTTCATATCGATTGATTTTGTTCCTGTCAACTTTCTTCTCTGTCTAGTTTTCCCATCCAAACATAGTAATTAGGAATATCATAGTATACGATATTCGTAAATTATCTTGGTCTTGGTCTCCATTGAAATATTAATGATATTTTCTAGTTCTGTTCACATGTGCTCTTCCAAGTCTCAGACTTCTGGTTTCTTGGCTGTTGTCTCCATTTGCATTGAACATTGAACTGAGGTGTGTGCGTGTGTATAAAGCCATTTCCATGTCTTCATTGGTAATTCTTCTTAGTTTTCAATGGCAGTCTAGTTTTAAAACTTTCTTCAAAAGTCATTTCAAATCATTGCTGCCTTCTGCTAGTAATATGGTGTCAACTATACATCTTAAATTATTACTATTTTTCTAGCAGTTTTCACTTTACTTTCATCTGTGTCTAATCCAGCTTTTCATAGGATATGCTCTGCATACAGATTGAACAGAGAAAGAAATAAAATACACCCTTGTCTGACACGTTTGCCTATGGGAAACCATTCTGTTTCACCATATTCTGTTCTAACAGTAATTCTGGTCCAGTGTGTAAATATGCACCATCTGAATAAAATGTTGAGGCAAACCCATTTTTTTTAGCAGTCTGTCATTTTTCATGATCCATGCAATCATTTTTTTTTGCTGTAATCTATAAAGCACAGGCTGAATTTCTTTAGAAATTCTTAAGTTTGTACATTTCAGTAGTCAGGATCTCTGGAGGAAGGAGAATTAGCTCACAAGATGGGGGTTCATCATTAGCGGTGCTTCTGGTAACCCAGCTTTGTTCTTTTTATTTTTCTCAGAAGAGTTTATTCTTTTCTTTTGCAGTGCCATTGCAAATGATCATCACAACAACTTTGTTGGTAACTTAGTCTCTATTTTCTTCCCTCCAGTGCCCCTCTGCCTATTGTCAATCCAGAGCACTGTGATGGTGGCAGGGAAGCAACCACTGGGGGTGGGGGGAGTAGAAAAATTGTGGAAATAATTCTCCAAATTGATCTATTTCTCGAAGAATAGCAAAAAGAGAATCTGAAAATGTTTCTCAGAAAAATGTTTCTGAGACATTTTTGCTTAGTACATTCTTCAGGATTCTGCACCTTCCTCAGGTTTCCAAAATGTTAGATTTTGGAGGACCATTCTAAATGCTTATAATGCGTTTCCTTTACTGCAAATGCTTATGCTACCATTCCTTCACTGTAAACACTGTAGGAAAGGCAATTATGTGACCACCTCAGGTAAATAAAGTTAAGTGGTGTACCATAAATTGTCCACCAAGTTCTCAACTTAAAAGCTTAATTTACCCATGTGAGAGACTTCAGTGGGTTGTGTTTTTTAGACTGCAGCTCTCCAGCTTCTCCAGTTGACACGGCCTATGGTCATGTTGTCTGAGGGATTCTGGGAGCAATAGTCAAAACAAGTAACTTCACCAAGCTCTGGCTTTAGTTAGGTTATATCTGCAAATGCGGGAAACATGACTTGCATCTTTTAGAAAATGGGCCTATCTTTCTTAGTTCATAAAATCCACCTATGGCACTCAAAACATGACTAACTCTCAGAAGACATATTCTTGTGGCTCTCCTTCATGCCCTTAACAACCAACATCACAAGAAAGAATTAAAAACATCTAAATACTCAGTCAATACGACACAAGAGAAAAGCTCATAAAGGCAATTTTAGTTAATATTGCATTTGAAATGGGGACAAGGAGAACACCTGTAGTACTGCCAGTAAGTATGTTGGTATCTACTTGAAGCAAACACATAGATAGTATAAAGAAACAATAAGCCAAGCTCATAATGTGGGACTGTTTACTGACCAATTAGAACATTCCCCTCCCTTGAAATGTCTATCCTTTAATCACAAAGGGAATGTTTTTCATATTCATAGCTACTTCTGAAGTACATTCTCAGCAAGCATTTATATTGGTTAAAAAGTGCAATAATTCTTCAAAAGACCTCTAGTTTATGTATGTGGGATATTATGTGTCTGTATCTACAATTCAAAGCATCAGGAAATGGCTTGATATTGCTGCCCAATATTGTGTCTACATTGCTAGCAAGTGAGCACAAGAGGGTATCCATCTTGACTATGTATTGACATGGGTGCCATCAACATTCAGACTGCCCTTTGTAAAGGTTGGCATTCTTTTTCCTGTTGGCAATGCAGGCCTGAAGTATGATATCACACATTCAAAAGCTGGAGCTTTTTTGAAGAACTGAATTTTTAAACAGTTTGGGTAGAAGTGTTTTTTCACAGCATCACCACTGTATACCTTCAAATCTCTAAACATTATAAATTTAAGATCATTTGTTCTATGAAAATGAAACTAGGGATGAAGGAAGACTGAAAGAATTGGGCATGTTTAGCCTTGAGGAAATAAAACTGAGGAGGATATGATAGCACTCTTCAAATACTGTACTTGAAATTTTGTCAAATAGAGGAGGAGCAGAATCTGCTTGTGATCACAAGCAGGACATGTAATAATGCGCACAAGTTACAGGAAGCCAGATTTTGGTTGAATTTCAAGGAAAACTTTCTAATTGTTAGAGAAGTACAATGATAGAACCAATTACTTTGGGAGGTGGTGAGCACCCCAATTGGAGACATTCAAAAGAAAGTTAGCTATCTGACAGATATATTTCAACCTGGATTCATGCATTGAGCAGGGGCTTGATGGCCTTATAGGCCTTCCCATACCATTATTCTGTGATTCTATGATGCAATCTATCAGTGGACTAAGATGGAGTGAGCTCTTCTTAAAATATGCAAGAGACAGTTCCCTTGCCCCAGTCATGAGCAGAGATGGGGCTTAATTTGGCCAATCTTTGGCATGTTGATAATGAACAAATGAGCCAGCCCTTCTGAGAAATTACAAAAATTTGTGAGGAGACATAAAAGAGCACATTGTGATGCTTAGTGTTCAGTGTTTAGTGCACTTTACATACATAATCTCATTAATCCTACTACAGCATGACTGGCTAGGCCAACATGATTATCTTCATATTGCTAATGAGGCAAGAAAGGGGATACTGTTGAGAAAAGAATCGCTTGTCTGAAATGATCTGACTTTCCAGGTGAGGTGAGATATAAAGCAGAGGGCCTAATCACATGGAGCATTTGAATTATGTATTTTTTCTCCTTTTTTATATCAATATATTTGTATATATAGTCATTTGGTATATATACCACTGGGCCCGTTCACATGGCTGTCAGTTCAATCACTGGTTGTACTAGTTCTGTAGACTACATGTGCCATCTCATATAAATCGATTCATTATCCATTCTGTGTCTGGGTCCCCACTGCCCTATTTTGTTTTTAATTTGTAAGTGATATATCACTATTTTCCTGTCAGTTTCAATTGTTAGTCAATGCGCCACCTGGTGGAATATATTACCTGCAACCTTTCCTTCCTTCCTTTTTTAAACCAGGTGTGTGTCGGGAGGCTGTCTCCTTCTGAGCAATATAGTTTGTGTTGTTGTTGCTGCTGCTGCTACTGCAGCAAGAACTTTCCATGGATAGTAAGCAATTAATCGATAAGCAGTTTTAAATTAAAAATTTCAAAAAAAGAGGGCACAAACGTGGTGGCCATGCAGTGGCCATGGCACACAAAACCTGACCCATTTTCAAAGTAAATAAATCAACAGCCACATTTACATGTGCCAAAACAATAAAGACTGAAGTGATACAGGGATCGGATCATTTTAAAAAGGCCACGCTGGCGAGGTGGGAAAAAAAATGATTGACTGGCCAAATGAATTGATCTTACATGTGTATCATCTGAACAGAAATTTACAAAATGGTTTCAATAATGGCAGAACTGATATAACTGGGGTTCTTTTGGCACATGTGACTGCACCCAGAGTTGGAAGCTACAGGCCAATGTATAAACCTAGAATTCAGCACTTAGGATTAAGTTCCACTGAACACAAGTTGGACTAATGTCAAAGTAAACACACAGACTTACATGGTTAGCTGTTACAAAACACCAAAACATGAAATAAAATAAGAAAAAGCAAATTTGCAGGTAATACAAATGTATGAAATTCAACACACTTCTAAACATTTTATTGTCATTGTTTGTATCTATGTAACTCAATTGAGCCATTGTCAGCTCCTCATCCAATTGAAAGCCATGTTCAATTTTTATTTAAATTAACTCATAAATATAAAGCAACCATTTAGAGAATAATATAAATATTTACTATTAATTTAAGTAAACGGAATTAAATAGTCACCAGTAATACAAAATAAAGAACAAAGCATATGTTTAAACAACACATAACAATTAGGTAACTGTGGCGATCACCCTGCTTTGGCTCATGTAGTAGGTTATTTGCATATACCAATGAGAGCTGCTGGGAGGCAGAGCCAGAGAAACCAGAAGGGAGGGGTGAATCAGAGGAGAAGAGTGAGGAAAAAGATCATGAGGGAGTCTGATGTGAGAAGTCAGTGAGAATCAGAGAGGAGAATCTGAAGGAGAAGTTAGTCTGTGTTAGTTAGAGCAGAGGTCCCCAACCCCCGGTCCGCGGCCCGGTGCCGGTCCGTGGCCTGAGCCAGACCGGGCCACCAAGACAGACCTCCTGGGGGGCCCCCCACGCACTCACCCCTGCACAGCCCGTTTGCGCCTGCGCGCGCACTCCAGCACGCCCGTGCGAGCGCCGTACCGCCGTTTGCACATGTGCATGGGCACGCACACGCCTGTGCGAGGGCACGCGCACACTTGTTCGCGCATGCGCACGAGCGGGGGGGTGCCCCGCCTTCCCCCAGCCGGTCTGCGGACGGGAAAAGGTTGGGGATCGCTGAGTTAGAGAGTGTGGCAGAGTTAGGAGTTAAGAGTGTGGAACTTATAGAGAGCTAAGAGAGTTAAGAGTGAAACAAGTTATTACTAATCTAATGAATATATTAAAGTCTGTGAAGAACCTGTTTAAGCGAACTGTAATCAATAAACCTGTGTTGTTCAACTTTATACTCAGCTTGGACCTCCATCTTTCTAATTAAAGGGTGTTGACAGAGGTCAACTGGTGGCAGCATAAAGGAGAGAATGTGTCGTGGCCCTCAGGAGCTAGTGAAACAACCTGGGGACATGTGAGGGGTGCGTCACAGTAATGTTTAAAGTGAAGGGAAAAAAGGAATCCATGAACTGTGAGGTAAAGAAAATCCACAAGATTACTGAAGTTCAAGAGCTCATTATAAATCCACTAAGATAATTAAATTCCACAAGATTTATAATATTTTACTTATGTTCATGTGATTCACAGAATAATAGTATAGTTTACAAAGCAAAGGTTTCCACCCCACAAAAATGCTTCCAGGCTGTTTCTGATGTCTTTTGGTTTCCATTCTTTGCACAATTTAGCCTGCCAGTCCTGAACTTGCATCCGTGCTTTTTCCCTCCTGCTCAGAAGAAATGCTTTTAGAAATTATCAAATGCCTTCCATAACTAACAGCTGCAATTGCTGAGGGAAGGGTACAGCAGCAAGGAGCTGTGATACCAGTTCTTTCTGAAGCAAACCTGAGTGTCCTGTCCATGTTATATCAGGGGTACTGTGATTCACCATACTTTCTTGGACTGACGTTCCTGCAACCTTTCTCTGCTGGCTATGCTGCTGGCCAGGACAGATCGGAGTTGAAGCCCAACAAGGTCACACAGTTGCTCACCCCAGTTTTGGGTGTAAAACTGCTTCTCCAATCTTGCCAGCCAGTACATCGCACTTGGTTTCACTTGGTGGGCTTTGAGGTTTGACTCAAAACCAAAGTAGATCCCAGAAGCCTGACGTCTCCTTGCCTGGACTATAGACCAGGCTGAGCTAGATGAACCAATAGTTTTACTCATTACCAGGCAACTTCCTCTGTTCCATCATAAAATATAACATCAAAATGATTGCTTTGCTTCGTTGATGCTGCAAGCAAAGGAGGGGAGGGGTAAGGAAACCACCGTGTATTTCAGCTCTGTTAATTCACAGTTACCAAGAGAGGTATAATACATATATGAAATGTCAAGGATTCAAAGGTCAAAATTTCATGACCCAAAAATAGACATTTACAAATGCAAACGATTTATATATTTAAAATGTAATAGGTCTCTCATAAAGATTACATAAACTAAGCATCTTATTCAGCTGAGGTGAATTATCTGAACTGATTTTGTTCTTGAAGGGACATTCATGACAATTGAAAAGAAGGTGGTTTGTGTGAGTTTTTGTGTGTGTAATTTTGTCTTTTTTAGTACATCTACTAGGCACTATATTACAATTTTTTCTTTTTCTGTAACTGAATACAAATATACTTTTAAATGCTTTCATTTGCTATCTTAGAGTCATACCATATATTATTACTCAATTCTGAACTTATTTAAGAATCATTATTAGAGAGGGGTACGAAACAAACCACAATGCAAAACACCCCATGAATCAGGCTGTTTCATGGCTTGTTTCAGGGCATTTTGGGAAAGCACTCCTCTGCAGAATGAAATGAAATGTTGAACTATTGTGAGTGTCGGCAATTCTTACACTTCACGGTTCATGCAATTCAGGACTTCTGGGAGTAGTAGAATGGCCCCCACATAAGTTAGAGTTGGCAAACTTGCCTTGATTCTTCAGCTGACTCTCCTCCCCACCCCCTCCCAAGTTTGCTAAAGACTGGATTTGGGACGCCCAAGTTATAGCCCCCAAAGCAGGTCCCCCCCCCCCGGGAAAGTGCTCTTTAGCCACTTGTATGGTAGAAGAGCAGGAAACCATGTGGTTCCACACCCTGTGCATAAAATCTGTCACTATGTCATAACTTCTTTGTCCTTCCCAGTTTTCTAACCCTTCTGCATTGCTTTCAAGGGCCCTTTGGTAGAGGGAGCTAGTGTTGTAAGGCTAGCAAACATGATACAATCTGCTCAGTGGTTACTGAAATGTTTTCAAAGTCTTCATTCCTTTCCAAATGCCACTGCCCAAACTCATTAACGGTGGCATTTCTTTTTTAAGTTATTGATTAGCTGGTGAATATACAGCACTTATACAGACATGGGAAGTTTCCTTTAGAAAGAAATCCACTAAACTACAGTACATTGAAAAAAAAATGATCAGATTCAGACTGGAAGATACAGTTACATGCTCATCAAATTACAGGTATTGATTGCCAGTTACTACACCTTAGCATTTGATACTATCCAGATAGCTAAATAGGCACTATCTCATTTCTTCTGCAGTTTAGTACTGTGCCGCAAATTTATTTATTTTTTTACACATTTCAGACACCACAGGGAACTTAACCTTTTTTTTGCAACATTTATTAAAGTACTAAAAGATGTTCTTTTTTTAGAGGGGAAAACCCTGATGCTCTTTAAATAGTATTTTGAAAGCTGTCTGCCAAATAAACATTGAGCATTTCATTTTTCACTTCATATTTTCTTTCTCTTTTTTCCTATCTATGTTGCAGGGAAGAGGATTTTCCCAATCAAACAAAAATTTTCAACCTAAATGATTTGTAATTTTTTATTTTTAAAAAAAGAGTCTGGAAACCTGCTGGTGACTGCTGGCTGGGGGAATTTTGGGAATTGGGTACCAAAAAAGTAATTTTTCCCATCTCTGCTCATGATCCAGGCAAAGAACATGGCACATTCACATTGCCATTCTGAAAAGACATTGGGGATAATTAAAAATCAAACACCCAATATGGTGTAGTGGATAGAGTGACAGACTAGGACTAAGGAGACCTGGCTTCAAATCCCTTCTCAGTTATGGAAACTCACTGGGGGTTTAGAACTGGTAGAACCACTTTTTGAATATCTCACTTACCTTGAAAGTCTTATTAGGGTTACTATAAGTCAGTTCCAACTTGATGACATATAATATACTGAAGATCAAATAACCTGTACCATCCCAAATTTTATAATTTCTTATTTTTTTTGGGGGGGGGAGGTAGGCTATGACAGACTGGCATGAAATGGGGTTCAAACAAGTTCACACTGTCATGTCTGTATGCCTTAGCAATAAGATGGGTAAAGTTTTTGGAGAGGCTGATGGAGGAGGAATGTAGAGAGTATCTGAGCAATATTGCTCCACTGCCCAAATTAAAAGGTGGCTGTGCCAAAAGAAGAGGGGCCAGATTAAGGTGGGGATAGTTTGGAAACCATGGTAAGGCAAGGATAGGAAGACATGAAAAATACTGGTCCTTCGGATGGAAGAGATAAAATCTAATATTAGTTGGGTGGACTTCATACAAATAACAGGAGTTTATCCATTTCCTCCTTGCAGCCTTCCATATTCCCGCTACTGCCACCACCAATTCTAATCTGAGTTTTTGTGGACAAGTCCATCGGATTTAAGAGTGGGACTACATGGAGAATATTTATACATTTTTTTTAATTTTAACTATAACATAAACATAAACATAAAATACATAAACCAAAATACAGATTAACTGTGTTCCCCACCACCATAGATGGGACCTCTTGCAATAATCCTCTTCTTCCTCCATCTATATTCTTCTTCTTCTTTTATTGTCCTCTTCTCCAGAACTGCATTGATTCTTGATTTGGAGCTTTCCCTTTTCCTCTTATTAACACATATTCCAAAAATCTGCCCCATATATCATAAAAATTATTCTATATTTATACATTTATATATGGCCCCAAATCAGAGACTGTATTTGGGCACAAGTTGTTGACCTGGCAATGACTTTCAAAACCCCTGTTGATATTCAGTTCCTCTCTCAGGAAGCATTGTTCTGTAAGCAATGACAATGATGGGTGGCAAATTAATCCCAGGCTATAGCAGGAAAAATATGGTAATGAATATCTCTAATCATCAATGGGACGTGAGGTGACACTGGCATATAGTAAGGAAATAGCATATGAATTGTTGGATGGTTCAATGGCATATGTAGGATAGCTGGGAATTTCAGCAGATACAACACAATATTTTATATTTTATAATGACCTAAAAAAACCTTGGCTTATAATGAGTCCATTGATATGGGTTTTAAACATGTGCATATATTTTATCTCAGCTGTCTCACTCATTATTCTCCAGAATGGCAACTTTCAGGTCCTGTGCAGAGTGTCCAGGTAAATCAAAATGATTTGAAACAGGTTTATGTATATTACCATTCCTGGTGTCCAATGTGCATCCATTAATTCTTTTGTTCAGAGACTGTCCTGTTTGTACCAAGTTGAAAAAGATCCTGCTGTAAAACTTGATCAGTATAATAAGTGCAACCCAGTTTGGACACCAGAAGAAAAAGAAAGACAGAAAGGAAAAACAAACTTCAAATGCAATAAAAGTGATGTTTCCAAGTCAAGGTCTAACAAATCAGCTATCCAGGTTACACAACACGGACATTTCTGCATCTTCTTTCTGAAAAAGAAACCAGTCCAATCTATCTCTTGACAAAATTAGTATTTTCTCCTCAGTAGTAAGAGACCATTGTTTCTGGTTTGCTTTTTGTGTCAAATATGATTGACATATCATGTTTACTGACTCTGCTGTTTTCTTTTCCTTGAGACAGAGACTTTTATATCTTTAAATACAGAGAGCTTAGGTTGCAATCATTACAATCTGTTCATTATACTGGTTGAACCCAAAGAAAAGTTGCCTCCTGGCATCAAGTGCTTATGTTGTTAGTTTAAAAATATCAGAAATCGACATCATAGTTTCTTTTAACACTGCTGCAGTTTATCAAATTATATATTCTAAACACCATGTCAAAGATAACTTAACTCAAATTCCTTCCCTTGGTTTTACATTTTGTGGCATATGTCCTTGTTTCCAGCATGTTTTCTCCATGATGAATGTTCTTTTTATACCTCAGCAAGTATTTATTACCTTACATCAAACAGAGGCTAAAGATTTGTTTTTTAATCTGGCAGATGATTTTTACATGAAGAAAACTAAGCTACTTGGTTTTAATTTAAAATTTATTTTTTAATTTACTTCCTCATTCGCTCATTGACTGCTTCTAGTTTTCTTCAAGGCAGTAAAGCACTGGCCTCTGAGAAATTAATAAGTGTCTGTTGCCAGCTTTGGTTTTGCTTTCATTTGATTTTACTGTTGTAATCCAAGGTGTGGAACATAAAACAGTGTTTGCAGGTGGTACTTGATATGCAATAAATGCACTAAATAAAAATTAGAAAATGCTGTTTTTATGTGCTATGTATCATTTTCTTTTGTCAATAAGCTTTTAATAATAATAACTGCATGCCATCAAGTTGATTCCAACTTATGGTGACTAGAGATGGGTATGACTTGAAAAAATGGTGATTTGTCATGATTTGTAATTCATCAAGGTCAACAAATCATGAATCACAAAATTACGAGTTTTTTCAATGAATTGACAAATTGATTCATCGATTTGTCTTTACTTTAAAATGCTATAAAACACATCTCAGACACCTAGAAATACCAACATTGCAGGGAAGCTTCCTGTGACTGTCCTCTACAAGCTCTGCAAGTTTGGTGAAGTTTGGATTTCAGACATCCAAGTTATACACCCACAAAAGTACCCCCCCAGATGTCTAGAGACACCAAAATCACACAGAAGCTTCCTGTGGCTCTCCTCTAGAGGCCCTCCAAGTTTAGTGAAGTTTGGGCTTTGGACTTTCAGGTTATACAACCACAAAGTAGGTCCCCTCTGAAAAGTGACAGAGGCAGCTGGCATAGTTTGCCCCCAGACACAGAGGCATTTGGAACAGATGTACTTTAGTTTGCCACCAGGCACAGAGGAGTTTGGAATAGATGTGGCCTTGGGGGTATTTAAGGGACTGGCGACTGGCTGGCCAACAGGCATAGACAGAGTTCAGTTTTGTACCCAGGTTCAGAGACGGATGGCATTGAGTTCAGTTTGTGACCTGAGTGGGCCATGGTGCTGGCATTGAGTTCAGTTTTGTGCCCTGAGTGGGACAGAAAGAGGCAGAGAGATGGTACGGTGGACCAAGGGGACTCAGGCGGGCAGGCAGGCAGGTGGGTGGTGTGGTGGCAGAGAGACTGTCATGGTATCCCTACCTCATTGGGTTCAATGAGGGGAAGCCCAACAAGGGAAGGTTCATCTTGACAGACAGTCTCTCCACAGTTATGGGATACAAATGGGAGCGGTGGAGTTGGAGCATGTCTCTAAGATGGGAGAAGACATGCTTGCTCTGGATGCTGGTGGGGGGATGGAAAGGAGGTCCATGGGCACAGTGGACAGCTCTGGCCATGTGACTATTTTCCAGGTCCAGAAATTGAGGGGATCTGATCGGAGGGGCTGGGGGGAGTCCACCACGTACTCCCACACCATTAACTCTGCCAGTTCCTCCTCATCTGCTACCTGTCTGCCCTCTGTGGCAACCACCCAACTTGCCACTGAACTCCAGTAATGGGGGCTAGGGCAATCAATAGCAGACGTCCCTGCCTGTGGGTCCAGCAAACCACCCTCCCCCTCCTCTGTCTCATGCCCTGGCATGCCTGGCTTCCCACACATGCATTGTGCTCCCAATGCCCTGCAGAGCTCAGTGGAGAGCTCTGTTCTCTACTCTTTGAGCTCCACTGTGTGTGCCACCAAGCTGCCCTTGATGCGAGGATCACACAGGCAGGCCATGAGGTAAGTTTTGTCCCTTCAAACAGGATGGAGTCACTTTTGCACACATGCCTGCAACCTCTGCACCAAGGTCCTGGTCCGCAGAAGGAGGGAAGATCTCTGCACCAGAGCAGACTCCAGAGACTGGTCAGGGGCACATATCAGGGGGATTATTTGCCTCAGGCTGGCCATGTGACCACGCAGGACATGAGTGGTCTCTTGGAAGGGCTTGAGCACCTTCACATCTGGGAGGTGTCCTGCTTCTAACATATTTAAAGAAGCTTTTATTATTTCCCTTTATATTGCTGCCATATGTTCCTCAAAGTCTTTCTTTGCCTTCCGTATCATCTTCTTACATTTCTTTTGCCAGAGTTTGTGTTCCTTTTTATTTTCCTCATTTGAAAGGATTACCGTTTACGGAAGGACCCCTCCATGCCCTTTAAAGCCTCTCTAACTCCGCTTGTTAACCATGCTGGCACCCTCTTGGACTTAGTTGAGCTCTTCTTTCTTTGCGGTATACACTTCCGCTGGGCCACATGGCAAGTTAAATTAAGAATCCAGGTCTTTTCAACTCAAGGCCTTCCACCCAGTGTCCTGCCTGGAGAGCTTTGGAGACTTTGCGCTCAGACATCAGAAAGTAGTTTCATGCCAGAAAGGGAGAAAATAAAACAAGGACTGTTGGAGTCCCAAACTTTTTTCTTCTACTGACTGTTGCCAAATAGGCAGAGGTATTTTAGCACCTTCCGCCCTGTGCTCTCAAAAGGCAAAGATTACTGAACAAAGCTGTAGGCACGCTTTGTATACAGTTGCTTGTTAGGCCTGCAATCTGCACTGGGGTGAGAGTAAGCAATAGCACTTTGCCTGTCATCATGCCATCATTGTGCATTCAGTACCTCTCCAGTTACTTGTTCCCTGAACTTCTTTCCCGCCCCCTTCATCCTGGCAGCTGCTTGGCTGTAGCTTTTTGGCTTCCATTCTTGGACGCTTACGTTCCCAACTCACCTAGTGTTGCTTGTATGATGATCCGTTTTCCTTACAGCCTTTTTGTTTGTTTCATTTCATGTTATAAAAAGCAGCTCTTGTACCCGTTCTTGGTTTTAGCTCTTGGCTCTGCGCCTTCCTACAGTACTGCAGGCAGAGCGGGACAATGCCAGGGCAGTGGATCAGCTTACTTATCCCCAGCTGATACTCCTGGGCCATCTCTGGTTTGGAACATTTTCTGTTCTGCACAGAGCTGTGTGCGCAACACTTTGAAAGAACATCATTTGTCTTTACCTTTACAACAGATTTTCAATATAAGTCATACTGCAGATATTAGCTTTCTTATAGCTCCTTTGTTATAGCCTCAAAGCATATAAAACAGCAATATCACATGGCTTACTGTGAAGCTGTATTTTTGTATTGCTACTCTTGCATAGTACCATTTCTGACCGTTGTATGTTTCCCCTTTGCCCAAATAAAGGCATGATCCATCATTTCTCCCTGACTCCCCCATGGCCACAGGTACATGCATTGATGAGACCGCATCAGCTGGTGATAATTAGCCTGGTCCACTGCCCTGGCATTGAATGGGACAGTCAGACTCTGACATTTTATTTCACCTTATTTTAGAAGAACTTCCCAAAATGTGGAGAATCTATCTCCAGTATGTGGAGGAAAAAAAATATGTATTTGGGGCAAAGAGAAACTGACATTTTTTTCTCACCCCTCATTTTCTATCTAAATTAGAGCAATTATTTCTGAACATGCATCTATACTTACATCTAGTGTTCAGCAGTTGTATTCAAACAACATCCTTCCTTTTGGTTCTGCCTTTCCAGTTTTTGAGATTAGCATAAGTTTAGTTTGTCTTGTGAGTTATTTTCAGGACAGAAATTAAACAAGCTTAATGTACAAATCTGATTGATCAGGCATGCAGCTCTGGGAAAAACCCATTGACAGAGGACAAATATGCTATTCGCAGGAAACCCTCTATTTCTTTAAGGTTTGTTTTATTCTTTAAGGTGTCACAAGATGATTATAGTAAGGGTGTCATCACACAGGGAAATAGGTAACAGTTTGGACCCCTTGTGGAGTGATCTGGTGATCACCTGGTCTATGAGGAAATGCACTCCAGCCCAACTCCGATCCACGCCCAACCTGGACCTTTTCTGTCCAGCTATAGTGCTCTAGGGCCACTGGAGCAATTCCCCAGCAAATAGAAGTGTTGCTTTAAGGGAGATTGCTCCTGTTAAAGCAACCTTTTCAGGTGCATGTCTTTGCAGATGTTCAATTACACCCTATGTTACTTTGCTAAATCCTACTTAATACTAGCACAATGAAAATCCCTGCTAGTGCAAGAGTGAGCCTTCCAATGGTCCAGTGACATTTTTGGATACAGACCACTGGGTTTGAACAACAAACCTGTTACATTATCAAACCTGTTACATTGCCAGAAAGACAATCTAAGTCATCAAAATGGCACCATCCAGGCATGAGGACAATAAAACTAAAGAAACCTGGTCTTTGGCCTGCAGAGCAGAGTTATTGCCAGTACCTATACGGATCCTCCAGTGCTAAGCAAGACATAAACACTGACTCCTTGACCCTGGGAAGATGCTTGCTGTGATTGCTTGATGCTTTCAAAGTTTCAGGCTCCTGTTATTAAACATTCAGCACGGTGGAACATGATGGGTCCTCTGATCTAACCTGCTCTTAAGTGCATTTGATACAATCTCCAGTGTCGCTTCCTTCTCTGTGTTCTATATTATGTTTCTTTCTGGCTGTTTGCATGCTGGACGTTAACCCTTCCTTGCACAAAAGAGCCAGATAGGGTTCCCTCCCAGGCACCATTACCCTGTCTGGCTCAAACTACATCTTACAGAATTTTTAAAAAGTAAACAAAACGGACAGAGCCAAAACTGTTTCAGGAGCTTTACAGGGCAATCCAGTCAGGGTAGACCCAAGATATTTAACAGTCTGAGGCAGATTAACAAATGGTATTCAACCCCAAGTTAAGATTCAGTGGGACCCAAGGCCAACCACGTTATTTTGGCACTGGTGACAGAAAATCAAACAAATATCTCTTCTTTTCCTTGCCAGTAAAAATACAGTACTCATACTTTGTATGAGTACATTGCTCTGCCTTTTTCATGAAACTCAGAACCTACTCTAATACTCTGATTCTGAAGTAGCCACTTCATTTGAACCAATGAAGTCTGGCCCTGAATCCTATCCATGATGACTTAGAAATAGGTCCCACTGAGTTTGATGGGTTTTAGTCCCAAACAAGAAGGCACAACATTGCAGCCTTAATTGCATGAAATAATCTACAGCAGTGATTCCCAAACTTTTTTGTCTGACTGCTCCCCTGATTTACCAGCCACTGGCCATGATTCCCCCAATATGAAACTTTGGGTGTGGGGGGAGAAGGGAGTGGGAAGCCTGGCCTGAGTAGTACTTCCACGGATTCCATGGAAATACTTCTGAGGATTCCGTGGCACCCCTGGCTCGGTTTGGGGACCACTGATCTACATGATTCTTGCCAACTGATGCAGCAATTGTGTAACTGTCTATCTTGACACACACTAAAGTATAGGATCAGTTGATGTGAATCTGGGCACCCAAGGCAAAAATTGAAAGCTTGTACAGAAAATGCTACTACAGGTAAGCTTCCAGAAATAGTTGGCCCCACCTGAGAAACCTGTCCTACTGAGCACTTTCACTTATCTAACTCTAAGAAAAGAAAGGGGGAAGGGGGCTTGCCACACCCAGAAGGCTTGCTTGGTCCCTGCCCCCCTTTGAAGACTAATAGCAATTTTCATGCAACACCTAACAGCGATAGTGGTTGCATGGTCAAGCATTTTAGAGCAAGATAATGTAAACTCTATTAAGTGAATAAGCAAACAATCAAACCTAGCTCTCTTGAGCTTTGTGAATCTTACAAAAAGGTAATTTCTACCCCATTTTGCAAGGGATCTGGCAACTTTCTCATCTCTCCAGTTAGAGTCGATGGAGGACTCAAACAAGTTCCCAGATCTTTTCCTTTGGCTCTGCTTAGGATTTCGTCTCCTGATTCTAGTGGAATATCACTTTGCTCCCACATAAAAACATGGACTGCTCATAAGCTAAGACCTGCGGGTAAAGGGTGGCTCTTGACCCTATATTTCTTTCCTATTGTGTTTATGGACATAGCCAAAAAAAGGAGGTTGAGAATGGCTGTTCTATAGCCTTCTAAAAATAGCACCTAAGAGTTACCATTCCGAGTGAGCCAGCCACCTCAGTTAGCAGATCATGAGCATCATGGGAGGACAGCGAACATAGCCCAGATCCAGCACCAGTAAAACAGGGACTTCTTTCCACTCCATCTCCTGCCTCAGCCCTGCTTGGTGCCAAAAATTCTGCTCCAGAGGGTTTCCCAGCTGTCTCTGGAACATTTTAGAGTGCATAGAAGGTTGCCAGAGAAAAAGGAGGTTGTCCATCCAAGTGGGATCAGCAGGATCCAGCAAATGCACACCATTGGTTCTCAAGATTTTGACCTCCCAATTCAAGATGAAACTGGAAGGGGAGGTTCCGCATAACTGTGGAAATGTACAATTTAAGATGATTTGTACCTAACATGCCTTTAATTTTTATTTAAACAGTGCATTCAGCATGCAAGCTTTTAGATGTGTAAACAGTACCCAAAGGGAAACCTGTGGATGGACTGGAACGTAGAAAGGTTAACTTTTGCACTGCCTCACTGGTTCTAAGGGGAAAAAATCCTCTCCCAAGCTGCTATTTCTAATTCAAGAAAAGTTGCCATTGGTACCAGTGGCACATTCCCTTAGCTTCAGATAAACTTTTTTCCCCTTATGACCTGAGCAAGGACAGAGAGAGTGTTGAACTCTCCCCGCCACCCACCTTCATGAACCTAAGGCTGTTCTCTCCACTCTTCAGGTGCTATTTACATTGCGAAACAAATATGTATTGTTGAATTGACAAAACTAACATCTCATCACTTCTAGTGAGAGTCTCGCAGCTGTCACCCAAAATCAAATCCTTCCAAGCCCAGCTCTGAAATGTAGCAATGATTATTTTCCATAGACAGCAATGCCAAATTCATGAATGATGATGATGATTTTTTTTCTCATCTCACTGTCAGTTCTCTTCACATTTTACCTTACAGGGGTCTAAACCACACTTTATGCCTCTTAACAGGACAGATCCCACCATTTACAACATGCTCGCTTGCTTTTGTCTTGTTTTCCAAGCTGTGCTTTAAGCTGTGCTTATGGGAAAACCTCATCCCTGTCGCTGTATGATTCAGCCCTGCCATGGGAGGGAGAAAGGAGCTAACAATTCGCAAAGTGGACTCCAGGGCCTGAAACAGGGATGAAGCCAATTGTCTCATCTGTTATCTTGATGGCCTACATTGTTTCTTCTGGATTTCCTGAGTCTTAATCCAAGAGACGTCTTTGTTTTATTTGGTCTATAAATTATGTATATGTGTCACCACCGCCCCCTTTCCCCCTCCTTTATGGTACTCGGTTTCTCAGCTTCCTGTGAGACCTCATCAGTGACTAGGAACATGCTGGGACTCTGCTAGAATCTGACTTAAAGGAGAGGAGGGAAGCTAACAGAGAGGCAGTCTGGGATTTCTCACAGCCCTAATTGCCGTAGATACATCACTAATGACGTTATCTTGTTGGGTCAGATAGGCAGAAGAAAATCTCTGGCAGTTTTCTGAGAATAATGCTATAGCTAAGATTTGTTGTGCCTTGCCATTTTGGGGGGAAATATGACCAACTCCTGCCCCATCCCCCTCAGGCATGATTTCCCCCCTGCCATTTTTAAAGAAAAGAGCTTCATTTTCCAGTTCCTCTGCCTCTCTCCCCCCTCTCTTTGTGGCATGCATGCATGATTATTCCCTGCAGCATTGTTACCACCAGTACTTTGTCTAATTTAATTATAAAAATCCCATGTGGTGGAACATCCATTGCTACTGTTGAGACACTGCATCACTGTTTAAAAGAGTATGCTTTAAGAGTTCATGCTTCCTATTGTGCTTTAAGAGATCATGCTTTCATCCAATGTTCTTTCCTTTTTTAAAACTGCAAACACATCCCCAAAGTATACATCCATCTTACACTTCTCGTGAGTGATTACTCTCCCTCTTAAGGTTCTTTGCATCAGTGATACAGGAAGTATATCTCAAACTGACAACTTAAGCAAAACACAGAACTCAGTGGAGGCATTTTAACTATGACCACTGGAAAACAGGTGTGTTTCCCCCAAGAGAATACATTAGAGATGCACATGATGGATTTCTGAGCAAAGACTGTATTTCTGCCATAGACTTCAAATGGTTCGTTGACTATGGGATGCTTAGGAACTGTAGTCCTATCAGGAAGCAGAACCTGGAAACATTATCTGGCTATCAAGCTTGCTGGCTGGAGGGTGGGGTCCTTAAAATAATATTTCAAATCTCTGTAGGGTTTAGGGGCTAGGAGACTAAGGATCTGGAACACAGAACTCTCAGCTCCTCCACAAAAAGGATTATTTTCAACAGAAAAATGTTCATCACATCCAGGTCCCTTCTTAGAGGGAAGCTATAACAAATGCATAAAAAAGCAACCTGCACATTTGTGCGTAGAGATACCTTGTGTATCTTGGAAATGAAACTGTGTAGGTGTGTTTTCCTTTTCTTCCCAAAAGTTTCTGAAAATGCTTATTCTGCATGTGTTCTACAATGAAGTCACCCCAACAGAATGTAACAGAATGTTGCACCCATGTTCTTGATTCTTTCATCTATTCTTTCTGAGGTTTTTCTCGAACCAAATTTTTCAGTCTGTGTGGTTGTTCTGGACCAAGTTCCATCATGCTGGTTCAAAACAGTTGCTTTCACATTTTCTGTCTTCAGCTCTTCCTGCTTTCATATGACACACCACAAGTAAGTACCAAGTCAGAACAGGGAACCATATCATCCATCATTTTCCTTCTGAAGTCAAAGTGTTCCAGAAGTCCCACCAACAAAGCATGAAAACAAGATCCGTACACTATTGCCTGTCTTTCAGTAACTAATACTGCTACCTCTATATGTTGGAGGGTAATTTCAGGATGTACATTACTTTGTTGCATTGTGTACAAGCTGTGTGGAGCCCAAAATTGCAAAAGGAAACCTTTAATCAGTGACAATCTGCTGTTGCTGATGACATAATTCCTGTTGCACACATGGAGTTGTACAACAGGATTTCAGTCATTGATAGAGCTATCTCACATGAATTTGTCTCAACCACTTTTCAAACCATCAAAAACCACTCTCCTCATGTTACATGGTAGCACTTGACCTGGGTTATTTTCTGAACTCAGTAAAAGCCAGAACTGAATGGAATTGGCACTTGTTAATAAAAAATGGATGCCAGAACTGATGGGACATGAAGGCCACAAAACAAAACTGTGTTTCAGAAAAAAACACCTAATAAAATATTACTCCTCCATTAACCCTTTAATGCCCAAGCCAGAGGGAACAGAATTTATTTGTTTATTTATTTCATAGATTTTTATACTACCTTATCAGTGTAAGGCACTATTCTGGGTGGTTAACAAACAATAAAATGAAACAGAAATGACAATAAAACAAACAATGGCAATAATAAAATTAAAGAAATCATATCAGCTAAAACATCACAAAATCAAGACAACACAAACAATACCCATAATAGGGTAGGCAAGGCAACAGGCAAATTCATGTGGAGTTGCTGCCAAAGCCCCTCTATAAAGAGGTGGGTCTTAAGCAACCTCTTGAAGGTAGGCAGGGTGGGGGCCAGGCACAGCTCAATTTAGCGCTGGTTCCAAAGGGCTGGTGCCACAGTTGAGAAGGTCCAACTTCTAGTGGACGTTTTCCTGGCCTCCTTCAGTGCGGCAACATGGAGAAGCATGGTGTGAAAGGATCTGGTGGTGTGGGTAGATGATCTTGCAGGAAGGCACTTAAACAAGTAACAAGGTCTCAAACTGTGGAGGGATTTATAGGAAAGTACCAAAACCTTGAAATTGACTTGGGACACCACAGGTAATCAGTGCAGGCAAGCAAAGACTGGAGAGATGTGATCGAATTTACTCGTAGCCACCACCAGCCTGGTGGCTGCATTCTGGACTTACTGCAGTCTCCAAGTCAACCTCAAGGTAAACCCCACGTAGAGAGCGTTACAGTAGTGGGTGTTGGAGATCACCCGTGGGTGTACCAGCATCCTCATGGCTCCATCATTCAGGTAGGGGCTGAACTGGGCAGTAAGCCTCCACTAATTAAAGCCTGGCTTGGACATGGCTGCAATGTGGGAATTTCAAGAGAGGCTTGGAATTTCCAAGTAGGGTAATAACAATAACTGTGTGCTGTCAAATCAATTCTGACTTATATTGATCCTTTCCAGGGTTTTTTAGGTTAAAGAGAACACAGAAGTGGTTTACTATTCCCATCTTCTGGGGGTATTTTAGGACCATGCAGTTTACCCAAAGCCATACAGTCAGGCTCTTCTGGATAAAATAACCAAATTTACAACACACATGTGACTATATGAGATTAAGGCAGCAAGCCACAAACCATCCTGAGGCAGAGCATTCCAGACAGAAAGTTCATATTGTGGAAAACCACCTTGAACTGCAACTCAGACCAATGAAATTCCCCCACTCCATTGGACTTGGCCCCTTTTTTCCTGATGGGATGGGTGAATTTTATTTGGTTCTCCTCCTCAGAAGTTGCCATTCAGAGCTGTTTTACATACCGACCTTCTGCCTGGAGCCACATTTTGCTTGGAACGTGGTGCTTGGGGATGTTTTGAGGGTTGTCACATCCCTCCCCTGTAATCTGATGTGACAGATGAATTAGGCTGGTTTATCCTACTCAGAAGTTGTCATTTGGGGCTGTTGGGCAAATATGGATTTTCTGCCTGGAATGGGCACTGGAATGCAGATCCTGAGGATGTTTTGAGACTTGTTGCATCGGTCCAATTCAGCCATGATTCTTTTACTTGATTGCTTTAATTGAACACTATTCCAATATGTTCTGTGGATTTATATAAGATGTTACAGTGATAATGGTTTTATTCTCTGCCCCTTACCTGATCATCTTTAGTGGGGATGTGTGGAAGCTCCCTTCCTGGTCTGAGACCAAATGAAGTGTGCACAGATAGGGGCTGATCCGCTCTGTGTCCTTTCAGTGACATTATAATTCAAAGCTTGTCTGGGTCCATCAAGGTATTTGTGTATTTCTGGTTTTCTATGATACCCCCATGCTCGTTAGTGGGGAAATGAAAATGGTAAGGATTGAGTGGAGTAGGCAGAAGCAGGTGAGCACCAAGCAGCAGCCTACCGATTGTGGGATTATGTATCTGCAAGTAAGTAGCAGCTTTCTCTTTGTGGCCTTTTCCAAGGCTCAGGAAAAATGCATTGACTTCCAAAAGCGGTCACCAGGAAGGGAATGAGGGAGGGAATTCTGAAGGGAAATGGACATGATACTCTTTGATTCCTCTTTAAAAGGGCAATGCAGGGAGCCTGCTCTTCTAAACATCCCATCTGTTCTTCCTGCCCTTGCCCTAGCTGTTTTTTGAATCTGAAATTAGTGGTGCTTCGGCCACAAGATTTTGAATGATGTTCTCAATGACTTAGCAGGAAAGGAGAGGAAGTTTCAATTTGAAGGTAAAAAGCATACTTCCCACCCTCCTGAGATTTTTCTTTTTCTTTCCCCAGTTCTGACTGTAACACATAAATGCCAGATTTAAAACAAGGTATCTGTGGGTATACTGCTCCATCTTCTTAATGCTTCTAGACTGTGTGACCCGTGTAGGGTCACTGCAGAAATGCACAAATATCCCCAATTCAGTTTTTCTTTTATACTTTTTTTTTTCCAGAAGAGAATTCACATCCCTAATCCTTATCATGGAGTGAGTTGAAATTTTCAATAGGAAAACTTATCCAGCAAAACCCAAATATATTTTTCATCTCCAAGTCATTAGACTCCATTATTGTATCTGTGTGAAATAGGATACAGTCCAAGTGAGTTTTTCTCTACCCCAAATAATTAGAAATCATTAACAAATTTGGCCAATTCACTGCTTTTCTTCTCTGCTCCAGCTCTGGAATATTTATGCACAAGTTTAGGACTTCCTTTTGCAGAACCAAGCAAGAGTTGATCATTTGTATGTTTAATACTTACTGTTTAATCAGTCTTTTAATCAATTTGTTAAAAAAAACTGTGATTCTTTCTCTTTCTCTGGATTCCCTTTCAAATTATAGCTGGCTGCTTCTTCCTTACCAGAGGAGGCAGATTTTATTGATATGAATAATTTTGTAAAAACATTGACAATGCTTTAAGAGTAATGGGGCATCTATCCGCCAGATCCATTGACTTGTTAATTTTGAGTGCCCCATTCAAATTTGCATCTTGGTTCTTCAGATAATATCCCCCTCCCCAATGGTGGTTTAGGCGCAGAGTATCTGGCCAAGAAAGCCATGGCCACGGGTCCTTTTTAGGAAAAAGATGGTATAAAAATATTTTAAATAAATAATAAATAAATAAATAGTCTGCAAACAGGTCTATTAATGATAGGACCTTTGGTAAGTCACCAAGTTATAAGATCACCATAGCCACTTGATGGCATGGGATAATATTGTTGTATCTAACCAAGGTTTTTTTTTTTTTTTGCAAAGAGTGATACAGTTATCTTCCCATCCTTTCAGCCATTGTTTCATACCTTTCAATGCATGTTTTTATGTGTGTGTCTACTCAGAAGTAAACCCACTGAGTTCAAAGGAACTTAATCCCAGGTAATATGGGATAGCAGCCTTTGTCATTTAACAAGCCAAATGCTACCCTAGCTGATTTGCTGTGTGAAACTGTCTTATGTTTGTATGCTTTGTAGTCAACTTGCATCTGTTTTTTCCAAATTTGTAGTCTCTGTTGTTCTGTTAAATTCAGACAAGACTCCTCACCCTGCATACCCTCACACAATTCTTTTTTCTTTTCTTCTCATCATCCCTTGAAAGAAAGTTTTCTTGCCTTCCATCTGCTCATTCTCAAGCTAGAACTGACCTGAATTTATTCCTTTCTTTCCAAATCTGTCTTTTGTGTTCTGCCTAAAGACCAGACTAGACTCCTGTGATACTTCAGATGCTTTAAGGAATCTGCCAGATACTTTTGAATGCAGGCCATGCTGCCTGGGGGCTTCTGGGAGTTAGAGTCCTAAAAAGTAACTTTTCCATGTTCTCCTCCATCCCCAGGTTTAGTTTGAAAGAATACGGCTAAAACTTCATTTGCACAGTTCTGATCTCTAATGAAGATGTTAAAGTAGAATGATGATGTGGTGCTTGGTTACTTTCTCATCCAAATGGAAGAACATTTAAATATTCTGGTATCTTTGAAAAAAACCTACCACATTGTGACAAATTTTTGGTGCGAGAACAAAAGCTTGTTAACCTGGAACCTCCAAAAAAGGTGAAGACTTGCTATTTCTCCCATGCTGAATAGCTCAGAGGAAGCTTTTGACATTCAGACCATGGAGTGTTTTAAGGAATCTCAACTCTTTCCTCCACCTTTCATCTTGGCCCAAGAGTCTCTTCTCAGTGAGAAGTGTCTTGTTCATCTGGCTGAATGTCTGGAAAATGTGTAGCTGAAGATCTCAGAGTGCCTGTTCCAGGCCCACTTACAATGAGTTGGATTCAGGTTCAAGTGTATGTAAGTGGGCTAATGCAAAGGGAATTCCCAGTCCCTCCTCCCATGGGAGTCCATCCGTTCCCTAGAAATGTTACACAGAAGGTGGAGAAACCACCTAAATGGATGAGTTGTGGTACAGGGGTAATCCCTGAAAATCAGGTGGACACACCTTCCCTGAGCAGAACACTCCTGCCCTTGGAAGCCAGATGCTGGATCCAATCCAAGCCATTGGGTCTTTGGGACTTGTGAGACTGGGGATGCCACTTAAGGTCATCACCAGTTGACAGATTCTCAGCATCTGCACTAACCATAATGTCACTGAGGTTTGGCCTTGAGCCAACTTGGGCCGTAAAGGTCATACATCTTTCTTCAAAGCCTTCTCAAAATGACCCTTTGTTCCCCACAATTCCATCTCTTGTCAGAGTTATCATGCCATCAGCTCTCAAACCACTTGGCTGAATCTTTCTATTGCTTTTCTTTTTGAAATTGCAGACTGACCAGAACCTCTCTCCCCCCCCCCCCGAAAAAACCCTAGAACTCTACTCAGAGCCTACCTTGCTCCAGCCCAGAGGGAGAAACCATGAGTATTGAAAAAGCAATACTCATGGCTTCTCCCTCTGGGCTGGGGCATGGTTGATGTGGAAGAGAAAGCAATATTTGATCAAGATGATCGTGATGCCTGTAAGAACTGTCTTTGAAGATTTCTAAACAATCAGAAACATTTGTTTCTTTTCAGCAAAAGCTACGAGAGGAAGGTCATCTGATTCATATCCATCAAACGTTCAAGAGATGACTCATAGTGAAACAAATCACACTTTAAAAACTTGTCTTTGCACACATGCCGGAAGAAAAAGGACTCTCTTCATTTTAAAAGGCTTTTCATTGTCTCTCCCAAGCTACCAGATTATACAATAGACTGCCCCCAAAGGTTACCTTTTTTGCTTTAATTATCACTAAGTTTATGCCCCTCCATAAAAATAATACATAATGTTCTATTAAGCTCCATCTTTTTCTCACTTTGAGACCCTTATTCATTGCCTTCATGTTACATCAAGTGTCTCGCAGTGACGGAGCAAGTCACATCATGACGGAGCAAGTTTTTTACAGCAATCTAGTACCTGTTATGCAGCTTCTTTTATGTTAGACACTCATGTCTCTTCAGCCCAGAGCTTGGAAGAGTGCCTTTTTTGGACTACAACTCCCAGAATGCCCCACAGGTTATGCTGGCCAGGGATTCTAGAAGCTGTGTAACAGCCTAACAGCCATTCCTGCCTGATCTCCTTCACCCATGTTTACTTCTATAGAACATAAACCAGTATCTTGCGAATCAACTGCTTTTATTAAACTATTACAGTGCAACGCTTCTGCAATAGTTTAATAAAAGCAGTTGCAATGCACCTGTGATAGTTTAATAAAAGCAGTTGACAGTCCAGGGGGAAACCTTTGAGGCCACTGAGCACCAGCTAACCTCTGCATTAGAGGATCTTTCCTTATATTATAAAAACAACCAGCTGAAACCAAACCCTTTAAAAACACAGCTCTGTGCCTTCCACTTAAAGAACAGAGAAGAAGCTCCAAGTTAGATGGGAAAGCAAGATTTTGGAATATTGCCCTATCCCAAAAGATTTAGGCATCCCTCTGGGCCCTGACCTAAAAAAAAGTGTCTAAAAAACCTAACAAAAATTTGCCACCAGAAATAACATACTTCGGAAACTGGCTGGGTCAGCCTGGGGTATACACCCACATACAATAAGAACAACAGCTTTGTCCCTGTGCTGCTCCACAGCAGAATATGCTAGTGCCTTATGGTACAAATCAGCACATGCCAAACAAGTGGATGTAGTTCTTAACGAATCATGTAGGATTATTACTGGCTGTCTGAAACCAACCACTGGAAAAGTCTATTCTTTGACTGGCATTGCCCCTCCAGAAGTATGTCGAGAGGTGCTAGCAAATAATCAAATAAGGTAATACAGTACCAAACCCATCCACTTCATGGTTTTCTGTACACATCTCAAGCTCTAGATATTATACTAGGAGAGGTATCTATTCACCTTGCTGAATAGATGAATGCTGAAAAATGTCTCCCATCAGGACAAAACACTGACTAGACCATATGGAAGTCATTTAATAGACTTAAAAGTGAAGTAGGAAGTTCAAAGAATAATCAAGTAAAATGGGGCTACTTGGATGTAGGGCAAATGTTCTGTAATGGTGGAGAAATTCAATCAGTTCTCCCCCTACCCTTATCTCCTCCAGGCTCTCATTTCCTGTCTTTTCCTCACCTTTTATCTCGTCCTCCCCTTTCCCCCTTCCTCCTCTAGGGGTTGCCTTTCCCTTCTCACATTTTCTTCTTCCCCCAGTCCATCTCCCTTTACCTGCTCTTTGATCTCTTCCACATCTTTTGAAATGTTCATTGTCTTCCCCCAAACAATGGGTAAACTTGATGTTGGGAACTCCAGTGGCCCTGGGGAGAAGCGCAATGGCCCATTGACAGGGACCTTGTCAGCCTGGTTGTCCTCCTCACAGGGGGTCAAAATACTATACATGTCTGTTCAACAGTATACAGCATAGTCCTATCTATGGCTATTCAACACTGAATTTAGTGGGGCTCCTCTCAGGTAGGTGGGTGCAAGCTTGCAGCTAGGCTTGTGTTTGATCTATTGCAGGAGTGGCTGAAGTGCAGCCCTGGGGCCACATGCTGGTCCGCCAGGCTGTTTTGGCAGCCTCTGGACCTCCAGAAGACCTACCCCTACCCCTATGTGAATTGCCACTCCTCTAGGGATGATAATTTACCTTGAAAGAGGTTGGAGTGTCCGCTTTTAACATTGAGCAGCCCAAATAACCCATTTTTCAAAACCAGAAGTTGACTTCCAGCCACTTCTGTTTTCATTTTTTGTGTGGTTGTTTTAGTTGGTATTTTGGATACCCTGTGCAGCCCCTGGGGAGTCCCAAGTGCAAACTTTGGCCACCAGAGCTTTGCTTAGCATAGTCTCTTGGTTTCTCTTTGCCCTTCTTTCCATCTTCAGCTGCTCAACTAATGTTGAACTGAATGCTCAAGGCCAATATAAATCAGTCAATAACTGCCAGAAGTCTACTTGGACTGTCTGAGACAGGCTGGAAGTCATTAGTCAGTATTGGAATATTTTATCCGAGGAGTTAGTCAAGCATTCATATGAAATGGTATAGCCTATGTCCATCCCAAACAATTTCATTCTGTCTGCTTTAACTCTGGATCCCAAGACCTGTACTCTGAGGGTGAAACTGGCACCAGGTTCCAGATGTAATACCAGGGGAAATAGATCAGGTGTGGGACCAGGTCCTAAGCTTGTTCAAAGCAGTTGTAAAAAAAAAAAAGCTAGGCAGAAGCTGAGGTGAGGGATCTTGATTTCCTGCAGCTATTCTTACATGTCATTCATGTTTTAGCACAATTGTATCACAGTTTGCTTTACCTGAATTCCTGGTGCATCCTTGTTTATCCTCTCAGGGGGCTCGGCTCTATAAATATGTTATTCTGAGCCATCCAGGTTATTCCAGTGATTGCAATACAGGAGCAGAGAATGCTATTATATTCACCATTTCCAGAATATCAAAATGAAGCTGGTTTCAACACACAGCTGGATTTTCAAATTAATTCTGTATTATGGATGCTCTTCTGATAATCCATTGCAAATGAAGGGATGAACATTTCAAAAATTTTGTGTATCTATAGAGAATCAGGGCCAGTTTGTTAATGTAGGATGACTGGAAATCTAATCTGATGACACAGTGTTATAATATTGTGAATGCTTTCAGGGTTTTTGAACACATTCCAGTCCTCATATGAAACAGAGTCCTACAAATGCTAGTTAAATATTATACAGACAAAACAATATAGATTTATAAATGCTACTTTTCTAAATTCCCAATAATGCACAGAAGGCAAAGGCTGCCACTATGCCATTTATTTGTTTGTTTATTTTATTGTATTTACACCTCACCTTAAGTTCCTCTTAATGTATTTAATAATAATAATAATTGTCCACTTTCAAGTTGATTCCAACAGGTTACTACCAATAAAATAAAAATAAAACAAATCAAAACATAACACATTGTTCTATGATGTCTATGGTCATGGCTGACTTTTTTTTTAATGGAACGGATTAAATTGAATCATGAATTCAATCATGAATTGAATTTGAGAGAGAGCCAAACACACAAGGAGGTGATCATTAAGAAGGAGTCTGCTCATTTCAAATTTCACCAGTACTTTTATAATCTGGAAATCCCAACCTTTACCACCTGAACTATCATTATCACTGTTAAAGGGAAATCATTAATGTACCCTGTTTCCCCGAAAATAAGACCTAACCTGAAAATAAGCCCTAGTACGATTTTTCAGGATGCTCGTAATAGAAGCCCTACCCAAAAAATAAGCCCTAGTTAAGTGAAACCCCGCCCTCCACCATTGTGCAGCATTGTGTGGCAACCAGAAGATGACATGACTGTAAAATAAAACATCCCCTGAAAATAAGCCCTAATGCGTTTTTTGGAGCAAAAATTAATATAAGACCCTGTCTTATTTTCGGGGAAACACGGTAGTTTTTATGACGACATCTCCTTCAACAAACAACCTCTAAAAATACAGCTACCTGTGACCAGGGTTCATCTGTCAAACAGATGCAAAGGCTTTGATGCTGTTAGTGCTATAAGGTGCCATTAACCTTGCTGCATCAAAGCCTACAGTACACACATTTTCAACCATATCAGCTTAAATCTAGTGTTACAGTAGTGGGTATCTGCCACAGTAGAAAAAATTCACTTCTTCTCACTGCATCCTTCTCCAGTGTATGGAAACCTATTCAGGGATGCAGTTCAGGAACTCACCATGCAGGGAAAAGGCAGAATCACCCCAATCTCATTCTGCTTTTTTGCCAGGTAAAGAAACCCCAGCAAGTTGTTTTTCCAGGCAGGTGGATTCTGAGCATGCAAAACACATGCAGCATTTCCATCACCCAAACATTTGAATAAAGCAAGGGGCTCAAGAACTAGAACATCTTCATTTGCTCATTTGAGACATCTCTTTCAGCTACTATGTATGGTGTTTACACAGAGATGACTGTACTCTGTATTGCTCCAGGTTTTTTTTCTTATGGTAATATATACTGTATGCAACCTTAATGAAGAGGATAGAATGTCAGTCTGTCTGCTGGTTCAAAGTACAAGTGAGCCTAAATTACAGAAGGTGCCGTTCTTAGTATATAAATATAAACTAAAGTGTTTCATCAAAGCATGCATGCTCAGCCAGCCTAGCTTTTGCTATTATCCACCTGTGGACTCATGGGCAAGTTTAAAATAATGGTATTAAAAATATGTACCGAATATCTTAGGGATGTGCTTCTCCAGGGGATTTCTACTCATAGCAAGTACATTATATTTCAAAGACTATTTCAGAGGTAAAGAAATCTACTTTATTTTGCATAGTCATTGATTCTTTAGGAAATTTTGAAATTTTGTGGAATGTTACAAATTTCATTTAGGCTGTTTTTATTTATTACATTGCTATTTTTAAAATATATATATAATTTTACAAAATAAAGGAATGGCTATGATATTGTTGGTGATTTCCCCACCCATAAGTGAAATAACGTAACTCACTGTGGTGAAATACAGCTGACTACTAAGATGCCAGTCACATTACTAGGCACACACATTTTGGACAATAGGGCGCACCTTTTTCATAATACAACCAGCACCTCACTAGTTAGTGGCAATTTTTCATGCTGAGTCATTCAATTTAACTTAAGTGCACAGAAATCACCAAGAAGATTCTGGCCAATGTATTTGATCATAAACCTGTAGAATGACTGTAATGGACAAAGCCTGCAATTTGGCATTCAGAGGGCTTATGCCCCATTGAAATCAATGGGGTTAAAGTAGCTGTGTTTAAGTCTCTGATTTAAGGGTGGATGAGCATCCTGTTTCACTGACTTCATGATAAGCCCTAAGCCAAACCCACACATTTCTTCATTAAAATGATAGAAAGAACTTGAGGGTTTTTTTAAAAAAAATTTCTTTTTTTAAAGAAACTGAATGTTGAAGAAAGCAAAACTTACAAATCTAAGCAAATTTTGAGTGCTTTGCTCTTAAAAAAATCCAAATTTGACCATCACATCTGCATTCATCCAAGTTGGTGGGGCTGACTTTTTTTTCTGACATGCTCTTCGTCTTTAATAGCTAAATAATAGGCAGACACAACATTGCCCTCTTCATACTGGGCAAAGTTTTCCCTACAGAATTTGGCCAGCAAGGATGGATGAGCATTTGATTTGGTTGATTTTTAAGACAAAAACTTTGGGGGGTGGCAGCAAATTTCTTCATAAATGAGGTAGAACTTTTGACCATTCAAAGGTGGGAGGGAGTGAAACTGAAACTGACAGGTTTGCCCATTCTTGCTGGACCTTGGAAAGGTCCTCAGTCCTCTCCACCCCATCCACTGATCCCCATGCCAGTTCTGCCCCCTCACCCATCCCCATACATTGTATTCCTCTCATACCACCTAAAGAACAGAAGTGATTTGTGAAGCCAAAAATTATGGAGGGAAAGCCATTTTTGAGTAGTGGAGGACTTTCTCCCCTTTTCTTTTCTTCCTCTTTTCTGTTCCCCACATCCATTCTACCTGCTGATTGATTTGTCTGGCAGCACCCAATACAATACAGCAATACAGGGATCTTTTTCTCTCTCTTAGCAACCCTGTATCCTGAAATGAGCTGGCCCTCATGTATCTAAAACCAATGTTCCTGTATCCAACAAAGTGCCATCATGTCATGATGTTGGCATGGTAAGGCTATATATGCGTCAATTAGGAATGGAGGGGTTCATTCTTCAGGTGGAGGAGTGAATGGTCTGGATGGTGGGTCACTGAAACAATCTATGATCTTTATGACTTGCCCGTATGAAGACATGCTGCTATGATGACACTAACATCCATAATATACAAGAGAGTTGTGTAAGCCCCATGTGGAATGTGAGTAGCAGCACAGTAGCCCAGAGGTGGAGCACCATTCAGGACTGGCAAAGAGGCCATGAATAGTGTGAGGACAATACACACTATCAGGTTAGGTCTAGGATACAATCTAGGTCAGAGAAAGGAAAAAAAATTTAGCACCAGGTAAACTGCTAGAGAAATTGGATAATAGCTGCTAGCAAAAGAAGGATCGGGGTGGGTGGAGCCACTCAGGAAGGCAGGGAGATCAATCTACACTCAAGTGGCACTGGAAGCTGAGAATATAGGAGCTACAAGAGGACCCCTGTGAAGGAAAGGAGAAAACCACTGTAGATGCCTAATCTGATCACAAACTAAAACATGCTCACTACTGTCACGAGACATGCCTGGTTGGAAATCCAAGTGGGAAAAAAAATGTTGCAAATATTAAATCAGGAGAAGGTGTGCATTGAAGAACATCTCAGGCAGTACCCACAGGGGCTATTTGAGTTCTGCTTGATTTCCTACATTCTCTCAGCTTCATTCAGACTTCTCTCTCTTTCACACACACACACACACACACACACACACGCACGCATGCATGCATATGCGCTTAAGCACATACACAAGAGGTCTTGAGGATGGAAAATTGGCCATCTTGGAAGTTGCTCTCCTCACTTTAGAAACTAAAAATATTGAGCACAAATCAAGGCAAAATGGATCTTGAACTTTGCATGTGAATCCAGAACTATATTTTTCTATTCTGAGCTGTGCTGGCAATAGCTAAGCAAGCTAGTCTCTTCAGTCGGGAGGGGGAGTGTGGGGGGGTATCCCAATTTTTTCAATTAAGCAGTGCCAAGGCCGCATTATTTGAACATCATTCAAGTTCTCTGATCCTTATTTGATTTTAGGTTTATTTTACCAATACACCACTCTCTGCTTGTTATCGTTGTCAGCTTAGAAATCCATTTACTCTAGGTAATTGCTCCTTCATAAGGCACTTTTCGGTAATGTACAGCACAATGAGCTAATGTCAGAGGATACCGTTAAAATAAAATGACTGTCATAGGAAAGGTTGCTGTACATTTTTAAAAGACTGATAACCCGCCATAAGACTGATTATCTTCCTATTACAAGCCCATGAATAAAAGTTAGCATGGCTCCTGAAGTGAAGTCATATAGTCTTCACTAATATAAAAATTACAGGCCTGTCATTATGTACTTACTTATTTGTGCCACTGAAATTGTAATCATGGTAACAGGAGTCTGAGGCAGTATCAATATTACTGTTCAGGTATGAATCATGTATGGTGTTGTAGGTCATTTTTATTCCCATGGTAACAATACTGCTAATGCATCTGTAGGTAGTGGATGAACCGCACTCTAATGAGATAAATAATACAGTGGAAATGCAGCAAATTCATTGGTATGGTGCTAGAATCTGGCTGGTTTTTTTGTTTTTGTTTTTTAAATAGGTAAATGTAGACTGCATGGACAGCAAAGCAATCTTGTAATATTATTAGCTTTTGGAAAATTTGGGCATAAAGGAGAAATAAAAGGAGAGGGCAAGAAAAGAGATTAGCAATAGCAGTAATATTGCTAGGAATAGAATGGGTAAAAGCTGTATCTCTTAATACTTCTTGCTCTCAAGGATTTTCAAGCATGCTGCCATAGCTGCTGTCAGAGAACAGATACTTTTATTTGATTGACAAAAACAGAGGTGAGCATAAGGTGGATGTTGATTACTGCTAGCTTTCTGGGTCATTTGCCATAGATCAGCCCAGGATGTCTCACCTCCTATTTGTTTAGCGATAATAATAACAACTCTCCTTCACTACAAAGAAAGCAGTATAGAGCAAATTTTTTTGTCCCTGTGTGATTTCCATGTTCCTATATGGAAAAAGAATTCCTGGGCTCCAACCTTTTTTTTCACCCACTGGCCCATCCTGAGTACACACCCGACAGAGCCCTAGGAAGATGAGGGTCACCCTTTCTCAGATCTTTGGCAATGCTCCAGACACATGTAAAGTTGCTTCAAGAAACCCATTCAGAAAGAGTACAGGAGAAGGAGCCCCCCCCCCCCAAAGCCCCTAATGCAAGGGTGGTGTATGCTGATAGCCAGACTGGAGGAGACCCCCTGTGCCATCTCTATTAACAAAAGAGAAACAACATGGCCCAAAGTAGCAATTTAGGCATCAACATGTAGTTGTCATTTAGAAAAGACAAGAGGGAGCAAAAGGTGTAAGCTCATTTGGCTAACTACCTATCTCTCCCCCCCAAGCGTCTTGTTACATGTGAAGATGCTTTGGCTTCCAACGGCTACACATTCCTTTAGGATGAGGACCTTTTATCAAATGTAGACATGAGGCAAGAAATCTGGGGGGAAAGATTTAGCTTGGAAGGGGAACCAAGACTATGGGGAATAGCTTTTTGGCCCTATGTGTCCCACCAATCTTCCCATTTTGTTCCCATTGATGGTTACATTTTTGGTCCCATTCTGTTACATTTTTTAAAAAATGTAAGCATGACGTTTTGTACATTTTTCCTCTTTGAAATGCATCCTAAGCCGTGCATATTTACAAACTTTTAAGGCTAGATGCACTCTGGGGAGCTGTGAAATGGCATTTTCCATCCAGAAAGGCCAACCTGCAAGCTCTTTCCTTATTCTCAGTAAGATGGTCATAGATATATTTTGGTTTGATTAGGTGTTGTTCATTCTTCAGAATAATAATTTTCTCTGGGCTAAAAACAGAAGCATAGGCTAGTGATAAAGTTTGACAAGAGTATGACTTTGTTTCAATTCAAAACCCAGACTCCAGAAAATTAATTGAATTCAACGCTCAGTGCAAACCTAACTCTGAATGGAAAGGGCCACAAGAGAAAAGCAGAACATATTAGCTGTACATTTCTTCAGCTTCTGTTGGCTTCTAATGCTTCCAGTCTTTAGCACTATCTGGAAATGAATGGCTCTAGTATGTTATAGATTTCTGTGATTAATTATCAACTATATAATAATTAACGTACTTTTCTACCTTACAATAAATTCTGCATATGAAAGAATTGCAGGACATTCCTGTAAAGGGAACCCCCCAATGCACACAATAGCAATATAAACAGTCATTAATCTTCCTCCTGTCCTCACTGGTCTCTTGAAATTATGATAGATTTTTATTAATGTTATTTATTATTAACACAAGAGCTACAGAATCAGGTTTATAACAGACACAAGTGCAGATAAGTTGGCTAGATATTCTTTAAAATACATGAATATAGTTTTTTATAGTGTCCCACACAATGGGACACTGTTCTTCATACCTAGGTCTGAATTCTACACACACACACATACACACACACACACACACACACACACACACACACACAGAGAGAGAGAGAGAGAGAGAGAGAGAGAGAGAGAGAGAGAGAGAGAGAGTTGGATGTTCTAATATCCTCTGCATTCATCATAAAATATTGAGAATGACTTATTAACACTTGCTGTTTTGTTTTTTGTTTTGTTTTGTTTTTTTGTTTTGTTTTTTCTGAGGGCTTTTTTCAGATCATCATGTACATATATTTCATAGAGTAAATGTCAGGAGAATGTTGCCATTTATAGGTCATTCTTAGTCATTTCAACTAAGTTCTAGTAAATCCCTGTCATGCTCGTACTTATCCATCTTTATGGTCTTGGTGTAATCTGCAACCACTTTGAGACACAGCATTGAAAGAAAGATGGGATATAAATCAAATAAATAGTACATCATGTTTAATAACTTTCTGAAATGGCCTGTGACTTGCATTTTCTGCAGCTTGCTGAAAATGAATGTATGTAGAAAGAAAATAAATAGAAGTTACTGTCATTTTGTTGAAATATCTAGCTAGGCAACAATCAGTAATTTTAGAAGAATGGTCTGAACGGTGCTTTCAGAATGCTCAGTCCTGAGACTGACCTCACATGCCAGGCCATATCCATTCTGCCATTCATCAGCAGTGATAACAGTGTGTATAGTTTGCTTCTTTTCTTATAAAATGTCCCCCTCCCAAAAAAAAACCCATTATTTTAAAAATGTGAGACAGCAAATTGGATACATTTACCAATCAAAGCCTTTACTTTCTCTCATGGGCCATAAAAACTCACTGGGGGAGGGGGAAATGGCCACTTACACATTGCCAAAAAGGATGACAGCTCTTCAAATGGAGGACTGTTCTCCCTAAAGGAGGACTTATGGCCACCCTATGTGAAACATTTAGGACAAATAAAAGGTGGTACTTTACTTTCATTGACACAACTCGCATTTAAGCTGTGGAGTCCCTCCTATCACTGATCACAGGCTGGATGCAATTGTTGGGATTCCCCTGAGCTGGCAAAGGAATTGCCACCCTGGTTTCTGATTAGGGATAGGAAGGACTTCTGTTGGGCTCTGAGCCAGAGCTTACCAGAGCTGTCACAGTCCCAGCTCCTAGAAGCAGAGATTGATCTCTTTTTCTCCCTCCCCCCTCCCTCTCTCTTTCTCTCTCTCACACACAAAACTGGGGCCCTTCAGGAGCTCCTGAGAGTGCCAGGTGAGAGAAGATTGCATCCCCATCCTCTTCCCCACCTACACGGACAAGAAGATGGGAGAAGTCTGATTTGCAGCTGAAGAGCTGGGTGGAAATGTTGCACTGCAGAAGCCCAATAGCAAGGCAACACGTCCTGACAGTGTCCAATCTGAGGGGAGCTTAGTGTGCAGGATTCCAGTCCACAACCCATTCCAGTTGGCCATGCCTGATATGAACAGACACATGCATGCAAACATGTATACATGTGCACAAGCACACATGCACGCACGGACATTCTTTTTGATACTTTATTCACTTATCTTTGTCTCTGATGTCTTCCTAGTCTTTCCTTTCTCCTGAAGTCATGGGCGAGGGCCGGGGGGGGGGGGGGTGGCGGCAAGAGAAACAGACACCTTTCATAGCAGGCAAAGAGGGAAATCCCTGCACTTATTTCTAGGGAAACCGAAAACCAGCCTGTGATTTAAGTATGAAGGCTGCAGAAAGCTACAAAATCTGCTGGAGGGTGAAGGATTTTCTCCCTGTCACTATGAATAAATAATAGGTAACACTTTGTTTCTTTGACAGTGCCAGGTGATAACCAGGGACCATGTTTTATGTTTGGTGGAAATGGGACAATAGCAATGATCTTCCTTTTGTCAGGAAGATTTATTTTGGAACTGCTTTGACAATAGGCTTTGTCTGCTCTAAGATAGGATAGTCCTTTTAATTTGATAAAGGCAGTCATGAAGTTATATCAGTTTCAGATATCAGTTGTGGCATGTTTAAATACTCATTCATTCTTTCTCTTTCTGTTTCTCTCTCTCTCTAACCTAGGTAATTTATGGATGAGGAACAGGGTGGTTGTTGTTTTTAAAAAGTATTTTTGATTTCTTTTACAAATACTCAGTTGAATTGTTGTTGTAGGTTTTTCCGGCTGTTTGGCCATGTTCTTGAGGCCAAACAGCCCGAAAAACCTACAACAACCATCGGATCCCGGCCGTGAAAGCCTTCAAGAATACACTCCGTTGAATTGATTGGCAAAGGAAAAGCAACTCCACACAAAACAAAATGTCAAAGAATATATGGTTTAATAACTCAAATATTCATGTTTTTATATAGCATATTCCATCTACACTGTACCTCCAGAATCATGTTGGCTATTAAACAAATTCCTGGACATTGTTCTAAGATGCCAGGTTTGCAAAAGTGCAGTAGCCAGTAAGTGAGAGTAAGAGTAAGAGTTGGTAAGAAAAAGTTGCAAGTTTTGTTTTGTTTTGTTAACCGTAGAAGAGGAAGTAATGGAAGCATTTCCTCATATACTGTGTGTTTAACAACAAGTGTGACATCCAGAGGCAGTGTGAAGGTTAAAAGAATTGAGTGGAGGCCATCTGAAGTCCAACAGCAGGGAAGCAAAGGGAAACAAAGAAAACCTAAAGGGGACAGTTAGTGTTGGTTCCTATCTGAGAGCCAAACCGAATGTTACAGATAGCACTTGATTAGAAGCAGGAATTGCTTAAGTGATGAAAATGTCTGGATTGTCCCAGCAGGAGCTTCTCACACGCCTCATAGTTTGCAAATTCACTCGCTTTGTTTTGTGATTGGTCTAGAGTAGTGGTTCCCAACCTTAGGTAACCGAGGTGTTCTTGGACTGCAATTACCAGAAGCCTTCACTACCAGCTGTGCAGGCTGGGATTTCTGGGAGGTGCAGTCCAAGAACACCCGGGTTACTCAGGTTTGGGAACCACTGGTCTAGAAGACTTATGCACATGGTTCACCTGCGAATCTGAATTTCTAAATACAAACGTTTGCCTGAATCACATCTCTGGAACACTAACATGGTCTCAGTTTCTAACGCTGAATTATCAGCGATCACCCTTTTGGTCTACAGAGCAAGAAGGGGAGGTGGGCAGGTCAGGCAGAGCAAAAGGTGAGCAGGTGGCTGTTAAAAAGATTGTTAGCGAAAGTCTGGGAATGGAAAGAAGGATACGTCCTGGATCATAACAGAACGCAGTAAATGCAGGTCGCGAGCCTTCCCAAGAAAAATGACCCTAGATTCCCCTTTACTTGGCACAAAATGAAGATAATTCAGAGAGGTAAAGGTGGTATTACAAAGGTATTGTGCCTCTGGTGTGTACCATCTTGCTATTACTGTTGCCACCCTTCAGAAATTATCAGAGGGGTGGTCAGGTGGAACCTCCTTGCCTCTGCTTCCAAAATCTGCAACGTCTGTTTGTGAATAGAAGTAACATGAGGATATAATAAATGAACAGGCACTTGACAAGCAACAATGCCACAATCACAACACCTTTGACTCAAAATCTGGTTGCTGTTTTTTTGTTCCCCCCCCCCCCCCAGAGCTTTTGCTACACACTCCAGTAATAAAGATGATTAATGCTACCTGATTCTTCTCATTGGACAAGCTGCCCTTGCTTGGAGGGCACTGAATTTTTATTTCTGAACGTACCATAAAACCACAGGTTCTGTTTGCTTACAGCCCTGATGCTGCTTGGTACAGCTTGAAACAATCTCTAGCTTTTAGTACAAACTCTTCCACAGTTAAATTCCCATGTTTTATTCATTTAAATTTATTGTTTTGATACACTTCAATTTGACACAGTTCACAAGCTTCACACGCTATAACCACACACGCACAAATTCTGCAAGGTAGCGGAAAATAAATAGATGTTTCATATAACATCTGCCCTATGAAATATGTTTAATTTCAGACACTACAATGAGGTCATTGGGCTGGAAAGCCAACAGCTAGGCAAACAGATGAATAATATTATATGTGTAACAAATAAACTGTTTAAAAACCTGTGGAATATGAGCTTCCTTTGTACGAGGATGCAACACCCAAGTGCGGAAGTATCCCCATATGGCTCAGCAGAGTCCTATTTCTTCTTTGATCTACCTCAGAGCTAAACAATATGTTAAAGACAAAGAGTGCAGCTGAACCTTGTATTTTTTTTTTCTTATCCCAAAGGAAGCACTTATGGGCCTGATCTGGATTAGGATCACCGTGCACTGAAAGGGAAAACATAAACCTTCCTTACAACCGTTTCCCTAGCCTGTTAAATTTGCCCTCCCACTAGAGGGTGGGATGTGGGCTAAAAAAAACACCAAACTCTCTATGGAACTCATAGCAGTTGCTTTTTGAGGGGGAACAAATTTAAAGAGAAAAAATGGTCTGGAGGAGATTTAACCTTCAACAACCTCAATCAGGATGAAGTTTCACCTGCATACTTTAGAATAAGAACCCATGGTTCAATTGCATGCTCTCTGTGTAATATTAGTAGCATGTGATTGACTCCTCAGTGTGTCTATGCTGTGGTAGATCAGAGCTTGGAAATGTTCCTCTTTTTTTTTTTTTACTATAATTCCCAGAATCCTCCTGGCAACATAGCCTCTAGCTGGGGGATACTGGGAGGTTTACTGTAGTTCAAATTCCACACTATGCCTCCTTGACAGGACTGGACTCAATGATTCATAGGATCCCTTTCAACTCTGCAGTTTGATGATGATGAAGCACCTGCAGTGTTATGACATCAGAGTTTCTGTTAATGCTGAGACTTTGCCAGGCTCTTGTCAGCAGGGTGGATTCCAAAGAGAAGTGCACTCTTCCCCTTTCTTCCCAGTTGTGGGATGGGCAGTGAGTGATTTGACCAGCTCTTTCCCATTGCAAGCAAGCCGAGAGGGTGTTGGGGACATGCAAGAGGTAAGGACTATGGGCATTTCCACCAAGGCTGGAAAGGGAAGATCTGGTGTTGGCTCTCTTCCTCTGAGCCCAGATCTTCCTCTGCAAACATGGAATTGTAGAAATTAACGTGAGCTTCTGTGTATTTGCTTGATGCCCTCTGCTCCATGATCACAATCATAGAGTACTCTATGTTCTGATTTGTGTTAGAAACAGTAGATTAAAAACTACTAACACAGACTTCCCTTGTCTTCAGTCCTTCACTTTTGGTGCCCCCTATTTACTAGTGTGTAAAGGTCTTTTCCCTTGCCCCTGATGGTCTCCAGCTCATAGAGAGAACACACAGCAGGGCCTTACAGAAGGTTTGTTGTATATCTCTTTGGACTGATCCAGTCAAAAAAACTTTCTATTGGAACAACATCCATCATATTTTCCTTTCAGGCTTTAGGAACTAGTTCCCTGGGACATGGGTTGGCTATCAGATCATTCTGCTTTGAAGTGAAAAGCAGGGCTGCTTAGCTAATTGCTTTCAATGTATAATTTGTTCAGTTTTAAAGAACAAAAAAAGCAACTAATTCCATGGGAAATTCTATTCACCTTTGAATAGCAAGGGAAATAATAGCAATAGGAATCTGGAAGTGACAAAACCCCATAGATACTTATAGGTAAGTGCAAGGGGAGAAATAATCCACAATGATTAGTTCTTGTGCACCACATGGTTTTTCACACGCTCCAGGGATATAACTGATATTATTTTTTTAAAATAGCGAATCCTAGTAAGTAATCCCCCCGTCTGACAAATATTTTCCTCTTTGCTTCTAATTCCATGCAGATGTGGAGGGGACATGGAGGGGAATTCTTGTATATTTGATCATTATTTAAAAAATCTGGAACTTTTTTGACTTTCTGCCACCTATTGGTAACTGTAGGTGCTGAAAGTGCACATTGCCCTAAAACGTGTAATCCAAAATGTAATCCACATTTCAGTCTGCTTCAATTAGCACATTTATTAAATGTGCTTTTGTGCACAGAACTGAGTTAGACTTCCTTATGGATCAAATTATGTTGAGGGTGGGAGAACACCCAAACATTTGAACAATATGATCATTTTCCTGGCTGGTTCAATTACAAAACAAACTTGGAGACTTTAGCTTATAATTCCTTCCACTAAGATGTCTGAAACTTTATGTCTTAACTTCTGAATTTAATATGAAGTTCATTAGAATATACAATCATTGAGCACAATGTACTCTTGTGTGGTAAACATGTTCATTTTGGAAAACCAGGAGTGTTCCTCAGTCACTGAAATTGTAGATGATAATGATTTTTTTAAAAAACGAACTCTAGTGGACAAACGTAGATTGAGTCTGAAATAAATTTTTAGTACATATTGCTTGGGAATTTATTTCATATTTGGGAATAAAAAGAGGAGTGAAGCTTTTTTAAAAACAGGAGGACAAAGCTGCATAGTGGTATGTCAGCATAATTTATTTGCACAGAGTGTGGCAGAACAATACAATATATTTATATTAATAAATAAATTTAGGATTCCTGAGGAGGCTTGCATGCATACCCACATACACACACTGTGGACAGCCATGATAGCAATCTCATTTGTTTGAGATTGGTGGATCATTACCTTCCCTTGTGTTGTCCCTCAGTTATAAACATATACTGTTCCATCCTTTCTCTAGCTCCTAACATATGGTTAATGTCACTTCAAAGCATTGAGTACAATGGAAGAGGGCCTGGATGAATTGAAGATCAAGAGTGGCCAATTCATTACTGTTTCTTACTTACCCAAAGGGGGAAAAAGATCATTTTTCCTTTGAAGATAATCTGTGAATGTGAAACGTGAACCAGGTCAACAACAGGTGACAGACAATCTTGACATGTGAAGATGTTTCCTAATGTTGCAAAGTTATTCTAGGTTTTAAAAGTCATTGGGAGCCATTTTGCTAGCAGGTGCACATTATAATATAACACTTTAAAGTCACATCAAATATGTGACCTGGTCTGAGTGGATCACTGAAAGTTTCTAGAGTGGCTTTGGTGAAAGCATCTGGGCTGTGAAGGGAGAGGATTAGCTTCCTGCCAGTTTCAACATTCTCCAAGCAAATATTGGGGAACCCACACAGCTCTTCAATAAGCCAAAGGCCAGAGTTTGTTCTTCTAACAATTGTATTCCACAGTCATCAGAACCAGCTGGAGAAAACACCCTACACATCAATGGGCTTTATTGAGTTGAACGGACGGTCACATACACAGGGGTGGAAAAGACCAGAACACATAGTGCTTCCCCCGACTTCTGTCTGTTACTCTTGGATCTCACTCTAATCTGGCTAGATTTTTGATACAACCTCTGACATTGATTCATAATATCAGGCATGTATTTAATTTACTGTATTACCCATTCAGATTTTTTTAAAATTGGAAAAAATAACAAGCAGAGGAATGAATAACAGTGTAGCAAAGTGGCTGGAGCACTGGGCAGGAATTTGCAGGCAGGCTGTCCACCAGACCTTTAAAAGAAAGGCAAACAAACACTTCCGGGAGGAAGCATTACATTTGTCCTTTTTTTTTAAAGTGGTGCAGTGAATATTCACTGCCCTAATACACACTCAATTTTTTTTTACTTCTTCAGTCCCTCCAAGGAACAGAGGAAGTAATTAATTTGCCAATATCTCAAAGTGGATGCCTTATTAAGCCACTTCACAATATTGGCAAATTACTGAAAGGTTCGTTTTTGGTCTGTTTCCAGTGATTACATGTGCTCGAAATGGACCAAAACAGAGGGACCTACCCATACCAAAAAAGTAGAAGCCCCTAACAAGGTCTCAGAAAGGTGCAGATAGGCCCATTCTGGTGCCAAGCTGGTTCGCTCCAGCAAAGACATTGTCTGATCACTATCTTTAGGAGCGAACCAGTCCATCCCTGCAGTGGACCAAACAGTGGGCTAAACATCTGTGTAGTCAGCCTCTCAGTCAGTCAGTCATTGAAATGAAACAAATGCCACTCTAGGTTACAATCCTCTACAACTTTGAGTCTTGTGCATCTTAATTGATGCTTATGTGCATCCCTGAAAAATGTGGATTATCACTTTACATTTTAGACATTTATCTCTGCTGATCTTTTCCAGAACATTGAAAGTCACTTTTATGTTTCAGAGTCCAAATACAAAGTTAGATACCATTATAGTTACAATCTTCTTTAAAAAAATTTTTTTTTCCTTTCATAATATTCAATATTAACTAAAGTAGTTAATAGTTATTCTTGTTATTGTTATGCACAGTCAAGTCACCTCCAATTTATGGCAACCCTATGAATTAGCGTTCTTCAAAATGTCCTGTCCTCAATTGCCCTGCTCAGCTCTTGTATACATAAGCTGTGGTTCCTTTAAGGAGTTAGTCCATCTCATATTGGGTCTTCCTCTTTCCTGCTATCTTCTACATTTCCCAGCATTATTCTTTTTTTCCCCCTGAGAAACCTGGCTTCTCATGATGTGCCCAAAGTAGGACAACCTCAGTTTCAACACTTTGCTCCAGATATAGTTCAGGATTGATTTGATCTAGAACCCACTTGTTTATCTTTCTGGTAGCCCAGGGACATCTACAAAGCTCTCCTCCAGAACCATATTTCAAATGAATTTTTTTTTCCTGCCACCTTTCTTTACTGTCCAGCTTTCACACCCATATGTAGTGATCTGAAATATAAGAGTGTGGATGATCTTGGTCTCAAGTGACACATCCTTAAATTTGATTATCTTTTTTTATTCCTTCATTGCTGCTCTTCCAAGTCTCAGTCTTCTGATTTCTTGGCTGCAGTCTCCATGTGGATTGATGATTGAACCAAGGTATACAAAATCTCTAACTGTTTCTATTTCTTCATTGTCAATGCTAAAATTTTGTAGTTCTTCTGTAGTTATGATTTTTCTTCTTCTTAACATTCAACTGCAGTCCTGCTTCAGCACTTTCTTCTTTCTCTTTCACTAAAAAAGTCAATTCAAGTCATAACTGTTTTCTGCCACAAAGATAATAGCATCTGCATATCTTAAATGTTTCTGCCACCAATTTTCACTCCTCCTTCATCTGAATCTAGTCTGGTTTTCTGTATATGTTCTGCATACAAATTGAACAGATAAGGGGATAAAATGCACCCTTGTCTGACACCTTTGCCAATAGGAAACCATTCTTTCTCTCCATATTCTGTCCTAATGGTATCTTCTTGTCCTCAAAGGCTTTGCTGTAGTCTATAAAGCATAGACGGATCTTCTTCTGAAATTATTTTGTGCTCTCCAGTAGCCAGCAGACATTTGCAATAAGATCTTGAGTGCCTCTTCATTTTGAACATCAGGCATTTCTTGCTTACATAAGGTAAAAGCATGACTTGCAACACCTTGAGCATCACTCTGCTTGCATGGGAAAATAAATGGTCCTATAGTTACTGCAGTCCTTGGCATCTCCTTTCTTAGGAATTGGATATATATTGAGTGTTTCTCGTCTGTGGGCCATTGTTTTGTTTTCCATATTTATTGACAAATTGTCGTTAGGATTTTGATAGATTCAATCTCGGTGGCTTGAAACTGTTCTATCAGAATTCCATCTACCCTTGGTGATTTATTTCTTCCTAGTGCTTTCAGAGCAGCTTTTACTTCGCTTTCTAGAACTGCAGATTCTTTACCATAGAATTCCTCTAGCTGTAACTACAGGTTAATAATGATGTGAACAGGAGGCAAGTGACTCACCCAAAAATTTCAGGATGGTCACTCCCCTTGCTGAAGCCACGCACTGCCTATGAAAGTAACCCTTATTATGGTACAATGCAGTGTGACTGAAGTATTCATTATTGCAAAGATGGATTAATTGCAAGTAACTCATTATTTGTAACTAGTTACTTCTATTCTCTAATATTCCTAAAAATGTCATCACCATTAAACATATTGGAACTGACTTTTGAATACATATGTCCATGTGTCTGAGATATGAATGCCACTTCACATAGCTGCAGAATAGCAGCACTACATATGTATACCACTCACTGCCATCTGGAGGGGGTGGGAATCTTGTCTTTACCTCATAAAAGCTAGCCCCATCAGTGTAGTAGATTAGGAAAAGTCTAAGGCGGCTTGTGCTCCACTGTAGAACTTCCTGCCCTCTGGATAGAGGATGACTTTGAAGTGTAGAATGCTGCTCTTGCTACTCAGCTAAAAGTGCTGCTTTGGGACTTGACCTACTACTTGCTTAAAACACAGGAACTGGAGCCTGGCTTTTCTTAAGGAGTTGCTTTTGCTCCTTTTGGATTATAATGGGCACTATCGTCATAACACTCTGTACTCATATATTTCTATGAGAGCTGCAATTTCAATTGCACTTGATTTAAAGCTAGAACAGCAAACCTATTGCACAATTTAGAAGATGCCTCTAGCTCAGCTATGTTTAATAGATGCATTTTTTAAAAAAATCTACAAAGGACAAGCCCCTTCTTAAACAAGGGTTTCCCTTTCATTAACACACAGGTTTAATTGTCGCTAGCCATAACATGTGCATCATCTGAAAACAAAGATACCATACTTCTTAAATTTAAATCAATGGCTGAAATCCTGTTGCGCAGCTCTGCATGTGGAACAAGAACGACATCAGCACTGGTAGCCAACCACCACTGATTGAAGGCTTCCTTTGACAATTTTAGGATGCACACAACTTCGGTGTATTGTGTACAAGTCATGTGGACCCCAAAATTGCCAAAGGAAGACTTCAATCAGGTGTGATTTGCCGCTGCTGATGGCGTCATTCACACTGCACATTTGGAGATACGCAACAAGATTTCAGCCAATAAATGAAGCAACCAAAATTAGCATGATTAATAGATGCAAATATCTTTAATTAGAATGTGTTTCTAACTTCTATCAGAATAGAAAACAGTGGCTTCATTTCTCCTTAAGGTTGTTTGTTCATCAAGAGGACCTAACATTGCCCCTTTCCAGACATAATGTTCTCAGAAAAGCAGGTGAGAGTGTAGGATAAGTTACCCTAGGATTCCCAAGCGGTCATGGTAAACTTTAGGGATGTGCACCAGAGGAACGCATCCGAATGCAGCCGAGCAGGATATCTGTGCATTACTCAAACAGCTGCAAGATGGTTTAGGAAGCCTCATTCACCGCCAGGCCAGTTCACATGCTCCTGCAAATCAATAAAGTTTGCTCCAGCATCTTGCAGGTTAGAAATGTTGAAATCTGAACAACAATACTTAGTACCAATTGTTGTTGTTGTAGCAATGTAACAAATGCCAAAATAGAAGAAAGGTGAGAGCTGAAGTCCCAGTGAAAGTCCAAATCACCTCTGGAAACACCAGTAACTCAGTTCTTGGGGAGAGCTCAGACTGACCGCACTGGACTCTATAGATTCCATCCACATCTCCAATGACCCATTTTGCATCCAGAAGGGGCAAAGGGAAGGTGTGCTACATCACTTACTAGACTGCATACATTCTAGAATGTCCTTCCTTTTTTAAAAGGTAGCTACACTGAGTCTTCAGTGGATCCCAGTCTCAGTTTTTAGTTCACACATTGAATTTTGTAAGCATTTTTAACACATTTTCCTAAAATGGATATTTATTCACCTAATGTATATATTTTCCCCAATGGCAGTGTCTTTCTGTATGTTTCCCCCCCCCCCCAATTGTATGAACTTTAACCATTCTTTTTTCTTTTAAACTGTGCATAGTTATGTGCACATTTTATTTCTCTGCAACTCCCTTTGGACCTAACAGATATGAGAATTCTCAAGGCAAAGTGTCTTTCTTCTTCCAGTGAGTCTTGGGAGATGCAAACACCTACTCCCCTCAAGTCTCTCGAAACCAGTACAATTATTTTCCATCCATAGAAATATATGAGTCTTCCTCCTTAGAGAAAAGCATTAGAAAATGTTCTGCACAACTGCTAGTTTTCCCTCCGTTTTTTCATCACGACTGAGACCATGTGAATGTTAGGTAACATGAAGGAAGAAAGGCTTTTGCCATCCCAGTTATACCAGTTATTCCAAGGAGAACAAACCACACCTAACCTCAGGGTCAGGGGAAGGCTGGAGACTGACTCTCCATTTGTGCCTGCTCACACACTATGAATTGTCTACCATCACACTATACCCTGTGATACTACAGAACCTAGACTTCTCACTGTTGCTGCTGCTGCTGCTACTAGATATTCCTGAAAGAAGGTTAACATCCTGCCTTTCACATTAATTGAACCTAACTGCTCAAACTTCCTTTTACCATAAGCATTTCTTCATACATGATGTACTTCCTGGATCTATAAAAGATTGTGGAATGGGTGAACTGTATTTAAGGAAGACATAAATATAGTTTCACTAAATGAAGCCTGCTGACACAGAGCACTTCTTGAATAATTCACTTTGAAATTAACACTTATAATACCATTTGCCTTTTAAGTCCAACTCTGTAGAGCTAGAAAGAATAGTTCTCCAGAGAGGGAATTAATGGCAAACATTAGTCTCTCTGACTTGCTTTATTTTAATAAAAATGATCAGATGATTACCTATAATGAAAAATAAACTCACCTCAGTCAAACTGATAGCAATTCAGCACTTCTCAGTTTCTTTTGCCATAGCTGTGTGAAATATATAATTGTGAATTGATGAAAAACTTAGGTAGGGAACATAAAGCTTCAATAGTAGATATATTCCAGACAAATCAGTGTTCAGTTGATGTTGCAGAAAAGAAAAGCTGCTCACCAGCACATTCATGAAACACGACCATACTGTCATACCTAGAGAGAGACCATTCTAAATCAGCTACAAAGAAAACAATATTTTGAGTGTGCTCAGAGGCACTCTTTAGTCCGTGTCCCCTGTCAGGAGTGGGCAACCTCTGAAGATTCAGGACCTATTCTTCCTCCCTCAGATATGCCATAGGCTACACCAGCCATCTTACAGGAAAATTGGAAGTGACATGTTTGGAGGGGGGGGAAAGTAGCAGCAGAGGAGGAGTTTTTAAGAGCTTCGTGGCCCACACAAATTTCCTTGGGAGTGAGAGAGGGACATGTGATTCTTACCTCTGTTTTATGTGGAGGGTGGGTAAAGGGTGGGTAGAAATCTGGGCACAAGTTAGGCTAGATTCCAGCTACATTTAAAGAGAGAAATGGCACCAGCTTCTTCATTTAGTGGGCAATCCAGGTTCACTAGTTATTCAGGCATCCGTTTTACCTGTATTGGTGCCCAAGGTTCTCTATCTTCAATCTTTCTATGTTGACTGGGGAGGTCTACAAGTGGTTTTGTGGGCATTTTTCTGCTGGTCAGTCTTTACCCCTTCCTACACTATGAATGGGCAAAACAAAAAGGGAATGGAGAAAGAAGTGAAGTAGGTGGGAAGAGGGTGGAGAAAACAGGCAAAAGGGGAGGACAGTCTGGGAGTGAAACAGCTGTGAGCAATTCTGGATATGCATAGACAGGTGGTACTGGGACAACCCAGTGCATCCCATATAACCTCCCCATGTGTAAGATGCAAATCCTGAGATCATCTATTCAAATCCTCAACCAAAAAATACTAGAATGGTCCAGAACAATCCCAGAATGATAGAGACAACCCCAATGTGTGAACAAACCCTGATGCAGTTGTGCAGTTGTGCAGGGTTCTCAGTCTTGGGACTATGTTTGTATTCATCCAAATAGGGTTACAGTCTCTCTTCACACCTTCTGCAACCTTCTCACTCCATATGGAAAGATGGGTTATGATGGGACACAGTAGGCATACACATTCCCATAAGAAGTGGTATAATGTGAGATGCTGAAGCACAGGTGCACATTATAACTGTTTTCCACAGTGATACCCTCAAGGAGAGCCCAAAAATGATATCAAATCAACAGTGTTCTACCAGTTTTCCTATCTCCAGCAGAAGCAGATGAAGCTCATAGTTCTTACTTTAATGCTGAAAACCAAGCCACTCTGGCTGCATTAAAACAGAGGTAGTTCACAGCAGTATAATTTATGGAAACCCGAGCAATAACCCAATCCTTTGGTGTTATAGAGAAACAGATACAGCTGCCTTTCCCTCATCACACACTTCAAATAACATGTGAATTACCTAACTGGGTACAGAGATATATGTGCCTATGGTCCAATTCATGATTGTCTTTCCTTTAGGAAAAAGTAAATCATGGTGGGGTGGGGAATCATGCAAATCAGGCCATTATCTCTATCAGCCTCCACCTAAAGCACCATTTCACACATTACACACATTACTGCAGGTGCATGAGAGAGGCAGGGGACACAAGAATATTCTTCATTAGGTGTTACAGGAGAGGCTGTGGGCCAGCAATCAAGCACTGCTTTACAAACACAAGGACTCTATTTCAGCCACAGCATTTCCTGTTAGAAGGATCTCAGGTAGCAAGTCTATGAAGATGGTTGCCAGGAGAACAGCTAATAAAGTCAACATTAGAAAACATGTAATAGTGATCTGGATATTTGCTGGCTAAAGCAGTGAAATTCAGTAAAGCAATAGAAATGCAGTATAATTTTCTGTCTTAGTTATGAAGATATCTCCTTCCAGCTAGAACATCTGAGCACCACTTGGTACTAACATTTGACATAAAAATGGAAGCTGATGAAATCAACTATTTCAAAATATTAGCCAGGACAGCTGAGGTACATGGGAGCTGTAGGCTACCTTAACACCTATCAAGCTAATGGTCAGATCAAATGCTATGATAAATGTGTATTTCTTCCTCTCAGTCATGCAGATCTTTCAGTACTACATGCCTGAGACATCAGACATGGAAATGGAGCAATGTTATCTCCCAACTGACTATTTAAAAAGCAAAAGTGGGCTATTTTGCAAAATGCAGACAGACATAAGCTCCCTTTAGAATCAAGATACCATCTTTTCCAGGATAGGCAGAATCTTCTTTAGGTTACTGGAGGATCATAAACATAGGACAAAGCAAAGATTTTTGCTAAAATGATAGGATGGGAAGTGGGGACTGTGAAGAGCCTTTCATGCATGTTGCTTCTGGAATGAGATGTACATTGAAACAAAGTTGTTAAGGAGGTAGACATTTTTAGATGTCTTTAACTGCTCTTATAGCAGTTTGATTCTATTACATTGATGAAACAAACACATTTCAATTCACCCAATGCTCCCTCATGTGGCTTCTTTGTACTAATACTGGAATATTTTAGATGTCTTGGAGACCATATGTTGGAGCCGCGGCCGGGCCATGCTTCGGCAGCGCAGGTCGTCTTTGCCTCCGTCCCCAGAAATCGCGAGACCTCTCAAGTCTCACGACAGCATTTCCTGGGAGAGGGGGGAATTGCAGGTTATTTAAGGGCCATTCCCCCCTCTCCTCTTCCTCTTCCTTCACTGGCAACAGTGGGAGAAGGAGCACAGCTGTCGGTTCATCTCCGAACTGCGTCGTTGGCTTGTCGTTGTTGAGCGACATTGGATTGGGGGGGGGTAGCATCGGCTCCCTCCCTGGGGTTTGCTGGGAATTTCCTTTTCTCATTGTTTTGTTCATTGTTTTTGCGATTGTTTATTTGGGTTGGGGGGGACTTCTGATTTTGCTTGTGGTCTGCTTCTTACTGGGAAAGGGGTGAGTGTGAAAGCGCGGCACGTGCGCAAAGCAGCTCATTGGGGCCCTACCTTTTAACATCTTGTTCTCCCTGGGGCAGATTAAGCATCCGCTGCCCAGACGCGCTGGGAAGCGATCTGATTGTTGCGCAGGTTGCGGCTGGGCGCCTTACTGCTGGGGTTTGCGGTGGCCGCATAGGCCATTCGGTGGCTCAGCGGTTTGACGCTTCGTGCCCCACCCCCCCCCTCTCCCCCCTTTTGCATTAGTTCAGTATATCTGTTGGAGTTTGGGCACTCGATTTTGAATTGGGACACGTGCGTGGCAGTTGGGCACGTTTTGTAGGTCGGCCATTTTCTTTCATCTAGGAGTCATAGGTATTCCCTAGGTCGCCTCTAGTTATTGGGTGGCTCATAAAACAATTTTTTTAAATAAAATAAAAAAAATAAAGTAAAATAAAATAAATAAAATAATATAAAATAAAATAGAAATTAATTACTTAACTTAGTTCTGGTTTAATTAAATTAGTATTTGATTGCTTAGGAATTGTAGATCATTAATAATAAGTTAGTGTACTAATATTAGAATAATTATAATTAAATAAATTGGCTGGTTAAGTGATTGGATTATCGATTATTAATAAACTTTGATAGTACTTCAAATTTAATAGGCAGTAATTAAATCACATATCAGACAGGGCTAATTAATAGGATTTTATCATTAATAAATAAATTTGGGTAGTATAATCAGATGCAATAAATAATTTAGGATTCAATAAATAGGCGTTCGCTACAAATTGATATTTAGGCATTCTAATTACATTGGATAAATAGATACCATAAATATTGATAGTGATTTAATAAATAGGCATGTGCATACATATCGCTGCATAGGTATTTGCTTACAGTAGCAATATACCAGGTTGCAGTACAGAAAGATGTAGCAATTTGCTGGACAACCGTGGCACCAAGGCCTGTGTAGTTCTTATCTGGCACTGAGCTTTAAAGGTGGCAATGGCTTCAAGGAAGAGGCAGGGTAACAGGAAGGGAAAGCAGCCAGCCAAAAAGCGGCCAGTCCCTCAGATATCACCACCTCAATCCTCATCAGATGAGGAATCTTGGCCCATTTGGCAGCAATTACAGGAGAAAATATCTGCCTTTGAAGCCGAAAGAGCAGCGAGTTGGGCCCCATAGTCCAGCCAGGCGCAGCCACGTCGCTCGGCTAGGGAGGCCAAGAGTCATCGCTGGGCTAAGCTCAAAGCTATGGCAGACAATCTAATGTCTTGGTTTGCCATCTTAGAAACTGAGCAGCAGTCGGCAGGGACATCCAAGCGAGACTCTGACGGGTCAGTGGTTACACCAATACGCCAGCGGGCTGAGGAAGGTGAAGCGACACAGATTCCGGTGGCAGCGGGTTCAGCGGCGGTGGTGCATGGAGTTTCGGAAGCACGAGACAGGTCCAGCCCGGAATGCCAGTACGGCAGGGAAGAACCAACAGAGATGCTTCCTCTGGCCGGTGAGTCAACCGTTGCACCGGACACTGCTTCACCTACACCTGTCTGGTCTTGGCCAGGCATGGGGCAATTTAGTTCCCTCTATTACAATCCATATGAAGGGCAGAGTTTTCGGGCCTCTTCTTCCCCTTGGCCTTGCTCAAACGCACACTTTGGCAGCTGGGCTGCAGCCTACCCACAGGTTGCATTCCTGTCCCCACTAAATTCGACAGGGGGCGCTGGAATTTGGCCATACCCAGCGGTTCCAGACACTGGGTTTAATACGGTGCCTTTGCAAGTTTTACCAGCAGGGGATTACTCAACGCCTCTGGGCGACCACCTCACCCTGGCAACTAAGGAAAAAAATTTGAAAGGGTAAATATGTAGACTTCTTTGACCTACTAAATAGAGATGTAGAGAAGAAGGATTTGGATAAGGAGGATGAGAAAGATAAGGAGAGGCATAGGAGGAAGAAGCCTGATAGGACATGGTCAAATTGGCTACCTGGTTTTATAATTTATGCCGGGGTTGTAGTAAAGGCATCCCAGTGCCTCCTGTTTCAGAGCTGGGGCTCAACACCAGAGCAAGGGTCCAGGAGGAGGTTAAAAACCCAATAGTGGTGGGGGTAACCCTGGAAAAGGGCCCCAGCCCAATTAGAGTTACAGTTTTGGAAGTTTGGTTGCGTGATTATCCCATTAGAGAGGATGCCAGTTATTTATTGGAAGGTTTTAGGTACGGTTTTAGGATACTGGCGGTTGGTGAGCGTAAAGCCTTCTTTGCGCAAAACCTGAAATCCGTCTGTGGCATGGAGGGTATTATTCAGACGAAGATTGCTAAAGAAGTGAAGGAAGGGAGAGTATTAGGACCCTTTGCGACACCCCCTTTGGAGACCTTGAGGGTTTCACCTTTGGGAATAGTTCCAAAAAAGTCTCAAGGTGAGTTTCGATTAATTCACCACTTGTCCTACTCGGAGGGGTCGTCGGTTAACAATGCCATCCCTCAGGAGCTTTGTACCGTGCGCTACACCTCCTTTGATGAGGTGGTTCGCATGGTACAAAAGTGTGGTGTAGGGGCGGAGCTGGCGAAATGTGATATAAAATTAGCTTTCCAGATTTTGCCAGTTCATCCGCTGGATTTTGACCTGTTAGGTTTTCATTTCCAGGGATCCTTTTACATAGATAGAGCACTGCCCATGAGCTGCTCTGTATCATGCGCAGCATTTGAGCGTTTTAGCTCGTTTCTCAAGCTAAAATGCTCAGGCGCAGGGTGGGCTGTAAGTCTATGGCCCATTATTTGGATGATTACCTTTTTTGTGGTGAGAAGAATTCAGGTAGGTGCAGTTTGATTCTGAACAATTTTCAATCAATGGCGAGTGAGCTCGGGCTACCTTTGGCGGAGGAAAAGACCGAGGGACCAGCCACATCTCTGACATTCCTAGGTCTTGAGCTGGACACGGTGAAGCAGACATCTAAACTGCCTGAGAGTAAATTAGCCGACCTTAAGGGCAGGATAGCAGGGATGTTGCAAAAGAAAAAGGTGTCCCTGAGGGAGCTTCAGGAGATTGTGGGCCATCTAAACTTTGCTTGCAGAGTGGTGGCACCTGGTCATGCCTATTTGCGTAGGATTTGCGTGGCAATGAAGGGGCTTCAGTCATCCCTTGCATAGGACTAGAGTTACGCATGGCATGAGGGAAGATTTGCAAGTTTGGAGTCAGTTCCTATCTGAGTTTAATGGAGTATCCTTCTGGAGAGGGGACCTGGAGCTTAAGGGGGACTTTCAAGTCCAGTCAGACGCTGCTGGTTCATTAGGGTTTTGGAATCTATTTTAGGGGCAGATGGTGTGCTGGTCTTTGGCCAAAAGAATGGCACCAGGCCGGGATTACCAGGGATTTGACATTCCTGGAATTTTTCCCAATAGTTGGGGCATTGTGGCTCTGGGCGGAAGAATGGGAAAACTCTGTTATGCAGTTTTGGTGTGACAATCAGGCAGTGGTTTACATCATAAGCAACCTTACATCGCATTCAGAACAGGTTATGACTTTAGTTAGGGCATTTACACTGCGGGCTTTGAAATTTAATATTTGGGTTCAGGCCCGACACGTGCCGGGGATAGATAACAGCTTAGCTGATGCATTATCACGCCAACAGATCGAGCGGTTCAGGGAGCTAGATCCAGGAGCCAACGAGTTCCCAGAAATTCTTCCCCCAGAGGTCTGGCAAATTGGCGAGAAGATGCTGAAAGGGCAATAGGCTTGGCCTTGGCACCAAGGACACGGAAAGGGTACCTGGCCATGAGTATAGAATTCGAGGAGTTTAGAAAGTTAGTTGAATTGGAGCCAATGTGGCCAGCCCCAGTTGAGCATCTTCAGCAATTCACTGTGTTTTTGAACAGGAAGGGGTTGGCACCGGGATCTATACAGGGCAGATTGTCGGCGCTAGCCTTTTACACTAGGGTCCATGGTTATCAGGATCGTTCTTCAGACTACCGCATTAAAAAGATGATTGAAGGTTGGTCTAAGGAAAGAGGTAGGGTTAGAGATACGAGGCCACCTATATCGCCGGAGTTATTGGAAAATATTTGTAAGCAATGGGAGGTGCTTTGTAGGGATGATTATGAAACTGTCCTATTTAAGGCGGTGTCTTTGCTGACATTTTTTGGAGCTCTTAGGATCAGCGAGGTGGTGGCCACTGGGAAGGGAGACACATCCAAATTAGCGTTGCAGTGGCAGGATGTTCGTTTAGTTGCAGGGTCAATTCAGATTCATATCCGCCGATCCAAGGCGGGTCAGCGTGGTAAGGGAGTTTACCTTACTGTAGGGCATTGCCATGTGGAAGATCTTTGCCCAGTGAAAGCCATAACATCATATTTGAGGATTAGGGGAGCCGGGCAGGAATATTTCTTTATTCATAAGGATAGTTCCCCATTGACAAAGTACCAGTTTTGGAAGCTGACAGACCTGGCACACAATAAGGTAGGCGTGCAGGGATTGAAATTTGGCACACACTCTTTCAGAATCGGCACTACATCTACTGCAGCGGCATTGGGATACCACACAGATGACATTATGCGGATAGGTCGGTGGTCTTCTTCTAATTATCGTAGGTACATCAGGACATTCCCTAACGTCTAGGTAGGGGCCTGGTCTTGTTTCTCTCATTGCAGGTTCTGTGGCACCGGTGGAAAGAGGGCACATCATGATTGTTGGCGATAGTTACGCTTTTTGGGTGGCACGCCATGCTGCTACATCCCCATGGGGGAGTAGTCTGGGCCTTGGAGCTAGAGCCCATATTGAATGGGAGCCAGGTGTGTCATGTGGCTGCTTTCGGTCAACACCCCCCAGATGTGTTGGTCATACACCTGGGCGGTAATGATCTGGCTAGGCATGGTGGAAAGGCCTTAATTCTTGATGTGCTACGAGATATCAAGTGGTTGAGGGCCATGTACCCTGCATTGAGCATTGTTTGGTCGACCATCATCCCTCGATTGATTTGGAGGGATGCACAGAATTTTTTACCCGTTAACACTGCGCGGAGGAGTGTTAATAGGGGGGTCTGCAGAGCTGTCTGCAGCGGCCTTGGATTGGTGATTGGTCACCAGAGGATCTGCTTGGATAGGCCTGAATTTTTTCAGCCAGATGGAGTACAGCTGTCCGATGCTGGTTTGGATGTCTTCCTTGAAGACATCAAGGGGGGCCTGCTTTTGGAGCTTGATAAGCTTGATGGCGGGCATGGGACTTAGCATGGCTAGTCCCTATGCTGTGGTGGGTAGTGCAGATAAAACAGGTTTTTTGGTGAGTCCCATAGCTATCTCAGGTAAGGTATAGCTTATCTGAACTCCCAGCATTGCAGATCGTGTGATTACAGTGCTTGGGGGGAAAGATGCGCTGGGGCCACACCCGGACCAACAGTCAACAAGGAGAGGGTGGCTTGAGGTCCGGGGGTGGTCAAATTTAGGCTGGCCGGGTTAGCGCTGTCTTTACGGCGGCGAGAACGTGGGGCCAGGGACTCACTCATTGGTTTGTTAGGGGGTCTGGGGGGACCTCCGTGCTTAAACCTGATTCTGCACTACAGCAGGACCCCCCTTTGCCAAAGGATTGGCAATATTGTTTATTCAATAAAGTGTGGCCCGTGTTTAATCCATAATCTTGGTCTCGCGTCTTTATTCCGGGGTAGGGGGGAAATGGTTATACCATGAGAGGCCTTTCATATGAGCTTCAGTACTTGAGAATTACAATGGCAGCCCTACATGTCATCTATGTGCCTTTTCCATCAGAAAATTACTAAATTACCCTGGCATTATGTGGAAACAGAAGATGCTGTTGATTATGGGTTGTCTTGTGATTACAGTTTAAAAAGCATAATTCAAGAGAGCAGATCAAGCACTTTCTGTTTCAGTCTCCAAGAGCTTTTTCCATGCAACACAATCAGATACCATAGTGTGCCTTGTACATCCATTCAAATGTTTAAAAAGATCTCCGTTCAGTATTTGTAAATATTGGCAACAATGACAGAGTTGAATATGATTTAACAGACATGGAAAGGAATAAAAATAGAAGCATTAAAGGTAAAGTGATGTTAACAGTAGAAGAAAAGTGCCAGTCATTGTTTCTTTATTAGAGTACCTGTGAACATCCTTGGCAATACTTATTTATCGTGGATGTGGATGTGCTTTTGTGACAAAAAATGAGATCTGGTTTTGGGACATTGGTTCAGAAACATGTTTAACTATGAAGCTGATATTGACAAAGATAAAGTTTGGAGGAAGAAGAATGAGTTTTCTAAGCTGTCTTAGTGCTGCTGACCTTTGGTTCATCTCCCACAGTCCTTTTTATGTGAACTTGCAACAAGCCCAGTCCAAGATTTATTTATTTATTTGTTATTTAATATTGTTACCCTGCCTTTCTCCTTAAAAAGCACCCAGTATTTAAAACAACAACAGTCAGTGTGCAAATTCAAAACAGATCAAACGAATAATATGCTAAAAAACATAAGCAACATCTAAACACAGTTAGATCTCAGGCAGAAATATCCTCTAAGTCAATGTCCCATGATTTTTAATAACAAAAATATCATCCTTTCACAGAGTGGAGCCCTTCAGAAATTCCATAATCCTCAGCTTCCCAGCAAAATCAAGGACACTAAAAGTATGTTCATAGTCACATGCAGCAAACAGCCTCCCACAGCAATGCCATGGTCACAAGGGCCATCTTATGTTTCAGCTTACTGACTGTTTTGGCAATACAGGTCCAAAGCTACAGTAGTGGTGTTGTTTATATAGGTGGAAGATGGAGAGAGAAAGAGAGAGAAAGCATGGCACCTGGATTCGGTTTCCTTTGGAACACTGGAGATCACTGGCACACTTGTAAAGTTGCAAATCCACAACCTTGCATCAGATCCTATATCCTAGGTAGGCATTTTGCAACCAAGATTCTCCCACCTTCAGCTGCCTCTCTATATGTACCATTGCTCCCTATTTTTAAAGAGAGAGACAGAGAGACAGCATGGTGTAGTGGTTGGAACATTGGCAAAGTCTTGGGAGATCAAGCTTCTAGTCCCACTGAGCCAAGAAACTGGCCAGCTGAGCTTCGACCAATTGCTCTATTTCAGCCTGTCCTACTTCACAGGATTGTTGTGAGTTAAAAAATAAGGGAAATTGGAATCATGAACATTAGAAGATGAGATATGAACGTGACAAATTAATAAGTAGTAGATAACCCTGCTGCTTTTGTTCTTACACACACACACACAAACACATCCCACAAGAATGAAAATACACATGTACCAATCCCCATCCATGAACTATTCTATGCATATATCACCTTCTGTGATAGTTATCTCTTGAGACAGAACTTCAGAACCAGAGAACTGATGGTTTGTTCATTTTTAGGCTGAACAGGTTTTTGGTGCTTCCCAGCCCTGTTTCCTCTGGTGGGCACCCACTCAGAGGCAGCATTCCAGCTTCCTTGCCCCACCTCTTCCAGGTGTTGCCTCTGAGTGCCCCTGCTGGAGGAGGCAGGGCTGGGAAGCAGTGAACACCTGTTCAGCCAAAAAATGAACCAGCATGAACCACCAGTTTGGCAGTTCGTGCCCATCTCTGTGCCCCAACCATTTGTTCACATGAAGAAAACAACCCATTCAAGACCATTCTGCTTTACAAAAGAAATATGTACCCTGCCATGCTTAACGCTGCTGCTTTTCTAGAGAGCATAAGTTCTAATTGCTTAGAAGAACCATAACCAGCTTGAATGAAATATAATGCTGATGCCTGAGATAGGGGTGGGCAATAACTTTGTTTCATTCATGTTTTAATACACATTGGCCTAATTTGCACTTCCCAAACTAAAGTGTATACTAGACTGCCATTACTCTTCAATCTTGTAAGCTTTTTCTAAGTTTTGTGATGCAAAAATGTGTGCTTAAAGAAAAACTGCATCTAAAAATTCTCACATTATTGAAAAACAGCATAATATGTGTAGGTGTATATACATATTTCAAAAGAATGTATTCACAAAAAATCACACTAGGCAAAATTGCCTCTGATAAAGTATACAAAGTTTCATGTGCATGGTAATACATAACAGTTTTAAAAGGTAGACTTCAGGAAAAGGGATGTGGAAACAGAATGTTAGGAAATTGTACTTAGAAAAAAAACTTATAAAAATGTAAACAGAGAGATTTGTGCCTCCTTGTTATAGGAATACTGTAATAAATATTATCACAAAAGGTATCTATGCAAGAGAAACACAATACTGTGAAAAGTTTACACATATTGGATTGGTAAAGCTTTTTCTATCAGATCCGATGCCTGACTCTCCCTAAGAGCCCTAAAGAACTTTACAGATCTCAAGGAAAAAGTCGGAAGCCTGCGATGGTCACAGCTGTCATTTATCCCCGATAAGGATTCATTCCAGAATGAAACCAAACAAACATTGAGAATCATATCAAAATTCATCTGAGTATGAAGATATAGGTCTTCTCATTGTTGCAATAATTCCAGGCAACATCAGCTTGTCTATTTCTACAAGCTTTATTTATCTACATTGCTTCATAGGGTTACAGCTATGAAGAAAACTACTTCATAGGCACAAGTACTTAAATATATAAAAACTAAATCTAACTTGCAGTGAAATACTTAAATCTGAATCCAATCCAAAATACAGCAGCAAAAGTACAATAAAATATAAAACCTATAAGACCTCCTACAAAAATGAGACCCTAGTCCTGTTTTTCCTCTATATTTTTTCCCGTTTCTTGCCTGTTCTTTTGTGCAAGAAACTTTGAAATTCTGTGCAGCTCAATGCTTTTCCCAGGGAATCTTGCACAGGAAAGATACTGTTTTGCACAGGAATTTTAATAATTATATACTCTTTGATGTTCTGTCCAAGAAAATAATCATGAAGCACCCAAGAAATCCCATTAGATTCCCTGAGCTAAAAAATCTCACACAGACTAACCTCACTGTGACAAGACAAGGTGGGATTTCCCCTCCCCACCCCTTGGTTTCTCACTGAGACCAAAAGGCTGCAAGATGCAAACTGTGGTCACACCAGCCAAATGTTCCCCAGTTATCCCCCAATTACATCGGAGAAGAAATTTCCAGTCACATGATGCACGGCCATTAGCAAATCATTTTATCGGCCAGCGGTGTAATTGCATAACGTATCTCGCCTGGAGACTTCTACTATTTTTGTTCCAGTGCAGTTCAATATAGTCAGTTATTGTATGGCATGTATGTATGATCCTATTGATACTTTTTTGAAGCAAATTCACTGGGGAAGGTGGCTGCCATTACAACCTCACAGCTGCCCTTCTATATATAAATAGATTTTTCTGCAGCCGGAGTATAGATTCATTGGTATCCTTCTGTCAATGGGCTTTAAGCACAAGCACTCCACCTACTCTCTAGCAAGCGGCACAACCCTGGTGGGGGGTGCTGGGTCAATTGAGTGTAAAGGATTGCTTCCAGAGGAGCTTGTGCAACAGAGGGAATTCTACCCATCGGGAAACACTACCCGACACATTGATGTACCATTTTTTAAAAATGTATTAAAAAAATAAGTTGAGGGGCTTCAGTGTCCCATAAAACAAGAAAGAAAATAAATCAGTACAGTGGTGTAGTTGGCCATAACTAGAGATGAGGATGAATCGCCATTTTGGCGATTTGTCCTGCTTCGTGATCCATCAAAGTTGATGAAGCATGAAGCTCCTTCCCATGAACCGATGAAGCACGAATTGATTCGTCGGTTCATCGGGATTTTTAAAAACAGCCAGAGGCTGTCTAAAAAAAAGAAGCTGATCCCCCCACAGCCTGCCCCCCTGCACCCTTCCTCTGTTGCCTCCCTACCAAGACAGCGCCTCTTGCACCCTCCATCTGGAACTGCAGCCTGCCAGCCGGCAGACAGGCGGGCTGGCTGGCAGGCTGCAGTTCCGGATGGAGGGTGCAAGAGGTGCTGTCTTGGGAGAGAGCCGGCGAGCGAGGCGAGGCTTTTTTTGACTCTTGACAGCAGAGGACGCGTGGGCGCTTCAGGGGGGGCAGGCAAGGCGGGGGCCACAAACTCTCATCCGGCGGGCCACAAATGGCTGCATGTTTGAGACCCCTGCTCTAAATAGTCAAAAGAGACAATTGAGATGCCATTGTGGCAATGAAAGGCAAATAAGAATTCAACTTTGAATCAGTTCCTCTTGAGTAGGTCCCCTTAAACACAATGGGATTTGCTGCTAAATAAATGCATATTGACTACAGCTGTTGCACAACAGAATGTTCCTATGGTAGCTGTGGGTTTTTCGGGCTCTTTGGCCGTGTGCTGAAAGTTGTTCTTCCTAACATTCCACCAGTCTCTGTGGCCGGCATCTTCAGAGGACAGGAGTCAGAACTCTGTCTGTGCTCTGGTGCATCAGCTTTTGTCCTTTTCAGGAGATGGGTGATTGTGGTGATCAGCATGTTTTTTGTTGTGGGTGTATTGTTGTGATAAGGGGGAGATATTATCTGTCACTGTGATTGATGGGTGTCGTTAGCTGGTCTTTTGTGTGCAGTGATCACCGGTCCTTGTAGCTGGGTAGAGTTCGTTGACCTTTTGCAGGCTGTATTTTTCAGTGCTGGGAGCCAGGCTTTGTTGAGTTTTAAACTTTCTTCTTTTTTGTTGAAGCTCTGCTGGTGTTTGTGGATTTCAATGGCTTCCCTGTGCAGTCTAACATAATGATTGCTGGTGTTGTCCAGTACTTCAGTATTTTGAAATAGAATTTCATGTCCAACTTGTTTCAGGGCATGTTCAGTTACTGCCGATTTTTCTGGTTGTTTTAGTCTGCAGTGTCTCTCATGTTCTTTGATTCTGGTGTGGATGCTGCGTTTTGTGGTTCCAATATATACCTGGCTACAACTGCAAGGTATCCAGTATACTCCTGCAGTGGTGAGGGGGTCCCTTTTGTCCTTTGCTGACCGTAACATTTGTTGTATTTTTGTGGTGGGCCTGAATACTGTTTGTAGGTTGTGTTTTTTCAAAAGTTTCCCCATGCGGTCCGTGACCCCTTTGATGTATGGCAGAAATACTTTATTTGTGGGTGACTGTTTTTCCTCTTCAGTTTGGTGTTGTTTTCTTGGTTTGATGGCTCTTGTGATTTCATTTTTGGAGTAGCCATTTGCCTGTAGGGCCCAGTTCAGATGGTTGAGTTCGGTGCTGAGAAATTGAGCTTCACAGTTCCGATTTGCACGGTCTACCAGTGTTTTGATTATGCCTCTTTTTTGTCGTGGTTGGTGGTTGGAGTTTTTGTGTAGGTACCGGTCTGTGTGGGTGGGTTTTCTGTAGACCTTGTGTCCCAATAAGAGGTCAGTTTTGCGTATGACCATGACATCTAAGAAAGGGAGTTAGCCCTCTATTTCTTGCAGTTGTGGCCAGGTATATATTGGAACCACAAAACGCAGCATCCACACCAGAATCAAAGAACATGAGAGACACTGCAGACTAAAACAACCGGAAAAATCGGCAGTAGTTGAACATGCCCTAAAACAAGCTGGACATGAAATTCTATTTCAAAATACTGAAGTACTGGACAACACCAGCAATCATTATGTTAGATTGCATAGGGAAGCCATTGAAATCCACAAACACCATCAGAGCTTCAACAAAAAAGAAGAAAGTTTAAAACTCAACAAAGCCTGGCTCCCAGCACTGAAAAATACAGCCTGCAAAAGGTCAACAAACTCTACCCAGCTACAAGGACCGGTGATCACTGCACAAGACCAGCTAACAACACCCATCAATCACAGTGACAAATCATCTCTCCCCCTTATCACAACAATACACCCACAACAAAAAACACGCTGATCACCACAATCACCCATCTCCTGAAAAGGACAAAAGCTGATCCCACAGCTATAAATACTCAACTATCCAAACAAACTGCACCAGAGCACAGACAGAGTTCTGACTCCTGTCCTCTGAAGATGCCGGCCACAGAGACTGGTGAAACATTAGGAAGAACAATCTTCAGCACACGGCCAAAGAGCCCGAAAAACCCACAGCAACCATCAGATCCCGACCGTGAAAGCCTTCGAGAATACACAGAATGGTCCTAATTGCTTGCAAAAGTAATTATGTGTCACATGTGATATACAGGGAGCTTATTTGGAATGTTGCTCAGAGCATTGTCCTCATTTTGTTCAGTGCTAAATATGGCCTGTTTTAATTTCTTTTTCCCAGCGATTTTCCATTTTGCTTAGGAGCTTTGTAAATTCCCTGTTTTCCATTTTGTCCAAGACATTGACTCTCGTGCTGTGATTTGCGAAGTAACCAAGCAGCCTTGCATGTCACTTTGAGACTTGTATCCTGCTCGAGGAGTTGCACCAGGAGCTCCTGAGTGCAAACAGCAACCTTCCCTGACGAGCTGATGTTTTCTTTTTCTCTTCTTCTTCTTCTTTTCTTTCTTCCCTTCTGCTTGGCCTATTGCTTTCTTTTATGTGCCTCTAAAGAGAAAGAGGGTCAGTTCTAATTTTAGAGACTGCTTTTCAGATTCAAAAGAGAATGTGTTCCTTATTTAGAATACTGCAGTACAGACAAATACTAACACATACCATGAGCTTCATGCCTCAAACCACTTACTCCAGAGAAATACCATTAATGTGGGACTGTAGGGATCACAACCTTGAGTTTCAAAACAGCTAGCTATAAATAAACAAAGGGGATACAGGGATGTGTTCTCCCTCTCCTTCTCCCCCCCACTTTCTCTCTCTCTGTGTGTGTGTGTGTGTGTGTGTGTGTGTGTGTGCTCTCTCTCTCTCTCTCCATCTCTCTCTCTCTGTGTGTCCATCTGCCTTCCTTGTGTGTCTCTTTAAAGTGATGTGCCTGAGAGGCAGGAGAGATGAAGGGCCGAAACAGGCCACAGACAGCTCACAGTCCAAGCTGAAGAGCGGATGTATCTCATTATTGCCATTCATTCCTGAAATCAGATAGTAAAATGTTTGTCCTCCATTACTGGAGGCCTCCAAAAGGAGCAGTTTTTGGATTTTCCATGGTGGCTGCAGGACCCCAAGCCCTCCAAGTCCTTAAAATCAAAAACAGAAGTAGAAATTTGGTGGAGATGCCAAGGGTCCCACAGAGCTGAAAACCCCCAACATGTTGCCATATTTTCCTATCCTGTACTGGCTGTGTACTGCACAAGATGTGGACATTAGCATGGTTGTCCTAAATCATCCACACCACCAAATTTCATAGAAGAAATGGCACCTGTCAGTGTGGACTCCATAATGCCTTCCCAACCAGAGTCTGGAAATGTAGTACAAAAAGTTAACTTCTGATTAGAAAGGATAAATAACTGTGAAAGGAGGCACTTTTTGTGCTCAAAAGCACAAGAGGAGAAACACCTGGAGTGAATTCTTGTGGGGAAGGATTAGATTTTACTATAAAATGTCATTCTGGCAAAGGTGCTGAATTTCTCACAAGAGAATTGCTGGGGCTTGCAGGGAGACTAGTGATGAAATCATAGAATCATAGAATAATGGAGTTGGAAGAGGCCTATAAGATCATCAAGTCCAACCCCCTGCTCAATGCAGGAATGCAAGTCAAAGCAGATCTGAAAGATGGTTTTCCAATTTTCTCTTGAATGCCCCCAAACATTGGAGTGCTCACCAGCTCCTGGGGTAATTGGTTCCATTATCATACTGCTCTAACAATTACGACATTTTCCTGCTATTCAGCCTAAATCTGGCTTCCATATTTTCAATCACCTCTTGTTTCCCCACCCACTCATCACAACAAAACAATTACTAGTTTCTTGGCAACTTCCCCAAGAAACTAGTAATTATCTTGTAAAATAGTGGTATTTTGCCATAAAATATACAAGATTTTTTTTTAAAAAAAAAAAACCCAACCCTTGCAATTGTGTCTTCTTCCACCACCAATTCAGGAATGGAAGTCAATGGCAGGCAAATCGTTATTAATCTCCAAAATGCAGGGATTGGAGAGGAAGCAATGAAAAGTATAGAAAATAGAAACAGGAAGCTTTTAATTAACATTGAAACACTTTGCTGAATGGGGCATTATTGTGGTTAAACATTATAGAAGGATCTTGGAACGGGAAACAGCATTACTGGATGATACCACAATACATATTAAATGTTGTGAATGTACACTTTAATTTCACTTCCAGTTAACTGCAGAAAGTAATACCTCAAGCTGCACTAAAGGAATCCATTATGGATGGAAACAACTAAATCTTGGCTGTGGACACTTGATTTTTTTCATTCATGTATTTTGTTAAGGATTTATCTTTTCAAGATGACCAATGGTTTGTATGAAATAACATGTGTCTCGGATGGCAAGGATAAAATGCGAGTTTTCTAGTAAGGATTAGTGTATTGGCACCTACAATATTATCATCAACCAAATGCTCCACGTGCTAGTACGTACCTACCCGAAGCTAGACTTTCCTTCCCAAACCTGGACTTTGCAATCAAAACCCATGAAGCACTGATGCATGATGAAATCAGTAAGCAACCATAATATAGTCTGTCTGTGTCTTTATTAACACTTAACTGATTAGAATTATAGAACTGTAGAGCCAGAAAAGACCCCAAGGACTCTCAATTTCAACCTGATATCCAGTCTGAGGTTAGTAGAATTATTATGCACAGTTATTATGCACAATTGCTTTCATCAAATGTATCATGGTGCAGTTTACAAGAGTTGAGCAGGGCAGTTGAGGACAGGACATTTTGGAGATTGCTCACTCACTAAATTCAGTAAAGAATTCAACCCTTTATTCAGAGATGTAGAATGCTCCCAGTCTACATAGCCTCCTTGTGTCACCATGTGTCTAAGCTACAAGAAAAGCCTTCAGCAACTACCGACAACCTGGTTTGACATCCTGATCCAAGGGGTTATGACAATAAAGCAGTATACACAAACAACCTCCTATTCCTACCATATGGGAGAAAATGTTTTAAACCTTGGAAACTCAGAATTCTGTGCTCAAATAAATTCCTTTTCTATATAGATTTTGCACAAACCCCCACCATTGTATTGGCCAATGGTGAGAACATTATTTTCCCCAGCCCACAGGAGCACAGTGAAAAGCCATCTTGCCTTTTAGGGTGGCCACTTATACATCACCAAACAGGAGGATAAAAGAGGACACTGACTTACTTAAAATGCATATTTCTATGATTTCTATGTACAGATGCAAAGTTAAAAATAATTTGCATAATTTAAACAGCATTACAATGCATTCCACTCAAACTGGTAAAGGTAGTGACCAGGTGACCTGTGTACCTCCTAAGCCTGCTCTCCAGACACTCATTGTGGATAACCATCTTCAGCTTCTCTCATTTGCTTCCTTATACTTTCTTACTTTTAAATAAGAACTGGACAGGACAAGCCTTCAAATGAGAGATGCCTTCAAAACAAGAAAAAAAGGGCTCACTCACACATGCCAAAAGAACACCAATTATATTGTTTCTGCCATTATTTAAATTGTTTTATAAATTTCCACTCACATGACACATGGGTAACATTGATCCATTTGGCCAGCCAGTTAGGTTTTTTTCCACCTTGCCAGCATGGCCTTTTAAAACTGATTTGATCCCTATATTGCTTTAATCCTTATAATTTTTGGCATCTATGAATGAATGTTGCCGTCAATTTATTTACTTCGCGAATGGGTCAGGTTTTGGGGCGCCATGGCCACTGCATGGCCACCACACTTGTACGCTCTTTTAATTTTTAAAAAAATGCTTATCACTTACTATCACTTACTTATCACTAACTATCTGTGCAAGGTTCTTGCAGCAGCAGCAACAACAACAACAACAAAAACAACAACATGAACTACAATGCTCAGAAGGAGACAGTCTCTTCACCCCTGTGGATTTAAGGCAGGAAAGGGGAAAGGGCAGACAAAAGGCCATTTCCTGCTTGGAATTGTTTGAGGGGAGAAAGAAACTAGTCTCTCTCTTGATGTAAAAAAAGGAGAAAAAAGAAACAATCCCAATGGTCCATGTGTGATTATGCTTAAACTGTCCTCAGGTAGCTCTTGAGATGGAGATGTGTCACCATCACAGCCTCATTCATCTGTTTTCTTGTCCTTGGAAATCATACTAGCCTTCTCTTACTTAGGAAAAGAGCAGGGGAGGGGGAGAAATGGGTTTTCTGCAGCCTCCAACAAATGACAAGTTGATTGAAACATACAGATGCCCTATTTAAAAAAAAAAAAGAGTGACCAGCCTGTAGCTCTTTCACTCCAAACAGGTTGTGTGAAAAGCACCCGAAGAAGGGGGAAAGCAAACTTCTTAGGCAGGGAGTTCTAAAGCTTGGGCACACGAATAGCAAAAGCACTCTTCAAAGAAGCCTGGAGCTCAAGAAGGCTCCAATATGGTCTCGGAGTTTCCAGAAGCAGCAAATCATGGAGCAAGACAGTGAAAGGAGGCTGCTTGGGAGGCCCTCCTGGTTTAACGAAGACTCTCACCCACTTTGTTTCCCATTAGGGTGAAAGGAACGGGACATTTTAAAAAGTCATACAGGCCCCTTCCTTCAATGTATGAGGAACAGCCAAAGTCAGCATCCAAGGCCAGGCCCCATCTTAACATGCAAGCAGCTTCTTATGGAAAGAGCTGGTCCTTCAGGTATTCTGTCGCTAGAGCGTACACTATAGTACAGGATTTTAAAGTCATCACTTGTGCTTTGAATTTGATGTGGAAACAAAGGGAGGCAGTTGCTTTTCACACTGGGATGTCAAAACCTCAGTGCCTCTGTCCTTCCTGGCCTTTTTTTTTTTTAAAGGAGAAGAAAAGAGGTGGTTTGGCCACTTTAATGTGTCCTTCTCTTCGTACAAAAGACATTTTTGGCTAAAATGTAATCCTACGATCTCAAACTAGAGATTCATAGGCTCTATTTCTTTGCAGCTCAAACATTTCATAGACTCCTTGTTTCACTGTAAGTGCATGTGTTTGTTTACTCTTCTCTTTCCTTTCGTTCCTTGGTGCCCATGCTAACCACCTCTCCTTTCCTGTCTTTTGGATAAAACACAGAAATTATCAAATCTAAGTTGGTTCTTCAAACATTTGCTCGCAGCTTATGTTTTTACAAACACAACACACTCTTGCCCTGTTCCTTTCTTTATTTTATAAAGAACTCTTTTCCTCCCATTTGTTTAAATAAGTGGTTAAGTATTTGCACTTTTAAGCAAATCTGCAGAGGGTAATAAGCATATTAGCGTACTGAAAGACCTTGCAAAGTACACCAGTAACTTACATGGTCTTTTTCATTTAATATTATGCTCAGACATAATTTTGTTTTGACATGCCCGTAGAACTACCACCTATTTACCCAGTACATGTTCCACTGAATTCCATGGGGTTAAATTCCCATTTAGATACATATAGAATTACAGCCTTATAATCCTTTTTCTTTTCTTTTCTTTCTTTCTTTCTTTCTTTCTTTCTTTCTTTCTTTCTTTCTTTCTTTCTTTCTTTCTTTCTTTTGGCAAGCAGCACATAAGTTCAAAATGCAGCTGGCCATTAAAAGATAGGCTCTGTACTAGGAGAGTACAGGGCCTTCTCCTATGTGGCATCTTTGCTCTAAAACTCTACGACTGACCTTCCAAATATTGTTCAAGAAAGGTGGCCGGGGGCAGGGGGGAGAAGCTTTTGAAAACTAACTGCTTTCTTCTGCTGCTCTTACATAGATTTTGTTACTATTTTTCCCCCTTGCTGTTTGTTCATTTTTATAGTTGCTTGATATATGTGTCCAGGGTTATTTTATGGATGTTTTACTGGTTCTATCATGTGTGAAATGTTTTTAAAGTTAATATGAAATATTTTATTTAATGTGACAATAAAAATAATAAAACACTGTCTTATATGGAAGGCAATATTCACCTACCCTGGGATTCTATTAATGCAGAGGGCCTTAACATATGACTCATGTGCCTCCCACTTACTTTCCCTCACCCTCAACACTGCTTCACTCCTGAATCTGGTTGTTTCTGCCACAGTGAAGATTTCTGGATCAAACGCAAACAGGAGCCACCTGTCTGCGCCTCCTACAACAGCTCAATTTCCAGCCACAGCCTCCCATCTGACCCCATCATGCCTGTAGCCAGTGCCAACTATTGTGCAGAGGATTGGCTGCAGACACCTGCCCCTATATGGCCCCAAGGTTTTGATCAGAGGTGTGCAGATTTGTGTAACTGGACTATAACTCCCAGAAATCCCCAGACAGCACAGAATTCTGAGAGCAGAAGCCCAATAAAACCCATCTGCACACCTGGACTGTTAATTTATGCAGCCTCTCCATCTGTTCTCCTCCCTGCCTCCTGCCATCCATTTCATCAAATGCAAAGCTTCCAGCGGCCATGGGCACTCCTCTTTTCTGTGCACTTCCCTTTCAGACTAAATCACTGTGTACCAAAGTCTCAGACTTCCTGAGCTTGTTCTGTTGGAAGCACTCCTATTTTTTTACATACGGCCCACTCCTCTCCCCTCCCTCCATTTCTACATTGCATCATGTACCCTTTTAAAGACAATTGCTGTGTGCTTTGGTTATTGCTCTTTCATTATTATAGTTACTGCTCTTTGTTATTCTCAAGTGTGGCATCAGTCCCAGACTGTTTCACTAGTGATCTGAACTCCTGACTTCCACCACAAAAACAGTTGTCTTTATATAGCACAGGCTATAAAGCCTTCAGTTGGAAAGCTCTGTTGTTGAAACAGCCTGCCTTAAACTTTGCGTTCAGATCGCAGGGAAGGCCCTGTGGCCTTAGGGGGTTATGTAAGTACCAGATGTTCTCATTTTTATGACTTTCGGATTGTTACTGAATGCTGAAACTGTGATCCTTTACACAGATAAGGCTGTCAGGTCCAGTACCATCCCTTTCCCTGAGTTTTCAGGACCAAGATCTGAGACCTGGGTGTGGGCCCTTGTGCTGTCACTGGGGCCAATCTTCCTGATGTCACTAGGGCAGGGCAGGCAGGGGTTGGGAGCAGGGCTGGAACAGCTTCTGGGCCAGCTGATTGTGGCGTAACCTAGGAGTGGTTAAAGATAGGTGCCCATGCTTTAAAGCCAGCAAACACAATAATATAACATTTTCCTGCTCCAACACTGCTCACCTCAAAACTCATCTCCCCATCTGGAGAACCAACAAAGCATGCCAATTCCCTGAGATTTCAGCTGGCACTCCAAGACCAAGCAATAGAGTCTACAGCATCTTATATCCTGAGATTTCACAGCCAAAACCTGAGGTCAAGAGGCAGGTTCTTGTGATGTGTGGAGTAGGACGGGCAAAAGTTGAGAGGGGGTCAGAACTGTTTCTGAGCCAGCTGATTATAAAAACAAGCACAAGGAGAGTCCAGAGATATGGCCCAGAATCCAGGGAAAAACACCTGGCCAGTTAATATGGGAACCCAGAGAAAGAAGATACCTATTTCCAGGCCCTGCACCACTGCAGCCGGAGTTTAGGCACCAAGACAACTAATGATGATGCCATCTATGCCATCTGTGACTATGATGCCAGCATTCAACTCCCAGGTTTGAACTGCATGACAAGATGGGTCCCAGGTTATGCCACCACTGGTTTTCTCAGATGTCCACTGCCCTCTTTCCTGGACACCTGCTGCACTAACAGTGCACAAGTGTGACACACAAAAACCTTTAGGGTGAACCAGTGAACCAGCTGGGAATGGATGGGAATGGATGTCACATGCAAAAAAAACACCCCACAAATTTTCTGTTCATGCAGGAATGCTTGCCCTAAAAATTTATCTCCTTGCCGCAACTAGCACAGCAAGTCCAAGACTTTAACTGGTGCCCTGAGATCTGGCAATCCTATATACACCCCTTTTTTTGTTTTGTTTTGCAGTTTGAAAAACTATTTGGAAGTACTTCATACCCTGAGGTACTAACTTGTAGCTTACCTTGTGCCTCTATATGCACATAAATACCATTCATGAATACACAGAATAGCGAAGTGTCCTCTAGTGTTCTACTTTGAAGTGTTGTCCAATCCAGGTAGAATTTAAAGACCCCTAAGAAGGGACTGCAAGGGCCTTGTACTTGCCCACCACCAACTGAGTTGCTGACCAAGTTGGGTCACTTGGGCACAATCTTCTCTACATTAGTTAATAATAAAAATAATGTGCCATCAAGTCAATTCTGACTTACGGCAACCCTTTTCAGGGTTTTCCAGATAGCGATGCTTATTTATTTATTTATTTATTTATTTATTTATTTATTTATTTATTTATTTATTTGACTTTTATACTACCTATCTGGCTACTAAGGCCACCCTGGGAGGTTCACAACATTATAGCATAATAAACAAAAATTTAAGAACAGTAAACATAATGGGTATAATAAATCAAAATGAAACACATTCACAAAAAACAACATAAAATTAACTAAAAATAATGTAAGGTAGTTTAAAGGCAAGGTGGCGGAACTGATAATACAAACGCTGAAACAACTACTGTGTTACAATGTTATAAGCTCCGGGAAGACCTGTCTGAAAAGACATGTTTTCAATGATTGTTTAAAAATTCCCAGTGAAGGGGCCAGGCGAATTTTGGGCAGGATATTATTCCAGAGATGGGGTGCAACCACAGAGAAGGCCCCATTTTTGGTCTTCTCTTTCCAGACCTCTCTCAGGGTCAATATTCTCAACCGCCCAGCCTGGGAAGATCATGTAGGATGGGCAAATCTCATTGGAAGGAGGCGTTCTATCAGGATACTAAGAAGTGGTTTACTCTTCTCTTCTCCTGGAATGTACAGCTTGCCCATGGCCACACAGGGTAAGTTTCCTCACATAATGCACAGTGAGGAATCAAACTCCCAACCTCTGGCTCCACAGCCAAACACCTAAACCACTGAGCTATCCATACAGCTCTACATCAGTTACATGTAGAATATTTCTATTTAGATGACAGTAATTGTTTTTAAATATGCATCTATACACACTAATTAACACATACACACATACAGGTCCTGTGGCCTGTGCTTTATATTAAAATGCTTAGATCTGTTCATTTCAGTGGCAACTCTATAGATAATTCACTCTGGATCAAACCTACAAAATTTGCAGCAGATGTGGCTTTCATGACAGAAGTTTCACTTGCTAATATGTGTTTGTGAGCTGTGCTTTTGTAAAGTCCTCCGTATTTCATGAGCCAGATTCATTCAGGATTTCTAGACAGAGAGATTATCATAGATGACACTTAAAAGATAAAACCTTACTTCCCACTTTTCTTCAGCGGCCACCAGTTAGTATAAGAGATACCTGTAAAATATTCATTAACAGCTCAGTTCATTTCACTTATTCATTTGGCAACATACGCCCTTAGAAGCAGATTGGAAGGGTTGCTTCAGTCCACTTCTTGGCCTGTTTTTTTTTTATTAGTGAACAAATATGCATAATATGCTCCAATGGACAAATTAAACTACTAAGAGCTCAGAGTTACGAGAGCTTCTACTGTATGCTTGGTTTGACAGAACAGAAGGAGAAGGCCAGTTTCTGTTCTCATTTGCAACAGTGAAGTCAACAGAGCTCTGGCAGCAGATTCCGGACATGTGTCAATTCCAAATGCAGAAATGTAGATTCTTATCCACTGTGACCTCATCCAAAGGCTACAGGGGGCTTCATGCCAAAGGAAGCAATTCTCAGGTGTTGCTTAGTGTTAAAGAAGGGATGTGCATGGAACAGCAAAAATAAGGTAGCTGCCTTTGTGATGTATGGGTGGGAGAAAAGCCACATCACTGCCACCCATGATTTATGATGTTCTAAAAATGGCTCAATCTTTTGATGCCCCAAATGTTGCTGCCTCCACACCCTCTGGTGTTGCTGTGACTCTACATTGTCTGGGGGAGGGATGGTCTACAATGGGAGGGGGAAGCCATGTGTCACGCTGAAATCTGTCTAGATACATGTCCAAAGGAAGCATGGCTGGAGATGACAGAAGGAGCAGATTAAGTCCTAGATGGTTCAATCAAGCATTGATACAAGCTAGACCTTCGAACAGAGCAGCAGCTGCTTCTTCTAGCTAGGCAACTCTTCAGCCAACCACTTGACATATTGTCTCTCATAGTGTTCAGGTGTTGTTTTGTGTTTGTTCCCAAACAACCAAGAGCCATCAATGGAGACCACATGGGCAACACACACACACACACACACACACACACACACACACACACACACACACACACACACACACACAGTGTGTGTCTATTGAAGGTCACACAATTAGTTTCTGTTTATTAATTATTTTCTTTAGTTTAATAATAAAGAATAATACAACAAATAAAACAAAAAAAGAAAAGAACCTAACGACAAAAACATATACTCAAATTCAAATCAAAACTCATAACACATCCAGTGTTCCTTACAATCCTTGGTGTTTTGTTTTGTTTTGTTTTTAAATTTGCATGCCCTGTTTCTCTCCGAAAATATGATTCTTGTCCTGGGGTGTGATCTTTCCCTTTCCCAAAGACATGTATGAAACATATTCCATATCTTCTTAAAATAATTTGCTTTCTATATTCCTTTCCCAACTTTTAATTCACATGTTAATTTATCATTTCATGCTGCTTTTGTACCACATTGCCATCTTGAGAGTGACCTGTGGTGCAGGTTATATTCACATGTCATATTTTTAAGACACAGGAGTGTACCGGGGGGGGGGGGGGGAGAATGATAGAAGGAAACAGAGCTATTAAACTGGTTTAACATTAGGGGTAGCCTGAATTCTCATGCTGGCTAAGGTGGGGAGCACTACACTACCTCTCTTTCCCATTGTACCACTACTACTCCCACATCAGGAGGGCTCTGCGTAGAACTATGCCATCCAGAAAAACCAGCCTCCTAGGCTCTGCACAGAGCCAATTACTTCCCAGATACCTGATTCTGAGGAATCCTCAGAACTAGGCATTGCTCCCAAAGTCACCTGGGAAATTGCCAGTACCATGGAAAAGCCTGTTTTCACCTTGCCTATAATGCCTGTCTCTGATTACTCTCTCCAATAGCCAGCTCTGAAGAGCTGTCAAGAGCTACAGCCTCTCTTTAGAGTAGCAGGGATCTATTCTGGAGTGAGGGGAGTGGAAAGGAACTCACTGCTCATGGTGCTCTGGGAACTGTAGTTCAGTTGAAACTCCCAAGCAGAGAATTGCCAGGACTCGTTGTGAGAGAATCTCAGGCTTCCTGGGAGGGGAAGGGTAAAAGGTAATTAAAGGTAATAAAAGGTAATATGGTGTAAACCATATGCATAATGCCATGAGAGAAGACTAACTAGATGTTTCTACTAAGAATACGCTTAACACTGCCATCTCATCACCTGCAGTTTTCTGTCCTTCTGGCAGATCAAATTTGTATTCCTTTATTTGTTTGTTTGTTTGTTTGTTTAATTTCTATATCGCCCATCTGGCAACCCAGGCCACTCTGGGTGGTTTACAAAATACCATAAAACAAAATATAAAGACAAACAATACAAAGCAGACAATAAAATAAAATAATCTGTACAAAATCAACAGATGAAAACAATATCAATAGAACATTAAATTAAAATAAAGAAAGCATGGTGGAGGTTGAACATTAGCAAATTCTGGTTATTTTAACTCTATTGTATCAGATGACGTAGAGTCCAGGAAGGCCTGCCTAAATAGAAATGTTTTCCATACTATTCTATTTCTTTAATGGAATGGCTTGGCCCTCTGGACTCTGCAGACAACTCTTCCCTTACTTTTCCTTGAAACATTTTAGATCTGCACAGATGGCCTTCTGAATAACTTTATCTCAGTTCCGAATCCAAACAAAAAAGAGAAGCAGACGTATGTGCCATTGTGAATGTGGTTGAGCAGAATGAAGAGATGCAGGAATAATTCTGTTAGCAATTTTCCCAAGCTTAAAGATCTCCTTTTTTTCCCCAGTCTTCCCCACATCAATATTAATGAACAGTTTCCCTTGGATAAAATGTTTTGTTATCTTCTTTCCCTACATTCTGAAAGTCGGAGCTGCCCTTGCAATTCAACAGAGGGAAGGGCTTCATAAAAGGGCATGAAACTGTTAGTTAGTCAACAGTAATTGGCAAGTGGGCAGAATTCGCTTTTTCGCCTCAGGCAACAAAATGTTTCGGGCTGGCTCTGCTTTGACTGGAAAGATGAGGAGGGCACCACTGTTGTTCTGCTTCAGGCGGCAAAATATAAGGTACCGTCCCCTGATGCGCTCCTTTCCATACTGCCTCCCTATCCTTTGGCAGAAACCTGCAGTGCTTTACATCTTTGTCTAAAGAGCACAACAGTAAAAATAAGCATAAACAGACAATGTAGCGTAATTCAGAATGGTTGATGAAGGAAACTAGCCCCGGTACAACAGTATAGGCCTCAGACACAGGTGTTGTCAGCCTTCAGGCTGCACTTCACTATGTAAAGCTTGACCTCCTTTTTCCTGCTGACAAACCCAGGCACAATGTTGTGCACCTATATGTGCCATTTTCTGGCTTTTTGAATTGTGGGTACAGAAGCACAATATCCCACATTCATAAACTGGAGGGTTTTTTGAAGACTTGAATTCTATTCATGTTTAATTGAAAGTCAGACCTGCTGAGTTCAGTGGGACTTCGTCCATAGGTTAGCTGTGCATGGGATTGCTGCCTCTGTTATTCAAATGATGCTAAAGCATGGCTTTTTTCCCCTTTCTTGTTTCCAAAGTGGTCGATGAAATGCCAGATATTATTTTGCCTGGAGGCTAAGCAGCAGGTTTCTCATTTTTCTACAGCCTCACATACACAGTAAAAGACACTGAACACTGCTATTGTGGGGGAGAAAATTGGACATATATTACTTTGCCCAGATACTGCCCGTGAACATCATCCGCTAGCGGGGGTTGATTTGTTTTGTGTGTGCACATCGTGGGAGGGTGTTTGCACCTCAGCGTCTGAGCACAAACAGCCTATTTGGCCTTGACGGCTGAAAGAGAATGGGAAATTTCGATCGCAACCCTCTTAACATTATGCAAAATGCCTGACTTACCTTTTCCCCACCTGAAGTGCCTTCCATTTTGGAAGGCACCCATATTATATCCTAGGGAAGAGGTGGTAAAGCTTTGGCATGCCAGATGTTCTGGGCTGCAACACTCAGAATCCCCAGCCTGTATTGCCAATAATAAAGGATTGTGGGAGTTGCCGTCCAAAGCATCTGGAGTACCAAAGGTTCCCCACCTAGATAAAATATCATTTAAAGAAAATACAGTGCTGAGTTGTGAGGCTGAGTGAAATGAAAGCCCTTCCACACAATAAGGCATTTAGGGAAGAGTACTGCCCAGCTTTCAAGATAAACAGCCACAAAGTTGATCCCAGCCTTGCAATAGCTTAGTGGAATAACATGAGGTCTGCTGTGTATGACTGTCAGAGCACTTAGTCAAAGGATGGGATGGGAAAAGTAAGAGCTTTTATATGCTGTTGGATCACAAGCCCCATCATCATAGCCGTCATAAACAATGGTGAGGAAGAGTGGATAGGGTGGCCTTAGCATCCCATTCCCTGAGATTTCAAGATCAAATCTGAGACCTTGGAATAGTTATTTGACAGGAATAAGTGTCAAGTTCTACACCTATTTATTTTATTTATTGGATTTCTATCCCGCCCATCTAGATCAAAGGTCTACTCTGGGCGGTTTACAAATTTAAAAACAATAAAACCAAAAACATATATTATAGATCCAAGGTGGCAAAAGTATAAGAAATTAAGATATGGCAGGAGGGAAAGCCTGCCCAAATAGCCAGGTTTTAAGTTTGTTCCTGAAAACACCCAGAGAGGGAGCCAGGCGGATCTCCACTGGCAAGTTGTTCCAAAGGCGAGGGGCCACTGCCGAGAAGGCCCTGTTCCTCGTTCTTTCCTTCTGGACCTCCCTCGGCGTTGGGCCCCTCAGCTGCCCGGCCTGGCTGGAACGAGTGACTCTGGCAGAACTGGGTGGGAGAAGGCGCTCTGCCAGATATCGAGGTCCTAAACCGTTTAGGGCTTTATATGTAATCATAAGAACTTTGAAATCAACGTGGAAACAAATGGGCAGCCAATGCAAGGCGGCCAGTGTCGGGGAAATATGTTGGTACCTTTTCACCCCTGTAAGAAGTCTGGCCGCCGCATTTTGTACCATCTGAAGTTTCCGCGTCAGTCTCAAAGGCAGCCCCACATAGAGCGCATTAGAGTAGTCTAATCTTGAGACTACGAGCGCATGGACCAAAGTGGTGAGTGCCCCCACATCAAGATGGGGACACAGCTGGGCAATCCGCCGAAGGTGGAAATGTGCAGAACGGACCACTGACGACACCTGGGTCTCCATGGTGAGTGCCAGGTCCAGATGTATACCCAAACTGCGAACCTCACTCTTGGTGGTAAGAGTCACCCCCCCCAAAAAAGAGAGGGAGTTTCCCAGACCACTGATGTCTGGGACACCCACCCGAAGGACCTCCGTCTTGCCCAGATTCAGTCTCAGTCCATTCACCTGCATCCATTGCTGAACAGCCCCCAGGCAGCGCTCAAGGGACGAAACAGCATCCACTGTTGTTGGAAAAAAGGAGATGTAGAGCTGAGTATCATCAGCGTACTGATGACACGAAGCCCCACATCCCCTGATGACCCCTCCCAGCGGCCTCATATAGATGTTAAACAGCATTGGGGAGATAATCGAGCCCTGCGGAACCCCACAATTGAGGCTCCACGGGGCCGAGAAACTCTCTCCAATCTGCACTCTCTGGGGACGGTCCTCCAAGAAGGAAAGGAGCCAGGCAAGAGCCAGGCCACCGATTCCCAACTCGGAGAGCCTCCCCAGGAGAATACCGTGGTCGACGGTATCAAAGGCGGCTGAGATATCAAGGAGGACCAGCAGAGACATTTTGCCCCTGTCGGCCTCCCTCAGTAGGTCATCAAACAGGGCGACCAATGCTGTTTCCGTGCTGTGGCATGGCCTGAAGCCTGACTGGAATGGATCCACAGCATTGGTTTCATCCAGAAGAGCCTGCAGCTGATCGGCCACCACCCTCTCAACTACCTTGCTGAGGAAAGAAACATTGGCGACGGGCCTATAATTGCCAATATCGTCCGCCGCCAAGCTTGGTTTCTTCCTAATGGGCCTAATGAGTGTCTCCTTGAGGGCAAGGGGAACCTTGCCCTCCTGGAGAGACCCATTAATTATTGCCGTAGCCCATTCAGATGTTATAGGCCTGGCTGCTTTGATTAGCCAGGCTGGGCAAGGGTCAAGGGAGGAGGTAGTGGCACAACAGCAGTCAAGCACTGTGTCCACCATATCTGATGTCACAGGCTGAAAGTGGTTAAGTCTCATTGGGCAAGACGGAGCGCTGGACGTCTCTGCTCAATCCACTGTTTTCAAATAGGGGGTAAGATCCCGGCGGATGGCCTCCACTTTTGATTTTTAAAAGGCTGCAAATTGGTCAGGTGAAATCCTAGTGGGAGGCCAGTCACTATGTCCAACTCCGAATAGATCGCGGACTATACAGAAAAGTTCCGCCTGCTGGTTGGAGGCTTCGCTTATCCGGACAGTGAAGTAAGATCGACTAGCAGCCTTCACCTTAGATTGGTAGAGGTTAGTCACGATCCTGACAGCTATTTGATTATTTTCTGTTGGGTTCCGCCTCCATATGCGCTCTAGCCTTCTCCTATTTCGCTTCATTGATCGCAGCTCTGGATTAAACCAGGGTGAAGGGCGATCTCTGCACCGGAGAGGGTGTTTAGGTGTGATCGTGTCAACAGCCCTGGTGGTGGCGGCCAGCCAGCTATCAACCAACCAGAGCCTCGACAGGAGTGCCAGTCAAATCGGCCGGAATCCCTCTCCTGGAATCCTATAGGATCCAATAACCTTTGAGGGCGAACCATTAAAACAGGTCCTTGCTCCCCGCGGGGAGGGAGAGCCACTGCGAGATTGCACTTAATTAGGCAATGATCCAACCATGACAAGGGGACAGACACTAGGTCAGTCACCATCGGAGCACACTCACTCTGCTCAGTGGAGAACACCAGGTCCAGTGTGTGGCCACCCACATGGGTAGGGCCATTGACATGTTGGGACATGTCCAAGGAGGTTATGGTCTCCAAGAACTCAAGAGCTGGACCGGAAACCTCCGCCTCCGCATGCACGTTGAAGTCACCCAAGACCAAAAGCCTTGGGGACCCCAACAGTGCCGCGGAGACGAAGTCCGCCAGCTCCGGTAAGGAAATGGCTGGGTTGCGGGGAGCGCAGTAACCCAGCAAGATCCCTATACCATCCCTGGCCCCAATCAACATGTGGAGGGCCTCTAGACCCGGCGTCACCAGAGCAGAGCGCCTAGCAACCTGAAGGGTGTTTTTGTAGACAATGGCTACTCCCCCGCCCTGCCCCTCCAATCTATGTTGGACTGCATAACCGGGAGGGCAGGCAAGAGTCAGGGGAACACCCCCTTCCCTTCCCATCCATGTTTCGGTAATGCATGCCAGATCTGCATCCTCCTCCAGAATCAGATCTTGTATAATCTGGGACTTATTTGATACAGATCTGGCATTCAACAACACCAGGTTTAGAGTGGAGGGCCAGCTGAGTTGACTACCTCAAGTCTGGCAGGAGGTCACAGTGCCAGAACAGTGAACAGATTTCAAGCATCTGTTCACCATTCTTCTGGAACGAATGGCAACAGCACCTACACCATATCTCCCAAGGGAGAAAAAACCCAAATGCACAGTTACAAGATAGGAGATACGTGGCTCAGTAATACTACGAGTGAGAAGGATCTTGGAATTGTTGTAGATCACAAGCTGAGTATGAGCCAACAGTGTGATGTGGCTGTTAAAATGGCAAATGCTATTTTAGGCTACATTAACAGAAATCTAGTCTCCAAATCCTGTGAGGTACTAGCCCCCCTCTATTTGGTACTGGTTAGGCTTTATCTAAAGTACTGTGTCCAGTTCTGGACAGTGCACTTTAAGAAGGATGCTAACAAACTGGAACAAGTTCAGGGGAGGGCAGCAAGGATGATCAGGGGACTGGACACCATGCCCTATGGTGAAAGACTAAAAGAACTGTGTACATTTAGTCTTGAGAAAAGAAGTCTGAGGGAGATATGATAGCACATTTCAAATACTTTAAAGGCTGTTATACAGAGGGGCAGGATCTGTTTTCAATCATCCCAGAATTCAGGACAGGTAATAATGGGCTTAAGCTACAGGAAGCCAGATTTAGGCAGAATATCAGGAAAAACCTCTTAACTGTTAGAGCAGTACAACAACAGGGCCAATTACTTCAGGAGGTGGTGAGCACTACAATGCTGGGGGCATCCAAGAGAAAATCTGACAACCGTTAGAACTGCTTCGATTTGGATTATTATATGATTCTATGATTCCTTGTGCTATCACAAGGGCAGATTCTTGTGATGTCGTAGAGCGAGGTCACACAAGGTTTCTGCAGGCACAACTACTTGCAGGCCAGATGATTTCAGCAATGGGCATAAGATACTCTGTTCCCTGTCTTCCTCCAAATTGCACAGTAGCATATGCCCACCAGCTCCCTTCTTCTTGTCGCGCCTGGCTTTGGGTGCCCTGGTTTTGCACAAGTGCAACACACGTATAAAAACCTGCACATTGAGCCAGTAAGCCCTGACAGCAGTTGGGAATTGATGTTAATGAGGACCCAGGCTTTAAAGGTACCTCACCCAAAAAAAGAAGAAGAATTCAAATGTTGTCCTCCCCTAACTCTGCCTTCCCCAAGATTTGCCCTGCTTTTTGCAAACCAAGAGAAGCATAGCAATTCCATGAGAATCATCCCAGCACCTTGAAACCTGACAACCCTCTTGTTGGAAGTTGCAGTCCAACACCATCTAGAAGGCAGCTCTTTGCCTCTCCCTGAGCAAAGACATTGCTTTCCAAGTGGCGCTGCACAAAATCCTGGGTTACCTTGGGATTTGTAAAGATTCATCGTTAACACTATCAATAGTGGCAGAAAACTATCCTGAAAGTTGGCTTACCCACTTCTCACAGTCATCCAATGTAATGCTTATTGTGGGGGGCAAGGAAGAGTTATAACCTTCCCACAACATCAAATGACAGCAAAGCAAAGTGTGCTGCTCATATACTGCCCCATAATGCTTAAAGCTCTCTCTGGGAGGTTTACAATTTAATTCTGAAAGCTGCACCTTGCTCTCCACCCCAGTGAGCTGGGTACTCAGTTTACTGACTTCAGAAAGATGGATGGTTGAGTCAGCCTCAGGCTACCTGAGCCCAGGATCAAACTCAGGTCATGAGCAGTCTTCATTGCAGTGGGACTTGCTATGTTTCTTGCTGATCAGTGAAAGTCCTTCCTTGTTTTGCACACATGGAGAACTCCTTCAAATGAGTGCCAACCTGACATTTATCAGGAACACATGGCAGCAGTGCAAGAACAGTACTGAGAGCCAGTATGTATAGCACCACAAACTCTTCTACGTGTTCATCCAGCATAACATGTGGGGGGATCATGCGCAGAAGTGCCTGAAAGCCTATGTATGCCTCTTCAGAATCAGAGTCTAATGAATTCAGTAGGACTTGTTCAGGGAAGTATATGCAGGATGGCCAGATGATCATCCACTTGGGAGAAGGTGTATCACTTCAAAAATATATTGATTTCCATTTTTAAAATCCCTTTCAGGGTTTTTTAAAAAAAATATCCAGCATGTTTATATTACTGAAACGAATAAGTATATTGTAAATTACTGGCAAATGTATTGGACCTTTTCAGTATTTGTTTTTTGTTTAATTCTGTGCTATAGGAAACAGTGCCAGTCACTCCGTAAACTGCATCTGTTTCTATTTTGTTATGTAATGCTTCCTATCATCAGGTAAACTCAGTCATTCTATTTATTTACATTAGCTCAGCATATTGTACTTCTGTCTGGATTCCCCACATACACACTACAATCTTGTTTTGCTCTTTTTTCTGTGCACAAGTTTTATAGTATATTTTGGAGAATAAGGACACTGGTAACTTGCAAGCTTTCTTTCTTTCTTTCTCAGCATTATTAAGTGGGCATTAAAAAAATATATCCTCCCCCCCCCCAAAAAAAAGCCTCTAAAGAGGCAAATCTGTTATTTGTTCATTCATTTTAAAATATTACTGAGTGCATTCAATTCTTGTTAAAGTCCCATTGATTGGGAGTTGTAGTCAGGGAAAAAAACATTTCTGCAACCCTACTAATTGGAAGACGTGCTAAGGCAACAACATGTATTCCTTCTGCATCTCTGCCATCACCCACACAACTCTGCCATCAGCCACCCACAATGAAGCCTCCCCAATGGTTGTGCTGACTCATACAGTGAAAGGAGAAACAAGTCATGGGTTGTTTGGCCAGATGTGGAAATAGACCTAGTGGAGCGCCTGGTGCTCACCAAAATAGGTGTCTGTGCTTCACATGGCTACTGTTAATGCATGACCAAAACTTAACTAGATGCAGGCCAAACCCCCCACTAGTTCCAATGAAAACCAGGGCTCTCCATGTCTGTTTTTAGTTTTTTAAATGTTGGGAAATTTTCCTAATGATACACTTAGAGTCATGTCTCATTTGGCCCTCAATGGTAGGATTGTACTGTAGTTGTCTTCTGCTAAAATCAAAGAGGACTGTGTGAAACCTGCAATATCTATGATTTTGTGTTTCTAAAAATGGACACACTGAGAAACAATTATAAAACCATTACAGAATCGAAAATGTTCATGGTGGTTCATAATAATGGAAGAAACTCCAAAATCCAAACTGGGAATTATGAGGACTAACTAAATTTCCACAGCAGCCTGTAAGCTTTGGAGATCCCCAGAACTCTGCCTCAGAATACATGGGTTTAAAAATCAGGTGGGAAGCAGGGAAGCCCCAAAATCTGGCTGAAGGTTTTGGTAGCAATAAAGTCTGTTGCTAAACTCAAGTTCCAAAATGGAAAGTTCAGACTGAATTAATCACTAGACAATGTACAAAGGCCAGGTTACACCTTATCAATGCATACTGGGACAATATTTCTTGTTTATTAAATCAGTTAGCACTATAACACACATTCAATGTTTTATGCAAAACAACTTTTGGAGAAGATGATTATGCTGATCAGACAGTTTCTAAATCAGAATTGTGCCTCTTGGCTCCTGCAGGTCTGCTGATGTAATCAAAGGAGATGTGAGTACCTAGTGGCCTAGTAGACAGTTCTACATTCAACCATAATTAATGCTATAGTTGTTCAGGTGTGATTTTAAATAGGGCCTGCCCTACCACTGGGAAGAGTGAAACAGCCACCTCAAGTGGCAGAAGGTAGGGCAGAGCAAATTCATTGCTGCTACTGGGCCTCTTCCCTCTATCTCTGGAAATGCTATATTCCTTGGGGTGCACAAGGCAAAGAAGCACAAAGGGAATGTTGACCGGAAAAACCATGTGTACTTCACCACAGGCACATTTTCACTGGGTCTTCACTTCAAGAACCTTGAACAGGGCATTTCCAGGAAAAGAGGGCAAGAGGAGGCCCACATGCAGTCTCCTCTTCTCCTTTTATTCTTCTGGCATTGAGTGCAGCAATGCCATGGTTGCTGCTTCTGCTACTGCTGCTATATTCTTCTCTTTGCCTTCTGACTTGGTGGAGCAGTCATGGGATGTGTGAACTCTGATGCACGAACAGAGGTCTGCCAGGGTGGCAATAGCAGCAAAGATGTCCAGGCTGTGCTCTGCTTCCTGCCTCGTGTGGCAGGAGAGATAGCCCTGGTCATAGCTTCAGTCGGAGTTCTTCAAATCAGATGTTGAGATGGAGATTATTATGATAGGATACTTCCATTCCCTCCCAGCATCAAGTAGGCTTGTTATTTACGAAGATCAGTACAGAGCGAATGTCACTGGGCTCATCCAGCCAGTCACTTTATTTTATATATCCAGTTTAGATCCTGCCTTTAAGCCAAAAAAAAAATAAATAAATAAAAAATTAAAAGGACCCAGGGCATCTTAAAGCAATAAAATTAAAGTTAGAAACAAATACAGCTGAACATAAAAGCAGGCTAAAAAGTATTGATAAAGAGAAAGATAAACAAACATAACTTTTCAGCTCTAGCACATCTTAGACACTAAAGATCTGTCTAAATTAAAAAGTTTTTGACTAGCAACAGAAGGATTACAAAAAGGCCTCCAGGCAGGCTTTCTCAGCAAGGAGTTGCAGAGCTGGGAGTGGCCACTGAGAAATCTCCCATCATGGTGGCCCCACCAGATGCGCCTCCAAGGACCGTAAGACCAAGAGAAGGCCTTTCCCCTGAACGTCTTCAAATATTAAGGAATATACAGGATCATGCTTCTTTTGCCTATTTATTATCCATCATTTTATCCAACCAGAACATTTCTCCACCCCTAACCTCTGCGATTAGGCCACCTCTGCTGCATCTTTTCTCATGCATCTGCCTCACCACAGAATTAGCATTCTTATTCAGAAAAGAAGCCAACGCTGTTTGTAATCATGTCAATACTTTTAGTTTTGTTTTGTAATCAGTTGGGCTACAAGAGATCTAGATGTACAATTCCATGGCAGATGGTCTTCTCCCCAGTCTTGGCATCGTGGAATCATAAGAAGCTTTGCCACTAGCTCCCTCTTAGTTTAGCAGAATGATTTACAAATCTCAGAAGGAAAGGGGGAAATGCCAGTAGAATTTAACAGCACAGGTATATAAGGAAAATTGAACTTCGGGGTGGTGGGAAAGCATTAGTTGTGTATAATATTAAATGCTGTCAAGGTATTAAAAGGTAATTTATGTGCATTGTTGTTGGCCTAGAGACGGTAATGAGATTAGCCAAAGGTGTGGTGTAATTCAATCCCCATGCTTGCTTATGCAGAAGTAAGCCCCAATGAATTCATCAGGACTTATTCCTAGGTTGCTGTGTGGAGAACTGCAGTCTAAATGACTTTACCAACATACACAACTAAAGAACACACATTGCTGCTTTGCTATTGTTACCCTCTAACAACACCGTAACAACATTTGAGACCATACTGATTTTAAAATGGGAAATAAAATCTGCCTTCATTTCAGAGGTAGAAATGTACCGTAGGACAAGGTCATCTGAAAAGTCAGATGCCAGCTGTCTCCATTATTCCGTTGTTGTAGAAAAATGTCACCTGCATTTTGTGATCATGGATCGTGTCAGAGTTAAGATCAAACCACATATTATAAGGAAACCATTCCAACTTGGATTCCCTGTTAATTGCAGTCAGTTCCGGAAGTTCCTGCAGCTTCTGCTTGTATGAGCCAAATGAGTATAGCTTCAATGTAAGCACGAAACAGACTGGTCTCCAAACACAGCTTCCATTCACTGGAGAAAAATCTACAAAGTCACCACCAAATTATTTGTGAGCCTGTGAATTATTTGTTCATTTTTACAGTCTACAATAATCATTGGTATGAATATAAAAAGAGAGGGGCACATCCAGATTAATTACCTGCTATTGCTTCATTACATTTAGCTAAATCTTTTTTATGGGTGTGGGGGGGGGGGGGAGGAATCAAGGAGACACTAGTCAGTAACTGACTCACTATCAGCTGCCTCTTTGCTAAGCCCTGAATGTATTCCATAGTAAGTTGTTTGTCTTAGTGAGTCAGCATAGTGGGCTCCTTTTTAATTTTTCTCTTTCACAACTGAGCCAAGAAAATCTCCCACCTCCCCATGCCGTATGCTACTGAGATTGCAGTGAGTTGCCATCGCCTAAAAAGATAACAGATTTAAATTTAAGCTGGGAACCTTATACGGCCAGCAACATTTATAATTCAGGCTGAACGTCAGAGGAAAAATCCAGAGAAAATGCCAATAATAGATTCCTTGTGTTTGTACATTTTAAAATGACTATCCGTACCATCCGTGGGTAACAGAGTGATATGCCAGACAGCAAAGTGTTTAATTTAATCAGTCATCAGGTTAAATCTTGAAGCTCTTACGCAGGTGAGTAGCCACACCTGCTGCAAATGCCAAAGGCCTATTCCTGTCGATGCAATCACACCACCCTATAGCGCTGCAGCATCCACCGGGAAGAGCAAGTGCGCTCCCAGCAGGATGGAAGACACGTGCCTCTGGGATAAAGAGCAAGATCATGACTCTTCTATGTCATGTTGACACCCGTCTTTTCCACAAGTGGTGGAATAACTAGAAATGGAGAAGCAACATTTTGGCTGGTGCATTCTGCAACTCATGGTTTGAATCCAGTGAGGCACACTTATGAGTGAAATGGATGTTATTGGTAAGCAATCAATTGAGATGAATGCCCGTTCCTGTTGTGATGCTCATGCACAATCAACCCTTGAGGACTTTCCTCTCCTAATGACAGTTTATTTGTAACATCTGTTTCTGCATTTATGTCCCACTAAAATCAGTGTGATTAACTTAAGTCCCACTGATTTTAAACAAAATGTAGGCTGCAATCCTGTACCTACATATTTTGGCAGTGCATCTGATGAATCCAGTGGGACATAAGTGGGCATGCACAGAATTGCAATGTATGCACAACTAAGGGGGCAACTACATCAGCAAAGAATACAGGAATTGCTCTGAGATTGGGATGAGATTCACAATGTTTTCCATTGACTACATGACATACAAATCAGTGCAAATCAGCCTAAAATTTTCCTCACTAATCTGAAAGTTTTTCTTCTTCTGCTGAAACTTCTACTTTTTTTTACAGTGAATGCATTCACCTCGTTAAGGTAGCTCTGCTGTAGCAATGCCTCCTGAAAATCTGGGCAGCCACAGCAGAATTATTTTGACAAGTTGCAAACAATGCGCCTTGATATGATTGTCTGTGCTGATGTATACAGTTTGATCCTTCTATGAAGGAGTTGTAGCTATTCCATTTCAAGCCATTCCACCCAGCTACAGCAGCAGTAAATGCCACCATAGAGGGGGGAAAACAATCAAAGAAAGCAGGCAACCAGTCTTTGGCATGTAAGCTATTCTGTTACCACAAGGGAGATTAATCGGTTTCTTTTATCACACATTTAATTCTGTTTTAAAAGACATGATTTTACATTCTGCTTTAATTACAACAGCAGGCCCATTCAGATGAAAAACTGGCATCTGTCTGGCGAATCCTCTCTTCCTCAAACTTGGTGCTTGGGTTTACTTGTTTTCCTCTTCCCTCCCCTTCTCTTCTCTTTCCAGTCTGTTACCTTTTTTTTTAAGAGCTTGGTGTTGTTGCACTAGAGCACCTAAGAGACAAAAGGCCAAAAAAAAAAAAAAAAAAAAAAGCAGCGAGTCAGCAAAGAGGGAGGGGGAAATTGCTGATCAGGACTTCTTTGCAGCTTGTTAAGGTAGCTCTGCTATAGCAGTGCCTCCTGAAAATCTGGGCAGCCACAGCAGAATTATCTTGACAAGGTGCAAACAAGCTGCAAACAAGGCTGATTGTGAATTTCGTCCTCTCTCTCTCTGTGGTAAGCTAAAGTAAATTCACCCATGGAAATCTGACTTCCTGGGTGTGACTTCACAACACATTCACAGTTTTCCTGCTGTGTACTTGCACCCTGACCTACAACCCAGTTTTCTCTGGTTGTACACCACATATGTATAAACAAACACAAGATCGCCTGTGTACTACAGACAATATTTGCTGCAGTCATCACTCCAGTGTAAAGGAGGAAGTTGCCAAGACCATAGAAAATTATTCTGTGTGACTTCATGTTGTGCTAGTAATCTGCATTTAACTGAAATCAATGGTGCAGCTTCTGTTCATTGTAATGTTGCTGAGCTGAATGCATTTAATCTATAGCGTAACTCTAAACAATGTGACAGGCTTATTACACAGAAATTTGATACCAGTAACTTAAAACACAAGCCAAACTCTCTCAGACAGCGCCAAGCCAGTGTATTTTTCCCTTCGCTCTGTTGCAGATTAGGCACACATGCACACACAGAGTTCAGCGAACTCTCCTGAGCTCAAAAATCTGTTTAACAGCTCAGCATGAAGGATTTTGGAAAGGAAATTAACACACAGTTGATTTTCCTTATAGCACTAGTATTTAATTACTATGCTACTTTTTGAAGTCACAGAAGCTTCAAAGTTTTTATTTACTGTAGACAATGGGTGTATGTGTGGATCATGTTCCCTTATCTTTACCACCCATTGCCTCCAAACTGCAGGAATGTCTTGATCCTCCTGCTAAAGTGGTATAGAGGTTCTGCTATGCCACAAGTGAGGGGCATTTTGTCTTCTAGATGTTCTAGCCCACAATTCCCAGCAGTCCTCATCTAACACAGCCAATGGTAAGGGACTGTGGAAGATGTAGTTCAAAATATGAAGGAAGTCCAATGTTGTCCACCACTGATTTAGATGATAAAACATCTTTCTCTGTACCCCAGAAACTGTTTGGTGAGTGAAGCAAAGATTTATGGCAGAGAATGTCATGTTGCCTAACACTGAACAGAGATGGTGGGTGCCAATAGAAACTGTACCAAAGTGGGGTGCTGAGAAACTTGAGAGAAGTGTCAGCATACTTCAGGAACCCCAAAGATTGAAGAAGGATATTTTTTAAAAAAATGGGCAAAATCAATCTAATGAAGATTAAACATTCTCAATAAACAAAGAATATCACTTAAGAAAAGACAATGTTAAAACCAGAAGTGGAGAAAGGCATGAGATTTCATGGCCAGTCAACCAGCTAGTCAACATTGCTGGCTGGCTGGCTGGCTAGCTGTAACCCTGTCAGAAGGCAAGACCACCATGCAACATTTTGTAGCAGAGCCCATGTGTAAACTATAATAATATACCATTGCAATGTCTCTTGATGTCCAGAACCAATACCCAATTGTCAATGCTAAGGTTGCCAGTATCGTTCCATGCAGCATGGCAAGCTGTAATAGCTGGCAGCCAAGTAGCAGCCTGATAAGCTATACCTAAATGCATTTAGAAATGAAGCACCACTGTCCAAACACAAATATGGACCAAAGAGAAGCCACCATTTGACAAAACAACCCCAAAGCCCTTCTCTTTCCAGCCTGCCTGAACGGGAGAAGGTGTGTTGCAACATTTCCTTTCAATTCTAAGAGTGAAGCCAGAGTGCACACAGATGTTCTTGTAAATAGTCCTACAAGTACACACACAGAAGGACGGGCATTGGCTGGCACTTCAGCTCCACAATTTTTGCACAAACAAACCAATGGTGACTTCTGCTCATCATTTCTACTCTAGCAGAAGCCAAGTGGGTGGGTGGCAGTGTTCTACTGGCTGACGGATGGCAGGCTTTCAGCTGCTGGAATTTTAAAAACCTTCTTTCTATGCTGGCAAAGCAGCTAGAGAGCTATTGCAGATGACGTGCAATCCATCACCTGATCTCCCAAATCGCTCTGATACCTCCTGGAACTATTTCTGCCTCAACTTAATTTTAGACATCTCAGAGCCTTCTTACCACCAACGTCTTTGATCATATTTATTACTCTTTTATTTTTATTATCTTTGTAATAGTCCTGAACAGAAGCACCTAAGATAGGTGCCAAAATCCACAAGTGTAAATTACTACCAAAGTGTATCCTATTGGTTTCACAAACGTATAATTGACAAGATCAATTGCTGATGAATAGTACCTGATTGAGTTTTGGGGTGCTGCCGTTCTGACTCTCAGTCTTCTTCTTATTTCTTGGCTGCAGTCTCCCTTTAGATTGATGACTGAACCAAGATAAAAAAAAATATCTAACTGTCTCTATTTCTTCATTGTGAATGTCAAAACTGTATAGTTCTTCTGTAGTTATTATTTTTTGTATTCTTAATGTTGAACTGCAGTCTTGCTTTGGCACTTTCTTCTTTCACTTTCAGTAAAAGTCATTTCAAGTAATTGCTGATTTCTGCCAGTAAGATGGTATCATCTGCATGTCTTAAATTATTGATGTTTCTTCCACCCATTTTCACTCCTTCATCTGTATCTAGTCTGGCTTTCTCTATCATATGTTCTGAAAACAGATTGAACAGATAAGGGGGTAAAATGCACCCTTGTCTGACAACTTTGCCTGTGGGAAACCATTCTGTTTCTCCATATTCTTCCACAACACAGGTTATGCATCAGGAAAATCAAGTGGCAAGGTACATCTATTTGTTTCAGAACAACCCATTTTTTCTCATGATCCACATAGTCAAACACTTTGCTGTTGTCTATAAAGCATAGACTTCAAAACATTAGGGGAAAACAAAGTCTATATCAGGTGTGGGCAATTTTGGTGTGTCTTGGAGCCCCCAAAATGGCCAAAAATGACAATCCTGTTTGTTTGTTTTTAAAATCAAAACAGAAAGTGGCAGGTTTCCTCTTTTTTTTAATTTTTTTATGTTGTTTGGGGTGTGTGGGTTTGGCCTCCACCCTCAATGCAAAAAGCACTGCTCATAGATGCTTCCAGAAGTAACTATTCCCTTTCCCACATTTGAGAGGAGGGGTTTGTCTCAGAAGTATGGGGACCCTGTAGGTGCTGAGGGAGCTCAAAAACAGCTTGGGGGGGCTATCTGGCACCCAGAGACTGCATTTTATCCACTCTTGATCCAAGGAGAAGGGAACAACTAACAAATATCACACTGCAGAGATTAGAGTATGATGAATGGCCATAGAACACTAGCTGATTGCTGGAGGGAAAGACATGGAAAATTTGGTTGGGGAGGGGGTTGAAATGTGGTATCCCACAAAACGGCATGGCTGGTGGGAGCCCCAGAGAGGATCACTCCACACTGCAACATTTTCTTACAGGTCTCTCTTGTATTATCAGGCATTTCTTATCCATCTCCTATTTCTAATCCTAACCTGTTTTCCTATTCTCTTTTCCCTGGTTTGATCACTTTCCTCTTCCACATCTTTCTTTTCTTCCTTCCTTGCATGTCAACACTACCTGAAACAATACAGCTGTTAGTGTATAGGTTCCTTTTTGATGTTATTTGTGTCCTTATTTCCACCAATATTCTGTGGGGCATTGCCTAACCTCCATGACTAAGGCTCTCTTTTTGGTGCCCTACAATCTGCAAAACACTTAGTTCATACACTGTCTAATTGGGTCACTTTGCACTTTTCCCAAGCTGCTGTTGGGGGAATTATTGATTCCAGATATATACAAGGTTTTGCACTCTGAGAGGAATTTCTCAAACACTTGGTATTTTTTGGCCTGTTCCAGATACTTTCTACCCATACATCTGCTACTGATAACATTTAGGGCCTGGTTTAAATTATTGCCATTTGCAAAGAAAGGTTTGGCATGGCCTCAGCTAAAAAATAAGAATAACTTTATAAAGCATGGGGGTGGGGGTGTTTGGCAGAGAGAAGATAGTTCCCACGTCTGGAAGCTTTTCAGTCACAAGCCAATAGCAACAGTGGTCAGAGTCTAATGGTGATACCAGGAAATTGCCCTCGGGACTATGAACTAGTAGACTCTCTCCAAGGGAAAATGCTGCTGCTTAAATATAGTCATACCAGTTATCAGGAAGTGAAAATGAGACATTTCAAGAAACTCTCTGAACAGCTGTCGCTCGGCTTCTCAAAATAAAAGACCAAAATTGATGACATAGATGCAAAAGGACATTGTCACAAGGCCTTTATGTCTTCTGCGTCAAAAGCAAATGTTTTGGCTTAGTGGTGCAGCAGCAGGAGACCATTACCCTGTATCAACATTCAGCTCCATTCATGTTATGTCAAAATTAACTATGCTGTGAGGAGGGTTGGAGAGCCCAGGATGGGAATAATAAGCCCATGAGCACTGCAAAAAGCAGTTGCTATGAAGGATAAAATGGAAAATATAACCAATATTGGGCTCTTGTTCTTAAATATATATAATTTATCATCCTAGTCCGTCTCATTTATACTGCATTTTATACTGCATTTGAGAGTGTACAAAGAATACCACATAATTAGTAGGCCAGATTAGGTCAGACGTTGTTATGTGCCATCAAGTTGCTTCTGATCTATGGTGACCCTAATGGGTTTTTTGCTGTGTGTGAAATGAAAGGGTTGGTTTACCATTGCTACCCTCCAGTGAGTTTCCATAGCCAAGCAGGGATTTGAGTCCTATTGTGACACTCCGTCAGGTTTCCCACAACTTAGATGATCACAGTAATTGTTACCATAATGTATAGTACACCACCATTAGCAGAGTGTTCATGCTGAGTGTAAGAGACCTTGTCCTGGATGAGGTTTCAGTAAAAACAAATTTCTACTTTCCACTACAGCCATTTTGTCAGAATGCTAGTGCAATGTACTAACTCTTTCTATAAGGACACAGGCCACTTTGTCTAAATCTATAAAAAGCAAGGAAGAGGAAGGTATGTTCCATAAGATATTGATGAACTGCTACTCCCATAATCTCTCCCCCTTTGTCATGCTGGTAGCTATGGTGGTGTATTGGTTAATTTAGAAGCGTAGGGGCTCAACATGATCCCCTTCCATGAGAAGGAGAATCTAAAAATACAGGCAGCTCCATCAATATCAACCAATGAGGGTGACTTGGTCTTGAAAGGGCAATGTAGAGCTGTTAACTTTATAAAAGTTAATGGCTCTATGTTGCCCTTTCAAAACCAAGCTACCCTTAAATATTTTGCATTGCAAAAAAGATAGCTGGCAACAATATTCTGTTTCTGAGAAAACCCATTTCTTTCTCTGCTACTGTGAGCAATGAAGCCAAACTGAGGAGGAACAGGCAACCCTGAAGGTGGCAGATGACATAATAGTCCCCACTACTCAGAAAATCCCAGGGCTTTGACCCTACAAGACCTGGCTCCACTACGCTACTGGACAGTAGTGAGTGAGGGCTGGGATCCACTCCTGGAGATGTTCCATTTACCCAGTCCAGCCACAAAGACAGTATTGAAGTGGTTCTATTCTGAGATGACAAAGAGCACTGATAAGGATTTGGTAGCTTCCAGGTCTGATGCTGTAATTAAGAGACACAGTCTTCCTATTTGCAGCAGCTGAAAATTATGGTCAAGACAGTAGCCATTGTGATACAAGAGCCAGAGCATATACTAGTTTAGAAATAGAAGACCTTGATTAGAATCAACCAATAGCCAAACAGTTAATTATTCACTATATGGGCTGCTTTTGAAAGACAGATTCATCTGTATAGATATTCTGAAGGCAGTATTTAATTATGTTTGAACATTTTATACTGTGCTTCAGGCAAGTGGTTTCCAGTGTATGTGAGATATGAAATCAGAAATGGCATCATAGCAACCAATAATAAAAAAAAAGATTCCAGTTTTCAAATCAAGAACATTAAACATGGAGGAATAATGCATTACAATCTGACCCCAAAACTTTTCAATAAATAAGGGAGGGAGGGAGGGATAGCAATGGATATATCCTGGCTTGAGGGAGCACAGCAAGAGTAGTCAGAATGTATATTTAAGTTCATATGAACACCCTGGATGGAATCAAGCAGTCCTGAGGGGCTCCACTGGGTGTCCATTTGGGTCCCTTAAATTCCATGTTATCTCCACAGTAGCCAGTCTGAATGACCAGGACATGAATCTTCACTGTAAATCTCTTTATGATTTTTCTTTTCTTTTGAACATGGTGAAGATTTAATGGCAAGGTGCAAAGGCACATTTTAAAGCAATAAGTGCCTTTTCCAACTGCCTGTCTTTCATTCCTCCCTAGCCTAGGCATGAGTCACTGAACTGCAGATGCTGTTATTAATACATTGCCCGGCTGCGGCACTTCCAGTTGAAGATCTTAACGCACTTGAAACTCCATGGCAAGAACTCTAGTGAGGCAGGTAGCATTGTTTCCTTGTCACACTAAGGGGAAACTGGAGAATAGACATGATTTGCTTGCTCATAGAATATTTGAATGGCTGCTAGGTTTGAAGGACAAGATTCACTACTTGAATCAGTCCAGTGGTAGTCTGTGTTCTTGGCTTGGCAGCTGTCCTCAAGCCTTATGGCATGTCAAAGAAAGATCTTTCTGATGTTCCAAACAGAAAATACTATGAATTGGTTAAAATCATTTATCTTTGCTTCCAGTGCTACACTTTATTCATAACTGGACCAGCCCTTCCATCAGATACAGTGAGGCAGCCATTTCAGGCCACAGATTTCAGGTACCATGAAAGCCAATGGCAAATTTTCAGTTGTTTGGTTTAGTGTGACTGCACTTTCCATGCTAGGAAGGAGAAGAAGGAGCTCAAAGATTCTAGGCCAAGAACAATGAAACAACTTGGCTAGCCATGACTTTGGAAAGGGGGAATGCCATTTGCTACTCTGCCTCAGGCTGCAAAATACCTTGAGTTTGCTTTCTGCTAGAGGTTTCTGCCTAGCAGCCTTTTTCCTTTAACTTGTTGTGCCCTCATGGGAAGGCATGTCAGTCATTTAGTGGTTTTAGTTGGGGCTTGAAGAACAGGTTCAAATCCCTGCTTAGCCATGGAAACTGACTGGGGGAGTGGAACTGGTAAAACCACTCCTTAAATAGCTCACTTACCTTGAAAGGTCTATTAGGGTCACTATAAATTGCTTCTAACTTGATGACACAACACACACACACATTCAGATGAGAACTGAAACTGACAAATATACCACCTCACCATCTCCTGAGAAAGGAGATAGGCAGGCATCCCATGGTCATCCATGTGCCTATTTGGAGGGTTGGGGTAGGAATGGGTCTCCAGAGTACTGGTAAAAACTTAGGGAAGAGTTTGCCTTGTGCAAAATCCAGTTAGGGCCTTTTCACTTAACTTTGAAGCTTGACATACGCAAGTGATATAGCAAAATGTCTGGAAATATGATTGTGTTATTGAGAAGCACTTTATAGCACCTTTCCCACAACACAGTGGAGTTTTAAAATGACAGTTCACAAAATTTGTTTGGAATTGTCTAGAATATCCCTTTGTAGTGTCTCAAGCCATTTGGTTCAGAGGTAACCTATGGTCAGAGTAGGGCAGCCACCTCACCATATAATCTACTTTATACTAATATTCCCGCAATGTGGTGTTGCAGGCATGATGGCAAACAAATTCACTTTTGATCCAGCTCTGTCAATAGGTCTAAAAATCAGATGTGCAGAATTTCTCATAAGGAGTCAACCCATCCCTCCTACCAGAAAACTTCAGCCATTGCCTCTGGCATCTCCTAGGGCTTATATCATACTACCTCCACGATGTTTAAACTGGTTACACAGAGAGAAGCAGAGGCAGTGTAGCACAAATTGGATCTTTGCAGTGCTGTGCTACATCTAAAATGTTTGAATGCTGTAGCACTCTCATAGGCAACTTCAGGTTTCATGCTGTCTTCTGTTTCACCAGCCTTCCGTTTGCAATCCCTCTAGTCCCAATCTAAGAAAGAGTGATGCAGGATGGTTGGAGAACAAAGCTGCAGAGAGTGGGAGGGTCTTTGGTTCTTTGGAGGCCAGCCCTGTATCTGATGGCAGTTTGCTAGGAGGCAGTCAAGAGGTAGCGATGTTTATGAACCACTCAATGGAGACATACATTTTTCTTGCATTCACTGCCTCTGTAGCTCAGTTGCTAGGGAACATGTGATAGAGGGTGCACTGGCACTCAGACCCTGATCATGGACTTCCCACTGACGGCTGGTTGGCTACTGTGTGAAGAGATTGCTGGACTAGGTAGGAATTTGGTCTAATCCAGCATGGATCTTCCTGTGTTTGTGTGTTCACTTAAATTTGCAAGCAAAGGTAAGTGGGCAACTGAGCTGCTCCTGCACTCCACATTCTGTGCCCCAAGTCAGACAATTGGGGCAGACAATTTTTTTTGAAAATACAGTCTCACTGAAGAAAGAATAGGACATTTTGCTGTTTCCATTTCCACAATTCCATGGGATTTAGAAGCAGCACAAGTAGTCTCTTGCCAGTTTGCCTATTGATTAAGTAAGTTGGGTAGTACACCCCCATGTACTATCTGCTGTGATCCATTTGTAGACTTCCCCCCACCCTCCCAGCTCTTGAAGGGAATGGTGACTTGACCCTATTTGTTTGCAATAAAAATTTAATTGAGGAGGTCAGTAAGGACGTGATTATTCATGAGTGGGATGTAAATAGAAAAGAAGTTGATTTTGGAGCAGGATCTGGCTTATATGACTAGGAGACTAATTGGAGGTAATAAGTAAATTAATTGAAATGATTTGGGTGTTCTGGGATGGGTTGCAAATTTAATTAAAATGTTATTTGGGTTTGCTTGGATAGAAAATTAATTGGCTTGCTTTCCATGAAATGTAAATAGCAATAATTATTTCAACATTTGTATGGTCTAAACCCAGCATGGTGCTGACAGACAGTAAAGAACCTTCCTTCCTTCTTCTCCTCACATACCACCTTCATACCACCTGAAAAGCAGTTCTGGAAATTTCTCAGCTCTCCTGAGCCAGTTTCAGGGCCCATGTGTTTGTGGGTGTTGCAGGGGGGAGAAGGCCCCCCTCCCCCTTGGTCTGCTGGACTCCATTGTTCAGCCAGTGGACATTCCTGGTTAGATCCTCTCTCATACATCCATATAAATTAGGATATTCAAGCTTTATGTAAATAGTTATCTATGTGCCAGTGACTCAGACCTTTTAAGTACATAGGCACGTGTGTGGCTACAGCAGAAAGAAGGAAAGAGTTAGACAACCTAAACCAGTAAGATCATCTTATGCGAAGTTTTTTTTAAAGCCAGTTCCTTAACTCCCTGAGTATTTTTGCATTCAGATTTCTGCTTACAAAAGCTATCTGCCTGATAAAGTGGGCTTCTTGCTTGACACTTTGACTGCTATCAAGCAAGAGCAACCTTTATTAACAAAATGCACAGATTTGAAGATCCTTGGTTAGAGCATTTGGGGATAACAAGCAAACTAACTCAGCTTTCCAAAATGCCAAGTCATCCTCCTCAGACCCAGTCTTCCTCAATGGAAGCTGACAGCCCACTACACAATGATTCACCCGTGCTCATAATTATTCATTCAACCATTTTTAAAAATGGCTTTTGTTTTCCAATGGTGCAAAGGAGTTAAGGAGTAGGACTAAAATACCTAAAGAGAAATCTGCTTTCGTATAATTAGTACATAATACTAAACAAGCTTGTTATTAATGTGATCTGTTATCAGCTGAGAAATTCTGTAGTTCTCCATAGAGCCCTGTTTATTTCATCAGTATTGTCTCTGTATCTCTGTTTGCTTGTGTCTACATTCATCATTTATTTGCACTTCCACTTACAGACTCAAAATCCAATTTCCTCCCTGAACCTGTTTCCATACCAAAACAAGATTCCCTGTTTGAAAATCAAAATGCAGAATTATTCATTGTTTGAGGAAAGGATGGGTGTGTCAGGAAGTGGGTTAACTACCTGCAGCATATAAGGGTTTCTGGGACAACCCTATATCATAATTATTTCTACAACCAAAAGTTCTTGGTATCAGAAAACGTTTTTCTTCATTCCTGGAATTCTTGATAAATCATAACAAGAACTATTATACAGCAAGTATTGTTATCTGAGCTGGCTGGATAGCTCAGTGGTTTAGGTATCTGGCTGCAGAGTCAGAAGTTTGGAGTTTTATTCCCCACTGTGCCTCCTGTGAGTAGAGCTAGCCTGTGTGGCCTTGGGTAAGCTGCACAGTCCTAGGATGCCTCTAGAGAAAGGAAATGGTAAACCATTCAATTCAATTCAATTCCTTTATTATGATCAACAGATCAGACAAAAACCAGTAATAGAACTATTCAACAATGGGAATCACTAAATACGAATTAAATATACAATTGTGTATGATTGAATCTTAAAAATAAAAATTTCATAAGATAATCATTTTATATATATTAAAAAATATTTTATGGTACCATTTCTCACCGGCAAACTAATGCTGCTACACAAAAGATGGTTATTTTAATCATTACCAATGGGCACTGGTCTGCCAGCAGATAGTGTGAAGGCAAGAGGAGAAGGGGACGACAGAGGATGAGATGGTTCGACAGTGTCATCGAAGCAACCAACATGAATTTGACCCAACTTCGGGAGGCAGTGGAAGACAGGAGGGCCTGGCGTGCTCTGGTCCATGGGGTCACGAAGAGTCGGACACGACTAAACAACAAATCTCTTCCAGAGATGCTTTGTAGGATTGGATGAATAAAAATGTGACAGAAACCACTACAAAAGGAACAATACAACAGTACACGTCCTAATGAACATTCTTGTATCTGTCTTCCAACAGAACTGAGCATAATACATTAAACTTCACTTTCTTATATTTTGGAATGGTTAAAATATTCAGGTGGCTTGCAGGTGAAAAAGCCAGACCTCTGTCTCTAAATTCAAGAAAGGCCGTAGCTGCATTTACAAGATGTTGCAACTTATTATCTGTAATATCCTGGTGTAGTTCCTGTTTTGCTTTTTTCATATTCCATTGCCAAAATAGCACTTTGTGAGAAGCCCAATTTAAATAATTTCTCATCCAGTGTTCTCTTCCACCTGGACTGGAACCTATTGGTTAAAACTAGAGGAGCCAATCCCACAGGAGTAAAAAAAAACCACACCTTTTAAACCAAAAATTTAACTTAAGAATCCATGTCTGAGACTCTGTCAACATTTGACCTGTTTTTAAGCCTAGGAGTACATTTGGCGCACAACTCGGAGGTCCAAGAACAGTTCTCAGGAATTCTGTTTGAGTGGATTCCATTGCAATGAAATTGCTGTATACAGACCATTGTGCACCATATAACATCTGCGCTGACACCTTAGCGCTGAAGACATTGAATGGCTGATGGTACATGCTGACCTCCTTTGACAAAGAAAAAACGATATAAGTGACTTGATACTTCTCTGAGCATTTGCAATGGTATTAGATGACCGAGCTTTCCAAGAGCCTAAGGGCTAAAAGCTTACGTCCAAATATTTATAAGATTTAACTTGCTCAATTGGGTTATTGTTAGATAGATAGATAAAACTTTATTATGGTCAAAGACCAGCCACAAATAAAACATTGAAATATATAAATATACAAAGGTATACAAAAATATTGGGATCAAATGCAAATACTCGGTTCTGAGGTGAACAACAACAGCATCAAAACATCTCCCCTAAAGCAATTCCAGAATTTCTAGCAAACCATGCTCTAACTACAGAGGCTCATCCGCTTTTAGGGTCCTTTTTCTAATGCCCATTGCAGCAGTAAGAAATTTGGCAACCCTATGTGTAAGAATGGGATTTGAGTCAGACAGCAGCAAATGGGTTATTGTTTATTTGCCATTTATGTGTGATCAATTTCCTGGTAAACACTAGAACTTTAGATTTATGGTAATTAATTAGTAACTTTTCAGTTTTACAATAATTACCCAGGGTTCTTATTAGCCGCCACGGGCCAACACGAGTTAAAGAGAGAAGTACCATATCATCTGCATAGAGAAGAGTTGACAGAGGTCTACCTGCTAAGTTAGAAGAATGAAAATTTGTTCCAGATAGACTCCTAACTGGGGAGTTGATATAAAAATTGAACAAAGTGGGAGCTAACACACAGCCTTGTTGGACACGAGCATATGTTGGAATGGCCTTGGTAAGGTGACCTGCCCTGTTGCATGTCACTTTCAACCAGGTTTTCACACAGAGATTGCAAATCAAAGTCAACGGGTGTCTATTAATGTTAGTTGTCTCCAGTTTCTGCCATAGCCTGTCTTGTGCAATCATATCAAATGCAGACTTGATAAAGGCTGTATATAGTGCTCCTTTGGTCGTAGGTGAATATTTATCCACAAGATACCATGATCTCTGGTAGATTGTCCTCATCTGAATCCTGCTTGCTCATCCTCCAAAATGTTTTCCCCTTCCATCCAGCTTAATTTTTTTTTAAAGATGATGGGCATATAGCTTACTGATAACACTTAGCAAGTTGATTTGCCTGTAATTTGCAGGGTCTAGTCTTTTTCTTTTTTTATAAATTGAAATAATAATGGCAAGCCCCCAGTGCTCTGATATTCATGCAAGCTGGTCAATGCACAGAAATAATGCTGCTAGTACTGGCACGTAAATTTGTTTTGACTTTAAGCATCTCAGGAGGAATGTTATCTCTCCTTGATGCTTTACCTACTTCAAGCTTAGCAATAAGTCTACTGATTTCAGAAATGGAAACAGGGGGCCAATCAGGGAAATCATGGAATGCAGTTTGTGGAATCAAATATCCAAACTGACTTGCAGCATACTGACCAGTGAAATATGACTCCTAGGTCTTAACAGGGATATAAGAGTCTGCTGGACCTACTTTACCATCTAACCCCCTGGAAACTCTTTTCCAGAAAGTAACTGAATCATGCAATCTTGATGCAACATTTAATTTCTGCCAATTCATCCTCAATGCCAAGTTCTTTTTGTCTTTGATTAACTTTTTATTATTATTGTTTTAACAAAAAACAGTCAGGAGATTAAAATGGCAAATATAGATTCTTCATATTCAGGCATTCCTTGTCAAATCAAGGTTTGGACCTACAAGATCTGCAAAAAGGGGCATTTTGTCTTATGGATTTTTATGAATCAAGCACCTTTGTATCAATGTGACTATTTCCTGATATAAATCCAGGACCTTTTCGGGGAATCTTGTTATCAAGAGGGACTCCCGCACTCTGAGAAAACTTTCTGAATATAAAAATGCAGTTGAAACACACTCTACCTTAGCTGATCATCTCACATGAGATGCACCTATTTCTGCTTCTGAAGCAGTGGTTCATAATCTGCATGAACATTCTGACTCTGTCAGGATTAGGTTGTAATTAGAGGGAGATGGTAGCTTTCTGTACATGTACCAACTTCAAAAATGAGCACCAGATTTAACAGCTCATAAGAAGTGATAAAATAGTCAATAGCTGAAGCACCACAACCAGCCAGGAAAGTATATTCCCCGGGTCTATCCCCTTCCATACCTCCATTTAACAGTACTAGATCCAAGCCACTTATCATCCATGAAAGGCAGAGTCCAGAATAGCTACAAAGCAGATATTTAGACTGCCTGTGGAGAATTCAATGTGGCATCTCTGTTTCAGGAACATGTTCACCAAAGTGATGATAAAGAGCTTCATCGTTTTGACCAATTCTGGCATTAAAATCTCCTGCCAATGTTATAGATGCCTTGGGATATAGAGATGTCATTCTAATAATAAATTTTTGCAAATCTGCCCACCAATCTTTATTTTGTTGTCTTTGCTAGAGTGGAGGTAGATAAACATTAATTAATAATAACGTGAAGGATCAAAATTTAATAACCAAAGAAATTGCAATATTGGATAATGGGATTGAGCTACCATGGGTGGCTCGAAGCTTAGTAGAAACTAGCACCCCAAGACCACCTTTAGACCTACCTCCCCTGGAACTAGGTTCAGCTTTCAATGAACAACTTGCAAACCCATCTAACTCCAGCTCTTCTGTCTCCCAACTCCCATACTATTTCTTGGAGGAATTTTATGTCATATTCCCTGATGAAATTTAGAAAGGAAGGGTCCATAAGCTTGCCCTGCCAACCTGCAATGATCCAGGAAAGAAATGTCAGCTGAGAGTCTTGTTGATGGATGGATTGACAGTCAATCAGTGGTGGATGGGTCTGAGGTGGATATTTTCTTATCAGCAGAGGAATTGAGGGGGCTGTCCCTCTCTAGAAAGCCCACTTGATTTGTCCACACCGAGCATAGGCCCCGAGAAGTTGGAGAATTATTCCCTTGAGCCACTATATCAGGGCAGCACACAACTGTCCTCTAGCTGGATGTAGCTCTATATCTTTCTGGAGCTTGTTTTTCCCCTCTAAATGGCTTAATAGGACCATATCTTCCTCTGCAAGCTCAATCAGCTCCATTGATGGACTCCATCTACTTACATTGGACACCACAGGGAATACAGAGTTGAATGAGCAGCTTACCTTCTCAACAACTATCTCAGGGGAACCAATTTCCTCTTTGTCCAGTTCTCTCATCTGTGTCCAAGTAGGTGGAGTAGTAATTCCTGATTTTAAAGTGGGAGTCATATCATTAGAAATCTTCTTTTGGACAAGCTTAGCAGAGGATTTGATTCCACTGTGACCTAACATTGTGCAATATGTATCTTCCCACTCTGAGGCTCTGGGTCTCTTTCATAAGAACCTATTTCCTTTTTATCCAATTCTCTTATCTGGATCCCAGAAAAAGGAATAGTTGTTGCTGATTTTAAAATGAGAGTCATATCATTAGAAGTACCCTTAGGAATGAATTTGCTCAGTATAGGATTTGATTCCACTTTTGACTGACATTGCAAAGTATGTATATTCCTGCTCTGGGGCTCTAGGTCAACACATTCCCCATTTCTAGAATTATTCAGTTGCTGTAATGTTTCAGAGCTTTCAATGCCCCAGTGAGTTTTTATATGGACATTTTGTTCTCCTTTCATTGCCCTTATTTCTATCAGATGGAGCTTTAAAATCTCAAATCTGTCAATTATACCATTTTGTGCTCCACAAGGAAGTGCACAGAAAAAGTCTTAGAGGTTCTTCTCTTCTGGTTCTAGGGGTTCCTTTACCTTTTCTATTAGCAGCTGCAAATCATATTCATCTTTGTATTGGTCCTCTACCTGTATCTCTCCGATTTTTATCTACCAGGGATTTTTTCTCAGTCATATCAGTGGTGCATAGGTTGATTAAATTAATACTATGGTTTTCTATCTCTTGCGGTCTTTTAGCATAGTCTGGAGTACAGGGCCCCAATGGCAGGGGCGAAGCACAGTTCTCAAAAACTGTTACTAGGTATACCAATCTCAACCAGTGCATCACTGGATTTATATACCATTTTAGCTAAGCTAAACTACTTCTGAGTATTCTGTACCTGAAAAATCCTGAAAAGGGTTGCTAAATCATTAACTTGAGAGCACATGATTATTTATTATTATTGTTATCTGTGTGAAATACAGAGGCAATACAAAGGAAACAATTACTATGCAGTGAGTAGAAATACTAATATTAATACAAAACCTTTTACTATATGAAGCTAAGATGTTTTATGTAGATTAAATTCATTTAGATCAAACTATTCTGATCTAATTAACTGTGTTTATGGACAAAAGTGACACACCGAAGTTGTATGAAAGAGTTGTATGCAGTCATTAAGCTTTGATTTGTCAAGATTTGCTCCCATTTGTGGTGTGGACTTTTGCAACCTGGGTTATTCAACAGCGTTAGCCAGCATTTGGTTTGGATAATTCCATGCTTGAAATTTCAAACGATCCTCACTAAAATTTTCATGGAAATCACATTTTCATACCCATTTTAAAAGAGAGGTGGCATTCACCTAAAACATGCAAATCTATCTGTCAGCCAAAACATTTGGACAATACTTTATTAATTCATGAGGTCCTAAAACATGAGGCACTGTGTGATGCAGTGATTTGTAAATTGTGGGATACGTCCCACTGCAGAGCATGTAAGGATTTCAGAGGAGGGATATGCTGTTCAAAACACATATTCAATAATCTGATACATTTCCTTATTTGGAAAATGTGGGAAATGTTATAATTATTGGCTTGTAAGTTCACAGAAAGCAATCATTGTCTCATCCTGTGACATGCAGTAGCTTGCCTACTCTTTTTCCTTTATATTCTTTATCTCTTATGATATGATTTGATGATTTGAAACATCTGAATATTGAAATAAATATTCCCTTACTAAATGCACAAATATTTTGATTTGGTTTTAGCTGTGACATTTCTAACTTCAAACATGATTACCGGGGGCGGGGAGGTTTTGAAGGCATGAATAAGATTTTTTTGTTTATCAAAAGAGGATGTGGATTTTGAGAAATACTGGTACAATTGTTGTGTTAAGGAGAACAAACTCTCCTCTAAAAAAGATTATAGAAGACAACAGAGAAAGGACAAGGGACACAAAATGTCAGAGGCATTTTCAGTAAAAGGATGCAAATCAGCTTGCACTGAGGATTCATATGACACATGGAAAGGTGTGGAAGGGAGAGTTCTGTAGGTCTTCTAGACCATCCTTTACTTGGTTGAACTTGTGCGGACCTTTCCCATCCTAAAATGATAATGCTCTTAAGGTCGCTGACCTTCTATCCTTCTTTTCTTCCAGAGGGCCTCTTGCCTTGGACTGAAGAAACCTCAAGTTTGTCCTGTGAAGGTGTGAGCAGCCATGGCTCACTGCATCTCCACCTTAGGGCCAAACTAAGCAATGCAGTTAACATGTCAGCTAGAAGCAGGGCTCTCTTAAGAAGAAAAAGCTCTCTGGTTATTCTAACACGAGGTTGCTTTAACCCATGTTTCACAAATTAGCCTGGTTTTGTCACTGGTTAACCAGGAGATAGCATGCCTGATGTTTCAGGTGACTTGCTGGTCTCAAGATATAATGTTGTTTGAGGAGGAAATACTCATTTGTCTTACTGTGGGTTCTGGCCCTTCATTGGCTGAAGCCAGGATCTTCTTTCCTTTTTCTAATCACATTGTATTTCTTACAATTGACTAGTTTTCTTTCTGTGCAAAGAGCAGGGCCTCACCAAGATTGCTCTCTGTGGTAAAGTATGTTCCTAGAGGCATTTTGGTATATCATAACCCATCCCAGAATGGCAAATAAGTGGGTGCTAGATCAAATAAAGACTCAGTCAAGGAGTAAAGAAAAGGGGGGAAAGGAAACAAAGATTAGGCACAAGCTGTTCACTGGAATATGTCATGTAGAGCTTTCTGGTTGGTATTTTCAAAATTATATTACTGCTCATATAGTTCAAGAGAATTATGCAAATAGGTTTCTTCAGGCACAGATTCTGTTAAACAATTACAAGGAGGAAAAACCATGGTTGTCTGAAGGCTGTGAGTGCCAGACAAATGGAGCAGCAAGAGGTGGGATGGGGAAATCCAAGGGCATGAAGCAGGAGTAAGATTTAGCCAGGAAGAAAATATAAGCAAATGTACAACTAGAGAAAGAAGACAGATAAAAGAAGAAGGAAGAGATATAAAGAGGTTGGCCAGAATCCTATTGCTAGTCCTAATTAGAAAAGACCCACTGAATCAGTTATTGAATGAAGGCAACACATATAAATGCAACTGATTTAATGCCTTGCTGAGGGAAAATCAGCATGGCTGCTGTAAGGGTAAGTCTTGCCTCACAAACCTTTTAGAATTCTTTGAAAAGGTCAACAGGCATGTGGATGCAGGCGAACCAGTGGATATTGTCTATCTGGATTTTCAGAAGGCATTTGACACGGTCACTCACCAAAGGCAGCTGAGAAAACTCCACAGTCAGGGGATAAGAGGGCAGGTCCTCTTATGGATGGAGAATTAGTTGAGAACCAGAAAACAGAGTAGGTGTCAATGGGCAGTTTTCACAATGGAGAGAGGTGAAGAGTGGTGTGCCCCAGGGATCTGTCCTGGGACCGGTGCTTTTCAGCCTGTTCATAAATGACCTGGAGACAAGGATAAGCAGTGAGTTGGCCAAGTTTGCAGATGACATGAAACTTTTCCGGGTGCTGAAAACTGGAAGGGATTGTGAAGAGCTCCAGAAGGATCTCTCCAAACTGGGAGAATGGGCGGCAAAATAGCAAATGCATTTCAATATAAGAAAATGTAAAGTAATGCACATTGGGGCAAAAAAATCAAAACTTTAGTTTTCAGCTGACGGGTTCTGAGCTGTACTTGACGGATCAGGAAAGAGATCTTGGTGTGCTGGTGGACAGCTCGATGAAAGTGTCAAACCAGTGTGTGGCAGCAGTGAAGAAGGCCAATTCCATGCTAAGGATCATTAAAATGGGGACTGAAAATAAAACAACCAACATTATAATGCCCTTGTACAAAACGCTGGTAAGGCCGCGCCTGGAGTATTATGTACAGTTCTGGTCGCCACACCTCAAAAAAGACATAGTGGAACTGGAAAAGGTGCAGAAAAGAGAGACTAAAATGATGTCTGGGTTGGGGCACCTCCCTTATGAGGAAAGGCTACAGCGTTTGGGGCTCTTGAGTCTAGAGAAAAGGTGCCTGAGGGGGAACATGATTGAGACCTATAAAATTATGCATAAAGTGGATCCCTCTCATGCAATACCAGAACCAGGGGACATCCACTCAAATTGAGTGTTGGGAGAGTGAGAACAGACAAAAGAAACTATTTCTTTACCCAGCGTGTTGTTAGTCTGTGGAACTCCTTGCCACAGGATGTGGTGATGGCATCTGGCCTAGATGCCTTTAAAAGGGGATTTGACAAATTTCTGGAGGAAAAGTCTATTGCAGGTTACAAGCCATGATGGGGATGTATAATCTCCAGGCTTAAAAGGAAGGTACCTCCAAATGCCAGATGCAGGGGAGGGGTATCAGGAGACAGGTATCTAGTTGTCTTGTATGCTCCCAGAGGCATCTGGTGGGGCCACTGTGAGATAGTGGAAGCTGGACTAGATGGGCCTTGGCCTGATCCAGCAGGACTCTTCTTATGTTCTGAGTGGATCTTTTCTAGCTGGGAATACTAATAGGAATCTGCCCCCAAAATAGCAGCATTTCCTTTGAGGAACAAATGGAAGGAAACCAATAGAAGGAGTATAAGAAAAGAGAAAAATGGACAACACAAGTTACGGGGTACAGGACAAGCAACAGTGTTGATAATAAATGTGAATGAAACGTATGAACGAAAAATAGGAAAGAAGAGAATTGCCAAACTGTGCTTAGAAAGAGAAAGAAAACAAAGTATCTTTGCAGCAAAAGAAAAACAAAATAACAATTTTTAACTAATATTTAAATGTTGAAATGGCAAGATTTTAGTACAAAGAAAGAAGTGATTAATAGCATGGGTAGTAGAAGACTTCAGGATTTTTTATCTGGGGAGACTGGAGAAATGGTTCTTATGCAGGTGAGAGAAATGGTACAAAAAGAGCTCAGAAAAGTTGCTTTTGGGAGGGTAGTTCAAAAGGCTGTGCTTACTGGGGAATTCTGGAAGGTGTAATTTAAAAAGATAACTTTTCTAAGATCCAGGTACAGAAACTCAGAAGCAGGTGAGCAGGACAAATTCTTGGTTCTGAATAAGTTTAGCTACCAAGTAGATGTATATTCAAAGGGAGGAAAAAGTTGGGAGTAGTTCGTAGAAAAACAAGGGCCAAAATTGATCAAAAGAGGAGAGTTATATGTTGTCATCATAAAAGTAGAAATGTTTTTTTAAAAAAGAAGAATAGGACCAAGAAGAAGAGGATGAAAAGGAGAAAAAAAGAGATAAATTTGAAGATAGATGATGTTGTAGTAGTTGTTTGAGTGGTAATATAATAACAAATTATTAAATAAAAAACTCCTGCCAACCTAGCAGTTCGAAAGCATGCAAATGCAAGTAGATAAATAGGTACCACCATGGTGGGAAGGTAATGGCGTTCCGTGCCTAGTCGCGCTGGCCACGTGACCACGGAAACTGTCTTCGGACAAACGCTGGCTCTATGGCTTGGAAACGGGGATGAGCACCGCCCCCTAGAGTCGGACACAACTGGACTAAATGTCAAGGAGAACCTTTACCTTTACCTATAATAACAAAACTTCTAGCCATATAGTAAAAAAAGGAAAGCTCTGAAATTATTATAGGCGTGGATATCTGCAGTAGATACACAGAGGTCAAATGGGTTTAGGAACTTTATTCACATGGTAAAAATTCGCTCTGGAAAAGTAGAACAGGAACAGTGGCTTTGGGCTAGAAGGAGCATTTATTTCTCAAAATGCACCAGGTTCAGTGGTGATGTCACCAGGATTTCCTCCCTTCCATCCACAAGTCTTTTCTTTTTTCTTTTTCTATTTCCACTATTCATAACAGTGACAAATGGTGGCAAGATAAATAAATAAACAAACAAACAAACAAACAGTATTAGTATTAGGCATCCTTCAGTCTCGAAAGACTATGGTAACGTGCTCTGTATGGAGGACTTGGAACAGCGTCTAGTGTGGCTGAGAAGGCCAATTCGAGAGTGACAATCCCTTCCACACTGAAGACAAATACAATCTGTCCCCTGTCCAGCTCCCTGATTTTGCTGCTTCCGTGACTGCCTCTTTGCCTCGGTCTGCTGGACAAGGGTCTCTTCAAATTGGGAGAGGCCGTGATGCAACGCCTGCCTCCAGGCTGAACGCTCCGATGTCAGGGTTTCCCATCTGTTGAGGTCCATTCCTAAGGCCTTCAGATCCCGCTTGCAGATGTCCTTGTATCGCAGCTGTGGTCTCCCTCTGGGGCGATTTCCCTCCACTAATTCTCCATACAGGAGATCTTTTGGAATCCGACGATCAGCCATTCTCACAACATGCCCAAGCCAACGTAGACGTCGCTGTTTCAGTAATGTATAAATGCTAAAAATTCCAGCTCGTTCTAGGACTACTCTGTTTGGAACTTTGTCCTGCCAGGTGATACCAAAAATGCATCGGAGGCAACGCATATGGAAGGTGTTCAGCTTCCTCTCCTGCCGTGCACAAAGGGTCCAGGACTCACTGCAGTACAGGAGTGTGCTCAGGACACAGGCTCTATAGACCTGGATCTTGGTATATGTCGTCAGCTTCTTATTGAGCCATACTCTCTTTGTGAGTCTAGAGAACATGGTAGCTGCTTTGCCAATGCATTTATCCAGCTCGACATCTAGAGAGAGAGTGTCAGAGATCGTTGAGCCAAGGTACACAAAGTCATGAACAACCTCCAATTCTTGTGTGGAAATGGTAATAGAGGGAGGCGAGTCCACGCCCTGGCCCATGACTTGTGTTTTCTTCAGGCTGATTGTTAGTCCAAAGTCTTGGCAGGCCTTGCTAAAACAATTCATGAGTTGTTGGAGGTCTTGAGCAGAGTGGGCAACAATGGCTGCATCATCGGCGAAGAGGAAGTCCCGCATGCATTTCATCTGGACTTTGGTCTTCGCTCTCAATCTAGAGAGATTAAAGAGCTTTCCGTCTGATCTAGTCCGGAGATAGACACCTTCTGTTGCAGTTCCAAAGGCGTGCTTCAGCATGACAGCAAAAAAGATCCCAAAAAGGGTTGGTGCGAGGACACAGCCCTGTTTCACTCCGCTTCGGATGTCAAAGGGATCTGATGTTGAACCATCAAAAACTACAGTGCCCTTCATTCCCTCATGGAAGGACCTGATGATGTTAAGGAGTCGAGGTGGACATCCAATCTTGGGAAGTATTTTAAAAAGGCCATCCCTGCTAACCAAATCAAAGGCCTTTGTGAGATCTATGAAGGCCACAAAGAGTGGCTGTTGTTGTTCCCTGCATTTCTCCTGCAACTGTCTGAGGGAGAATACCATGTCAGTGGTGGATCTATTAGCTCGAAATCCACACTGTGATTCTGGATAGACTCTGTCTGCGAGCACCTGGAGCCTCTTCAGCACAACACAGGCAAGCAGCTTCCCTACAACGCTGAGAAGAGAGATGCCACGGTAGTTATTGCAGTCGCCCCTGTCTCCTTTGTTCTTGTACAATGTGACGATGTTCGCATCCTTCATGTCCTGTGGTACTCCACCTTCCCTCCAGCAAAGACAAAAGATTTCATACAGTTCGGTAGTGATGGTCTCTTTACAGCACTTCAGCACTTCAACAGGGATGTTATCCTTTCCAGGTGCCTTGCCGGAGGCGAGGGAATCCAAGGCAACTTTTATTTCTGCTAAGGTTGGTTCTCTGTCCAACTCTTCCAAGACAGGCAGGCACTCAATGTTATTTAATGCTTCTTCGGTTACTACATTCTCTCTGGAATATAGCTCAGAGTAGTGCTGCACCCAGCGTTCCATCTGCTGTGCTTGGTCCTGGATGATCACGCCTGTAGCAGACTTCAAGGGAGCAGATTTCTTCTGTATTGGACCTAAAGCCTGCCTGATACCGTCATACATTCCTTTGATGTTACCTGTGTCGGCTGCTATCTGTATCTGAGAGCAGAGCTGAAGCCAATAATCGTTGGAACATCTCCTGGCAGCCTGTTGGACTTGGCTACGAGCAGCTCGAAGAGCTTGCAAGTTGTACTCGCTAGGACAGGCTTTGTATGCTGCTAGAGCTCTCCTCTTATCCTCGATGGCTGGCATCAGCTCCTCCGAATGGGCTTCGAACCAGTCGGCCTTCTTTTTGGTCTTCTTGCCAAATGTGGACAAGGCAGTGTTATACACAGCGTTCTTGAAATGTTCCCATCGTTCAGGTGCATTTGCATCAGCCGGGGCTGGAAGGGTTTCCTCAAGAGCTTGGGCAAATTCCTCCACTTTTCTTTGATCGCGAAACAAACAAACAAACAAACAAACAAACAAACAAATAAGATCCCTGGCTTCCCATTGTCTTCTGTACCCTCCTGAAGGCTAGTTTCTTTTTGCTGCTGTTTGTTGCAGAGGGCAGAGTTTGGCACTATCACACTTCCTGTTAAGTTTGTTTCCTTGGCTTCCCAATCAAAAGCATTCATTTGTTTATTGTTGTTAGCTGAGATTTGCATTCTAGAATTTTCTTTCTTCTGTCTCATCTAGTTTAGTTTACTAACCAGTTTACTACTAGAATTTAGTATATAACTGGGAATGAATGGCCGTATTTCTCCAGTACGGGCTTTAAATTAGCTAGGTCAGAATTAGTGCACTAGGGCTTGTTTTTCTCTCTCCTAGATTTCTGCCTTTCCCCCCATTCTTTCTGGTAGTATAAATTTTACTGCCTGCTGACTTTTGCACAATTGCTAAAAGGCTGTGTGGGGACAGAAGTAAAAGCTTCCTATCTTCCACATCCCTAAAACGGATGGTGCTGTGTATCCACACAACATCACACCTCAAGTCATAGCCATATGCATTTCCTCCTTCAGTAGGAATGTTTTTTTTCTCTCTCTCATAGACCAAAAAACACCACAGACCCATTCAAGGACTCTGCATCAGAAGGGCACACAGTGGACTAGCCACCTGTCAGACTTCATTTGGACATAGACTGGGTTATAGGCCTTCTGTACATCCCTAACAGAAATGTATGGTTGTTCATCCAGAGGCTTTTTCAGACCTCATAATATAGGCATCAAATAACATCCAAACAGAGCATGAATAGATGACATTCATGCTTGGATGTGCATTCTGATGCAGACCTCACTGCACATCTGGGCCAACATTCTTCGTTGCATTTCTGCACTTCAGTCCTTTTTTTTTTGCCATCTGGGGACTTGATTGTGCTGGCAAAATAAGGAGCAGTGCCTTCATTGTCCTGGTCTTGGGGCATTTTCCCGCTCCTGAAAGAAGATACTCATTCCCTTTTGAGGACCTGCTAAAATACTTACTTTAAATGGTGTAGAGATGCTTTGCAAATCGGTTTCCCCATTTGACCCCACTCTAATCTTCTGCAGAATGTGAATTAAGGATTCTCTCCTCTTTATCCTCCAAGAATGGAGGAAGAAAGGAGGCAGATATTGCAGTTAAACATGTACTCCTACCTTCCACTCCCCAGAATAAATATTATTGGTTTGTGTGTATAACATTTGTGTGTGTGTGTGTGTGCATGTGTGCGCATTGGTAGCCGTTAGGGCTTGGGGGGTTTATAATATATATTTCAAGTTTTTGGCAAATTGATATAGACGTATAGAGGTGGTATATAATGTGATTTAATAGTATATACCACCTCTATATCTCTACAACCAGGGTATATACAGTAGGCAGAGCTTCTCCACCCTGGTGACCTCCATATCTGTTGGACAACAATTCACATAATCCTAAATCAGCATCCCCATGAGCGCTGCAATCTAATCTGTTTGAGGGAGGCTGACTGGTGAAGGTTGCCCTAAGAGTTTGCATACAGACTACTTTTTAACATCAATATTTATGACACAGACCTTTAAACCTTCTTAGTCTGCATTATGTGATATTAGCAGTAAAATGCACACTTGAGCCTTTGTGATCCCAAAATTCTTATGACCCATTGATCAACTAGTGTATTGTCAGCTGCAGGCATATACGATAGCCTTCCACCTCTGCTTTACGCAAACATTCTGCCCTGCACAAGGTAAAATGGGATTGTTCTTCCTGCTGACTCTTTTTGATGGCAGCTTTCTCAGTGTATGTTCTAGCCTATTATAAGGTAATAATAAACCAGCACCCTTTTACATAGCTGATGAGTCAATGTTATGATGATTTCAGACATTATGTAACATCAGAGATCTTGTTGGATTGAAGTAGTCTCACAGTGTGACATGTTTAACCGTTCTTTCATTAGTCGGAAAGTTACTCCTTTACATTGATTCATGAAATTATTCATTACTCTTAACTGATACCTGTCAATCTCTTTTTCTTACAGTGGGCAGTGAATTCAGTATTTGGAGGCCTCTTCAAACACTAGCACTACACAGTTGGGCTTCTGTTGACCTTCTAACCTACCTGGCGATCTAGGGGAAACTTTGAGCATTGTCTAACAGAAGGACAGTGCTTGACTCCTGCACCCATGCTCTGAAGGTTTCTTTCTAGACATCTCACCACAGCCTTTTAAACTATTGTCTTTTTTGTAAAATGTTATCGTATTTTCAGATCATTTAGAGAGACTTGAAGCTGTCCTCATGTATCAATCATTCCTTAAGGATAGGTTCCCAGAAGTGAGCTCCACTGCAACTGTAGTACTAAACATGCATAAATTTTCATTGTGCCGTAGGCCCTCTGTCACGGAGCGAAGAACAGAGAATACAACGTAAATGGTAAACGTCCTGCACTAGAAACTATTATGTAAAGACCACATCTCCCTCTATGAGCCTGTTCAGGAATTAAGATCATCAGGAGAGGCCTTTCTCTCCGTCCCACTACCCTCACAGGGACACTTGGTGGGGACACAGGAGATCACCTTCTTTGTTGCTGCTCCCAGACTCCCTCCCATGGGAAGCTAGACTGGCCCCATCTTTGCTGTCTCTCTACAAGCAGGCAAAGATCTTTTTTTTCAGGCAGGCTTTTCCTAAGTGGTTGACAGTCTGAGAGGGTTTTTTTTAACTGGATTGTTGTGCTTTGTTGTTTTTAAATGTACTTTTATTATTGATTTTATTGACCGTTTTTAATATAATACTTGTTTAATTCTTTTTTAAATTTTGTATATTCATTATTTTTAGCTTTTCAATATTGTCTTTGAGTTATTGTAAGCCACCTTGAGTCCTTTGAAGGAGAAATGTGGGATAAAATATTTTAGATAGACAGATAGACGGATGGACGGACAGGCAGACAGACAGACAGACAGATCGATAGATGAGGCAAACATATTGCTCTTTACTGAATGGGAGTACTTATTGACCAAACGTGTGGGGAGAGTGGCTGGGACAGGAGAAAAGGAGGATAGGATCAAGATGAAAAAACAAAATGATATGACCAATATGTAGACAGCTAATTTTGTGCTTTAAAAAATTGTACCAAGTACAAATCTGGCAGAGCTGTTGTAAAAATTAAATTAATACTGTGCATGGCAATTTAGTGCTATTAATTAATTACTCCTCAGTTTAATGCCCTTGTGTGTACCACACTGAATCATGCTCAAGTGATTTTTGCAATAGCAATGCATTTTACAGGTATTTGTAAAAGTGCATGCACAATAAAAGAATGTTTCCAAGTGTGGTGTCCCCCTCTCAAGCATCTTTATGGACTGCTAATTTCTAACTCAAACAACATTTCTGATTAATTTAAAGTCCACATAAGGAACAGATCTGCATTACTAAATTGACTGTGAGAAAAAGAACTGTGAATTGAAACTAGAGATATTATTAAGGAAGAATGCAAAAAGATGATTCCTGTAGTAAAAAGAAAATAAAAGCCTAGATGGATGATGAAAGTAACACTTAAAATTGTAAAGGACAGACAAGAAGCAAAAGTAAAAGGTGACAGAAATAGGATCAGAACCCTGAATCAAGTTGTTCAGCAATCATCATGTACGTAGAAACAAAGAGAACTACAACAACAACCAGGGCAAAGAAATAGATGAGAAAAACAAGATGGGGAAAACAAGAGATATCTTACAGAAGATCCAAGAAATCAAAAGAAAATTTAATCCTAGATTAGGAATGCTGAAAGAACAAAAGGGAACTATCTGACCAGGGGAATTTTTTTAAAAAAGATAAGAAACTGTATAGTAAAGGTCTATGCAGAAGAGATAAAAGGATGACAGACTTATTTCAAGATGAATCCAATGATAAAGAACCTGCAGTTTCAAAAGTGAAGTGAAAGCTGCTCTGAGAGCACTAGGAAGAAATAAATCACCAAAGATAAAGGATACAGATAGAACTATTTCAAGTCACAGAGACTGAACCTGTCAAAATCCTAACACAAAATACGCCAACAAATATGGAAAACAAAATAGACTGGAAACAATGTATTTTCGAATGCTTTCGCAGCCGGGATCCAATGGTTGTTGTAGATTTCTCGGGCTGTTTGGCCGTGTTCTGGAGGTTTTTCTTTCTAATGTTTCACCAGTCTCTTTGGCCGGCATCTTCAGAGGACAGGAGTTAGAACTCTCTCTGTGTTCAGACAGAGTTCTAACTCCTGTCCTCTGAAGATGTCTATGTAATTGACTTGACTATGTAAATCAAGAGAAACCACAGCTTGTTCTGAAATGGGTGCATGTCAGCACTCGATTGTCATGTGTAACTTCTATTGTGGACAAGAAGCTATTTTAGGACAAAATATGGGAGATAGAATTTCTTATTCATATCATGCAGAAAGACAGACTAGATTCAGGTGAAGGAGGAGTGAAAATTGACAAAAGAAACATAAATAATTTAAGGTACACAAAGGACACCATCTTACTGGCAGAAAGCCACAATGACGTGAAATGACTTTTAGGGAAAGTGAAAGAAGAAAGTGCCAAAGCAGAACTGCAGTTGAACATTAAGCATACAAAAATCACAACAACAGAAAAATTGCACAATGTTAACATTGATAATGAAAAAACTGAAATAGTTAAAGATTTTGTATACCTTGGTTCAATCATCAATCTAGATGGAGAATGTAGCCAAGAAATCAGAAAAAGACTGAGACTCGGAAGGGCAGCAATGAAGGAACTAGAAAAGATAATCAAATGGAAGGATATGTCACTGGAGACAAAGACTGAGATCATCCACACTATCTTGTTTCTGATCACCATGTATGTGTGTGAAAGCAAAGACAGTAAAGAAAGCTGTCAGGAGAAGACAGGATTCTCTGGAAAAGCCAATAATGCTGGGAAAAGTTGAAGACACCTGAGAAAGAAGAAAACCAAATATGACATGGTTTGACTTCCTAAAGGAAGCTACAGAGTTATCTTTACAAGAATGGAGCAGGGCTGTTGAGGATAGGAAATTTTGAGGAGTGCTCATTCATGGGGTCACCGTAAGTTGAGGGCAACTTAATGTCACATAACAGCAATTTATTTTATGTCACTAGAAATAACAACTAGCATCCTGCTTCTTTCTTCTGTACCATGTTAGTCATTCCTGAATTCTTTATCTGATTTTTTCTGCACAACCCTGTTGAGTGGAATTGTCCCTTCAGTTGGGCGTATCAACAAACACTATGTAAGGATGTCTGGAAATCAAGAGTGAATACTCTGGCATATGATAGGTAAGAAAGATGAGCTGACTTACTCTTCTTAACATAACCCACTAAGGTCTGGTCTACTGGACCAACAGCAACTGATATGGTCAGACCTTGCCTGGACTATATCACATGAAGCTGCAGGTAGGGAAATCACATAAATCTCATTTAACAACAAACGGCCTTCAACTCCTAGAAGCGCTGGGCAGTATATCCAAATGGTGAGGGATTTGAAGAGTAGCAAGCCAAGAACATATGGAGGGCCACTGTTCTCTACCTCTGCTTTACAGTCTCAGTCACTGTTCCAAAGCACATCCAACCTCAGGTAGCCTGCCTGCTTGTTCTTCCTTAGATCTTCTTCCATTATCTCTCTTAGTTGCTAAGTGTATGGACCCTGTGTATTAAGTATCCACTGACTACTCTACTAAAGGTTTCCCTCCCTCCTTGTTGTGAATTCCATAAATATAATGGGTCGGTGGGTGGTTTACCTGACTGACTGTGGTGGTTTCAGTGTTTTCTGAGTGCCACAGCAGGTCACAGAAGGCTTGGAGAAAGGTGAGAGTAAGGGAAATGTGAGAATGTCTGGTATAGGCTCTTTACTGAAATGGGATATTTAAAGGTGACAATCAAATAAATTGAATAGCAGGGTAAACATAAACCAACTTACATTTCACTGTTCTGTGATAGTACTGTATGGCACAGTCCTGTAAAAAAAATTAAAGAATTTCCAACCCCACCTGCAAAACTTATCTAACATGAACTAATCTCTGTTATAGTTTTATTTGTGAGAACGTGTCCAGGCACTGATAATTGTAGTTTCAGTTGTAATTTCAGGAATTAGAAATGCTGTTTTGGTGTATTTTCTTATGGAAATCCAAATACCCAGAGGCCATCAAATACCCAGAAGCCATGTCAGCTCTTATCAGGCCCAGCAGTACACGGCAGGTATAGTATTGGGAAGCTGCCTAGGCCTGCGAATGTACAAAGGGCCCATCAAGACAAGCATCATTTCCAAACAGGAGCATGGGAAGGGTAAGGCACAAAATCATTACTCAGGTTTTGGTGCACATTCCTGCAAGGGAGATGCAGTGATGTACAAGACCCCCTACCTATATGTTATCATCATGACAGCCCTGTGAAATAGATTGGGCTGAGGGAAAGTACTTTGTATAAGAGAAGTGTTGTGGCTGAGCAGAACCAGAGTTATGAGATGCCCCTGCTCCTGTCGTGAGCTTACAGGAAATGCTGTTACTTGCATGACAATGCTTCCAAAATATTATTTCCCTATTGAGCCCTTAAAAGTGCTGCAGGCCTACTGTTCAAGATCAGTGTTACCATCATACAGAGCTGTGACACATGTTTGGAACATGAGCAGCAGGGAGGAATTGGAGGACAGAGCTGGGTGTGGACTGTACAACGCACCTGGCTCCCCTCGTGCTTGCTTGCTTGCTTGCTTGCTACAACCTGCAGCCACTGCTCCATCACCAGAGCTAAAGTGGGTTCCATGAGGAATGGGAAATAATTACCTTGGTTCACATTTCAACAAGAATGTTGAAGCAGTATGTGAACCCAAACATGGTTACTCTTCAGCATTTTGCATTTCTCTGACTCGGGTGATGCAGTTCTCCAGTCCTAAAATGCACACAAATATGCATATGTTAGGGAATTATGAATGCACACAGAAAAATTTACATATTAGTGAAAACAACATGATATAAAAAAGTCACTTTAAAAAATACGTATACAAGGTCAATGGCGTACAAAATTCTATATGTTGAAAAAAAGTAAATGAAAATGCATGGATTTTGTTTTTGGTTTTTAAAAAACATTCATAGGGATGAATCAAAGTTAAAACTGGAAAAGTAAGGAATAATGTGAAACATACATTTGCAGATTTGCCCATCCCTAAATTCAAAAGCCTTTCTCGCCAGCTTCTGTATGTGGCATAGGGAGAACACCACCTTGTGCTTTGCCTCAGACAGCAAAAACTCTTCATTGCCCTGAACTGTATGATCCTTGCAGTGCAAGGCAAAAGGCAGTTGAGAAGATTTTGAGCAGAAGGATACCAGGAGGACAAAGGTTAAATAGCTCCTTTTCCTGCAGTTTCTCCATTGCCATGTGCAGCCAAAGTGACCTCCTCCTTCTTATATGCAGCTGCATGTGCTTTGTCTGCCTTTTTCATGGGGCATGATCATGGTTAATAACATAGGGTTGCTACTTAAATTACAGTGCAAACCAAATTCGGAGATCTGTATGCTAGGTTTGGAATGGACAGAAGTATCTTGTGCCGGCAAACCCACCTTGTGATGGACAATCTCAGCTCTGCTGGCACAATCGCTGTGCTGGCTGAGATCAGCCAGAAGAAGAGACAAGCGGTGGGGGGGGGGGGGGCAGAGAAAGGGAGGAACTGAGTTATGTCAGATCCAAATCTGCCTCATCCCAGACTCACAGCCATGATGCCAACACAATGCTAGGCCAGGATCAAAGTAATTTCCAGTATCCTTAGGCAGGCAGCTGCAAGAGTTCCACAGAAATTCAGTTGCCCTAACATCAACTCAGCCAGGCCTCAGCCATCTTGACTAGCTAAGATTGTGCCCATAGGAGGTGTTCAACTCTAGAAGTGTTGTTGTGCACTTTATTCTGCTGCTTGTAAATGACATCTTACAACAAACATATGAGCATTCAAATATGGCTGACCTGCAATGCCCATCCTTCCTCTCCATTGATTATACTGGCTAGTCATATCTAGACAGTCACACACTGCCCAGAGGTATCCTACATGCCAGGCCTAATATAACCCATCTATGCAACAGAGGGTTTGGAACAAAAGCTCAGTCTCTGAGACATGGAAGTTGATACCAACAACACCTGATGTTAATAGTATTTGCTCCATCCTAGAAGGTTGTCACTTCAGTTGATTATAAAGACACAGAGATGAAGATTTTAGTGAATGAACATAGAGAAGGTTGATTTAGCAAGCACAATGCCGTGGAGTATTTAACTAGATTCCATGGCAGCTGGTGATCCCAGTTTAGAGGGTGCTGTGCTACAGCTTTTGGTCTGCATTTAACAGGAACTATCCAAGGTACCAAACAACATCCCCCAAATAGATTCAGCATCTAGGATGACTTTGGTAAAGTGCAGATAAAAACCTGGAATGAATTCACAGCACCCCTGAAATTGGAGTAAACAACTGCCACTGATTACATTGTTGTAGACTTTAGATCCAATTCTGAGGAGTTCTTTAAAAAATGTTGTGCTCAAGAAGATAAAGTTGAAATCTGAACAACATATACAATTCTTCTTACATTTACAAGTGTTGCAATAAAACCAAAACAGGATCTTGTGACTCCTTATATATGAACAAGTTTTGGATGCGGAGGATCCATCCCTGTCATTAAGCAGCAACATATATTGAGTGTCCTAATGTGTAGGCTTACAACGTGCATAGTTGGAAAACTTGGAAATGGTTTGCATCCAAAGAAAGACAGTTTTGACATCAATAGTGATGCTACTGATATTTGACAGGTATCGGTCAATCAGACTGATTGTGGGATTTAAAAAAAAAAATCCAGCAAGAGCTTCCTTTGCTCTCTTTTGGACTTTCCTCTCTCCAGCTGACATTTGAGGGAGAGTGGATCCCAGAACAATGGGAGGTGAGGGAACATGAGATGCTTTGAGTAGAATCAGTGCTGTTACAGGCTGGATGTGTTAGGGATTATGATTTTGTTTGGCTGCACTGACCATCCACAATGCCCACATGTATTTTCATTGTTCTTACAATCCTTGTGAATGTTAAGTTGTGCCCAGAGACCTCTCCCTGTGATTTTTCTATCTTGCATTGACTTGTTGAGTTTGTTATATGCTTTTCTTTTAAAACAATACATTTACTTCCTTCTAAGAAGTAATCCCACCTGATAACATCCTCTACTTAGTTCACATACCAGAGAGTTTTCCAATAAGGTGAGGAGGGTGGGGGACAAGCCCTAGGCTTGAGCTAGCTTTGGTTTTCTCCATTGTGTATTGACTAGCCCTCAACAGAACACCTTCTTTCATTTGGAAAAGATGGGCTCTTTCCATCTTGGATAAATGAAGGAGGTGGGAGGTGGTGGTGGTTATTAATTTAAGATAATATTTCCGTTTTCCTTTTCATACAGGTTGGCAGGATCTAGAAGTTTTACATACGCATTTTCTTTCACAGACTGCAGCCCACTTCACAAATTTGTCCTTCTTGAAAAGAATTGTTTGTTTCTCTTTGAGTGGAATGGTTCAGACAAAATCAGTCAGTTTCATAATTTGGTTTCTATTCATTACATTCAGGATTCAGGTGAAGTTGGCTAATGACAATGATGGCTTTTCGTCACTACTGGTGCCATGTGTTATGTTTTCCTTCTGTGACTCATATTGCCCCACAATCACCACTGGTACATTGCAGTAATCCAGGAGTCACTTCCCAGTGCACAGGCTTCAGTGTCCAGTGGGTGCCTTTCCCCAAGCAAGAATAGCATCATTTCTGCAGAGAAATAAAATCTGTGCATGCACTACTTTTTGAGTATGGAGCTATGTTTTCTACTGAAATAAACTGGGAAGACTTTGGCCTCATTAAATACATGTATTCTCATCAGCAAATGTGTGAAACTCTGGATTTTCTTGAAATAGGTCCGAAAAACTCATCAGTTGTTAAAACCAAGGGGCCCTTAGCTGTCCATTCTTTATGCCCATTTTATTTCCCTGATTTTTGTATTATATTTGTGGTGATGAGGACTCTAACTTGGCTGAGTTGCTGTCATGGAATGAAAGGTTCAGTTGCTCAGGCGACTAACCAGTTTGCAGTCCAACTACTGTGACAGAAATACATTTTAATGCCCCGAGAGCATCTCCCACATATCTAAGAGACATGTTTTTATTTGGAATGATACATCATGTTGGTTTTGAAAAGAGCCACATTTGCTTTTTTCAGGAATAAGTGAAACCGAGTCATCAGCTAGAGAATGAAGTAGCGCTGAAGGCTGGGACACTTCAGGTCCAAATGAGTGGGAAAACCAACCATTCTTCTGTGCCATCCTAGCATTTAACCTTGGGAAAACAAAAGTCTAGTTTTATAATCTTTTCTTCTCCCACAAATTCTGAAGTGAAGGAATCACTGATTCACTGATTGCCTCTCAATGGTGGTTTTGGCTAATATGTACTTTTCTTACCTAATATTTACCATCTATCTGGAAACACAAAGAAAAGGATGCTAGAAGAGCATGTGGGCTGGAAAGAGAACAGAAAAAAGTCTTCAATGAATGATGAAAATAGAAGGTACAGAGTTGGCATTGACGTTGTTCCCAACCGACTTCTATTTAGCCATGTATGTTTCATGGAAATACAACCAAATCTGAAATGCATCAGAAGCAAAATTTTGAATATCAATACTTTTGAACATTAGAGGTGCTTGAGATCCTGAAGGAGATTTTGATATCTGAATATTAAGAGGTGAGCAATGGTGTCTTACACACACATTAGCACAACCATTCTTGAAAAAAGGGACCTTGAATACCAGCATACTGGATAATTATTGGCCAATCTCCAGCATACCTTTCTTCAGAAGATACTGGAGCATGCAGTGGCTTTTCAGATCCAAGAGTTCCTGGATGAGACAGATTATCTAGATCCATTTCAATCTGACTTCAGGCCTTGTTATGGTACAGAGACACCTTTGATCATCTTAGTGGCCATTTTCACCAAGAATTGAACAGAAGATTGTGCCTTTGTAGCTTGACAGCTTTGAATATTTATTTATTTAAAATATTTTAACCCCATCTTTCTCCTTAAAAAGGAACCAGCTTACATCATTAGAAGATAGCATTTAAAGCTAAAAAGAGTAAGTATACAAATACTAACTATAAATACAAATGTTAATACTATCAACCATGGTATCCTTTTGGGTTAATACTGGGGGACTGTTGGTCTGTGGGGTCCCACAGAGTTCTGTTCTCTCCTCAATACTCCTCTCAGTCCTCCCACCTTCAAAGGCATGTTTGATGGAGACAAGGGAGAGGGCCTTCTCTGTTGCTGCTCCCAGATTCTGTAACTCCCTCTCATAGGAAGCTAGACTGGTCTCATCTTTACTGTCCTTCTGCAAGCATGCAAAGACCTTTCTCTTTTCAGGCAAGCTTTCCCTGAGTGGAATGGCTGCCGAGTGTTTTTTTTTAAATGGGTTGTTGTACTTTACTATATTGAATGTATTTTGGTGTTGCTTATGTTTTTTAGTATTGTATTCATTGATCCTTTTAGCATTGTATACTCACTGTTATTAGCTTAAAGATTGTCTTTTAACTATTGTAAGCACCTTGGGTCCTTTTTTAAGGAGAAAGGCAGGTTAAAAATAGTTTAAATGAAATAAATCAACAAATACTATTTAAAATATACATAAAGCTGTGGGGAGAGGTCATCCAAAGTTTTGGGGTTGTATGCAGACAATGCTGACTCTACTTTCCATTCAAATGTCAGGAAATTGTCTACATTTTAAACATGAGTCAGGTCAGTAATGTATTAGAGTAATTGTCAAAAGGCAAAACAGGATATAGAGATTCAGCATGTACTGGATGAGATTACATTACCCCTGAAAACTCAGGTATACAGCTTGCTCCAGATACGCCAGATTCAGCCCTGACCCTGGATGGCCAGGTCACAGAGTCTGCAACAGGTTCACTGGCTAACAGTCATGTTTCCATGAACAATTCAAAGCACTTGCTACAGCCTATAAAACCTTATACAGATTGGGTCCGGCCTACCTGAAGGGTTGTTTCATCCTTCTGTGAGCCCACCCAGGGCTTAAGATCTCCAGCAGAGGCTTTTCTTTCTGTCTTACTACCCTTACAGGCACATTTGGAGAGAACGAGACTGAATGCCTTCTTGGTAGTTGTTCCCAGGCTGTGGAACTGCTGTCCTTTTGCTGGCAGGCCAAAATATTTTTTCTTTAGATAGTTTGTAGCCACTGATAGGGACCTTTTAATGATGGGTGTTGTTTTGCTGCTGTTGTTTGTAATTAGTGTAAACTAGTTTTGAATAGCTTTAAACTGTATTATTTATATATTTGTTTTAATCTGATACTTTTTAAAGTACTGTTGTAATATTGTTATTTGTTGTGGGTTTTTAGGTGAATCTGTTTTTAAACATATGTTGTTAGCTGCCTTGGGTCCCACATGAGAGAAAGATGAGATATAATCAATAAATAATACTGTCTACTGGAATTGTTTCTCTGTTTTCTGTGCTGTAAATTCTGGATTTTTTTTTAAAAAAAATCATTATTATTTACACGGGAGGAAAAAAAATATTAATTTTCAGCACAATCCTAGGCATATTTACTTAGAAGTAGCTGCCACCATGTTCAGTAGCACCCAGTCTCTTGCAAACATGTTTAGAACAGCAGGGTTTCTGATGACCAGGTTTCAAATTTGGATAACTAATCCAAAAGTGAATTCAGATACTGTTTCTTCTCATACACCCCTTTCCACCACATTTTGCAAATTAAGCAGACTGGAGACCTTTCCCTGCTCTCTTTTGGCTCCAGCATCTCAGGGACCTTGTCAGTGGCAAGAGGAAACATCTGCTGGACTGATTGCTTAACAGCAGAATATAGAAAAATGACTTTTTTGACTACAGCTTCCAGAATCCCCTAGCCAGGAGTCATGCTGGCTGGAGATCCTGAAAATTGTAGTGCAAATCTTTTTCAAAACTCTGAGAATTGTAATATTTCCCAAGCTCTGGTCAACAAGATGTGATCAAGAGCATATTATCTGTGCCATATGGGTATACATTTGTAGCTATTTTCTTATTCTTCCTTTTTCCTTTAGATGTATCTTTAATACCAGTCTAAATTCTCAGTTGTTCTGCTCTCCTTGGGCCTGGACGGAAACCAGATGTGGATTCTGACACAGATATCAGGACTGTCCCAAATAACTGTTGCCTTTGCCTCTCATAATCTGCCCAGGTTCACCAGAAAACCAATGGATGACAATTAACAAGATGGTGAGCAGCAAAATGTCAAGTCTTCAGACAAGAGGACTATCCCGTCAAGGAACTCCATTACTCGGAGCATCAGGCTTGGTGGGACATACGAGATCACAGTCTGGCTCCTGAACTTGACTTAGTAAATTGTCTATAGCCTGGAAAGTGTGGTAGTGTCTGTCTCAAATCTTGCTCTTCCTTCCTACTCCACACTTACTCTTTGGCTTCTGTTTCAGTGTTGGACACCAGCTACTGAGTGTCTTGGCAACCCTTGATTACTTATTGGGTGACTTTGTCTTCTAAAGCGCGCGCACGCACACATGCATGCGCGCGTGCACACACACACACACACACACAAAGAGAGAGAAGTAGAAAGAAAGAGGCACCAAATATACTCTTGACTAAATGCTGAAAGAGATTCTACATTAGCCCTTGGTCTACTTTGGATTCCCACAGCCAATGCAATGTGGTGCAATACACAAGGGATTTATGACTAATGAAGATCCACTAATACCGCCCAATACAGTAAAGCAAGTCAGTGTTAATTTAACGTAAAATGCCCACTCAGTCTGGAACTACAGTGTGTATATGGCAAATGTATTTCATATATTTCCCAAACCTGTGATTTTTATGCATTGCTAATGTGAAAGCCGGGCTTTGCAGGGAAGAATAAGTGAGCCAGAGAGAGGTGTTTAATCTACCGCCATGATCACTTTGAAATCACTCCCCTGGCTTCCTTTCTCCCATCTACCTTCCCTTTGCTCCAGCAAAATCCAAGATGGATGATTTATTGCAATCATTGCTGGAAAAAAGGAGATTTTCAGGCTAGAAAGAGGTGTCAGAGATAACCCATGACTAGAAGAGGAAATATCTTTAACTACTGAAACATTCTGAGTGTCCCAACACAAGCTTCTCTGATTTTCAGGATCATGCAAACTAGGTTGCTTTGTTTGCTGATTTGTCTTCAGAATTTAAGCATGGAGTTCTGTTGAAGTCTGACTTCACAAACACAGAAAGACTGTCTCTGTCACCTCTCTGAAACAGTAATGTGCTTTCAGCTCTAACTGCAGGCTATCTCCAGCATCTGCCTCAGAGAAACATCAGAATCTAAGTGCCAGAGGGACACCTTCAAGTAGGAAGAGTGATGCTCCAGGCAGCATATGTGGGGTCAGGAAATTGCAATTGGCTTATTTTGTTATTATTACATTTTTACTGCCAGGGGTGAGGATGCAAACTTGTGTAATCTTCTGCCTCAGGCATCAAAATACCATGGTTGGTTTTTGAGACTACACACCGGGAGTTGGTGAGTGCTCCAACACTGGAGGCATTCAAGAAAAACTTAGATAATCACCTGGGAGATATGCTTTGATTGTATTCCTGCATTGAGCAGGGGGTTGGACTTTTTTAAAAAAAAACATTTTATTCATATCTAAACATACAAACTTAAAAACATTAACAATCTAACAGATAATTAACAACACAAACAAACAAACAAAAAACACAGCTAAGCATCCATCCTTCCCCTATGGATCAGAGATTTCACCGTCGTCTGGTCATCGGAATATCTTCAAGGGGATTCCGGTGAGCACTGGTTTGCTATTTTCCCCCTAAGTTCCTGTCTTTTTCTGGGCCCAATTATATATCAGCTTCCAGCTTTGCTTTACAAAGTCTCTTGGTTGATCCTGTAGTGCCTCTGAAAGCATGTCTAGTTCTGCAATATCCAATAGCTTCTTCTTTAATAACTCATCCATCGTTGGTGTCTCTACATTCTTCCATTTTTGGGCCCAGCGTAACCTAGCTGCTGTGAATATATACAGTAGACTATATTTTATTTTCTTGTCAATAATTTCTGGCATTATATTCAATAATAACATTTCAGGTTTAAAACTTAATTTTTGTTGAACAATCTCTTTTACCATTTCCCAAACCTGTATCCAAAACTTTTTTGCTTTTTCACATGACCACCACATATGATAAGTCCCTGGATTTTTTTTACACTTCCAACAAACATTACTGTTACCTTATGACATTTTTGCCAATCTTACAGGGGTAAAATGCCATCTATGAAACATTTTAAGGACATTTTCTCTAAGATTCACTGGCTTAATCATTTTATGATTCTCTTTCCACATCTTTGTCCATTCATCAATATCAATATTGTACCCAAAATTCTGTGCCCATTTTACCATCGCCTCCTTCACCCTCTCATCCTCTAAGTCGTATTCCAATAAGTATGTATACATTTTTTAAATTATTTTCTCATTAGTGTAAATCCATAATTCATCCACCTGGACATTCCCCTCAAAAAAGCCCATAATTTTATTCTTTTTATATCTCGATTCTAATTTCAACATTGACCACCAATCTGTAGCTAGACCCAGTTTCTCTAGATCTTGTTTATCTTTTATATTCTGATCTTTAGTTAATAAGTCTTTATACGTGAGTAACGCTCCCTTCTGATTCAATACTTTCAAAGTGAATGCTTCTATTGCTGCTAACCATATTGGAATTTTCTTGTAGTTTTGTGTTTGAAATTTTTGCCACACTAAACAGAGCGCCTTCCTCAGAATATGTTCTGCAAAATGTGATTGTTCTTTGTATTTCCCATACCAGACATATGCATGCCAACCCATTTTTAGATCATGACCCTCCAATTTCAATAATCTTTGATTTTCTAATGTTATCCATTCTTTTATCCAGACCATGGCACATGCCTTATAATATAATAGCCAATTCGGTAGTCCTGAACCACCTCTTTCTTTTAAGTCTTGCAATATTCTAAGTTTTATTCTTGGTTTCTTGGCCTTCCATACAAATTTCAAAGTCAGGCTGTCCAGGTCCTTGAAGTATTTATAATTTAATAAAATTGGTAAATTTTGAAATAAAAATAACAGTTTTGGTAATATCATCATCTTTATTGTCAAGATTCTTCCCATCATAGAGGTTTGTAGCTTATTCCATTCTTCCAGGTCTTTCTGAATTTCCTTCTGTGTTGTAAGATAATTTTCTTTCATCAAATTACTTGGTTTTTTTTGTAATGATAACTCCTAGATATTTCACTTTCTGTACCTCCTCGAAATTAGTTTTCATTACAAGTCTTTCCACATCTTCTTTCTTTATGTTTCTAGTCATGAATTTTGTTTTTTGATAGTTTATTTTAAGACCTGCAACAGCTCCGAATTCTTCTATAGGTAAAGGTAAAGGTTCCCCTTGACATTAAGTCCAGTCGTGTCCAACTCTAGGGCGCGGTGCTCATCCCCGTTTCCAAGCCGTAGAGCCAGCGTTTGTCTGTAGACAGTTTCCGTGGTCACGTGGCCAGCACGACTAGACACGGAACGCCATTACCTTCCCACCATGGTGGTACCTATTTATCTACTCGCATTTACATGCTTTCGAACTGCTAGGTTGGCAGGAGCTGGGACAAGCGACGGGAGCTCACTCCGTAACATGGATTCGATCTTACGACGGCTGGTCTTCTGACCTTGCAGCACAGAGGCTTCTGCGGTTTAACCCACATCACCACCACGTCCATGAATTCTTCTATAGTTCTCACTAATTCTTCCAAACTGCCCAGAGGGTTTTCTAGTATTATTGCTAAATCATCAGCATATGCTTGCAGCTTAAATTCTTCTCCCCTGATTCTGAGACCCTTAATTCCAGCATTCCCTCTTATTTGTCTATTTAGAATCTCTAATGTTAGAATAAATAATAACGGAGAAAGTGGACAACCCTGCCTTGTGCCTTGTTCAATTTGAATATTTTCAGTTACTTGACCATTGATTTTAATCTTGGCCTTCTGTTTAGTGTATATTGCTTTAATTGTTTGTAGAAAAATTCCTTCTGCTCCCATCTTCTTTAATTGCAGCAACATAAACTCCCAATCGACATTATTGAAGGCCTTTTCTGAATCTAAAAAGATTAACATCATTTGCTTTTCTGGATGTATTTCATAATATTCCAAAATGTTTATTATTGATCTTATATTTGATGATAGTTTCTTTTTTGGGATGAAACCTGTTTGATCTTTGTGTATCACTTCCTCAAGTACCTCCTTTAGCCTTGTTGCCCAGATGGTCATATATATCTTATAGTCAACATTCAAGAGAGAGATTGGTCTGTAATTCTTGATTTGTTTTTCCCCCGTCCCCGCTTTGTGTATTAAGGAGATATGTGCCTCTTTCCATGACTCCGGGATTTCCCCTCTAGTTTCAATGTCTTCTATTAATTTCTTGAAGTGTGGACTTAAAATTTCTTCAAATGCTTTGTAATATTCAGCTGGAAGTCAAGCAGGGGGTTGGAGTTGATGGCCTTGTAAGCCCCTTCCAACTTCACTTTTCTATGATTCTATGATTAAGGTAAGAAGCACCATTTGCTGCTCCACCATGGGCAGCAAAATGCTCACCCTTGCCTTTCTACACCTATTTTATCACAATCCCTTCTCCCCCCACCCATCCTGCATTTTAAATTAAAAGCAGTTTTTAAAACAGGGTAATGATTCTGAGAAGGCAGCATTTAAGAATATATTTAATTCCAGCCATGCATGTAATTTGCACCTCTAGGACTGCAGCCACAAAAATGAATGCTTTAATCATCAGGTATACATATGGTTGCAAGCTTTAATCAATGCAGTAGTGAGATGAATCATCTAAAGCTTTAGTTGATTAAATGATGGGGACCAGTTTTCATCAATGATGCTAAGACATAGGGGCACGGTAACTAGTCTACATTTTAAGGCTCTTTTTATTCTGGTATATTACTATCACAAGGAATTAAAAGATAAAATATTAAATATGTCCTTTCTAACAATGAGTGGTAGCTTTGTGGAATGAATTTTAAATTGTAGCACACTTCCTCCATTAACTCAGACAAATGCCTATATTGATGGTTTGGTAGTATGCAAATTCATTTAAATGCTATTGATTTATCAGCTAAAAGACAATTCATTAATCAGATATCTGTGTGACAAAGGGAAAATAGCTGTGCTGAGCACTGAATCATGCAAGTAACTTTGCCCATACAGATTCAAAATACCCATCAGGTTGATTCCCCACCAGAGCAAAAGTGCACAGGGAACAGGGAGGGTCAATTGCTTCTTTATTCTTTTCTTCCTGAGACTGAACATCAGGAAATATAAAAAGATACACCAATAATGCACTGGGAAAACATTTTGGTAAGAACGTTTCATCCACAGTCATTAGTAACCCAAGTTATATGTTATATGGGTCATGGGACAGCCACTGAAAATGGCATCTCTATGTTGAATCACCTCTTCTGTTTTAATAGCCAAGAATCCAAAGGGTAGTGCTATTGATGTATCTCATTCTGTGCAACCAAGATGGGGATGATCCATCCTTTCCACTGCAGACCTGTTTGTACCTCAAAACCTCCTCCAAAAGACTGGGAAACTCTATGGAGCCATTTCTTGGGATGGTACAGAAGGTTGCAGGCAGAAACAAGAAGATGGTTCTGTTGTACAGATGGCTAAGCATCAATGAAATGTTGGACTTAGGCTCTGATGTGTTTTATCATTTACCCATGTCAAAATTTCATTGTGCTGGCAGTTTCTCTGCCAGAACCAGATGCAACTCTTGTTATGGCACACAATGAAACAAGGAGTTGTAACTCAACAGTACAGCATCTGCTTTGCATGCAGAAAGTCCCAGGTTTGGTCTGTGGCATTTTCATGAAGCTCTAGAAAACAATTTTGCTTAAAACCATGAAAAGCTACTGCCTGTCAGAGTTGACAATACTGAGCTAGATGGACCAATGATCTGACTCACTGTAACACATCTTTCTGTGTTCCTCTGATTACAGAACATGGGTTAAGTAATATTATGCATTGTAAGTGAGAGGGAAATAGCTGAGCCTGGGGATGCCATTTTCAGCAGTGGCCCTAGAGCTCACATAATGCTTAGATCTAGATTACTGAAGAGATGCAATGGGAATTACAGAGGGAGAAACAGAATCCACATTCAATGCAGGCACCAATTCTGGTATATCATGACCATACCTGCATCTTTACGACACATATCTGGAAGTGGTGTGAAAATGGTTGAGGAAGGTATGAGTCACCTATAACAGGTAGATAGGTTCTAACAGGTTTGACATAAACTTTATAACACACTTCTATACCATCAATGTTTTTCTTTTCATTCAAACTGATTACTTCTGTCGTCAAGTTCCTGAAACCTCCTACTTCTGTTTTCAGCTCTGACATATGTAGACCCTTCAACAGCTCTCTTAAATTACTTCTGTGGTCTTGACTTGTAAAGATGGACAACCCGATTCTTTGTTTCCCAAATGGTTTAGCATTTTGCTGTTGTTGTTTTTTAGGATATGATGAATTTTACATCAGATAAAAATGTCCTTTCAGTTCAATGCAGAACCTGAAAAGTTCAACAGACTACAATCTGACTGTGTTTCTGTCTTTCAATTTGTTGGTGTGGAAGTAGCTAGAAATAGCTAGAAATTGTAAGGGCAGCATGATTTCAATATAGTTCTACAGCATGATTTCTGTCTATTTGGGACTGACAGAAATAGTGACACAAAACAGGTAGGAAGTATGCTGTGATAGAGTGGTGTGTCTACTTCTAACACTCTAAGGTAAGACAAGCTGCAAGACACCTTTTGACTATTGATCAGCAGGAAATTGCACCATCATTCATGTTTTAGATAATCCTTATATCCTGGATGTGTGAGCATCCAGGTTTATGTACTTGCATAAAAGAACAGACTCCTTATCAAAGCTTTCTTTAAATTCCTTACCCAATAGGTTAACATGGCTAATATATGAGCAAAGCCAACTCTCGGATCAGACAAGCAACTCCATTTTCCAATTCAATAAACTTACTAAACAACAAAGGGGAGAGAGACGTTCAGCAATAGCCAGTTATTTTAAGTTTAAGGATAAGTTTTTACATAAACTTCGTCTTTTTAAAAAAAAAAACCCTGAGAAACTGTAATGCTTGCCCCAAGGCCTTTTGCTGCCTACTGCAAAGGACAACATCTCTCCCCACTTCCCAGTTCACCTACCCCATAGTAAAGGACTTCAACTGCAGCAATAGGATGGTGCTTTGCCCTGTGCCTGGGGATGGCCAGTTATCTCTGAAACCCTCATGGTAAGGGTTGTTCATCTTCTGTCATTCTGCCACAACTCTCCATCAGCATCTGCTGGTCTAACTGGCCCTCTCACTTTATCCAATGGCAGCGCCGATCCTATTTCAACAGGGACCCAAAAACATTTTTGGGTAGTTAAACACTCAGAAATCCTCAGGCAACTTCATCCACCTGCAGTTCCCAAAGTCAAAGATATTAATTTCAAGCATTTGCTAACATTTACTGGGCTTTCCTTAAAAACACACTGGCAAAAAACATTTTCAAAACTGCTTTCATTCTAAAATTAGCTTCCTGGTAGGATGTATCCTAATATTTAATTTGGAAGATTAAAAAGAAATGAAGTGAACATGGGCAAATTCTGTTGAGTAATAGGTGTTCACATTCTGATTACAAAAAGATAGGCAGGTTCTTTGTGATGCCAAGGAAAAGGTTCTTCTGTCATTCAGAGAGTCCTGTGGTCAAGTTGCAAACAGCAACAGATTACTGCAGTCATGTTTCCGTTTTCGTCAGGTTCTGATTTCCCTCCCTATCTCTAGTTTTGTCCTAGTAAGAGATACCTGAAGGCTCACTTTGCTAGGGTCACGGAGGAGAATTTACCTGGACTATTGGTTTCCATTACATTTGGCTCATCTACTCTTTTCTTTGACAATTAAATGTAATACTAACTATGTATAAATACTTGTATGATATACAAGTCCTTGGCAAGTGTGGGTTGGAATTAGAGGGAAGATACTAGAGATACAAACTTGATCCGTTCTAAAACCAGCACTGCCCAAATAGTATGGCTGTGCCTGAAAACAAGACACACAGAGAGAGGGAGAGAGGGAGGCAGGCAGAGAAAATGATTCCATTTAAACTGCAGATAGGAAATGGGAGGCTAAGGGCCCCAGCAGGCCCCCAGAGATGTTTTCTCATTTGGTTCCCTAATACAAAGCCCAAATATACATCAACATACACAAATGAATATGCATCAGAAAGCCCCCAAATGTGTCACCATCGTCCTATACTGGTAAGTCAATTCTCACTCACAGGAGGCACAGTGGACATATATATAATTAGACTATCCCTTGATAATGCAAGAAACATTGCTCATAAAATCCCAGGATAGGCCATGAGTCTGTGGGAGATACAGTCCAAAAATAACTTTCCAAAAAACATGCCCTAGTGCAACAGTCAACACTTTATAAGATCTATTCCCGCACGATGTTCCTTCCAGGAACTAAGGCAGGACATGTCCAAACACCAGTCTCCAGGAAACAATAGCAGAAGGAGATTGTTGCCCTCACATCCTGCTAAGAGGCTTTTTGTAGACACCTGGCTAGTCACTGCAGATAACAAAATGTTGAAACTGATAAGTCTTTGGCCTGATCCTATAGGGACACTTTTCTTGGCCAAGGTTGGTTCCAACTTGTAATTGGTTCTTCAAACACCTGTCAGTGACTTCCCTTGAAATTAGGCTCATGTGAAGAGAACAGTAACTCTGAATGCTAGAGCCCAAAGCTATCAACTAGGTAGTTAGTTTTACATTCACTCACACCTTTAGTAGCATTATTAGTTTTAGGTCCAGGTGGGCAATTGCAGTGGGCCCAAGGGCAATTTTCTCAGATTTGCTGGCAGCTTGAGTATCAAACCGCAAGATGGCAAGGCTAAATGAGAGGGGCGTGGCTAAGGAAGCTAATATGCATATTGTTTTTTTAAAAAATCTGTGCACTGTAAAGGCTGCTATAATGGGTTTTGTTAATTGAGAAATGGATTTAACTAATAAAAGAGGGAGGTTTAACTGAAAAAAATCTCCCTTGTACCCTTTGCGTGATTATGTGTTGTCAAGTCAGTACCGATTTATAGCAACCCCTAACATGGCTTTCATGGGAAGCGAGATATTCAAAAGTTTACCAGCCCCTGCAGTGAGTTTCCATGGCCAAGTAGACAGCCTAATCCAGTTCCTCTGAGTTCTAGTCCTTCATTTTAGCCACTACACCACACTGGGTATTTGCACATATTAGTGACCCCTCCATTTTTTTTTAAATGGCAAAATGTTAAGAATATCTTTGGGTCTTGGGGGATTCCAGGCAGGCTGTGGGTCTGGCAAAACATGACAAAGGTGTTCTCCATACTTCCTAAAAGGCACAAAGGAACTTTCAGAGCTTTTTTTTAAAATTAGGTTTTTTGGGGGATGGGGCCCCAGGGCATTGGAAGACCATGAAAATGGCCGTGATGGCCACATGCAGCCCATGAGTCTCACATTGTAAACCTCTCTTTTGATGTGGCTGGAAGGGATCTGCCAGCCAGGATTAAGAAAATGATTGCTGATCACGGCTGCAAAAGCAGGAGAAGTACAGAGACTGGTGCATTGTTTTTTTCCCCTTATCTTTTTTGAATTCCCTGACTACTACGTGAACGTAGCTGGATACAGAGTGAAGTCAGCACAGACTGTGAGGTGTAAAGGTGAAGGAGAACACCCAAGCCACCTAGAGACGATGGGAATGGAGGATGCATCAGATGAGACTCCAGAGCTTACACTGGAAAACATGTATGGGGATACTCGAAGAATTTATCAGTCAGCTTTTATAAACAGAATCTCTCCCTGTCACTCACTCACTCACTCACTCACTCACTTTGAATCATACTTGTTCATTCTATCTGGATGTGGAAGCAGAGGATGCAACTCTTCAAAAGTGCCAAGGAAATCTCTGCACATGCTCACAGGGATTCAATTTTTTTCTGATTAAGAAGTCTCCGTCCTTCAATTACCATTCAGTGTTGCACTGAACCAGTATCCCCTAAGTGGGATAAAGGCATCACTCTTTTTTTTCAATTAAAACAGTCTGTGGTGCTGAAAGGGTGGGTAAACAAATAAGTTTCACTGCACATGGGAGTGGGGGAAAACAGAAGAGAGATGTAGAAGTTGTTATATTCATGCTTTACGGCAGTATTCTTCTATCTGGTACTTTCCAGATGTGTTGGACTACAAATCCTACCAGCCCAAGTCAGTAACTGTATGGTGGATTTTGTCATCCAAGGATCTAGAAAGTCTCAGGTTCGGAAGTCAACTTAGACTACAAAAAGAGCCAACTGGAAAGAGAAAGCAACAAAGTACCACTAAAGAGAATAGTGTTAATAACTATGTCAATGTCTTACTCACAACATACTCATTGTCTTTAAAGCTGACAGTGGACTGGAATCCAAGCCCTGTGAGGAAAGACTGAAAGAAATGGGCATGTTTAGCCTTGAGAAAAGAAGACTGAGGGGAGAGATGATAGCACTTTTCAAATACTTGAAAGGTGGTCATACAAAGGAGGGGCAGGATCTGTTTTCTGTCATCCCAGAGTGCAAGACACATAATAATGGGTTCAAGCTACAGGAAACCAGATCTGGGCTGAATATCAGGAAAAACTTAACTGTTAGAGCAGTACGACAATGGAACTTATTATTTATTTATTTATTTTATTTTATTGGATTTCTACCCCGCCCATCTAGACCAAAGGTCTACTCTGATTAAGAAGTCTCCATCCTTAATATTACCTCAGGAGGTGGTGAGTGCTCCAACGCTGGAGACGATCAAGAGAAAATTGGACAGCCATCTGTAAGATCTGCTTTTTTTGGATTCCTGCATTGAGCAAGGGGTTGGTTTCAATGGCCTTATAGGCCTCTTCCAATGCAGTTATTTTATGATTCTATGAAATAATTTAATGGTCCAAATTCTGTTAAGATTTTATGCTACTGTAAAAGTAATCATGTAAATTGCCACACCTAACTGATGAGATACCTGACACATGTCTAGTGCATGACAGGCATGCGATCAGGAAGATGACCAGCCATGTGACCATGACTTTGTCAGTTAGCCATGGCAACTTAAGTGATTCCTCTGTATACATGGAAAATCCCAACAGAAATTGGCCATTGTTTAATGTAAGCTTTTACTTAATGAATGGAAAACATTCCCCATAGAGTTCATCTAATCTAAATTAGATTTTTTTTAAAAAAGATTTTACTTTACTCCATTCGTTTACTCTAATTACAGAGGTTTTCTAATTAGAATCTAATCTAATTGTGCTTTTTATACTAATATTTTAAGCTCTGCATATTTCTGTTCACCTTTGTTATGTCTCTCTTCCTTTGCCTTTCCCCCCCCTAAACTGAACAGTTTCAAATGCTGCAACCTGTCCCCATAGAGGGGTTTCTTAGGGAAACAAAGAGGATCAAGCAGCTGACGTTCAGTCAATTTGTGGAACAGGGACCAGTCCTTGTCTTTTTAATATTTAGCTATTTTAATATTTAGCTATTTATATCCAGACATTTTCTCAAGTCTGGGATCCAAAAAATCTACAGCACCAGGGGGTGGGTATATGTTTTTTTTAAAAAAAAAAAAACAGCTAAAAATACTGTGGCCAAAATCCTGTTAATTATGCCCACAAGCATAATACAAATGGCATAAATTTTGGTGGTGCACTAAAGCATCACCATAGATATTAGCTGTTGCTTACTAAGTCATGCAACTCAATGAACAACAGATAACACCTACAGTGATGTCTTAACTGGAGGCAAGTTGCCTCCAAATGTTAGGCTATGTGTGTTATGCTGACATACAATCCGAACAGGATTTTGATCCATGATTTATAAGACAATACTAGTGCAACTGAATACAAATTAATCAAACAACTCTATTAAAACAACAGATGAATCCATTTTAAGCTAATCCTTCATTCCCACCTCCAACTCGGACAGAGCATCTCACAATACCTTTAAAGCTAAAAAGTCTTATTTGGCAGGAGCTTCTGTGGGCAAAGCCCTTCTTCAAATGGATGGAGTACATGAGGGAAAGGACTCACACAGCAAGAATATATGAAATTTAAAACAGGCAACTAGTGCTCAGCACCCAACTGATTGGCCTGCTGGCTCACTCTGCCTCCACTAATTCCTAGCTCTTCCACCTAATTGTAAGGATTATTAGTCACTTTACTGGGAAAAAGCAGTGATGGAGTGCTGTGGTTGTGAAAATATCCAGTCTGGAGACCAGAAAAAGGCAACAAGGGAAACTTACTCTTTATTAACTAGGAAATCCATTTAAGAGCAGTGCAGACGCAGTGGGGGGAGACCACCAAACCAGTTGCAGGAACCTCTAGAGCTGGCTTCTGTGTCTTCAGTTCTGCCTCTCCCTTACTAAAAATGGAGGAGGATAAAGAAACAGAAGGTCACCTCAGAGAGAGAAGGAGGAAGGAAGAGCCCAAGAGAATATATGACATATAAATGTAGAAAAGACAAGAGGGAAAACAAACACAAGAGATATTTGATACTCTATCTGTACATCACCCCATCTACTTCCTTCATATGTCTTTCTATTCTAGCACTATCAATCATCCACTTTTTGCAGTCCAGCTAGAGATGAGCACTCAAGCACAGACCAAATCCCCACTCAGCAAGTGGGAAATGGGTTAATTTGTAGAATTAAGGAGGTGCCTTTTTTCAGACATGGGAACAGGGGCCTCAACTTTTTCCTGCTTTAAATAAAAGATTTTTGGAATTAATTTTATACAAATACATTCTCGTGTTCCAGGTTATGGACAGTAAGCAGAGTCTTCAGCAGATGATATGGGATGTGCTGTGGGGAACTTTTCGCTAACTACACTTAAGCAGAAATGACTGAAAGCTGTAAAGAAAACCCTTTCCTTAACATGATCAGGTATTTTCTTGGTACAGACAAACTAAGAGAATGTGAAAAAAGGATTTGTGGAATGCGAGTTTCGGCTGTCGCTTATAAATAAAGTAGTTAAAACTGGTGCAAAAATTGCCTTTCAGTGGGTGTTGGAGCAATTTCCCCATGTTTGAGGGACCCTGAGCACTTCCTGCCACTTCAAAGGAATATGTTGGGTCCAGTCCACTGGAGTGAATGGGGAAGTCCTTGCAAAGAATCACAGACCCAACATATATTCCTTTGAAGTGGCAGGAAAATGTTGAAACAGGGAGCTTTGTTTGTGCTTTTGCCATGGGCCATAAGGTTCAGGACTGAGACAAATGATTAATATATGGAGAGTATGGTTTATTTTAGAATTCCTAAACAGGTCCTGGATCTCAGGTTTCCAAGTTCTCTTCTCTGAAAGTACATACAGGCAGATTTCTGGTCAAATACAGGAAACCCCATATAAAGCAGTGACTTTGTGTGTGCATTGGAGCTCTGAATTATAACCTGTATGTTAGCTCATGTAACCATAGAGAACGCAACCCATAGAGAATTATTATTTAGAAACCTATTCTATACATTCTTCAAATGGTTCTGTAAGATATGTCTGCCACTAACTCAAATAGAGGGCCACTGTAATTTTCCCTGCTGGGCTGACTGAGATAATTTTCAATGCAGGTGCAGCTGGAAAAATCATCCCAGTTTCCCTCAAGACACCATTGCAAACTTTCCTGCTGCCTGAGGCAGGAAGAACTGATGCCCCACCACCCTCTGTGTACTTAGCGAGAGAGGAGGAGGAGGAGGAGGAGAAGGCTGGCAATGGGGCATTTCTCCCAACTGCCACCACCCACCCAGTTCTTGCCTAGTTGCATGAACAGTGTCTTAAGCCTGAGGGTCTTTGGGCATCAATGTTTTATTCATGTAGCCATTTGAGGAATGACCAGTTTATGCAGATGTCTGATGGCAGTAGGAAGAAGGAGATGGCATGGCAGTGGCTAGCTGAGGAAGCAAGGAGTCAGAGGCAGTGGCAGCTCTGCCACCGTCCTCAGCAGCCAGCTGCCTGAAGCAGCCACCACCATTTTGGCAAACTAGCCCTTTCCTCTTATCATATGATAGTTATTTCAATAGGAACTATCAAACACATCAAGCCCAGGTGCCCCTATAGACTCACAGATATAGTGACAGCAGCAGCAGCATGTGATTTTTTTCTGAACCTTATCTTTCCGTAGTAGTAAAAGTATAATAATAAATAATTGCTATCCTTTGATGCGCTCTCATGATCTGCCTTCTGAGGTGGTTTGCCTCAGTCTGACTAATGTTCATGATGTCTCTGCACACGTGCCTAGTCTACAATAGGGGGCCTAGCTTGTCTGGAATCATGCTGTATTGGCCCTTCCCAACTCCATTGCTCTATGATTCTATGGATATTTAGGCCTCTGCTGAAGCAACATGATGACAGGCTTCAACAGAGAGCCATTGAGAAATGGAAAATTCTCAAGTAGAAAAGCTGCATAGACTGTCAGATGCAAACAGCAGTCTCCCTTCTGCCTCTGGCCTAGTGTGTGGGAGGTACAGAGAGGGTGGGTTTGGAGCACAACAACCCTGGGCTAACATACCAGTCCCTGGGAGACTTTTTCATCCTGTCACAATCAGAGCAGCCCTCCAGCTACTCTAGCCCGAGAGATGGACTGACTAGGTTGGCCTGTGTCCAAATGGAGAAATGAAAGAGAGGACTTTAAGCTATCTACATTCATGCCCTTCTTGTCTCAACATTATTCCCATCTCAATTTTTTTTTCCACAGCACTGTTATGAGTCACACACAGAGATGTACATTCATAGACAGACAGAACAGAGGACCAACCCTACCATTAAGTAGAATGAGGTTGTTGCCTCGAGCAGCAGATGAAGGCAGATACTGTACAAGAAAGTGGTAATGCGCTGAAGGACAATGCTCTCTCTGCCATAGAACCTGCCCCATACCCCCCTTAAGCCCTCAGGCATGATGAACTATAATGTCTTGTTACCAACACTGAAGAAAGATTTAACTTCCAAGTCCAGTTGGTGTCTGTATGTGAAATTGCCAGGAGAAGAAAGATAGGATCTTGTTGTTGGTCTCAGACAGCAGAATATATTGGGTAAGCTCTCCCTAGATATTTGGTTACATGTGAAAGTCTTCAGTTTCATTCCCATATTAACTGGTCCCAAGTGAATTGAAGTCTCATTTTTGTATAGCATACGTTTTAAGAAATCCCGAGGATTTGAATGGAATTTCACTGGGAGTTTTGACAGAAGCAAGTGTTAAAAAATTGTGTGTTATAAAGACTGTCTAGTAAATTCTCTCTTTGAGTGACTATGAGTGACATCAGAAAAACCACATTTTTTGCAACTGTCATTCTGTACCACGTTGTTCCCTGTGTGCCCCCAAGGGGTCAATGGAACAAATGCAGTGCCTGAGGCTTGTGTGAGAGAGGACATTTCCCATTATCTTTAGAGGCAATCTTTAAAAAATAAGAGGAAAGTGGATTAAAAAAACATCTGATACTGTATAGATGTACCAGGCAGAGGTGGAAGTGGTGCTTATTATCTGAATGGCATAGTGACTCAGTGGTTATCATCTGCATGCCACAGGATAGAATGAATATACAAAATTAGGAATGGCTTTTAGGCACAGAAAACTGATCCAGAAAGGGAAATGGCATCAGAGATTATTAAAATAAACAAACAGAAAAAGAAAACAAAAAGAAACTCAGATTGCAAATTATTTATATGGCAAATAGAGGAAAGATTAATATCACGGAGCAGAAAAATTGTGCAGAAATTTACTCAGTAAACAACCCAATCAAAGTAAAGCATTTGATCTCAGACTGGTAAAACCCAAGGATGATGTTAGGAGGAGCAAGAGACGCAAAGTCCCATGTTAGAATGATACATAAAATATTTTAATTGCTATTGAAAGGTAGGAAACACAAGACTTATGACTAGAGAAGGAGGACACACCTGGGCATGGGCATGGGTGCATGGACGCACTCACACACAATTTTGAGTTGATGTTTCTCCACCTACCCCCTTGGTCTACAAGCTGCTCTCAGTAGGAAGGGCCAGTCAGCTATTTCCACACCACCATTTTACGTGTTCTACCTGCCTGTAACCTATGCCAGTTATTTATACATCACCAGAAAGAATCAGTGCATCAAACATACATATACAGATAAAAGATTTGCATAGCATTTGTATAGCTATAGATAGAAAGGACTGCTAGAAACATGGAGATAATGGCTACATGTAAATAGAAAGGCAAAACATCCACCCCAAGTAAAGACTGCATCTAAGTGGTCTGTTCATGTGCTGCCCAGGTGCTATTTGGGGATGGGCAAATTCTCCAATTCTCTTTTCATTATATTGTTTTTGTTAATCTTTAAACTGGATGGATGGAACCATTCAAACAGGGGAACCATCAAATATGGAGCGGTCCTCAGAAAGCTCTCCCAACAGCAGATTATTTGGAAGGTAAAGCTGTCCTTTCACCAGCTGAGAGCCATCTCAAAATATCAGACCTGAAGGTGTGATTTAAACAGTGGAGCACTTACTGAGTCTCATGTCCCCTCCTCTACACATTATTGTTGAATCAAAGAGACAGAAGAGAAAAGGTTTCCTTCCCACCCATGTTAGAACCTAGTGCCAGCTGAGACATAGATTGCTAAATTTTTCTACCACCAGACCGGGCCAGAAACAGAATGGTAAACCACTTCTGAATATTCTCTACCTGGAAAACCCTGAAAAGGGTCACCATAAGTCAAAATTTATGGCACATGGTTATTATGTTATGACTAGAAGTGAAAAGTCCTTAACTAATGAAAATATCTGATTAAAATTAGTTTAATTTGTTTGATGCTCGGCTTTCAATGTTTAAGCCCAAGGCTCTTCTGAATTCTGATTTCAAAAACATTCCAGTATTTACATGCTGTCAGCTCCTAATTATGGGCTATCTCTAATGTCTAGGTCTGGCCTTGGCAACAGAAAACTGTCCTGACCAAGGGGGACAGTTTAACTCTACCATTATTGGATGTTATTATTTAATCTCTTTCACACCTTGTATTATCAACTCTCCTCAAAGTGTTAGGGAAGGAAAACATTGGGTAAGGGTATTTTATGCACCCAACTTAGATCTGTGACTAGACAGAGGAAGACCATATCAAAAGTTACTTTTAAGAAGAATTATTAACAGAAGGGCAGGTGAAAGCCATTCATTCACAAGCATGAATAGAACAATGTTCTCAACAGAAGACCACTGGTCAGTTAGGAATGGCTTCAACATGTCATTCTGTTCATTCTTTTTAACAGTAACTTTCCAAGCCAGGGACAGGTGTAAAGAGTACTGCTGGCATGAATGTGAAGTTATGATAATAATAAAAAGGGGATGTGAGACAGAGGGAGAAATGGAGATTGCAAATTGGATAGAAAGGTGTACAAATGTGTGTGTGTGTGTGTGTACACATTTATATGTAGATGAATTGGTTATAGGGGATCAGAAATATATGGTGAAGGACTGGCCTTCATTATAAAGGTAATGTTCAAGGAGCACTTAAACATGGTGATCCACCTGTTAGTTGCCATGGCCAAGCAAAAATTTGAACCCAGGTCTCCTGAAAGCTAGTATGACATGTTATCTCCTATACCACACTGGTTCTTGAGTTCTCCTCCTATGCTGGTATTACGTCTGTTCAGTGCAGAATTCATGTTGTAATTTGTAATGCTGTGCCGGCACAGCATAGCAGTGAGCATATCCATCTATATGCAGCTGTTGTTAAGATATTGTATTAGGTCAGTTAAAGTGATTTCATTCATGCATATTCATCATATGGTTATGAGAAGAGGAAACCTGCATGAATGAAGTATATATTACAGATGAAGGACTACAACAAAAACTTTTTAGCAATCTCCAAGACAATACTTTTCAAGCTTAGACAGTCAGATTAGACTGATTAAGAGGTTTGCTGTCAAGTGATACAGGTAACATGTGCCAATGAGGGTTTTCCAGATGAGGAAACATTTTTCTCTAATTCTTTGCACATTGCTGGTTGTGGTTCACTGCAAACCCTTACCTACCAGGAGAAAAATGGCAAAGGGAAGCTGAGTGTGAGTGCTGCTTCTTCTGAGTTCTCCACCTACACCCACCTTTTAGTGAGTGAAGAAGTGGCATAGCACTACACCGCCACCAACCTGAGGGTGGGAGGATAGCACTAGAATCCTTTGTTAAAAAGGAAACTTCTTTTCAAAATTTGAAAGTAATCCAATCTCCCTTCTACAGCGTGTCTTCTGGAACATGGGAGGAAGAGTAGGAGGGTTACTAGAAAGTAATTATAAAAAATTAGCTACGTGACCCATTCATGGAAAGTTAGTTCTGGGTTAGGTAATATCTTTATTGGATCAATACAGCATTGAAAATCAGGCAAGCTTTCAAGTTCTGCAGAACTCTTCAGCAGGCATAGTTGGTGTAGAACTTGGGGTGCAAGCAGAAAGTCTAAGCAATGGGCTAGGTTTGAGGGCCATGGCTGAGATAGACAGACTGCCAGGAAGGCAGAATGGATATTTATAGTCCGCATGAAACAGAGATAACAATTTACAGGTTCTCCACCTCACTGAAAACAAAGACCCAACTTGGCCCCCTGCCGCTGTGGCAATCCAAGGCTTCAAGTTTCTGTAGCAGGCTTTGAGCAGGGAAAAAAGCAACATGGAGCTGTACTCAGTCTTTCCATCAGCAAAAGAGAAGTATTAACTACTGCAGTTGACTCAACATGTTAATTGTAGTCAAATTGGTAGCCATGCCTTAAAGTCAGAAGAGACAGACTCTTAACTGGAGTGAAGTCATGGAAAAGCCTTTTCCTATAGCAGCGATTTTTTTTCCCCAGCTGGCAAAGCACTGACTCAGGTACTGCTTTTAGTCAATTGCTAAAGAATTACAAATAAGGCAAGCTTCTGAGTTCTACAAAACTATTCCTCAGGCAAAGGTGGTGTAAAACTTGGGATTCAAACAGGAAGTCCAAAAATTGAAATGGAATACAGTGAGGACTCTGTCTCTCTTGAGCACTGAGTATTAGTACCAATTTGACTGTAAGTAACATTTCAATGGGGTGTGATACCTAAATTCACTCTTCTATGTTGCTGATACCAGCTCCATGCTTCATCTGATGCAAGACAACTGTAGAGATCTGAGGCTTCAGGCATGCTAATTGATAGAACTGGGGAGCTGAGCCAGAGCTTTGTCTTTTTATTGTTGTTTAGTCGTTAAGTCGTGTCCGACTCTTCATGACCCCATGGACCAGAGCACGCCAGGCCCTCCTGTCTTCCACTGCCTCCCGGAGTTTGGTCAAATTCATGTTGGTAGCTTCAATGACACTGTCCAGCCATCTCATCCTCTGTCGTCCCCTTCTCCTCTTGCCTTCACATTTTTCCAACATCAGGGTCTTTTCCAGGAAGTCTTCTCTTCTCATGAGATGACCAAAGTATTGGAGCCTCAGCTTTAGGATCTGTTCTTCCAGTGAGCACTCAGGGTTGATTTCCTTTGGAATGGATAGGTTTGTTCTCCTTGTAGTCCAGGGGACTCTCAAGAGTCTCCTCCAGCACCACAATTCAAAAGCGTCAGTTCTTCGGCAGTCTGCCTTCTTTATGGTCCAACTCTCACTTCCATACATCACTACTGGAAAAACCATAGCTTTGACTATGTGGACCTTTGTCGGCAAGGTGATGTCTCTGCTTTTTAAGATGCTGTCTAGGTTTGTCATCGCTTTCCTCCCAAGAAGCAGGCGTCTTTTAATTTCGTGGCTGCTGTCCCCATCTGCAGTGATCATGGAGCCCAAGAAAGTAAAATCTGTCACTGCCTCCATATCTTCCCCTTCTATTTGCCAGGAGGTGATAGGACCAGTGGCCATGATCTTAGTTTTTTTGATGTTGAGCTTCAGACCATTTTTGCGCTCTCCTCTTTCACCCTCATTAAGAGGTTCTTTAATTCCTCCTCACTTTCTGCCATCAGAGTGGTATCATCTGCATATCTGAGGTTGTTGATATTTCTTCCGGCAATCTTAATTCCAGCTTGGGATTCATCCAGGAAATAGACGACGTGCGCAAGACAGCTGTCATCGACATGGAACTGAGTAGACTGCAGATGGACATTGTTGCCCTGCAAGAGACGAGATTGCCAGACATGGGATCTGTCAAGGAAAAAAACTTCTCATTCTTCTGGCAGAGAAAACCGTTGAATGAGACCAGGGAATAGGTGTTGGCTTTGCGGTCAGAAATACTCTGCTGAGATCCATTCTTCCACCTACTGTGGGGAGTGAAAGAATCCTGTCTCTGCAGCTCCACTCATCAGCAGGACCGGTCACCCTCATTAGTGCATATGCACCAACACTGTCGTCCACAACAGAAGTCAAAGACAAATTCTACGACGATCTGCCAGCTACTATCAATAAAGTCCCTGAGAGAGAGCCACTGTTCATTCTCGGAGACTTTAACGCTAGAGTTGGTGCTGATCACAATTCTTGGCCCACTTGTCTAGGCCGTTTTGGCATTGGGAAGATGAACGAAAATGGCCAACGCTTGCAGGAGTTTTGCTGTTATTATGTTCTTTATGTCAGCAACACTTTCTTTAATACGAAGCCTCAACACAGAGTTTCCTGGAGACATCCAAGATCCAAGCATTGGCATCAGCTCGATTTGATCCTCACTAGACGTTCTAGCCTTCCTAGCATTACGATCACACGCAGTTACCAGAGTGCTGATTGCAATACTGATCACTCCCTGGTGTGTAGTAGAGTAAAACTGTGAACAAAGAGATTGTATCAAACGAAAAAGGAAGGAAGACCACGTATTGACATCAGCAAGACTCGCGATCAAAGAAAAGTGGAGGAATTTGCCCAAGTGCTTGAGGAAACCCTTCCAGGCCCGACTGATGCAAATGCACCTGAACAATGGGAACATTTCAAGAACGCTGTTTATAACACCGCCTTGTCCACATTTTGCAAGAAGACCAAAAAGACGGCAGACTGGTTCGAAGCCCATTCGGAGGAGTTGATGCCAGCCATCGAGGATAAGAGGAGAGCTCTAGCAGCATACGAAGCCTGTCCTAGTGAGTACAACTTGCAGGCTCTTTGAGCTGCTTGTAGCAAAGTCCAACAGGCTGCCAGGAGATGTTCCAACTATTACTGGCTTCTCTGCTCTCAGATACAGATAGCAGCAGACACAGGTAACATCAAGGGAATGTATGACGGTATCAAGCAGGCTTTAGGTCCAATACAGAAGAAATCTGCTCCTTTGAAGTCAGCTACAGGCGTGATCATCCAGGACCGAGCAAAGCAGATGGAACGCTGGGTGCAGCACTACTCTGAGCTATATTCCAGAGAGAATGTAGTAACCAAAGAGGCATTAAATAACATCGAGTACCTGCCTGTCTTGGAAGAGTTGGACAGCGAACCAACTTTAGCAGAAATAAAAGTTGCCTTGGATTCCCTCGCCTCCGGCAAGGCACCTGGGAAGGATAACATCCCTGTTGAAGTGCTGAAGTGCTGTAAAGAGATCATCACCACCGAGCTGTATGAAGTCTTTTGTCTTTGCTGGAGGGAAGGTGGAGTACCACAGGACATGAAGGATGCAAACATCATCACATTGTATAAGAACAAAGGAGACAGGGGCGACTGCAATAACTACCATGGCATCTCTCTTCTCAGCGTTGTAGGGAAGCTGCTTGCCTGTGTTGTGCTGAAGAGACTCCAGGTGCTTGCAGACAGAGTCTATCCAGAATCACAGTGTGGATTTCGAGCTAATAGATCCACCACTGACATGGTATTCTCCCTCAAACAGTTGCAGGAGAAATGTAGGGAACAACGACAGCCACTCTTTGTGGCCTTCATAGATCTCACAAAGGCCTTTGATTTGGTTAGCAGGGATGGCCTTTTTAAAATACTTCCCAAGATTGGATGTCCACCTCGACTCCTTAACATCATCAGGTCCTTTCATGAGGAAATGAAGGGCACTGTAGTTTTTGATGGCTCAACATCAGATCCCTTTGACATCCGAAGCGGAGTGAAACAGGGCTGTGTCCTCGCGCCAACCCTGTTCGGGATCTTTTTTGCTGTCATGCTGAAGCATGCCTGTGGAACTGCAACAGAAGGTGTCTATCTCCGGACTAGATCAGATGGAAAGCTCTTTAATCTCTCTAGATTGAGAGCGAAGACCAAAGTCCAACTGAAATGTATGCGGGACTTCCTCTTCACCGATGATGCAGCCATTGTTGCCCACTCTGCTGAAGACCTCCAACAACACATGAATCGTTTTAGCAAGGCCTGCCAAGACTTTGGACTAACAATCAGCCTGAAGAAAACACAAGTCATGGGCCAGGGCGTGGACTCACCTCCCTCTATTACCATCTCCACGCAAGAATTAGAGGTTGTTCATGACTTTGTGTACCTTGGCTCAACGATCTCTGACACTCTCTCCCTAGATGTTGAGCTGGATAAACGCATTGGCAAAGCAGCTACCAAGTTCTCTAGACTCACAAAGAGAGTATGGCTTAATAAGAAGCTGACGGCATATACCAAGATCCAGGTCTATAGAGCCTGTGTCCTGAGTACACTCCTGTACTGCAGTGAGTCCTGGACCCTTTGTGCACGGCAGGAGAGGAAGCTGAACACCTTCCATATGCGTTGTCTCCGACGCATTTTTGGTATCACCTGGCAGGACAAAGTTCCAAACAGAGTAGTCCTAGAATGAGCTGGAATTTTTAGCATGTATACATTACTGAATCAGTGACGTCTACGTTGGCTTGGGCATGTCGTGAGAATGGCTGATGGCCGGATTCCAAAATATCTCCTGTATGGAGAATTAGTGCAGGGAAATCGCCCCAGAGGGAGACCACAGCTGCGATACAAGGATATCTGCAAGCGGAATCTGAAGGCCTTAGGAATGGACCTCAACCGATGGGAAACCTTGACATCTGAGCGTTCAGCCTGGAGGCAGGTGGTGCATCATGGCCTCTCCCAATTTGAAGAGACCCTTCAAGGCCGAGGCGAAGAGGCAGTCCCGAAACCAGCCAAATCAGGGAGCTGGACAGGGGACAGACTGTATTTGTCTTCAGTGTGGAAGGGATTGTCACTCTCGAATTGGCCTTCTCAGCCACACTAGACGCTGTTCCAAGTCCTCCATACAGAGCACGTTACCATAGTCTCTCGAGACTGAAGGATGCCTACACATAACAGCCCTGCTACAACAACTGCACTGGCTACCCGTCCGTTTCTGGGCCCAGTTCAAAGTGCTGGTCATTACCTATCAAACCATATATAGCTTGTGTCCAGGCTATCTGAAGGACCATGTCTCCCCATATGAATTTTCTCAACTCTTAAGATCCTCAGAAGAGGCCCACCTCATGGTCCCCTTGCCAATGCAGGTGCACGATGGGGACACAGAGGAGGGTTATCTCTGTGGCAGCTCCCAAATGGTGGACTGCTCTCCCTCAAAAGATTACATTGGCCTTCTCTTTTATTCTTCCGCTGACAGCTGAAGACCCACCTTTTCAGAAAGGCTTTTAATAGTTGAGCCCTGCATGATGGTTTTTAGCAAAGTAAGTTTATTTTTAAAGTTTTAAATGTTTTTAATCACTTTATGTATTTGAATTATTATTTTAATTACTTTTTAATTGTATAATTTATTGTGTTTTTAACTTTACTTGTTTTGACATTGTGAGCTGTCTTGAGTCCCCTCATTAGAGAAGGGCTGCCTATGAATGACATTAAATGAATGAATGAATGAATGAATGAATGAATGAATGAATCTCATGCGAACAGCGTGGAATAGGAGACTCAATAATATCAGCAAAAAAATCAGGTGCAAAATGAAACACAAATGTTTTGTCTGAATAAGTCTAGCTGTAAATCAGTTCCAGAATGTACTAAGTCAGTGAGGCTGTATATTCCCTTGGGCAGAGATTTGTGACTAAAATAGAAGCAATTGGAACAATCCACATAGAACGCATTCTGACCAAGCCAGCAGTCATATGAACTAAACTCATTGAATTTAAGCTGATTTATTCCCAGTGGAACAAATTACATGAAGGGCCATTAATTCAGACAAGAAACTAGATTTCTCCACCCCTCCACAATCTATCCTGTATTATTAGAAAATGAACAGTGTGAACCATGCTATGCACCAACACCAACCACAGCCATTGCTGTGAACACAGCAGTTGCAAAAACATATCTATTATCCTTGCAGAAAAAGCTGTTTGCAGCCTCGTTCACACTGGGAGATAAGATTGGGACATATTATTTTGGGTAGAAAAAAATGCTAATTGTTGTCCCCTGATCAGCCCAAAACCAAGAAGTAGGATTTAACTTGATTGCATTCTGTGCAATAGAAGGTGTCTTTGTAATCCAAACAAGCCAGTTTTATATCAGCTTAACAGGTATGACTTCCTGAAAGAGATGCTGGGAATTCCAGTTTAATACAACTGAGAAGAAATTCTGTTATGAGACACACAAATGTACAGCCGCCTTCATAGAGCTACAGGTCCCAAGACTACCTCAACAGAAGGATAATTGCTTGAACAAGAATCACTTTCAAGTGGAATATATACTCCAGAGTCTGCTTAAATACAAATGTTCCTGGTGACACAAACTATGGATCAGGAAAAAAAAAAAGAATTCAGATCTCTAGAAGTACAATGTTATGTGTAGCACAATCAGATGTTAAATCTTGCTGAGTGTGACATGATTTAATCTCAAAGATAAATGGGTTTATGATTGAAGCTTTAATCTCTTTTTTTCATAACCTCCATGGGAGTGACTGTAGCAATGTCACATGGTACAGCTGTTTCCTGAATTCTTTTAACTCCTTTTTTGGACATGGAAAATTTGCAAAAGCTGGGTATGTGCAAATATGGCACAAATCATGATACAGGTTCTGCCACGTGTGAAGTGAGGGTACATAGGCCCATGGTCCACAATGCACATGCCAATTTCATTTTACAGATTGTAAAAACCAATCACCACTAATGAAGGGCATACTAGACTGGCTATGGACCGTGGTCTAGAACAGAGGTAAACAACTGTGACCCTCCAGATATTTGTGGGAATTCATTACCAGCAACCCTTGCCTGCATAGCCAATGGTGAAGAATTCTAGGAGTTCCAGTCCAACAGCATCTGAGCAGCTATAGGACCACCAATGGCTAAACAAAATTATGTTGCCACAAAGTCTTGGGAGTGGGACAACTGAAGAGAGGAAAGAAAGGTAAGCAGAGCACCAGATGTAACCCATCCAGTGGTTCTCTGCCACTAGGTGAGTGTTCCACTAGAGCCCTAATGGTACCAGGTCTCATCTGCTTTTGGAAGCAAAAGAGTTAAAGTGGATCAGTACTTGGCTGGGAGACAGCCAGGGAAATACTGGGAATCTGCAATGAAGAATCTGGCCTCACACCCTAAAGAGCCATTGCTGCCAGCCTGCTGACAATGTTAGGCTAGACAGACAAATGATCCATATTAGGATCAGCACAGCAATGGAACTAATTACCTCAAGAGGTGGTGAGTTCTCCAACACTGGAGGCATTCAAGAGAAATTTAGACAACCACCTGGCAGATATCCTTTGATTTGTCTTCCTGCACTGAGCAGAGTATTGGGCTCGATGACCTTATAAGCCCCTTCCAGCCTCATTATTCTATGATTCTGTGATAACACACTTTCCTTCCTGAGTTTCTGACTTATTACTGATCCTACCAACTGGGCAGTTTTTGGTAATACAGTATGGCATAGGATGAACATCAAGTATCACACTGAAATTGAACCACCACAAATTTCAGTAAAGGTTTTTTGACCTTTTGTGGTGACAATGTTGTTGTTATGTGCCATCAGGTCAGAACCAACTTACAGTGACTTTAATAGGGCTTCAGTGGTCAGTGAGATATTTAAGGAGTGACCTTACCAGTTCCATACCCCAGTGAATTTCCATGGCTGAGCAGGGATTCAAACCCAGGCTTCCTAAATCTTAGTCCATCATTCTATCCACTACACCATGAGTATCCATGATGATAATACTTCTTGGAAGAAAAAATAAACAGATCTTGCCACTGGATATGAAAATAACATGGGAAAACACATTCCTTGGAAGCCTAGCCTACTTATGCCAAGGCTTAGCAACAATGTGATCTCAGTTCAACCTAGTCTATTGACCCAGTACAACTTCTGATTTATTTATTTATTTATTTATTTATTTATTTATTTATTTGATTTGATTTGATTTGTATACCTCCCATCTGGAGAAATCCACTCTGGGCAGTTTACATTCAAACACAGATAGGATTAAAACAAACGATTAAAAAATAATAATAACATATGAAAATCCAAGATGGTAAAGATGAGAGTAGGAGCTAAATACTAGCTGGTGGGAAGGCCTGCCAGGTCTTCAATTTACTCTTGAAAGCTCCCAGCAAGGGGGGCCAGGCGAATCTCTGTGGGCAGTGTGTTCCAAAGGCGAGGGGCCACCGCCGAGAAGGCCCGATTTTTAGTTTTTTCCTTCCGGGCCTCTCTCGGGGTTAGGCCCCTCAGCTGCCCACCCTGACTAGAATGGGTGATATGGGTAGATCTAGGTGGGAGGAGGTGCTCTGCCAGGTATCGAGGTCCTAAACCATTTAGGGCTTTATATGCAATTGTAAGAACCTTGAAGTCAATGCAAAAGTGGATAGGTAACCAGTGTAAGGCGGCCAGAGTGGGGGAAATATGGTGGAATCTTTTCACCCCAGTTAGTAACCTGGCTGCCATATTCTGGACCATTTGAAGCTTCCGCATCAATCTCAAAGGAAGCCCCATGTAGAGAGCATTACAGTAGTTTAATCTCGAGACTACAAGCGCACGGACAAGCGTGATGAGCGACCCAACATAAAGATAGGAACACAGCTCGGCAATCCGCCATAGATATAAATGGGCGGAGCAGACCACAGACACTACCTGGGTCTCCATGGTAAGCTCCGGGTCAAGGAGAACCCCCAGACTGCAAACCACACTCTTTGTAGTGAGAGTCCCCCCCCCCCCCAAAAGTGAGGGAGTTTCAGGTCATCTTCTCCGGTGACATTTTTCCCTATTAGCTTCTTCCAAATTCTAGTTTGCTTCCCTTTCTCCACAAACACAACATGCCATCAGTAAAAGCTGCTTCCTAGCTACTTTCATTTATGTACACTATTTCAACTTCCCCTTCCAACCTCTCAGCCAATCAGAAGGGCAACAGAGTTTTGTAAAGTGTCTATCTCTTGCGGTAGCTAGACCTCTTTGTTCCTCCCCCCCCCCCTTGCAAGTTTTGGTCTCTTGAGCAGATCTTTTAAACCTCTTGGCAAGAACCACCTCTGTCTAAACAACAAGACAACCAATAACAAAATACCAAATGCTAGATCAGTTTCATTCCTATATAGAGATATACAGAGATGTCCATAGTATAAGTACTGGCATTGATTGGTACAAAGATTAGAACTGTAGAGCTGGAAGAGACCCTGAGGGTCACTGAGTCCTGAGTACAGACTGTGTACTCAGTAACTATACTCTATCCCAGAAAAAATACAGCTCAACTTTATGAAATACAAATATAAGAGATTAACCTGCCAAGATATATTACATTGCATTTGTACACAATGTACGATATGGCCAACAGTACAATTCAATTGCCTAAAATATTCCAACCACAATATGTGAAAAAAGAGAGAAACCTTCTTCAACCCAATGGTTCACCTTAAATATGTTGAATTCCAATGCTTGGAATATGTGTAATTAGTGCTACTTTGTTTATCAAATAAAGATCTGGGACAGGTTCATCTTTCAGAAAGCCACGGATCTGCAGAAATACAAGTACTATTGATACAGATTTATATCTTTACGAGGATCTTTCTGCATAATGGAAAACTAGGATTATATAAAACTGTCGTTGGACAACAGAAATTCCATCTCATTCTGCTGAAGGTTTAATAAAAGGAGGAAGAAAGAACACATGCCCCACCCCCCTCTCCAAATAAAACAAATTACATCCATGCCAGAACTTTTACAGCTCTCTCTCTCACTAAGGTTAAAGGGTGAATGGGATATCTGGGTCAGAGATTTTCATCTGATTGGAAAATGAAGCCTATGGGTGTTATATGAAATAAAGATGCAATGGTAAAGTACTGAAGTCTCTATTATATACAAGGTGTGTTTTTTTATTGAATGTAACTCATAAAATTTGACTTCTAAAAAAAACCTCATAAAGGTTTTTAAAGCATTCTGGAAAAGCTCTAAGAAAAGCATGGATATGGACACTGTTTGTTTATTCAGTCATGAATTATCACTTCTACCATTCCCTGAAGCAATGGGACTGTAATTATGATGGGTACAATGGTAAAGACCACTACCTCTCTGTTTGGAAGAATGTGCTTTGGCCAAAATAATGTCTTCTTTTTCTGAATAGGTTACTTTGCCTCCCTTCTTAACTTTCTTCACCTTTCACCCCAGTCAGGTTCTGTATTCATTTTAAGCCTGCTAGCACTCTGCCTCAATGGCATTTCTCCCTTCTGTTTATATTATTTCATTTTCATATTAAGGGGAAACTTCTTATATTTATCTCCTTCTGCACGCCTTGATCTCCTTTGATTTTTACATATTTCATGATTCCTGCTTCTTCCCCACTTATCCATAAACTCCCCATTGTTGTCCATCAGACTTCTACCCCATCAACTCATTTGAAACAATTCAGCAGTGAGGGACTAGCACTGATACTGTATTTTTTTTTCACCTGTCTTTCTAAGTTGTCCATCATCTTCAAAGGAATGGCATGGTTCCATGTGATGCAAAGCAGTAAGTTGTCAATCAGGAGTTATGGACGTCTTAGTACTCTAAAGAGTGGGAAATGGTGGGGAGCAAAGGCAACTGAATTCTAGCAGCTTAAAGTATTTGTCAAGCCTGTCTAATCTGAATGGTAAATAGCTTTCCAGGATCTCTACTACCTCATTTTTTATTTTTTATTTTTTTATTTTTTTGCACTGGAAATGCCAAGAACTGAACTGGCCTTCTTGATGCCAAGCATAGCTTCTCCCTTTTGCTGGAGACAGGGTGCCCTCAGCTGAGAAGGCGGAAGACTCTGCCTCCATTTATGTGAAAGCACGTGTGTTATTTTTGTTACATGCTGCCAAGTTGCCTCTGACTTATGGCAACACTATGAATTAGGTACATGCAGGAGGTAGTATCATTAACAACCCTGCTCACTTCTTGCAAAGTAAAGGACATGGTTTCTTTTATGGTGTCAATAAATCTCTTATTTGATTCTCCTCTTTTCCTGCTGCCTTCAACATTTCTCAGCCTTATTGTCTTTCCCAATGAGTCATGTCTTCTCAAGGTGCATGGATCATGCAATAATGTCAGCTTAGGCTGCAGTCACACCAGTGAAATGTCCTCCTGTGGTTATGCGACTTTTAATTGTGTTCCTCTCATGCTTTGTGGTCACATGATATTTATTTCAGGATGTGTATCCCAATGTGTTTTTTGGTTACCGAATCTTTCTTTCTTTCTTTCTTTCTTTCTTTCTTTCTTTCTTTCTTTCTTTATTTATTTATTATTTATTTATTTATTTATTACGGTCGGGTGACCAGCTCATAAAACATATTTATGATTAAAATATACAAAATGCAGTTTAAAAATGTACAACCAATTCATAAAACATATTATGTGGCTAAAATATACAAAATGCAGTTTAAAAATGTACAATCAGTTCGTAAAACATATTATGAGATTAAAATACACAAAATGCAATTAAAAAAAGGTGTACAACCAGTTCATAAAACATATTATATGGTTAAAATATAAATATTTCCTCCCTTCGGTTGGGGCCACAACATTTCTCTACGCTTGACAGTAAACCACCCTCATGTTAAAACCAGTCGACCTGTGAACTCAGGAAACTATAAGGGAGCGCTGTGCCATTGCTGCTGCACAAAATTTTGCTGCAGAGCATGTAATAAGGGAGTCTTGATTGGAAAGAAGTAGCTGGATGTAAAATTCATCAGGTCTCCCTGGATATCTGAGAATGATTGGGCTCAAGAGGTTAGTGCGTAGATCTCTATAGAAAAGACAATACAGGTACAGTAAGACATGACCTACAGTTTCCACTTGGCCATTATTACATGGACACAGGCAATCCGAAATAGGTATATGTTGAAATCTTCCTTCCATGAGTTTAGAGGGTAAAACATTAAGTCTCGCTAATGTAAAGGCTCTTCTGGTCTTTGTTGACATTGTGCTCATCAGATATGAAGATATTGTAAAGGCATTATTAGTAACAACACTGTATTTGCCCAACTGGCTCATATGCTCTTGAAGTTCTATGTCCCAGGTTCTTTGTTTGAGTGCTGCTTTAGCACCGACATGCCCCATCGCCAAAAGAACATTGGTGGAAAAGCCAATTTGCCTTATTTCTTTTGTAAGTTGTAATTACTGAATCAGTTCCTTCAATTATTTCACCAGCTACACTGTGATGCCAGATTATTATTCACCTTGGGCACTGCAACCCCTTTTTTTCCCCACAATTTTTTTTCACGGTGCATTGATATGTTGGGAACTGTTCCATTATGGTTTCCCTTTTTCCTGTGTCCTCAGCACCTCAGGAAACAATGCACTGCAGCTAATGAACCACCCCACCACCACCACTGAAGATGCAATTCAGTAAGTGCCTAGGGCTTCTTGTTGACACGATTTGACAGAAGTTAACTGATGCATTGACACAAACGCTAAGGAATTTTAAAAATATATGGACATTTTTAAAGGATATGCACAGTGACAGCAGTTCAATAAAGTTGTGATAAGATCATTCTCACACACAGCAATGCAACATTTTTTAAAAAAAACCTCCACAACAAAAAGCAAAAGCGAAGCATGCTGCTTTTATATCATCCCATAACACTTAAAGCACTCTCTGGGTGGTTTACAAGTTAATTATGCAGGCTACACATCCCCCCCCCCCCCCCAAGCAAGATGGGTACTCATTTTACCAACCTCGGAAGGATAGACGGCTGAGTGAACCTTGAACCGGCTACCTGGGATTCAACCCTGGGTTGTGAGCACTGTTTTGGCTGCAGTACAGCAGTTTAACCATTGCGCCATGAGGCTCCTCTAAAAAAAATTTTTTTAAAAAAAAGTTGAATCCTCTGGCCAAGAGAGAAATGATCTACATTTAGCATGCTTGCCAGGTAAATTATTTGCATTGTGGGATTGCTAATTTATGATACAAACTCAATGGGGGATAGGAAGGCAATATTTGGCTTGTGTGACATTGATAAAATTGGGAAGATGAAGAGAGCCGAGTCTGTAGATCTCATGATGTTTTATCTCATAATCTAAGCACTGCTCAAGTTATTGGCAATCATGAGTCATCATCCATTGCTTTTCCACCTTTGCCAGGGGTATCTGACTCCCTCATACTCTTCAGCAGCTCAGTCTCTGGTTAGTAACTGTTGTAGTGACCAGATATGTGTATGTTCCAAAAGAAGTAAACAATCTGTCAGAAAAGTGTATGTCAGATCTAGAACTTGCTTCTGGAAGTCTCTGCATGTCCAACAAAAATGATTACTAGAATTCAGTCAAGGTTCAAGCCTTCTCTCTCTCATGACTGTCTTTACTGTTTGAACTTCAGTAGGGATCTGATAGCTGTCAATTACAGAATGCATGTAAAAATCTTTTTATGTAAGTGAGGTAAAGAGGCTAAGGGCTTTGTTAGATTCACATGTTTTTGTATGTATTTCAATCATGACAGCTTTATTTAATCAGAAAAGTTATGGTTTTACAGCACACTGGAAAAATAGCAAGGATCCTTTCCTTATCTACCATTTTCGGCTCCCAGTCCCCTCTCCTCAGCTACTCTTCCTTCTGCTGAGGTGTAAATAAACCCCATACAGGTCTGTTTGTTTGTTTTAACTACTCAAAGGGGTGCTCAGGAGTGGAGAAAACATAGGTTAAGTAATGTTTAAGAATCCCGTCTTCCTTGCTGTTTTTCCACCTAAATCTGTAGCCTGAGCAAAGGACTTATAAGAAGTACCTATCACATTTATGAAGTCTTATATGTGTTGCTTTGGAAACATATCTAGGTTCAAAGTACTCTTCAGCGGTGAATGGCTTGAACCCACATGCCACCTCAGCCTACCCAACACATCAAAATTCAGAGGAGATAGTTTTTGGACTACAGCTGTCAGAATCCACTAGCCAACATGAATATGCTGACTGACGTACTCCAACCAGTATCTTTTCCAAGCTGTTCCCCCACTTCAGCGGTATGAAGCTCAAACAGCAACAACTGTAAACTAAGCCGACTAATATACAAATATAGTCAACAACAAGACAAAATACAAACATCAGCTTAATAATTCCACTTCTCAGGAGCAACATGGCAAATACTTGCCCCATCAGTAAAGGAGAAAGAAATGGATTTATAGCCAGACTCATAAATTCTGTAGAGAAACCAGCTGTGTGGCCAAGAATTAATAGAGAACAGCAGCATATAAATGCAAACTGCCGAACATGTTGAAATTATTTCAGGCTGCAGTCCTTTCCACACTTGCCCAGCAGTTAAATTCACTGAATACTTTTAAGTAGACATACCTAGGATTGCATGCTACATGTGATACTCTGTGATTTAAATAAGACACTTTCTGAAATTTCTGGTTGTATTCAATGTATCTATGGTTTTAAAAGAATAAAAAGAAAAATAGAAAGCACGGAAGGAAATGATAAGGATTTGGGACCATGGTGATAGGAATCTTAATCCAGGAAGGAACAGAACTGTTAACCCAGGAAAGATGGTTTTCAGTGGTACCATGGCAGAGAGAGAGAGAGACAGGAACTTAATGCCCCCTTCTGAGGAACTGCAATCCCAATTTGGACCCCTGAAACTGTTCTTGAACAAAAAGGAGAAATCAAATAATGAATTTAATCTATCATTTACTTTCACCCTTAGTAAACAGATGAGTTTGGAATGCACACTTTTCGATATATCTGTAAGCATAAAAGAGGTAGAGACATATTTCTAATGAAAATCCATGGCATGGGAATATAGTCATTATGCCAACCAAAAGGTGCGGAAATCTGCACAACCTTCAAGACCTCTGGATCCCTCCAAAAGATGGGACATTGCAAACAAAAAACAAAACAAAAAAACCCAGGTATGGCGGGGGAGGACTTGATCTTAAGGACATGTTGTCTGTACATTGTTTTAAGATGTAATGATGAAGAAAAGTCTGCCCAGTCATTCTAGCAGAATATCCCTTAAGAGGGTGACCTCCACAGACTCTGCCCTCACCCTCATTGTGCTTCCAGCCAGTCTGTAGCTTTCACCAAAATGTTTCAGCTTTGCACAACTCACAACATGCATCATTATAATATGTCACATTAAACCCTGTACTTGCAGACATTTTTAAATTGTAGTAACTGACCAAGAAGGGGACTTCCACATCAAAACTGTTTAACATTAAAAGGACTAACTGGTTACTGTATTTTCCATCTTTCACAATAAATTAATATTCAGTCCACATTCATTTTCTAAGCCGAATCAAGAAATTCACTAAATTTGAATGATAACTGCAACAAAAACAACAACCAATTTTACATATCAAAGCTCCACCATTTTGGATTGCACAGTGCCTGCTGGGTTGACTCAATTTATTATTTGGTTAATTAGAATGTAAACAGAATATCAGTCTGTGAATACATAACCATGAGGTGGGGGAACCAAAGTCTTGCAGCATAGTTCATGCTAACAGATTTATTTTAGCACGAGGTTTCATCATTTACTATCCAGTTGTCAGGTCAGGGATTCTGACACCTGAACATCTTTCTAAAAGCCCTACAGAACTTTACAGACCTCCCAGGAAAAATTAGAAGTCTGTATTCAGTTGGCATTTATCCCAAAAATGAAACCATATGAAAATTCATCTCACTATTTCATTGTTGCAATAATCCCAGGCAACATAATCTTATCTAATTCTACAAGACTTATTTATCTACACTGCATCTGTGTTTTGTATGTACAAATATAAAATCCCAAATATTCAAACAGTCAAAAGTATTTTAGCTATGTTTTTAAAATGTAGGTTCAAACACTTTTAAAATATATAAAAACTAAACTTAAGTTGCAGGCAAGTAGTTAAGTCAGAATTCAATCCAAAATAGAGGAGCAAAAGTATATTAAAATATCAAAAATAATGTTTTAAGTTACATTTTAAAAATGCAAGAGTTTATAGCCTAAAAAGGCACATTGAAAAATAAAAGACATTTATTGAAGTTCTTAAAAGTAAAAAAGCATTATAATGTTGTCATCTTTAGCCTTAAAGCATATTAAGAAACACACACACACACACACACACACACACACACACACACACACACACACACACAATTATTCCAAGTGCTCACTCAGCCAGGCTATTTTGAATCTAAGGAGGAAAATCCATGTTATTGTTGCTGCTGTCCAGTGTGAGTGGTGTAGCATGAAGTTGCCTTCTCATGATGAGTTAAATTTCCATTTGTGTATTTTATCTCCCTATACTTATACTTTTTTTCAGGTGTTCGCACCTCCCTCCAATCTGTAAACATTTTTTTTCCAGAGGCTTGGAAATCCAGGGATGTGGAATTCCAGGAAAGAAGTTTTAATAGGAATCTCAATTGTTGTTGCACTACTGTAACTGCAAAGGTTTGTAGCTTAATATCTGGCAAGCTGCCACTGTGATAAAGTTATTGTTTTGACTAAAATTGTGCAGAACCTGGAGAATAAAGGCCTGTTGAACCAGGACCCTGGAATGCCAGAAAGTAGTAGTTCCAAGGTACTGGAACTACAAAGTATTGTAGCAACAAAGGGTGCAAGTTATAAGAGTGCAAGTTACGGGACCTGTAAATGTTACTTTCATATTTACAAACTGTAACATAAACATGTTCAGCAGGCAGTATATTATGGCACAGTGGCTTTGCTTAGATGGATTACCAGCTAATTGTTTTAACATTCTATATAGACAACATTTCACATCTTGACACACTTCTTGGGACACATTGGCTGAAATCCTGTTGCTTCGTATAGTAACTCACACTAAAGTAATCCCATTGAACTATTGAGATTTGGCAAGTCGACTCCTCTATAAGTTCCATTGGTTCAAATGGACCTATTTTAATTGTGACTTAGTACGTTGAGCAACAGAATTTCAGCCACTGAGTACAATACTCAGCTTTATATACATAGCATAAATGGTTTTGGAGGTGGAATCAGAATGAAATGGGACACAAAAAATGACAATAGTATTATTAACACTGTAAATGAACTTTCATAGAATTGGCTACATATGTATCTTGAAAATAGGTAAAATAACTAGCATCTGTGGTCTGAATATTGTATTCTATGTGTCTGAAAAACTGAACTGCATTCCATGAAGGCTCACATTTAAACAAATATGTTAACCTTAAATAATCTTAGAATCTTAGAACCACAGAGCTGGAAGGGACCCTATGGATCATCAAGTCCAGCCCCTCTCAAGATGGTACAGTAGGGAATTGAACGTCCAACCTCTGGCTCCATAAAGCACTGGGCTATTCAGCAAAGGTGCCACAAGACTCTCATTCTGCTTTGCTATTTTCTGTAGTTATACCTGTTGAAATCAGCAGACAAGGCCATCTCTTTGAAGAGTGTTCCAATGTGTTGGCTGATGCATATAAGCAAACAGGAACAACTGAGACTGTGGAACTAGGAGCAGTTGGGTCAACTGACAAGAAAGTATCCACTGAATTTAAGAAATAGTCTCTAAGGTCAGTTCATGTGCACATTAACCTCTCAAGGGACCCCAAGAAAATACCTCAGAAGGCTTTGTAACAATGTTGTTGTAATGTGAGGTGGCATCCTATGGTTTCCCTCAGATCAAGGCTGAGTTAGTTGGCCAGTATATTATTGTCTTTAAACTGCACCAAGAGAAGCTGGGACACATAATCATAAGCTTGGGTGTTTGACAGCAACAAATCTGTCAAGCTCTCCCTTGCATACCTGAATGGCTATATCAAAAGAAACATTTTAATAAATATTTTTATTTAAATAAGTACTTACTTTACTTTACTTTACTTTATTAGATTTTTTTTTACCCCGCCCCCCTAGACAAAGTCTACTCGGGGCGGCTTACAAATATTATAAAAACATACTATATACAAATAATTTTAAAATCATAAAACATCACAATTATTAAACAATTAGACCAGATCAATACCAAGATGGAAAAAAAATTATAAAACAAAAAATAGATATCAATTATTGACTGAAGGGAAGGCCTGCCTGAAGAGCCAAGTTTTTAAATGGCTTTTAAAAACACCCAGCGAGGGTGCCAGTCGGATTTCTGTTGGTAGACTATTCCATAGCCGAGGGGCCACTGCCGAGAAGGCCCGGTTTCTTGTTCTTTCTTTCCGCGCCTCTCTCGGTGTTAGGCCCCTCAGCCGTCCCTCCTGGCTATGCCGAGTGATTCGGGTAGATCTAGGTGGGAGAAGACGATCTGCCAAGTATCGTTACTTAAGTAACAATATAGGATTAAACTGCTAAATATGGTGATACCATATTTGGTATCACCATATTTACACCATATTTGATACCATTTTGCAACACATTGAGGCAGCTGATCAAGAACAGCATTCACAAAGGTTTACTCTTGCAAAGAGAATTGAGTCTTTTTGGCATCTATAGACTATTCACAGTTCATAGAGAACACGGCTACTACAAAATGTCCAGTGATCTAGTCACCCCATTTTCTGTAGTAATACTTGTTATAAGCATAGAAACTTTAATTAAGAATATTAGACAGGATCTCAACTTTAAAGAGATAACAATAATAATACTCATTTGACTCCAACTTCCATCAACTCCAGCCAGTGTACCTGTGGACAAGAATAGGGAGAGAAGTGATCTAACAATATCTGGATGACCATGTAAGGATGGATTTCTATGGAAATGATACGATGTTATCCTTGCAAGATCCTGAAGGATTGATACAATTAGATAATACAGTCACTCAACATTTGGATATCAGTTAACTAGTTCTAATATAGAAATAATAGAAATAAAGACAAGATAACTCAATAGTGGGGGACATAGAAGAAGCTTCCCTGAAAACTGGGAAAGCATTGTGTGTATACTCAGGTGCTCCCTGGGCAATGGCGTGCAGCCGGCAAATCCTTCACTTCCAGAAGCATTGCACTAGAACAGCACCAAATCCATCTACTTTATGGATGCCGATCCCCTGGACAATGGCTGAAGTCAAGGGAAAATTTCTGTACAAGCTCTGACCACTTCTGGTTAAAAAAATAGTCTATCTTGACATTTTAATTGGTTTTTTATTTTGCCTATATTTCATGTGTGACCATGATTTTGAATTGTGCAATGCTCTAGAATGGAGAAAGAAAGAAAGAAAGAAAGAAAGAAAGAAAGAAAGAAAGAAAGAAAGAAAGAAAGAAAGAAAGAAAGAAAGAAAGAAAGAAAGAAAGCTCAATAGTATCACTTTAAATGGACAAGTAGGCTTATTCATTTTTTAGGAATATTTTTAACAACCTGCATTAATAAGCTTGAAGGATTTCTTCTAAATTATATCAATTTATGGGACAATATAGGAAAGATATCAACAAAATGGCACAATTTAAAACTCTCCTGATTTGGCCTATAGATTAGAAACAAGTACTACCTAGATTTTGTTTATAATGGAAATTGCACCTATTAATGGGATGAATCCACATTTTGTTGCACTTAACTGGGCTTCCTGAAGAAGACTTTTCTGTTGCCTCCTCCTCATCACAACTCTAGCCAACTTCTAAAAACATTATATAGCAAGTTATAAGAATGAGACAGAAGGGGCTTTCCCCAGAATCAGGTGATCCATAGAAAACAGATCCTGGATCTAACTCAATGTATGTACAATAGAAGTTGCCTTCCAGTAGAAAATCCAAAAAAACAAAATTAACAATCAGAAACCCAGATGAACAAGAACAATATTGCAAAGACCCAAGTTCTCAATATATATCTTATAATGTTTGACATAAGATACATCTTGAGAATTTCGGTCTTTGCAAGATTGTTGTACAACAAAATTTTGAAGAGATAGTTGAAATTTCTGACCTGTGATACAATATTAAAACAGAATAGCTGGAAATTATCACTTTCAGAATTGCCTTGATCATGTACTGGCGTATTTAGGGAAATAACATAATGAGTTCTGAGAACACAATGACTTTTGGCAGTCACACATATATGGGATGATACCAGGGTGGTGGTGGTTCCAAATCTACCTTTATGTAGACTAAATACCAGTGTTTTTGTTTTAAAACTCATAGTGCATCTTCTGATGGTATATTTATGATGGCATTACCATCAACTGGAATGAGATAAGAAATGCACAGTATATGCACTGGGTTGATTTGGAACAAGGAATAAAATCAGATCAACCATGATTATTCCAATATATGCCAATTTTAAATACCTAAGAAATTGTGAGAGGCTGATTTAAAAATCTACTAATTATGAATGGAGGAAATTCTTTTAAAACCAAGAATCCTTAAATCTTTATTCTCAAATAGAAGGTTCTCAACTTGTTAGACTAAGATTTAATAAATGCAGAGTATTCTAAAATTTGCTAGGAGACAATGGCAAGATCAGGAATTAGTGAAGAAGAGTTAACATTTACAAAGCGGATGACAAATTCAGTCCATGTTAATCTGAAAGTGAATCGTTATACAGTGATAAGACTTGCAATTGTATGGTTGCTGAGAAAGCATCTCAACACCCATGGAAATAACTGGGTCTCCCATTCAGAAGGGAGAGATGGTATCCCAAGCCAGTTTGCATCTCAACATTTTGGTGGAATGTGTGTTTGTGTATGTGTTTTTAATACTGTTGTAAGGTTTAGTGTTCCTCAACTGTTTGTAGGAATAATAAATAATCAAACTACTAGAATAGAAACATGGTTGAAAGTTTAATGTTAACCATGATGGGGAGGGGAACTATTTTATTTCAGGTTTGTACAAACTGTTGTATTTTGTCAAAGGTGTTCCAAATACTTGAGCCCTTGGTGTGTTTCTGCCTGTGACTGGACAACGAATAAATAGCACCCTTGATTTATTTACCTTACATTGCTACTCAGTCTCTCTGTAATCAGTATTTACCCCAAAACTAAAATGGACTTTTGAGATTCAAGGCAGTCTCCAGGTCAGGATTTTAGGAAAGGCAGAGTTCTTAGAGGTGGCTGCTCAGACAAGTAGAATTACTGTATTAAAAGCCCAAGCAAAAATCTGATCTTGAGACCTCTCCCCAAACCAGTTCACTAGCATGAGTCCAGCAGTAGTTTTGAAGTACACCACCAGAACCCTCTGAGGTAACACATAGGATTGTTCACACAAATACGAATAGATAATATTGATGGAAGGGCAACTGCGCCACTTAGAAATATTGGTTGCAAAAAGCTATTTCAATACATATGAAGCTGCTGTGTCCACATCGGGGAGATGAGGAATATAAGGCAGATATAAAATATATATTTGTGACTTTAAATCCAAAAGTAGTATTACTAGAATAATTCCAATCTCATATACCATAATAATATTAGCCAATGATATCCAATTCACTGAAAGCAGCAAAACTGACAATTGCTAAAACCTGGAAAACTGTAAAGTTAATTATATGAAAAGTGTGGATTACTGGCACCTAGCAAAGAGCATTGTTAATCAGAAAAAAAGTGAAACAGGCTAAGAACCAAAATATTGAAATAATAGAGTCCATTTACTGAATATTGCAAAGCAAATTATGGAATGGAAATTACTATTTATTCATGCGTCATTATTTCCTAATTATTTAATTCATTTTGTACATGTTATATTTGTGTAAAACTAAGATGTATTCATGCTTCATTAGTTCTGCATTTTGCTAATTTATATATATTCATGTATGAAGTGTTGGTAATTCCTCACTATTTATTCATTATACTTCAAGTAATTGCTTTTCTTCAGTGATAATTCCTGGAATACATTGTGTAAAAGTTTCTTTATTGGATATTAAGATGGTGTGTTGTATTTGCATACTGATATATTTAATGAATTAAACCATGTGTTAAACATGGTGCCCTGTGTTTCATCTTAGGGCACCTCTAAGCTGAGAGGAGTGTCATTTATAGCACATTGCAGCCAATTTCAAATATACTTATTTTTTCTCAGGGAAAAACCACTGAGAGCCAGTGAGCTTTGGTGGATAAGAGTTCTAGGCTAGGACTTAGGAGAACAAATCCCTGCTCACCCACAGAAGGGAGAAAGGCCCAAGCTTCATTTGAAAGTCTGGTCACTCAGATAGTTTGAAGGAACTGTGTGCATTTTAAAGAAATGGTGAATAACGCTGACTCCTCCTTTTATCCTCCAAATTATAGCTACAGTCAAGCTAGGATAAGGACTGCCAACAAAAGGTATCTCCTTAGCCTCTGACAGCAGATGTACAGAAATGAAAGATACTTTGTGTAGGGGGAATTCTCTCCATCTCATGTACAGATTATAACTTTACCCATGCACCAGCAGTGTGATTAGCCATCCAGAGGATCAGTGGTACTGTGGGGCCAGTTTTAATATTACCAACAAACTGCTACTCCAGTTGACTGCAATGTCCTGCCTAGATCAAGACATGGTTTCGAATCTTGTCTCTAACCTCACCCACTCTTATAACCATCCATTCAAGAGTAATTCATTCTGCACTACCCCAGCAGCCCACCTAAGGTAAATCACAATGGATTTAAAGATTAGTCTACCAGTTGAGGAAGGAGGAATGAATGGATCTCCAGATGTTGTTGAACTGCTGCACCTCCTATAATGTCTTACCTTTGGCTGTGCTTGCTAGTCTACAGGGTCACATATTTCCTACCTGCTGGATTAGCTGCAAATCAATTAACTAAAGACTGAACTGGTATATTAAGTTGTGAAAAAAGAAACAAAAATCTTGAAATCTACTAGCACCATTGACTTCTAATCCATAACGTTGCTATCTCCTTAACCCAGGAAAGAGCAATTTTGGAAATGTTCAGATTAATTCATCAAAGGAATAAAGAAAGAACGGTTGAAAATATTGGCTCCTTCCATCCATCCTTCCATCCTAGGACATCAGAGAACAGCATTTTAATTGTTTCTTATCCATCACACAAACATTCACACATCATGTTTTCACAAGCCCTAGCTCTAACTTGAACCCTGACCAAAATATGCCTTGTATTTGTCATTAATCTCCTGACTGCTAAAAACTCTTCAGTCTTTTTCTTACATTGTTACAACTGGTCCAACCAGGATGAATTTTGTTAGGTATTGTTATCAAGGGGATTGGGAAAACTGGGAAATGAGCAAAGTACTAGTTGCTATTTTGATGGAATATTTTTATGCCATTAATTCCATTAGCAAAAGACAGCAAACTACTCATAAGCAAGATGCCAGTGTTTGGACAGTATAAATGCAGTTGATTCTACAGGTTTCTCCATAGCTCAAACATTACTTTTGTCTTGGAAGACTTGTTCTGTTTGCTTTGTCTTCCAAATAGAATTTTTGTTATATCAGTGGCTTCAGAGTTTGGTGCAGATGGGGTTGGCATTTTGCATACAGAAGTGCAAGGGTAAGTTCTGTTTGACATCAGTTTGAAAGAATGGGAGTGCTAAATGTTTATGAAAATATGGAATTACTCTGTAAAATAGTTTCTCCTCTCCTCTGTGTCTGTGCGCGCGCGCACATGTGAACACATGTACAGGTGCATGTAAACAAACACCTGAGGCATTGGCATCATTATCATATTTAGAAAACCGGAGCCTTCATCAATGGATTTTAGGAGCTTGTCTCCCAACTGGTGGGTTTGAACCATCACATTCCTCCAACCTTACTCTGTATTCTCCCCCTAATCCTACTAAATGCTTTTCAAGGAAATTTTACTTTTTCCCACCAAGACTTTTCTGATCCCAGAAATAAACTCACCATAAACAAGGAAATGAGTCAATATTACAATTAAAATTTCATCCAAGCAGGGACATCTTATAAATTACTTACTGTATATTTGGAACTAGCAATTTTCTTTCTTTCTTTCTTTCTTTCTTTCTTTCTTTCTTTCTTTCTTTCTTTCTTTCTTTCTTTCTTTCTTCTTTCTTTCTCTAACTTGCTTTTAGCATCTTGGTGAAAAACTGTAATTTGATCAAGCTGTTAGAGAATGATTCATAGCTTGATATTTTGCTGTGACCAAATACGTAGCAAGGTTTCTGTTCCTAATATAAATAAATGTGTGTGTTATCTGCATCTAATGAAAGATATGCAACAGGTTTATTGTCCCATTTGTGCCAGGATGCCCACTAATCAATGAATCCATGGATAATTAAAATAGGAAGCAGAAGATTGTTCACCCAAAGGAATGGATGACAATAGACATGCTCCTTGAGCACTGATATTGTGCAAGAAACACCAGATCCTTCTTGACAGAAGCTGTTGCTGCTTTGCTAATTAAGATGACCCATAACAACAAGTCATGTTGCCTTTGTAATGAAGGGAGGGGCTAATAAGTGGGAAGTCAAAAATATTGTTGTTACAGAAATAACTGAGTTATCAGATGAGGCCACTGTAGGTACAAAGAGTATCTTGTCTTCAGTGGCTCCACTGGGCCAAGATTTCAGGGTAGAAGACCAGTGCACCATTTAGCAAAATGAGCGGTACAACCTGCTCAACCAAGACAGGTTTGACCTAGAATAATATAAATAATGCCCAGTACCATCCAGAGAACATCCCCACTAAGTCAAATACAGCATGGCTGACTGAACATGCCCTGAAGTTGGCAAAGTCGGAAACCTAAAGAGCCAGGAGGAGGGTAAAGCTATTCATTCAAAAAAAGCCTACAATGATCTAAAACCTTATGGCTTGCAGGGCTTCTCTAGATCAGTGGTTCTCAACCTTCAACCTCCCAGGTGTTTAGGACCTCAACTTCATTCCGGACGTGAAGTTCAAAATATTTAGGGGACTCAAAGTTGAGAACTACTGCTCTAAGTGTCATTCCCTTCCTTTCTCTGTGACTCTATCTAGTCATGGACGAAAACTTTTGTGGCACTTTTAAAACTGACAGCTTTATCCTAGTCGTTTTGGAAAAGTTCGCCATGTTAGTCCTGTGCAAGCCTATCAGGCAAAATCCAAAGAAACAAAACAAAGACAAAAACATGTGGCACCTTAAAGACTAACCATTATATTTTTATGTGAGCTTTTCTGGACACATCCACTTCCTCAGACTTATGGAAACAGAATTAAAATGTTGAATGAAATATCAGTTTCATACTAAATATTGATTGGCTCTTGGGTGTATGTTGCATTCACATGCAGTAATTTATGGCTTCTGTTGTTTTAGGGCTCTGTTGTAAAAAAATTCCTCAGGAGACAGAAAACAAGACGCCATGCCTGGGCAAAGATGAGAGGGGAGAGAGAAGAGAGTATGAACTTCCTTCAGATGACAGTCCACTTCCACAGAGACATTTCATGAGAGAACCTGGCTGTCCCTCTCTCCTTCTTCCCACCTGAACAGGTTGAAGACCTCCATGGTGGTTCCATCAAGATTAGCCTACTAGAGATGCCCGCTGACTTTGTTTTGTTTGTTTGATTGATGGATTTCCTTCTCCTCCAGTGAGCAGAAGCGGGGGCTACATGGCTCTTTTGCCCCCCCCCACTTCATCTTAACAGCAACTCTGTCAGAAGCTGACAGTCGAAAAGGGATTCCCCCTCCCCGCCATGTCCCGGATGTAACAAACTAAGTCCAACGATCGGGGGGGGGGGGCTGCATTCCTCGCTTCTTGAAGTCAGATACGGGTCTCAAGCCAAGGGCATCCCCCCCCTCGCCCTAAAAAAAAATCATTTTTGTTTTGGCTTGAGATCCCCGTTATGAAGTGCAAGCCAAGGAACAATCCGGTTAAATGGCCTCAGCTTTGCCTGCGGGTTGAGGCGGAGAGGGGGGGAGAGACTGCTGCCTCCAGACGCATTGAATCCGGGCTCAACTCCTCCTCCCCCCCTTCTCCACCACTGCCAATGCTACCACCCGGGTTCGTTTGGGAACGCCGTGAGAAAGGACTCCGCCGGTCAACACGTGTCGAAAGACAAAGGCTGGCTGGCTCGCTCCGGCTCCGTATTTCCCCACGTGCCAACCGGTCTCCCTAATTGGATTCCGTAATTGGATTAACTCAGTCGCTGCTAATCAATTTACGGGAAAGAAAAGAGACCGGGAACGACGGAGGGGGGAAAATGTTTCTCAGGGTAATTCGGCGGCGGGAGCGCAGGCTTTCCCTGCCGCAGCCCCAGACGCCAAGCCGGCGGCTCCGCCGAAGAGCCGTCAGCCGCTGAGAGCGAGGAGGCGGCGGGCGGCACCAGGCGAGCCGCCAGCTGCCCCAAACTTCGGGCAAACTTTAGACGCAGGAGCCTCGCTCCGAGCGGCGCTTCCGCCGTGTTGAAAGGGAAAGGAGGCCAAATCACCCGCCCTCGAGTTCCTGGTCTTATCCTTACGGTGGTGCTGGTAGCTCCGGCAGTGGTTCTTCCGGGGCCTCCGGAAAGGACCCTCTCGGGCTTGGCTCCTCGGTGGGGCAGAAAAACTCCATGAAGTGCCCACCACTACCCTGCGCACATACTCCCCCCCACACACACACACACGCTTGTGGGGAAATATGGGATGGCTACGGATCCTGGAGTGGTCCCGGTCTTAGTAAAGTTGTTCCCTCACGTCGTTTCCACCCCCCCCCCCCAAATGTCATTCATGAGAAGATGCTCCGAGGCAAGGCATGAAAGGGCGAAAAACTGGCCACCAACTAGTGGAAGATTCAGATGAACGGTCTGCCCCCCCCCCCGCTTCCACTATTATTTATTAGGTGTTAATTATTGTGATTGTCTAGATTGTTAGGGTGCCCGGGCGGGATCCAACCCCCTCTTTTGGGCAACTGAGGCTGAAGGAAGCCGGTGGCTTTCCCACGCCCAGTCGGTGCCCTAGCAGAGAAGGTCGGTGAGGAGGATGAGGGCCCAGGACTCGCTTGTCCCTACTGGCTCAGCAGGATCACACTCCGGAAAACAGGATGGTCGGAGGAGGCGTCCATGGTGCACGATAGGTAGGCAGGGAGGTCAGGGAGATCATCGGTCCTGTGGATGGATCTGTGAAACTGGGCAGAGATTGAGAGCTGGGGAACTGGACTGAGGGGACCACAGCTGTCCACTGACTTACTTGAGAGTAAGTCCCCTTCAACTCAGCAGGGCTTACTTCCAAGTAGATATAATTGGGATCGGGCCATAAGGCTGAGCTTTGAGTGAGGAAGTCAGTGGTTTAGGTCTCTGGCTGTGGAGCCAGAGGTTGGGAGTTCGATTCCCCACTGTGCGTCCTTGACCAGGGGTTGAACTCAAGGACCCATAGGGCCCCTTCCGGCTCTGCAGTTCTAAGGCTGCAATCCTAGGAACACCAGCTTGGAAATAAATTCTCTCTCTCTCTCTCTCTCTGACCCCGTCCTCCGCGCGCGCACACACGTATAGGCACAACACAATGTCTCCATTGGGTCATCTTCATGCCAGTGTGATATAGCTAGGTAGATGTAGGTACCAAGGCACTATCGCATACACAGGTGAGTGCACACACCTGTGCATGTCCGTCAATTCTCTACCTGGATCCGAAACTTGGACAAGGTACACACGTGTAGTGCGGAGAACGCTTGCTTTCATAGCCCTTCTCGGCTACGCACATACACACACGCAGGCAAAACAAAAACAAAACACCATCCCTCAATGAAATGAATCAGTCATTTATATGCATATGCAGGTAAACATAGACACACACACACCTCGTGGGGGGTGTCTAATCCAGCACCTGTCTCTCCGTCTCCATCCACCATCTGCCTGCCTCTCTCTCTCTCTTTGAGCCATGCCACCTGCATAGTTCCGCCTGTTTGGCTCCGCTCTACTCGGATGCAACAAGTCCCTGGAGTGCCGTCCGCGTGTGTGTTCAGCTTTGAGTGAAAGTGAACACGAGGAAGAAAGAAGAAGAAAGAAAGAACAAAGATTGGAGTGTGAGTGTGGGGGGGGGGGGGGGGAGGGAGCCGACTGCTTTCCTTACCTGCGACCACCAAGCTCAAGTCTCCCGACGGGCCCAGCTTCCTTGCCTACGAAGTACCGGATGGGTTAGAAAAAAGACAAGAAGGAGGGAGAAGGAGAAGCAGCCAAAGTGAGCTGGACTTTTTTTTAATATTGCGCGTGTTCTATGGGGAGTCCTGAGAAGACTTTTGCGGAGAACTTTGTTGCCCACTCCCAACGTGACGGGAAGGGGGGGGGGGGGCAGAGAAGTGAAGAGCTTGGGGGGGGGGGAGAGAAACACGTTTTCTCTCCTGGATTGTTCTAGCTGGGTCTCGTTGCCAACCCCCTTCTCCTTCATTAAGAGCACGTAAGAAGAAGAACCCAAAGGGGGGGGGGGGGGGACGAGACGACGTGTCCTGTGAGCGCAGGCGTTTGCGTAAATCTAGATCGTGTTTTCTTTCTTTTCTCTCTCTCTCTCTCTTTCTTTCTTTCTTTCCCTCTCCCTCTCCCCCCCCCCCCCCCGGGCCCACAAAGAACTTCCCTGCCAGCCGCTTGCTTTCCGTCTGCCTGTAGTCACCAAGGTGGTGGTGGAGAGTTGAGGGTCTTTGCGGATATTGCACAGGGTGGTTATTAGATTCATAAGTCACACCAAGTGGTGGGCGATCCACTGAGCAAAGCAGAACTTCTCACATGATGACTTCAAACGAGACACGCTACCTTCCAGCATCTGTTGGAGAGAGACTGGATTTTAAAGGCACTTCTGGCTCCAGGGCAGGCGAAAGGAAACAATGGTGAGGTAACAGCACCGGAGGACAGGTATCGTTTTCCTTTGGGGGTTCTGAGGTTTTTTCTGTTTTCCCCCTTGAAATTAATATGCTTGGTGTTTATTATTATTAACAATAATAACATTAATATTATTATTTTTTTTAAAAAAAAAATCCCTGAAGCTTGGTTTTTAAAGCTTGCGGTTGTTGCCTGAGGACAGTAGTTAAGAGTCCAGCCCTCTTCCCCCCCCCCCCACGCATCCACTCCTGCTCTCTCCCCCCCCCCCCCCCGAGCCACGCTCTACACCACTTTAATTTCACCAAAGCAGAAGACGAGCCTCAGGGGCCCGATGAATTTGCGGCCGGGCGGGGTGTGTGTGTGTATCTTTTGAGGTACTGCAACTTTAAAGGGGAAAGAAGCTCTTCTTGTGAATTTAAAAGCTACGTATAAGAAACTTGCAGCGGGTTTTTCTTCACGGAAGCTTGGGGGTGCGCTGTTGCTTTCGACTTCTCTCGACTTCTCTCCCCCCCCCCCACTTCCCCACCCCCGCCCGGGGGTTGCTGATGAAGAAGGATGGCTGGGGGGGGGTCGTCGTGACGGATGGTGATCACGGATGGTGGTTCTTGTTGTAGTTCTGGATATTTTCCTGACTCTTCGGAATGGGAATATCGTCGGGTCGGCAGGGGGGTTTTGTGGAGGGGGGGGCAGCTGTGACTGCGGAGGCGGTCGAAAAACAGAAAGGGGTGATTCCCCCTGCCTGAAGTCAAGGGTCGGTTCAACATGTGATCTTCTATTTACAGCCCAGGCTTTTTTGGCAAAAGGCACTTTCACGTGACAGAGCCCGAGGAAAGGCAAAGAATAGGCTCTCAAACCGTATCAAGTGACACTTCATTAAAGTGTAAATTCTCGACTCTTCCCCCCCCCTCGCCGCCGCCCGCGCGCACAAACAGCGCGCGCGCTCACACACACACACACACACACACACGCTCCCCACCTTTCCCGGAGCGTTGCTGATGCTGAGGGGGGGGGGGAAAGGGGGGCGGGGTGTGTGCGTGGAGAAGGAGGGGGGGGGTCGATCAGTACCTTGGAGAGAGGCAATGGGTTTGGCACCGCAGGTGTCTGTCTCCCCTCCGGAGTGAATCCCGGAGCTCTTAAAAGGCGACTAGCCTGGACCTCCCGTCACACTGATAAGATCTGGCTGGAAGGAAAGAGGAAAGAGGCGAGCGAGGCGCTCGTTCTCTCCCTCCTCGTCGTCGTCCGAACTGCGCCCCGGTTGTGGCCGAACTGGACTGAAATCGAATTGAATTCCTCGCAGTGAGGGGGGCTGGAAAGGAGAGGGGCGAAAGGACGAGAGGAAAGGGAGAAGCCGGCAGAAGCTCCGGTGCGGGGCCGTGGCGCTGGGTGATTTGGTATCCGCGGGGCAGTCAACTTTAGGACATGCGAGTGCTCCTCTGCACAATCTAGCCACTGGTTGGGGGTGAGCTGTGACTAAGGTAAGCCAAAGGCACCGGCCGACACCCTCCCCCCCCCCCGCGCGCGTGTCTGGTGTGCGCCGTTTCTCTCCTCTTCCCCCCCCCCCCCCACTTCTAAGTCTCTATTATGGGGAAAATGTTAGCTGCTCTTTGGCGAGTTTTGTGTTCTCTTGGTTGCTGATCTGGGGGAGCGGAGGAGGAGGAGGAGGAGAGAGAAGGTAGGCGAGAGGGAACCCTGACTGGGTTTGCACTCCTAAGAGTTGACTTAACTCGTCCTGTTCGGTTCTTCAACTGCCTTCATTGGTTTTTACATTTATTTTTTATTTATTTTTTTAAATTTATTTCATTTGGTGATCACGGGGTGTCTGGACGTATGGGCATCCGAGCGTGCGGGGGTGAGTCTTCTGCGCTGAGGGTTGGACGCACAAATCACCCGCAAGCGATACGCAGAGAGATAGGCAACTGTAATAATAGACGTGGCGATAGTAAGCTCAATCTGCGCCAAAAAAAACTCCTCTCCAAAGGATCTCCATTCAAGTGTTTCCTTGGTACAGTACCTTGGATTGCCTTCGCGTGTAGTGCTTCCCTCTAAAGAGGCTCTCTCGCCACTTAGTTGCCAGTTTATTTTGAAACGCCAGGTTTTTCTTCTCTCTCTCTCTCTTTCAACCCTCATTATCTACGAGACCCATCGGAAACTCCATTCTGATTCCGGCATCCTGCCTCCCGTGCTTGCTTTCTCCTTCTTTTTATCCCCTCCCCTTTCCTCTTTCGATTCTTCCTACGTAGAAATGTAGCTAATAATATTTAGTCTCCAGGCTAAAAATAAGCTGTGGAAAGTCAGCACTTCGGAGCCGCGGGAGCTTGCTGCTGCTCCTGCTGCCGAGCGCAGGTACAGCTGCTCTTCCTGTGTGTGTGCAGGAGCCGGGCTGGTGCGTGCGCGGCGGCGGCGGCGGCGGCGGCGGCGGGTCCTCCCTGATGCCTATCTTCCCCATCTTATTCCTCCCTCGAAAGGATCCTCGAATCCGTGGCACGGATCCCCGCCGGGAGCGCAGACAGGATCCCTTTCCCGAGTCCAGTCACAGAGCGAGGCGCTCGCATGCGGCGCCCCGGAGAGGGAACTGGCGAGGGACTTTGAGCGAGGGTGGGATGCGAAGCAATCGAGAAGGGACGCGGGCGAACTTGCGGTCCGGTTTTCCTCGGGGAAGGCAGGCAGGCTGGCAGGAAGGAGAGCCCGGCGAGCGCCTTCCGTCCTGCCCCTCCAACCCCAACCCCAACAGCAGCCCCGTTGCCCGGCTGGCAAGCGCGAGGTGTTACAAACCCCGGAGGCGTGTAATAAATGGCCATGCGGGGGTGGGGGGGGGGAGAGGGGGAGAGAGGGGGAGAGGTGGCAGGGAGGCTGCCTGGGGAAACCACCGAGCGACGTCTTTGGCAGCTCGACTCCCTTCGCCCGCCGGCATCCGCAATGGTCCGGAGATGATGACACTGACACGCCGCGGCGGCTTCCGCCCGTCCCTTCCCCTTCTCAGCCAGGCTCTGGGTCCCGGGGCAGGCGGGCCCTCCTCTTGCCGGCCTGGGTCTTTGTTCCCGGAGCCACCCGGCCGGCTTCCGCGAGCTCTGCCGTCCTCCCTCCCCGCCTCCCGACTCTGCCTTGCCTCCGCTCTCTCTCGCCCCCGCCCCCGCCCCCCCGTTACCGCCGCAGCTTCTCGGGCCGCGAGTGTCTCCTCCGGCGCGATCGCGATCACGTAGCGAAGGGAAGGCGGGAGAACCCCAGGCAGGCGGGCGGGCTGGGCGGGCAGGGCAGGGGAGGGCGGCGGGGCGAGGGATTTCGCAACAGGGTGTGGTTGACGAAGGCGAAAGAGTGCCCACGCAGTGTTGGGAAACATCGGGGGTGGCTGGGGGCCGGGGCCGGGGCCGGGGCCGGGGGGGGGGGGTAACGGCATCCGGTGGGATCCCATCCCAAGCGAGCTAGGGAGGAGTCCGAGGAGACCCCTCTAGCTTCCCAAGAGGTACTCCCAGGAAGAAAAGCCCGCGGAGATGGCGCAGCGCGGGAGGGTTTGGCGATCGGCTTTCCGAGGAAGAGGAGGGGGGGGAGAGGAGCTGGAGGGGGGAATTTCTGGTCCTTCTGATGCAATCCCAAACGTGCTGCGAAGGAACTCCGAAGCAGCAGCAGCAGCAACAGCACCTCCCACCTGCCCAGATGGTGCTCCTTTAAATACGGATCTGCGGGGCTGAAAAAAGCTTTTAAAACAGAAAATTCACAGCGCATCGGGAAAGAAGGCTGGAGGGGGAAACGCGGAGGGGGGGGGAGGGAGGGAGGAGGAGGAAGAGGAGGAGGAGGCGGGAGTACGCCGAACGGCAATTAAAGGCGCCGCGCGCGTTTGCCTTTCCCTCCCCTCCTCCCGCCTTGCCTTCCTCGGCGCGCACCCTCCGATTTCCAACGGGCGCCACTGGGGAAAGAAAAGTAAATATTGTGACATTCGCGGATGCTGTGATTGATTGGAGTGGGGGGGGGGGGGAATAGCTGTCAAGCCTCTATTGCCGAGTTCATTTTGCCTGCGTGCGTTTGGCAGAGCCTTGACTCAGTTGCTAAGGTTCCCGCGGAAGACATCATGTCGAGTGGGAGAGCCGCTTTGCGGTGGAGTAGCCGCCAGCGGCGCGCCAGTTGTGGGTCTGGGGAGCTCAGGGGACCTAAGCGGGGGACGGGGAGGGCGAGGCGCCGGAGGGGTGTCGAGCTGCCCCGACGCTTAACGAGCTGCCCCAGTGGTTTCTTCCTGGCTGTTCCCGTCCGGCATGTCCTGTGGGCGAGATGATTCCGCCCCCAGCCCCCGTGGATAACCCGGACTGGCGCTAAAGCTGGCGCAGGTCCTTCCCTGAGCACCCTTCGTGGCGTGGATCGAGACCCTGGCTCCCCAGTCTCGAATCTTCATTATAGCAACAGCAACGGCGGCAACAGCAAACATTTTGCAGATATGGAACTAAGGATACAAGAGAGTGATTTCCTCAAATACATACACACACTCTCTCTCTCTCCTTTATTGTTTAGTTTCTAAACTCGCCGGTGCAAGGAAGACTCCCTCATCGCTCGTTTCAAGCGTATGGAGGAGGCCATAGTAAAGGAAACGTACTTTGTGCATGGGCAGAGGGATCCACCTCATGCTAGAGTCCCCACTCCGAAAGTGGGTTCCGATCATGATAGTAAGCCTGGCCAGCCTGGACCCCTGAGCTCGGAGGAGGGGGCGCAGAGCTTACAGACTCTGCGGAGAGGTTGCAACCCAGGTCTTCCCGTTTCTCTGTCAGAAGGCAACCGAGGAACGAGCAGACCTCGTTTACTGGCCAGGCCACCAATGAGAACCTCAAAGACGCTTTGTGGCGTAGGAAGAAAACATGAATTGCTTTGCTGAAGGATCAGACCACATGACGTGGTGAAGTCCATTCACAGGACCTGATTTTAGTTCCCGATTTCTGAACAAGCTAAGCAAGCAGCAGGTTAGGGTCTGGGATTATGAAGGCCCCGTTTGTTTCTTTGTTGTTGTTTTTTAAATACTAACATTTAGGTTTTACACAATGTACATTTTTGGTACTGTTATGGGCCAGTTAAACCTGACCTGGTCTAGGGGCTCAGTGTGACAGTCTCTCCCTGATGACTTTTGTCATCCATGGCTCTTTTCCCACAGTTTAGTAGATCTACATTTAGGAGGCATGTTCCCATCTCATAGTACAGCCATGAACTGGTTGGGAGCCAGGTCATCATCCACCCTTAGCCCTGCCCTCTCCCCCAAAAGGGAATTGAATATGACTATCGTATGTGTCCACTGGATTCTGGATGGTGTTCTATCTGCACAGTGGCATTAAAACTTGCCATAGTATGATTTTACTTTATTTGCATTGTATTACATTAAAAAGCATCATCCAGTTCTGGTAGGGATAAGCCTGCTACAAGACTAGGACCTCAGAAGTACTTTTCCCCACTCAGTTGTGGAATCCTGGGCCAGTCTCTCTTGCATCTCTGTCACAAGCGTCATCAAGCTCACAGGACTGTTGAGTGAATAAAGGGAACAGGAGGAGAGGCATCTACACTGTCTCCAGCTCATTGGAGGAAAGGCAGAATATAAATGTTACTCATTGGAAAATAAAATAGAATGAAGAAGTGAATTTGAAGCAGGAGCGGGTAACGAGTTATCTGCTCCATGTTGATGGCTTGTAACTCCCACCCTTTACTATGCTGGAGGCGGCTGATGGGAGTTGCAGTCCAACACTGCTGGATAGCTCAGTGGTTTAGGCATCTGGCTGCAGAGCCAGAGGTTGGGAGTTTAATTCTCCACTGTGCCTCCTTGACAGGGGCTGGACTTGACAGGGTCCCTTCAAGCTCTGCAGTTCTAAGATGATGATGATGGTGATTAAACACATTCCAGACACACATTTAAGGCATAATTTCCCTTTGAGAAGGCTTTGTAACAGCAGTCATCGTTGCCCCCAAGAAGCAGGCGTGCAAAAGCTATACTTGCCCTGTTACCACAGTGTGCCTTTGTTCCACCCAGCCAAAGTTTTCTTTGTGTGAACCACTTTTGATCCACCAGTGGGCACATCAGCCGTGACAGTCAGTCAGACCTTCCATACCCTATTCAGGAGGGGTGGGGTGGGGTTAATTTATGGCTCATGCGCCTTCCTTCTGAGCTGTGGTATGTTCTATGCTGAAGTGCAGGAGCCCATCACACCAATGTGTACAGATCACAGCTTGGGAGTATTTCTTTTTTCACACTACAGCTCTCGTAATTCCCTGGCTCACAGGGGGACATTGGGAGTTGTAGTCCCTAAAGGTAACTTTTTCAGGCTCTGGGCACCCTGAGAATGGTACAAAATGGGCAACATAGTGAGAGCAGTATGACAGCAATGATGTTTCTCATTCCCTAGGAATAAACCATTGAGCTCAGCAGCTCTTCCTGACTTCAGTCTGCATAGGTTCCACTTGTCAAACATAACAGAAGATCTTCAGCTAGGTGAAATGCAGGCATTTACCTTTTAATTAGGAAGGCAAACAACCTTGTAGTGTTAACACTGATATTGCTACCATGCAATCAGTAGTGCAAAGATGACTTTTGAAGGGGACGTGCTCTTTATAGTAGTGCTTGCAGCACACCTCCACACAGAACTCGCAAAAAGGGGAAGGGGAGACAGCTTTTTTGATCCACCAATCAACCAATCAGTTCTAGCTTATTTTTTTTCCCCATCCTTACCAGAAGCAGGTCTTTTGTCAAGCTGATTTTTCTTCATTATCAATTGAAGACCAATTGCTGCAACCCTTGCCATTGGAACTCACAACAATACAATACATTATGACTGAGAAAATCCATTTTTCTCCCACCCACTGTGGTAATTACTGCTAAACTCAACAACAGGCGAGGTTGAAGGGAGATGGCAGATGATGCCCTGCTGACCAAAATGTTCTGACACTTGGACCCTGCGAGCTCTGCATCCACTACACAACGACTGAGAAGAAAAGAAGTATCCAAACTCTTCTTGATTCCTGCCCCCATTTCTGACATTGCCTGTGCTAATCGGTCACAAAGCTTACTCGAATTTGAAAAGCCTTGTTATCAACACATTCTGTGGCCAAAGGAAAGAGCAGCCCTCAGTTTTCTTGGAATCCTAAGCAGCTCCTGCTCTGAAAAAGGTCCTGGAGGTGCACTCTCCTGTGCTCCCCCTCCACTGCCTATAAGCAGCTCAAAGGCATTTGGTGGGACACTGTTTGAAACAGAGTTTGGAGTTTCACAGGGACAAGTTACTGAATATGAGGCCACCATGTGATTTGAGTCCTTAACCTCCAAATCTTTCCCCCTTTCAAAAATGATTGATCTGTTCAACATTGCTATCTGTTCAACATTATACTATGCCACCTTCTGCATTGTTCTTATTTGCTCCTCAGTTTCCTGCATTTACAGGCTGGGTGGGGGAAGACATCTGGAGGGCTAAAGATTGTCAAAGACTAGCCACCAGGTACGATGGCTGGAGGATCAGATTCTGGGGAGTTGAGATCCAAAAAGCAAACTTTTCCAAGCCATGGTCTGTAATAGCATGGACTTCACTGAGGCCAGTGATTTCAATTTATGGCACGTAATTATTTTGTTTGCAGCTTGGTGAACTAAGAAAAAAGATTTGGAATCTGAAAATATCAATATAGACAAACCCTTTTGCCTGAGTGATACCAAGGGAGTTTTAGCATCTGTAGGAATGTGTGCTACGCACAAAGAAAGCCTATGATTAAGAGCTTGTTTAGGATAGTAGATGTATTTTCACAAGAATGGCATTCTGCTTGTGAACTGTCTCTGTTTTCTCTGCATTGTGTCCACCCTTTTTCTTCTTCCCAGTTGGGCAAACGCCATTGTCTGTTTTCCTTTATGCAGCTGCTAGAAGGCTGCCTACAGGAAGAAATAAAATATTCCTGTTTACCAAGTCCCTGAAACTGATGGGACTGTTTAACCCCAGCTCATCCCAGTTCATAGCTATTTGCATTTCCCTCTATTCATGGGAATTGTGGTTGGTTTGCTTGTTTTCCCATGGGGATATGAAATTGCAAAAATAATCTCAATGACCTGGACAATGATTGGATCTTTGTGTCACCAAAAGGGCACAGGACAGGTTGATCTTGTGTGCCTTTTCCTTGAACATGAGCTCAGTCAGAGGTCTGTACCCATTTCTAGATCAGAATCTGTGTAATATGATAAATCCTGGTAAGACTGACAGCCCTGGGCTGTTAAGATCAGCTCTGTTGATTTCACTTCAATCCAGATTGGAAATGGAATACTCATGCATGCATTGTGAATTTAGGGAATGCTCAGGTTGGCCATACATTAGGAACACTGATGGTGAAGTGTTCAGTGTTTGGCTTATGATTAAAGTGAAGCCCCAAAGGTGCCATTTTTCCTATCTGATGCACTATTAGGTAGGGCTTTGAAATATTCCCTTTTGGACAACAGCTCCCAGAATCCCCCAGCCAGCAAGGACAATAGCTAAACTGGTTGGAGATTCTTGAAGATTTAGTCTGAAAAGGTTTCTAGGCTTTGCTGTCAGAATATGCTTGCTTTAATACTTCCCTTTGAACAGGGACCAGCTTCCGAATTGTTGTGAGCCATTCCATCTTCTAGAGAAGAGGTGGGCAAAGGGTAGCCCTCCAGATGTTGTTGGGCTGCAACTCGCAACATTCCTTACCATTGGCCTTACAGCCTAGAAACCATTGGAGTTGCAAGACAACCATTTCTGGAACCACTACACCAGTGGTTCTGAAACATTCCACAAACATGGAGCTTTATGGAGGGGAACCAAGTTATTTCATAGTGGTGTTATAGTGACCCACCACAGCTGGAGCAAGCTGATCTTCAGAAAATCCATATGCTGCTTGTTGAGGAACCTACTCAAAGCTTCCCCAAGTCTTGCAGTATTCGCTGGAAGACAACTTTCAAACCCATACTCTGACTTGCAAGGCCACATCCTATCACCTGTTTTAGCAACACATTTCCCAGAAGGATGATTTTGCTTTTTTAAAGAGGCATATCTCTTATTGACTTCAGAGTATTTGAGGAAACAGCCTTAGGCCTGCCTTTTAACAAATCCTAAGTGGAGAAAGATTGAAAGCATCCCTAGCTGATTATAGATATCTATGCCTTACAGTAAGATGCTGCAATGAGCAAATACATTTTGAAGCTGAGATATTTTCAACTGCAGTTTCACCAACACAGTGTCAAAAAAAACAACAACCCACAATAGACAGAGCCACACAATGTTGATGGTGGAAACTCTGGTGCAATCACTTCAATTTGGGTCTCAGTGATGGTTGTGCAGGGAACTCTTCTCACAATGTGCATGTAACACGCTGTGTGCTAGCTATGTACCACATGGGAAGACTATAATGTCCTGCCAAGTAATGAGAATATTTACTGTGTTCCAAGACTCAAAGACTGTCCTGTTCCACCAGGCTTTAAATGTTTAATGTTTTGCTGCTCTTAATTTTCATTGTTACTCATAAATTTTATTGTACAGCTTTGTTCCTCCTCTTTATGTGAAGTTTTAATGTTTTATTTCACATCAGCCTGTTAGGCAGAGGGTGTAGTTTTTTCAAATCCAATCTATCAATCAATTGATCACTCTTTATGTAGTAGGAAAGAGGTAGAAATCCTCCTCTTCAGCTTCTAGAATTTACAACTGATGATCAAGTACTGATAAAATAATCACTAAATAAATGCTGATTGGTATTGACCCACACAGTATAATTCAAAGACTGTCCACATTGTGCAATGATTAGTGCCAATATTGCTATGCCTTTGTACAAAGCTAAGGGTTGACCACCCTTGGAATATAGTGTATGCTTCTGGTCACTGTGGCTGAAAATGGCTGGCTGGATAGTTCAGTGGTCTAGGTGTCTGGCTCCAGAGCCAGAGGTTCAGAGTTTGATTCCCCACTGGGCCTCCTGGGAGGAGAGCCAGCCTGCAGGGCCTTGGGCAAGATGCACAGTCCCAGGATGCCCCCAGAAGAAGGGAATGGTAAACTATTTCCAAGTATTCTCTACCTGGAAAACCCTAGAAAAGGGTCGCCATAAGTCAGAATTCGTAAGGTAGAGCAAGACATCTTTGGAGGAAGTCCATTTTTGGGACTCTTTAAAAGGGGAGCACGTAAAGAGGGGAGGATGAAAATATGTAAAACTATGAATGGTTCAGAGAAAGAGAGTAAGAAGATTCCCCCACTCTTTTAATACTAAAACCTGAGCTTATATATTGTACCTGAATGCCATAGAATGTAGTTCTTTGCACAGAGCATAGTTAAACTATGAAAAGAGGGACCACAAGATGTTGTGATGTCCACTGACTTGAGACAAAGTGTTGGAGGCTAAGTCTGTGGACTACAAATCATTAAGGTCATAGATCAGTGGCTAAAATCCTGATGTAAGGCTGATGACATCATTGGCTGCTGTGATTTTTCAGAAATAAAACATTTCTGATGCCCCTGCCCACAAAGGCTACCATGGAATCCTTTGCTGTGGATTTCCTGCCTTGGTTAGAGATGGGAACGCATGGGGGGGGGGGGGGAGAGGAACAGAAAAATTGGGAAGAAAAGTTTTTTTTCACTATTTTTTCCCAAAGCCGTTTTTTTGTTTTTTTTCCTGGAAAATTGGAAAAAAATATGGAGTGTGGAATGTGCTCTTTTACAATGATAAATAATATGTCTGTGTCATGGTATTAAAACTATATTACACAAAGACCCTAATGAAAGACTTCTGAGATGTTTTGTTCTCTCTAGAGATGTAAAATTTCCAAAAATTTCAATTTTTTTCTGGGGAAAATAAACAGGGAAACAACTGTTTTTTCTGGGGGGGGAAATGAAATTTTCAGATATTTTGCATCTCTAGTCTTGGTAGGGGGCTGGACTAGACTATTATTGGGATCCTTTCTAGGCAGACAGTTCTATGATACTATAATAAGAAAATGACAAAAAGCTTGACAAATTCCTATCATAATGTCTCTTAAAATGTTCCTCAAAAGTAACATTACAAAAAAACTGGAAAATATTCTTCATTACTCCAGTGAAACAACTTTGTTCCCACTAACTAACTGCATTCGTTTTTGAACTGTAATTTTATTAAGCCCTTCTTACAAAAACATTTAACTTGTTACACATGTAACAAGTAAGTTACAATAAGTTAAAATGTATTACTTTCAAGCTTTGTCTAGTCATACAGCTGTGCTTTCTGTACCTTTATAGCATTTTCCTGGAATTGTATATCTAGATTCTTGATTGTATACCAAACCAACATTTACTTTAACATAGAGACCCCTTTTGTCTCCTTCATGAAATAATATAGAGGATAGCATCCAACAGGAGCACTCCCCCCACCCCATGCTCAGTAAATGTACTCAAATGGATACAGGTACATATACTTGTCAACCAGCCCTTAAACAACAGTAGCTGATCACAAGGACTAAAGAAGCCAGATCTGGTTCTGAAGGACTGTCTCATTCATAGCAAAGTGGCCTGGTAGAATTTTTGATTCCTTTTCTTAATGGAACAACTCAATTCTATCATGTACCACAAAAATCTGTTGTCTCTGCCCTCAATTTCAAAAGCAGTTTGCTATAGTATATAAAGGACCTGGTGCTTAAGGACAGTTGTTCTTGGCCGTCGGTTCCTGGAGGTTGTCACACTGTAATTTCTGGAATGTTGGCCGTTGTCCACTCCGGCTGAGTCTTTGGGAAGGAAGTCTAACAACCTCAGAGGTCATAAGGTTAGGAATGGCTTCTTAAGGTAACCCGTCTAAAGCCACTTTGTGTTCACTGTACTGCTTGCACAGTCCTTTTAGATCTTGGCCACAGAATAGTTAAAGGACAAGAAAGTTCTGTTTGTGGTATATTTGTGATTACCTGTTCATATATGTTAGTCACCACTTCATCCAGCAGTTATCAGATCATGAAACTATATGCCATGAACAAAATGGCTGTGCTCTTTTAGCACAGTACTCTGCTAACCAATTAAAATTAAATTCTGAGTTGTGATTTCATGGGTTGTGATTTAAGACTGTGAGCAAAACCCACATTATAGTTGTAACTAGAGTACGCACACTTAATGACACTTTGGTAAGTCAGCTCTTAAGTATGTTCCATTGATTCAATATGTCTACTCCATTTAGGAGTTAAAATTTGATTTAGCAATGTGATTTACTTCCCACTGCGATCATAATCTTGATATATAGAGGAATCACCAGTGCTACTTTGAGATTTAAAGTCCAAGGAAATCCATCCTTTTTATCCACAAGAAATACAGCTGTGATTATTTTTGTTGCTGTTGTTCTTGCTCTGTGCCAATCAGAACCACAATACCCCAAATACTGAGCTGTTTCTTTTGGCTCTTCCATATTCTTTATAGCAGGTTCAGTACCAAAGTTGGGTGTGTGAGAGTGTGTAGTATGTCACACACACACACACACACAGACACACACACACACACACACACAAGTCTGTCCTCCACCCACAAGCAAGCAAGAAACCTACTTTGGCTGTTCTGACTTAGCTGAAAATATCTCAGAGAAGCAACAAGCATGATCACCCTCAGTTCTCCAGCAGATTTTGGAGTCAGAAAAACATAACAGGGAGCCTGAAGTTAGCATAACAACTGCCCACCCATTTTCATTATTCCACCAATGTGTGATGCATGCTCGTGAGCTGTCATCCTTGGCAGCATTAACATTTCCATCTGCTTACATCTTGTTTCTATTCTTATGCGGCAAACCTTCAGCCACTTACTCTGAAGTAGTCCCGTTGACGTCATATGGCTGCAATCCAAAGCCCGTTTCTTCCAGGGCCGCTGTCAGTGGGATTGTTTTGGAGGAGATACATGGTGGATTGCAGGGCATGATTTGAAGGGCATAGCTGGCAGCTTGGGTCGGGATGAGGTAGCTAAAAATGGCCTGCAGGCACATGATATAGTTAGACTGTTAAAAGAGTCAGTTCTGAGCCTAGATGGGAGACTCGATGCACGTAATGGCTTTTTCATGTGTTTCAGAGCAGCAGATTTGGAATTGCTGCTGACTATTGAAACCAAACCCAGTTTTCTGGGACAATATACCTGTTCGTAAACACCCATTCCTCACATTCACATCTCACCTTTCCAGGTGTGTACTTTAAAAATCCTATGTATGTAGCAAAGAACAAGCATGTGCAGTGATGGAGGCCTGGCACACACACCCCTGGGTACATACTCATTGGGCTACTTGGAAAAGTTTTCTTCTCTCCTTCTGCCTCGCCCAAATCTTTGTGTGTGTGTTTTGCAACATCCTATTACTGAGTCCAGGAGAAGGAGGAAGGGCAAGATAGAAGTGCAGGAGAGTGTCGCAGGAAAGCCCAGACAGTTGCTTCTGCCCCTTCACTTCACAAACTGTATTATAAGAAGTTGGGGCTGGGGCTGGGGCTGATCTCTAGATGGCAGCTTCTCCCTCTTCTCCCCATGGGTTCCTGCCTCCCCAACCCAGGTAGTTGCAGCTAAGTCATATTTCGAAGTGCATGAACATGTGACCAAGGGCACACAGGAAGGAAGGGGGCATGCACAAGGAAAGTGTGTGAGAGGAAGAGCCTCCTGGAGTGATCCAGCACTTCCAAATTTGAAACTACACTAGGGGTCATGTGCATTGACTCTGTGTGTAGACATATGTATGACACAAGTGATGGGAGCTGTCCAGATCTCACAGGAACACAAAACTGACAACAAGAACATCCGTTCTCCCATCTTTTGCTCAGGATACCTTTCCAACCCAGGAACATCCTTTTGTGAAGAAGCAGAGGAGAGTTCAGTGCCAAAACAAATTCTTTAGACAATTTTGGCAGCGCAGCATGACATGTAAAAGAAGCAGTGCCAAATTTCTGAAAGAAATAAGCAGTAAGCTTGCCAAGGATAGGTCTGAGGGAAGATCTCAAATGTTTGGGACTTCAGAGACTGCCAAGAAGTCACTGGTTGTGCCCATGCAATAAAAAGGGGCACTTAACTCAAAATATATATTCCTCCTCCCCACACAATGGAATCATACTACATCTGTAGTATTTTGGTCATCTCCTTATGAAATGTCTGGAGTCTAGCCTTGCAGTGTTCATCAAACAGTGCTTACCAGGGCTATGACTCCTTGGAACCTGCAGCCAGTAGCCACTTTTGTGAGCTGTCATGGGGGTCTGTTTTCCATTTACACACTAGGTAAGTACTTCCTCAAAATTGCACCCACATTGCAATTCTTTATGCAGGTGAAACAGCTACTGCAGTCATCAGAGCAGTCTGCCATCGGATGTCTGTGGATGCATAGTTATCATTTGAAAGGGTTGACAAGTGAGAAGAACTGGTGCTGGATGTTGGTCCCATGGACTGCTTCCAGATGCCTCCTGTGACCTCTCTCTTGAACCATCCCTACAGCTGTTTGTTTACATGGCTGCTCTGGATCCCCCCCCCCCCTTACATTTCTTCCAAACACAGGCAGCCTGGACCCTATCATTTTATAAACTATTGGTCTCTGGCTGCTCTAGCTCTGAATTTCTCATCAGGAACACAGAGCAACTTGATCTTGCTTCAGGGTAGTCAATAATGACATTCCAGTGGAGAAGCAGTGCTTCTCCCAGTTTGGAGGACAATTCACCTGACCCTTATGACATGGTAAAATGTAAACATGCTTTGCTTTTTCTGCCTCTGGGGATGCGCTAAGCTCCATGGTCACAAGCCCACTTCACCATACTTTCAGATTCCAGTTTCTCCCTCCACTATTCTAGCCAGCTCTACCTTTGACTGGGACAATTACTTCAGGCAGCAGATGCAGTGGGACAACCCTCCTGGGTACACACTCATCCAGCTGTGCTGGCTAAGCAGCCCAGTCACTCTCCTATCTTCTAAGACAGAGGTGTGTGAACCAAAGTACCAGTCCTTTACCCCCTAAGCCCCTTGAGTGTGTATGTGTGTGTGTGTGTGTATAAGAGAGAGGAATACTATCTCACCATTAAAGCTGAACTAAGATTGAGACCAGGTCATTTCTGCCTGGGAAATGGAGGAGGCAACATTTTGTATTCTGCCCAAGTCATGACAACTGTAAAACCCTGTAGAGATTGCATGTAGTAACAGGAAATATTGAAATCTGGCTGCAGAGAGCAAATGATACCCAAATCATTAGCCTTGGGATCGCCTTATTCTAATTTAGCTTGCTTGTTTTTAATATGACATGTCCTATCTTAATTTTCAGCAGCTTTAGGGAATTTGGGGTGGGTGAGAGTGAAAGTTCAGCCCAATTAGGTTTGATTTATTTTAATGAGAAAGATTAAGCATTTGTTAAAATTACTTTCACTGAAGTCACGGAGGCTTGAGCATTCTTATTCTTGACCAGATCATGCTCAAATAAAACATCCTGGAGAAGAAAAATCTCTCCACCCAAAAAAGAAGATATAAAACTGTACAAAAATGCAAATGAGGAACATCCTAAGAAAATAACAACTGGCATTCCATTTGATATGTCATGTATCAAACTCTGAAACACTGGAGGTGTTCCGTCCTCCCATGCAGGTTCCCAAAGTACGCTTGGTACTTCTTCTCCTCCAGACAAGGGTAGTTCAAAAAGTGGCTCTCTTTCTGCACTGCATTGAGGGCACAATTACTCCAGCTGAGCGCTTAACCTATATCCTATGGCGTCCAATTTATCCTGACATTCAAGCAGAATGATTAAGTAAGCTGGTCGTTAAGCCTCAACTTTTTCACTAGGTTGCCATTTTAGATCTTTCCCTGACCACATTCCTTACAGAAAAGCTCTCTTTCTCTCTTTCTCTGTGTATGTGTGTGTGTGTTGGAACAGGTGATTATAAAGTACCAAAATATGTAATTTATGGTCAAATTCAGAAGTCTCAAGCATCAGTAGAAAGAGTGGCTGTTCATTTCTCAGTCATCAGTCCACAAAGTTGGTGTGTCCCATAGCTGTAGCTCTATAGCTCTCTCTGTGTGTATGCCTCCTTGCAGCTGGGAGGAAAGAACTGCATGCAATGATAATTAGACATTTTCCTTGCCTTTTCAATCAGAAGCTATTTACACCTTGAAAGTCATGAATAATGCATGATATACAGGCATGATAACAGATAATTAGATGGACCAGCTATGAGGAATGTGAAAGGGGGTTGATAACCCAAGGATTGCATAAGGTGTGTGGGCATTTTGACATCTAAGAAGCGCTATAGATCTGGCGTTAACTACCTCAGCCTCATGAAGACAATTAAGAAGAAATGTGGGTGTCAAAAAAAGAGGCAGCAACCTAACAAACTATTCCCATAGATTGGCTAGCTCATTGCAGCAGTTGAAAACACCATTGGCAGACGCCCACGTTGGACATGATTGCCCTTTGATGCGGCTGTTATTGACTTTATAAAGATGCCAGAGTTAAAATGATGTCTTAAGCTCACTGAATGACAAGTTCCTGTCTAGTATTCTGTCACTGCAATAAATGTCAACCTATCTGCTGAAGTTCAAATATTTTGTTGTATCTATGAAGAGTCAAATAGCAAATTACTCATATACTCATTTTAATCTGACGATGTACTGTCTTTCAAGTAGCCTCTCAGCAGTATTAGAAAATGTACTCAGACAGACTTTCTGATCTCATTCAATGTCTCCTTCTTTCTGTCTACTATTATTATATACCTTTCTGGTGGTTGTTGCTGGTATGTGTCACCAAGTAGCACCAAGGTATGGTGACCTTATGAATTAATGGGTTCCAAGAGATCCTGTCACTAACAGCCTTGCTCAGGGCTTACAAACTCAAGGTTCTGATTTTCTTTATGGAATCAAACTATCTCGTGATCAGTTTTCCTCTTTTCCTACTGCCTTCTACTTTTCCCAGCATATTGTCTTTTCCAGTGAATCTTGTCTTCTCAGATGTCTAATGTACAATATCCTCGCTTTAATCTTTCTAGCTTCAGGCTTGATTTGATCTGTTTGTCTTTCTGGTTGTCCATGGTATCCATAAAGTTCTCCTATAACAGCTCATCTTGAACAAATTCATTTTGACTATGTTACCCTGTTTTCCCGAAAATAAGACCTAACCTGAAAATAAGCCCTAGTATGATTTTTCAGGATGCTCGTAATATAAGCCCTACCCCAAAAATAAGCCCTAGTTAAGTGAAACCCTGCTCTCCACCATTGTGCAGCAACCAGAAGATGACATGACTGTATTTGAATAAATGTAGATGGTTGTAAATAAAATAAAACATCCCCTGAAAATAAGCCCTAATGCTTTTTTTCGAGCAAAAATTAATATAAGACCCTGTCTTATTTTCGTGGAAACACGGTAGCTTTCTTCATTATCCAGCTTTTACATCCACATAGTCAACTGTAATTCAACTTTTGCACTTTCTTTTTTCACCTTCCCTGGCATTAGTTTCACGTCACTGCTATTTTTTGATAGTAATATGGTACCAGCCGGCTGGATAGCTCAATAAGATGGGTACCTGGCTGTGGAGCCAGAGGTTGGGAGTATAGTTCAGTGAGTTAGTTATCTGGCCGTGGAGCCAGAGGCTGTGAGTTCAGTTCCCCACTATGCATCCAAGAAGAGCCAACCTGTGTGGCCTTGGGCAAGCTGCACAGTCCCAGGGTGCCCTCAGAAGAAGGAAATGGTAAACCACTTCTGAGTATTCTCTACCTAGAAAACCCTGAAAAGCGACACAATTGACTTGATAGCACACAATTTATTTATTATTAATATGGTATCACCTGCATATTTTAAATTGTTGATGTTCCTTTTACCAGTTTTCACTCCTCCTTCATGTTCATTTAATTGAGTTTTTATTGTATGAACAATACAGATTGAACAGATAGGGAGATAAAATACATCTATGTTTGACACTTGTACTAATAAGAAGCCAATCTGTTTTTCATATTCCACCCTAACAGCAGCTTATTGTCCATGACTTACAAATGTTATGGCACACCCATTTGCTGTAGCTAGGGTGAGTAAACCAGGACTTTGGCACCTCAGGGTGCCAAATTTAAAGGGTGCATGTCTTCTTCTACTTAGTGTGGCAGTTTGATTTACCACCATAGGAAAAGATCCGAGTAGATCAGGCCACTAAAGTAAACTTCAGCTAGGCTACTGGGGGAGAGCAAAGGAAAGGCAGCTGGTACACCAGGTCTGCTGAAGTAGTGGAAGGCAGGGCTCTAGGATGGACAATACAGAAAGTCAGCTTATACATGGTATGCTAAACAACACCTTCTGATTTGTTTCTGTGGCTCTGACAAGGCTGCTGATCCCCCACAGAGAAGGAGAGATGATGGCAAGGTATCCAGTATTGTTCTTGCTTCTTGTATTGTTTTCACATCTTGAATTGCAAAGTTGATTTGGAGGCACATTTATACTCCTTGCCCTGTGTGCCAAAACTGATACTTTTGGTTCAAGAACAATCAATAGCTATTCATGATTCCCACTATCAAAAGTTTCACTATAATCTACAAAGCATAGATAATTTTCCTCTGAAATTCTTTTCTATAGCCCAGCAGCCAATGTATATTTGCAATAGGATCTCTAGTACTTCTTCCTTTTCTGAAACTACTTTGTATATCTGACATTTCTCACTACGGTAAAAATCTTTGTTGTAAAATCTTGATCATCACTTTGTTTGCATGGGAACTTAATGCTATGGGTTTACAATTATGACAATCTGACTACGCCTCCACCTTCTTACCCATGCTGTGGAAGGGGGAGGAGGCATAAAGACAGAAAAGGTATCCCCCATCATGTCCAGATAGGGATTGGAAATAGCAAGTAGTGGAGTTTACGGGAGGGATGGAGCCTCCAGAGGACCTCCATAGGCCCATTAGGCTTACAAATTGGTGACTGCCTTCCCCTGCCCCATCTCATTAAGACATATGGCAGGTGACATGGATGCTCTGATATACTGTGAATGTGGTGTAGTTTGTATCATTTCTTCTGAGACTTGTGCTCGAATAAGAACTATGAGTCCATATACCCTTGGTAAACAGGATCAGTTACTGCTCCCATTATTTAGCTATTGCAAGGAACATACTTTGTCATTAATACTACTCTTCATTTCTTCCTCATTCACAGCTATTGATTTCAAAGTCTTCAACCTTTCCTGTTTACATAAACAGTTCTCTTCAGTTTTCTGATACACCTGAAATCCCTGCACAAAAGCAAAACATAACCTTTCAGGTCATCTGCTGATCTTTGTGTTGAATTCTTGCCCTGGATGTTTTCCAGGTCACTCATTGCTCTTCTTGGCTATAGATTGTATCTCCCTCACAGGTAATCTCTTTCATAGTTTATGGTGGCATCTGTTACCAGTCTACCTTTGCTTGACACAAAAGAAGCATCTTGAGTTGAATAATTTTGTCCACAGCTTCTTTATACAAAGATTTTTAGCAGCTTTAAAATACAATGAGGCTTGAGAAGGAAATATTATGGCTTTCTACCTAGCTCCAATAGCCAGATCAAGATGTATGACAGTGACCTGTGCATCTGTCACATGTTATGTATATTTTCAGGTCCTCTCATTTCTAGGAAGTTGGTTACCTATAAAACTGTGGGGTCAGAATGGACCAGAAAGTCTATTCAGTGCAAACCAGTGACAACACTATCTGCAGATCAAAGCCACATGTGGCCATAATGTTTCACAAGGAGGGAAGAAGCGCAGCTTGCATGAGACATGAATAGAGGGATCACTTCAGATAACTCAAGCAGGTTGAACAAACCATGCAACATGAGAGAAGGCAAAGACAAGTGCTATAATCATGATCTGGGGATTAGAGTGATGTGGGAGAGAATCAGACAGATTTCACTAGCCCAAGAGAATTTTACCACATGAAATACAGCACGCTACAGAACAGCACTTATTTATTTAGCACCGATACCCCAGTTTTCTCTTTCAAAAGGAAACCAAAGTGACTACTATTGAAACAGCAATCAGTGTAACAACTATGCCAAAAGGAGACCTAAGTACATATGAGCAATGTCTTTAATAATCTTTGGCTGCGTGTGGCACTCTCTTGCCCATCATAAGACAAAAAAGTGCTTAACTGTCCTTGCCACTTCAGTTCTTCTCTATAAGAACAGCAAGCAAAATTTTAAAGACACCAATCACTGGCAAATTCTGCCTATGCAGTGCCCCTTTGAAATACAAGAATAAGCCTCACTCTTGTTCATTTCGGTGAACATCTTTGTGTGGAAAGAATCCATGGCAGTCTCTGAGAATGGCATCATGTCATTGCTGTGATGATAAATTATTCTTTGTGAAAGTTTTTCATCTTCATGTTGCATCCTCCTCTCACAGGTAGAGCTGTATATATGTTTTCCCATTTCTCTTTGACAGCTTAATACACTCCTTCCATGACATTAGGATAGGAATTAAACATCAGTAAGGACTGATCAGCAGTGGAGCCAGGGGTTGCAGGGGTGACATACTGGGAGATCTTGTTTAGAAATCATCTGACATACCCCTGTCAGGCTTTCCTCTTTGCTCAGGGTCTAGAGTTGAGACTCCCATAGTAGCTGCGGGGTCCTTGCTTTAATTCAAAGTATTTTGCTGTGGCCTGGTCTTGAGCAGGAAATGAAAATTTATAAAACAAAGACACAACAGACGTATATAAAGCTATGCATTGTGTGACAAAAATGGATAAGAGGAGGGTTTCCTCCCTCTCTCATAACCCTAGAACCTGCAGTCATCCACTGAAGCTGAGTAGTGGGAAATCTGGGAGATAGGAAAAGGAAATACTTCTTTACATAGTTCAAAATTAAGCTGTGGGATTGACTATCATAAGATGTGGTGGGTCGCTTTGAATGGGGACTAGATGAATTTATGGAGATTGCAGCCATCAGTAATTCCTAGGGAAGATGGCTATGTACCATCTCCAGGAGCAGAAACAGATGAACCACTGACCAACCTGACACAATGAATTTAGTTGCATTAATGTCCTACTAATAGACTTCCCACAAGCAACAGATTGGCCACTTGGTCAACAGCCTTTGGTCTGATCCACACTGGCTCTGTGCATGTTCTTCAAGACATATTCCTGGTGGACAGGGAACCTGCTAGGTCAGCGACCTATATTTTTGGACTTTCCTTACACCTGTGCTTCTAGAACAGCTATCAAGAGCACCTGCACTTCCGATTTTCACCTCTGCATATTAACAACCTAAAATGAAGCATAGGATTTTTGTTGGGGCGACTGTGGAGGAAGAGGTCTTTGCTATTTCTCTTGGGGTTCAGAGTTGGTATTTGTATCAAGTCAGCTGCTGACAGAAAGAAATCAACAAGCCAGTGTGACATACAGTAAACATGGCAAGGTCAAGGATTCATGCTAACATGCCTCAGAAGAAAGCTTTTGCAAGCATCTGTTTCCCAGGACACTGTTGCTGGGTGATAAACTCAAAGAATTTAAGCATCACATCCTAGTTTTTGTCTTCCTCTGTGAATAGCAGCCTCAGGAAGGCCATGGGGGTTGTCATGCTGCCTCCTACTAATCAGTATCTAAACTAGACACAGAAACTCCATCAGTTGTCATTCTCCTTTTCTAGAGACAGAGATGGTGAAAGTGACTCCCTCCCCACTTCTTTTATGGAACAACAATTCCCCAAACAACTCAGCCAGCACAGCTATTAGCCATGTTGGTTGGAGCTTATGGGGGCTGTGTTCCAAGACCTGAATCCAGATGTTAGTTCCCAACTAGGGCAGACCCATTGAATTAATGGGATTTCCATAAGCTGTGATTCACTATTCAGTATCTCATTAAATGGGTCTCCTCTTGTTAGGACTAACAATTGAATTTAGCCCACTGTCCCCATCTCTTGAGTAACTTTGATGTCTCTGTTCAACCAACTCTGAGAGTTGTGAGTGTTTGCCTTGTCTTCAGCAAGAAGAAAGTTTTATTAGAAAACTACAAAATTGGGAGTGAGACAGGATATAAGATATTTGGGAGGGTACTCATGCCATTGGCTGCACAATGAAGAGTGATTTTTCTGTTTGTGTATTATTATTATCAGCATTAACTACATTTCCAACCTAACTTTCCTCCAAGTAGCTCCAGGCTTTGTATAAAAATTTCCCCCATTTTTTATCCTCATAACAACTCTGTGAAGTAGGTTAAGAGAAAATGACCAGCCAATGGTCACACAGTAGGGACTTGACCCTGGGTCTCCTAAGTCCCAATCAACACTTTTATCTTTGTGTCATACTAGCTGTCAAGGTAGGCTCACCATGTTATTTAAAACACAGGTTTTCTGAACTTCCAAACTGCAGAGTCTCTACAGGTAGACAACTCACCTATAAAGATACTTCTTTGGTTCCAATTCATGCCAACAGGCTTTTTCCCACTGTATGTCATAAGAAGAAACTTCCAAAATACAATCTTAAATTCAATGCACCTGGCTCCTTTCCCCAACTATGCAATGCAAATTCTTTTCATATTAAGCCACAAACTGTACACAAATTACAAGAGCACCCATCCCATGGAAATAAGAACAGGCACATTGAGAGGCTTATGGTGCAGCAGGGCTTGTGATGTTCATGAAACTATAAGCCTCATGCATGCTCACATGTGGTCACTAATTAACTATCATTTGATCTCAAGGAAGACTGTAGCAGATGACACTGGACATAATAATGGGCTCCTTACTACACAGAATTAATATAGTTGAGATCAGAGCTGTCCCAAGACATTTTGCCACCTGAGGCAAAAAATAAGGAGTGATGCTTTCCATTCTCTATGCAGGAGTCAACTGGATGGCTGCTGAATCTTTCTTTAATGCTGCCCATGGAGCAGTGTTGTCCTCAGCTGCATCTAAATGCAAGATATTAGTTTATGAGACATGAGACACACTAAGTGGCACACAATTGCTGCCAACACCCTGTTACTACTTGAGAAGACCATCTCATTCTGCTAAATGGTAGGGCCATACTCTGTCCTTCCATACAGAGCTTTGAAAATGGACTCTTTTGAATGGCTGCTCCCAAAATCCATGAGCCGCCATGCCAAGAGATTCTTACATGTTTAGTGCCAGGAAAGAGAGACAAGTGCTGTAAGCTTTTCTTCTTCGAATGCCAAAATAACTTGGGTGGCCTCGGCTATTGACTACCTTGAGTTGGCGGAGTGATGGGGTGATATCATTTGGTGCATTGCTTCAAGCAGTAAAATATCCTGGGTTGGCCCTGGTGATTTGGTAAGAGATAATAAGCAGGTTGATAGCAACATACTAATCACCTCAGACAACCCTGTTTTGCCTACAGGTTATCACCTATGAGATATAATGAACATTAGCCAATGTCTGGTTCAACTAATACAGGATCAGCAAGAGAGGAAACAGAAATTCTGCAGCTTTAAAAGGACATGACTTCAACCAGTCTAATCTCTGGTGATTTCTGAGGCTTCTACATCTCAAATCAACTGCAGTTTTATGAGTCAGAGCTTTTTGGCAGTTGTCAATAAATACCAACAGTTACCCATCACCCCAATTAAAAGAGAATACAGCTGTTCAAGGTGAGGTCTTTATCACATTCTCACCATTCAAACCTTGTCTGCTGCTGCTTTTGCTTAGCTTGCTATTTAACGTCAGTCACTGTTAAAGGAGACACTAAACATCCATTTAACCAATTGTTACTACAATGCAAATTAGATATTCCTATAAAAGAGGACAGGCTTCAAACCTCTAGGGCAAACAGAGAAAGAGCTTGAAAATAATTGTATAGCCCCTAATTCCAAATTAGAATTTGCAAATGCAAGCAAGAGAAACCTTTTCAGAACTGAACGCAGTCAGCAGATTTTGCTATTGCAAAATTAGACCTTAAATTTTGAAGGTGTAGTTTCCACTTTTGGAATTTATTGTAAAAGACATTTTAAAGCAATTTAAGTGGTGTTTTGACAAAAAAAAAAAGACCTCAAACTGCACATTGTTCTGTAACTAATGCTAATTGCTCCTCAAATAACAGAAGGTAAAGAAAAACTAAGCTGTCACCTTTCTAACATTATCATGAGTAACTACAGCGTATTGGTTTTCAAATACTTTTATAGGTAACAGGAACAAATTCCTTTTAAAATTTAATATTCCAAGCTCTGTGGCTGTCAGGAGAGAGATTAGAAGCCCTAGATGGAATGTGTGACTTTGAAACACTGCCTTGCGCCAGTAAACTATCCTGATGGCAACCTGTCATGCTGTTTGGCATGTAGTTTCCCTCCATTACATCAACTGTCTCCAGGTTATCACCAAAAAACTTCTGGCAGTAGATGAGGAGATTCTGTAGGTCAGATACTCATACTTGGTACAGTCAGAAATGTCTGTGCTCACCATGATAGTTTTTGTACCCTTCCTCTCCATAAGAAGAGTCCAAAAATGCAGGCAGCTGGATTGGTCCATATCAACAAATGCAGAGCAGCTCCTTTGTAAAGTTAGTGGCTAATTCCCCATTCAAAACCAAACCATTTTCAAATATTTTGCATTACAGCAGAGATAGCTTGCAACAATATAGTGTTCATAGAAAATCCATTTCTCTCCCATGTACTGTGTGCATTGCAGCTAAGCTCAGAATCAACAAGGAAGCCAGTGGGGTGGACAGAGTGCAAGGTGATATCACAAACTTTGTTGCTTAGAACAACCAGGGGCTTCAATCCTGTGAGCCTTGGCTCTACTATGCCAGTGTACTAGACCTACAGAATGCAGTCCTCAGCTTCTATCAAAACTAATGGCTCTTTTTGGTGAAAAAGAAGAAATAACTCTTGACTGGACATCATCTTCTATCTTGAAATGGAATCTAATGCTAGCTTTAGGCCTGCTCTGTACTAGGGGCTTTAACATTTTCAGCAATATTTAGATGTCTTCTACGTCAGATCATTCAGCAAGCATATAAAATGCCAGACTGAACTTTGCCACACCCTTATCATGCATCTCGTTGCCTTTAATGTCAACCAATGCTGTAGTATTGTTAATGTATCATAGATGCCTTCGTCAAATCACTAAAATATCATTCAAAGGTGAGTTTCCAAGGCTCTTCATCAGGCTGAGCATTACAGAGATTTGGGGGTGGGGCATCTTTATATTGAAATGTTACTTTAACTACAGGTTGTGGAGCTCCAATATCTAGCCAGGATGATTTGGGGATTATTCTTTTTTTTTCCCCCTCTCCCACCTAAAGTTCAGCAATGTCTGGTCTGACAGCCTCCAAAGTTCACTTTTCAAAGATATTTTAGCAGTCCAGCAAAGATGATGGGTATTCCCTGCTTTTAGATTTTGCACACAAGCCACATAGCTATGTCTCTTGTTCAGACTTGGGCACCAGAAACAAGAGCTGCAATGAAAGACTTGGTAATTATTTCTCATAGTTTTTCTCATGAGATGTGTTATACATGTACATTCATAAAGGGATGAGCTTTTGAGACTGGAAGCACTCTTCATTAGAGTGGGCATTGCAGATATGTATTCTGGGGAAATTTAAAAGGCTATTGCTCTAAAATTCACTTCCTATTGCATTTCAGTATGAAATGGCCAGATAAAATGATTGACATCAATAGATGTTCTTGCATTGATAGCATAGAGAGTAGATATGGCCATAAGGTTAAATGCAACTGCCAATCTACAGATCTAGGGACCACACAGGAATGCTCACCTTTTGCCTGGATTCCTGTAGGAGGGACCAACCGCTCTGGCATTTGGCCATCTTCTAATGGTTATGAGATGACCAGCTGGTCTGGTTTTTCAATTAATGGTAACTTCATTGTCCTGAGCATTTAATGAAATGAATGACAGCACATAAATGAACCATTTTAATAAGGAAATCTTTGGCCTTCTGTCTATGTAACCCAATATGAGCCTAGTCTTTGACCACAAGCAATATGCACTGGCTGAATACAAGAGTGTGGTTTGATTAGTCTCCAGTAAGATACGTAATTTTTAGCAGTGTATTGACACTTATATTCTAAAGATCAAAATAGTTCCCTAGTTCTTTGGGGCTTCCTTGAGTGTCTTGTTTCTACAATTTATTCCAGCACCTGACTATGCTCAGTAAGTGAAAACCTTAGACTCCCTGCTACCAGACTTAATGTAGATCTGCCTATTTCTCTCCCACCAGAGACCTTACACCTGAATTTAAATAGGATGGTGATGGAAGGGAGCAAAGGGAAGAAAAGCCAAATGTAAACATAATGGTGTAATATGTACTGAAGATGATTAGTTTTCTAAATTAAGTAAAGTGTTATGGGGATAGTCTACCATTATATGGGAAAATGTAGCTTCTTGAGGAAGAATTTGGGGGAAGGAATCCAGACGGTGTCACACAGGGGTTCTGGAAGGGAACTCCAGGCATGAGAGATAACACAGGAGTTACAGATGTAAAAAGCAGGTGTAAATCAAGAAGTATACTGCATAACTCGATGGTTTAGGTATTAGGCTGCAAAGCCAGAGGTTGGGAGTTTGATTCCCTACTATGCCTCCTGTGAGTAGAGCCAGCCTGTGTGGCCTTAGGAAAGCTTGCACAGTCCCAGGGCCAGGGCAGATCTATGAAACTAATGAAGCTTAAGTATCAGGGTCCCTACTTCTGGAGGGGCCCCACAAGCAACTTAGTTCACTTTAAAAAAAATGTGATGATCTGTTGTGGAATAAGTCCCTTGAAGAAGATAATAGTGGTTGCTGAGGGCTCATTGCTGGGCCTCAAAAATGTAGGTCCACAACTGCCCAAGGCACCTCCAGAAGAAGGGAATGGCAAACACCTTCTGAGTACCTGGAAAACCCTGAAAAAGGGTTGCCATAAGTCAGAATTGACTTGACGGCACATGATTATTTGATACAATAACTTTATAGGATCAAGTATAAATTCACAAAATATGCATACTTTCCAGTTTTTAAAAAAAACCTAACTCTTTATCAGGTTAGTTGATAAAAATACAGCAGTACCTCGGTTTACGAAAGCCTTGGTTTACGTAATTTTCGATTTACGAACCGAAATCCATAGAAAATAATGCCCCGGTTTACGTTTTTTTCCTTCCCCCCCCCCCCCACTGTACGAAAGGGTTTCCCCAGGACGCATTGCGCCTGGAGGTTTCTAGCACCGCCCCTGTTCCTAGCGCAATCTGTGTTTCGGTTTACGAAATTTTTGCATTACGTAACGTCCCGGAGGATGCATTAATTTCGTAAACCGAGGTACGCCTGTACAGGTATTACATGATTTAGTCTCTGACCCATCTAGTCCCTACTTTCCTTCTTGGGAGTGTATTTAATTACAGATTGTGACGTTTGCCCCTTCGTGGCCCCTGTTTGTCTTCCAAACACAGAGCACATGAAGGCAAACCAAACACCTTTTCACACGCTGCCACCAGTTGATCACTAAATCAACGTACTTTACTTAGGAAAGATGAAGGTCCATTCAGTTTTCACTTTTTCTTAAAACAGGTTTATTAATTACAGATGTTTCTTTAATCATTCTTAAGTATTTACTTCAGGTTCATCAAGCATCAATCGTCTATTTAAATCTCATCGGTTACTATTCACTCCTCAGACTATACACACCTCAGATCTCCCAACTATCTCTCTCTCTCTGACTGAACTTCTCTCAGGCTCCGCCTTTTAACCTCTCTCAGCTCCGCCTCTCAACAACATTAGCATACAACATGAATAATGCATGACTATTTTGCATAGCAAGGGGTGAACGCCACACAGATCCCCACAGGTTATGACACCTAAACACAACATGTTAATCTTAGTCCTTCTGTGCATATTAATTTAAGCATAAAGGGTACTAGCAGAAAAACTGTGCCTAAAACACCTAGACATATTTTTGAACTTTCATGATTTTGTCCTCCCCACTCCCACCCAGTTCTTTACCAATTACCTTGATGAAGAGTTATTGACAAAATAAGATTGCATATTCTGTGGATTTTACATTTTGTTTCCTTCCTATAAACATTTGTTTAGAGATAGAGATAGACATAGAGTGATAGAAATATAGACTGAAACCGTATAGTAGTAAGTTGCAGCTAAAGTAGGCCCACTGAATCAGTGGAGATTTGATCAGTCAACTCCTCTGTAGCCATGTTAGTCTTTTGCAGCAAAACGGGAGGAGTCTTGTGGCACATTAGAGACTAACATGTTTTATTTGCGTAAACTTTCATGGATCTTAGCCCACTTCTCCAGATGCATCTGAAGAATGCTTTTGCAGAAGGGTGAGATTTTTTTCTTGCCTTGCTGCCTCTCCAGCTTCTATTGCTTTGCTTATCCTCCTCATTTTACCTCTTGAAGCGTGTGGTCAACTTAAGATAATCTCATATTATTTGCCAAGAGAATCAAGAAGTGAGAGGCAGAAATATACTCAGGTTCTGGACACCAGATACCTTGCTCTCTGCTCAGACACTAACTTTTTAATGCCCACCAGAGCTCATGAGAGTAATCCAGTAACACCAGTGAAATTAATTCCCAGTTCCTGTGAGCTGGGAGTGCAAGAGTGCACAGCCTCAAGGTGTACCTCTGCCACCGTTGAAGACGGAGACGGGTTCTCTGACAGCAGAAGAGCCAGCATTTCCACTAAAAACCAACCCCTACTTTGCCCTCCTTCTCAGTCCTTATGAGGTCTGAAAAGTTGTAGGCATTGCTGCTGTATTTAATTATAGACCTTTGTCTTGATCTTCTATTTCTTCAGCATGGTTTAGGACATCAATTTCTAATATCCTCCCTCCCTCCCTCCCTTCCTTCTTATGCTACAATTTTTCAATGCTTTTCTTTTTTCAGTATCCCAGACTGAGGATAGATTGGGGGTATACAGGAAAAGTGTATATAGTGGAAGGAGGTGGACAGGAAATCTAGCTTTCTACTAATATCAAGTATTTCTCTTTCTCCCTCTCTCTCTCTTTTAAACAAATGCAAGTGTGTATATATATTTGAGTTGCCTGAGTGCAGAATTGCAATGTTTTTTGGTAGAGACAGCCTACATTTTAGGGCATGGCAGGCATTACCTACTCAGTGATCTTCTGACCACTGACAAAATACCGCTGTGCCATTCAGTGTACAATGCTCCTGACAGATTGCAGGAAGCCTCCATACCATCTTGAACATGTTGATCTTGTCTGAACCGGGTTGCTAAGCACAGCAGGACCTGGACCTCGGCCAGAGACCACCAGGAATATTAGGGAGCTCCAGAAAGAACTTGCCTAGAAAAGAACCATGCCTGAAACTCCCAGTTTCAGCTAGAGAGCTACTGCCAATCAGTGTTCTCAGCAGTGGGCTAGAGGGACCAATGGTTCAAACCAGCTTCCTGTGTTTCCTAAATTTTACTTCTGATCCAGTGATCCCATGCAGTGCTTACCAAGTAGCCTTTTAAAGAGAACACCTAGACATAAGTGTAAAAATATTTTAATTAAAATAAATAAATAGGTGTGTCATAGACAGTACCCTGAATGTGTTTAGGTGTCAAAAAGGTACTGGACATGATCCAGGAAAAAGTGTGTATGGCAGGAATGGGAGTCTCTAGATCTCATTGAAAGCAATGAAAGAGAGTGTGCTTTTATGACCCATCAGATTAAGTCTGAGTCCTGCAACCTGATCTTACCGATGCTTTCCTATTGTACACTGTAACATAGACCACAGATGGGGAAAATACTTGCTTGGATTAAAACTCTCGGAATATCCTGGCAACTAGCCATGTGGACTGGAGTATTCGGGTCAATGTAAACTGAAAAAAGGCATCTTCCCCCATCTCTGGTCTAGACAGATGTCAGAAAATACAAAAGAAAATTATCTTAAATACGCCCTAAATAAGAAAAATTGCTAACTCACATTAATTACTGAGCTCACACGCTCACCAAGCACCACACCATCACTGGGAAGTTGCTTAATGGAAGGGGCAGTTCCCACTATCCCACCACCATGAACACACCTACCATCTGGTTTCAGAAGCTAAGAAGGATTCGGCCTAGTTAGCACTCGGATGAGAGACCTCTAGGGAACACCAGCAATCCCCAAGTAGACCTAGAGAAGAACCCTGCCTTCAACCATGGAGAGCTACTACCAGTCAAGAGATAACAATACTAGTCTAAATGGACCCAAAATCTGAACTGATATAAGGCAGCTTCCCATATTTTTATGTTGTTAATTGCAAAGTAAGAGAGTGTTCTTTTCGGCATTTCTCCATGGGGTGCAAACTGAGTACTCTGTTTCGTCGCACTCTGGCTTTTAGCCAGTTGTTGGTCAGATGCATCCCATCCTGGCATGGCTCCCAATTTCCTGGTGAAACAAAATGGGTAGCTTAATTTGATAGATACAGACTTGTCACAAAGACAAAGTTAGCATTTGGCTTGTGTGTGAATTAGAACTTAGGACTGATAGCACAAACGTCTTGGAAAGAAGGGTTTCCTCAAAGACAGTGGTTTGGATCCAGACTGAGGTGTCGGCAAATGGATTGACTGAGGGGATTTGCCTGCCCTCTCCTCTTCCTGGCAGCTTCTCTGGCCCTCTGAAAATGCTACATAAATGGTTGGAAAACCCAGCTAAATGGGGTCAGTTGTCTTATAGGGACCATAAAAAATGGGTGGATGCCCTTTCTGTTAGTGGGTGGAAGATTCCAGATCCAACCTAGCTTTAAAAGGCAGTTTCAAGGGAGTCCAAAATCAGAAAGTGTTCTTCTGCCAAAAGTATCCATCCTACCTTTTCTGCTCCACAAAAAACAAACAAAAACAGGCACTGTAACACTTGAAAGATATCCTGTGCCACATTTGCAAGCTCTATTTTGTGTTAAATAATACCTATGTCTGATTTTCACATTGCTTTGAGCTAGCTAATTTCAATCAACTTCTTGCTTCTTTTCTGGGGAAGGGAGGTAACTAGGAAACACACACACACACACACACACACAATTAAACATGAAATGCTGCTAGTAATATCTTGCGTCGTGACCTTAGCCAGTTAAAAATATTAATAAAAATATATTCTTGTCAAAACCCTGAATTTATTGACATCACTCTTATTCATATAATCCAGGATGAACGTAGGTTTCCTGACAAGATGAAATGGGAATCTAGCTTTCTCTCTCATTTTTTTCCCCTTGACCTTTTCTTCTCAGAAAATGAGGCTGGGATCAAGTCACATTAACCAAACAGATGGTTATAAAGCTAGTAAGGAAAATTTTGTTTATGGTTTATGGCTTGGTTTTTCTTTTTAAAGAGAAAATCCTAAATTGTTATAAGTAGATGGGAAGCAACTCTTTCAATAGGAGGAAGTGTTTATTTTTAACTAATGAAATCTTGCATTTCCCTGAAAATGGAAATTTAAGAGTGTCTATTTATTGTATGCATATGTACTTATATTTGATTTCTATCCCACCTCTTCCCTAAAAGCTGTGATTCAAGGTAGCTCACAAGATTAACAGATACAGGTAAAATCACAAAAGTTATCACTTTAAAACAAAGTTAAGCAAGTCATAATATTACAATACAATTGAATAAAAAAGCAATCTGAAAACACACTGATTAAAAGAAAAGTGCAGTTCCATCTGTTGCAACTTTGCTTGTCCAGAAAGCCAGTAACAAAAGCCTGTTTAAAAAAAAAGTCTTTGCCAGCAGGCTTGAGGACTACAGGAAGAGAGTCAATCTAACCTCCATTGGAAAAGAGTTCCACAGTCTGGGAGCAGCCACCAAAAAGGCCCTCTCTCACACCCTCACCAGACATTCTCCTACATCATGGATCAACAGATGTAGAGTGTCTAAATCAAGGAAGAAATAGTACCACTCTATTCTGCACTGGTCGTACCGCATTTGGAATACTGTGCCCAGTTCTGAGCACCACAGTTTAAGAAGAATATTGAGAAGGTGGAACATGTCCAGATGATAAAGGATTTGGGAACCAAGCCCTACAATGAATGGTTGAGTGACTTGGGCATTTTTAGTCTTGTGAAGAGAAGACTGAGAAGCAATATGCTAGCCATCTTCAAATATCTGAACGGCTGTCACAAGCAAGATGGAGCAAGCTTGTTTTCTGCAGCTCCAGAGAGTAGAACCCAAGGAAATGGATTTAAACTACAAGAAAGGAGATTTAAACTCAACATTAGGCAGAACTTCCTAACAGTGAGAGACATTTGGCAATGGAATAGATTGCCTTGTAAGCTGTTGGATTTTTCAGCACTGTAGGTGTTTAAACAGTTTGGATGACCATCTATCAGAGATGCTTTAGGTACGAACTTTCTGCTTTGGAAGTGGTCTGGACTCAGTAACCTCTGGAGTCCCTTCCAGCTCTAGTCTCCTATGATTCTGTCATCATACACTTGAAGGAAAGAGATAGTGGAGTGGCTTCTCTGCATAAAGACCACATACTGTATTCAATCCTTGGGAACTCCAGTTAAGAGATCTCAGGTCACATGGTAGGGAAATATGTTATCTTAAAATCTTGGAGACCTGCAGCCAATCAAACTAGAGCCAGAGTCCCCACACCAGCACCTTCCAAACATGAATGTCTATGACTCCCATTAGCCCCAAGCTGCTTTGGTCCTGTCCACGGTATCTCATGATGATGGGAGTTCTAGACTAATGCACTGGGAAGGGTACCATGGAGAGAAGACAATATTAAACTAAAGGGATCCATTGACTAGACCAATTCTGAGGCTAGCAACCATTACTTGGATGTAAGATTCCAGAAAGAAAACAGAAACACATGCTTCTGTTTCTTGCTCATACTACCTTATAAGACTTATAGTGGAAGACTTCATGTTGAACTAATCCAGGAGGCATCTTGATCCTTTAAAAGCAATCTCTTCTTGTACTTGGTATCCATTGCCTGGATGATGTTGCTCCACCAAGACATTTTGCTACCTGAAATGGAGCACCAAGTGGCACCTTCCACCCACTTTAGGCAAAGTCTCTAAAAACAGCTGGTTCACCTCACCTTATGGTAGGGCTGTCCTGCATATGACAACTCAGGTGTGTGAGAGAGTTACTTCCTCCCCTCTCTTGGTTTATTTCCTGACCTGGAACAGTGATTTCATTACTTTTAAAGCTTCTTAAGTTTAAACACAAGTCTGTTCAGCGAGCTTCATCATAAGTTGTCTGCTTATGACAGACAACACAGTTGCCACACATTCCTTTTCTCCGTCCCTCCCTGCTGGCTCACCCACTTACCTGCTGGTGCACAATGCTCTTTCTCTCCCTATCGTGTGATCTTCCAGTTTGGGCAGGAGTCTGGACTTCCCTTCTCTGCCTCCTCCAGCAGCTGGCCACTCAGATAAGGAATCAGGGCAGGGATTCCTGCAGCATTGCCTTTGAGTGGCCAGCTGCTGGAGGAGGTGGAGAAGGGAAGTCTGGGCTCCTGCCCAGACTGGAAGATTGTGTGATGGGGAGGGAAAGAGCAGTGCATGCTGGCAGGTCAGTGGGTGACCGGGGGGGGGGGGAGGGGAAAGGAACACGTGGCAGCTGTGCTGCTGCACAGACAACTTATGATTGAAGGGGCATGAAATGCTTCATACTCATCTCTAGTAAAGACCATTAATATACTAGTTCATTCCATCTGGTTCACCCAATCTCGTCTTTCAACTTCCTTCCCACCCACCTGCCTATTTTCACTTATCCCAGCCTCAGTGGCCACGTATGAAGTGATGTTTTGTATTACCAGGGGTACAGCAGGGAATGATTGATCCTCCAGATATTTCAGCCTCAAGCTTCTAGAAGCCCCAGTAGTCCAAAATCTTTTCCATATCAGTTGACTGGGAAATGTCCTTGATTTAGCCTTTTGCAACCTGGCATCTCCCAGGTGTGTTAGATTACAACCTGCATTGTCTCCTTGTACTGCCCTGTATATCATCTATCTATAATCTATCTATTTCAGGTAAAAATGCCTTTCTTGGGGCCTTCTTGTCTTCTGCCAAGCTTCTTCATGGTTCAGTTTAGACTCTTGACACTGAAGCAGGGAGCCTCCACGGAGGGTATGAAACCTGGGGTCAGGAGCATTTGCTTCCCAAGTATTGCAGTCCTGGTGTGCCTTCCCGGGGCTCAAAACTTTGCCTGGTGCACTGGTGTGTTCATGTCTGACATGGCCATCATCAAGTCACGGAAAATGTGGGACCAAATGAGGAAGTATCTCTGTCTAGTCAACATCAGCAGACTTTTCCCCACTTTCATTCCTGCCTTTTGAAAAAAAAATAGGCTTCTGTTCTTATAGCCCAGAATCTGTTCCTTTTCAGAGGCATAATTTAAATTATATGCAAAGTATTCACCAATCTTTTTTTGCCAAAGTATAGAAACAAGGAGTCAAATGGTCCCTCCTCTGTGCAGACCTCAGGAAAAAAAACCTCCCCCACCTCTCCAACTCCAGGCCTTCTAGTATGTTCTTTCACATCAAGATAGGCAGATTTTTAACAGGTGAAGCACTACACGTCATCATAACTCCATTGATAAATTTCCATTTGTCACAAATATGCTGAAAAGCAAGACAATCCCTCAATTCTAAAGGTAGTCATGTTTAAGTGAGCTGTAGTAAGAACACTTTCTGTAGGTTTACCTGGAGCATTTACAAGAGGCAGCAGACTGAACAAAGATGTTCTTGATCACTTTGTAAGCACAGTTGCTTTAATTAGCTGAGCAGCACAAGTCAGTGTTAGGTAGGTGGCCAAATGGGTGCTTACAGCTTTCTTCCTCCTTTCCTCTTCTTCCTCCTTCTGAAATCTAAGGAATATTGCCCACTCATTTCAATTGTATTTTAAAGAGGATGTGAAGAAGTCTGGACAAAAGAACCTGGGTTTACTTAGAGCTGGGCCTTGGTATATTAAACTCCTAATATCTCCAGTGTCCCAGTAAAGGCCAGTCCATTATAGCAAGTGGGGAACCCTGCCCCACCTATTGATAGAAAGGATGGTAAATAACAGTAGTACTGTAATAAGAAGTGGCGGCAAGTCAGTTCTGACCTATGGTGACTCTTTTTGGGGTTTTCCAGGTACAGAATACTCAGAAGTATTTTGAGTACCCCCTTCTTCTGGGGGCACCCTGGGACTGTGTAGCTTTGCTCAAGGCCACACAGGCTGGCTCTTCTCCCAGGAGGCACTGTGGGGCATCAAACTAGATCTCTAAACCACTGAGCTATCCAGCCAGAAAGGGAGACCACACTATTTCTCCCAACACAGAATGAAGTGGGAGAGGGAGAGGAAGCCTCCAGAACCATCATCAGAGACTGTCCTCCACTTCAGCGAGGTCTACAGTGTTAAGGAGTCCTGCTGTCTTGTCATTAGAAGGGAGAACAGGTAACAAAAGCAGAATTAGCCGCATCACCTACAAATGACGGCTGCTTCCTCTCCATTGGCCACCCATCCCTACCAGTCTCGCTGGCCAGCTTTTTTTTTGGGGGGGGGGGGTCCACCGTGTCTTCCCTTCCTCCCCACGGATGGAGATGTTTCAATACAAAAAGGATGATGGGCCCTGGGGATAGCAGTGACACGCTCCCATGACTTGAGCACCCCTTTCCAGTTGGAACAAACGTTTTGGCTCTTTCTCAACTTCAAATTAAAAGCCCCTGAAATCAGACTGAGGCCTTTACGGCTTTAAAAAAAAAAGAAAGAAAGAAAGAAAGAAAGGTTTTTGCTTCACCAGATACACGAAATCTTTGGCACAGACCTGCCCTCGAGCGAAACGGGGACCTCCTCTCCTCCTCCTCCTCCTCTTTCCTGCGTTTAAGGAGCAGCTGAAGCAAGGGGAGGCGGCCCCCTCCCCCTCCCGCGGCACGTGCGAGGGGCGGCACCCCCCCACCCCCCACCCCCCACCCCCCGGGGCGGCTCGCGAATTTGAGGAAGGCAAGGCGAGAGCGCCCGGACGGGCTCGCGCCTCCTCGTCATCCCCGCCGCGGTGTGTGGCTTTGTGAGAGGCTGGCGGGGTGTCAGATGACACCCGCGTCAAGAGTGGAGAGCCCGCCGAACGCCTCGCGCGTGGATGCCTCTCCTCACGTACTCCCATTCACAGGCAGCGCGGGAGAGAGCGAGCGAGAGGGGCTGATCCGGCGGGAAGCGAACCCTAGCCAGCGAGTATGAAATCTCTCCGTCCCCGACCGAGATCAAATGGAGCGGCTCAATCAGGGGATGTCATTATTACCTCAGCCACGCAATTTCCACTATCAATAATTTAATCCGCATTTGCGGCATAAACGAAAAGCGGGGCGGGGGGGGGAAAGAGGGGGAACGGGACAGAGGGAAAGGAGACCGCCCCGCCACGGAAGCGGACCCGACCCAGAAACATTTAGGGACTACTTTTTCATTACTTTTTTTTAAAAAAAAAATTCATTTTTTTAATTGCATATTCTTCCTTCCGCCTCACTCTGGTCGCGGTGGGTGCGTCCCGTCGAGGCGTCTTTATGTGGCGCGGTGACTTTGACAAGTAGGCGCCGTTGTGTGTGTGTTTTTTCTTTTCTTTTTAAAAAAGCAAGGCACAAAACAAACCGAACCAAAAAAAGAAGCAGCGAGAGGTGAGTTTAGGGGTTGCTTCTTCTCTTCTACCTGTCTTGTGATAAGTCTGGGAGCGAGAGAGACCCCCCCCCCCCGCCGGCGGGCTGGATGGTGCACGTTTGCCCGCTGTGTGTTCTCTTTCGAAAGTGACTCTTGTCGTAACGTAATCCCCGAGCCTTCATGAATAAACAATGTTTGTTATTATCTTGATTGCATTCTTAATAGGTAGACTATGGAGAGGTCAGTGAGGGAGCTATATTTAAATGGATCTGGTTTGTTTAATGCACGAGCAAGTAAGTTAATATTGCCCCGCTTTTTAAGCGATTCCTAGCCTTTCAGGTTCAAGCCGAGCCCGCCTCGCTCGCCCTCCCGCCGGTGCCTTCCCGAGGGTTCAAACGAGAACAAACAAACAAACACGGGAGAGCTCGCGCGGGAGTCTTCCGATCCCACCTTCCGCACCCAAGCCCTTGGCTTGCTCGAGCTTGCTTGCTTGCTTTCGAGAAACGGGGGACTTGCGACTCGTGACCGCTTAGTTTTGGGGAAAGTCTTCCCTTGAGTCCTGCGCTCTTCTGGTTTGGCGAGCGCGAGTGGAGCAGCCTGACAGGAGAAGCCGGGGCAAAGTAGCCTCCTAGAAAGCGCAATGTGGGTTTTATTGTGTGCGTGCGTGCGTGCGTTTTAACAGCATAACTTTATTACTTCTCGAGCGTAATGGAGGAGAGGGCAACGCCGGGAAACACGAACTGGGTGTCCATCTATTCTATCCATATGGGTAGGTGCGCGCGCGCCACCCAGGTCCCTCGTTGCGTCGCCCAAGGGGGTGTTTATTCCGCCTTAACCTGGCCAGGACCCGGGTGGGGGAAAAGCCGAAAGTTTCACAGAAGGCAACGGGGACTCCCTGGGGCGGCCGGGGTGGGGGGGCGGCACAACAAACGGCAGCGGGGAGGGGAGGGGAGCGGTCTCCTCTCTGCCGCCCGGCGTGAAGCGGGACGGGGCGAGCCAGGCGGGGCGGTGCCTTTAAAGCGGCCGACCCGGCGCTCCTCGTTGACCAATCGACGCCCAAAGGGGAGCTCTAAATAATTTCTGAGAGGAGAAGGGGAAGAAGCCAAAGACAGGGGAGGGCGCGAGGGAGGAAAGGAAAGCGGGGAGCGGCGGGGCGGGGGTGGGGGTGGGGGCACAGCCCGGCTGGTGTGAGAGGCTCCCGCTACGCCAGCCCGGGAGGGGGTGCGGGGGAGCGGGAAGGCGAACCAGGAAGGGAGCGCGAAAGCCGAGATCAGAGGCGCCCGCCACAACTCCCTTGCCCTCCCACCCTTCATAAAGCTTTGATGAGACATTCGAGCCGCCCGCCTCCTCCTGGGTTTCGGGAGCTGCGGGAGGCGGCTGGAGGGACCGGACGGCCGGGAGACGATGTGACTCTCTGGAGGGGACCCGAGCAAGGCTTTGTGTGGACGGCAAGGTAGGGGCAGGGACGGGACGGGCAGAGAGGCGCGGCGGCAAAGTTGCCCCGGCGGCCGCGAGCCTGGCCCGAGGGAGCCCGGGCGGGGCTCCGCGCAGCCTGTCTCCGGGCAGATCGAGAGGCCCGAGGGCGGCAGGAGGCAAATCGCTAGGGCTTTCTGCCCGCTCACCCCCCCCCCCCGCCCGGGAACGAGGGACCTCCTCGGCCGGGGAGGATGCAGCGAAGGGTGGCGTCAGGCCGTAGGCACGGGAGGGGAGCGCGGAGCGCGTCTCACACCCACTTTCCCCGGCAGCAAGTCCCGCGCCGTTAGGTTGGGGGGGGTCTCCTCCGAGGGCGGCGGGTGCCCGTCGCGTGGCGCGGGGCTCTCTCCTGGTCCCGCAGCCCGTGTGCTTTTGCCCCGCCCCGGGAGGCGCGCGGACCGGTTCGGGGGGGGCCACCGAGCACCTGCGGGGCTGGGGCGAGCGGGGCTGGCCTGACGCAACTGGCCTTGCCGCCGCCGCCGTCCCGCCCGGGGCGACCGGGCGCCCACACGGACCAAACGCCCTTCCCTCTCGCCCAGCCGGCGAGCTCTGTTTGCCGCGCACTTTCTCCGCGTCCGGCGCCAACTCGCGAAGGGGCAGCAGGGCTGCGAGGGAGGGAGACGCGCGTTTGGGAGCTCCTTCCGTGGCAGACGAGCGGCTTCCCCGGCTTGCCCACCGCGCGATACGTCGCAAGAGGGGAAAGAGCCCCGTCTGTTGTAGACAGCCGCGGGCTATTGGGGGGGGGCGGCGGCGTGGGGGTGCAGGCGGCGGCCCCGGAGGCTGCTGGGGACACCGGGCTTTAGGGAGAAAGGGAGAGGTGTGTGTGGTGCTGGGGGTGGGGAAGAAAAGAGTACAATGACCGCCGGGCGTCGGGGCTGTGGACCCCCCCCCCCCCCCCAGCCTGACCACATCCCAAGAAATCCTGCTGCCCTTTGCTCTTAAACAACACACGGCGGATTTGTGGCCGTCGCTCCGTGGAAGCGAGTTGGTTGGATTGGCATTTAGGACGGGAAAGGAGGCCCCCTGCTGGACGAAAGAGGCAGCCGCGGTGGCTCGAAGTAGCAGCCAAACGGAGAGAGAAGTTGGGAGTAGGGCGAGGGACGGGACGGGAACCCAGTCTGTGCAAGTCAGGACCCACTTCAGACGCGACGCGTCTTAAAACTTTAGCTTTCAGATTGGCCCCACCTCCAGAGGAGAGGATTTCCTCCCTGACCTTGTGGTTTTCAAAGAAATTGCTAACTGTTGAAACTCCTTAACTGTTAGAGCAGTGAGACACTGGAACCACATTACCTTGGGAGGTGGTGAGTGCTCCATCGCTGGAGGCATTCCAGAGAAAGCTTAAGTTTGGATTCCTACACTGAGCAGTGGGCTCGACTCAATGGCCTTATAGGCCCCTTACAACTCCACTATTCTGTGATTCTTAGTGATGTTAGTCTAGGCAAACATACTTAGGCAATTTTTTTAAAAAAAAAATGTGGTGTCACTTTAAAACCAACTTCAGAGTGGGCTTTCATAGATACATCTGTTTCTTAAGGCTCATATTGAAATATAACACTGAGTGTTTAAGGTACCATGGCATTTTTGGTTTTTTCTGCTCTTTAGCTTCGCATGGACAGTCTAAGCTTTTAGAATAACTAGAACTTTTAAATGAGCACTTCTGCTGAGTGAAAGTCAGACAGGACCCCAGCAATGCTTTCTGATGATAGCAAAAGGCACATAACTCAGAAAGATAGGAAAAAGATTGCAGAGAAGCAGGTCCCCTCTGAGTCATACAGAGTGAGTATCTTTGTAAACAACACACACGAAATAAAGGAGGGAAGCTGTTTTTTATTCATGGGAAAGCACGCTTGTGGATTGGAACAACAGAAAGAACTTCCCATAATGTTTCAGGAGAAGATTCCCAATAGGCAAAGGGTAATGTTTACAGAGGATTAGGCTGACTTGGGAAAATAGTACAAATAGCATGAGAACATAGATGACTTCAATTATGTTCGTATTGAATGATCTACGGAACTCATGGCCACAAGAGGTGAGGGTAAATCCTAGCTTTGGCTGCAGTACATCCTGTTCTTGTTTACAAGGTGGAAAAAAAATAAGACCTAGGTAAACATGCAGAGGATTGCATAAAGGATATGGGTGGTTAGGTGCGGCTCCTAGGACTAGACAAATTCATGGACTCGATAACCTCTTGGAATACTGTGATAGCCTTCCCTGTTTAATCCACAACACTGGATACAGACATGCGTAAAGTTACTTTTTTGAGGTGTACAACTTCCAAAATACCCCAGTCAGCATGGCAAATGTTTAACATCCCAGTGGCTGCACTGCCTGGGTGTTCTACCAGTACAAAGCAAAGCAAAGCAAAACCCCTTTTCATCTCTACTGTGGAACTTAGGGATATTTTTCCCTCTGAGTAATGAAGCTCTCTCATTTCATGACCACAATATGGAATATTGATTGTTATCTGTTCTAACAAGGGGATTCTTTTATTTAACTGGAGAAAGGCAGCCTGGTGTAGTTGCTGGAAAAATTAATCAATCATTTGGGTTGACCTGTAGGCTTGAATCTTTTTTCCTAGAAAAGTTGGCTATGTTATCCCTAATTCTTTCCAGCAGTGTAATTTAAAATCAAAACTCGAGTATATTTATAGATACTATACAACAGGAAAAAAAGTGTATAGATTCCTAGATCTGAGCTCACAATTTGGGCAACTTCGCATCATTGTAGCAATAGAGGCAGAGTAAGGATGTGTAGTAACAGAGGCAGGCATGCTTCACAGCGTTATGTATGACAGGCTGCCAGAGGTTATAAATGGAATGTAACGGGAAGCAGCTCCTTGGCTGGAGCTAAGAATTATGCATCTCCGCTAGCCAGGGAAGCTCACTAAGTGAGCGGAAATATACACTTGTTGAAATGTAACCTTTCCTGGAATTTAAAACACGCCGGTTACCATAACTGGAATTCCAGGGCCATAATGTTATTTGTCCTTTTTGTCTACTTTGCTAGACGGAAGACGGTGTGTGAATGCCTTTGGTAAATTATTAAACTGCTTATATTGTGTTCTCAGTACTGGGCAATTAAAAGAAAAGCAGTCTCTTCTTTTAACCAGTATATTTCTTGCACTCATTAGAAGGAGTGTCTTAATCTCATCAGAAAGCTTTTTCTGATAATTGAAAGTCCATTTTTCATCCACAAGGGGAAATAAAGAAAATCTTGTGACTCTATAAATGAGGGGTGGGCAATTTGTAATTTTTCACTTTGGACTACAGTTCCCATAAATCTCCTATATTGGTTAGAGTTTATGGGAATTCCAGTCAAACATCATCTATAGGGGTCACAGGTTGTGCAGTCTTGCTAGAAAGAGAACTAGCATCCCAGTATTTAAAAAGATGGACTGGATTGAAAGAATTTATGCTACAATCTAAAGCAGTGGTTCCCAACTTTGTGTGCCCAGATATTCTTGGACTAAAACTCCCAGAAGCCTCACCACTAGCTATGCTGGCCAGGATTTCTGGGAGTTGTAGTCTAAGAACATCTGGGCACCCAAGATTGGGAACCACTGGTCTAAAGTGATTCTGAGTGCACAATGGGCCCTTTTCAGTGGGCAGTATTGACATTCAGGTGCAGTTCATAGTGGCCAAGAGTGTTTGGTCCCACTTGTTTGCTCCAGGACCTGTTGTGGGATGTTCAGTAAGCCTAGTCTACAATGGCCATTTGGAAGCATGAATTCCAATAGTTTTGGCAGACCACCCTTACATGTAACATCAGTTAATATCACAACATGGATTTTCATTTTTCTGCCCCACAGCACAAGTGCCTTTCGTTCCAGTTGTATGCATTTAAAAATCTGGTTGCTCAATATCCTGTGTTGTTTTTGGAAATACAACACACAGTTTGATCCAGAGACTGGTTAAACTGCATTTATGCGGTTTGCTACATAACTGATTTATTGAACAGCATATTAGGCTGCTGGCAACCCAATACGGAATATGTGTGGAAATAAATCCCAGTATTTGGAGTGCAATTTAGGTTCAAGTATGTTTATTTAAGAAATAGCTAGAGGTTGTATGAGCTTGTTCATTAGCACTGGACAGCAGAGTTGACTGGGTACATCTGTCCTGGCTGCCATACCAGGGATACTCATGGTGGCACAATCAACCTTCGTCAACAGTATGGCATTAGTATGGGTGGCATGGAGAGCAGGTGGGACTCCCAACATCATACTATGTTGTATCTTAGCAACTGCACCTTTAAAATCCAAATAATTGTGGTGGTGGTGAGGATACTTTTTGGAATTGCTGTTCCCAGTTGGCAATCCTGGTTGGGGATTCTGGGATTTGTAGTCCAAAAAAGTAATATTTCCACGCTGTGGAGTTACTGCCTCCAGTAGGTGTGTTTAGATTACTGCTGTAGGCACTGTCTGCATCCACTCTGTTTCACTGTATCTTGCTCCCATGCCAGTACGCTTCAGATGATGGTCAAAGCCATCTTGAAAATGTTACCTAACAGTTATTTCCGGATGTCCAAACTACAAAGGAAGTATTTGGCAGCTTTGTTGTGCATTCTTGATTGCTGTATTTCTTCAATTTTTTATAAGATTAAAAGAGCAATGTGTTACAATCATGTGCGTTCTTTTTTCCCAGAATTGCCATTAGCCTCTTGTCTTGAACACTGTCAGGTTTTTTTTTTCCAAAAGTACATTTTTAAAATTTGTTTATTATACTTTTTTTTTGAGGTTATTGCCATTTTGAGATCAATAACCATTACTTATTTATGCTTCTAGTAACTGACTTTTAATGTATGCAGAGAATCCATCCTGGTAGGGTATAGCAAGTACCTGTGTTATCTTTAATTCATGCTTTGATAAAAATGGATTGATAGAAATGAAAGTAATGTGATATTCATAAATGGAAGTATATACAGAAGCAGATTGGTGCGGCATTTTTTTTTTAAAAAAAACTCCATAATTATGATGATTTCTCATAATAACTGCCCATTCAGTGAATCCCACAGAGTCACTGTTGAGCAGCATGAATGAGAGGAAATATACTCTGTCCAGCTGAAGACATGTATCCTGCATTTGTAGCCTCAAAGAAACAAGACTTTGATTTAAGTCAGTGTCTGATTTCAGCTTTGTCAACATTTGAAAGAAATCACAGACACTGATTGACTTGAGTGCTCAAAAATAGGAGGAGCTTGCTCTTATAGGTTTAAAAGAAAGATTTCCTTTGTAAAAACCTACAAAATTGAGTCTTCACCTTTTAAAAAAAATTCCTCAGTAACACATATGTGGTTGGGCCACCAATATTGCTCCTCTTTTTCATGTGCTTACCATGGTAGTCCACTTGTTGAGCTTTGGTGCTGATTTTCTGACACATTTCCACTCCTTTGTAAAGAGGAGGAATGCTGAAGCACTGTTTGCCTGATGCAGACATCTGTAGCCTGGCCAACTGGGTTTTCAGATCAGGCATGGCCTTGCATATGCTTGGGGTCTTGGTCAGTTTCTCTTGTCTTTTGAAAACAAATGTGTCCTGCAGATGTGGTAGGTTCACCCCTTTTTTATATATCATTTTGTCAATAATCTGGTGCCACTCTACTACATCCTGGCAGTGGTCCATGGAATCCCTGTTGAATGATGCTGTTCAGTCTTGGCAGAGAAATCCTATAAAAAGGATTATTCATCAACATTTTACTGCCTAAGGCACTGCAGCTTCTGTCTTATTCTCCTCACAATCATGTGTATGAGGCTGTCTGGTGATCTGATGTGTCTCATGTACGTGAATATTGGCTAGTTCTGTTCATTGTCTTACTTAAACCTTTCCTGGCATCTGGTTCCTCTGAGTGAGCAAGCTGAGAGTGAACATAGGGTTGGGGAACTGATGGTTGGCAAGCGCTATAGCAGGCTTCTCCAAGCTAGGGCCTTTTGGGTGCTTTGGCCTATCACTCCCATGATCCATGGCAACTGGCCATATGGGCTAGGGTTGACTGAATTGTGGCTGAAAACATACAGAAGATCTAGGCTGTAGACTGAAAGAAGAGGAAGGAGCAACAATGATTGTTGCAGTTCCAAAACAACAGAGAATCTTGTGGCAGCTTAACAAATAACCACTTTTTTTGGCATAAGCTTTCAGGGGCTAGGGTCCATTTCATTGCAGTCCATGTGATGAAGTAGGCTGCAAGTTACCAAATAAAACACCAAACAAAACACCTGCCAGTCTTTAAGGTGCCACAATACACCATATTACTTTTGCTAGCTATAGGCTAACTCAGTTCCCCATCCCCAAATTTATGACTCAGTTGAGTTTCCCCTGAGATGTTGATGTTATCGAAAAGATGCAAGATTGGAACGGTTCCTAAGGATGTGAACAGGGCCTCAGCTGCTAATCAAATGTATTATTTTGGTTTTCAAGAATGTTAAATGCTGGCTGAATAGTTCAGTGAGTTGAGTGCCTGGCTGTGGAATCAGGATTTGATTCCTCACTGTGCTTATAGGAGAAGAGCCAACCTGTGTAGCTTTGGGCAAGCTGCATAGCCCCAGAATGCCCAAGAAGGAGGGAATGGTAAACCACACCTGTGTACTCTATACCTGGAAAACCCTGAGAAGGGTTGCCGTAAGTTGGAATCAACTTGATGGTACATAATCATCATCATCACTATGAATGCTTATATGCTGACAGTATGGCTTTCAACTGTGGTTAGTTAGCAGATTGTGTTCATTCTTCTCATAGCCAAAATTGATGTTGGAAAGGTAGGGAGTAACTCATACTCCTTTCCAGAGATTGGCTTGCAGGTTATATAAAAGCACAGCTTAAAATCATTCACCCAACAGCTTTCTTTTGCTCCTGGCAGCCTTCCCTACAACTGATGGTGGCAGACAAATATCTCAGGGGTGCATCCCCACCTGTAATCGGGGATCAGAAGCAAAGTATCCTAAACCATCTACACATTTGTATTATGGAGGAAATTCAGGGGTGTGCTTGATTGCTGTTTGACAGATTTCATTTCCAATTTGCCCTGTCTCTCATGGCTAATTAGGGCAGAAATACATGATTCCCCCATTCTCACCCTTCTCACTAGTGTGACACTTGCTAAGAGTAAATGCAATACTGAACGAAAAGAAGAGGATGAAAGAAGAGAGATATACAGTTATGTGAAAAAGAAAGAGCACCCTCTTTGAATTCTATGGTTGTACATATCAGGACATAATAAAAATCATCTGGTCCTTAGCAGGTCTGAAAATTAGGTTAATACAACCTCAGATGAACAACAACACATGACATACAGTATTACATTGTGTCATGATTTCTTTTACAAAAATAAAGCCAAAATGGAGAAGCCATGTGTGAAAAACGAAGTACACCTTTACTGCTTCCATAGGAATTAAGAGGCTAAATAGTAGCCAGATGTTGCTAACCAAATGTCCTTGAGTAATCGCTCATCAGCAAGTGTGACCACCTCTATAAAAGCCACAGTTTTATCAGTTTGCTGGTCTGGAGCATTCCAGCGTGTGTTAACATAATGCCAAGGAGGAAGCACGTCATCAATTATTGTAGAGAAGTAATTGTTGCTGCCCATCAATCTGGGAAGGGTTATAAGGTCATTTCAATTTAAAATCCATCATTTTACAGTGAGGAAGATTATTCACAAGTGGAAAACATTCAAGACACTTACCAATCTTCCCAGGAGTGGACATCCAAGCAAATTTATCTCAAAGTGTCATACTGTGCAATGCTCAGAGAAATTGAAAAAACAAATTACATCTCAGACTGTACAAGCCTCAGTTAGCATGTTAAATGTTTAAGTTCATGTTCAGAAAAAGACTGAACAAGTACGGTTTGTTTGGAAGGGTTGCCAGGAGAAAGCCTCTTCTTTCCAAAAAGAACATGGGAGCATGGCTTCGGTTTGCAAAGTTGCATCTGGACAAACCACAAGACCTCTGGAATAATGTCTTTCAGACAGACAAGACCAAAGTAGAGATGTTTGGCCATAATACATAATGCCACATTTGGCAAAAACCAAACACAGCACATAAGCAAAAACACCTCATACCAACTGTCAAGCATGGTGGTGGAGGGGTGATGATTTGGACTTTTTGGGGGGCACCTTGCAGTCATTGAGTCAGTCATGAACTCCTCTGTATACTAAAGTAATCTAGAGCCAAATGTGAGGTCATCTGTCCAACAGCTAAAACGTGGCCAAAATTGGTTCATGCAACAGGACGGCGATCCCAGGCACACCAGCAAATCTACAACAGAATGGTTGAAAAAGAAAAGAATCAAAGTGTTGCAATGGCCCAGTCAAAGGCTGTGGTGGGACCTTAGGAAAACGGTGCATAAACAAATGCTGGCAAGCCTCAATGAACTGAAACAATGTTGTAAAGAAGAGTGGACCAAAATTCTTCCACAACAATCTGAAAGACTGATAAAGTCATAAAGAAAATGATTACTTTAAGCTATTGCTGCTAAAAGTGACTCTACAAGCTATTGAATCGTAAGGTGTACTTAGTTTTTCACACAGGGCTTCTCCATTTTTACTTCATTTTTGTAAAAGAAATCATCATGACACAGTGTAATATCTCATGTGTTGTTGTTCATCTGAGGTTGTGTCTACCTAATTTTCAGACCTGCTAAGGACCAGATGATTTTTATTATGTCCTGATATGTAAAACCATAGAATTCAAAGAGGGTGTACTTTCATTGTCACATGACTGTACATAAAAGGTGCATATGCAAACTTAGAAAAGAACACTTTAATTCAAACAGAAATAGGAGACTTCTCACTTCAGTGGTGGGGATGGTGACCTGTCAATCTGTTAGGTCTGCTCTTCAGCTACTAACTGTTGAAGGGCAACTTCATGGCCCCAGCTCTCTCTTCTTACCATGCTTCCAAAGAGAGTACTGTTCTCTGGCAGACCCTTAAATAGAGGAGGATGCTTGGTACTGGTAACACAGGACACAAGGCCAACTTGACACACATATAAGAACCGTTGGAGGTTGGAAGTGAGTGGTCCACAGTCGCCCTATGAGGGTCATTGCTAAGTGGGGATCTGAATCCTTAGCCTCCTTAGTCTTGATTTGACCATATATCCCACTGCTTCACAGAAGTTGCAGCTTGTCACACAGCTGTGCCAATATGGTTTCCTTCCTTTACACTCATGTTCAAGGGTGCAGGAGCCTTGTATGCCTTGGATTCTGGCCACTCTTAAGTCTGCTTCTGGGAAAACAGAACTCTCTGCATTCAGGCGAGTTTGTTTTACTCAGGACTGAAGATAAAACCACTACTTAACTCCCAATATGAGGCAATTGAAAAAGAGCTGTCCACTATTGTTTGTTTAATGAAAAGAGATAAAAAGAAAGACCTTTCTTTGAGCCTCAACAACATGGAACAATTTTCCCTCTATAGTACTGCCACTTAGTGTTCGACTTCACTGAATCACAGCTGGAAAACCAATTTTAAAAAATTGCGCTCCCTGTTAGAGCCCTATTTTTCCTGTGCGAAGGAGGATGTCATCATTCAGAGGCTGGAAATTGTGGTTGGCATAACAAGGCAAAAGACTCAAACATTTTATTCTTGGCCAGATAACTTGAGTCAAAGCAAAAGGGTGTGTGGGCATGACGGCGGGGTGGGGGTTGGGAGAGAGAGAGTCCTTCTATTTATAAATTTGATCATAGTTTTATATGGGTGGCAAAATAACCAAACAAACCTGGAAATCACAGCCCTGGGAATGTGTGCGGTCCAAGACCAAGTACTAGCTAGTTCCCCACACTTATAAAATGAACATGTTTCTGAGTTTGGCAACAGTCAAACCTTACCCACTCCTCTAGGAGTACACCCTGTAAAACTCAATGGGTACTGACTTCTGAGTAGATGCATACTGGACTGTATTGTGTTCCCTTCTGTTTATTTGTGATGGCCTGGCCAGCACACCCACTTGCTTGCCACTGAAAAGTGAGAAAAATGGGTCCAAAAGCAATATTTAAAAAAAAGATAAAATCTTTCCTGAAACTGGTTTAAAGAGGGTTATTTGATGCCCATTTCCCACAATTGCTTATAGATTGAACTCAGGGTTCAAAAAAGCAACTTTTTGGCTTCACTAACAGTGAACTCAAATAACAGCTGAGAAAAAAGAGTATATCTGAATCGCTGTGGCTAGAAATAAGGCCAACCTCCTTTCTTAGGGAAAGAAGTCAACAGGATGCCTCCTAGAACAATAGAGCAAATGATATCTGCTTACTCTCACTTAAGTGGCTGCTTCTTTAATATCTACAGATGTTGTTTGCAGCTTTTGATTTACAACTGGATTGGAAATGCCCCTCTGTGTGCTGTGCAGCATGACAGAGGCTCCTGTGTGAGCGGATATATCCCTCTTAATAGGCTAATTACCAACCTGCATTGACTTGTTTTCACGTAATTGTCATGAGCACTCAACCCCTCCCCCCCTGCAAAACAGCTGCTTAATGGAATGGCTCTCAGTCATTTCTGAGGGAAGTTTATACGCGGGCACACTCACTCTCTTATCCAAAATTGAACTCTGTCTTGGAGTGTTTTGTTCCAAATGAGAAATCTAAATGAACTCTCTGGCTTAGGACAAAGAACAAACTCTCTTTGTGTGTCACTGACACAAGAGGCACTGAAATAATATGCCCTTTACTTTTCACCCTTAGGGCCAAACTACACAGCACATTCAAATATGTGTAACATAGCCCTGCCAGTTCTATCATTTCTAGGGTTGGGGTTTTTTTTTTAAATGAAAAAAAGCTTTTGTGAGAGCCTGCAGTTCTGAGTGGAAGAGAGCATGTTATATGTAGTTTTGCCTTTACTACTACATTGCAGATCAGCTCTAAACCAAAGCCCACTCAACACAATGGGGAAAAAGAGTTTCCTGTGCTAATAATCTGAATTTATTTATTTATTTAATTTATATCCCACCCATCTAGACCGGTCTACTCTGGGCGGCTAACAACACTCAAGAATAATAAAGAATAAAACAACATTAATACAATTGAAAATAACAAATAAGTTAGATATTGACAGGAGGGAAGGCCTGCCTAAAGAGCCAGGTCTTGAGTTGGCTCTTAAAAACACTCAGCAAGGGAGCCAGACAAATTTCTGGGGGGAGATTGTTCCAGAGGCGAGGGGCCACTGTCGAGAAGGCCCGCTTTCTTGTTCTTTCTCTTTGGGCCTCCCTCAGCGTTAGGCCCCTCAGCCGCCCATCTTGACTAAAGCAAGTGATTCGGGTAGATCTAGGTGGGAGGAGGCGTTCCACCAGATATTGATGTCCTAAACTGTTTAGGGCTTTATATGTCATAATTAGTACTTTGAAATCAATGCGGAAACGAATGGGCAGCCAATGCAGGGCAGCCAGAGTAGGGGAGATATGTTGATGTCTTCTCACCCTGGTGAGAAGTCTGGCCACCGCGCTCTGCACCATTTGAAGCTTCCTCATCAATCTCAAAGGTAGCCCCACATAGAGTGCATTACAGTAGTCTACTCTCGAGACTACAAGCACATGGATAGATACCACATCAAGATAGGAATGATAAACTACTGAAGTTCGAGTATTTGAATTTAAGTCAGTTCAAGCCAGCTGGAGTCAGCCTGGCAGCACCATCATTTTCTGTTATGCTGTTGTTGTCACAAGAACATCCTCTTGAGGCAATTGTGACAGAACCAGAAAGTAACAATTGTAAAAGTTACTTTTTTAGCCTACCAAGAATTCCAGAATCCCCCAGCTGGCAAGGCTGTTGGAATCTAGAAGCTCTGAGCAGATGTCTCTCCCATTACCCAAACGTTTTTCTGAAACTTCTCTAAATCCTCTAGCAGGCAAAATCCTATGGCAAATTATATTGCTCCTCTTGAGACATTTTAAGGTGTTGCACTGAGGTCTTGAATTGTTTTGGCATTCCCTTGGCATAGTGTTTATTTGCATCATAGGAATTGTTTACCAGGACCAATTAGAATTCAGAATTCACCTTTTTTGGTCTACAACTCCTTGAATGACTGGTAGTCCTTCTAGCTACTAGAAGGTAGATATCAGGGTTCACAGTCACTAATCAAGTGTGCCCTTGCAATGAGGTGGAGATTGAAAGTGCTGATCATGTCCTCTTAAAGTGCTCCTTCTATCGAGATATTCGGAGGGATCTCCTCCAGCCCATTTTGCAACAATTTCTGGAGAATTTTATGTTGCTCTCTTACTCTGGGACAAGAAATCTGATATAACTAAAGCAGTGGCGAAGTTTTGTGTGGCAGCAGTGAAGTGTCTCTGTTCCCTGTTTGCACCGATTAAAGCAATGCCAGATGTTTAGTAATGGTGTGTATTGGCCACCATAATTTATATGCCACACTCCTTAGGATGATGAGATTGGAGGTGGTACAAAGTTTACTGAATTGATTTACTGATCTCCTCAGTTCTGTGAAACTATGGAGATTCTATAAAATTTAGTCATATTGTAATAGGCTGTATATTTTTAATTGTATTTTTGTGTTATACTAATATATATAACAATAATATTTGAATATGTCTGCTGGTCAGTGACGATAATAAAGATCAAAATCAAAATGTTAGGAGTTGTTTACCAGGACCAGTTAGAATTTAGAAGAAATCACCTTTTTTGGCTTACAACTCCTTGAATGTCTGGTAGTCCTTCCAGGTAGTGGACTGTAGAAGCTCTAGGCAGAGAAAGTCAATATTCGAAACTCTGGAAACGGAAGAATACAACCAACATTAGCAGTTGCTCTGCTGCTGCTGGGAATGAGGCTGTGGATATGAAAGAAATTAGGGCAGCACTAGTCTCAGACCAAAAGCATCAAGAAAGTGGTCTTTGAGGAGTGTTTGAGGAAACTGTATTATTTCTTCGCACACATTCTGTTTTACTGCATCTAGAGGTGCATCCTGGACTCTTATAGTCCATTTCATCTCTCTGACTCTCTCCATGTTTATAGTGATGACATTATTTATACAAATCTCGTTATACTACCAGTGCTAGCTTTTTGTCAGAAGCGCTGCATATTGCTGTACGGAGCAATGCATATTGCCTGGACAGAGCTTGAAAAAATTGTTTTGGTCTACAGTTCCCAGAATGCCCTGGAAGGTTGGGGATGCTGGCTCTAATGCTAGCCAGTTTCTAGATTTGGGTGATTCCAACATGCTATACTAAGACTGGAGCATCTACACCTAAACACTTGATCTGCCCATGATTTCTCAGTTTGCCATATGAAATCCTTATACTACTAAGTAGAGCATTAGATAATGAAAGAAGTAAAACAAATCACAAAAAAATCACAGTCACTGATGTGATTGCTTCTTAACCAAAATAATGTAACAGTTTGTTATCAAAAAGAAAACAAAAATAAATTTAAAAAAGACAAAAACATTATGGCACCTTAAAGACTAACTGCTGTATTTTAATGTGAGCTTTCATGGACAATTCCACTTCTTCAGACAAAAAGAGTGAGCAGTCTGACTTTTCTAGCTGTTCTACAGCTATTGAATAGAGATTTCTCTGCCTGATGACATAATCCACCTCCACTCACCCTGGAAAAGAGTTTCTACAGCAGAAAGAGCTACAGTCTTGCCTAGATGTAGCCCTAGTTGATGTCATCAGGAGAGTCACCAGTGAGAACAGTCAGGATCTTTTAGTGACTACAAATAATGATACAAAAAAGTTAATTTATGTGACTACAGATTCTTTCTTTCTTTCTTTCTTTCTTTCTTTCTTTCTTTCTTTCTTTCTTTCTTTCTTTCTTTGGGAATGGATGTCTTTGGAAAAAAATGTAAGCAATGAGCCATAACCCAACTACAGTTCTGAAATGAAGACGGTGGGCGGTGTGGTGGGCAGGGGCTAAGTCCATTAACTCTCCTAAACTGGCTTAAAAAGCTAAGATGTACAGTAAAGTGATAAAAAGAAACGTGTGCTGCTTGTATACCACCCTGTAGCATTTAGAGCACTCTCTGGGTGGTTTATAATTTAATGATGCAGGGTAAATATTGCCCCCAACCCAGCAAGCTAGCTACTGAATTTACTGACCTCAGAAGGTTGGAAGGTTGAGTGAGTCAGCCTTGAGCTGGCTACCTGACCCTGTCAGGATCAAACTCAGATTGTAAGCAAAGTCTTGGCTGCAGTTTATTATTTATTTATTTATTTATTTACATTATTTATTCAGTTTATACCCCACCCATCTAGACCGAAGTCTACTGCACCACGAGGCTCCTTATTGGAAACGATGTTTATGTAGAGGCAAATTTAAGAAAGTTTCAGATGTAATAGTCTTTCATTCTTGGATAATTACTGGACTGGGTATATAGGATCATGCTTTGGTGCACAGAAATCAGTGGACCAGTGATGTCCATGACTAATTTGTCCCATTGATTTTAAAGGAACAAAGAACTATTTTCTTCTAAGGTCCGATTTGACAGATTGTGCATTTTTTTGAAAAAAACATAGTCTTAAGACAGTCATTCGAGTCCAGAAAGGTCCTTCCCAGCCAAACCTACTAAAGGCAGCATATGAGGTTGCAAAAACTCCACAATTTGTACATGGGCACATTTAGAGCAGAGGAGGAAGTCTTTCAAATATCTGGGACCCACAGAATTCCTGGGCCAAATGGCCCTGCTAGCGCCTCTCATTGCCACCAGAGTGAAACTAGTGCTGAGACCCAATGAAACAATCTACCTCTGCTTTAAAAGGGTTTAAAACAGGATTTTTAAATTGGAAAAAACGGTTAGCCTCTGTAGATGTTTAAGCACTGTTAAAATACTATGGCTTATGATATTACGGATGCATGCCTGCTGAGCTGAAAGTCCCAATGAGTTCACTGGAGTTAGCCTGAGGTAAAATAGATACAGGAACTTTTTGCAGCCTGAAACTCCATGTCCCTGCTAATAACCAAATAGTGATGTTCCTGAACCAGCTGAAGTTTCTGAAGCCTTCCTAGTCAGCACCCCCCCCCACACACACACACATTAAATTGTCAGGGTAACTTAATGTTACCAAAGAATGAATAAGTGCCAAGGTGAAGGCTTAGAGCAGACCACCTCAGATGGTGGTAGGCTCTCCTCCACTGGAAGATTGTAAACAGAGGTTGGATGGCTTTGAAGGATGCTCTAACTGTAGATTTCCTGCATGGGCAGGGAGTAGATGAGCCTAGTTGGGATAGATGAGCCTTGGATCCCTTTCACCTTTCTGGTTCTGCATTTTGTTGCAGAGCTTTGAATTTCTGGTAAAATTCTCCCCCACTCTCAGAGCAGAAGTACAGAGATCCACAAGGGAGAATAGCTTCAAGTAGCTTCAGAGCCCAACATTTTCTCATTAACTGGCTCTTAACATCTCAGTAACTCCCTCTGAGACATTTGTAGGAGAAAGAGTACTGTAATCAAATCATTTCTTTACTAGCAGTCACTTGAAATTACAGACTTGTATATATTGCGTTCTTTATTGCATGCATACTAAAAACCAACCAAACAGATCAACAGCAACAAACAACTGACACTAACTGATGAAAGAAAGGGATAGAATGCTCATCAGAGAGGTGGGGCTCTGTTTGAATTTCAAAAGCTGGAAGGAATGATTGGTTAGTACTGGATAGATAATCATCCCAGCTTAGAGAAAGGTCACTCAAACTACATGCAAGATAGCATGCAAGGTTTTAAATAAAACTCCAACACATTTTGTGTTTTTCTCTAGCAGGAGGAATCTATGCACATAGACCTAAAAGATGAATGGCAAGGTTGAGAGTGGAGAAATTTGTGCCGGGGTTGGGCCAGCATTGCTTTCCTGTTGCCCTTAGGTTGTGTGAACAGTGAATTCTCATCTGATAGCCACAATGGCAGAAATGAATATAATTAATCTTCCTTCTTAAAAGCATACACCTCTAATCGGCTTTGTCATTAGTGTTCAGTCCCAAAGCTGCTTTTTACACCCAATTAATATTAGTGTTTCATTTCCCTTCAGTTCTAACACTCATGTTCGCTGCCTGTTTTAAAAAGAAAACAAAGCAGAACTAGCACCTGTTCACATCTTTAGACCTGTATTGTAAAGAAAGAAGTGCATAAAATAAGGGAAACCATGCAGCACAAGCACACATCATCCTTTTAAATAACCCAGTAAAACAAGTTTTTATGCCTTTCCACCTTTCAATGGAATAAACAGTCAAATGTCAAGGATCAGTATGGCTAACTAGGTGTTTGTTTACCTTTCTGCTTTCACCAGGAGGGCACTATTTGCAAATTAAATTTCCTGGCTCTTGTTACAGGTATCAGAGACTTGCTTTCGCATGCATCTGGTACCAAGGATGCAAAACCTCTCGAAAGTATTTGCTTTCCATTTTATTTTTATATTTGAAAAATCAGTTTCAAAAGGAGTCAGTTTGGGAAGAAGGTTTGTTGTGCCTTATTTCTAGCACCACACCTTATTATCTCTGATGTTTCCCATTTCCCAGAACTTCTGTACATTGTTTGCATTCTAATTTGACCCAAATGCTATTAATTAATTGGCCTGTCATTCTGTCTTTCATTGGATGTTCTCTCCAGCCAGATTTTGACAGTACTGAAGTTGCTTACTAGTTTGTTATTTGTACAGAAGCCCCAAGCAATGAGTAACTTGCATAAGGATCTAAAATGTATATGCCTTTAACCCTCCAAAATAAACTTCAGACTACCCCACAGTTCTCTATAACTGGGGATTGTGTTTTAGAGAGCAGCATACCTAGCTGAAATAGCTGAGTCTAAAAATTTAAACTCACACATTTTTATATCATATTACAGAACAATATTATGAGCTAAAATGGTTGTCAAATTTGTCTGGAATTACTGAGTGGATTTTGTGAGCTCTACATTGGGTTTGGGGATACCCAATGTAAGTGTAGTGGACAGAGTGAGAGACTAGGACTCAGGAGGCCTGGGTTTGAATCCCCGTTCAGCCATGGAAGGTCACTGCAGGAATGGAACTGGTAAAACCACTCGTTAAATCACTCACCTTGAAAGCCTTATTAGGGTTGCTATGAGTCAGTTCCGACTTGATGGCACAGAACAACAACATATTGGGCCCAGGGTAGGATAGAAAACAAAGGGATAGTGGAAGAGGTTGAGGTGTGCAAAAAGAGAGAAGTACACCCCCACTGTGAGCTGCTGTATAACTTGGACAGCTCTGAGTTTCTGGAGGACACACTCTGTGTGTGTGTGTGTGTGTGTGTGTGTGTGTGTGTGTGTGTGTGCAAATATTGTGCATATGTGTGTGTGTGTGTGTGCGCGCGCGCAACACATAATACATTTTATTCTACCCAAGGGTAAGAGAAATGGTCCTTTTGAAATACATAGCTTTTTAAAAAACCGCAAACTGGAATGTTTACAATCTGGATTCAGAGGTATGTGGTCTGCTTGCTTTCCCTATAATTTACTTCTCAGTTCCCTCCATCTCCTCCTCCATATTCTGCTCCAGTCCAGGGTCCAGGATTACAAATGATTACAAATGAAACTGAGTAGGAGGATCACTGTTGCACACGTGTGATCCCATGATACAAGCCAGAGGGATAAATGGCCACACCTTCTGGCCTGACATTATCAACATGAGAGTGAAAAATGTGGCCACACAAAGAGTTTGAGTTTACTGCCAAACCTAAGCTGGATCTTGGACTCTTGCCACTGATGTATACTCCCAGTGTTGCAGCAGTTTATCTAATATGTGCATATAACTTTATATTTTAAGTCCCTTCAGGGCTACATGCCCAACCATCTGTTGCTATACAGTTACTGTTATCCACCCCCATGCTCACTTCAACTGGCTGGTTGTTAACATTAATGGAACACAACCCTCCCAAAGCCTTTCCAAACCAAGGCTTCCCACTTTCAATTGCTTCCTAGTATCCTTCTAGTGCAGAGAGGTGGGGGAAACCTCTGCAGGCATTCCCCATTTAGCACTAGGCTTCTTTTCTCTTATCTCCAATCAGTGATTGGAAATAAGAGGCTATTTAAAGCTTGAGAATCTGTTGCATGGAGATGAGCTCTAATTTGCAGCACAGGGGCTTATCTCTGCATAGATAGGCTTAGAATTGGGCTGTTCTCTTTGTGCTTGGTGGGGAAATGCCAACACTAGTAAAATGATTTTGGATAGCACTCAGTTTGCTCCTCCCTTACCCCTATCCACTGCTGGAGTGTGCCCCACCAACCCATGACCTAATTTGCCCACCCACTTCTCTGTAGGTGGTGTAGCTTTGTTCAATCTCAGACAAATGTGCTGTTCCCATAGAACCTCATATAAAACTCATGTAATTAAGCTCTGGAATAGCCTCTTGGTCCACTTTCCAAACCACTCGACTTACGAACGGCTCCAGATACGAACATTTCAACTTACGAACCACTCTAATAGGAAAAAACAGACTCGACTTGAGAACTTTTTCCGAGTTACGAACAGGGAAAAAAACCCACGGGGAAGGCAGGGAACCTCCCTCCCCCCTCCCCCCGCAGCAAGCGCCACTTTCAGAAGCCTCCCGGGGGCAGGGGAGAAGCACCATTTTTTTATTTCCCTGCCTTCCCGGCAGCCATTTTGTGTGCTTCTCCGCTCCCGCCCCCCTCTCCCCGCCTCTCAGCTGATCGGCGCTGGGTCTCAGAGGCTTGCCCAGCAGGTAAAAAAGGCAGCGGCGGGCGATGGGGGGGGGGGGGGCGCCAGTCCGGTGCGCTCCCTGCCCATTCCAGGCGCGGGTCTACTCGCGAGTAAGCGCCGCCGAAGCTGCGCAAGAGGAGGAAGGAGAAGCCGCGGGTGCTGGTGCTTTGCTAGGGAGGCTTCGGACGGTAAGGTGCTGCTGTTTTTTCTTTTAAAAAAGTTGTTCTGGGTGGGTTTTGGAGGGTAGGTTTGGGCTGGGGGGGTATGTTTCTGTGTTGTTGTTGTTTTTTTTTGTTTTTTTTTTGCAGTCCCACCGTGGGACTTGCTCAAATGTTTATTTTTGGATGTTTTTGTTTTGTGTGTGTGTGTGTGTTTTGCAGTCCCAGCGTGGGACTGCAAGTGTTTTATTTTTGGGGTATTTTTTTCTTCGGCCGGAACGGATTAATGGGTTTTCAATGCATTCCTATGGGAATGCATAGTTCGACATACGAACTTTTCGACATACGAACGTTAATCCGGAACGGATTAAATTCGTAAATCGAGGGTTGACTGTACTCTACTTCCTCAATTCAACAGGTGATGTTCAACTTCCTGTGGTACAAATCCAACTCTTCTTCAACCTATCATTGTTGCATTTTATTGTAATTATTGTAAATAATAGTAGTAGTTGAGGTAGTAGTAATTATTGTTTTGGACAGATGCTCTTACCATTGTGTTCTTTTGTCGTCTGTCTCCTCAGCAGGTCTCAGTCTTGCTTTGGGTTACTTCATGGGTTTTGTTTTTTTCTTTCTCTTTCACGCCTAGCAAGTTGTAGCAAGTTGTAACAATTTCCATAGAATTAACACAGTTACTGACAGAACTGAGATTCAATTTTAATTAATTAAATGTCAAGTTGTCAAGTTGATTTGAACCATTTCCAGGGGTTTCCTGGTATACAGTACTCAGAAGAAGTTTACCCTTCCTTTCTTCTGGGGGTACTTGGGGACTGTGCAGCTTGCCCGAGCCTCAAAATGTATTCCTTTTTCTAGTTTCAATTTGTTCCAGATACGCAAAGGGTATATAGAAACTAGAGGTTTTGGTGAGTTCATTGATTTGATGGGCTTGTTCTAGTAGTGACTTACTATACTAAGCAACTGGACTTCAGCCATTCATGTTTGTCTGTTCTGCTTTCCACAAGCTTCAATACAGACTTCTGAGAAAACTGGAATTCAGAATGTAAGCACCTTTATGAATCTCCAGGTTCCTTTTCAGTTTTTGTGTTATGCCTCTCATTCCTCCTTTGCTGCTAAATTGTTACCCTTCTCTCCTTTCAACATTCTGGTATCACGGTGACGGCTGAGATGCCAGGGCCCACCTGAGACATTTTGCTCACTGAGCCAGAGCAGCAAATCACACATCCACCCACCTTCCTACCCACATCAAGTCAAGGAGCATATTACCCAAATGTAATGTGGCACTTGAGGTAGAGGATCCCACAAGGACCTCTTTCCATCACTTTAGTAAAAAAAAAAAAAAAAAAAAAAAATCAAACCACAGGCAATTAAATAACAATACATTGCCCATCCACGATATCCAGGATCTGCAGATGTTGACTTCTGGGGCCTGTCCTGGAAAGTATGTTTATGCCTCTCAGTCCTTCCCATAGGCATCAGGCCTGTCCATCTGCATCAAGACTAATAGCAATTAGTAGCCCCATCCACCATGAACTTGTCCAGCTTATTTATGAAGCTGTCCAAGTTGACGGCTATCACTATTTCTGGTAATCCACATAAAATCCACACCTGAACTATGTTTTGTGGGAAGAAGTACTTCCTGTTATCTGTCCTCAGTCTCCCCCCAGTCTGCTTCCAGAAATGACTCTGGCTTTTGACATTATCAGAAAGGAAGAAATCCTATTCAGTTTCTCAACACATAACTTTATAATAGTATTATATGCCTTTATGCTGGCTGGATTGCTCAGTGAGTTTGCTATTTGACTGTGGAGTCACAGGCTGGGAGTTCAATTCCCCACTGTGCGTTTTAGAAGAGGCAGCAGGTGTGGCCTTGAGCAAGCTGCACAGTCCCAGGATGCCCCCAGAAAAAGGAAACAGTAAAATACTTCTGAGTACTGTTTACCTAGAAAACACTGAAAAGGGTTCCCATACGTCAGAATTTATTTAATGGCACAGAATTATTATATTATTATAAAGTCTCCCCTTACTTACCTTTTTTCTCAAAGCTCAGCAGCCCTAAGTGTTGCAACCTGACCTCATAGAAAAATTGGTGTGGTCCCTTGATCATGTTGGTTGCCCGTTTCAGAACTTTATCCAGCTCTGCAATATCCTATTCCATGTGCATCGACCGGAACTGTAAACAGTGTTCTGTGTACACACACCCTATCTCTCCCTTTCCCTCAGTGGAGGAGGGGGGTCTCAAATTTCTGATGGCTAGCATTTGTTGAGAGACATCTGAATAGGTCCCAGTCATTAGCTCCCACTGAGAAAATATCAACCACTCACCCTCAGCCATTAGCTAGTAATCTGCTTAACAAGGGAAGCCTGCCCGGTCCCAGTATTAAAATCCTGCATATGGAGGTTTCTCAGTTGTTTGATGTGAAAAAATAACTTCTTGTAACTTGATACAGAAAGAGAAATAAGTGGATGCTAGGTCAAATCAAGCATGAGTGCTCTCTAGAAATGAAAATGACTAAACAGAGGCCATGATGGGAAGACAAGATTCACAAGAAAATACAAAAATGCTGGGAAGAGTTGAAGGGAGCAGGAAAAGAGCAAGACCAATCAACACAATAGGAAAGCCACGATTTTGCAGGACCTGAGCAGGTCTGTTAATAGTGTCTGTTAATTTGGACATCAATGATTCATAGAGCTGCCATAATTCTGAAACAACTTGAGGGCACATGACAAGTAACAGAGTTGTTGAATCTTTACATGAAGTTTTTTTTTCCAGGTTGCCATCTTCTGGGCACAGTCTTGGTAGGGTTAATTCTTCAATTAATGTTCAAGGCACTTCCAGCGAATGTGATCCATGCATTACAGGTGTGATCCATACTAGCTCTTATCTTAGGGTTTCCTTTGGTTCAGTTGGCTGCGTTTCCCCCGGATTCTAGACATTTTGTCTAGCATCCATTTGTACCATTATCTGACCCAGGTTTCTAGCCTTTATTTAAAAATAAGAACCCACGAGGGACCCCTGTGTTTTGCCACAGTGCATATAAAAGCAGCATTTCCCCCTCCACCCACATGCATTCACTAGTTGCATTCCCTGCAAACAGAAATAGACATGGTTGTGTTATTTGAAGCTCCAGATTTGTTAAATGGTATTGTAAAATGTGATGGTAGTAGTAGCAGTGGTAGTTACCATGGCTACAGCATCCCATCAGATCCCTTTTCTGGCAATGTTCAGATTTTGTTTCCCTGTTAAAAATACAAAGCACATTTCAGATCACAGCAAAGGTTAGTTCAGTTCACTTGCCCCCCCCCCCCCCAGCCAAATCCAGCAATAAGCTGCACGCAGAGGGATCATGATCCATTGATCTGCATGCAGCCACACATACTCAACTGTACTTTGGCCCTCATATTGTGTTTTCTGACCATATACTAAATCAACTTTTAAACCAGGCAATTTGTAGTTCTGATCATACATTCTGTCACAGAGAACTAGGGATGCAATAAGTTAAACTGCAATAATTTCATGCAGTCTCTGGGCCTTGTTTCCCCTCCCCTCCCCCATCACAACAGATCCACAACCTCCCTTTCCTCCAGCAAAAATGTATTGTGCTTATCAGTCATCTTGCTTTGTTTCAGCCAGTCTAATGTCCTATGGAAGGTTTTATCTTTGTGTCAGTTTTGCAGGGAAAAATGCAGACATCCTTACCTTTTTAGTGCATTCTGGTAAAAGGCTGCTTGATTGGGAGGCATCCCGCAGGGACAGAGCAGTTAGTGGGTTTCCAAATTAGTACAGACTAGCATTTGTAACAGTGGTTTAAAAAAAATAGTAAAATAACAATGAAGAGTATCATGAATGCTAATTAAATGGGCTATTTACAGCCCTTGATGAACTTTTCTACCAGCTTTTCTTGTAATCAGCTGCAATAGTGTGTGAATTGTTGTTGTTTAGTCGTTAAGTCGTGTCCGACTCTTCGTGACCCCATGGACCAGAGCATGCCAGGCCTTCCTGTCTTTCACTGCCTCCCGGAGTTTGGTCAAATTCATGTTGGTAGCTTTGATGACACTGTCCAACCATCCCGTCCTCTGTCGTCCCCTTCTCCTCTTGCCCTCACACTTTCCCAACATCAGGGTCTTTTCCAGGGAATCTTCTCTTCTCATGAGATGGCCAAAGGATTGGAGCCTCAGCTTCAGGATCTGTCCTTCCAGTGAGCACTCAGGGTTGATTTCCTTCAAAATGGATAGGTTTGTTCTCTTTGCAGTCCAGGGGACTCTCAAGAGTCTCCTCCAGCACCACAATTCAAAAGCATCAATTCTTTGGCGGTCAGCCTTCTTTATGGTCCAGCTCTCACTTCCATACATCGCTACTGGAAAAAACCATAGCTTTGACTATGTGGACCTTTGTCGGCAAGGTGATGTCTCTGCTTTTTAAGATGCTGTCTAGGTTTCTCATCACTTTCCTCCCTAGAAGCAGGCGTCTTTTAATTTCGTGACTGCTGTCCCCATCTGCAGTGATCATGGAGCCCAAGAAAGTCAAATCTGTCACTGCCTCCATATCTTCCCCTTCTATTTGCCAGGAGGTGATGGGACCAGTGGCCATGATCTTTGTTTTTTTGATGTTGAGCTTCAGACCATTTTTTGTGCTCTCCTCTTTCACCCTCATTAAGAGGTTCTTTAATTCCTCCTCACTTTCTGCCATCAGAGTGGTATCATCTGCATATCTGAGGTTGTTGATATTTCTTCCGGCAATCTTAATTCCGGTTTGGGATTCATCCAGTCCTGCCTTTCGCATGATGTATTCTGCATATAAGTTAAATAAGCAGGGAGACAATATACAGCCTTGTCGTACTCCTTTCCCAATTTTGAACCAATCAGTTGTTCCATATCCAGTTCTAACTGTTGCTTCCTGTCCCACATATAGATTGCTCAGGAGATAGATAAGGTGGTCAGGCACTCCCATTTCTTTAAGAACTTGCCAGAGTTTGCTGTGGTCGACACAGTCAAAGGTTTTTGCGTAGTCAATGAAGCAGAAGTAGATGTTTTTCTGGAACTCTCTGGCTTTCTCCATAATACAGCGCATATTAGCAATTTAGTCTCTAGTTCCTCTGCCCCTTCGAAATCCAGCTTGTACTTCTGGGAGTTCTCGGTCCACATACTGCTGAAACCTACCTTGTAGGATTTTGAGCATAACCTTGCTAGCGTGTGAAATGAGTGCAATTGTACGGTAGTTGGAGCATTCTTTGGCACTGCCCTTCTTTGGGATTGGGATGTAGACTGATCTTTTCCAATCCTCTGGCCACTGCTGAGTTTTCCAAACTTGCTGGTATATTGAGTGTAGCACCTTAACAGCGTCATCTTTTAAGATTTTAAATAGTTCCACTGGAATGCCATCACCTCCACTGGCCTTGTTGTCAGCCATGCTTTCTAAGGCCCACTTGACTTTGCTCTCCAGGATGTCTGGCTCAAGGTCAGCAACCACACTATCCGGGTTGTCCGGGACATCCAGATCTTTCTGGTATAATTCCTCTGTGTATTCTTGCCACCTCTTCTTGATGTCTTCTGCTTCTGTGAGGTCCCTACCATTTTTGTCCTTTATCATGTCCATCTTTGCACAAAAGGTTCCTTTAATATCTCCAATTTTCTTGAACAGATCTCTGGTTTTTCCCTTTCTATTCTTTTCCTCTATATCTTTGCACTGTTCATTTAAGAAGGCCCTCTTGTCTCTCCTTGCTATTCTTTGGAAGTCTGCATTCCATTTTCTGTAACTTTCCCTATCTCCCTTGCATTTTGTTTCCCTTCTCTTCTCTGCTATTTGTAAGGCCTCGTTGGACAGCCACTTTGCTTTCTTGCATTTCCTTTTCTTTGGGATGGTTTTTGTTGCTGCCTCCTGTACAATGTTACGAGCCTCCATCCAGAGTTCTTCAGGCACTCTGTCCACAACATCTAGTTCCTTAAATCTGTTCTTCACTTCTACTGTGTATTCATAAGGGATTTGGTTTAGATTATAGCTGACTAGTCCAGTGGTTTTTCCTACTTTCTTCATTTTAAGCTTGAGTTTTGCTCTAAGAAGCTGATGATCAGAGCCACAATCAGCTCCAGGTCTTGTTTTTGCTGACTGTATAGAGCTTCTCCATCTTTGGCTGCAGAGAATATAATCAATCTGATTTCGGTATTGCCCATCTGGTGATGTCCATGTGTAGAGTCGCCTCTTGTGTTGTTGGAAAAGAGTGTTTGTGATGACCAGCTTGTTCTCTTGACAAAACTCTATTAGCCTTTGCCCTGCTTCGTTTTGAACTCCAAGGCCAAACTTACCTGTTGTTCCTTTTATCTCTTGACTCCCTACTTTAGCACTCCAGTCCCCTATAATGACAAGAACATCTTTCTTTGGTGTCAGTTCTAGAAGGTGTTGTAAGTCTTCATAGAATTGGTCAATTTCAGCCTCTTCAGCATCGGTGGTTGGTGCATAAACATGGATTACTGTGATGTTGAAAGGTCTGCCTTGGATTCGTATTGAAATCATTCTATCATTTTTGAGATTGTATCCCAGTACAGCTTTTCCCACTCTTTTGTTGATGAATATGGGCCACTCCATTTCTTTTATGGGATTCTTGCCCAGAATAGTAGATATGATAATCGTCTGAATTGAATTTGCCCATTCCCGTCCATTTTAGTTCACTGATGCCCAGGATGTCGATGTTTATTCTTGCCATCTCCTGTTTGACCACATCCAGCTTACCAAGGTTCATAGATCTTACATTTCAGGTTCCTATGCAGTATTTTTCTTTGCAGCATCGGACTTTCCTTTCACTTCCAGGCACGTCCGCAGCTGAGTGTCCTTTCGGCTTTGGCCCAACCACTTCATTAGCTCTGGAGCTACCTGTACTTGTCCTCCGCTCTTCCTCAGTAGCATGTTGGACGCCTTCCAACCTGAGGGGCTCATCTTCCAGCATCATATCTTTTAGCCTTTTGTTTCTGTTCATGGAGTTTTCTTGGCAAAGATACTGGAGTGGCTTGCCAGTTCCTGCTCCAGGTGGATCGCGTTTAGTCAGAACTCTCCACGATGACATGTCCATCTTGGGTGTCCCTGCACGGCATAGCCCATAGCTTCTCTGAATTACTCAAGCCCCTTCGCCACGACAAGGCAGCAATCCGTGAACGGGAGTGTGTGAATTACCCCACTATTTTACCATTATTATTAAAAAAAATTTACCAGAGATTTTCACTTCAGGCCAGTAGGTCTACAACTGCAACCTTCCTACAGGGTGTGATTTTCTTTAGTCTTTGAGCATTCCGACACATGTTACACCTAAAGTATTTAAGAAACCTGCTTTGCCCGTTTCCTTCTTACAAATGCAGGGTGAGGTAACTGTAGCCCTCTGTGCATGTAACTCCCTGGGGCCTTTTCAGACCCTTGGTCTTCCATACTGCCCCATCTTTCTCCTTTCCATAATATTTCACCAGCAGAAGAAAAACAAAGAAAAGGATTGCCACTCCTGGAAGTCTCCAGAACCCATGGCTTCACTTTTTCAAGTGGAAGGGCCTTGAAAAGGGACCTCCTGCAACCTTTAACCCTCAACCAATTTTAAAAAACCAGAAGCAGACATTGGGCTGTATTTTAGTTTGTGAGGCCTGTAGAAAATCTTGGGGACAGAGAATCAACTTCAAAGTTGACTGCTGCCACTAAAAAACAACATTGTAAGGGGTGATCTAGAATGGGGGTTTGCTTAGTCTTGTTCTAGCTGACCACATGATTCCCATAATTAGCAACTGGTTTGCATAATATACACATTAGGATGCCCGGAGCTGTACAAGTGGAATATTGTAACCCTGTGTGGTTTGTAACACAGGCTTGTGGGTTCTTTTTCCACCACTTTCATAACGTCCTACACTGACTACATCATATTGATATCTTCGTGTTCCCACTGAGGATAGCTTGGTTCTCCTTTTGGAGATCATTGAAGGTAATCCTCAAGTTCCTGTCAAGCTGCCAATGCAGCTGTCACAAAGCATGTCTCAGGACTCCTCAAAAAAACCTATCTGTGCAGTAGTTTCTCCCTGTGCGGATTATTATTTCCTGCCTTTAATAATGATTTTGCTCTGTATGATGTAAATAAAGAGACACAAGGAGAGAGGAAAAGAAGCTGTGCCTTAAATCAATACCAGGGGGTGGGGGTGGGAACTTGCTTTCATAAGGAGTATGTTTCCACTTAGCTTGCAAATGAACTTGAGCAAACATTCACCGCCACCCCCCTTTTTTATGTTGTTATTTTGCTTGCATGCCTATAAATCAGATGCAGTGCTGGAAAGGGAAGAGTTAAAAATCAGCCATATGGCAAGAGCAGGAGGTCTGGCCACCCCACCTTAGGCTCATGACAACATGCCCTACATTTAACCTACAGTCAGGAACTAATTAACAACACAGATGGGAGTGAACTAGCATATGTATTAAGAAAAAAAAATTAATACCCCTAAGGTTTTAATCAGCAGCCTTGCCTTTTTCTGGGTTAGAAGCCCATGTCCTACCACAGGAAACTCTACAAAATATATATATGTAGATTCTATCTATGGGGAAGAAGTGCCTTGTAATGGTTAGCAAGTGGGGCTGTCTTCCAGGAGCAGCCGTGGTGTTGCATGGCTATAGGTAAGTCATGAAAAGCTGCTGAGAGGGAAAAGGGGTGGGGTGGGGATACCTAAATATCAAGGGAGGTTTGGAGGTATGAAGAAAAAATGGTGAGGTGATGAAAGACAAAAAAGTTTTAGAAGGTATCACTACTGTATGGATTTTCAGCTTGCTTGAGGTTTGGCAGCTCACAAGAGTGAAATACCCATATTTGTATTTCACTAGGTGGAGCTTCTCATCTTGTTTCTAACAGAGTTTAGAAAAAATGTGAGGGGGTATCTTTGGGGGGATGACAGCTCCCAGAATGCCCCAGCAAACTGGGCGAGCTGTGGTTCAAAAACGGAACTTTTCGAAGTTCTGTTTTTAACCATCATTGAAGCTGCCAGTTCAAATTGCCTGGCTCAAGGAGGAGTATGTATGATGACAAATTTTCTCGTACTGATTTTTTGGTCAGGAAAACTGACTGTTCTAAAATCCAGCTATAAGTGTTCATATCCAAATGAGGATTGTTTTTAATGAGTGATTCCTATGTAACTGAGGAAAGTGTAGTAAATTACATGTCCATACAGATGTTGTTTGGTTTCTAGCCAAAAAACTACCACCCTATCAGAGAAAAAAGAAATTCTGTGAGGAAAGCCTAGCTTCTGTAATCCAGGTTGGGTCACTTAAATGTTCCCCTTGTCTTGCAGAGCATGCCTGTAGAAAAATAACTCGAGATCAGCATGATAAATGGGCTCCTCTGTTTACCTGGGAGGGAGAGGAATGTTCAGTTCCACTGATATGCACAGTATATATTTACACTGATTGTATGATATTTTAAAATACGTTAGTTGTCTCTAAAGAATAGCATTGTCTGAGATCATATCTGTGGAGGAATCTCCATTGCGCAAAGAAGGATATTGTATACTTGTGTTCTTCTTTTTCTGGGGTACTAGACTGCACAGTTGGTAGAGGAACTGGAGTATCCTGTGACTAGCTCAGTGGTTCTCAACGTTGGGTCCCCAGCTGTTCATGGACCACAATTCCCAGAAATCCTGTCGAGTATAGCTAGCAGTGCAGGCTTCTGGGAGTTTTAGTCCAAGAGCAGCTGGAGACCCAAGATTGGGAACCAGTGGGCTAGACAAATGAATCCCAGAGAGTGTGTGTCTAGAAAGACAGAAGTGCATTTACACAGGTAGCCTCTGTAGCAGGAGTATGTACCCTTGGCTCTCCTGATGTTTTTGATGATAACTCCCATAAGTCTTGATCCCTGGCTAGGCTGAGTGGTTTATAGGTACTGAAATCCAAAACAGCTGGAAGCTCTGAGTCTCTCTTCTCCTGCTCTGTTGGCAAACTTGTGTATTGGAAGTATGATTATTTTTCAGTATACACTTTCTTCCTGATGATGACAGATTACCTCCTTGTAACCCTTCATAAGATGTGCCAGTTGAAAAGCCATGAGGCAGAGGTTTCCCCACTCTGTATCAGCAGAATTTCTGCCATACACTACCTTTCTGGGATCTGCCAAAATAACAAGACATTCTTTTTAATGCAAATAATGTCAGGAGGCAGCAAAACCTGGTCTTAAATCCCAAGACAAGCGTGAAATAAACCAGGTTTTTCCTTTTGCCAAATGGTTTTAAAATGGAAAGTTGGACATACATAAATTAGGAGGGAAATTTTCAAACAACTTCAACAAAGGGGCAAACTCCTTTCCCCTCACCATCGAGAATGGGACTCTGTCTAAAGTCCATTGAGTTTTGTATAAATAATTTATATAAATGAGTATGTATGTATACAGTTACAAATCTGATAAATGTATAAATCACATTATATTATTATTTTTTGTAGTGAGTATATTTATATACATTTAAGGGCATGAAAAGGTTGTAGCAGATTCTTCAGCAGGTCCTAAATCTACTGGTTTGTGCAGCATATAATCATCTTGCTCAGTGATTATATGTTACCAGCACACAATGTTTTTCTATTCATTTACAGTTATTTGTATTGTGTGTATGTTTGTGTTTCAGTATTCCTAATTCTCTTCAGTTCAAGAATGTTCCAGGGCCAGAGGTTTCCAATGAAATTCTGCTAATGTGACAGCAAAGCATGTAATTAAACTGTAGTGGCAGTGCGTAATCAAAAAGCACTTGTCAGGGCAGGGCACCAGCCGTGACTGATTCGCTGTGACTAATCATGTTTGTTAGTGCATTAATTAACACAGCTGCATTAGCTCTGCATGTTTTACTGGCTACAAAGATTTCACCATAGTCTTGTCTCCAGCAGAATAGGCAGAGAAGAATTTTTGTTAGAATCCAGCTGTTAATTAACTGGATCATTATGGTAAGCCGATGCACATAGTCCTTTTAGGCTGCTGGTGATGGAATTTCAGGCTCCCACTTCTGACTTGCCTCCCAAAGCCACCTGCCGTGGGACCGGAGTGCAAGTCTGACTCTTGTCCAAATAAGGAAAGCCTCCTGATGGCTATGTTGTGCACCTGACTAGACTGGGCATGTGCTAAAAGGATATTGTACATAGATCATTGACAGCCAGAGGATGATTGACAACATTACTGACAAATACGAGATACCTAAAAACCAAACAGAAAGCCTGTCACTACCAAACAACCCCTGGAACATTGCTAACTGGCATTTCCAGTTCAGCGTGGTCTATTGCCCGTCTTCTCCATACCAAGGGCTGACTATGGCTAACAGCAAAGTGTTTTTTCCTACTCTTTGCCATCTTTGCCAGTGCCACTTCTAGTGAGACTGTCAGCAAAAGTAAGTATCATATTTAGAGCATGAAGCTGAGTGGCCATCATGCCTTTTGATTCTTTTTCCTCTGGCCTTTAAAAGCTTTGGCCATCAAAAGCTTCTTCTGGCCATTTCTTCCACAAGCCAGGTCTTAATGATCAGGTCTGACCTTTGATATTCTGGACTGTGTGCCATTTCTGATATACATTTCTTTCCTTCGCGGGTTCATTTTTAGGAGATGTGCATTTACTAGGAAGATCTTACAACACTTAATCTTGCACGCCACTTTAGTTGGCTAATCAGGAAGTGTCACCCATTGCAAAGCTGATGCTAAACAGGGATGTGGCTCTGTTGTGATTTCCACAGTGCAGATGGCAATACACAAGAGAACCAATGGAAGCTGTTCCAAGTAGGCATATGTTCTACTGTTGTTCTAGACTTGATCCTTCTTCTTTCTACAGGACTGCAATCTAGTGGTAGCACAGGAAGTATAGATGAAAAGGATGTAGAGGCAGCAGTGCTCTTTCTTTCTTTCTCTTTCTCTTTTTGTCTTGCCAGTGTATACAGTGGGCAAAGCTGACATCCACAGAACCATGTGGCTCTTTCCTATGACATCTGGTCTCTGAGGGAATCCGGGCATCTGCCTTTTATTATCTCATAAATCACCTGTATCCAAAATAAGGCAGTTCCTATTCCCTCCTATTGATCACAGTCAGTATCACTACAGAGTGCTTTTAGCTTTCAAATGATGGAAGAAACACAAGACCAAATGGTAAGATAGTGCTGCTTGTCTACTTAGCGCAATTTCAAAATGAATAATTGTGGATGATTCCACCAAACAAGTTGGGACATGCTGTGTGTTGTCTGAAGCTTGCACAGAAATAGAGCAAACCAGTGCCACATGCAGACACTCTGGTTTCACCTTGTGATTAAGAAACTTGGGGGAAGATGCTGTACCCTGGATGTTCAGGTGTCACTTCATGGGTCGACAGAAAGAAATATTCAGGAGACCCAAGGCGCCAAATGTAATAATCACAAAAGAAGATTGCTCAATAATGCATTGTTATTATTTTAGACAAACCACTTCTGATGTCAGTAGACTGTACCCACAGCACAGCTATGAGTTATAATTTTTTGATCTCTTTATTGATTAGGAAGAATTTTCCCCCAGGTTATCAAAATGTTATGATTCCTGGATAACACTGTGTTGCAAATACTTCAGGTGGTTTTAACTGCAAAGCCATTGGAAGTATAATTTCGTTTTTCATGCCTGGCTGTTTCCACATGGTCTTCTTGGGCTCAGATGAAAGGGGAAATTGTTGTAGAATAATTGATGGATCTCATTTACATGAGACTATGGATTAGAGTAAAAGTATGGCAAAATGGGCGATCTGTGTGTTTTTGTTTGTTTTTAAAACATCACACAATTATTTTCCATTGTTACATAAACTAATTAATAATTGCTCATAATTACTAATTAGCGATTCCATCACCCTAAAGACACAATAGTCCTCAAAGTTCGGGTTAATTTCATACTCCTTAAACAACATGAGTTCAACTAATCCGTATTTCATCTAACACCAATAGATGATGCCACATATATTGCAAAGCTTTGCTAATATCATTTAAAGCTGCATGTGACCACAAGGCCATTCCACATTAACCCAGTGAAAAATCCACCATCATCACCACCACCACCACCTTTTTTGTTTTGTTTTCTCTCTCTCTCTCTCTCTCTCTCTCTCTCTCTCTCTTTTGGCCCAAAGGCCTATTTTTTTTAGCAGTTCCCAGTTTAGGGATATTGAGATCCCCTCCAAAACCTAAAAACTGAACATGCACTTCCAGTTTGCTTATTCCTTAAAATAGTTGTTTCTGGAAATTTCTGGGCATATTGTGACCTATGATTGGATCTGAGGCAAAAATCTGGTCTCCAAGCCTCCAAAATTGCCCACTCCTGATTTTCTAAATTCATACCAGTGTGAAAAAAAATTATTATGGTCATGAGCAGATTGTATTCTCTAATATGGATTAGAGGTGTAGTTTGGTATATTACAAACAGCAGTGTTTGTAGGACCAAGTCTGTAAGGACACTTGAAATGGTCTATTTGAATCTCTTTCTGTTCTGAGTCCCTTTAGACATATCTCCACTAAAAACCACAAATAGAAATAGAGATTTCTAATAAATTATTCTCTTTATTCATACCATATTGCAGTTCCAGGATTTAATTCTGTGGGGAAAATCGAATGCATCAGAGCCTAGAGTCAGATGTGAGTGTTGTTGAACCACTTGGAAAGAGTGATCATAGTACTATCCAATTCAATTTATATATTAGTGGGGAAAATGCCAGTGAATATCAATGCAGTCACATTTCACTTCGGTACAATAAACATCTCAAAATCTGAGAGAATTGGCAAAAAGATGGGTAGAGTCAAAGGGACAAATTTCTCCAGGATGCTTGGGATTGCTGAAAGCCATAATAATAGAAGCTCTGCTTAAGTGTATACTGCAGGCCAGGAAAAGATACCACCATCAAGAGATCTCCAGCTTCGTCGAAGAACAGTCACTGTAGTCAGAGAAAAAAGGCCATTCAGAAGATGAAATTAGAATGAAAAGGAAGACAGATTACACAGAAGACAGGCAAGCAAGTGATTGAACAATGACAGAACGACACTGATGAGTTTAGGACTAATTGAAGTAAGGCAAACAGTACAACATTATTTAAAGGCACCACAAGTAGGAAACAGAAGCAAACTGGATCATTGGATACAAGAAACTTAAAGAGGACTGCAAGAAGGTTATATCATTTCAGAGGCACTGATTGAATTATTTCAGTTGTTTTCAGTGTAGAAGATGCAGAGCAGATAGCTGCATCTTCTTGTACTAATAACTTAAGGAGGAACAACTCAAAATTGTGGTACTGTGTTATTGAAAACTTGAAAATAAACAAATCACCAGGTCCAGATGATATTGTTGTGTTGTTTTTAACTGTGTTATTAAGAAACTGAAATGGAAATTGCTAATCTTCTAAACTATGATCAACCTTTGCACCAGACAATTAAAAAGTAGTTAATGTAATTCCAGATTCTTAAAAGGGATCGAAAGTGAGGCGGAATGAAGAAATTCTAGCCTTGTTGACCAAGGGCTTGTGACAAAGTCCTTCACCAGACTTTTGAGCAAAGTTGGTAGTCCTCTGGCAATTGGATGGATCCTCTTGTAGATTTGATAGCTGGTTAAGGAACAGGTAGGAGATTAGGTGAAAGAAACATCAATAATTTAAGATATGCAATCAGCAAATCATCTGCAAAGGCCTGAACCTTGAATATTTCTCCTCGTAATTTGAGACCTTTAATTTTATCTGATATTCAAATCTGCTGCATTAGTACTTCAATTACTGTTAAAAAAAGTAATGGTGATAATGGGCAGCCTTGTCGTGTTCCTTTCTGTATTTCTATTTCTTCTGTACATTCTCCATTGATTCTTATCTTTGCTGTCTGTTTGGAATAGATAATCTTTATTATTTCAGTGAAATTCTGACCTGTCCCCATTTCTTCTAATTGTGATATCATGAAGTTCCAATTTACATTATCGAATGCTTTCTCTGCATCAATGAAGAGAATTGCCATCTGTTTAGCTGGGTGTGCTTCATAATATTCCAAAAAGTTGATGAGGTTCTTCACATTAGATCTTAAATATCTCTTCGGGAGGAATCCTGCTTGGTCTTGATGGAGAAAACAGCAATAACATGAAATGGCTTTTAGTGGAAGTGAAAGAAGAAAGTGCCAAAGCAGGACTGCAGTTGAACATTAAGAAGACCAACATCATGACTACAGAAGAACTACACAATATTAATTTTGGCAGTGAAAAATTGTATATATCTTGGTTCAATTATCAATCCAAATGGAGACTGCAGCCAAGAAATCAGAAGAAGACTGAGACTCAGAAGGCAGCAATGAAGGAACTAGAAAAGATAATTAAATGTAAAGATGTGTCACTGGAGACCCAGACCAAGGTCATCCACACTCTTGTATTTCCGATCACTATGTACGGGCGTGAAAGTTGTACGGTAAAGAAAGCTGACCGGGGGGGGGGGGGGAATAGATTAATTTGAAATATGGTGCTGTAGGAGTGCTTTGTGGATAATCTGGACTGCCAGAAATACGAACAAGTGGGTCCTAGAGAAAATCAAGCCTGAACTATCTCTGGAGGCAAAAATGAGGCTGTCCTACTTTGGGCACTTGATGAGAAGGCAAGATTCTTTAGAAAAAATAATAACACTGGGAAAGACTGAAGGCTGCAGGAAAAGTAGAAGACCAAAATGAGATGGAATGAGATGGAACCACAGGTTTTGAGTTTGCAAGAGCTGAGCAGGACATTCCTGTTCCCTATGAATGAGTAATATCCAAAATATCCTGTTGAGGACAGGATATTTCGGATATCAATTGTCCATAGGGTCACCATAAATCAGAGGTGACTTGACGGCACATAACAACACCAGCAAGCAATGGTGACTGGAGATACTCTGTATGATGCAGTGGACAGAGGGACAGAATAAGACTCAGGAGAAATGGGTTCAAATCCCCACTGAGACATGAAAACCTATGTGGGGGCAGGGCATTGGTAAAACCACTCCTTGAATATCTCACATACCTTGGGAACCCTGGTAGGGTTGCTATAAATCAGACGCAACTTGCTGGCTCATAACACTAGACATGGTGACTATGTATTATCTCCGTTACCGGAAGCAGAATATTAGCTCCAATACTGGGTATTAACTGCTGGGGTACATGACTTGGAGAATTATTCTCATGTCTTGCTTATGGGCTGCCTTGGGCAACTATTCTGCCACCTTGGAAACAGCCTAAAGGATCAAAGACCTGTACTCTGATCCTGTAGAGCTCTGCAATATGTTCCTATGACATTATGTGTCATTTAATTCCTGTTGTGCCAGGATTATGGTTTGGTTGAGGAGAAGTATCCTTGGAATACTCAGATAGGATTTTCTTCTACAAACTATGTTTTGGAAAGTCATATACTGTCCTATACACTGTGGGGGTTGGGATGAGGAGAATGGTACCAAAAAGACAGAATTTTCTTTGAATTCCTAGATTTCAAAGGGGGAAGGAATTGGGGGGGGGGGGGACTCTTGAGGGTAGTGTTCTTGTCCATTTGAATTGTGGACCAAAAATGTTGCTATTCTGAGAGTCACTGAATATCTGTCTTTTATGTGGTGGTTAAATGGTTTGATAGGGACGTGGTGGCGCTGCAGGTTAAACCGCAGAAGCCTCTGTGCTGCAAGATCAGAAGACCAGCAGTCGTAAGATCGAATCCACGTGACGGAGTGAGCTCCCGTCGCTTGTCCCAGCTCCTGCCAACCTAGCAGTTCGAAAGCATGTAAATGCAAGTAGATAGATAGGTACCACCACGGTGGGAAGGTAACGGTGTTCCATGTCTAGTTGCGCTGGCCACGTGACCACGGAAACTATCTTTGGACAAACGCTGGCTCTACGGCTTGGAGACGGGGATGAGCACCGCGCCCTAGAGTCAGACACGACTGGACTAAATGTCAAGGGGAACCTTTACCTTTACCTTAAATGGTTTGATAATGGCTGGAGGGCAATTATGGTCTGAAAATGAGATATTGCAACCTCATTCTGAAAGATAGGCTGTTTTCTCTTTAATTTCATGTCTTGGGTTCATTTGTTTCAAATCCTCCAGTACCCTATTTTGCATTGATTGTCATCATCTGTTGCAATATGGATACCTGGTTTTGTTACCTAACCAAACCAAAAACCAGCAAATGGACTAAGATTGGCATTTGATGAACTTCCATATTCATCAGTGTGTTTGTGTCAGGTGTCTTCTGCAATTAAAAAAATAACTATAGAGTTGGATGAATAAATAATGGAGGATAATTTGTGTGTGTGTGTGTGTGTGTGTTGAACAGCCAGTGCCACATGCATTTGACTGCTAATCCCTGCTTGCTCTCAGTATATTTATTCTTCGTAAATCATGTGCTGACATGCGTTCCATTTTTGTATCTGTTCACTAACCTATAGAAAGATAAATAAAGTAGAAACCTTTCACAGACCCCTTTCAGAAAGCCTCACTGATAAGAAATCCTACATATATCACAAGAGAAATAAATTGGGCCCCCAATTTTATTCCTCCTAACTCATTTTATTTGGAATGTAGGGAGGTCCATTGAATTCGTTGTGGGTTACTTAGAATTAATACTTAGAATTAGCATGCTTAGAATTCAGCTTACCCCTAAATGGGGGGAGGGGAAACCCACTCAACTCAATAAGGCTGATTCTCAGAAAAATGGGAACAGGATTGCTCCTTTCTTCAATGGGAACATTAAAGTTACATTCCTGTTACAAGAAAGCAGGAGCCTTAGGAATTCTTCTCTGTGAGCCAGGCACATTTATTCCATGTGCATTATTCCTGAATTACTAAAAATAAATAATTGATACTTGATATCAAAAGAGATAATAAATTGATGTAGTGTTTTGTATTTTATTTACAATACTACATTTATATCTTCCGGGTTGTACAATGAACCCTAGAGCTCCCTTTTTCCTGACTTTTCTCTTACTCAGGCCTGGCTAACAGAGAGCGACTGGCCCAAGGTCACAAGGTGAGTTTCATGGCTCACTGAGGACTACACATAGATTTAGTCCCAGTATGGCAGTTTAACCAGAAAATCACACCCACTGTCTTTCAGTGTACATTCCCTGTATGTTATTGGTTTTCTTTTCTTTCTATTATGGAAAGTACATGGTTGCACAATGCAGTCTTAGGCATGTCTTCTCCAATGTAAAGTATATTCAGTTCTACACCTGGGGTAAGTCTTGTTGACCTCAGTAGGACTTTTGTATGAGAAGGCATGCATAGGTATGCATTGTTACACAATTTAGCAGTCAAAGTTGTCAGTTGGCAAGGCACAGCTGAAGTCTTCCTTACCTATATATGTCTTGCCTAAGAATACAGTCTGAGGTGATTGGACACAACTCAACTTACACCAAAGATCCATGTTCTTTGAACAAGGAGTAGGAGCAGGGAGGACCTCCCAAGATTTCCTAGACTGTCCTTTACTTGCTCTGACCTCTGCTAACATTCCTTTAACCTTGATTGGTATTTTTAGGGTTGCTGATGGTACTTCCTTCTTCCTCATATTTCCTTCTTGACCTGTCTGAGAAAGGACAGAGGAGACTTCTTGCCTTCATTCTCAAGAAGTGAAGGGACACCCACATTTCAAAACACATCAGTAACATATTAAAACATTTCAAAACACATCAGAAAGTGATACGCAGAAAAGCACAGCATCCTGCATTAGAACTAACCATTTCTGATTTGGAAAGCCTGTCCATTTTGTTCCTGGTATACAGATTTGACATACTTATTGGTAGGGGAAAGACATTCAGTGTATGCTTCAGGTATTCTTTTTGGGATTTCATATATTCTAGCACTAAGTCCTATAATGGGGAACTAGAGTTTATGGCTGAACAGTGTCCCAGACTATGTCCTTTAATTGTACCTGAAAATGCTTAGTGTGTACCAAAAAGTCTGTTCTTGAAGACCACTGCTTTTAAAAATAGAAAATGCATCTCAGTACAAGGAAAGAGATGGTTTTTTTCCCATAGGCTTGCCCTATTCCAGTTCTCCAAATCCACAGAGCTTAATTTGCATTTTATGCAAATTATGTAGCCATATTGGCAACCTGTGGATCTGTTGACCCCAAGGTCCTGTTTTAATGTACTGCATCATCTCATGTACTTGCAATATGCAAGTAGGCAGGCAGGGAACAAGGAAAGGTTATTGACTTGTTGGTACAGTTGGCCCTACCATTAGGGTCCTACCACCTTCACTCTGGAAGAAGGTGCCGTGAGGTGAGGAATAGGCATTAAGAAGATAGAGCTGTGTGTCCCATGGAGCTTGACTCACATCCTCTAAGCTAGGCCCGGGATGGTGGTGAGGATTTGTACCAATCCTTGGTACTGAATTTCACTCCAATTCCAGTCAACTTTTGTAGATGTAATGGATGGGGGATATGTCACCTTGTAAGGACAAGGTAGTAGGCTGCCACAAACAATTGATGGGCTAGGTTTGACTTCTTGGGTCACAAGCTGTATAGGTTTAAACATATTTTTAAAAAGCAAAAAAGCCAACTGCTTATATACTGCCCCATAGCAGTCAAATAACTTTCTAGGTAGTTTACAATTTTATTATGCAGGCCATACATTGCCCCCACCCCAGCAAGCTGGGTACTCAATTTAACAACCTCAGAAGGATGGAAGTGGTTAATCTGCACTACTGCAGCAAAAACTCTGCTCATAACCCAGGTTCCATCCCAGGTAGCCAGCTCAAGGTTCACTCAGCCTTCCGGCCTTCTGATCGATAAACTGAGTACCCAGTTTGCTGGGGGGAGGCAATGTGTAGCTTGCATAATAAACTTCTAGACTGATTCTAGAATAACTGTAATCATTTTCTTTATCCAGTCCCCTTTAGTTTTACGGGACCTTGTTCCTTTGTGACAAAATGAAGAGAATTCCTCCTTTCGCCTGCCTTTGAGGCCAGTGGTCCAAACCATTTCTCTCACCCTCCTAGCTAGATCCAGTGCTTCTCTCTGCAATTCTTCTGTAGTGCTGCATCCCCCAGAGAAACCAGAAAAAGAATTAAACAGAAGGGCATTAATAAAAAATGCTTTTGATATTCCATGGGCCTAAGTAGCCTCGGAATGTATTATAGAAGGATCTATCATGGAAATTATGGAAAATGAAAAAGATGTGAAGATCATGGCTAACCACAGAATAGTCATGAGGAACCAATGCAGAACAGCCCAAACAGCAAAAGTGGTTATTTTTAGATTAATCAAGCATGACATTTCCAGTGGAAATCTGCTTCTTTCACAGTCTTCTGCCTATTACTAGTTGGAGGGCTTTTTTAAAAAGGGGAGGGGCAGGCTTTTGGCCTGGCCTCTGTTCAGTGTTCTTTGTGTTCATCCAGCATTTTAGTTTGCCTACTCTTGCAATTTTTGTTTATGTTTTGACATGACTGTACTAGAGTTTTGTGTATTGTTTTCATGATGTAAATGCAAGTTGCCTTGCATGCTCCATTTAGCAGTGTAAGTGTGGTGGTGAAATCCTGGCTTACAAAGAAAGTAGCAAACAAATAGTTTGATTTCCAGCAATGTATCTTGTACTCCTGACTTGCTATGATCAAAATGTGTACTCTCAATTTACACACACACTACCGTTATATCATACTCGGTATTTGTGTGTGCATGTGTACATAACTCCTCTAAGAGGCTAAAAATACATAGTCTTTTTCTGCAGATGCTCACCAAAGCATCATGTTTGAAGAGCTTCAGAAATGCTTTAATGCGTGCCCAAGGTGGATGTGGCAACTGGCCTTGAAATATGTTTATATAATTTAAAAATATAAATCTTTATTTTCAAATCTAAAGTCATCCTAGGTTTCTGGCTGGTAACTGCAGTGAGTAAAATAAATAAATCAAATTAGTGAGCTCCTGGTTGAGGTAATCTGATCTTTTAATTCCTGCTTCACATTGTTGTCTTTCAACTATCCTTTGAACTTACCTTTAGCTATAAATATTTGTCTGATCTCATTATTTAGAAGTGCATGGTACCATCACAGGGGATAAACCTGGCTCTCAAGCCAGTTCAGCAGTCTCCCAATGCTAATTATCTGATACAAACATTCAGTAAACCAAGGGCAAGATGGTTATCCAGGTGGTGGGTGGGTGGTGAAGATGGATCCGGGTGGGAGATAGGAGAACTTTACCATTCTCTTTGTTATCTTGCCACGTGTGTGTTGAATTCACATGCTTTGGGCACTACCACATTCCACCAATTCAGAATAAATTTGTGAAAAGTTAAAATGTTACTTTTGAAGACAAATGATATTCCCACTTATATTTCAGAACTCCAGATAATTGCAGAAAACTATTTGGTTCTGTATGACTTGCTGGGGTCAAGTAAACTATTAATATTTAAATAGTCATACTGCAGTGGTATATGTGAAAACAAAGAACGGCTCATATCCAAGGGACATTTTGAAATTACATTATTCTCAACAAAGAATTCCTGACATCATAATGCTTTCACATATAAATGTCAGGGCCTTAAACTGGGGCAGTTTGTGTTTTAGTACGTAAAGCTCCTTTGTTTTACTTTTCTGTTTGACAAGTGTGAGGATTCTTCATTTCCCGTAGATTGTTATGAAGGTATAGAGTGAGTCTTTTTTTTTTTTACATAGCTGGGGGTTGGCAGACAGAAAGAGTGTTTACTCCAGTTTTCATTGCCAAGTATGAGGTACTTCCGACTGAACTTCAAAAGCACTTAAATGAGCGTTCTTCAGGAATGTGACTAATAGGGCTGCTTTCTAGAAAGCAGAGGTTGGTCAAGCACAAAGTTGTGAAAGCACAAAGGAAAGGGGAGCAAGCTTTTCCAATTCAGAAAGAAAAATAATACATAGCTTCAGTGGTTTGTGTAGAAATCTAGGTTCTTTCTGGCCAGGAGACTCCTTACTTGACATGTGACAAATATGCCAACATACAGGGCTGTGTTGATCATTACTTCAATGAATTTGAAGTTTTCCTTCTCCTCCCCCCTGTGGAGCCCACAGGTATCCCAGATTTGCTCCAGAGCTTCTCCCCACTCTCTTGAGCAAATGGAGGGTAAAGAGCTATAAATCTGTCACCAGTGCCTGCTCACTGGAGAAAGCTGTATGATATAGATAGTTTCTATTCTAGGATGCACTAAAGGCTTGCTATCCAAAAACAAAAGACAGATATGTGAAAATAAACTCTCAGATGCCATATTAGGTCAGCAGCTTGAATTCCATTGTGGATGCTTCCACCTCAAAAGCTCAGGTATTCGTTTTCCTACATTCTAGAATTGTGTAGAAGCCACTTCCATGTGAGATTATTGGGAATATCTGTGAAGAAAACACCTTCAATGGCCACAATCAAGACAATCAATCATGTGCTTAGAGTTCCTGAACATTTGCTAAATGTATAAATGCTGAATGTCTGCAGGATGCAGCCATACAAGGCACCATGCGATCTGAAATGCCAACCTTCTGTTTCTTATGTCTCTCCAAAGAACTGGAGTCCCACCATGATAGAAACAAAAAGCTGACTTTTTCTAAGGACATTTACAGGTTTACAGATATTCCATTACCTTAGCATCATTTAGAGTAAGTTGGCAGATGGGATCATCGGAGTTTGAGAGAAATACTGAGTGTCCACAGTGACGTCTAGCATACCAAAAGGTCACAAATGGGTAATCCAGAGCTGGCAAGAGGCAGCACATCACACTTGCAGGAGAACACAGAAAAAGAGTAGATCGTAGTACTTGTTAGGAAAATGCTGCATCTTCTTCAGACTACTTCTATGTCCCACTGAATGGGAAGCACTCTGCTGCTGTAAATGTGTAGGTGGAAATGGAAGAGGTGCATTCTTTAAAAATGGCTCTAACAGCAGCAAATAGAGAGCAAATGGTGGTGGGGGGAGGGACAGCTGACTTGGCAAGGAGGTGAAGAAAGACAGCATGCCAGGTCATTTCAGTCTGGCTCCTGCTCTCCCAAGTTCAGACTGCAGGCTGTATAAGAGCTTCACTGGCCCTCAGGTCAAGCAGGGCAGGAAGGTGGGATCACCTTGTTGCAAAGTTTCCTGCCTTCTGTTTCACCACGTTTTATTGCCTGCCAGTGCAGGAGAACATGAAGTGTCATGGAAGTGTCCAAGCACAATCAAATACGTTCTCTCTCCACAGGCAAACCCTTCTGTTTGGAAAAAAAGAGATGGCTTACGGGTTGGATGGTGAACAGATTGTTCTAGGGCCCATTTCAATTCAGCTCTTAATTGGGAAAGCCCACACGGCCTTTCATTTGTTCCAAATCTATTCCAGACCTCTGTTCGCAAATTTCTGGGAAATCATTAAGGATTTTATTTTCACTGGATATCACATTCTCAGAGTTCTAAGATCTGAGCATTGAAAACGATGAAAACAGTTGTGAAGAATGGTTGGAGAGCGTGTGTTCCTTTAGGTGTTGTCAGATACAAGTTTCCAGCAGCCTGAGCCAGTATAGCTAATGGTGAGGGATGATTGGGGGGGGGGGGGGGGCAGCACAATAACCCCTGCAGTGCAACAGGTTCCCCTGGACAGTGGTGGCTCATTTCCCACTGCCCCACCTCAGGATAGCCACACTCGGTGCACTTCTGCCTGTTTTTTCAGAGGAAGGAGGTCAGGGCCCTGGCCATGCTCCCCTTCTGCTGAGTATATGTATAAGTGCTCACATTGTTTCCCTGTGTGTGCATCTACAATTGTATATAAATGGATATTCTCTTCCCCACCCTGTTCAGTTTTATCATCTCTAACTCTGCCCACTGTGCCATGCCTCCCAGCCCCACCAATTACAGTGAGCACCAGCCACCGCTGGTTTCCTACCTCTGGGCTGTGGAACCTCTTCTATCTAAAGAGGCATAGAGATGACCCCATTTGATGGAAGGGGTTCCGCATAGAAGTGCTTGGGAGTGAGCTAGACTTTTATCCAGCTACTGTTGCCGCTGCTGCTACCACTCAGCTGAAGGTGGGGAGGGCAGTTGGTGTCAGTCAAGGGGTTTCCCTGGACTGAAAGAGCCTCTAGAATCCAATACACGTTATCTGAATACCTCAGAATTTCGGGGGCTGCACTCTACTGAAAGAAGACAGAACAGCAACTAAAGTGGTTTATGTTGTAAATAAGCTGAGACCCAGAATATTTATCGTTTGTGGGGAGAGGCACTGTTTCTTATACAGTTGCATCAGGCAGAAGTTCACACAGACATATCTATAGCAAGTATGTAAGGGAGCTGTATTTATACAGTCTGCCTAAATCACCCCCACCCCCACTTAACCTGGTGCTGAGTTGAATGATCAAGGCAAAATGCAAGTGCATAAATGTGTAAAATAACCATAAGATGTGAAACTACTGTTTTTATGCTTTTTTCATAGATGGCTACAAATGATTAGTTGTAAACCCTTAACTTAAACCAAATAATTTCTGATGATGAAATAAAATTAATGTTTCATGGATTCTCCAATTATAGACACATTTTCCTTATTTAAAGCATTACTTTTCTACTGAATAACTTTCAATTAGATATTTAAACTGTGTTTCTTTCCCCAGATTATTGTTTCTTACAGACCCAGAAGAGGAGACAAAAGTTTTATTCTGTTTTTATTTAAATATAGTTCATATAATTTGAACCTCCACAGTAAGATCTTTCTGCAAAAGACAATAACTTTCTGAAATTTCTCCAGTTATTACAAGCATACCACAGATGCTTAGTAACCTTTCCAAACATGCTGTTACACTTGTCATGCAAATAGAGGATAATTAATTATCATGCCTAAAGTGTGACATTTACTGCACAAGGGCCTTGAGACTTCCAGGCCAACATTTTTTAAAAATTTGTTCTCAGCAGGGTGGTCCAATCATTGGCATCTGCTGTAGCTAGTGCTCTGGATGAATGCTTTGGCGGTGACATAAAAGATAAAACTGGCAAATTGCATAAATAGTGCTGCACAAGGTATATATATATTGCCCTACAGAGAACACACAGTGCTATCACTAGATAGGGTTCTTTCTTCTGTGCAACAGCCCCCTGCACATCTACTACGCTTGATGCCAAGTAAGGGAACTAGTCTGGGTGCAAATGCTTGTCGCTTAGCTGAGATGAGTGAATATTGAATCCTGATGTCCCCAGTACCTTCCATGAGCCGGACACCCAAGGCAGCAGCTGTTGGGAGAGTTGACATGCTGGAAGGTAGAGCTGTTTGTGTGGAGTCCTCTAAGCTAGCCTATTGCCTTGTTTTTGCTGTGGGATATGATGGCCCATCACCTGTGTTGTTGTAAGATTCAACTGTCAGTCTAGTCAGCTTCAGTACATGGAACGGGAAGGGGTGTCAACTTGTTGTTTGCCTCAAGGGCCCAGACATCTTGGGCCAGCCCTGATACTTGCATGAGGTAAAAAAAAAAAAGATTTCTAGGATCAATGAATAAGTATTTCCAACCGCTGTGAAGAGTAGCAAAGACATATACTTGTTTTGTACTGTATGATTATTTTTTTAAGCATTTGTTTTGAAATTCTTTTCTGTCTTTTCTCCCCCCCCCCTTCCTCTCTCTCTCTTTAACAGTTCCACCAAGTGAAAAGAGTGATGACCATCCTTTTCCTTACTATGGTTATTTCATACTTCAGTTGCATGAAAGCTGCCCCAATGAAAGAAGTGAGCCTCAGAGGACAAGGCAGCTTGGCTTATCCTGGTCTTCGGACACAAGGCCATCTGGAGGGCTTAGGGGGCCCCAATGATGCCACGAGAGGACTGACATCGTTGGCAGACACTTTTGAGCATGTCATAGAGGAGCTCCTGGATGAGCAGCAGGCTATCCAGCCCAGCAAGGAAAACAAAGATGCAGACTTGTACTCATCTCGGGTCATGCTAAGCAGTCAAGTGCCTTTGGAGCCTCCGCTGCTCTTTCTGCTTGAGGAGTATAAAAACTACCTGGATGCGGCAAATATGTCCATGAGGGTCCGGCGCCATTCTGATCCTGCGCGCCGTGGGGAGCTCAGTGTGTGTGACAGCACGAGTGAGTGGGTAACAGCAGCCGAGAAAAAGACAGCAGTGGACATGTCAGGGGCAACCGTTACAGTCTTGGAAAAAGTCCCGGTACCAAAAGGCCAACTGAAGCAATATTTTTATGAGACCAAATGCAACTCAAAGGGTTATACGAAAGAGGGCTGCAGGGGCATAGACAAGAGGTACTGGAATTCTCAGTGCCGAACTACCCAGTCTTACGTGCGAGCTCTCACAATGGATAACAAAAAGAGAGTTGGATGGCGGTTTATAAGAATAGACACTTCCTGTGTTTGTACACTGACCATAAAAAGGGGAAGATAGTGGATTTGTGTTGTATAGATTATATTGAGACAAAAATTTATCTATTTGTATATATACATAACAGGGTAAATTATTCAGTAAGAAAGAAAATAATTTTATGGACTGCATGTATAAATGAAGTTTATACAGTACAGTGGTTCACAATCTATTTATTGAACATATCCATGACCTAAAGGGGAACAAAAGAGAAAAAAAAGATAATCCATTTGCGCACAAGTTTGAAAAAAAAAATTGCATTACATTCCTCTAAACATTGTGGTTTGTTGCCGTTGCCAAGAATTGAAAACATGAAAAAAAAATTAAAAAAATTAAATTGCATGCTGCTTCAATTGTGAATTGATGATAAACTGTCCTCTTTCAGAAAAAAAAATTGAACCAAAACATTCCGTTTACATTTTAGACAGTAAGTATCTTTATTCCTGTTAGTATTATATCTGTTTACTGCTTTAAAATTTCTTCTGGTAGCGTTGGAATTAAAACAATGTCAAGGTGCTGTTGTCATAGTTTTACTGTTATTTTTTTTTTAAATTCCCACATGGTTTTAAAAGAGGGGAGAGCTCCCCATCATCACCGTATATGTTTTGAATAAAACAAATTTGGGTTTTTTTGTATGTTGTGAAGGTGTTTGCAATATCAAATCAGACTACTGAAAAAAATAATAAAAAAAAGAGGCAACTGAAAAAGATAGTGTTGATGTTCCTCCCACTGCTCTCTCCTAGTCTACAAGCAGCATATTCTGTTCTGTCTAGATATAAGAGCTATTCTGTGATTATTGCTTGAAAGATCTGCCTTTTGCTTGTTTCATGTTTGGCTGTATCTGGGTTTCCCCACTTCATCTTTCTTCTCTTGGGAAGGAAACAAATTGCAATCTTTTGTCCAATATATTTTCCCACTCTCATAGGACATTGAGATTTAAGGCGGTGGCTCCCATCTTGCAAGGGAGTTCTACATGCGCGGCTGTTATACATCCAGCATATTTGGTGTCAGGCCACACCGAACTTTGATAGGCACATCCACTGATGGAAGACACACACACATACACACAAACAAACAGGGGCCAGTGCAATGAATCAAGGACAAATAGCTTTTGTTGCTGGATCAAATAGCTTCTTGATGTCCAGTAACAAATCTCAACAAATGGGGAGTAGGGAAGTCATGCAAAGATCAGATGATCATTAACCAGGTGCACTTGGACTGCCACATTGTTGTAAGGTATGGATCCATCGTGCTCATTGAGGATCTACAATCTATTGGCATATGTTGGTTAATGGAAGGTCTAGCAGCTGCTATTAAACGCAGCTCTTTAAGGAGTCAATGAGCAGCAAAGGCTTTCCCTGTGAATAAGGACAAGTAGAACAGTCTGATGCTCTTATTGTAAAGGGAATGTCTGGTATGCCCTAGTTCTCAAAAATCTGCTCCTTTCCGTACTTGAGATAATAGAAAAGAATCCAGGCCTGAAGGAGTGGCTCTGGAATCAGGTAGGCAGAGCCTTCTACCTCAAAACCCAACTACCTGTTGAATCTAGAAATGCCTGTAAGGGTCTATGTCTTTCTAAGGGGTAGCACACAATAGCCTTAACTTCTACAAGAAACCTCATCCTGTAGAACCACAGCTTTTGTTTAAAAGAAAATCCTAAGATGCAATCCTGGCATCAGTTGTATGCACTTTAATTAAAGCTGACTTCAGTGAAATGCATATTGTGAGGAACTGAGCACAGAGCTGAAGCCTTAGGCCATGGATAATTAGCAACAAATTTAGCACAGCCTGAAACATAAATAGACAATGATTTTAATAGATTAAAGTTATCACAGGAAGAATTTAGCATAGTTTAGGACTAAGTACATTTTTTAAAGACACACATTCTGTGGCCCATGTTTCACAATGCACACAAAGTAATTTAGCAAGGAGTGTTCAGGCCACATGCATATTTCACAACAAAGATGCATGCTTTCTTGTGAAGGCTTCTGGTGGTTTGCTGAAAAGTGACCTTTGCTTTGATGTTGGCCCTAGTTTGTCCAGAATAGTAGATGGGGAAAGTCTGTGACTGGATTGTACCAGCCTGCACCACAGGGTGAGAAAGTCTTCGCAGAAAATTAGCATGTCGGAGGGAAGACTAGGCAAGAAGCCCTTCTTCTTGATACATTTGATCTTCTATATGAAGAGAACAAGGAGCATCACTTGCAGCCTAAAGCAGTCCAGTCCAGGATCTGGATAATTTCCTTTCTATCTGCCCTTTTTTGTGATCTAGGTTATTTAAAAAAAGTCAATACATTTCCACATTTTAAAGATTCGTATCTTAAAATAAAACACTAGTAATCCAAATATAAGCTGGTATTTCACTTATTGAAATTTAACTTAGCCCTGGAAAGCAGCCCATCTAATACTGTTAACACCCAGTTGCGCAATTATAAAAAATACAGTTTGAATACAAGCAAAATCTAAATACACTTTTTCTAAAAGCAACAAATATCAAAGCTTTTTACTGATTTCTAGTAGTTAAAGAGCAGAGTTGGCTCAGCTTATTACAAAATGTATATGTTATCCTTGGACATGTGTTTGTTGTTAAAACACAAATTCAATTTATCAATGGCAATATGTAGGTAGACCCCATTCTATCAATCAATTGTCTGCCCAAGGTCACATAAATAGATAGTTGTTACCTTAAAAGAAAGCAGGTGTTGGCACTAGCCTTTTTTACTGGCTAAAGAATGGATATTTTCACCTTATTATTGTAATAGATAGTTAATACTACTACAAGCTATAGACAGATTACACTAATTGACATCTAGGGAATGAAAAACACTTTGTAAGATTATCTCATTAGCCAGAAGTTGCTATTTGGTTGCACATTTGAAAGTTGGAAGGCAAGCATTGATATGTCTCTATGTGATAATAAAATATGACAATCCTGATTTCATTCCAGTGTATTAGCCTAGTACCCTATTTTATGGACTGATGTTACACAATCCTCACTTTATGTGGCACAGTAACAGTGACACATTCTCAAAGCACGTCTGTTGATGTAAACATTATTTGTCTTCTAACTATTGTGTATATAACTAGGTCAACAATTTTTCACTCAATAATAACTAGTCAGCCACTCAAACTCCCTCTAATATATTGCAGTCAGCTCATATTTAGGATCATGGTCATGGTCAACACTGAAAGTAAAATAACTATTGTATCATACATACTACACTAATTTGGGCTGTATAAAAAAAATCTGGAACATAGGTGTAATCTCATCACTAGATTAAAAAGTACAGCTATTTCTAATAAGAATTTTTTAAAAGATTTTAATAATAGGAAGTTATTAGAAATATTTATGTCTACATTTGATATCAGATGGCTTTAAACAGCTTTTCCCCCTGAATTGGCATGGTGGTTTGGATCATTCCAATTTAGTGATTCTTAGAGCAAGTGCACTGAAATCAGTGGAACAAGTCAGGCAGGATAATGGCTAAATGGATTTCACTGGGTCATTTTAAATGTGACTAAATTAGGATCCAACTAAATATTTGGTAGAAACAAAATCAAAATCAGATTTAACCAGGATTGTTCTAACAACAGTCCTGTTTGTGGAATTGTCATGGAATGAATGACTCATACAGACGGATACTGCTTCACCCTTCATATAGTACAGATTAAGGTTTACCCTCCTACAAAGCAGTCCAGTTCAAGATAATGAGATTACTCTGGAAAAACTGCATATGAGGATCTGATTCATTAATCTTTCTCTACTAAACATGGATTGGCTGTTGCACTTTGTACACATTGCAAACAAAGACAAAGATCCTTATTTTGATATAGAAACTGCAAAGATGTTTGCTATGCAATTAATCAGTGGATCACTAATTAGTCCCCATGAAACCTGAGATGTTTATAGATCTGAACTAGCACCTCTGTTTCCCAACACTTCAAGCCCTATTGAGCACCCACAGTAATGATACGTCAAACTCACTAATACAAAGACATGGATCACAGGCTTGGCAGTTTTAGTTGAATGGAGGTTTCAAAAATGTCAGTCAATTAATTGAAGTTTTGCTGTGCTCTGTTTGTGGCAAAAGTATTTCATGCATGTCTCATTGGCCCTATTGTTTTGTTTAAAAAGAAAAACCTCTTGCAAATGTAAGTTAATGTCTGTGGCCTTGTTCTCTCTTATTCACCATGTGTAACAAATATTTATTGTACAGTATATTTATATAATTTTATGGGATTTTTTTGGAAAAACAATTGAATCTGGCATTAAATCTTACAGGCATCTGCGTCACATTGTAAATATAATTAAGCTATATTTAAGTGTACTGATTAACATATAATATATGTTTAAATATAGATTTTTATGTTTTTTAAATATATTTTCAATATATATATATATCTATATATATATATAAAAACCTCGGGGTTTTTGGGACCATGTGACTTTTCTCTAATTGTAAACCAAACATGAGTTTTACAATGAAGATGTGTGTTCTTTTTTCCCAAAACAAAATCTACTTTTATTTTAACAATAAAATCTTCTTGGTAAGGCAGTTAGGCAGCTGTTTCATGTTTGGACAGTTGGTAGGAGGGGGAGGGGATGGAGCATCAAGAAGTCCTCTTCCACACAAAAACCAAACCAAACCAAACCAAACAAAAAGAACAAAGCAAGGACACTTTTCAGAATTATGCCTTTTCATTATTTTAAGACCATTCAGACCAAGCCACGCTAGTATTTGTGAATCAGACACCGTGATTTTCACTCAACTACAAAATAATGGATAATCCTGATTTCATGATTTTAAAAAAAAACTACCTATGTGAATAATTGAACCAACTAATTCAGTATAGATGCCCTAATCCATTGGCTTTTGGACTTGGGCAAGGGTGACAATGGAACATATGTTCCTCTGTGCAGTTAAGGATTCTTTCACCGCCTTCAGTATCAGAGACAGTTCTGCCCATCTAAAAGGGTCTTTCCTTGAGGGCAAGCTTCATCAATCATGTGCCATTCACACATCCCGGATACCAACTCCCTCATCCCAGGACATCTAGCTTGGGAAAGACTGTTTTGTAACTTGGCAAAGTAAGCCATTATTCTTGGAAAGTTCATAAACAATTTTTAAATGGGATATCGGCCATCTTTTATTCCCACTATACAGGTGTCCTGAAACACGTTCATTTGAGAATGCCAGACCATGTGAACGAAATTCTCCTCCCACCAACAAAAATTCCCTGCCTGGGGAAAACTAGCATGGCAGAGAAACTGAGTTTGATCCAGACTTTACTATATTTAGAACAGAGCCATTGAAATCAATGGGAGTTGATCGTGGCTATTTGTCTGAGTTATACTTCCATGTGCAAGGAGGCCATCACTGCTTCTTTTCTCACTGGAGGTGTTTTCAAACATGCCGTCTCCCCTACAATAAATCTTAAGCAGTACAGTCCTCTTATGCAGTATTTCCTAATGTGTAGCTTGCTTGTAGCAGTCTTGCCGTTGTTCCTTTCCTGCCCGCTATGGGAGATGGGAAGGATACAGACCATCCATTTAGTCCACATCCGCACAATAATACGCTGATTGCAGGCTTCACTAAGAAATCTGGAACAACTGCAGGAACTTCAGACAAAGATCTCACACAATCATTATAGTTGCACAGTGCAAAGCATGATCATACCAATACCCTCTCAGATGAGATTCCACTTTATCTGACATTGCTAAATGGATATGCCTCTGCTATGACTGCCAAGCCATTTTTACACCTAGATATTACAGTCCTATGATGATCTCTAACATACCATAATAAAAGCAATATCAAAATTTTAAAAAAAGAAAATGAAGCACAGTTTTTTGACCAAATATAAATGCCAGTAGCTTCTTCAGAAATCAAGACCCTGTACTTTTATTTTTAAAACATGCTGCATATTTTTTTAAAAAAGAAAGAATTTTTTAAAAAAGTATTCCATGAATCAGTTCTTAGTTACACAGTTCAAGATGGTGAAAGGTGTAATTCCTAATCCTCAAACTTCTCCTTGGAAATCTATCGTAGAATAAAAACTTTGTTTTAGAATAGAAAACTCTATTCTACTCAGTTGGTCCAACAAAGTCTTTGAGAAAGAAATGCAATAAAAAGCAGATGCATAGCAAAACTTTCCAATGTGCTTTCATTTCAAAATTAATCTGAAGTCATTTCAGATTAGCAGTTAATCAGAACATAAGCACATGTGCCCTGTAAATTTATTTAGATGATGTGTCATCCAAAACATCAAGAACCCATTTCAGGTAAGAGTTGCCTATCAGCTAAGTGCCCCTGGTGGGCCTCCTTAAAGTGCCATCAAGTCAATTTTGACTTATGGCACTCCTTTTGAGGATTTGCTAGATAGAGAATAGATAGATGTGGTTTACCATTCCTTTCTTCTATGGGCATCCTGGGACTGTGTAGCTTGCTCAAGACTACATAGGCTGGCTCTTCTGGGATGCACAGTGGGGAATCGAACTCTCAGGCTCTGGCTCCACAGCCAGAAACCTAACTTACTGAGTTATCCAGCCAGATGGTGGACATCCTTAAAGACAGGAGAAATTACTTTTAGGAGCTCATCTCCCAGAATCCCCCAATCGGCTTGGTGAAGAAGAAGAAATTTCCCCAGACTCTCATTTACAGGAATGCCTCCACAGTAGAATCACTCTGGGACATGGGAAGAAACTTAAAGGGGAGTTCCATGTTGTCCTACTGACACTGATTCTGTCTTCACTTCAACAATAATAGTTTAGAAACTTGAGACTCATAGGTACTGCTCATCAAGGTGGTTACCACAAAAGACAAAGGATGTGATGCTGAAGTCTGCTATTTACTGAGAGCCAGCATGGTGTGGTGACTGGAATGGACTCAGAAGATCTGGATTCAAATCCCCTGTAGGCAAGAAAAGTTCACTTATAAAACCACTCCTTAAATATCTCAACATATCTTGAAAACCCGATGTAGGCTTGCCATAAATGGGATGTGATTTGACAGCACAAAACATGCACAAAACACAGAATTACAACTATGCAGGAGAACATTAGGGGTTTCCCTGGTCATATAAGACTCCATTATGATCATGTATGCTTCACTGACTGAATGTAAGTAGCAGAAGTCTGTCAGCACCAAACTGTGTCAGAAGAGGCTAAACTTGTGTATAACTCACAAAGCTCATTTTTATGTGAGTGATGCTTTTGTGGTTTCAATTAATTTGAACCCTTTCAAAGATTGTGAGGAACATCTGGCCCCACAATGTACATGGTTTCTTGCACATGCAACAAACCATGTTGTTCAGCAGCCACATCATTTGCTTTCTCAGCATGAAAGCATCCCATGAATTCTGCCCATAGGAGATGCTTGGGAACAGGGTCAGCCCAGCAGTTGGAACAAGACAGTCACCTCAGGCAGCAAATACAAGGGAGGATGGTCACTGAGAAGTTGGAGAACAGAATTTCTGCCACTAGATGTAGTGGAAGACACTATCCCACCACCAGTCCAGCTGGCATCTATACATGGAATGGGAGGGTGCCATCTTCTTGTGTGCCTCAACCACAACATGTTTTGGGTAAGTCCTGTGCTTGTGACTACACACTAGTGTATTAGAGGTTTCTGCAGAGAAATGGAAAGAGGAAAGGCAGCAATTAAAGAATGAAAGCAGGGAGATGAAATCCAGTGTGTATAAAATAAATGTTTTATTAGATGAGTTCATTTTGGATTATTCCCCTGCCCCCAGACACTTAGAAAGTTTGCTTCTATCTTGCCTTGTGTGTTCATTCATTTGGCTATGGAGCACACCTAAGAACACATGGGTGTGCTTTTAAAATGCTCAGGAAGATGAAGTTTCATTTGAAACCTTTTATTTTTATGTAGCCTTGGAATTTCATCTTGTCTATACTCCCCTCCATCACCTTCCTCTGGATTTTTCCATAGAAAAGGACTTATTTTAACATGAGGCAAAACGTATATTTGTCCAGTTTTCCCAGTACAGAACACTGGCAAGGTTGATGTCATGCAATCCACTTTTGAGACCATTGCATCAAAACTGGGGCTATGTAAAGTTTTACCCATCAGGGCCAATACAGCAACTCTGATTCAGCTAAAGTTAATTCACTACATCCCACTGAAAGCAATGGGATTTAAGTTAACCATAACATACTTATCCCATCATTTTCAAAGGAATGGCCTTTCCATGCTTGCAGAAGAATATTATGAGAGCACAAATTGTGTAGAAATTGGATGGCTGTGTGTGTCATGTTGGTTTCCAGTATCCTTCCACCTCCAAAGTTTTCACCTCCAAAGTCTTCCCTTCAAAGAGAATTTCTGACTATCCTTAGAAGATTTCTTAGCAGCTAAAAATGCTTTTCAGCAGGAGGTTCACCCTCCCACCATATAGTTTATAAATTAGTTATGTTAATTTGGGGATTGATCATCTGAGCTAAACACAGGCTTAGTTGGCATATCTGATTTCTGAGACACAAATGTCTGCCTAAATCGTGTCTCCAGAACATTGATATTACTTTAGTTATAATGATGAGTTATCTATTGTGTATCATTTGGCTATCAGAAGCAGAATCTGGAAGTTGGCATTCCTGCTCAGACATTCATCCAAATGTGGTTAGATTCTTCCTCAGGCCTTCAGTGACAGATTTTACTTTCTTGGGTTCCATGGTCATTGCAGAAGGTGACAGCAGCCACGAAATTAAAAGACTCCTGCTTCTTGGGAGGAAAGCGATGGCAAACCTAGACAGCATCTTAAAAAGCAGATACATCACCTTACCGACAAAGGTCCGCATAGTCAAAGCTATGGTTTTTCCAGTAGCGATGTATGGAAGTGAGAGCTGGACCACAAAGAAGGCTGACCGCCGAAGAATTGATGCTTTTGAATTGTGGTGCTGGAGGAGACTCTTGAGAATCCCCTGGACTGCAAAGAGAACAAACCTATCCATTGTGAAGGAAATCAACCCTGAGTGCTCACTGGAAGGACAGATCCTGAAGCTGAGGTTTCAATACTTTGGCCATCTCATGAGAAGAGAAGACTCCCTGGAAAAGACTCTGATGTTGGGAAAGTGTGCAGGCAAGAGGAGAAGGGGACGACAGAGGATGAGATGGTTGGACAGTGTCACTGAAGCTACCAACATGAATTTGACCCACCTCCGGGAGGCAGCGGAAGACAGGAGGGCCTGGCGTGCTCTGGTCCATGGGGTCACGAAGAGTCGGACACGACTTAACGACTAAACAACAAACAACAACAGGCCTTCACATTCAGCATGAGAAGGTTGAGTGGGGAGGCATTAACAGCAGGGCTGCTCTGCTTGGCCCTGCAGATCCTACCTAGTTTGTTCCCTCAGATGTTATTTTGACTGCCTGAATAGATCTTTCATCATTATTAGATTTATCTGGATTGAAACCGGTTAATCTCCTGGCATATGAAAAGTGTAACTTCTTCTCGTGCATTCTCAGGCAGGTTGGACATTTTAAATCCATAATAGTCTCCTATCATGTATTAGTTCAGCTACAGAGTCTACAAATTCTACAGGCCTCAGCTAAATCAGTTCTTAGTCCAGGGTTTGGGGAAACTGCTTTTCTGAGTTACAATCCCAACAATGTTATAGGCATATACAATTTATTAAATGTTATTTCTTGGAAAGAACACTCCAATTGTTCATTGTTACATCTTTTCCTTCTCTTTCATTTCCCTTAGAACTAAAGCTGGTTTAATGCAACTGTAGGATGGGTGTCACCATGGACTGAATCCACCTACTCTTCATTCCATCATAAATTCTGGAGTACTGCTGCATTATATATAGTTGGGCCCTGAGGTCCCCATGAGAATCTTTGCCTCTAATGGATAGCTTGCCATTAGAAGACATTGGAAGAGCTGACAGCATCTAGTTGTCACAGCAGGAACTTTTTGCACCTCCTGTAGTTTCCAAATTAGTTCGCTTTACTGTGTGATTGGTCTTTGGGAGATTAGCATGAGATTCATATGCAAGTTTTATGATCTGCCTGAATTATATCTCTGGAACACTGAAAGATCTGAGGTTCTAATGACAGGCTATCTGAAATGTATTTTTTTAGCCATGATAGTGGCCTACCTCTGGAAAACCTAAAACCAGAACATAAGGACACAAGGGTGCTATAGTTCTCCCCTGCCGTTATCTCCCAACTTTTTGTGATGCTGGAAGAGATATTATATTGCCACCGTGTACACTGCCTATTGATAGAGATATTTGGCTTTATCTGTGCCATGCTAAAGCACTGCGCATTGAAACATGTGCCATTGGTGGCTCCTTCCAGAACAGTTGCCCCAACATAACATGCTGCACCAGGATCATATTTAGCATCAAGTGAATAATGCCAATGCAAAATACCAGCTTGTCAGGAGCAAGAGGGTGAACAGCATGTGTCCTCTGCTGTCTCTGTTCTCCATCCATCCACTGTCATTTCCTTTTGTCTCCTAGTCTTGCCTACACATTTTCTGTCACGCCTGCAACAGTCTCTTCCTGGGTACTCAACCAGCTGCGTCCCTTTCCTTTGATTTCTTCCTCCAGGTCTACTTCATTTACAAAGTTTTTCTGAACTTCTTCCTATTCTATTGCCTGGCTCTCCATTGATACTGTAACTATAATATGGCCCCACTCCAATAATTTCTGGTCTCTGTGCTATAGAATGCAAAACACTCTTGATATCATTTCTACGTGCTATACAGTCCTAACAGATTACAAACATTAGATATGAGCACCAAACCCTGGCATTTATGATGTCCTGCTAGTACAATTACCAGTTCAAGGATCACTGCAACCCCCCTAAAAATCCAAAGGTTCTCAGCGTCAGGAGTAATTAACCTCGTTGGAATCCATATGTTTTGTTCCTCCAATGTCACTGAAGAATGACACTGATTCACAATATAGAAAGTTCTTATTTTTAGAAGTGATTCTCCTAGCTAAGAACCCAAGGCTTTTTAGTTTTCCTACAACTATAAATAGTAAGTTCAGATATTTTCTCATATCTCTTCTCACTCACACACTCACACACTTTTGCTTGACAATAATTTGCTTGCCTCTGTAGTTTTTTAAAAAAGAAAATATGTCTTATAGCAACATTTCAGATATTACAGAAGCCAATGAACGTACAAAATCCAAAGCAAAACCTCAAGAGTGACACAAATTATTTTTCTATCTTTGACATTGGCATGTATTCTCATTACTGAAGTCTTCCACTTAATATATAGAACCCTGCTGCGTGAAGGGCTATTCTTAGCTCACTTCGTGAAATGGAATTACCAAGTGAGATTTACCATTAAAACTAGCCCAATCTGTTAGTCTAAATACCACTATTCCTTAGTAGCAGGTTTCATTATTGCCCTGGGCAACTGCCAACATTTCACTGAATTCGAAAGAGGCACAATGTCTATTCTCCTTCCTCCTCCTTCTCTGTGTTCCACCAGATGCCATACCATAATTCCGAAGCAGCCTCTTTACAATATTATCCCTGCGCCAAATCCAAACATTCAGGGAACATTACAGAGACATTCCTGATAGCTCTACTTTATCTGAGGAACTCCCTTTCACCTCAAGAATCAAAAGATCACTGATAAGCTGTTGGTAGCCACAGTGAAGACAACATCCCTGTTCTCTGTATTCATTGCAATTTTCATTTAATAAATAGATGGTTATTTTCCTCACATTTTTGAGAAACAAATGGAGACTATGAAATCAAATTTCATCAGCAACAATTTCCCAACCCACGTCAAGATTTTCTGTCACTGAAAAGGTTGGGATCAATGCCGCTAAATGTTACACAAACTAATATTTAACCTTCAAGGAGATGTATACATTAAGCATGTGTCTCCTCAAATAATTAAATTGTGCTATGAATACAAGACAAGGAGTAAGTCTGTTAAATGAGGATGGTAAGAAGCTATAGAGCCACAACATAAGACTGACTTCCTACATTTTAGGTTTCTGTTAAGGCGCACTGATTTTGGAGAAAGAGATTGAAATATGTTTACTTTCCCACTGAAATCCTCATTTTCATTATTTTTTTATAACAGAGCATCCCTAACTGGCCATAGCAAGGACCAACTGGGCAAACATTAGGTGAGTTGAAGTTGTGGGGAACAGACACCCAGCCCTAGCACAGGGATGGTGGAAACTATGTAGGATTACCTTTGCCCTGGCCTCACTTCGTATCAGCGTTAGGGCTGTGTCCCTGGGCTGGAAAAGGTTTGGATCTGAAGTTAATCTGTTCCTTCTTCTTTACATTTCTTCTCTATCTTCTGCCCCCAGATTTTACCAAGGGCAGCAGTTCTGCTGGCAGATCTCTAGGATCAGCCTGTAGAAATGAACTTCTGCTGGCAAAAGTGGTTAATCTAATGATGACCTTGTAAAAATCCTTGTGGAATGAGGATGATTTGATTGTACAATCAGAAGTTGGATCCAGAAGAAATGCTTATGTTTTTTCATTAATTATTTGAAGCAAAAGTTCAACATCAAAATGGAGACTAAATGTTTTTCATTACTATTGATACATGTTCTTCCTTTCTTTTTCTGTTGTTATCATCGTAATCAACAGCCTTTTTTTAAAAAAAAGACCCACAACACACCATTAAACACATTGCCAATTGTGTACAGTCCTGAATGCTGCTGAAAAACTGAAACAGTTTTGTTCAGTCATTCAAGTAAGATGCTATTTTGCTGGAAGGAAGCTGCAACATAATGTACAGAGGAAAATACATGTGCCAGAGGGGCAACACTGTTATCCAAGACTCCAGCATTGATTTCATTATTCCCCTGTTCAGATGCTGTTTTGCAATAAGCGCTTAAAAAAAAAAAGGTTAGGCAGATAAAGCAATTTCATAAATCAGTCATAAAGGCACCTCTGGTGTCTACTGTTATTGTGCTGTTGCTCTTTTGTAGACTTTTCAAAAATGAATCCATGGGTTTCAGATATGACTTTAAAAGATGTCCTGGGGCACTGTCATTTAGACAACAACAAAAAAGAAGCATTACAAACAAACAAAGATAAACTGCAATAATTGCTATCGAATAGCCTCTCCAATCTTGTGCCCACCGAATTACAATGTTCATCAATGGCAGGTAGCCTGGCCAATGAAAGGAGTTGGCCCTCCAACACAACTGGAGCCAGCCAGTTGGAAAAGGCCGGTATACACAACTTCCTGGTGAGGCAAAGAGCAAAAGTAAAAATAAATAAATGAAGGAGTATTTAGTTTAACAAAACTTGAGATTAATTTTAGGTCTTATATGAGCTAACTATTTGCATATCTAATTTCTAAGACATGTAGCTCTGAAAGATTTGCATGACCTCCAAAATGTCCTATCATTAACAGCTCTGTTCAGCTCTCACACAACCTCAAGCCTATAGCTTGATTTATGCAGTCAATCCATCTCACATGTGATCTTCCACATTTTCTGCTGTCTTCAACTTTTTCTAGCATTACTGTATTTTCCAGTGAGTATTATCTCGAAACACACCAAAGTATGTCAGCCTGAAGACTTAGCTAGATGGTTCATTTGGAGCAGGCTGGCACAGGCTAAATGGGGTCACTTCAGGTTGGGTGGAGGTCCAATATCCCATTTCATGCAGTTCCTGCATTGACATGGCATACACACCTCACAAGACCCTATTTGGCACACCTCCCTTAAGAACAGAAAAGAAATTCCCCTCCATGCCCCCACCTGTATTCTCCTGCTTCCAGGAGGAAGCCTTCAAATTTTTAATTTTTTTTAAATAGTGCATAAGTACTGCCTTAATTTTTTTTACAGTGCATAAGTACTGCCTTAATTGGTTTCCTCTAGCAATTATGTTATCTGATCACTGTCAAAAGGAGTGAACCAACCCACCCTCACAGCAAACTAAACAGCAGGCCAAATACATGTGTAGTTACCACCACACCCGTTTCATCTTTTTTGTCTCTAGAGAGAGGTAAGTTTGTGTGCCTTTGATCATGCCTAAATGGAACATCCTGTATTGACAAGCATGAACCTCAAAACCATCTCATTCCCTGAGATCTCAGGTTTGAAGCTTGAAGTCTGGAGAATAGACCCCAGAATCTGACTCTCAAAGCTAAAACCCAAGATCTGGCAAGCCTAGATGAGCTGATAATTAGTAAGTAACATGCGTCATCATAGTCACATATAATGGAATCACCAGTCTGCAGGAGGCAGAGAAAGAACTTTGTGTTGTTCAGCCCATCTAGATCATTTCTTTTCAAGCAAACCAGAGCTCTTTGTAGAGCCTAGCATCTGCAAAACATCTGCCTCACACTGTAATTTAAAACACTTACGTCTTCTTAACCTATTAAGAATGAACATCCCTTTGGTTTGTATTTTGGTGGCATGTTTTACCCAAAAGACCACTGAGTGAAATAGTATGTTATATATTAGCCTAAAATAGCAGGTCAGAAAACAAAAGCAAAACCAGGAGTATTTGACTTTCAAAGTTCCATTGTAGCCCACTCTGCTTTGTTGCATTTTAGTAGCTATATAGGGAACTCTGGTATATGCAAAGCCGGCAAAGGGATTTGGTGGATTTTTGCATAGCAGAGATCCTCCATCCTTGCCTCTGCCACCCCACCCCCCCATTCCTTTGGTACAAAGGGATCTTAGCTTAACTTTGTAGTGTTGTAGTGTAGTATAATAATAATTGTTTACCATCAAATCATTTCTGACTTATGGAGACCCTTTTCAGGGTTTTCTAGGTAGAAAGTTACTTAGAAGTTGTTTACCAATCCCTTCTTCTGAGGACACCCTAGGACTGTGCAGCTTGCCCAAGGCCTCATAGGCTGTTCCTCTGAAGATGCACAGTGGGGAATTCAACTCTCAACCTCTGGCTCCACAGCCAGATACCTAATCCACTGAGCTATCCCACCAGCAATATAATGCAATAAACTTAAATATACTCAGTTTATTTAAATTGCATTAAATTTCTTGTCTGTACTGAGATCTTTAGATATTTTGATGTAGGATGAAAGAGGGAGAATACACATATGCACACAAACACACCCACCCGTGCATATGCAAGTTAATTCAAAGCCATTAGGAGTTTCCTAGAAATCAAGATGCCTATGAATGTATCAGCCACTATCCAATCTCAATAGGAAGTGTCTTGATTTAAGAAAAGAGGACCTTTTGTCCTTGGAGGGAAAAGTACTTACCCAGGCCTGGTCTACAATGTAACATTGGTGAGCACTACATAAAGGGGTGGTCCATGGTCTGGTGCGGGAAGTATCTTATCGCACAATGTCAGGGAGACACACACTCCCATTCAAAGAGACATGCACCTATAACCAACGCAAACTAACCCAGTGCTTAATTCCTGATGATGAATCACAGAAGCTAATTTGCAAACTATAGGCGATCAGGAAATCTTGTGAGGTGAGATGGGCATGAACATCAGTTCAGACGTTTGTCCCAGTTTGTCAGCATGGCACCACAGGTGCTGTACGTTCCCTTCCCCCACCCCCATGGCTGGCTCCTCCACTCATCAGCCAGCATGTGCTGCTCTTCTTCTGCTCTTTGCACTGCTCTTCTCCTGCTCTGCCTCCTCCGCCTCCTCCAGCAACTGCTCACTCAAAGGCAGAGCTGCAGAAATCCCTACTCCACCTCCTTGTCTGAGTGGGCGGCTGCTGGAGGAGGCAGAGGAGGGAAGCATGAGCTTCTGCTGCAACTGGATGGTTGCACAAAGAGCAGGAGAAGAGCAGCTCATGCTGGCTGATGAGTAGGGTAGCTGACCAGGGGGGTGGGGGAAGGGAATGTGTGGCAGCTGTGGTGCTGCACCAATGAACTGGCACAAACCTCCAAACCAAGGTTTATGTCCATCTCTACTTGTGATTTTGGTATGACGTGGCTTTTACTTGCTGCATGAATTGCTATTTTTACAACAAGCTCTTCTCTGGAACATCTAGCTCATCCTGAAATAATTTAGTCGTCAGATCTTTTGATGTATGGCTGAATGGTTTTGGGTGGAACAAACCCAATGATGGTAGCAGGAACAGCAAATGCCATTCTGAGAGGTTGTCTACACAGTGTGAAAGAAGTGGATTGGATGGGGCTAAATAAGGTTGCTAGGAGACTGGGTATGCCATTGGGTGCAATCCTCACACCCAATGGCATATGGACCCCAAGGAACCATCTTTAGTCTACAGCCTTTGCCAATATATTGTTCATGGGGAAACCGATTGAGAGGGTGGTGGCAGAACAGCTGCAAGTGTTATTGGAGGACACTGATAGTTTTGATCCACTTCAATCAGGATTAGTCTGTGTAAATGGACTGAGACAGTTTTGTTTGCTCTGCTGGATGACCTGTTAAGACTGATTGGGGGAGTGTAACCTTGTTGGTCCTTCTGGATCTCTCATCAGCCTTTGATACTGTCCACCACAATATCCTTCTGGACAGACTTGCAAGTGATTGGGGGCTCAGCTTTTTGCTGGCTCAGGGCCTTTCTCAAGGACCATGTCCAGATGATACATCTTAGGGATGCTGTTTCAACTCTGTGGGTTCTGCAGTGTGGAGTCCCACATGGGCCCAATCCTGTTTCACATCTTTATGAGGCCACTGGGATGAGATCATCCAGAGATTTTGAGTCTGCTGTCATCAGTATGTTGATGACACACAGCTCTATCTCTCCTTTACATCTTCTGAATTGGAAGCTGTACAGACCCTGGAGCACTGTCTGTCTTTGGTTATGACCTGGATGAGGGCTAACAGGCTGAAATTGAATCCTGACAAAATGGAGATCTTGCTATGGGGAGGGGATCCTGCGGAGCTAGGGAGCTTCTTGCTTGGTCTGGATAGGATTACACTCCACCTGAAAGACCAGGTCCACAATCCATGTGTGCTTCTCAACCTGGACCTCTCTATGGAGAAGCAGATGGCAGCCGTGGTCAGGTCCGCCTTTTTCTATCTCAGGCAGATTACACATCTACTGCCCTATGTGGACAGGAAATCCCTAACAATGCTAGTTCATGCATTAGTGATCTTGAGGATAAACTACAGCAATACTCTCTACATTGAAGGCAGTACAGAAGCTGCAACAGGTATAAAATTCAGCAGCCAAGCTGGCCTCAGGTATCTTAAGATATTTTCATATCTCCCCAGTTCTGGCCCACCTACAATGGTTGCCTGTCTACTTATGTGTCAAATTCAAGGTACTAATGTTGACATATAAGGCCCTTAATGGTTTGGGACCTCATCCCCTGTCGGATGGCCTCTCCGTGAGATTGTCCACCTGTGCCACCCACTCCATCCAAGTTATGATGCTGCAGGCTGCCACCCTGAGGGAGGCCCGGATGTTGATGACTAGGAACTGGGCTTTTGTGGTGGCTATTACATTATGGAACGACACACAATAGACCCCTTCCCTCCTGGCATTTAGAAAATCAAGCAAAACACTTCTTTTCAGAGAAGCTTTTCAAGGTATTCTGCCTGCATGATAGTTTTTTATTTTGCTTTATTTTAATTTGTTTTCTGACTGCTGTTGCCGGTGGAGGGGTGGGGTTGGGTCCCCACCACCACCACCTCTCTTTGTTGAAGGGTCTGTCCGGTGGGGGGTTGGGTGCTTTTTTGTTTATGTTCTATGTATGTAAGCCGCCCAGACATGTATGCCATGTCCTTGGCTCTCTGGAATGGCTGAGGAAGTGAAAAAAACTTTGTGTGCATTAGTACAATGAATATTTGCTGAAGGCGAATCAGTCAGGCATTCGACTGGGCCTTTAAGAGAAAATGAAACAAAAGCTTCCTTTAGAAGCTTTCCATTTGTCTTTTTAAAAAAAAAATGGTCCAGCGAATATTCACTGCCCTAATATATACTTTTTAAAAAAAATTCCTCAGTCACTCATTGGAGCTGAGGATGTGATTAATTTGCCAATATCCTGAAGTGACTGTTTTCTTAAGCCACTTCAGAATACTGGCAGATTAGAGGAAGTCTTGCTTTTGGTCCATTTCCAGAGATCACACATGCTGGAAACAGACCAAACCAGAGCAATCCTACCCACACCAAAAAAGTAGAAGCCCCCGACAGAGACTCAAAAAGATATGGATAAGACTGTTCTGGGGGAGGACTGGTTCGCTCCAGTAAAGACATTGTCAGTTATCAGCCTTTAGGAGAAAACCAGCCCATCGCTGCAGCAGGCCAAGCTGTGGGCTAAACTCCCGTGCATTCAGCTTCTGAGTCCTTGGTGACAATTTTATTAATTCCCAGTATTTGAAGTCAAAACACACAGTTGATCTCTCTGTGCAAAATAGTCTTTAAATGCATTCTGGGAATAGATGGTCTCTCTTTTGATTGTACAGGACTCAAGTAACTTACAAAAGGGCCTGGCTTTTTCCTTCTCCTCCTTTCAAATGTTTCATAGCAATTCTTGACATACTTCTTTCTAAGAGGACATTATGTTACAGAATGTAGTGGCTACCGCTGGCCAAAGCTTTAATCTCCTTTGGTAGGCCTCCCATTTCAGAAACACTAATGTGCTAATCCCACTGCTCAGCTGTTTGGGCTGCAGACTGACAAGCTTCTGATCTCATCCATTTGTCTTGCACTGAAGATCCATATAAAGCAGACAGAGCTGGTGCCTGGATCACGAATCAGGTGAAAGAGAGACAAGGACTTGGCAAAGAGAGAACTGCTCAAAGCCTTATTGCAGAGGAAAGATTTTGCATAGTTAGCAGCCCAGCCCATCTCACCCTTCATGGGACACTTGTGTTTCAGGAGAGAAAACAGACAACACAGAATCCACACGGCCATGCCTCTGATAATGAATGAGCTTACAAGGAAATGTGGTTTTTTTGCTGGTCTCTTTGAGCAGATTTAGTGCAGGCAGAAACAGAGTTTCTTCTCAAATGCGGTGTTTCTCAAACTTTCAGTATTGAAAGCATGCTTTCCACACATATGGGTCTGGCTACTGAGAAAATCCTAAAACACCAACCTGCCAATCACAGAGGATTCTCATACCTGTTCAGAAGACAAAGAACAGAACAGTCATGCTTTTCAGTGCGGAAAATTGTGTAGGACAAAAGGGTTAAATTCCCTGTCCAGACCTTGGCTGCCTATTGTTAACAAAAAGGCACAGCAGTTCCCACCCATGGTGTTAAAATAACAGTTCACACATGGTGTAATTTGGTCCCTTGCTACTGAGGGTGCCAGATCTTGCCTTGAGGACAGCACATAAAAAAACTAGGTTTCAACTTCTTCTTACGGCCTTTAACTGCTGGGTGGATTTGCATGAAAGTGAAGTGCTCAAACCGGTGCCAATGCCAATGTGAAACAGACTTCAGAAGTCATGAATTGCAAGCTACATAATATATTTACCTAGCTGCTCTTTTGAATAACAAGAGAGCTACAGAAATACATTTCAAAAGTACGGAAGGGAATCAAATATAAATTATTGGAGTAATCTTATTGAATGCAATGTTATAAAGTTACCTTCAAAATTACTTTTTAAATAACCATTTAGATTTTTTTTAATTTTAATTTATATTATGCGATTTCTATACTGCCCAACTTAGTGAAAGGTCACTACTCTGGCCGATTTACATCAAACATAAAATTACAAGAATATTAACCTCACCAACCCAACCACCCCTACCTCACAACAAATAAAGTCAGAATATAACCAAATCAAGGTAGACAAATCAAATGGTGACATGTAAGCCAAGGAAGTGATGGGCAGCCTCACTCAGTGTCAGCAAGGAGAAGCTGATTGGCCAGGTGGGTTCAAGGGAAGTAAAAAGGAGTCTGAGGGAGAGAGTTTTCAGTGGAGAGAGTGTTAACAGTCAGAGAGGGCTGGAGGGGGGTTGATACATAGTTTACCAGCATAGTAATGTGGGTTTCCAAAAGAGAATTGTCTATCATAGTTACATTGTTAAGAAAGAACTTGTTATAATTACAAAAGTTGGTTCTTTAAAACAGTGGTCCCCAACCTTTTTAACACCGTGGACCGATTGGGGAAGGCGGGGCACACACCCCCGTGCTTGCATGCATGCGTGAAGGAGCAGGGGGCACTTGAGCGGGTGCGCGCACTCGCACACATGCGCGAAGGGCAGGGGGTGCTCGGGGGCACTTGCAAGCATGTGCGAAAGGGTGGGGGCGCTCGCATGCATACGCATGCACAAAGGGGCTGTGCAGGGGGAGTGCGTGCAGGGGGGTGGGAGATCTGTCTCCGCGGACCGGGAGTTGGGGATCCCTTTAAAACACAAGAAACTGAATGACTAAGAATTGTGCCATGTAACCATTACGCATCATAAAATAAAATACATTATTGTTTCTTTTACAATTCAGTCAATTTGGCTCTTATGTTTTGGCCCAGCAAAGGGACTAGAAAGTTGGAAACTCCTGGCTAATCACTTTTGCAACTCTCTAGTCCTTTTGCTGGGCTATCCTTAAGCAAAGATAGGAAGTCCATCTGTCAGAGAGGTGAAAGAAGTGAATTTTTGCATCAGGAAGAGCTGGGTCTCCAAAATTCTTTCAAAACTTGAAAACATTCCTTTTTTGGACTCTAGTTTTCACACTCTTGGAGACAGCATGGTCAGTGGCTATGCTGGTGGCTGTCAGTAGGGGAGGCAAGGGGTAGTATCCTAAATTTATTTCTTAATACAGATATACACACTATCATGTAGTGGTACAAACCAAGCATGCAAATTATTTTAACATATCACATATAGCTGTACCTGATGCAGTGAAATTCTTGAATGCACTCTTAAGCGTGTGGATTAGCTAGTGAAGAGTAAATTTTAGAAGCTCTGCTTCCATCCATGACATTTATGTTTCTAGAATGTTTTGTCTTCTACACACCCACCCATGGAATCTGGGGCTTCTCACAGCCCCCTTGGTTTCTACAAACCCAGACAGTCCCGCTTCTGAGAACATTTTTACCAAAAATAATGATCAAAAGGGTCAATTTAACAAAGTCTACTGATATTTTTCAACCAGACCAGTCATATACATAGAGACAAAAAACAGAAAGAAAAGGAGAAAGAACGAAAGGCAGGTTGACAGTTGTTGTAACAAATAATGTGTGAGAAGTTGTATCGAAGTTTTGCAAGTTACAAATGAGTAAAACAGATTATTGTGATAACTCAAATGAGATAAAGTAAACTAAATGATGAAGACAAGAAGAATTAGTAAGTGAGAATGGCATAGTGTGCAGTGATTAAAGAAGACTGCTGAGGCTCTGTCTACAGAACCAGAGAGAGGTTTACATTTTGGAGTTGAAAAGATAAGACTAGATCTTCACTCCATTGGCTAAACATTATTTACACATTCCATTACAGATTGATTGCCTAAAGGGCCTACTTGAACAGAGTTTAGATGTGATATTTATGGGCCCAAAGCATACATCTAGAGAAGCTCATCAACAACAACCAAAGGGTATGAAAATTATAATCGATTAATTTACATTTACGGAAAGACAGAGCATGTCTTAATTTTAACTTGGTGAAATCAGTATACTTTGGACTTCGAATCTGTGTATGAATCTGCATGTGGTGGTAAACCAATGAAGCTTTCTACCCATGTTTTTAAATTAGTATATCAGCTGTAGAACTGAGTTTGTGTTCTGCAAAAAATAATGATATGTTCAGCCCTGTACACACTGACCTGGGATTAAGTCTCATTGGACTCTATAAGGTGTCTCAGTAGATATGCACAGACTTGAGCCCTTAATGAAATGTGGAAATATATGGAGCTAAATCCAATTGCTATTTCCAACTAGAGTAGACCTGTTGATTCAACTGCTGAATGCGAAGTCAATGTTTATGTAAATCTTCTAGATTCAGTTGACCTCCTCTAGTTGAGTCTAGCAACAGAATTTAGGTCCTAGCTGACAAAAATCAATGGAACAATTTAGACACAGGTACATTGTAACCTGTACACAGGTTACATGTACACAGATACATTTGATACAATCTCAAAAATGATAGAATGATTTCAATACGAATCCAAGGCAGACCTTTCAACATCACAGTCATCCAAGTTTATGCACCAACCACCGATGCTGAAGAGGCTGAAATAGACCAATTCTATGAAGACTTACAACACCTTCTAGAACTGACACCAAAGAAAGATGTTCTTCTCATTATAGGGGACTGGAATGCTAAAGTAGGGAGTCAAGAGATAAAAGGAACAACAGATAAGTTTGGCCTTGGAGTTCAAAACGAAGCAGGGCAAAGGCTAATAGAGTTTTGTCAAGAGAACAAGCTGGTCATCACAAACACTCTTTTCCAACAACACAAGAGGCGACTCTACACATGGACATCACCAGATGGGCAACACCGAAATCAGATTGATTATATTCTCTGCAGCCAAAGATGGAGAAGCTCTATACAGTCAGCAAAAACAAGACCTGGAGCTGATTGTGGCTCTGATCATCAGCTTCTTACAGCAAAACGCAAGCTTAAACTGAAGAAAGTAGGAAAAACCACTGGGCTAGTCAGCTATAATCTAAACCAAATCCCTTATGAATACACAGTGGAAGTGAAGAACAGATTTAAGGAACTCGATTTGGTGGACAGAGTGCCTGAAGAACTCTGGATGGAGGCTCGTAACATTGTACAGGAGGCAGCAACAAAAACCATCCCAAAGAAAAGGAAATGCAAGAAAGCAAAGTGGCTGTCCAACGAGGCCTTACAAATAGCAGAGAAGAGAAGGGAAACAAAATGCAAGGGAGATAGGGAAAGTTACAGAAAATGGAATGCAGACTTCCAAAGAATAGCAAGGAGAGACAAGAGGGCCTTCTTAAATGAACAGTGCAAAGATATAGAGGAAAAGAATAGAAAGGGAAAAACCAGAGATCTGTTCAAGAAAACTGGAGATACTAAAGGAACATTTTGTGCAAAGATGGACATGATAAAGGACAAAAATGGGAGGGACCTAACAGAAGCAGAAGACATCAAGAAGGTGGCAAGAATACACAGAGGAATTATACCAGAAAGATCTGGATGTCCCGGACAACCCAGATAGTGTGGTTGGTGACCTTGAGCCAGACATCCTGGAGAGTGAAGTCAAGTGGGCCTTAGAAAGCATGGCTAACAACAAGGCCAGTGGAGGTGATGGCATTCCAGTGGAACTATTTAAAATCTTAAAAGATGACGCTGTTAAGGTGCTACACTCAATATGCCAGCAAGTTTGGAAAACTCAGCAGTGGCCAGAGGATTGGAAAAGATCAGTCTACATCCCAATCCCAAAGAAGGGCAGTGCCAAAGAATGCTTCAACTACCGTACAATTGCGCTCATTTCACATGCTAGCAAGGTTATGCTCAAAATCCTACAAGGTAGGCTTCAGCAGTATGTGGACCGAGAACTCCCAGAAGTACAAGCTGGATTTCGAAGGGGCAGAGGAACTAGAGACCAAATTGCTAACATGCGCTGGATTATGGAGAAAGCCAGAGAGTTCCAGAAAAACATCTACTTCTGCTTCATTGACTACATAAAAGCCTTTGACTGTGGGGACCACAACAAACTATGGCAAGTTCTTAAAGAAATGGGAGTGCCTGACCACCTTATCTATCTCCTGAGAAATCTATATGTGGGACAGGAAGCAACAGTTAGAACTCGATATGGAACAACTGATCGGTTCAAAATTGGGAAAGGAGTACGACAAGGCTGTATATTGTCCCCGTGCTTATTTAACTTATATGCAGAATACATAATGCGAAAGGCAGGAGTGGATGAATCCCAAGCTGGAATTTATATTGCTGGAAGAAATATCAACAACCTCAGATATGCAGATGATACCACTCTGATGGCAGAAAGTGAGGAGGAATTAAAGAACCTCTTAATGAGGGTGAAAGAGGAGAGCACAAAAAATGGTCTGAAGCTCAACATCAAAAAAACTAAGATCATGGCCACTGGTCCCATCACCTCCTGGCAAATAGAAGGGGAAGATATGGAGGCAGTGACAGATTTTACTTTCCTGGGCTCCACGATCACTGCAGATGGTGACAGCAGCCACAAAATCAAAAGATGCCTGCTTCTTGGGAGGAAAGTGATGACAAACCTAGACAGCATCTTAAAAAGCAGAGACATCACCTTGCTTACAAAGGTCCGCATAGTCAAAGCTATGGTTTTTCCAGTAGCGATGTATGGAAGTGAGAGCTGGACCACAAAGAAGGCTGACCGCCGAAGAATTGATGCTTTTGAATTGTGGTGCTGGAGGAGTCTCTTGAGAGTCCCCTGGACTGCAAAGAGAACAAACCTAGCCATTCTGAAGGAAATCAACCCTGAGTGCTCACTGGAAGGACAGATCCTGAAGCTGAGGCTCCAATACTTTGGCCATCTCATGAGAAGAGAAGACTCCCTCGAAAAGACCCTGATGTTGGGAAAGTGTGAGGGCAAGAGGAGAAGGGGACAACAGAGGATGAGGTGGTTGGACAGTGTCATCGAAGCTACCAACATGAATTTGACCCAACTCCGGGAGCCTGGCATGCTCTGGTCCATGGGGTCACGAAGAGTCGGACACGACTTAATGACTAAAAAACAGCAACATTGTAACCTACAGATTTCAGTAAGAATTCAGCCTGACTGAATTATTCTGGATTGCAGTCCTCTGATTCCCTTTTAGAAACAGATTCCCTTTGTTTGCCTGGCCTATTATGTTATTTATTTAACAGGTATGAAACATGAAAATACATATACTTGTTTGATACAGGAATGAAATGATGTATCTTTATTTCATGGCAGATACCAATTCCTTCCTCAGAGAAGTTAGGGTGAAGATAGACTGGTAAAACTGATGGCCAGTCTACAGTTAGGGCTAAGTCTGCTTTGTCTGAGAAATGTAACATGTGGCACATGCGCATGACACATGATGCACTCTTGAATCAATTGTCTTGGTGCCTGGTATCTGACTCTTGTGACCATTGTCTTGTTTATGACTTTAGGTTGAATTCCACTTTGCTTCTTATATTTCTCTTGTCTGTTTGCTGTTTGAACAAGACTGTGGGACCCGCCACCGTTATTGACCTTGGCTGTGGAATTTCCTACTTGATTTGAGTAGCTTACTGGTGGAACCACTTAGCTATTGACTGGATTGTACCTTTGAATTGGCCTTTGGACTGGGATTGTTATAGCTGCCTGATATTTGCTGCTAGAGACTGTCTGATTCAGCAACAAGATGCTGCATGACTGCCAACCTCTTCCACAATTGTGGCAGTATGCCTCAGTGGATGGCAGAAGACTGTGTCATAAACAAAGCAGGTACTGTTCTGTATTCCTTCAACTATGGTCCAGAGCAGCCCCAGCAGCACTTCAAATGATAGGGGCTCCACCTTGACTAAACCATATACCCACCATCAAATACGATGGTGTAGTGTTCAGAATGTTGGACTAGTGCTGGGGAAGCTTGGGTTCAAATCCACACTTAGACCTAGAAACCCATCAGATGACCTTGGGCCCATCAATATCCTTCACAGGCAGAGTTGTAACTTGGGCAGGGCAACTGGGACTTTGACATAGGGGGCAAAAATTGCCCTCCTGGATGGTGTGAACCAACCTGCCTTGAGTGCATATACTGCTTCCAGCTGTTCCTCCGCAGGCAGAACAAAAGACAAGAATAGGTGGACTGAACACTGAATCAGTATGGCTGCTGCACCTTCAGACCCAGGTGTTCCTCCCCATTCCTCCACCCTCTATCTGCATGTGCCAGTCTCACATGAGTCAACCTTGACTAACAGAGCAGGCTAAGCTTCAGGAGCTGAGATTGTCAGTAATTAAAACTCACAAAGTTTTCATGATAATAAGAACAACCTTCACATTGTTATTACAAATATTTTTAAAAGGCAGAAGGGAAACCCACACTACCTTGAGCTCCTTGGAGAAGCTCAAGCACAACACATACATGCCATATTTTAAATGTGATCTTACTTCAAATTTACAATACATTTTAATTCAACTTAAAGAGTGGTTTCAGATGAAACATTCCCTTCAAGGGGAAAACATACTTTCAAATAAATTTTTCACAAATTCTAGTCCAAGTTCTATTTTGTATTTCTTATGGATAAGGATGTTCCTTACAGTGGAAAAGCATTCGATATAACTCCTTGTCAGATGCACTATGAATTTGAGTCCTTCCTACTTCAGCAGAAAGATTAAAAAAATACATAAAGTGCAAGGTGTTTGGTCAAGAAGAAACTGGCATGAATTAATAAACACACTGTGCCACACATTTTTCAAAAGCTCTAAATCCCATGAGGACCAGAAGCTTTAATGGTATTAATGGCAGACAGTCTCCCTTTTCAATCATCAGGAGGCATTTTTAGTTCTTCACCCTATTGTCTGAGCTGCCTGCTGCCCTGCCACTCCCTTCTCATGTTGTAGAGGTGCTTGACAGGTCATTCCTCATTTGAGAGCAAAATTAATGAACCATTGGAAAGATAAGAGGCATGCCACCCACTCACTCTGGAATGATCACCTTCTCTGGACTCAAGAACCTGGCTCTTCACAACCATGTTTTGGAGAGAATGAAGAGCAGGGAGGAGCCAGTCTGTGCATGAGTCTCCTGGGCTGTTGATCTCAGCATTTCAGACTGTGTGAACTGACTTCCCTGGCAGCCAGGAGTACCTGCTGCTCCATTCATTCTTGGCAGATAGCTTAAATCACACACCCTGCCGCCAAAGAACAAATCAGACTGGTGAAGTGGTTGAATACTAAGCAATCCTCCAGACTCGAGGACTTAGAAAGGTTGCTTTTCTGGATGACCAAAAAAAAAAAAATGTAATAATTCAAAGCTCTGCCCCCAATAGACAGAGTTTTAGGTAGAGTTCTTTTTAAAGCAATTTGTTCCTATTACTCATTATATTAGTTTTTAGAAGTAATTTGTGGGTTTTATTTGCTTTAACTTTATTTGCAGTAACTTTTTATATTGTTTGCTACTTCAGCCAACCAACATACCAAACAAACAAAACCTTCCGAGGACTGGTAAAAGAATGATATAAAAGTTCAAAAGCTCACGTCAAAATAGATTGAAAATTCAGTTCTTCAAAAAACCTCACGTTTATGAATGTGGGATATTGTTCTTCTTTACCCATGATTCAAAAAGCAAGGAAATACCGTGCCTGCATTGCCATCAGGAAAAAGGATGCCAAGCTTTACATAGCAAAGGTCAACCTGAATATTGACAACACCAATGGCCGCAGTCAAGATGGTCTACAGCCGGGGTCCCCAACCCCCAGTCCGCAGCCCTGTACTGGGCTGTGGCCTTGGCAGGACTGGGTCGTGGAGACAGATCTCCCCCCCCACATGTACACCCCCCCCCCGCACACACAGCCCACCCACCCGCACGCATGGGTGTCCCCACACACACCCCGCCCCCCCCAACTGGTCCGCTGTTTGGAAAAGGTTGGGGACCACTGGTCTATAGGATAACCTCTCATGCTCGCTACCATTTACAAAGTGATACAATGCAAAGGAAATCCCAGAAGCTGGCTCCTTTTCTCATCAATTAACTATTTCTCACCCAAACACAAAGCAATGGCCAGGGCTATTTTTTGACAAGTGTGGAGTTTCAAAGTTACAATTTTTTGGTTTGGGGTCCCCACAGTTTTTGAATTGCCTTATGGAATGCTGAATTGGGCTGTCACATAATATTTAAATAAAACAATAAGTAACTGGGAACTTCCTTAGTCTTATTTCATTGTTATAATAGAAGACCTTCATCCCACTAATAGGCAGTGCAATCCAAACTCAAAGGATGCATCAACTGTCCTCAGTTTAAAATGGGCCTGAACCTCTCCGGCCAACACAGCCCTTTTGTGCTGATTTTCTCAGATTTGCCAACACAACTTGAATTACCAGCACAATTGCTAAACTAGCTGAGATCAGCTGTCAGAAGAGCCAAAAAAAGGGATGGTGAAAAAGAAGAGCAAAGGAGGGAACGACTGACACCAGTTCCAAAACCTGCTCAGTGCAAAGGCATGATCACTCTGCCAGCACAGCCACTAGGCCAGGGTCAGAATAGACCTAAGTGATTTTCAGCATCTCTGGGCAGGGAGGAGTTTGGATTTAGCACCACCTCAGCTGGCCTTGTGCCTGCTCAGATGTCTTAGCTAGTTAGGACTGTGCCCTAATTTTTGCACTTTCTTGTCACTTTTTAGGGGGGAGGGAAACTTATAGAACAATAGAACTACAGTGGAACCTCTACTTACGAACTTAATCCGTCCCAGAAGATGTTCTTACGTTGAAACGTTCATAAGTTGAAGCAAAATTTCCCATAGGAATGCATTGAAAACTGATTAATCCATTCCGGCTGTTTTTTGTTCTTATGTAGAGGTGCCGTTCGTATGTCGAAGCATTCGTTCCCATAGGAACTAATGCAAAGCCGGTTAATCCGTCCTCTACCACTAGGGGGAGAATTTTTTTTCTTAACCTAAGATGACTTAGGTTAAAAAAAAAGGCAGGAATGGAGGGAGGGAGGGAGGGAACACCTTTTAAACAGAACACCTTTTTTTTCGGTTCGTAAATTGAAGCTCCGTTCGCAAGTAGAAGCAACATTTTGCGGACGGAGCTGTTCGTAAGTTGAAATTTTCGTAGGTAGGGACGTTCGTAAGTAGAGGTTCCACTGTATAGAGCTGGAAGAGATCCTACAGGTCCTTGAGTTCAAACCCCTGCTGCAGCAGGGTATCCAGAGCTAAAGCATCCCTGACAGGTGACCATCTAACTTCAGTTTAAACACTTCAGATGAAGAAAGGTACACCATCCTCCGAAACAGTCCATTCCACTATTTTATAAGAACCGAGTTCCTAAAGCTTGAGGGGGAAGTCTACTTCCTTATAAACTGAGTGCATTATTCTGGATTATACCCTCTGCAGCTACAGTAAACATGTTTGCTCCAGCAAGTTACTTCGTAACTAGCAGCTTGTTCCTTCCAAGCCCTGCTAATGATTGTATGATTCAGTGACAAAATGAGCTTTTTACAAATATTTTATTCCCAAGCCCATTCAGGCTTTCTCATTCCAGACTTCAGCATGTGGCAGGACCTTGTTAAGCAGATGCATCTAGCCTTATATACATTTTACTACAGATCTGTCCTGGAATCTAGAATCAGTGTTTCAAAGAGATTAGTCTCTTTTTTAAACTGCTTTGAAATTTTTTTTGGAAGAGCAGTCATTTTAGAAGAAATTAGTTCTTTTCTCCCTGGCCAAGCCCCAGAATACCTCTCATTTCCTCCTAATGCTGCCATAGCCACAACATTGGCTAATTCCTTGCAGACGGACAAAGCTGTTCACACAGCTACCTTGTGCAATTAAGGAACCAGTCACAGTGTTGTGGGGGGTCACATGCATAAGCTCCCCAGTTCTGGTTCTAAAGAGCTGGTTTTAAAAGCACCAGGGAGCAGAAATGCATTTCTTCCCCAGATTCTAATATTTCTCTAATGTCCCTTGCCTAGAACAAACTGTTTCCACAGAGAAAGATACATCTCTCTAGTTAGAATTTTCTGACACTGCTGGAGGAGCCAAACAGATGGTCAACGAAACAACTACAGGGTTGGAATAGTTACCAGTATTTAGGTGATAATTTTCTTCTGGTTAATTTTTTGGAAATTTGTTGACATTTTCACATTTCTCCATATTTGGATTGAAAAAGCCTTGAGATTTAGAAAATTCATATAAGGGAGAAATTGAAATTAGTAGATTGATCTACCCAGGCTTGGGGCTTTGTTACTTAATTCTCTAAAACTCTGGACTTTAATCCCTGTGTATTAATCTAAATTAGAATGAATGAAAGTCGCCACCTCTTTTTTTCTGAGAAGTGTCTTATCTTGATTGCATACATGACAGGCAAGTACAACATGGTTGTTTCCATGCTGGGGAAAGTTGCATCTTGTCAACTGGGCCAGAGCTGGCAGGGTACAATTCTATTCTAGTTCTTTATTTTAAAATGTAGACACAATTGCACAGAGAGGAAAACCTGAGGTTTTAAACAATCATCTGCAAGAGAAATTGAACCTGAAGGATATTTCTAGCCTCTAGTTCTTTGCTTAAATGGTTTTTATAGAGTGTGACCATGTGGCTAAAAAATGCTCTATCCTTAAGGGACAGGGTATCTAGTACTTGCTGCTACTGCTACCACAACTATACTCAGAGCAGTCCTGAAGAGAAACTCACATTTACTACTAGTCCAGAAGTTATAAAAAAAGAAACGACTGGTGGGCTTAAATTCAGTATCTTTTATCTAAGCCTGAAAAACCTGTGACCTTGTGTTCTATTAATAACTCCTAAATCCCCCATTTCTTTAGAAGGCAGACCTGTTGCTTGTTTAATGGCTGGCTTTATTCTGAATGAATATACACAGAGACAACAGAGGCCCCCTAGAGGCTTGATGAGGAAGCTACATCAACACCTGCCACGCTCTTGCAGACATTCATTGCCTGTCAGGAGCATGACAACCTGCTCCCACTCCCTGTTTTTAGTGTCTCAGAGGTGCCACGAAACCATGAATATTTTGAGCTCTTCGGGTCAACAGTTCATGACTGATGGTATGATTTGGCTATCCATTGTGCTTTAAGGTGTACAAATCATGTCTCACTTCTGAAGCCTGTGTGTGATTTGGTTTTGTCTCTGAACAGGAAATTGTTCAACGATGAGACCCAAAATAGCACAGTTTCCTCAGAGGAAGGTGGGCAGGCTTTTTGTTTGTTTGTTCTCACAATTTGCATATGACCTAGGTATTATTTGCATGAAAGGTAAAGGCTATAACTACCATCCAGCTCCTTTCCTGGTTTTGACCAGATAGCCTTTTCTTTTATGTTGTCCAGAGTAAGCAATTTCTTCTATCATGCTTTGTATTTTGTAAGGTTCTTGGTCTCAAAGAAAAGTACGTAAGGCTAGGAGGAAGGATCTGATAGTTTGTGTAGTGCCCAATCTCCCTAAGGAGCACTTAGCACTCGGTCAGAGAGTTCGACAGGCCACTTGCCTACCACCTTTGCGCTGGGGCAAGTCCCAAGACCCCAGCAGTGAGTAGCGTAAGCCCCTTGAACAAGTCTGACCTTAAAAGAACACTTTACTTTTACCCAGTACTTTGCAAGTACAGACACATGGGCTTTGTGATTCCTTAGAACTCACAACAGCTCAGTTAGGTAGGACTCTTAAAGATAGCTAGTTTGTGGCCCTCTCCACCTCCTGGATTTAGCCAGACCCTGCTGTTCGAGAGACCAGTCCTTTGTACGGATTTTTATAATTAATTTTTATTAGAAAAAGAGAGTTTCATAGAATCAGTTTATATTGCTCAAGCTTTAGCATAAAGAACATATTCAAAAATCATTACAGTTAAATAAAATAAATAATCCCCATTAAAATAATAAACACTATTAAGCTGGGCTAAGGTGGGCTAGCCCCACCTCCTTCTTTCTCTCCACTTACATTCATTCTCCTTCAAGCCACATACTCAAACCATCAAGTTCTTTTTCTCTCCCATCATCATGGAATAGAACTTCCGAACTTCTTCCACATAACCCATCATCCATTTTCTACATTCTCTAACTCCTCCCTTCTTCTCGACACTTCATGGCTGTTAACCAATTAGCCTCGAGGGGCTATAACATCTTCCTCCTCCCTCAATTCCCATGAAAATCCAGGTGTTTTATCTCTTCTCCAATTAGCTCGGAATGTTTCCGAGTCTTTAGTCTTTCACGGGCTCCTTGTCTGACCTTCAGCTTTATCTCGAACCACGCTGTACCAGTCTTCAGAAAAACACTCTCATAGCACTTAGAAAAACGCATTCCAATGTCACTCAAATCATCTTCACACAGAACCAGTCTGACTCCATCTTACATTTCTCTGACTACATATCCCATACTGCTTCAACTCCATCACAACTTGTACCTCTGTGCTACTAAAAAGAACTTCACTTAGGATCAAACAAGACATTAAGGAGACAAAGTATTGTTTGTGATTAACATATTTCCCCTTTGACAATAGGATTTCCTCAGTGACACACGCCTTGGCAATTAGACTTGCAAATTAAGGCCAGGTTCAGCTTCTAAAGACTAGTCACAAAGCAAAGCACACCAAAAGCAAAATGGGCATGCAGAAAAGCAGGTGCAATGAGAAATAGGTATATTTTGCTATGAGGAAGCTCTACTTTTAGACATATTCCAGAAATATTGTCTAGTTTTGCTGCTTATTAGACCCCAGCATCAAGAGCTACCCTCTATGGTTGATGGGACGCCTTCCACTTGATAGCTCAGAGGTTCTGGTTGCCCGCTGCAGTCCCCCTTTCATGACATGCAAGTGCTAGCAGGCCCAGCTAAGTCCAATTCTCTAGAGAACAATTGGGCATTTGGCTGCTGCTCTCTTGGTAGTTCTTGCACATGTTGCCAGCTCTCCGATTACAGCCGAGACAAATGGAGGGGTGGGGAGTCGGCATTCTGGAATGCTTTTGTATTCCTCTTACCTCTGTCTCGGTGTGGCTGCTTGAACGTTTCCCAGGCAGAATGTTCAGTAGAGACAATCATTGATGCAAAGCATAAAGCACAGCTTGTTTCTGCCCTGATTGCTTTTGACATCATCTTGCAAACAACTAAAGTTCAAATGAGAAACAAATTGACTTGGAATTCAGGTGCAGGAGGAACACAGCCTCGAAGGAGACAGGCACACACAAATGCTGCTGAGGGGGTGGGTGGGATGGAGCCTGTACGTCACAACAAGGTTACAGCCTCGCTCTGAATGTTTGGATTAAAAGGCTATCAAGTATATAAATAAAACAAACGCCGTGAAACTAATCCCACTTCAGCAGCATTCAACAGCTTCTATTATATTACGACAAGAATTGCTACCGCTGTTTAACCTCTATTTAGCTCTAATAAGAAGGGTCAAAGCTGTCGGATTGCAGTAGTTCTGTCAGACAGGAAGAATCATGTGGGTGGCATAAGGAGAGAAGTAAAGAAGCAAAATGCATGTCATCTTCTGTGTCCTGTCTCAGGGCTGACCAAGTCATTTTGTTGCCTGAGGCAATGGGCAGGATGGTGGCCTCTGTTCCTTTCAGAGAAGTCAACTCAGCCTGACTTCTACACAATGGCAATGCAACAGGGGCCTCCCCTACACCCAAAGGGAGAAACTTAGGGGGTGAAGGCAGCATCCAACTTTGCAGGGCACTTTGACAGAATGTGCCTCTGGAGAAAACACACATGATCATCTCCTAATTGTGAAGCTGATGCCTGAAGCAGTTACCTCTCTCTGCAAATGGTCAGATGAGGTCCCCTGGGAAGTTTCTTTCTATTTCCTCTCCTGACACCCATTCCTCTTCTTGCTGCCCTGCAAGACCAGGCATCATCTCCTACAATGTATTTCCTTTCATCCCTCTCCCACCTAGTTTATAGCTCCTTTTCCCATCCCACAAATGACACATAAAATGGAGATTTTCTTTTCTTTGTGAAAACTGCAACACGCAAGTGAGCGTTGTACCCCTTCCCCATTTAACTTTATCCATTCTGAGACAGTATTTGTTTCTTTGTTTGTCTATTAATATATTTTTTTATTCTCTTGAAACTCTCTCTGATGTGGGTTAAGCAATCCAGTGTTAGGTTCAGCTTCTTCGTGGGGACCAAACTCATGTGAACCATTGTTTTAAAAAGAAATGAAAGGAGATACTCAAGAAAGTTTCATACAAATTGTGACTTCAGTTATGGCTTTGGACACTTCGATCCTAAATGTGCTCACATAAAACAATGCTTTAGTCATGTAAGTGTCATTTACATCTCCACAGGGGTGGGGTGGGGTAGCTCTGATGGTTTGCTTCATCGTGTCTGATGGTCTAAGCAAGCATCATGAAGATGAGAGAACATTCTCTGGCCTGCTCAAATCAAAGAAAGATTTACAAAGAATCAAATCCCACTGAATTTAAGTTCTCCATTGTTCTCCATTGCCAACGTGCATAGGGGCACAAGACCAGAAGATGAACCGTAACAGGGGTGAGGAACCTGTGAGCTGGCACATGTTGACAAACCATTACTCTCTTCATCCTTCACCATCACCTAGGCTGGCACCGCTAATAGGAACCAGAATGTAATGACATTTGAAAGGCTGCAAGTCCTCCAGACCTGATTTTCAGCTTTATGAAAAGACACTGACACTGGAAAGACGGCTATGGTTGCCCATGCATTTTGTGTTAGGATGATGTAGCATTTACTGACAGAGTGCAGCACACAGATCGCAGCAGCACTAACACATATTATTACTGAAGAATAATTATCATCCTGAAGAATCAAATATATGCAAAAATTGAATCTTGGTGGTAATTTTCTAGGGAATGCACTTAGTATCAGACTTTCTCCCCACAATGACTAGATAATTCGAACCTGCTTGCCTTGAGGGTAAGTGAGTGATGCTCTTGGCATTGTAAAGCTCTGGTTTCTTTGGACTGGCAAGACCCAGGTTGAAATCTCAATGGAGTTCACTGGATGACTTTGAGTCCCTAGCACTCAGTTTTGTCTGATTCACAGGGTTGTTGTGACAACATAGGGAGCAACAAGAAGATCCTTCAGGCCTCTCTGAACTCTCTGAAGTGACACAAACAATTACTGAACTGCTGGATAGCTCAGTGGCTTAGGTATCTGGCTGTGGAGTCAGAGGCTGGGATTTCGATTCTCCACTGTGCCTCCATGGAATCAATGATTCACGGGTTCCCATCCAGCTCTGCAGTTCTACGATTGTTATTATTATCATACAGTAGGATTAATAGGATCAAAAAATATAGCATTATAGTTACAAATACAACCACATATGTATTCACACAAAACCCCACATACACTCCAAGCTACACCCATCTTCTTGCTTGTATGCACTGAACCATTAAAAAATTGCTGAAGGTAATACTTAGAGCTCCTGATGTTTGAGATATACCTGTAAGGCCAAACTGGAAAGTAAGATGGCTGTTCAACAATTAGAGCTGAGTTTTCTGACAGCCAAAGAGTAGAGGGGAACCCCAGTGTTTTGCTTTGAAGATTTTGCAAAGCTGCAAATTTCCACGAGTCCTTTTGTCCGATTGTTGAAAAGCCATTTTAAAAAATTAGGCTTTTATCAGGAGCCAAAGCTTTTGACTGTAGAAAAATCCCTACCTACATCAATATTATTTGGATCATGCCTTAAAGAACTAAGTAGTCTGAGGTGGGGATGAATGGCAAAAGATACATAACGTGGAGCCTCCCTTTATTGAACTCTGGGGAAGCTTCTGAAAGGAATTAAGTACTTCTCTCTGATCTGAAACAGCAAACGTTACATATTTATCTGGAAAACCTAGCTTCAGGCCCTGATATTATGCAAGCTTTTAAGGTGAGGGTGTACACTGCGTGACTGTGGCAAAAAACATAACACAGACTTTGGCAAAGGCCCCATCCTTTTCTTCTCAGCACGGCCAGACTTGCCTGCAAACCTCTTTGGTGTACCTTCTCATGGCCAGCAGGTGTTCCATTGCTGTTTGTGTGCAACAGAGAACACAGCGTACCAAGTAAAGTGCTGCTGTGCAAAGGGCAGCCTTGCCCTCAGTGTAGAAGGCTCTAACTAGGAGTAATACCAACAAGCATCCCCAAACAAAATGGCTGAAAATGGGCAGCTTGAGCTTCAGAGATACTGCTTGTGTATGCTGAAGAGATGGGGAAAGTCTCTCTCTCTCTCTCTCTCTCTCTCTGTGGACAAAAAAAAAATGTAGTCAAAAAATGGCAATTCTTCCAAAGCTGTCATTTAGATTCAATACATTCAGATGCCTTTTGGAAAAAGAGGCACATAATGTGCATGATGTGCCTGACATGGATCTACACATCCCACTCATTTTGGTCAGAATGTATAACCTTCCCCCAGGAACTGGGCAGAAAAACTTCAATTTACAATAAATATTTCTCAGTGTTGGGTGTTTTTGTGCTATCACATACTGCTGTCTGAAAATAACTTTCACTTACAGTATAACGCTATGCAACTTGTTTCTGACATTTGTACGCAGCTTGAGAACTTTTGTGGGTAAAAATTATTTTAAGTTCTTTGAAATTAAGTTTTGATGCTCTTTGTAATTACATGAAGTTACAACCCACCTCTTAGAATGATGGCAGGTTCCTTCAACACCAAGAGTTTTGCTCTAATGTAGCAAAGGCAGGTTGTGTGAGGCCTCTTTTAATGAAGACACAGGATCTTACTGATTGCCTGTAGTAAGCAAGGATGTCCACAGGAATTCTTCCAGGAGTTTGGGTAAAAGTTGCATAGTGGTATGTGAACATAATTCACTGTATATATAGGTCATGCCACTCCATTGCATCCGTCAGTGTACATTAAAATAGTAAAGAAATGCAAGATTCTAAGAGGGAGGCAAGTATCCCCATCCCCCACCCCCGCAGCACTTATGTATGTTGCCTCTGCTTTGTCATGATATAAGGTCGAACATATTTTAACTCTATTGAGGTAAGGTAGAGCTGCAGACCGTGTACGGATATACATTTGAATGACCTGTACAATATAGAAATAGTTAGCATAGAATTATAGAATACTGAAGTTGGAAGGGGCCTATAAGGCCATCAAGTCCAGTGCAGGAATGCAAATCAAAGAATATCTGCCAGATGGTTGTCTAAATTTCTCTTGGATGTCTCCAGTGTTGGAGCACTCACGATTTCTCGAGGTAATTGATTCCATTGCCGTACTGCTCTAACAGGAAGTTTTTTTCTGATATTCAACCAAAATCTGGCTTTCTGTAACTTGAGCCCATTGTTGCATGTCCTGGACTCTGGGCTCATTGAGAACAGACCCTGCCCCTACTCGGAATGACAGCCTTTGAAATATTTGAAAAGTGCTATCATACCTCTCCCCAGTCTTCTTTTCTCACAGCTAAACATGCCCAGTTCTTTCAGTCTTTCCTCATAGGGCTTGGTGTCCAGCTTCCTAATTATCCTTGTTGCCCTCCTCTGAACTTGTTCCAATTTGTCAGCATCCATCTTGAAGTATGGTGTCCAGAACTGACACAATACTCAAGGTGAAGCCTAACCAGTGCCGAATAGAAGGGAACTAGTACCTCGTGGGATTTGAAGACTATTTTTCTGTTAATACAGTCTAAAATAGCACTTGCCTTTTTTGTAGCCACATCACACTGTTGGCTCATATTCAGCTTGTGATCTATAACAATTCCAAGATCCTTCTTGCTTTGTAATACTGCTTAGCCAAGTATCCTCCATCTTGTAATTGTGTGTTTGGTTTCTTTTTCCTATATGCAGTACTTTGCACTTATCCCTGTTAAATTTCATTCTGTAGTTTTCAGCCCAGTGCTCCAGCCTATCCAGATCATTTTAAATTTTGTTTCTGTCGTCCTAGGTATTACCTTTTGATGTTGTTTAGTCGTTAAGTCGTGTCCGACTCTTCGTGACCCCATGGACCAGAGCACGCCAGGCCCCCCTGTCTTCCACTGCCTCCCGGAGTTGGGTCAAATTCATGTAGGTCGCATCGATGACACTGTCCATCCATCTCGTCCTCTGTCGTCCCCTTCTCCTCTTGCCCTCACACTTTCCCAACATCAGGGGCTTTTCCAGGGAGTCTTCTCTTCTCATGAGATGGCCAAAGTATTGGAGCCTCAGCTTCAGGATCTGTCCTTCCAATGAGCACTCAGGGTTGATTTCCTTCAGAATGGATAAGTTTGTTCTCCTTGCAGTCCAGGGGACTCTCAAGAGTCTCCTCCAGCACCACAATTCAAAAACATCAATTCTTCAGCAGTCAGCCTTCTTTATGGTCCAGCTCTCACTTCCATACATCGCTACTGGAAAAACCATAGCTTGGACTATGCGGACCTTTGTCGGCAAGGTAATGTCTCTGCTTTTTAAGATGCTGTCTAGGTTTGTCATCGCTTTCCTCCCAAGAAGCAGGCATCTTTTGATTTTGTGGCTGCTGTCACCATCTGCAGTGATCATGGAGCCCAAGAAAGTAAAATCTGTCACTGCCTCCATATCTTCCCCTTCTATTTGCCAGGAGGTGATGGGACCAGTGGCCATGATCTTAGTTTTTTTGATATTGAGCTTCAGACCATTTTTGCGCTCTCCTCTTTCACCCTCATTAAGAGGTTCTTTAATTCCTCCTCACTTTCTGCCATCAGAGTGGTATCATCTGCATATCTGAGGTTGTTGATATTTCTTCTGGCAATCTTAATTCCTTCTTGGGATTAATCCAGTCCTGCCTTTCGCATGATGTATTCTGCAATTAAGTGAAATAAGCAGGGAGACAATATACAGCCTCGTCGTACTCCTTTCCCAATTTTGAACCAATCAGTTGTTCCATATCCAGTTCTAACTGTGGCTTCCTGTCCCACATATAGATTTCTCAGGAGGTAGATAAGGTGGTCAGGCACTCCCATTCCTTTAAGGACTTGCCATAGTTTGTTGTGATCCACACAGTCAAAGGCTTTTGCGTAGTCAATGAAGCAGAAGTAGATGTTTTTCTGGAACTCTCTGGCTTTCTCCATAATCCAGCGCATGTTAGCAATTTGGTCTCTAGTTCCTCTGCCCCTTCGAAATCCAGCTTGTACTTCTGGGAGTTCTCGGTCCACATACTGCTGAAACCTACCTTGTAGGATTTTGAGCATAACCTTGCTAGCGTGTGAAATGAGTGTAATTGTACGGTAGTTGGAGCATTCTTTGGCACTGCCCTTCTTTGGGATTGGGATGTAGACTGATCTTTTCCAATCCTCTGGCCACTGCTGAGTTTTCCAAACTTGCTGGCATATTGAGTGTAGCACCTTAACAGTGTCATCTTTTAAGATTTTAAATAGTTCGACTGGAATGCCATCACCTCCACTGGCCTTGTTGTCAGCCATGCTTTCTAAGGCCCACTTGACTTGGCTCTCCAGGATATCTGGCTCAAGGTGAGCAACCACACTGTCTGGGTTGTCAGGGACATCCAGATCTTTCTGGTATAATTCCTCTGTGTATTCTTGCCACCTCTTCTTGATGTCTTCTGCTTCTGTAAGGTCCCTACCATTTTTGTCCTTTATCATGTCCATCTTTGCACAAAATGTTCCTTTAATATCTCCAATTTTCTTGAACAGATCTCTGGTTTTTCCCTTTCTATTCTTTTCCTCTATATCTTTGCACTGTTCATTTAAGAAGGCCCTCTTGTCTCTCCTTGCTATTCTTTGGAAAAGGTATTATCTAGTCCACCCAATTTTGTATCCTCCACAAATTTGATTAGCATTCCATGTTGAAGAGCACAGGGCCCAGAACTGAGCCCTGGGTACCCCCACTTGTTACCTCCTCCCTGTCTGAGAAGGAACCATTAATCATCACTCTCTGAGTACGATTCTGTAGCCAACTGTGTAGCCAATGTGACAGTTGTTCTATCAAGCCCACACCTAGTTAGCTTGCTAATCAGGGTATCATGGGACACTTTGTCAAAAGCTTTGCTTAAGTTAAGATAGACGATGTCTACAGCATTCCCTCTGTCTATCGGTTACCTGATCAAAAATGAGATCAGATTAGTTTGGCAGGATTTATTCTTGACAAATCCGTATTGGCTTCTAGTTATTACTGCATTGTTTTCTAAGTGCTTGCACAATGACCACTTTATGATCTGTTCCAGAATTTTGCCTGGGATTGATGTCAAGCTGACTGGTATGTCGTTTCCAGGTTCCTCTTTTTTGCCCTTTTTGAAGATAGGGCAACATTAGCCTTCCTCCAATCATCTGGCACCTCACCCATTTCCCATGATTTCAAGAAAATAATGAATAGTGGTTCTTAGAGCTCTTCAGCCAGCTCCTTCAATATTCTTTTATGCAGTTCATCCGGCCCTGGAGATCTGAACTCGTTCAAGGTAGTGAGGTATTCCTTGACTATTTGGTTCTCAATCTCCAACTGCAATCTTGTCCCCTCCACCTGTACCTCACAATTGTCTGGAGAGTCATAATCTATCCTTTGGGAAAAGACTGAGCTAAAATAGGAATCAAGCACTTCTGCCCTTTCATTGTCATCTGTTATCATTTTTCCATCTCCATTGAGTAGCTGAGTCATTGTTTCGTTTCTTTGTCTTTTGCTATGCATGTACCTGAAGAATGCTTTTTTGTTGCTTTTAGTGTCTCTAGGTAATCTCAACTCATTCTCAGCTTTTGCCCTCCTAATGCGATCCCTGCAATTTCTTGCCACTTGTCTATACTCTTCCTTTGTGGCCTGGCATTCCTTCCACTTCCTATATGTCTCTTTTTTATTTGTTTGTTTTCAGGTCCTCTCTGAGCTTTTTGTGAAGTCATGCCAGCCTCTTTTGCTGTCTCCCACCTTTTTTTTCTTGTTGGAATTGTTTGTAATTGTGCATTAAGAATTTCCTGTTTTAGAAATTCCCACCCTTCTTGGACTCCTTTTCTTATTAAGATCTGCTGCCATGGGACCTTACTTATCATTGTCCTGAGTTTGTTAAAATTGGCTTTTTAAAAATCCAGCATATATGTGTGTCACTACACTCTGCTTTGGTTTCCTTTGAAATCAAGAATTCTAGTAGAACATAGTCACTCTCACCCAGAGTTCCCCTTATTGCCATTTCTTCCATCAAGTCATCTCTGTTGGTCAGAATCAAGTCAAAGATAGCAAGTCCTCTAATTTCTTTCTCCAATTTTTGTAATAGAAAATTATCAGCCACATAAGCCAGGAATTTCTTGCAAGTGCCATACTTCACAGAATTTGCCTCCTAACAGATATCAGGATAATTGAAATCTCCCATCACTACTACATCATGTCTCTTTGAAATGCTTGCAATTTCTTTTTCGAAAGTTTCATCTGCATCTTCTTCTTGATCGGGCAGTTGGTAGTAGACTCCAACTACCATGCTCCTTTTGTTTTCTGCTCCAACTACATTGATCCAGATGCTCTCAATGGGACAGCCAATCTCCTCCTCCTGTATTTTTGTGCAAGAATGTGTATTTTTCACATCTACTGCAACTCCACCTCCCTTTCTATTCCTTCTGTTCTTTTTGAACAATTTATATCCTTCAATTGTTGTATTCCAATCATGAGAGTCATCCCACCAAGTTTCAGTTATACCTATCAAATCATATTTACCCTCCTGAACTGAGATTTCCAGTTCTTCTTATTTGTTTCCGATACTCCTGGCATTCATGTATAGACACCAGAGATAGTGTGATATGGTGCCTGCTCTTCTTTGTACATTTATATTAATATGATTGTTAATGCTAATATTATTATTGACCCCCATTAGAACTGTTCGGTCCATTCCTCTTATTGTGTGTAAGGCTTCATCTATCTTTACTTCTGTGCTTGTGTCTCCCTCCCCCTTCCAGTTCAGTTTAAAGCCCTCCTGATGAAGTTCTTCATGCTGCGGCTACACACATTCTTCCCATTCCTTGTGAGGTGCAAGCCATCTCTTACTAGCAGTACAGAAAGCTTAGCCCATGATCCCAAAAACGAAATCCCTCACGTCAACACCACCTTCATAGCCAGTCATTCACCTGGTGTATTTTCCTTTCCCTTTCTATTCCTCTTCCAAGTACTGGCAGGATGGACGAGAAAACTATCCGGGCCCCAAAGTCCTTAAGTTTCCTTCCCAGAGCTTCAAAGTCTGATGTGATGTCTTCAAAGTTGCTCTTGGCTGTGTTGTTTGTTCCCACATGGATAAGAAGAAAGGGATATGTTTCCGCGGGTTTTATGTGTGATGTCACTCCTTCTGTCACATCCCTAATCTGTACTCTAGGGAGACAGCATATCTGGTTGGTCCATGGATGTTCCCAGCATACTTCATTTTCCATCCCATGTAGTAGGGCGTCTCCTATTACAACTACTCTTCCCATCTTCTTTTTATAGGGTGTGGGTTCAGTGCCTCTGCTTGACTGAGTTTCAGTCCCTCTCATATACTCCTGCATGGTCTCCTCTTTGACTTTGTTTCCTTGCTGTCTGCCAGACTCCTCATGAAGAACCTGAAAGCGGTTTTGCAGTTCCACCGGTGAAGATAGTCTTTGCCTTCTTTTGTTCCTGTGACTCTTTTTTTCATGGTGCTTCCTCCACTATGTTTGCTCTCTCCTCAGCATTCTCTTCCTCTGCCTTCCCTTGTTGCTCTTCCCCCTCCAGTGCCTCCATTGACTGCTGCTGCTGCTCAAGAGTTCTGTCAATGTATAATTAATCTTCCCTTATAGCCTTAAGTGTTGCTACTCACTGCTCCAGTTCTCTCACTTTTTTTTCTAACAGTGCTACCAGTTTGTACTTGCTGCATCTGTACACCATGTTACACTCAGGCACGAAGACAAACATTGCACAAACTTTGCAGGTCAGTACAACTGAAGTGTCTCTTCCCTCCATAGTTCCTGTTAGCTTTTTGTTTTGATCTGTTTGTCTGTGAATACTCTTTCCCTTTATTTTTTTACCTTGAACATAGTTGAGAATGTTCACTTATATATAACTATTTTCAAAAATCCAAACATTTTGTTAAGTACCTCTCACTTCAAACTCCTGTTAGCTCGTTCTGTTCGCAAGCTCCCTGCGTCTGCCTCAGTTTTATTCCTCAGCTATGCTCTGTTAGGAGTCAGCAATCAAAAGGCCCTCCCAGAACTCACAGCTGCTACTTGTACCTCTCAGTAGTAATCAGGACACACCCATTCCTGTTAAGCTGAGCACATGGCCCTGTTGAGGATATTAGGAATGGAAATTTGTCTATGTGTGTGTGTAAAGATTAGTTCTCTCAAATCCTCATCTTTAAAATAAGTTCTCACTATTCTCTTCATTTTGAAGCCTCAGTCAGATGTGATTGTGCAGGTTTGCTGCTGCTGCTGCTGCTGGTGGACCATCTACCTTTGCCCCACACTCCCTAGAGGGTCCATCAGACATAGCAATTGTTGGGTCTCAGGCGGGTGCCAAAGTGGGTCATCTGGGCAGGGCCAGGGAAATGGCTGTGGATGGGAGTCACCTGCGCAAGGCAGTAGGCAAAGGCCCAAGCTAACAGTTGGTGGCTATAAAAGAGGTACTGGAATAGGCTAATGGGGGGATTGCTGGGGAGAGGAAAGGTTCACCAGACATGGGGGCTGAAGAACTGGATGCCTCTGTGATATAAATAAGGAAGGAGCCTGGGGAGATGTGTTAGATGAACCCAAGGAGGCCTTGATCACGGAGGAGGTACTGGACTATGTGTATGTGAAAGATCCCTGGGCAGGTATCCCGGGGCAGTTTTGTTCTCCATGATTTAAGTAACTCCAGTCAGGTTCATTAACAGGTATATCACAATTACTCTTGTTCCAAACAAACGTAAGCCATAACTAATCTAATGTAATTTACAGGAAGCCAGATTTTGGCTGAATATCAGGGAAGGCTTCCTAACTCTAAGAGCAGTACAACAATGGAACCAATTACCCTGGGAGGTGGTGAGTGCTCCAACACTGGAGGCATTCAAGAGAAAATGAGACAGATATCTGTCAGATATTCTTTGATTGGGATTCCTGCATTGAGCAGGGATTTGGTTCTTGTGGCCTTATAGACCCCTTCCAACTCCATTATTCTGTGAGAAGCACTCATAAAGATGCTTGAATTGCATCGAAAAATTCGTCTTCCTTCCTTCAGCTGAAAGCTATTGAACAGCTAAGAGAAATTAAAAATTGTATCAAGTCTGATCATATGAGTGAAACATATTTTAGTTAGAAGTCATCTAGACTTTATTCCCAGACATCTTCTTATAAACTTCAAACATTCTTTAGACTTACCTTCATAGTAGAGCTATTTATGAGATTCTTTTCTTTTTAGCGGTCAAGGATCTCTAGTCTGAAGAGCATGCTACTGAAGACAGTGCTTTCTTTTCAATCCCCAGTCACAGTAATAAGGTCTTGTGCAAGAGGAAGTAAGGGGATATTGCATTTCCAGATATAGCACCTGAAGGTACATTTCCTGAAGGAGAGGTGCTTTTCAATCAATTCTTTATTGGGCTTACACTGAACCAAGACCATGGGCAGCCCTAGCATTAAGTGAAGAGAGATGATGCTACCTCAGGCAGCAGATGTGTAGAGAGGCAGTAAGGGAGTGTGTTTAGGGCATTTAATTTAAGTTGTTTAAAGATAGAGCTGTATGTGCCACACAGCCTGCCCTGTAACTGTTAAAGCTAGCCTACAGACCACTGATGCAATGCAAGACGCTGTCCTATTACCAGAGCTGAAATAAAGTTTAAAGGCCAGTGTGTTTCATATCCATATCTGGAATTGCATAAGGGAGAGGAAGCCATCTTATCATTCACCTCAGGCAGCACAATGACTTGGACCAGCTCTGGCTAAGAGTAATGAGTACTCAGCTTTGGAACATGTTATGGGAGGATTACACACACACACACACACACACACACACACACACACACACACACACACATCTTTTTAGAGAGAACAGGACATCCAAGAATGTGTCTGCTTTGCTCTTCCCACACAGTCAACTCATAGAAATCTAGGGACTTGTTTGCAGAACTTTTAAACATTACAAAATCTCTATTAAAAGGACACATTTCTGTTTCTTTGAACACAACCCAGTCAAGGAGAGCTTCAACATGGACAGCTCCTAGTCCTGCCAGTCAAAAGACATTGGGAAGCTATTCTGGTTTTCCTTCTTTAACAGGTTTTTCTATGGCAAGAAAAAAAAAGAGTCTAGTTCTTTATCAGCCCCATCACTATTTGTTCTTTCTTTCTTTCACATTTCTCTTTAGGGATCCCAAAATCTCCCCCCCATCCTGTGCTAACATTCCGTCTTTGTTTTCTTTCTTCCTTTCATTTCCAGCTGTGTCTGCATTTCTTTCTCTCTTGTTTACTCCCTCATTTAATCCAGTAGTCTGCCGTTGGAGCAACAGGGCTTAATTTGGTCCTGGACTCTTCAGGTCACAGCTTCATGTCCTTTTCCAATAGTTATTAAATACGTACCAATAATCTCCAAATTATGAGGCTTCAGAGGTTTAAAGTATTTACAAATACACTTTTATTTCCTTGAAATGTAGTTGCTGAAGACATAATCACATTTTGCCATAAGTATTTATGATTTGCTTTCTGTTGCTTTGTATTTATTTACAAATATAGGAGCTGTCCGGAGGTTGAGTTTTCACAGCTTAACACCCTAATACATAGGTTCTTAACCTGTGGTCTGTGGATCCCCAAGGGCCCGCGATGTCCTCACAGTGGGTAAAAACAAACAAAAGTAAAGATTGGTTATGAAAATAACTGTCTGATAGCAAATAGTTCTTTGATATTTCTGCACATGGTGAGAACGTGCAAGTGTTCACTGAGCGGCTGAGAGGCAGCACATGTCATTTCTTGCTACAGTGCAGACAGAAGCTATGGTAAGAGATAGTTGGAGTCAGTCAGTGTCAGTGAGTGTTCAGATGGACTTTGTGATCATGTTTCTTCTTTGATTTCTGCTAATAAAACCATTTAGTTATTGTAGGGTAAAGTGACTCGATATTATCGCAGTGAATTTTGTAGCAATATATTTTGGCTGAGCCACAGAATGGATCACTGGCTGAATAATTTGAAACGTAAAAGAACTGATGCTGTTGATGAGGGCGCATCCTATTCAAAGCAAAATGAAGCTTCTTCCAGTCATCTTAAAAAGTGTGGCTGTTATGGCAAGGAATACCTGTCAATGAGACCCTTCATGAGAAACTTTAAATAAATATATGATGCACTTTAGGGTTTTAAATCTTGAGTTGTCTTGGTAGTCTATGGCAACAAAAGATATTTAAAAGGGGTCTGCAGTAAAGAAAAGGTTAAGAACTGCTGCCCTAATAGATGTGTTATATGGTCACCCTCAGTCTTTGTACAGATTTTCCCCTCATCTTTGCCTCCTTTTAGTCTCCATCTACACTGACCTCCACCAGATACTTAATGATCCTTTTTTGGTAGGTGATGGGCGTAAGTGGGAGTAAGAGGCATCCCATTCACAGATATGGTGGCCGCTGAGAACATTCAGCTGAACACTACAGAAATGTGCTAGAATAAAGTACCCCAGCCAGTTTGACTTATTTCAGTAGTTCTACTTGGGTGCATCCCCCCTTGTGTAACACAGTGTAGTGTTAACAGTAGTGGTGATAACTATGATCAGATGCAGAATGAATTTCTTTCCATGACCAACCAATAAAAAGAAAAGGTTGAGGTAATTTTGGGGGATAAGCTTGAGTTTCAGCACATTTCACTGCCTGTGAGGCATGAGAGAGGAGCAGATCTTGTTATTGTGGTCCTCCCCTGCCACTGCTTGAACATCAAGCTCTAAACAATGGTGTTACATTGCATCCAAAACAGTCTTCCAAGTTCTTCAGCCAGAAAGTTACTTCCCAAGTTGCACTGGTTTTCCCATTTATTTTACCTTGAATGGTCAGCTGCAAGAGCCAGAAAATAACATCAGCCCTCTCACTGATATGCTCCAGAATCCCTCCATCATGTCCACTAATTTTGCTCAGAAAAAAATCTTGGAACATAAGGCTGCATCCATACACACAGCTCACATTGAACATGGTGGGGTTTCGTTCTTAGTAACAGCTGTGGACATAATTGTTCTACAGCACAACAGATGTTCTTGCATTCCTGAAAAAAGAAAATAGGAATTGTCATTAAGAACAGGAAAGATTTTGTGAAACCAACACAAGTTAAGATTCCTATATGTCTGAGTCAAAAATCTCTAGAAAAGGTATAGTGTTATGCAGACCTTCATTACAAATGCTCTCAACCTGTGAGCTATGGGAACAGGCTAGTCATGTCCCACCAGCAGCAGCTCTCAGGTTGTTGTTGTTTAGTCGTGTCCGACTCTTCGTGACCCCATGGACCAAAGCACGCCAGGCCCTCCTGTCTTTCACTGCCTCCCGGAGTTTGGTCAAATTCATGTTGGTAGCTTCGATGACACTGTCCATCCATCTCGTCCTCTGTCGTCCCCTTCTCCTCTTGCCTTCACACTTTCCCAACATCAGGGTCTTTTCCAGGGAATCTTCTCTTCTCATGAGATGGCCAAAGTATTGGAACCTCAGCTTCAGGATCTGTCCTTCCAGTGAGCACTCAGGGTTGATTTCCTTCAGAACAGATAGGTTTGTTCTCCTTGCAGTCCAGGGAACTCTCAAGAGCCTCCTCCAGCACCACAATTCAAAAGCATCAATTCTTCGGTGGTCAGCCTTCTTTATGGTCCAGCTCTCACTTCCATACATCGCTACAGGAAAAACCATAGCTTGGACTATGCGGACCTTTGTCGGCAAGGTGATGTCTCTGCTTTTTAAGATGCTGTCTAGGTTTGTCATCGCTTTCCTCCCAAGAAGCAGGCGTCTTTTAATTTTGTGGCTGCTGTCACCATCTGCAGTGATCATGGAGCCCAAGAAGGTAAAATCTGTCACTGCCTCCATATCTTCCCCTTCTATTTGCCAGGAGGTGATGGGACCAGTGGCCATGATCTTTGTTTTTTTTGATGTTGAGCTTCAGATCATTTTTTGCACTCTCCTCTTTCAAATATAAGAATGAAGGAACAATTGCTTGCAGTACAAAATAAATCAATCCCCCCCCCCCCGACGCTGAAAAACATGGATTATAATAAATGCTAGTATAATAGCAAACACCATACATAACATGGTCTCTGGCTGCCTCTTATGGCCAGCTCTGCTAACTTCATCATTAAAAATATATATTTGGGGGATTTTTCTTTAAATATTTTAAATATTTTCAGACTGTGCATAAGTGAATCAGTGGATAATGATTCCCCAGATAAGAGGATCCTACTGTAAAGTTTCTATATGCCATCTATTGGACAGGCGAAGCATTTTCACCAAGTTTTGAGATCTGTATATCCCCTGGGCTACCCACACCACACACAAAAAAAGTTTTTGTCACCAAAAAACGTTTTAAGTGAGTGTTAGGGGGTGCTTTTTTAAAAAATTAAATAAAATAAAAAAGCCTTTCTAAAAGACAAAAATATTTTTGGGGTCAGCAAAATGTGTCCAGGGATGGACATGTGAAACTCTTAACTCTCTGGAAGTTGTCTACCCCATACCAAAGTGAGACAGTTGACAGATGATGCATATAGAACTTTGATGCTGGTTTCTTGTGTGTCTTTCTACTAATGTTACTGGTTTTTAAATTATCTGTTGTTATACAAGGAGGGATGGGGTATAAATTTGTACACAGGAAACACTGCTGTTTTTTAAAGGAAGAAAAATTCATAGTATCTAAATTTTTCGTCTGAACACCCTTGCCAAGGACGCACCACTAAATGCATCCATTAATTCATTATTGTTTATGATTTTGGAGCACAGAAAGTTCATTATTTGAAGCAGCTTGTTGCTTCTGTGCACAATGCCATTAAGAAGCTTTTATTATGCTGCATCAAGGATCTCCTCTAAGATGATTCCTGATGGGTGAAAATTAAATCTGTGTCTTGCACAAATACCAGTAAATCGTTTGAGTTATGGCAAAAGGAACAGGAAGCATGGCTGATACGTGCTGAAAAGAAAGTTATCCACTCTGATTTCCTCCATTATCTTCTTGATGTGAGACACAAACATTACTTTATTTATTTCTATGAGCTCTTTCATTTATTATGTATTTGGAACCTCAGCTCCTTGAGGACTTGGCAATTTTAAGACAGATACTATTTGGTATCCTTATATTTCAGCCATTCAAGGTCCCTGTTCTGTGGGCTGCAGTTCACTTGCAAATCAAGCAGAACTGAGCAGATGGAGCTACAGAAACATAACCTTTTCCCCAAAAAGTGAAAATAAAAATTAGCAGGCACCGAAATGTCAGGTCAAACCTCCCACTACCATTTGTGTTAATAATTCTTATATTTGACTCAGAATGGGTTCAGACATTTTCCATGCACCTTGGAGTGAATATAAGTTAGAGCAGATTTTACAGTGAGAAAGCAAAACATGTGAGGCTGGGGGCTATAAGCAGCATCAAACCCATGAGGCTGTCAGGCAAGGCAGAATATGGAGCATGCGTGCATGCTTAGACATTGGGCGATGCAGCTTCCCAGAAATGTGATTAGGCAATGGAAAGAGTTCTCTCCAGTGCAATATATATGAGCTGCTTCCGTTAGGTATAACAATTGGCTATATTCAGGCAGGCCATAAATTTCAGCTTTAGGTTCATTGCTATAGTCTGCATCCTGCGGCTGCTTTATAATTCACTGGCATCCTGGAGCTTCATAAGAGGTTTTCTTCCTGTGCTGCTCAGGACCTTGGGTGATAGATGTGTATTTCCCTTTAATTGGATGTATTGTTTTGATTATGTCAACTACATTTGATTTGTTTTTCTTGATGCAAATGATTTCAGGATCATTAGACCTAGTGTTCCAGTGAGAATCAGTCCAAGTCTAGCTGAAGACATTTCACTGCCTGAGGCAAAGAGGCCCCCCATTCGACATGGAGCAGCTGAGTGGACTAGCAACTGGGTCTTCCTCTGACACTAGTTGCAGGACAGCTTTCTACACTGCACCTGAGAGCCAGTGGCCAACTTAGAGGTTGCCTGGAAGACTTCATGGCACAAAAGCTCTGTCTGCTACTGCCGTGTGACCACTCATCTGCTGTCTTAATGGTAGGGCTGGACCCAACTCCATCAAAGGTGTTATAAGGCTTCTATTGGTGTCTATTGGTCACCACCTATTGGATAAATTGGCATTGAGATATTCTTCCTTTGGATACCTGCTGTGAGATTACTGTGGATACGTTTTTCATAGAAACGTATGAAGACAGCTCCATCTTGTTCTTTGAGGCTTCCTATGGGCCCAAATCTGACTTGCAACATGAATCTGTGTTTTCTCAGAAGTAAATCCCACAGATTTCCCCAGGTAAGTAAGATTAAAAGTGCAGTGTTATACTGGGGGAAAGTATCCTGTCAGTTTGATCCAGTGATCCAAATGGATTGAATACAATGATGATTTAGATTGTGATCCACAAAATTATTACTGTCACACTCTTCCCTTTACTAATTGGCACACAGTATACTGAATATGGTATCTAAAAGGGGCATGAAAGTAAAAATAAAGTGTTCAGTGTTATTTCTCTTCTTACTTCACGCAGCAGCAAAACTTGCAACATTCTTGGTTTCAACAGAGCCAGACACAGACATGAAAAAAATTTAGTCCTGGGCTTTCTTATGTTCCTCAGAATCTCACCTAGATTCATATCCTATCTTTTGTTTGAATTATTTTCTGTTCCCATACGGAAATCTATAACTGATGTAAGTCAAGGGCCCCTTCTAATGCAAAGGGGTCCTCAACTTACATCAGCTTTGTGTACAACTCCCCAATTTACAGCCATTCCAATACTAGCAAAGGCCCTTTCTGACATCCCAAACTTACTTTTACAAACACTGTAACTGGTATCTGGAAGCTGAATCATGGCAACTGGACTTCTTTCTTTTTATGCTGAAACGTTTCGCTACTCATCCAAGTGGCTTCTTCAGTTTGAGGAGATCCCCGATATATCCTCCACATTGGTTTCACTTCCCCCTAGTCTGAATAGGCTCATTAGAAGGACAAAGGACTGGAGGTGAGAGATAATCCCACTTCTGCAGTCCTTCTCCAGTTGTCATGGGTCGTTGACAGTCGTTAACAGTGGTCTTTCTGGTGTGTGTGGTCCTAATCTTTCTAGAGAGGGATGAAAGGGCATCATGATAAATAGGAGACAGATTGTATCTAAGGCCTCCACCCCTGTTGAGTGAGGGGTTTTCTATATGAACATCTATGGCCTCCCTGACCCCTCTCTCAAACCACCTATCTTCTCCTTCCAAAATGAGTACATCTTAGTCATCAAATGAGTGTTCTTCAAATGAAGGAACACTGCTGATTGTGCCCCACCTGTGCTGGGCCATTCTCCTGTTTAGTGGCTGTTTGGTTTCTCCAATGTAGAGCTCTGAACACTCCTCTTTGCATTGGGCCGCATATACTATATTGCTCCTGTTGTGTTTTGGTATCCGGTCTTTTGCGTGGACAAGTCTCTGCCTTAGTGTGTTTGTGAGTTTGAAGTGCACGGGTATGTGGTGTTTACCAAAATCCTTTTGAGATTTTCAGACACCCGCCATGTAAGGGATGACCAGGTTCTTCTGTCAGCTCTGGGTCTCAAACTGTTCCATTGTCCTCCTGGGTTGGGACATTGCCTTCTTAAAGACCCATTTTGGATATCCACAGGCCTTAAGGGCTGTCCTCAGATGTCTATCTTCCTTCTTTTTGGCTTCTGTGGAGGTGGGGATGTTTCTTGCTCTATGGTTTAGCATCCTGATGACCTCTAGTTTTTGTTGCAATGGGTGATGAGAGTCAAATCGCAGGTATTGATCAGTGTGTGTGGGTTTTCCGTAGATTTCTATTCCTAAACTGCCGTTAGATCCTATGATTACTGCACAGTCCAGGAAAGCCAGCCAGTTGTCTTTGGTGTCTTCCCTGGTGAACTTAACATTTGGTTCCACTGTGTTTATGTGATCTGCGAAGGCCTATTCTTCCGCTTCACCCAGGTGCCATCCACATACTTGAACCAATGGGTTGGAGTTGTCCCCTGGAAGGTGTTTAATGCCTTCTTTTCCACTTCTTCCATGTATAAGTTGGCAACAATGGGCAACACCGGGGAACCCACGGCACAGCCATTTTTCTATCTGTAAAACTCACCTCTGTAGGTGAAGTAAGTGGTGCTCAGACACAGGTCCAGGAGCAGGCATATCTGGTCCGGGTTGAGGCTGCTTCTGGTGGAGAGGGTGTTGTCTTCTTCCAGTCTCCTTTTTACAGTTGTTAGGGCATCAGGAGTGGAAATGACCAGGTGAAGGCCTTAGATACAATCTGTCTCCTATTTATCATACTGCCCTTTCATCCATTCCCAGAAAGATTAGGACCACACACATTAGAAAGACCACTGTTAATGACTGTTAATGACCCATGACAATGGGCGGAGAAGGACTGCAGAAGTGGAATTATCCCTCAATTCCAGTGAAACCAACCTGGAGGATATATCAGGGATCTCCTACCAACTCTCCTCAAACTGAAGAAGCTACTTGGATGAGTAGCGAAACATTTCAACATAACAAGAAAGAAGTCCAGTTGCCATGACTCAACTTGCAGATAACCACACCAGGATGACTGAGAATCTTCACAGACTGTAACTGGTAATGTACACTGGTGCCTTTACTTCCCCAAGCATGGCAGCAAGACAGAGGACGTGGAGGAGAGAAGAAAGAAGATGGGGAGATGGAGGGAGTTGTCCAGCAAGCAAGAAAGCGAGTGAAATTATGAGGGAGAAATGAGAAGATGATAGAGGAATGCCCAGCAAGCAAGCCAGAGAGGAAATGAGGTGGAGAAGAGAAAAAACAGCAGAGGCTGGAAGGGAACACCTAGCCAGCAAACAAGAGAATGGACGAATGAGGGAGCAGTAAGAGTGCCTAACAAGCAAGCTAGGGAGAGTAAGCATGATCAAGAAGACAACAGAAGTCAGAGAGAAGTGTCTAGCAAGCAAGCAAGAGAATAAGGGCATGAGAGGGAAGTAGAAGGTAAAGGTAAAGGTTCCCCTTGACATTTAGTCTAGTCATGTCCGACTCTAGGGCACGGTGCTCATCCCCGTTTCCAAGCCATAAAGCCAGCGTTTGTCCAAAGACAGTTTCCGTGGTCACGTGACCAGCGCAACTAGATACGGAACGCCGTTACCTTCCCACCGAGGTGGTACCTATTTATCTACTCACATTTTTACATGCTTTTGAACTGCTAGGTTGGCAGGAGCTGGGACAAGCGACGGGAGCTCACTCTGTCCTGTGGATTCAATCTTACGACTGCTGGTCTTCTGACCTTGCAGTACAGAGGTTTCTGCGGTTTAACCCACAGCGCCACCACGTCCCTTAAGTAGAAGAGTGCCCAGCAATTAAATAAGAGGAAGGAGGTGGGGTGGAAAAGAGAGAAGACAGGATAGATTGGATTGTAGGTCCAGCAAGTAAGCTAAAGAAAGGAGATGTGAGGAAGAAGTGTGAAGAAAGCAGAGCTTTCATTTATCACGGATGAAAAATTTCCAGGAACTAAACTCCTGTTTTAACAGTGAGCGAAACAAAACAGTGGTTCAATTTACAGTGGCTCATTTTACAATTGTCATCAGGGACAAGTTAAGTTGTAAGTGCAGGGGTCTGCTGTGTGCATTTTCCTCACTGACCAAAGCATGTTTGCTTGTCTCATATTCATTTGTGAGTATTTTTAGTCATTCATATTTTTAAAATGCATGGGTTTGTGCCTATGAAATACCCCACAAACCTCACAAGTGTGTCAGTTTCTGAGACAACAAACCTGGGGAAGTGCAAAATGGATAATTTCAGTGAGGATCTCAAAAATTCCAAAAATGTTTCCCCACCCTAATAAGAGATTTGCCCAAAGTGAAAGATTGTGGAATTATTGATCTGCAAGGGAACAACAAGGCAAGGGGGCTCAATTGCCAACAGTTTCTATCAGAGGAGATCAAATAACAGAAGACTGAGCTGAGGAGCCAAAGACCATCTGTGAAAACTTTGAAGGTGGCTTTGCTTATGCCACTTCACACTATACTGTATACACTGGCTTTTTTCCTCTCTTAACCCTTCTCTATGAATTTATCACTGAATATTAAGCTTTACAGCCAGACAACCAAAATAAAACCAAACATTTCAGATGATGTATAGAATTTAATCTGAAACAAGATTACTCACTAGACACTTGTTGTCCTTGGTCTCAGCAAACAGCTTGAGTCTAGGACACTTATGGGGTTTCTTGTTAGTTCACCTTACAGGCTTGAGAAGAATACATAATCTAGATGATCCTCATGCTTCCAAAGCAGTAAACAAGTGAAGGCAAGTTTATTTTGATTCTTCCTTCCCTTCTTGTAAATATGGCAGTTAACATGGTTTAGAAATTATCGTGTATGTGTGTGTGTGTGTGTTATTAAATATATTTTATATATTTTATTTTTATATTTACAGTATATCACGGAAGTGAGTACACCCCCTCACATTTCATAAATATTTTAGTATATCTTTTCATGTGACAACACTGAAGAAATGACACTTGGCTACAATGTAAAGCAGTGAGTATACAGCTTGTATAACAGTGTAAATGTGCTGTCCCCTCAAAAGAATGCAACACACAGCCATTAATGTCTAAACCACTGGCAACAAAAGTGAGTACACCCCTAAGTGACAATGTCCAAATTGGGCCCAAGTAGTCGTTTTCCCTCCCTGGTGTCATGAGACTTGTGACACTAACGGTGTCATGAGACCCGTTAGTGTCACAAGTCTCAGGTGTGAAGGGGGAGCAGGTGTTATCGTTCTCACTCTCTCAGACTGGTCACTGGAAGTTCCACATGGCACCTCATGGTAATGAACTATCTGAGGATCTGAAAAAATGAATTGTTGCTCTAAATAAAGATGGCCTAGGCTATAAGAAGATTGCCAAAACCCTGAAACTGAGCTGCAGCACGGTGGCCAAGACCATACAGCAGTTTAACAGGACAGGTTCCACTCAGAACAGGCCTCGCCATGGTCAACCAAAGAAGTTGAGTGCCTGTGCTCAGTGTCATATCCAGAGGTTGGCTTTGGGAAATAGACGTATGAGTGCTGCCAGCATTGCTGCTCAGACCATATGCCACACACTGCATCAAATTGGTCTCCAGGGCTGTCGTCCCAGAAGGAAGCCTCTTCTAAAGATGATGCACAAGAAAGCCCGCATACGGTTTGCTGCAGACAAGCAAACTAAGGACATGGATTTCTGGAACCATGTCCTGTGGTCCAATGAGACCAAGATAAACTTATTTGGTTCAGATGGTGTCAAGCATGTGCAGCGGTAACCAGGTGAGGAGTACAAAGACAAGTGTGTCATGCCTACAGTCAAGCATGGTGGTGGGAGTGTCATGGTCTGGGGCTGCATGAGTGCTGCCAGCACTGGGAGCTACAGTTCATTGAGGGAACCATGAATGCCAACATGTACTGTGACATACTGAAGCAGAACATGATCCCCTCCCTTTGGAGATTGAGCCACAGGTCAGTATTCCAACATGATAACGACCGCAAACAATCCTCCAAAATGACCACTGCCTTGCTAAAGAAGCTGAGGGTAAAGGTGATGGACTGGCCAAGCATGTCTCCAGACCTAAACCCTATTGAGCATCTGTGGGGCATCCTGAAATGGAAGGTGGAGATGCGCAAGGTCTCTAACATCCACCAGCTCTGTGATGTCGTCATGGAAGAGGACTCCAGTGGCAACCTGTGAAGCTCTGGTGAACTCTATGCCTAAGAGGGTTAAGGCAGTGCTGGAAAATAATGGTGGCCACATAAAATATTGAGACTTCGGGCCCAATTTGGACATTGTCACTTAGGGGTGTGCTCACTTTTGTTGCCAGCGGTTTAGACATTAATGGCTGTGTGTTGCGTTATTTTGAGGGGACAGCACATTTACACTGTTATACAACCTGTATACTCACTGCTTTACATTGTAGCCAAGTGTCATTTCTTCAGTGTTGTCACATGAAAAGATATACTAAAATATTTATGAAATGTGAGGGGGTGTACTCACTTCTGTGATATACTATATATATTTTATATATTTTGTATACAATTATTAGGTGTGTGTATACACACACACACACACACACACACACAACTAATAAAAAGAAAAACAATGAGAAATCACAAAATAGTCTTTTAAATCACCAAGGCAGTAGAAAAATACTGCAGCACTAACCATAATTCATTTTACTGGAATAGACAATGCTAAAGCTTTACTGCATCACAATGGCAAATAAAAATTTATTTATCCAAACTAGCAAAGAGAGGCTAAGCAACAATCATGGAGGCAATATACCCTACAGATCCATTTTAAAAAAACTGTTTTGTAAGTTGATCCTTATTGTGATGACTCATCTATGTTGTTTCTTTTTAAAAAGGTATCATAGACTCCCCCAGTGGCCAACATTCATACACTTTTCTTCCAGCTCCCACTGTTGACTGCTGTGAAAGTGACTGTCAGTGAGTGTTTATGGTTGTTTCGTTTTGCAAAGTTCGACCCCCTCCAGTGTAAAAAGACAGTTTGGTGGCAAGATAAAACACACTCCTATGAATTCCAGTGACTTCAAGAGCTAGAAGAAAGTAACTTCCGTCAGTTAGAGGTGGGGAAACTAGCATGTCTGTGGGAGGGGGGAGTGCTAATAGTAAACTTAGCTGGCCCAGCCAAAACATCTGCTACCATGCATTTTGTTGCCTAAGATGATGTTCAAGGTGATGCCCCTCTCCACCCTTCTGTATATAGAAGCTAACTGGACTGGCAGTTAGAGTTTAGCACAGTATGGGCAACAAGGCCACCTCCTACTGCATCCGCAAGCAGCAATTTAGCTTAAGGGGAGAAAGGCAGATCATGTGATAATAGAGCTCTGCCCTCCAGTGGTTTTCCACTGACTCCCATCCCTCAGCATCTCTGAGGCAGCTGCCTCACTGTACAATGGTCTGGCTGGCCAACCCTGTTCCTGTCATTTACTCTCTGGAGATATGCCTTAGAATGTGGGCCCCCACAATCCTCAGAGATTTGTGGGCCATACACACCCATTCCTGGACCTCAGAGTGCTGTACTTGCACTCATCCCTAATTTATTTCTTCCAAAAATAGTTTTTGAACCAAAAGAGCCCCTTGCACACTCTATATCGCCCCTCCCCCAATTGCAGTCATGTGGGCAGACCAGGGCTGTAGGGGACTCCTTAAAACATGCCAAAATTTATATGCCCACTAGAGATCACAAGGCTGACTTTTTGAACCAAAAAAATGTGGCTCTTAAAAAAAAAACTTTGGGTGTGTGTGGCAGTGCTAGAGGAGCAATGCTTTGTGGGCCTACTCCCCTGACTTAGAGGAGAGCCTATTGCCATCATACAACCCCTACTTTCGTATCTGTGAATAAAGTGAATACTACTGAAGTAAATAAGTCTCCATCAACTTAATGAAAAATACAATTAAGTCCTTTATTTATTCAGGAACTTCTCACTATTCCCAGAAATATGGAGCACAGAAGAATACCAAATTAGATTGTGTTGTGGTAGTGGCAGGAAGCAGATCTGATCCTAATAGCTTTCCATAGTGAACAGATTCCATCAGCTATGCCTTATGTTCACAGCTTGTTTTTCAGACTACAATGTTCAGGATCCCTCAGCAGCATGATAATTAGCCATATTGGGTAGAGGATTCCGGGAGGTGTAGTTCAAACAGGTACTATTCCAAGCTCTGATCTCATATGTTGGCACTACATAAACAGAGTAAATGAAGCTGTGGACACAGCAAAACATATGGCTGTCACAGGCTGTGCTTGTCTTGGATGGCGCAAACCACACAGATCCTCTTAAGACTCTGTAGGTCATTTGCATGTGGGAATATGTTTGTTGTTATGGGCCACCAAGCTGTTTTTCACTTATAGAAACATTGACTTAACAGGGATTTTGATGTATATGAAATATACAAGGAATGGTTTACCATTGCAACCCCCAGCACAAGTTTTCATGGCCAGGTAGGAATCTGAACCCCAGTCTCCTGAATCCTAGTCCAAAAATCTATTTGCTATATCAGAATGACTTTCATGGGAGGAAGTAGCTGCCAAATGTGATAAAAGCATTTTGAGATTTAATTTGCATATATGCTACCTACCTACCTACCTACCTACCTACCTACCTACCTACCTAGGAAAGATTTAAGACAACCAAGAATGGATTCAAAATAGTTATGGTGGTTTACAGTCATTCTGTTGTTACTCACCTAGTTGTTTCCCTTTTAGCCCAGAGTTATGTCTAGTCTTATGTATATTCTCTCCCAATTCTCAATTCAGAAAAAAAATATATTAAATCCATATCCCTTTTTTAGATAGTTCAAATGATAATCAAATTGAATCAGGATATGCAGAATTCATTAGTCAAGTACAGCCTGGAAAGAGATTAGACTTGGAAGCACTAATTGCTTTTGGCATTTTGAAGGAGAAATCAAATCAAATGCCATTCTGGTTACAAACACTCTGTATTACATACACACGTTATGTGTCTGCCATCAAATTCCTAAACATTAAATCTGCAATCCTATACTCACTTCTTGGACTAACTTGTGAGCAGATGCATACAGGATTGCAGTATATGTAAATGGTAAATCATATATCTTCTGTAGTATAAAGAGAAGAAATGCTACATCAGAGATGCTATGGCAGGATGGCTGAAAGAGATGAGACGTTATAAGTGGGGAGCTACTTTATTAATAAAAATCTGCCTTGCATCCTAGAAATATATGGACACAGATATTCCTTAGCATCAGTGGTAGCCACTGACTCCAATTTTCAAGTGAATCTTGTGAATCTTGTTTGGGTTTTACTCCGCGTTTCACAGGAACTGTCCTAGATGCTGAACTCTATGTTCTATATAGGTTTACCACCTAGTAAAGTGTAAACTTAAAACCTGGAGTGGATTTACAGCACCCCGAAAACCAGAGTCAGATGTTGCAACTGGCTAGGATACTGAATCAAATCTTGTACAGGTGTCCAGGTTCCCCTCATGCATGCTTATCAGGCAACCTGTTTTGTTGTTGTTGTTGTTTTTAATTCAATCCCTCTCCTGGCAAACTATTTTTCTATTCAAAGGTGGCATCAATCTTAAACCTTATTTACCACAGATCAAGAAGAAATCTGACACCCTTCAAGGTCTGAAGTTAGACAATACTTTGGCCAGAATGCTAAAATTAGTATTATGTAGATATAATCCTTACTTTGACAAATTTTGAAGGGTTTTGTATTGCTTCAAAAAAATAAACCCTGCAGGTGCATTGATGGGGAGAAAGGGAACTGTAGTTCAAGGCTCTTCATGGACATGCTTTTCATGGAGAAGATCCCAAGTTTGATCCCTGAATGGGGCTGGCGGGGGAATCCTTCCTGAAAACATGCAGAGCTATTGCCAGTCAGTCAACAACATTGGTCTAGACCAGACCTGGGCAAAGTGCGGCCCGCCACCAGTTGCTTATCTTTAACATACCACAAAAAACCTCTTTAGTATTTGTGAAGATTAACAAGTTTAAAATAAAAACAATCATAACATCACTGTTTCATTTTATTTTTAAGTAAAGTTGGTTCGGCCCCCGAACACAATTCAGATTTTTCATGTGGCCCCCTATAGAAATTAATTGCCCACCCCTGGTCTAGACCGACCAATGATCTGACTTAGAAATATGAGGTTTCCTGTGTCCCTGTGATGACTATGGAAAAAAAAACCACACACGCACACGCACATACACGCACACGCATACCACAGGAAATGTAATGCATGTCGTCATATTCTTTTACTGCTGGCTGATTAATAACCTATGCTGATTAATGTCTCATCAATACAAGTTTGATGGTATCTTGACAGCTGTTCAGCATTCTGATGAGCATCCAGGCCTGGGAAAGGTAACAGCTAAGGGGATCCGTCTTCCAAGTACAGGTGTCATGACAACACAGAAAAAAAACATCCTCAGTCCTTAGCAGGCTTTGGATGGTCATAGGGTACTAATGATCTTGAGTGTGAAGTTTGATTAGGAACATGCAATGAACAGAGCATGCATATTGCAGGAAAAATCCTCAATACAGTAAAAGAAATGAAGAGGCTGAACATTTAGATAAACAACATTTGTTGCCCAGGATTCACATGTTTTTGCTTAGACATGTAGAAATCATATTTGAAAGAAGCAAGCAATATGTTTCTGATCACAATGCTGTGCCTATTTGGTCTTTGCCATTGAACCTTAAAACCAGAATCTTAATTATGTTCACATTGCCTTGCACACAAATGATTCAGGGACCAGGCTCCCTGAATAATTTACATGGAACTGCAGTTGCATTTCCTGACAGTTGAATATGTATGTATGTGAAGGAAGTAACAAAAACTCCTACTTCTTCTGAAGCCACACCCTCTATTCCAGTCATTTTGCTGGATGCCAGAAAAGAACAGATAAACACATTGTGGCTGTTTAGCTACTATGAAAGTGCATTTTACTTCCAGCCTTGGAAAGACACAGTGAATGCATTTTTTCTCTACAAAGACTTCTGAGCTTGGTTCTCTTACCACAACAGGAAGCTCCAGGGCACAGCAGGTCTCACCACCCTCTTCTTTAAATTTTGGTATATTTCTGTCTTAGAGGTATACACATGTGTGTTCTTAGATGACATCTCCCAGAACTGTGCTGCCTGGGGAATTCTGGAATTGTAGTCCAAAAAAGCATTATCTGCACACTTCTACTCTATTTCAACCAGTTTTTCTTGTATCTGGCTCTGGTTGATAGACATCAGGATTCTACTGAGAAAGGCATCTGCCTTAGAATCAGCATGTGATCAATACTACACTACTTTGAAATGCTGCCCAAATAACACACCACAGTGCATTTTAAAATAGAACAGCCTATTCAAGAAACCACCTGGATACTGATCTAGGCCAGAGCTCAAAGTATAGTTTTATGCAGAATGATACCGTCACAAGTGATCTGGGAGTATGACAATGCTTGTGCTATCTAGAAATTAGGACATCACATAGCATAATCCTATGTATAACTACTTGAAAATAAGTGCCAGTGCATTCAAATAAATTTATTCCTAGTTCAGTGTGCATAGGATTGCAGCCCCAGTTCTGGGGTGCAAACATTCAGCCACAACCAGAATATATTGGGTTTAACATTTGGTAAATGGAGAAAAGGCCTCCAGATCACCCATTAGTCGTTGCTGTTTTATTTGAAGTTATCTCAATAAACTGAAGAGCAGATCATCATTGTAACAAAGTGTAAATAATTAAGGAATATGTTTATTTAAAATGTAATGCTCAAGCAGGGCTTTAAACTACCATAGACCACCAGGAAGACAAGTAAGTGGGTGCTAAATTAAATCAAGCCTAAACTCTCTCTAGAAGCAAAAATGACTAAATTGAATCTATCGTAATTTGGGTGTATCATGAGAAGAGACTCATTGGAAAAAGACAATAATTCTTGTTGAAGGCAGCAGGAAAAGAGGAAGACCAAACATGAAATGGATTTACCTAACAAAGGAACTCATAGTTTTAAGACTGCAAGACCTGAGCAGGCCTATTAATGATAGGACCTTTTGGGGATCACTAATTCACAATGTGAATTCACATAAGCTGAAAGTGACATGACAGTATTTAACATATTAAAGAGCACAAATTTGAGTTAGCAGCACTTCAGAGAACTATCTAGAGATTGTATTGTATTAGGCATCCTTCAGTCTCGAAAGACTATGGTTCAGTCTCGAAAGACTATGGTATCTAGAGATTAGAACAGATACAAAGATGAACATGAATGTATAATATGAAACTCTTTTTACGAGGTCAATGAGGCTATTATGGTGTGGTATCAGCATGGACACTTCTTAAAACTCAAGAAACAGCAGCTTCACTCTATTCAACAAAACTTTATTTGGAACACTGGATTTGTATCTGAGTCCTGCAGTTCAAATAGGATATAAATTAATTGGCAAGAATCATTTAAAAACATTAAAGATGTACAGTACATGAGAACAGTCAGAAGGAATTAGTTAAACAGAAAAACAGGCGTGTGGATCACGTTGCAAATTTTGGACAATGAAAATATACCAGACTGAGGGGAAACACAATTGTTAATTCAATCCACAAAGGACAAGATTAGAAGTAAATGTTCCATGTGTACACACACCCATACATACACAACTATGTGGGAGCTAGTTCCTAGTTGTGCTATTCCACACATCTATGGAATGACTAGGAATATTAGCACAGGCTGTGTCTTCTTTAACTTATTGCTGGAATAGAGTTCCCATTAATTCTAGCCAAAATAGCCGATGACGTAGAACTTTGTTCCCGGCAGATTGATAACTGGATGGCAAAGACTTAAGGTATTTAAAACAGACCAGAGTTACATGAGAGGACATTGAGTTTGAGCAGTTCATGTAGGGTAGTAGGTATCCATTAAGGAAAGATTAGTAAAACAATTGTATGAGGAGTTCAGCACAGGAAAAATATGACTCAACATCATGGTATTTCCCTTCCAGGGTATTTTCATGGAAAGGTCTTATCTCAACGTGAAGATTTTGGTTTCTGTTATCCTCCAGTACTGTAAATGCGAAGAAGAAGAACTAGCTGAGATTATCCACTGGCAACCTTTCAATTGCACAGTTCTATAAATAAAAAGTTAACAAACTGCACGGTTGAAAGTGGAACTTAATTGGCATTACTACCCAAATGTGCTCTTGGAAGCTTCTGCAAGGAATAAACAAGTTCCTCAGTGTCAGTATTGTCATACTAGTCACATTTATCGTATCAATCACATTTTTCATGTGCACAGAAGGGAGAAAAGCATCATAATGACATAAATTCCAACAGCTGAAGCACAGAAAGGTCCTTCCATATGTCCGCTGTGCACTCCCACACTTGCCAGAAGTGAATGTGAAAACTCTTTAAATGTGCTTGCGCCAGTCAATCTCTGCAAAATTAATCAAGAGAAGCATTCTGTGACATATAGCAAAATGCTGGGCTCTTCTTACATGCAAATCAATTGGCGCATGAGATGAATCATAAGGCATTTTCTGTGATGCGCACCAGAAATCTGCTGTGTGACATGGGGCCAGGTGTCCTCATGAGCATGCATGACGAATTCTAGGACACTTCCCAGAGCATGCCCAAAACATTGGCCTCTACTAGAGAGGCATCATCATCTGCTATTCCACTTTGAAAGTAAGACAGATGTTGAAACTTATTCTAGGTTCTTCTTGCAGTGAAGTTTTTAAACAAAAATAAGGTCAAATGTACACCAGCATGGGTCTGGGTGCAGTGTGGTAACTATGATTGCCTTTTTATCCCCAGTGGATGCACTGGCTCCTTCTACAGGGAAAACAAAGTTCTAAAAATGTCTGAAACAGGACAAAAATTAATTGCAACATGGATATATATTAGACTACTGACAAATTTATTCAAGAAGTGAAATTGCCATCAACATACAATGGTGACTACGAAACATTTATTCTAAGATATTTCATTCAGCGATCAAATATATACAGTGTCCTGAATGGCCGCACTCTGCCAAATGAGTATAATGTCAATATTTTCCTTTAGGGCCACAACATTCCCCAAGATAACATATAAAGAGTACAAATTTGAGACCGTAACACTTCAGAGCCCTATATAGAGATTAAAGAAGGTATCATGATGAACATGAACGTACACTATGAAACTGCAGTTCAAAGGGCAATGATGCCATTATGTGGTGGTATCAACAGGAACACAGTTCTCAAAACTCAAGAAGCTACAGTGTCACTTTGTCCAACAAGGCTTTATTTGGAGGGAGAGGAAGTAGCAACCTTAAAATGCATCCCAGAAACACAGAGTCCTGACCTGTATAAGGGCTAGTATCTTGGTCATATTGTTCATAAATTGAACCATTTTCTTTAAAATCAAACGTAAATTAAAACATCAAGGAAATATAACGTTGCACATAAAACTTTAAACAGGAGGGGATCATATTTAAAAACAAAACAGAAAATTACATTTCAAAACACTAAAAATAACAGACTGACAAAAATGTCTTAATAGCTTGTCCAAATCTAAATAAGAAAGACACCAAGCTTCTTCAGGCAGTTCCACAATACAGGAGCTGCTGCAGAGAAGGCCCTGTATGGTGTTCCAGCCTAATACACCTCAGTGGATCTTAAAATACCTCAGTGGATCTGACAGGAGACAGTTCTGTTATCCTGGCCCAAATCTTTTAGTGCCTGGCAGCTTGAATTTTCCCAAAAACATATTGTAAGCCAAATGCAATCTGGCCACCAACTTAATTTAGCCATTGTACTTAATATAGTGTGGTGCAGTGGGTAGAGTGATAGACTAGGACTCAAGAGGCCTGGGTTTGAATCCCCATTCAGCCATGGAAACTCACTAATGGAGTAGAACTGGAAAAACCACTCCCTAAATATCTCACTTACTTTGAAAGTTCTATTAGGGAGCTGGAAGTCGGTTCTGACTTGACAGCACACAACAATAACAACAACTTAATACTGGCTGCAGTTTCCAAACTCCCCTTAAGAACATCCCCACAGAACACATTACAATATATCATCTACTGGAAAAATGATTAAGGTATGCATTACTGTGGCCAAATCTACTTTCTCTAAAAAAAGGTGTAGCCAGCACACCAACTAAAGCTGGTCAAAGTATTTCAGGCCACAACAGTTATATGTGGCTGCTTTAGAGGCATCTCCAATCTGCAAGGCTGATACTGACATTATTTTACTCAACGTGTGCTTGTTGGGGTGCATGGAAAATTCAGCCTGCACTAGAAAGGCTTGATGTTACTCTTGATTAGCATTTTCAAGTCACACAATGAATTTTTGGAAGGCATGAAATGTCATTCAGTCTTGTGAAAAGGAGCTCACAGTCTCTTCTTCATGAAGCCAGGGACTTGTGTGTTGGCAAGAGTGCATAACTGATTTAACTGCTGACAGGCAAGTGTCCATATTTCTTAACTCACATCCCAGTTTACAGTACAAGCTTGTATTTCTTATTTCATCTAAAAGGTAGCCCAAGTTTGTGATTAAATGTGGCTTCATTTGCAATCTAAGCTCATGGTTATGCAATCATAATGATTAGTTCTATATGGATCATTCAACACACATTTACATTCATTCATTTATTCATTCAATTTACTGCATACCTCTATCTTCTCCCAATAAATAGATTCAAATTAGGTTACAAAATATTCAAACGACAAATACAGCTAAAAATACAATAACAATATTGAAAAGCAATTAATATATTAGTATATTAAAACAAATGATTTTTTTAAAATTTAATACATTTTTAAAAGCACAGTTGAAAAACACTTTCGAAGGCGTTCTCTATTAAAACCTTTTCCCCTGGCAGCCAGCCAGATACCAAAGGTTTTCCTGAACAGAAGGGCTTTTGCTTGCCAACAGAAGGACAAGAGGGAGATAGATGTCAGTCTGGTCTCCTTAGGAAGGAGCTTTACTGCTTGGGAATAGCTACTGAAAAGGTCCTCTCTTGTGTCCTTATATAGCATAGTGGCACCGGAAAAATATTTAGACACATGAGGTAATCATGTAACAACATGTCAGCACACATGTATCTATTTGGACCTTTAGGGCAGGGGTCGTCAACCCCCGGTCCGCGGCCCGGTGCCGGTCCGTGGGCTTGCTGGAACTGGGCCGTGGATATGGATCTCCACACACCCCGCACGCACGCGCGGTGGGTGTGTCACGCTCATGCGGGGGGTGTCGCACCCACGGTGGGCATGTCACGCTCGCGTGGGGGCGTGTCACGCTCGCGCGGGGGGCGTGCTGCGCTTGCGGTGGGTGCCATGCCCGCCCGCCCCGGCGGTGCCATGCCCGCCCCCCCACACATGGAGCTCGCTCCCCCCCAGCCGGTCCGTGGCCCAAAAAGGTTGGGGACCGCTGCTTTAGGGGGAAAAAGAATAGCAGTCCAAATGCTGTCCAAGATGGAGAAGGAACACAGAAAGTTGAGGAACTCATGAGAACAAACTCCTTAGTCTTGGATTCGCCCTGTGGTAGATTATGGGGCAAAGTAGTTTGTGGGAAAGCACTTCAGCTTTGGTAGTTTATGATCCACATCCAAGGAAATAACTTTCCAGATTTATATTGCACCTTCAAGTGTCAGCTGTAGGTCTGACATTTCCCATTATAAAAATAGAGTAGCAGCTACTTCATATAACACCAACCGCAAGACATCTGGATTATATGGCAGGGGTATTTTATGGTGCTTTCAGCTCTAATTGTTTTCTGACTCAAAATTCACATGAATTGACTTTGTTCACTGATATACACTCCTTCACTTCTGAACATTTCATTGAAATGCACAGAGCAGAATCCCTCCTCACACAACAGAGGAAGTGACCAATCTTAAAATCAGTCTCAGAAGCAGGGAATCCCGCTGGGTACAAGGGGCAGTATTTTGCATTTTAGTCATGTCATTTGTCTTTGCTTTAAAACCAAAGTTCAAATACTTTAGGATGAAAGTAACAACATACAAGCACATGCCCTGCAGACCCAGCTCCACATCGACCTCCACAAAAAGCGAATGCATGCAATGGGTTTGTCCCGCTTGCAGCCCACATGTGGATTGCTTTCATAACATGAAATGGGCTTGCCCCACACTTAGATTAAATTGGTGACAGATGAGACTCGCACAAAAGAGCACATCACGCACACAAGGGCAGGGCGAATGCACTGACGACACAGGCATTAAGAGCATCAGCAACATAATGATCTAGTACTGCAGAAGCCTTCTTCACATGGTTAGGCAGCTGTGGTGACAATCCTATACATTTACTCAGAAGCAAGTCTTACTGAAGTCAACAATACTTACTCCCTAAATATACAGTGGAGTTTAGCCCTGATAATGTTTTTCAAAATATAGTGATCTTGTTTGGTTTGTTTGTAGTTCATAGAAGGATGCAATCACAACTAGCCAGCTGGAACTGGATTTTGTCTAGAGGCTCATCGGTTCATCATATAAGAAAATCAGGACATCTGCTCCACAGAACTCTGTGACACTCTGTCTAGATACAACACTAATCCAATGTAGGGATAACAATAAGAAAATGTCACCTCCACCTAAAATATATGTGACAGAGTACTATGTTTATTGGATATTTTTAATGGGCAGAGCCACTGAACCTCTGGCAGCAGCATAATTGACAAAACTTAATGTGCAAAACATTTGCCATTTTAGAAATGAAGTGACAAGAAATTACCTCATTCTGTTTTGCTAAATGATAAATAGAAACAGAAATCCCATTGCTTAGTATATTAAGTCACAGTAGAATGGGCCCTTTAAATCAGTGGATATTTGTTGAGTCAACTCATCAGCAATTGATTTAAATAGGCCTACTCTAGTTGTGGCTTACTTACTTACTTACTTGCTACCCAGGCCACTCTGGAAAGTTCATGACAGAAAGAACAAACATTAAATCATAATTAGATAAACATAACAACTACTCAAAATTAAATAAACACATAATCAATTAACTAAAACAACAGCAATATAAAACAATTAATAAAAGAAAGGGAATTGGTGACTTAAGTGCCGAGTTGACCATTGCGCTCTGTAATGTAAAGTCTGGGAAAGCCTGTCTGCACAACCATGTTTTGAGATGTCTTTTGAAAATCTCCAGTGAAGGGGCCAGGCAAATTTCAAGTGGGAAGTTATTCCACAAATGCAGTGCAACCACAGAGAAGGCCCAGGTCCTAGTTTTCTCTTTCCAGGCCTCTCTTGGTGTCAAGAACCTCAACCGTCCAGCCTGAGATGATCGAGTGGGTCAGGCTGATCTCATTGGAAGGAGGCATTCTGCCAGGTAGCTACACTAAAATAACTCACAACTTGAGTAGGCCTGTTTGAATAAATGGAATATATGCAGTTGACTCACCAAATATCCACTGATTCAATGGGTCTACTTTAGTGTGACTTAGGGTACAAACAGATGGCCGCAAAAGGCCCATACAGTGGAACCTCTACTTACGAACGTCCCTACCTACGAACATTTCAACTTACGAACAGCTCTGTCCGCAAAATTTTGCTTCTACTTGCGAACGGAGCTTCAACTTACGAACCCAAAAAAAAGGTGTTCTGTTTAAAAGGTGTTCCCTCCCTCCCTCCTTTCCTGCCTTTTTTTTTAACCTAAGTCATCTTAGGTTAAAAGAAAAAAAATTCTCCCCCTAGTGGTAGAGGACGGATTAACCGGCTTTGCATTAGTTCCTATGGGAACTAATGCTTCAACGTAAGAACGGCGCCTCTACATAAGAACCAAAAACAGCCGGAACGGATTAATCGGTTTTCAATGCATTCCTATGGGAAATTTTGCTTCAACTTACGAACGTTTCAACTTAAGAACATCTTCTGGGATGGATTAAGTTCGTAAGTAGAGGTTCCACTGTATCTGATTGCGCCAGAAAGTGTTGATTTAATGGGAGTGTTTTTTCTTCAGCTGGACCAAAAAGGTTCAGCTTTGGGACAAATTGGACTAGGTTGGAGCATCACATGACCACTAGGGAAAAGATCACATTAGACCACTACACAAGCAGTCAATATTGGAATGTATTTCCCTGTGTGATTACACCCTTACTATGGTAAGCAACAGGATTTAAGCCAGGGTCTGATTGTGGCAAAAGGCTGGCAATCCCAAAATTTAAGGAAGTCAGTTGACCTTGGCTAATTCCTATAGAAAAGTTGAATATTGTTTGTATCTGTAAAAGCCAGCACAAACACATATGTAGTAGGTGGCTGCAACCTAAATTCAAAGATACTCTGGCTCTAGAAGGTTATGGTTAGGCATAAGCCCCTTTCTATAATATGAATAAATACTAGATTTACTGTTTCTTCTTCAGTTAATTGAAGCAAAGAGCTTTTAATTGCAATGTAGAGTTGCTGGATAAAATAACTTCAATCATGTCACCAATAGCTTTACTTACAGATGACATTTTTTAGCTTTCAATTCTGAAGCATCATGAGATTTGTCTATGTTGCACCATGCACACACAAACACACAAATACATACAGTAGGCCCATGGTGTCCAATGGAGATTGGTTCCAAGCACCACCACCCAGGTGCCAGAAACAGCAAATAAGTGAAGTACTTACTTCCAGTTTCTTTGGTGTCTGTGCATGGTTGAGAGAGGGAGCCCTGGCTCAGTCTTGCAAAAGGACTGGGTTTCCTGCCCTCCTGCTTGCAATGGAGGCTTCCCTGAAACCAGCAACTGCCACCTCCCCACTTGCCCACCCCCACAAATGTGGCTTCTCCATTACACTGGAAGCTGAGACATGAGGCCAGGAGTGCATTTCCATTAAGCCACCTGTATACAGTAGTCTCTGGTTCCATCTACTGGCCAGTCCTGGTAACACACCTTGGGAATGTGCATTTCTGGGTCCTATTTTTTTTCCAGGCAGCAGCTAATTTATTTATTTATTTATTGCATTTATACCCCGCCCATCTAGTCAATTGACTACTCTGGGCGGCTTCCAAAATATATAATAAAACAATATAAAATATAACAACATTATAGACATCAGTAATCAAATTGTTCAAGATGGAAAGAGAAGAGAAAAATTAATCAAATAATAACTGAAGGGAAGGCCTGCCTAAACAGCCAGGTTTTCAATTGGTTTTTAAAGATGCCCAGCGAAGGGGCCGCACGGATCTCAGGAGGAAGATTATTCCAGAGGCGAGGAGCTACCACCGAGAAGGCCCGGTTTCTTGTTTTTTCCTTCCGGACCTCCCTCGGCGTCAGGCTCCTCAGCCTCACCTCCTGACTAGATCAGGTGATACAGGTAGATTTTGGTGGGAGTAGGCGTTCCACCAGGTATCGAGGCCCTAAACCGTTTAGGGCTTTGTACGTAAGCATTAAAACTTTGAAGTCAACGCGGAACCGAATGGGCAGCCAGTGCAAAGCGGCCAGAGTGGGAGAGATATGATGATATTTTCTCACTCCACTAAGGAGTCTGGCCGCCGCATTCTGCACCATTTGGAGTTTCCGCATCAACCTCAAAGGTAGCCCCACGTAGAGCGCATTACAGTGGTCTAATCTCGAGATTACAAGCGCATGTACCAAAGTAGTGAGCGCCCCAACATCAAGATAGGGATGCAGCTGGGCTATCTGCCAAAGATGAAAAAAGGCGGTACGGACCACTGACGCCACCTGAGTTTCCATGGTGAGCGCTGGGTCCAGGTGGATCCCCAAGCTGCGAACCTCACTCTTTGCGGTAAGAGTCACCCCCCCAAATGAGAGTTTCCCAGACCACTGATGGTGGGGCCACCCACCCTCAGGACCTCCGTCTTGTCCAGGTTCAGCCTCAGCCCATTTTCCTGCATCCATTGCAGCACAGACTCCAAGCAGCGCTGGAGGAACAGAACGGCATCCACTGCAGTTGGTGAAAAGGAGATGTAGAGCTGAGTGTCATCAGCGTACTGATGGCACGATGCCCCCACCCCCTGATGACCCCACCCAGCAGCCTCATGTAGATATTAAACAGCATTGGGGAGATGATCGAACCCTGCGGAACCCCACAATTGAAGCTCCACGGGGCCGATACCCTCTCCCCAAGCTGTACTCTCTGAGGACGGTCCCCGAGGAAGGATCGGAGCCAGGCAAACGCCAGGCCACCAATTCTCAACCCGGAGAGCCTCCTCAGGAGGATACCGTGGTTGACGGTATCAAAGGCCGCCGAGATATTGAGGAGGACCAACAGAGATGTTTTACCCCTGTCAGCCTCCCTCAGTAGGTCATCATACAGGGTGACCAATGCCGTTTCTGTGCCATGGCGCGGCCTGAAACCGGACTGGAATGGATCCAGGGCATTTGTTTCATCCAAATGAGCCTGAAGCTGATCGGCCACCACCCTCTCCACCACTTTGCTGATGAAAGAAACATTGGCGACGGGCCTATAATTGCCAATTTCATCCGCCGCCAAACTAGGTTTCTTCCTTATGGGCCTAATGAGTGTCTCCTTGAGGGCAGGAGGTACCCTGCCCTCAAGGAAAGACCCATTAATTATTGCTGTGGCCCATGGCTAAGTTAAACCACAGATATTGGTTCTGTGGATATGGCGGCCCTGCTGTATTTATCTTGCTTACTACCACTGTAAGGGATCTCAGGAGAGTTATGTTCACAGAGCAGATGTGTATTCACTTGTGTAGGTGAAGATTGTTTGAATTTTGCAAAGTCTCAGTTTTGAGCGCTGATTGCTCTTCTGTGTTGTGTGGAAAATGTCCTTTCTTCACAGATATCTATTACTAAGGAATATCTCTTTGCATACCACAGAGATACAGCCCCATGCTGTGTGGTCTATCAGCTAAATCATGCTCTGCCAGTGTAGGACTTATAATTAGAGATAAGCAAGAACTGTAGTTTGGCTCTTCAGTGTGGTTCGGACTCACAGGTGTTGGGTGGGCACTCCAGATTCCCCACCTAAACTCCTCCAGTGGGTGCCCACTCAGAGGAAAAGGCAGGGCAGAGAGGCCTAGGGCGTTGCCTCTGAATGGGCGCCTGGGGGAGGAGGTGGGGCGGGGAATCCAGGGTGCCCGTGGAACATCTATGGCCCCAATCTGCAGAACCACCAAACTGCAGGTTGTGCCCATCTCTACTTATAATACTGGTGCTGTGATTGGGAATTGATTGACACTGTATCCAGAGCTTCATCACTCCACTGTGGGTATCGTAGGCAACGTGTGGGCAACTTTTCTGAACTTATTTTCTTCCCGTCTCATTAGGCCCAATACTAGGAAATGTACTTACACTGACCTTAGATTAGATTAGGCATCCTTCAGTCTCGAGACTATGGTAACGTGCTCTGTATGGAGGACTTGGAACAGCGTCTAGTGTGGCTGAGAAGGCCAATTCGAGAGTGACAATCCCTTCCACTGTGGAAGGCAAATACAATCTGTCCCCTGTACAACTCCCTGATTTGGCTGGTTTCGGGACTGCCTCTTTGCCTCGGCCTGCTGGACAAGTGTCTCTTCAAAATGGGAGAGGCCATGATGCACCGCCTGCCTCCAGGCTGAATGCTCAGATGTCAAGCTTTCCCATCTGTTGAGGTCCATTCCTAAGGCCTTCAGATCTCGCTTGCAGATATCCTTGTATCGCAGCTGTGGTCTCCCTCTGGGGCGATTTCCCTGCACTAATTCTCCATACAGGAGATCTTTTGGAATCCGACCATCAGCCATTCTCACGACACCACCCATTTATGTGCATATGTCATTTTCAAAGTGTCATGTCCATGGACTACATGGGATTAGGGTCAGTACATGGTCTCTCCATCACACTCCACCTATGCAATATGTCCTTTTGGCACTGAGTTGGGAGGCTTATAAGAAAATCTGCTGGGGATCCAGTGGAGCACTGAAGTCTGCAGTAGTATTGACAATGGAGCTATGCCCCATCCAAATCTCCTCCAGAGCATAGATCTCTCAATTAAGATTACACTGTTATTCTTACAAATCAAGGTTATGTCTTAATTTATAATTTAAACTGAAGCTGAATATACTAACTGAATATTAAGGCCAGTATCCAGTTGCACAGTTCTGCCAGCATAGTGGGAATGACATCACCAGCAGCAGAGGGTTGCTGGTAATTAAAGACATCTTGCTTAGATTTTGGGCTGGGTACAACTTGTTCACAAAGCTATGCAAATTGAACAGAAACCCTTTAATTAGAAGCAATCTGCTGCTGCCAGTGACATCATTCCAGCTGCAGTAGCAGAACTACAGAACAGGATACTAGCCAGAAACGTGTTCATGATTTTCAAGCAAATAGAATCGAAATATGGATTACACAATATTCTATCCAATAAGCCACACTTATATTTTTTAGAACATACAATAAATGCAGTCATTGTCTTGGGTATCCTCATATTATTTCAAAGTTATAAATAACATTCCAATTTTTCAGCTGGGGAAATGGGATTGAGGAATAGCAAGTTGTCCAAGCGGACTCTGATTCATCCATAGCAAAAATATCCTGTTCAGTCTTAGAAAGTGGACAAAACCAGGCTCAAGGACAGAGTTAAATAAATCATCCTCCTATAGGTATTTGATCCATGTAAAGCCCATAAATACATTCATCTACATATGGACAGCAAGAAGGTCCAGCTGTGCACAGGCCCCACATGACTTAGTAAAGGGGGAAGGAATATGGCAATTATTTAGACAATAAAGCTGAAATAAAAATACAGCAAAACAAATGTATCCATGGAAAGTCAACAAAGATGGCAAGGAGCCATGACACCAAGTCCTATGAGAAAATATTGAAGGAAATGGATATAGTTAGTGTTGAGAAGAGACCAAACATAAGGCCAATTAAAGGTCAAAATGTAAGCATGGAACATACTGGCAAATATGAATGTGGTTGAATGAACTGAGAGTATTTAATTCTCACAATAGATGTGAGAATAAGGATGGCCCAGAACAGCTTCTTTAAGATGGAGAATGCAATATACAACAAAAACTTAGCTTTGAGAATGAGATTGTACAGTGCTAAGTATTCGCCATTTTACTGTTTCACCTAAAATAAGACCTAACCTGAAAATAAGCCCTAGTATGATTTTTCAGGATACTCGTAATACAAGCCCTACCCCCAAAATAGGTCCCAGTTAAGTCAAACCCCGCCCTCCACCATTGTGCAGCATTGTGCAGCAACCAGAAGATGACATGACTGTATTTGAATAAATGTAGATTGGTGTACATGAAAAAAATAAAACATCCCCTGAAAATAAGCCCTAATGTGGTTTTTTTGGAGCAAAAATTAATATAAGACCCTGTCTTATTTTCGGGAAACAGGGTATATAATGGGTAATTGTGGATTTTAACATAGGCAATTTAGAAACATCTGAAATGTGGATTTATTGTAGAATGCTAAGAATTCCCTAAACTGAGAAGGTAATCAACGAAAGCACAGCACAACTAAACACAGAGCAACAAATCATAAAACACAGAAATACAGAAAAGCTAGATTATGTTGGTCAAATAATGAGAAATGAAAAGTACAGATTGTTACAGCTGATCATTCTGTGTAAAATAAATGAGAAAAGTGCAGGAAAGAGAAGAACTTCATGGGCTGAAAAATCTCAGGGTCTGATTTGGACTGGGTGCAAAACACCATCTGTTTAGAGTTGTTACACTGAAAGCCAGCATAGCTATGATTATGTCCAATGTGGGACCAGAAAGGAACAGGAAGACTGAAGAAACAGACCTCTTCACGTATTTGAAGGTTTTTCATAAAGATGATGAAACAAATGTGTTCTGTTATTTCATAGGTCAGGTTGCAAACAGGCTCAAACTAAAAGAAATTTATTTCCAACCCCAGGGACTTCCCACAGAGAGAGGTTGCTTGCTCCTGCTCCATCTTTGTTCCAGCAGGCAGAGTCCTCTTTGAACATGTGGGATTTTGGCAACTGACCTCATTTGCTGTACAAGGGGCTTTTAACTGGCTGGGTGTTATGTTTTCTTTTATTTCTGTGTTTTAAAATTGTTAATGGTTTTATTCTTTTCATATTTTAATTGTGTTTGTTCTATTTAACTGCATGCTGCCTTACGTCTCATTTTCAAAAGAGAGCATGCTATCCGTTAAACGAACAAACAAATACAAGCTTACAGTAAGAGAATCTTCCTAACACACAAGTTGTTTGAAAGTGGAACAAAATATCCCTGCAAGATGGTGAGTTCTTCAACAGGTATTTTAAAGAAAAGACTGAATAAGAAACTATCAGAGATGCTGTAGCAGCTGATTTCCCCCATTACCACAAGCTAATAGTACAACGGATTCCCAGTGTGATGTAGTAAACAGAGCGACAGACGAGGACTCTGGAGAACATGATTTGAATCCCCGCTTAGCCATGGAAACTGATGGGGGAGTGGAACTGGTAGAACCACTTCTTAAATTTCTCACTTACCTTGAAAGTCCTATTAGGGTCGCTAGAAAGCTGGTTCTAACTTGATGGCACAGAACACATACATGCAACAATAGAACAGTAACTCTAAAATGTGCAAGCTGAAGTGCTTAGGCACAGATAGAAATCACCTTCTGCCTGTCTGTCTGGGACTGTTGGAAAAACTAGACTCCATAAATAAGTAGAAATTATGGGATTGGGAGCTGTCAAATGGCAGGAGCTAGAGTAGCCCTCTTACCTCCATGTTGTTCCTGCACCACTTTTTCACACCTTCTGAAAAGTGCCCAGCTGCACCTTTTTTTAAGTCATGAGGATTCCCTGCAACCTGCACAGGTACATGGGGGGAGGGAATGAGTTCCAATGGAGGCTGCCTCTATAAAGAGTGATTCACAAATGTGGAGCTGGGTGCTTTCACCTGGGGGGATCCTGCCAAATTATGGGACTGGGAGTTTCTTTTTCTGGAACTCCCATCCCTACTGAACAAAATCAGATATTGTTAGACTGTAATTCTCAGCAGCCCTACCCTGAGGACTAAACTGTAAGAGATCATGAGACTTTAAATCCATGACTGTGTGAAACATCATATGTTCCCCATCTCTATATTATCATTTTCATTGAGATACACTGCATTGTACCCTGGCTCTAGCCATCATTTGAGTAAAAGACCCTGATGTTGGGAAAGTGTGAGGGCAAGAGGAGAAGGGGACGACAGAGGACAAGATGGTTGGACGGTGTCACCAAAGCTACCAACATGAATTTGACCCAACTCCGGGAGGCAGTGGAAGACAGGAGGGCCTGGCGTGCTCTGGTCCATGGGGTCACGAAGAGTCGGACACGACTTAACGACTAAACAACAACAATGAAAAGTTTCCATGCTGTTGTCTTTACAAGCATTAACAGCTGCAACTGGGGGGGAGGGGAAACTTCTCGTTATGATTATTATTCACTGATGCTGCAGTCTCAAAATCCTGACACTTTTAGAAAGCTAAACGTCTCCAATTATGCCTTTTATCAATGTGAATAATTTAAAATGGGAATTATGGGATGAACGTTGTGGTTTTCTTCCTGCCCACTCACTGCAGGTGAACAAGAGATGTGTGTTCCCTCCTCTCCTTTTAGGAAATCCTACCTTTTGTGTCTACCTGGAACAGAAGTTCAGATGCCAGAAGGGTGCATCGGTATGTCCACGTTTTCACGGGAGGGAGAAGCATACAGATTCAGCCATAACTTATTTTTTAAAACGACCACCGGCTTTCCCACACACCCCCCACCCCCATTCTGTGAACAGGAACGTGCCCACACCTCTCTGGCACTGCTCGGCTCTGCATTGTAAGTGTGCCAGCTCTTATTCCAATCTGAGGAGACACGGATTTTGGCCTAGGAAAGCTTCGGTTGGAAGTCTCCGTTTCTGCCAGCAAAACAGAGGCAGGAGGAACGGCCTTTCTGCATTTCAAACGGCCCGCCTTTCAAACTACAAGCTGCCTTGCTTGCTGGGTCCTGCTGAATTCAGCAAGGCGCACTTCGGAGTGAAGGCATAGGAGGGGACCACCGCGGGGTGCACGGAGGAAGGCGCAGAAATAGCTTAGCACCGGCTCAGCCCCCGTTAAGCCAGCGGGGACCCATAAGGGAGAGCACGAAACCGGCGCGGAGGGCCGGCAGAGCCAGCCAAGGGGCTTTGAGGTCGCCATCTTCCTTCGTGCTCTCGCGGCCTTTTCGTGTCGCCGCCTCCGCCGGGCGTCATTTCCCCTAGAGCGGCTGAGGAGGAGGAGGAGGGAAGGAAGGAAGGAAGATGGCGGCGCTGGGAGAGCCCGTGAGGCTGGAGAGAGGTGACAGCGGCGGGCGATACGGGGGAGGGAGAGCGGCATCTTGACATGGGTGGAAGGGGCGCGGGACGGTCGAGGTCCCTCCGTAGTGCCTGAGAGTCAGATTAATCCTGAGCTCGGAGAAGGCTGGTGAGAATTCGGGTTGATGGGGGAGACGAATCCGCGCCACCCTTCCCACAAACACGGGTACAAGGGACGGCGGGGCCCCCTTTTCCTGCTTGTTGCGCTCTCTCTCTCCTCGTCGGGTTATTTTTGTCCCTCGTCAAGCCGGCTGAAACGAGCCGCCCCTGCGTTTCTGACCTTGCTGGCCCTGTTCTTTCCCAGCACTGCCCTGAGGAATGTTGAGGCCAGATTAAGCTGAAGAAAAGTTTTCAGCCGTGTGGAAGTTTACCTCGATTCCTGAATCTTGGAACAACCTTCCGGTTTTGTGTAGGGATCAGTCTCTGAACGTTATATTCTGCGTTTAAGTTACGGGGTTTGGTTCATAATTTGTTTGCCTTGTACTTACCTAGGGGTGCCTTGCTGTTCAGGTTAGTAGGCGTTAATTAGAAGTCGGGTGCAGAAAAACCTGATTTGGAAGAGCCTGGGGACACCTTGCCTTGCTGGTGTGAACTGAAAGAATTATCAAGTTGCTAAGCAGAAAGGAGTCAGATGTTTTGTAAAAAAAAAAAACAAAAATTGTTGAAGTTTATGAGCCTAGAAGTGAGATCTGCAACGAAAGGTTGCAGTGATGAGTGCTTCTGTTGAGGGTTCCAGCCAACAGTTTTTTTTTCCCACCAGGATATTCATTTCCTTTTTGGTTTTGTATACCTTTCCCTATCAGTGAGTCGGTATTCTGTGACCAGTGAGTCTTCACTGAATGGTTGGAGAATTAATCTCCCTTCCCCTTCAAGTTTTTTTCTCATTTTTTCTTTTGAAAATTGTACAATCTTCTAATACTTATATTGGAAACACAGATAACACTGATTAGACTAAATAAGGACCAGCACTTGGAGAATGCTATTAGTAGATATCACAAAAAGGACCTAATTTTATGACTATCAGTGGTACTGAGGTGTTTCTTCATAATGCTTTTCAGCTACTGCTCCATAGCATGTTCCATCCTGATACCCTACCAATGTTTCCTGATGTAACTCAAGCAAGGTGGAATGCTATGTTTGTGTTTTTCCCCCCCAGATTTTCTGACACAAGGATTGTGTGTAAAAGGCAATGGAGAATTCATTGTGTAACTTGCAGTTTGTTTTTAGAGATGGAGAAAGAATGGATTCTTCATCCAGGAGGAGAACTCTAATGCCAACACAACTAAAGCCAAGTCTTTAGTTTAAGGTTTCCATTTTGGAACTTTAAGTACAGATCCAGCAGCTTTACCAGCTAGCCAGGATGACACTGAGATTTGTTTTTGTTTCTCACTCCTCAACAGCTCTGCAATGCCTGGCTGATGAGGAGTCCTGTGGAACTTGAAAATTGCCTTTTTGTGATACTGTATTTTACAGGCTATGTAGAAGTATTGGATAGCTCTGTGAGTTAGGTATCTGACTGGAGCCAGAGGTTGAGAGTTCATTTCCCTACTGTACATCCCCAAAAAGCCAGTCTCTGTGGCCTTGGGCAAACTGCACAGTCCCAAAAGAATAGAATCATGTGCTGTCAAAACTTCTGGTGACCCTTTTTCAGTGTTTTCCAGGTAAAGAATACTCAGAAGTGCTTTACCATTTCCTTCTCCTGGAGGCATCCTAGGACTGTGCAGTTTGCCCCAAACTGCACAGACTGACTCTTCTGTGCACAGACTGCACAGTGGGGAATCAAACTCCCAACATCTGGCTCCGCAGCCAGATACCTAAACTATTGAGCTATCTAGCTTGCCCCCAGAAGAAGGGAATGGTAAATCACTTCAGAATACTCTTTGTATGTGGAAAACCCTGAAAAGGGTCACCATAATTTGGAATTGACTTGATGGCATATTATTAATAGTATTACCCAATCCTGACTTAAGATTTTGCACATGGACCACATGACTGTTTCTTTTTTCTTTTTTTCTCTGTTTTTTGCATCTTCTGAAAGCCATTTTTATATTGTTGGGATTTCTTGAAAACATTTCTGTTAACAGAACTGTTGCTGGCTTTGGGGGAGGGGTGGTGCATCAGAAATCAGGACATAGTACTGTGTGTCTAATTGTTTTAGTGATCATCAAAGTGGTGGCACTTGTCTGTGTTCTGGAAGCTGGTCAACAGTGCAGTTAAGCTAAAGTACCTGGATTTAAGACTACTTAACTCTTCTGAAGTCATTGGGAGAAAATTGGCTTAAGTTGAAGTCCTTACTTGTCTGTCCAGTAAGGGCAAGCATTAAGATAAACTGCTAAGTTCACACTAGGCAATGGAATTGGATGTTTTTGCTTAATGTTTTTTGTTTAATATTTATCAGCAAAGCTATCATAATTCACAGTTTGAGATGCATATGTTGATACTTTTCGACCTCTCTGTTGCTTTTTGTTACAAAATATCCTATCTTTCTCCCTGGGAGCTCAAAATACAGAATATGTATCTTACCCCTCTTATACTTGCCACAGCTTCATGAGGTAGGCTGAGGTAAAAGGGAGTGACTATTGTAAGCTTCATAGGGATTTTAAATCTAAGACCTTATTTTACATTTGTGACTCTTTCCATAAAATTTGCAGTGAGCAGGAACTTACACTAAAGCTTATGCTTTTCCATTAATTGCTACAGCAGTTTTTTGGGGTTGGGGTTGGATAGGTGGATATGATACTAATTCATATGCAAGTAAACAGCCCTTTGAGATATGATCTTTTCCACATTATCCTGTCACTTCACTACATGTGAAAACAAGCCTCTACAAAATAACTCAACTTTGATGGCAAAGACGGTGTTAATATTTTCTCTGTATCCTCCAACATGTGGCTTCCAGAGAGTGAGTTCTCATTTTAAAAAAAAGACTGTCTTGATTTCCTTCTAAATAACTTTGGCCAGGATACAGTGGATGTTTCCCTTCTAGTGGAACCACTTCCATCAACAGAATGAAAAATGGAGCAATCTTTCCTCAGCTGCAGCAGCTCCTTTATGCCCTCCATACCTGCTCTGGGAGGCCTTTTAGGTCTTGTAGAGAACTACAGGTTGACAGAAGGGGAGTCTTGCTGTAGTAAGTGATACCCAAAAATACAATGGGCAGAATCCTATTACTTTGTGTGCTTGTGTAATAGCAGTCACACAAGCAGTAGGTTCTGTCTGGCTGTCACATACCCCATAGTCCTCTGGTTGTGCAATGGAGGATGACTGGCAGTTAGAAGATTATTTTCATAGAACAGATCTGTTCTGAACACATTATTTCACAGTAGGAGTTTGCTCATTGCTGGATTTAGGTCGTTGGAGCAGCAAACACTTGATCTCCATTACCAGAAATGTAATATAATACAAGTGCAGTGTCATATAGCAGTTTACCAGCTCCTGAACTGAATCTTATTAAGTAGATGACAAATGTATAATACACCCTGTTTTCTTTTTTCCCTTTTCAAGCTTTTAAAGAAATTACTTCAGTTGTGCTGTTCAGACTTTAAAGAATAGTGGACTTTCAGGCAGTTACTCAATGTTTTGACTTGCTAATGTGTAAATACTTTAAAAGGCGGAATAACTTATTTTCATAGAACAGATCTGTTTTGAACAGAGCCAGAATAATTGCTACTCTGTGATGGCAAATGACTGTAATACTTGGATCATTGTTATCTTAACAGTTTTTGAACAAAACCCAAGATTACCAAATAATGTGTGACTTGATGGGCTATTTTGGACCTTGATTTTCATGTCAGTGATGTCTTGGCTCCTAAGAATTTTTTTTCTTTACTAAAGTACAGTTCTAATAATTAAAAAGTAAATTGCTTGATGTGCAGTCCTGCAAATGGCAAAACTTTGTAGGACTGCTTCCATTATTAGTTACAGAATGAGGTCAGACAACATTGTCACGCTATGTAGCTGTAGCTTTAATACTGTGGTCTGCAGGATGTTGCTGGTTTGGCCCAAAGGACACAGAGAGAGTGGACTATTTTAACACACGTCATGCAAGCATATGGTCTAGTAATAATGGACATCTGCTGTTTACCATTTAAATCGCTTGTGTGAAACCTCCAGCACTTGAAGCATCTTTCTTTCATTTGTGTATGGTTCCCAGTTAACATGGGTAAAGACAGGATGGGGACAAACACAGACCCTGAGAAATTCTGAATAGGAATCTCAGAGTTTGCTTCAGACTTTCACATTAGGCAAAATTAAATTGCAACTTCATGTGACAGCTGATTTTTCATGTTACTCTTAGGAATTTGGAAAACTAGAAGGAAAGTTGTAAGGGAATCTTGATAGTATTCTCCTGTGACAAGGACTAGACTCGATCCATAGGTCCCTTCCAGCTCTGTAGTTCTAAGATAATGATGATAATAGGTTTTTTTTTCCTGAATAGTAGATTCTTTTGTAATTGCGTGTCATATTAAACATCTATCAGTTGCTGACATATTCTAGTTTTCCAGAGATGCTTTGTCACTTCATTCACTTTTTTGAATTAGTAGTATATCGGGCTGCAGAGCCAGAAGTTGGGAGTTCAATTCCCCACTGTGCATCCGAGAAGAACCAGTCTGTGTGGCCGTGGGCAAGTTGCACAGCCCCGGAATGCCCCCTGAAGAAGGGAATGGCAAACCACTTCTGAGTACTCTCTACCTAGAAAAACCAGAAAAGGGTTGCTGTATGTCAGAATTGACTTGATAGCACATGATTATTATTATAGTGCATTATTGTAAGCCTCATATTTATACTGGACAGTGTTTTATCGTTGGCTCTTCAGTCACTCTAAGCAAATGGAATGGTGTATGCTAGAATATGATGTTTGGACTTGACTTCTGGCTCTGCCCTTTGTCACGTGAAGCCTCTGTGTTTTGATTTCTAATCTTCAAAGACTATGCTTTGGCAAATATTATTTTTGCTCAGTTGTTTTGATGGGGAACAGAAGTAACACCAAAGACCATAATGATTTCTATGCCCATTGGAAAGTTTTTGGCAACTGCCTGCACATCATTTCATGTCTGATTCAAACTGTGGAACTGGAAGAAGAAAACATATTGAAATCTTTTTGGCAACCCATTTTCTGTCCATAATCCCATTCATAATTCTAGAAGATAAAAGTCATAGCAAATCTCATTATATACCATAGTTGCTTTTAGGATTAAGCTGTTTACTTGAACCGAACAGTAAGAAGCAAATTAATGCTCTGTAAAATATTAGTATTATGTGTTGCATAGATATTGCTGAGGTTTTTTTTTTTTTTAACAAGAAGTACCACCATGAAGGATCTATTATTAAAGAGCAGAATTAGTACATAGCTCAATGGGAAAGTGGATTTTTACAAAGTGTTGGAATTAGAAGGAGAGGAAAAGTTAAAGGACTGTGTGTTTCTGTGAACCATTTGCTCTGTAGAATCCCCTAAATGACTTCCTATTAACAAACAGAATTAGGGATTCATCCTGCTGTTATGAATGGTATGTGTGTCTGACTGTCAAGGTCTGATACCGTGTCTATTTAAGAGTATTAGGTGGGAGCTATAGAAAATTGCCCTAAAAACTGCTCTAGAAGTATAGTATTTTTATATGTACAGCCTGAACATACTATAGTATAGTTTACTATAAAGGGTTTAAAACAATGAATCAACTCCAGCAGAACAAGATCATCGAAATAATAAAATTTCTTTGACAAATATTTGTTTTGTTCTGCTCTCTAACATATGCATAAGAGATATGAAAATAGCTAAACCTAACATCTTATGGATAATTGATGTAAATACACATATGGGTCTACTTACAAGCAGAGGTAATGCCATACAGTTGTTTATATCTCTGCTTTTTAGCAGTCATGGACACTACTAAGTGGGAAAAGTAAACAAAGACACTGCTTAGAAGCGGGATAATGTCAGCTATTGCAAACCATATGCTTCTGTACTTTGCCTAGGTCGGAGATCTATAAAGCTCTACAGGATTCCTGAGGAAGTCAAGCACCTCTCCTAGAGGTCTGGCATGGCGATGATTTGTAAAAGAGGACAAGTAGACTTCTGTTAACTATTTTTTCACTGCTAGAGCTCTCTTCTTACATCTATATTGTCTTAGCTTGAACATGGTAATTGTTAGCTTCTTTTGTTAGTATCTCATTGTGAGAAATTTGAGACTCTTAGTTCCTGTAGGGAGAAAATAGCAACTCAATGGACTCTTCCAACAGAGAGAAAAAAAATACAATCCATTGGACTGTTTGATAACTTTTTCTTTTGGTATGACCTCCTTTGCACTTTGCACTATCATAACTTTATAATCCATGTTGGAAATTCTCTGTGGGCTCTCAAGCTCCACTTCCAAAGTTTTATAGTCTTAAGTCTGTGTTGTAGTCTTATTGGTGAGAACTCAAGCCTGTTAACAAGTTGGCCATTTGCTCTCTCCTGCTTCCTCCATTGGTTCTTGTAAAGCAGCTTGCATGTACTTTTCTATGGAATCACTCTTTGTTGTTTATTGAGACTTCTAAGGTCTATTTTAGGGTGCCTATATTTTGCACTAAATGTATACAGTACCAGACCTTGCTATCTAAGCATGCGCATAGCCAAGGTGAGCACTTGTGCTTTTGTGTTCGGATGGTATTGTGTTCTGCATAGACACTTCACAAGGAAGGATTTGAAATATGAATCAAGTTTGGCTTTCAGGAAGACTTGCTACTTGTTAGTGAGAAATAGAGCTTTCTTGCATTGCAAAAAGGATTCCAGTTTGCTAACAAGTTTCTACCATGAAATTCAAGTGCTTAAACATCAACTAACCTGTGTTGGAACTGCTTTGTCAGTACTGAAGGGGCCAAAATTTCAGCTCTTCCTTTTGTTACTTGAAAAGCAAAACATAAAATAAAGCTCTTTCAAGAGCACAGAAAGTTTTATTTCATTCATTCATTCATTCATTCAATTTCTATAGTGCCCATCTGGCTGCCAAGGCTACTATGGGTGGTTCACAACATAATAAACAACACATGGCATTTTAAATAAAATTCACATAATAACAATATAAGAAATCAAATTAAACATATCAATCAACTTAAAACTAGGAAAAAGGCAAGATGAAATTATGAAAACAATTTAAAAAGACAAGGTGGTGGGGCAACTACCTTAAGCACTGAAAGCACCACTGTGCTCGTGCTCTGTCAGTATAATATCTGGGAAAGCCTGTCTAAACATCCATGTTTTCAAAGATCTCTTAGGAATTCCCAGTGAAGGGGCAAGGCATATTTCTGGTGGAAAGGTTATTCCAATGGTGGCGAGCAACCACTGAGAAGGCCTGGTTTCTGGTCTTCTCTTTCCAGGCCTCTCTCGGGGTACATGTTCTCAACCACATGGTCTAGGAAGATAAAGTAGGTCAGGCATATCTCACTGGAAGAAGGTGTTCTGCCAAGTATCAAGATCCCAAACCGTTTAGGGCCTTATATGTCAGCATCATCACCTTGAAGCTGGCATGGAAACAAACAGGTAAACAGTGCAAAGTACCAGAATAGAGGAGATATGATGATATTTATTTACTCCACTCAGTAATCTAGCCGCCATATTCTGGACCTGCTGAAGTTTCTGTAGCAACCTCATGGGCAGCCCCACATAGAGAGCATTACAGTACTCTCATCTCGAGACTACCGTTGCATGGACCAGCATAGTGAGGGATCCAGTGTCAAGGTAGGGACGCAGCTGGGCAATCCACCTCGGGTGGAAAAAGGCGGAATGGACCACAGATGCCACCTGAGACTCCATTGATAGCACTGGGTCCAGAACTGCGAACCACCTCCTTAGCAGTGAGAGTAGCCCCCCAAAGGAAAGGGAGGCCACCAAACCACAGACACTAGGGGCACCCATCCTTGAGATTTCTGTCTTGTCCGGGTTCAGCCTCAGTTTATTGTCCCTTGTCCATCTCAGCACAGTATCCAGGCAGCGCTCAAGGGATGGGAAGGCATCCTTTGCAGAAGGGTGGAATGAGAGATAGAGGTGGGTGTCATCTGCATATTGGTGAACCAAATCTCCAAAACATACCTCCCCCAGCGGCCTCATATAGATATTGAACAACAGTGGGGAGATGATTGAACCCTGAGGGACTCCACATTTAAGAGTCCAAGGGGTGGACACCATCTCCTCATGTTGTACTCTCTGAGGATGGTCCTCTAGGAAAGACCAGAGCCAGGACAAAGCCAGGCCACTGCTCCCCAATCCAAAGAGAGCCTCCCCAGGGGGATACCATGGTTGACAGTATCAAGCACCACTGAGAGTCTGCATTTGATCAGGTAGTGATCTGACCATGATAAGGGGACCGACACAAGGTCAGTCACCTTTGGGTCACACTCTCCCTGCCCCATTGAAATCACCAGATCTAGCATATGACCTGCTATGTGGGTGGGGCTGTTGACATATTGGGACATGTCCAAGGAATCCATGGTTTCCAGGAACTCAAGAGCTGGTCCAGTGACCTCAGACTCTGCATGGATGTTGAAATACCCCAGCACAAGCAGCTTGAGGGACCTCAACAGTGCCGCCAAGACAAAACCTACCAGCTCTGAGAGTGCTGGGTCGCAAGGAGCGCGGTAGACCGCAATCTGAGATCCATCCCTGATCCCCACCGACATGTGGAGGGCCTCCAGGCCTGGGATCGCCAAGGCAGAGACAGCCTCCGTGGTGTTTTGTAGACATTGGCAACTCCCTCTCCCCATGCCTCCAGCCTACCCTGATTCTGGATGGAATACCTGGGTGGACAGATTAGAGAGACAGCCACACCGCCCTGTACACTCAACCAAGTCTCAGTGATACAGGCCAGATCTGCACTCTCATCCAGGATCAAATCTAGATATTGGGCTAAGCACCCAGACATTGACAAAAAGGGTAGTGAAAGAGTTGAGGTTTCCTTGGTGTTGTCTTCAATGAAGATTTGGGAACACTCAGGTCACTTTTATGTTTTACAGTGCAGTCCTATACATTGCTTGGAAGTAATTGTCACCGTGTTCATTGGAGCCTTACTCCTACTGAACGTTGTGAGATTGCAACTCTAGGCATATATTAAATCCTAGCACTATTATTTTTCAAATATATTCTTTATGAAAATAATGAACAAGGGGATAGGATAGGGAGGTCTGCTGTAAGTAAAGAAATTATTAATAGAAACATTCCTGTTATGGAAACGAGACTATCAGAAAACAATTCTACAGCCAGAGCAGTATGAAATCTAAGATCTAGTTTTGAGAAAGGGGGAATATATTCTTGGCTGCCATGTCGATAAATTACTGATGTCCTCTCATAAAAATGTAGTGGCTCATATAATTTCTGTTTATGTCTTTCTCCAGATATTTGTCGGGCTATTGAATTGCTGGAAAAGTTGCAAAGAAGTGGAGAGCTACCCCCACAAAAATTGCAGGCTTTGCAAAGGGTCCTTCAAAGTGAGTTCTGTAATGCAGTGAGGGAGGTAAGTTTTGTTTTAAAGTGTGTACAAAGCATGTTCCCCATCTCAGATATAAAACTGGCATAATCTTAAAATGTTGAGCAGGGGGGGAAAATCCAGCAGCTGCAAAAGTTCAAGGTTTATTAGGATTCAGTTGTATTTTCAAAATTATAGTCAAACCGTATTTTGTTCAGAAATGTTATTCTTGTGGCTCAGTTTAGTCTGCCCAGTTAACCAAGTTTCTGAATAATATTTTCTTCTTAAGGTATATGAGCATGTATATGAGACCGTGGATATCAGCAGTAGCCCAGAAGTGAGAGCAAATGCTACAGCAAAGGTAAGAGCCCTGTTAATTTGTGGAAAGGAAAGGAAGGGCTAAAATGTTAAAGCTTATCAGAGCATCCCAATCTATTAAAAAATCTTATTAAAATCTGAAAATATCCCAGTGAGAGTAGCAGCTTCAAGATAGGGGTGCTGCTATCCTTGAACTATGTTTCTTGATCAAGACTTGCCTGTGAATTTATGGGTCATTGCAGATACGTTGTAGTGCTGATTGTAGTGAGTGCTAGGATCAGTGTGAACCAAATTGTTGAATTAAAGAGTTAAGATAGATGGAGAATTAGTACATTAGTAGCTTTTTTAATTAAAGCACTGAAGTAGTTAATAGTCACTAATGTTTCATATGTTTGACTTCCTTTCTGCCCCTGTTTTAGAAGGCTCAAAGCAACAGGCTTGCATTTGGTAGTACACCAAATGTACAACCATTTGGTTGATTCCCATTTGAGGCTTCTTCTTCTTAAACTTGATTATAGTATTGAAGTTGAAAATACTTGGCATTGTGTCTTTTATGAAGAAATTGCATGTGCTAACGATATAAAAACCTGCAAGTGGAAACAGATTGCTCTTTCGTTATAAGAAAAGACTCATGTTCATTAGTTTATTTTTGTTTTGTTTTGTTTTATATTTGTTTTGTACTCTGATTCTATTAACCTAAAACACAACCCTCAGATTGAGAATGCTCAGAAATGTGTCTGGAGGGTTTATAGCCAAACTCACCTTAGTAGTATTTAGCAGGATGCTTTGAAGTATTTACTAATAAGTTGAACAATCCTAGAAGACTTCTTTACTAAAACTACTAAAAAATATATCTGGGATTCTCTGTTCTCTCTTGCTTCCAGGCCACTGTTGCTGCCTTTGCTGCTAGTGAAGGTCATTCCCATCCCAGAGTTGTTGAACTGCCGAAAACAGAAGAAGGGCTTGGATTCAACATCATGGGCGGCAAAGAACAAAATTCTCCAATCTATATATCCCGAATTATCCCAGGTGGTATTGCTGATAGACACGGGGGATTGAAGCGTGGAGACCAGCTTCTTTCTGTAAACGGAGTGGTAGGGATGGAATTTAACTTCCACTTGTAGTAGCTACTTCTGACCGCTTGAGGGCACTGTGGGGACATTGATTTCTTGGTCTTGTGTACACTTTGCAATTTGAAGTGTGGTTTTCATTCTCCACAAAAATGTACAAAATATAATTAAAACTTAGTTATTATGGAGTCGCTCAAATCCCATAGAATCTCTTCCATCATTGGGGCCATGGGGGTGGAGTCATTAATAGTCAAATATCACCGCCATCATTAAATCATCCCTGGGACAGCAATTCTTGGTAATCAAAGACACCCCCTCTTCCTACAGCCCCCAACAACTTCCCCACAATGGAAGGAATTCCACAAGAGCCTCAGGACCTTCACTGTAGGAATTGGAAATGTTTATTTCCAAAAAGACATCATGAAGCCTCATGCAATATGACACAGCAACAGGATTCCAGCCAGAGTATTTTAGATTAACATTTGTAAATTCATGATTTCATGTGGAACCATGTTGAATTGCTAAACAGGGGCTGTACACTCTTAGAAGAATTAGAGGGTGGTTGATTAGCAAGGAACTATAATGATTCTTTTTATGGGATGGACCTATATTTACTCATGGGTACAGGAAACTCACTGAAAGCAATGGAACAAAGCAAAAAGTAAAGTGTGCTGCTTCTATCCCACCCCATAGCATTTAAAGCATACTGTGGGCAGATTACAATGTAATTATGCAGGCTACACATTGCCTGCCTGCCCCCTGCCCCCCCCCCCCCCCGAAAGCTGGTTACTCATTTTACCGACCCCGGAACAAGTTAGTTGTGAGTAAAATATGTCCCTTTGAGGTCAGTGTGTTTAAGCATGGGAAGTCTGATCCAACCCAATGATACCTTGTATACTAAACAACCTTTATGGTGCTGAAATTTTTGCTTCTCTGTTTTTTCCTCTGTCTCTACCTGTGGGGCTTGTTTCTATCTCTAGATTTTACTTAGTTCACAGAACCAAATGGTTTACTGCGTGAATGCCATGCTAAATGCCTCTGACTTCTGGCATGATAAAAATGTGAAGCCATATAAATAGTCAAGGTTGCAGGTATCACAAGGAGCTACTAAAAGGTTGAGATTGCAGTTTCAGGAATTTGATCTTTATGGGTCTGGTTAGGAACTCAGTCTTAATCTATATACAAGCAGATCCTGTCCTCTAGACTGAGATGTAGATTCCTGACATAATTTTTGGCTCAGTGTATCAAAATGGATTTTTAAACATTGTTTTATTCTGTATTATAACAAAAACAACAACAGCAAAAACAGAAAGTAATGAATACTGAATGGGTTTATATTTTATATTTCATTTTTTATTTTAGTAGATGCAGTGTTCATTGACTTACGTTTTAGAAGGAAGAAGTGGGAACAATAATGGTGTGCTGTTGGTCAATAGATCAAAAGACCCTGTAAATTGTGAGGGGCAGGGGGAACTTACTTTGTGACTAATACAAGAATATATCAGAACCCACTTTGTGCTAATGACCCACAGTTTGATAAGCTACATCTTAAGTGAGACCTAGAATGACTACAGCTTTATCTTAATGATGTGCTTAAGTTTAAAATATGATAAAATAAATGGAAATCTGCCTGCTGCATGTTTTAATGGCTTCTCAAGCATAACCTCTCATCTTTATAGTTTGCAATGAAGGCTTTTTAATGATTTTTATAAATAAGTGCTGAAATAAGAGTTCCTTCTCTTCTTTACTAATAGAATGGTTAATTTTTAAAATTTGTTTCAGAGTGTTGAAGGGGAACACCATGAAAAAGCTGTGGAACTGCTAAAAGCAGCTCAAGGAAAGGTTAAGCTGGTTGTACGATATACACCCAAAGTCCTGGAAGAGATGGAGTCACGATTTGAAAAGATGAGATCGGCAAAACGCAGACAGCAGAATTAATAATATAGATAAAATTTAAGGAGAAGTGTGATCTTTGTTTGCTCTATCCTGGAAACATCTTGTAGCAGATAATTTTCTTAAATCTTTTACAAATCTCTCTTGAACATCTTAATGCTTCCTCAGAAGAAAAGTTTACAGGGGGATTTCTATGTGGTTTTACAGATTCTTCTTTAAAATTCAAACCTGTACTCATCAACACAAATTTGTAAACTGTTTTTAAATACACTTTTAATAAGCTATTTTCAGCATTTGTAACTCCTGTTTTTCTAGTAATTTTTTTCCATTTGGCATTATTTAAAATTGAAAATCTTTATTTTGGGTACAAATACAAGTCTTATTCTTCGGCACTAAAGTATGTACCATCTGCATAAAAGGCAGTCATAATTTTGTGACTAGGTGAAATGTGTACTTTTGATGAACAAGTTTCTATGCATGTTTTAGATCATAAATTTATATTGTTAATGACATCTTGAACACTTTCTTACCTCATTTGTGAATAATTTGTAACAGGGAGCCTCTTGCTTAATATTTCAAGGATTGACGTCCTAACAGCAATCATTCCTATAATTTGTATATTTTTATACTGACTTCCAGACAGCTGGAAAAAATTGCAAAACTGTGTTATTTCTGTTTAAACAGGTAAGACGCATGCAGTGTACAAAAAAAATTACACATGTTTTTAATTTTCTCTTCTCTTGTAATTTACATACTTGGCTTGCAGCAGTTTGCTGGTGGTGTTCTGCCTACAAGAACCTATTTTCTGGTCTTTAGACAGTTGGTGATCAGCAGATGTGTTTTTATTGTGGGTTTTGAAGCAAGTGTGAGTACTAGTATGTCAGCAAGCTTGTCAGGCATATATTTGCTAGAGAAGTGGGCTAATACTGGAGAAGACTCGCTTTTGTTACATACTGATTGTGTTATCCAGGTTCTCAAGTCATATCTGAGAATTAAATATTCTGTCTTTTATTTAACCTTTTAATTTTTTTAAAAAGAAAACAAGCATAATCCAGGAAGTTTTTCAGTCACTTACAGCTGCTCAAAAAGATGATGCAAGAATCAGTCTGCAGTCAGTCTGTTCAATTAGATCTTTGAAGCTCAAGCATTGTTTTGCTAGTGGCTTATCCAGAAAGAGTTGTTTCAACACTGAGATATTGAACTTGCAGCCTAACGTGTACCATATTTACTCAAAAAAGTAATGTGTTCTGCTGAGATTTATTTCCAATATATCTAGGTAGTGAATTTTGGGCTACATCTAATATCACATGAATGGACATCAGTTTGCAGTAAGATTTCCCCTGCTTTCCCACCCCCAGTGTCCTGATCTGTTCTACTGGTATACACGGACCTTTGGAGCAGATATGGGAGGATGAAATGGGGGAAGGAGGAATCTGTTTCACTGACAGGTAGACAACCTTGCTTATGCCCCCTTGTCTCAACTAGTTTTCAGAATTTTACCTTCTAGTGCTTTGTTTCACAATATTTTTTACCTCTTCTGATGAAGGATAAGTGCACATATAACTGGTTCTTCTTTCAGTAGAAACCATGTTTTGAAAGCTTGTAATACAGTGTGTGTATGGACCCCTGCCTTTGTAATTTCCTATACTAACCTGCCTCTTACGTCCTAATGGTATCTCCATCTCACAAACGACTAAAGAGAAATTTATATTGAAATCTGAGAACACCTAGTCTGGTCTATTTGCATTAGTCTGGTTATCCACTGGATGTCAGTGTTCAGCTATAAATGTCTAGTAGTCAATGTGAGCAAGTACCCCCTAACACATGTCTGAATGACTAGAATAATATGCAGTCAAATACAACTATTGTATCAATATGGAGAGATGATGGGAATAGATTTTTCTTTGTTTTTATGTACTGTCAAGTCAAAACTGACATAAAGCAACCTTAATAGAAGTTTGAAGGTAAGAGATATTTAAGGAGTGGTTTTACCAGTTCCACACACCCCAGTGAGTTTCCATAGCTGAGTGAAGATTTGAACTCGGGCCTCCATCACTCTATCTGCTATTCCACACTGGGTATATAGATTTTTCTTACTAATGTCAAAATAAAATCTATTTGTTTACATTATCTCAGTGGTTTAGGTTTCTGGTTGCAGAGCCAAAGGTTGGGGGTATGATTCCCCACTGTGCCTCCTTGACAGGGGCAGGACTAAATGGTCCATAGCGTCCCTTCCAGCTCTGCATTTGTAAGATAAGATATATAGATAATCATGTTTTTTTTAAAGAAAAGAAAAGCTCTAAGGAGGGTGTTATAAGCAACTTCCAATAATTTCTAAGTAATTAGCCATCTTGTAATGGCTAAGTAATCTTAAATTAACAGAATGTTAGTAACTGAAACCCACCAGCTGTGTGAATTTTTAATCATTTAGTAAGACTGAGCACTGAATTGCATAGTTTTAGCATGTAGCCTGCTGCACAAAGTAAGCAGTAGAACCATGTTGAACTGTATATTTTTGATGGATTAAATATTTAAAATATTGAGACCAAATGATGTAGTTGGGCCAATTATGAAGTATTTTAATTGTATAATAGTAGGTCTATGTTGAAGCTTTCTATATTAAATAAAAGAATAGGATCAGGTAGAGACTACTATAATGTTTTTTCATCTGATGTTACTGCATATAGCAGTGTGTCCTGTTATTCCATGAGTCAGATAAGGATAGCCAGGACCACTGTAAAGAAGTGTAATGCGACTGTGGCATGTTTGCTTGGAAGTAAACCCACTGTATTCAGTATGGCTTACTCCTAGGGAAGTATGTATAGGTTTGCAATCTGGGAATAAGCTCCATCTGGTGTGGTGATATTTACTTCCCAGTAGGCATATACAGGATTTCCCTTGTTTAGAGGTTTTCACCATTAAGCTTGGCTTTTCAATTCAGTAAACATGTTCCAAAACCTGTTGGATTGGTGGAGTGTACTCATATCTAGAGCTAAATAACTAGAAACTGTGAAAGAATCTCAGAGTTTTTGTCTACTTATATTCCATCTTATCTTAGTTGCTGCAACCCAGAGAAATTTCTTGATGGCCAGGTTGAAAACCAGTTGGGGTTTTTTTTTAGAGCCAAGAAATTAAAATACAGAATACTACTGAACAAGTGCAGTGACAAGTGCATATTTTATTGATTTGTTCACATATGCAATAATTTAATAACCAGTACTGATTAAAGATAAACAATACTATATGTGTAGTCTTTATGTACTTCTTGCTGCTACAGGGCTCTGGTGTTTTGGGACTTTGTTTTGTTTTGTTTTTTTCAATAAAGAATTGAAACATCAAATTTCTTGGTGTGTAAATGCTGTGTATGTAAGCAGTTCATTGCGTCTTAAGCAGCAACCTTCCATGATTGTTTGGCAGGTTTTTAAATTCTACAGTAAACACTACTATTCCTAGTTTGCCTATTAAATTCAAATTGCCCATGACAGATTCAGGATGAGTTATTTTTAAGACTGAAATTGGGTTGTTTATAAATCCATGTTTGGTTCTGCAGTTTGGCTACATGTAAGTGAAAAGCTGAATAGTCTATTAAAGTGTTCAGGAATGTGATGAATTTGTGAAAATACAGTCCTTGGAACTGGAACGTGGAAATTACATGGCAAACTGTGTTTACTTCAGTGTCATTCAGGGTTCTGTGGTCTGGGAAAGACTTTGATATATGAAGATTTCCCTCAGCATGATTGTGCTGTTCGTGTAAGTATCTTTTGCTCCATCAAGTATGTCATGAAGATGATTCTGAAGTTATTGTCCATGAACATGGACCAAAGACCTGGGGTGCCTCCTGGTGGGGAGGGGCTAAGAAGGGGGAGGCAGAGTGGCCTCCTCTTACAAAGTGGCCTCTTGTTTAGATAGTGTTTAGATATGCAGCAGGAATAGCATTTGATACAAGAATATAGATTCTATAAAGACATGCAAGTTCCTATAATCATAAATAGGCAGAGTGCAAATACTAGATAGCTCAATATACACCAGCTGTTCTTTTTTTCTTTTTTGCCATGGCGATAATATGAAATAAATATAGACCGAATCAGGATTGTATAAGTTGCATAACGAATAGAGATGGGGGTATTCATATTCATAGATTAATATGAATATTCTCCCCCCCCCCCCCACAGGTGCAGATAACGAGGGTCCGGCCCCCTGGGGCCAGACCGACTGCTCACAATTCCGCTGCTGCCACAGACTCTGCACTCCCTATCGCTCCATTGCTCGCGATGGATTAGCCACTCCTGGCAGAAGGCGGGATGACAAGCCTCTCTGCCAGGTCGAAGAGTGACTAATCCATTGCACGCTCCGGAGCGATAGGAAGGGAGTGCGGAGTCTGCTGCAGTGGCGGGATTGTGAGCAGTCGGTCTGGCCCCAGGGGGCCGGACCCTCATTATCTGCACCTGTGGGGGGATATTCATATTTGTATACGAATACCCCCATCTCTAATAACGAACCTTATAAGGTGGTGTGTGAAGAGTTGTTTCCAGTCTGTGGCTCCCTTCAAATGTTCCAGGAGGCCATGTGGCCCCTGTTGAAAATGGCTGGTTTACACGAAACTGAGAATCTCTTTAGGGCTTCAGGTTCCCAGACTTACCTTGGCTCCACGTATGCAGTGATAGGAAAGCTATGGGGCTACCCAAATAGAAGTGGGGCAAAGAACTGTAAACAATTATGCTGATGAGCTCTGGGATTCAAACGCTTTAAGAGGCTTGACTTTGCAGGAGCAGTTATGAACACAGATATTAATGCATTGTTGCTTTTTGTGGATGTCAGTTCAAGAGGTGGAAGCAGGTGCTTTTACTTATCTAATCAAAGCTTGGCTTTACCTTGGATGTGGAGACTGCATGTCTGATGAATGGTAATAAATCACTTATTTGTTTTCTTGCCCCAATGTATGAGTAAAAGGTGCAGCTAATCATTCATCTGAGTGGGGCCAAAATAGGTGAAATAGCTGTTGAATTGATTGTCTAAAAACAAGTGTTAAAGGCTGCCCATTTTAAAGCTGGCACTTGAATGGGAATAGAATCCCACTTCTCCCTTTCTATACACTATGTAACTTAATAAGGAATACATCTGTCTTAATTGTTTCAGTTATGATCTGCAATGCATGCCTCAGCTCTGTTGCAAAACCTGTATTTTTTCTAGTCTAGTCTAGATAATTCATACTGTATGTCTACAATTTGAAATATATATTTACAATATATTCACAAAAATACATGACAAGCAACGCATTCTCACTGGATGAAAATCTAATGCACAGTATTTTATATCCTGTGCTAGATAGATAATTTGTTTTCTTTCTGTAGCTCTTCAAACAAACCATCATCTTCCCATCAAGAAATCAGGACTATCCTTTTCCCATTGTCTTGAGATCAGTTGCTCTGACTGGTGAAGTATGCCTGGTTTGTTTCAGAGATGGTTGACTGACAATTGGACCCTTGCCCATCCTTGTACAGATAGCACTGGGAGCAATTTGAGGTGTGGGTTTGACTTGTTCCCCATAGTTCCTGCTTTTTAGGTGCTATTCCTTGTTTCCTATTTCTTTTGGTAGCGGTAAGAGAGCCAGGCCCAGCTCAAAATATTTTGCTGCCTGAAGGAAAGGACAAGATGGGAACTGGCTTCTTTCACCATACCTAAGGACAGCTGGGACTTAGGGTTAATGTAAGAATAAGGGGGAAAGCATGGTATCTGGTGAGCATGTGGGCAATGTCTCTAAAGTTCCGTGAATTTCTGCCAGCAACATCTAGCTTCTTCACAGGCCTACATTTAAAGAGTGTTATTTGGTACCAGGTAAGCACTCACTCACAGATTATGACTACTCATTGTTGAATTCACTGGACTGTGGTTGTGATGAAGTAGATGATGTTTTGTGATCATCTTCCTTATCGTTCCTCTGAAAGAATTTATGTCTGTGCATGAATGCAGGAGTGTGCCAGAAGAATCTGCAAATGCAGGAGGTCCTCAGTGATTCTCAGCATTTCACACAAATTAGAAGTGCCCTGTTACTCACAAGGCATCTTCAATAAATAATCCACATGCCACAATTGCATTTGTCATAAAAATATATGCTGTTTCTCATTCAGTGGTCTGTCAATATCACGTTCATATAGTTTTTCTTTACAACAACTTGATTAGGGTCAGTTAAGTGTTGATTGGTTGAAGGACATGTGGAAGGACTGGCCCAAGTTACTTTTTTTTTTTTGAGGCAGAGCGGCAAATGTTCCCTCCCATCCAAGTCAGGGTGCATAGTCCCCAAAGCCAGCCAAGTTATTTTGGCACCTGCAGTAGAAAATATATTGAAGACCTCTTTCCTTTCTGGAAATAACATTCTTACAATAATAAAAAATCAAGTAATGAACACTTCCTGGTCTGGCGTTCTGTCCACCAGACCATACTGTTAACAACAGTAGTTGGTAGTCATCTCTCTGCTCCACATCTTGACTTTAAAGCCTTTATATGTTAGCTTAGGGAATGTCTTTATTCATGAGTTGCCACATACATTTAGATGTCAAATGATTTGGGAAATGGCAGCTACAGAATTCATGCAACAGATACGTATTTCAAAATCCTCTGCTCATTTTGGCAGACCCACAGCTTCATACACATTTATGGTGTGGCCACACGTAGCACTTGGAAATAACCAGTTACCAAAACAGCCATTTACTTGTAATTAATAGCTCATCTCAATAATAATAATAATAATCCAGAGTTATATTATGTTTGTAACTTACTGAGGGATAACAGCACTCCTTTTCCAGTGTACAAGTGGAACAGTGTAATTTTGAGACCAAGATTCTATTGCCGTTTGCTTAAGGTTTGCAAAAATTGCAGCAGCTACTTGATGAGGTGGCAGGGCGCAGTTAGCAGTGGCAAGTTAGGCAAACACAAGTAGGATTCCAGCCGTAGTTTCTTTTATAATGAGGCATTGTGACTTCACTAAATGGTGGAGGAAAATCAGGATTTAAGCGGCAGCTGTTGTTCTGTTGTGGGTGTTAAGGTGACAATGGGATGCATGGGAAGAGAGAGTGTTTTGTACTGCCAATCAGTGGCTTGTAGCATTCAGATCCCCAGTTGAGAAACAGGAAATAATTATGCTTGGTTTTTAAAAAAATATAATTAATCATTACTAACTACTTGGAGCTATAAGTGTAACTAATTATATTCCATAACTAGTTATTTTTAAAAACCAATATTTTTCCAAGTTTTGTTTGGAATGCTGTATGCAGTTCTTGCCATACTTCAAAAAGGATATTATAGGTGTAAAGCAAGGTAGCCAAAATGACCAAAATGCAGCTTCCCTCTGAAGAAAGGTTATAATGTCTGAAATATAGGGCATGAGCAAAGGACATGCATATAGCAGGGATGCAGGCTGTCTGGTGCTGTCAATCAGAAAGTTCCCTGTGGAGGCAGCAGAAAAGATCACAGAAAGGGTGGTGCAAAAAGGAGCATAGGCCCGTTATTCTGAGTGTTCTCCTGTCCATTCATGAGACAGGGCACTGCCTATCCACAGCAAGAGGTCAAGAGAGGGAACTCCAGATGTTACTGGATTGCTGCTCTTGGTGTTAGCCACACAGGCTAGGGCTGGTAGAAGTTGCATTCCCATAACACTTGGAGGGACGCAAGTTGCTCTCAAATCCAACCAATAGGTGTTACTCCCTAATGGTGTAACCTTATACATGCCTGCACAGACGTTCAGGAGGGCTTACTGTGGTCTACAATAGCTGCTTTAGGTTACACCCTGTTCCCTCCTCAGAACACATGTCTCTGGCTGACTTCTGCACGTGTCCTTCACTTGTACACCACTAGATGCTGATAAAGTGCCACAGCTGGATTCTTTTTACACTTCCACCATGAATATATGTAATGATTTCTTGCAGAATCTACAGCATCCATGCATACAATGTCATCCTCACTTATTCATATCTGTGTATGTAGATCTACTGCTTTCCCCAAAATGCGTACTAGCAGGATCACAGATTCTGCCTTCCCTGAATGCTTCTTTTTCTTCTCCCCCCCCCCCCGCCCCCAGCTGCTTTTTGGAACATACTGTGTCAGACCATTGTCCCAGTAAGCTCAACACTGTTTGGCATGACAATCCGGGGGTTCACAGGTGAGTCTCTTGCAGCTCTCCCTCAAAATACCAGGGACTGGAGATGGGTGTCTTTTTTTTTTTAACATACTGTGCTTACTGCCACAGAGTTAGCACCCCTTCCAAATGCTCAGAGATGATATTTTGTTCTTTCAGTTTAGAAATCAGTGCAGTTAAAGCCTGGTTCGCATGTCATATACTTCAGACCCAGGGAACAGTTCTGGGGAAAGGGTGACATTCCTACATAGATTTTTTTGTATGGACTAATTGTAGGTAAAACATGGGATGATGCCCATGGTGTAGTGGATAGAGGTGTGAACTAGGAATCAGGAGACCAGGGTTCTAGACCCCACTCATTCATACAAAGACACTGGGTGGAGGGAGTGAGGATACTGGTAAAACTACCCATTAACTATTTCACTTAACTTGAAAGTGCTATTAGGGTTGCTACAAATCAGTTCTGACTTGATGGCACATAACACACAAGGCATGGGATAATTATGGATGTGGCATGCTCTAAAGCAGTGGTCCTCAACCTTGGGCCTCCAGATGTTCTCGGACTACAACTCCCAGAAGCCTTCATCACCACCTCTGCTGGCCAGGATTTCTGGGAGTTGAAGTCCAAGAACATCGGGAGGCCCAAGGTTGGGGACCACTGCTCTAAAGCATGTGCATGTGTGTTTTCCCAAAGCAAATTACTCATGGTGGTTTATAATAATAGAACAAGTGGATATAAAATGACTACCACTGATATAAATAACCTTCAGGAGAACCCACAGAACTGGGATGCACAAAATAATTGCACACAAGGACCTACAGCTTTGCAGGTCTGTCATGTGCTATGAGCCAGGATCTTTCCTATTAACACCTCATCTCTTCTGTTGCTTATGCCTGCCAATGTTTAAGGAACAAAATTAGTAATATGCAAGAGGGGAGGTGCTAGTAGTTCTTGGGAGGCCAAGGATTGAGAAAGTACAATAGAAGTAAGGGGTGATTCAAAAGCATCTATGTGGCCATGGGACGCTTGCTGACAATTGAGAGGAGGGAAGTAGCCTGTAAGAGCCTATGGCTGACTGGCACTCAATCCTGCTTTGTGGCAGATTGTACTTGTGATCAGCAACTTATTTTTTAGGGCAGAAGGAGGCCATTTTCTGCCTTCCAGATGTTGCTGGAGTAAAACTCACAAAAACTGCAGCCAGTGTCACAATTGGCGAAGAATCCTGGGAATTGCAGTCCAATACCTGGAGGGCTAAATTTGACCACCTCTGATTCAAGGAATGTTGTAAAGGTTATGACCTACTCTGAAACAGCTGAAATGTGCAATTTAAATGGATTTTTTTTTAAAAAAAGATAAACTTGCTTGCTTATGTAACCCCTGTGAAATATTGGTTCAGCCTAAAGGGATGGGACTAAGAAACAGCAGGGCTATGACTAAGAAATTTGAATCAGAAAGAGCTGAAGAGGCCAGAGCTGCTGTTGCCACATACCAAATTGGTCTAGGTATAATTCCTATATGTTTGTGTTGGAGGGGTGAATCCACATAGCAAATTCATCTATATTTAATTGAACTGATATTCTAGAGTTTTGAAGACTCTGCATGTGGAGCTGATTCTTCTCTGTTATGGATGTCCTACCCAGTTGAGGAAGACTTTCGGATTTTTGTCTGCATTTGAATGCAAAAGAACACTTGAACTCAGCAATTCTACAAGCAACTTCTGTATTGGTGCTGCTGAGGTCTTGGTTGCACAATCTGTAGCATTTTGTTATTGTAATAATTACTCATGTTGTCTGTTATATAACCGTGAATAAGAGGAGACTTAATTTTTGAAATTGTGCTTGCAAGGTTCATCGATAGATATCTTAGACCCTGTCCACACTGGCATATAGTTATGACATATGTTTCCCTGACAGCACTGTTTGGCACGGATAAAAAGACCTCGTCCACTTGTGTTTCTACTTAAAACAATCCATCCTTCCCCTTTAAGAGCTGGTCCATATCTTTCCAGCACAGGGCTAAGGCACTCCATCTTTTCTGGACAATTCATTGAGATACAAAATAGCTCTTTGTTCTGCCTTTGTGGATGGGTACAAAGTGTTAAAATAGATTGCACTGAAGTTAAGGACCTTTTAAATGCTGGCTGGGATTGCACCAAATCTCACAGTGTGGACAGGCCCTGAGTAAACAAATAACCCCATAGAACTTAATAGTGTTACACTTGCTTGCTTGCTTGCTTGATAGGCTGTTCTCATTTTTCCTTGCAGAGAAAAGCTTTTCATTGAGAAAGTGCAAAGAGAGCAAAGAACCCCATTAAGATGACCAGTTTGGCATGTAACAACTCCCTTGCCAAAATTGCCCAGGGTAATAATTGGTGGTTAAAATTTCTCCTCATCATTCCTGTGATTAGGACGTGCTTTCTACTCTCTGCCTATAGGTCATAACTGACTTGGAGGCACCCTATTATTATTATTATTATTATTATTATTAGTAGTAGTAGTAGTAGTAGTAGTAGTAGTAGTAGTAGTAGTAGTAGTAGTAGTAGTAGTAGTAGTAGTAGTAGTAGTAGTAGTAGTAGTAGTAGTAAAACCAAGAGAACTCTGTCTGCCAGGCTTTAAGGAAGGAAAGAGAGGAGCTGCCATGGAATGTTAGGGAGGCAGAGACAAACTGAGCGAAGGAATGTTTAGGAAGGGTCTTTAAGCTGGGAAAGAGCATTCCTATGGAAGCACTGAGAGGTAAACCAGAGCTCAGACAGGAGCCTTCTTCCAATAGAGACTGTAAGGAAAGGGACATGCTTAGGAATTAATTCCAGAGGACTGTGGCAGCAATGCTAGGCTCCTACAGTAAAACAACATGCATGTGGTCACATGCACCTACTTTAGTGGCACCATAAGGGCTAACAGAAGCGACAAACTGAGACAAGAGAAATGGACAGCAAATGGGCTGGGGAAGGAGGAGAGAGAAAAGGAGAGGTTAAGACTCAGGATGAAAACACTTGGCACCACCACTCACTTATGAATCAGGTTGCAGCAAATACCGTATCTCTGCTTAACAAGTGTTCACATTTTCAACCTTGTTTTAGTTCATTAAAATAACAAGAATAGTTCTAAAATGTGATAAAATGTTGGCATTGATTATGTAGTTGGTTATTATGACCATTCAAGTGGAAACTACACTGTATATAATTATACTCTGCTTAGTATGCAGCATACTAGCTGGATAGCTCAGTAGTTTAGGCATTTGGCTGTAGAGCCAGAAGTTGGGAGTTTGATTTTCCCCCACTGTGCCTCCTGCAAGTAGGGCTAGCCTGGGTAGTCATGGGCAAGCTGCACAGTCCCAGGGCGCCCCCTGAAGAAGGGAATGGTAAACCACTTCTAAGTATTCTCTACCTGGAAAACCCTGAAAGGGGTTGCTATAAGTTAGACTTGACCTGATGGCACATGATTGAGATTAAGATAGTATACAACAGAGTATTCACAGGGAAATATATGACACAATTCTCATGGCCTGACACAGAGGACCAGCTGAATCACCGGCTGCGGTCTGAATTGGTCTGGATTTATAGATGATCTAGTCAGTCTCTTTACCATGTGCCACTGACCAAAGTCAGGAGGGTAGTAACCAGAAATTATGCCATATCTCTCTGCCTTTGCAACATACTCCTTCATTTTCCTGCACATAGTCCTTGGGATTTTAGGTTCCAGGTTTAAAGACAAATTCACCCAGAACTGAAATGCTCTAAACAAAGTGGTAAGAGCACAGGCCAAGCCCCAGCCAACCGTGACACTGACTGAATGGTTTTCGGCCAGCCACCTTCTGTCAGCCTAAACAAACTCACAGGTCTGTCAACATAAAATGGAAGTGAGACAGATACACACTGATGCCAGCTCATTGACAGACAAAACAGATATGAATGTAATACATTTTAATTGGAAGACCAAGGGGAGAGAAGTATAATAAATTATCAAAATCAAAATGAAACATTTAATTTTATTTGACTGTTGTTTTAGTGCTTCGTTTGTTTTGTCTTTTGAAAGAGACTTTTGATTCAGTGGTTGCTGTTTTATTGTTTCAATGTTTGTTCTGTGCCCTGCACTTGTTTTATTCTTGTACTGCTTCTCTGCTGTTTCATCTTCTGATTTATACTTTAATTTTTCATTTTGTTCATTATTAGTTATTTAATATCATATTTATTTATTTATTTATTTATTTATTTATTGTATTTTTACCCCGCCTATCTGGTCAGACGACCACTCTAGGCGGCTTCCAACACGCATAACATACATAACAAAATATAAAAAATATAAAAAATATATAAAATATAACATCAATAGACAAATAATTCAAGATGGAGAAGGGAAAAGGAAGTGATATTAGTGATTCTCCTCAAAAGCTTCTTAATGACGTAGAACAAAACCTTTGCAGCCCTGCCCACCCGTGGCAGTATATTCCATTGAATTCAGTGAGGCTTATGTCTGAGAAAATTTCAACAGGATGGGACTATAAGTAAATTAAACCCTGAAAGAGGAAACCCTAAAAGAGCAACTCCTACACCAAGAAAACCAAACACTAAGCACAGAATCCATTTTGCAGACAAGGCCAATATAAATGTAACACACATTACAGTGATACAGTGTTCAAAGTAACACTGTGCGGAATATTTATCCCATGAGAAATTAAAACCAGTCTCTTAGAAATTTTACAAAAAAGGAATTCCCTTTAAAAAAGAAGTTCAAAGGAAAATAAATTTGGGATAAATTCTTAGGGATGAGATTCAGGATTCATGTGCTTCCCTGACTTATTAGGTGGCTGAGAGGTGTGCATACTTCATGGTACAATCACTTCTGTGGCAGCTGGAAGTCCCTCTCGCCACAGTTTCAGCTGAAGCTGAGAAGATTCCATAAAATAACTCTTTTTGCGCATATGTTTTTTTTTTTCAGATCAAGAAGCCAGGGCTGCAAGGCAAGAAAGAGACGCACAATAGAAAAACAAACAAATAAAAAATGCAACACCTTTCGTCACTTCGTAGTGTTATGCTGAGCTCAAATAACAATTCTAAAGGGCCATGGGAGTAAGGCAGAAAATTTGAAGCTTCTTTCAGGGGTAAATGAAACCTTTGAGAAATCAGGTAGCAAACTATGCCACAACAGTAGGTTCATTTCTTTTCTGGAGCTAGATATAACCCTGCCCTCCTTGACACTTGCTACAGGGCTTATAGAGAAGGTGCTATAATACAGACAAGATGTATTTACAAAGACACCTCCAAATATAACACTTGGAAGATCTGTAGAAGATGTTGTACACTGAAGAATTACAAGTGTTGAACCAAAATTTGTTCGAAGACGTTTTTCATCTAAATAGACTGAGATGTTACTTTATGTTATTGTTTGTTACTCCCCTAAAAATAGAAGGCTGTTTTGAATAATCATTTTTAAAATGCTTCCGGTACTTTTTCTGGATGTCTGCCTGCCTTCCACTGATACCACAATGCCTTAAAATAACACCTGGAATAAGGAATTATGGAGAAAGCAAAAGGGTAGCCAAACGGTCAACACAGTGGTTGTTGTTGCCATTTACAGTGGCAATGTAAAAAAATAAAACAGAAACAAAACCTTGGGGGGGGGGGGAAGCTCTGCTACAACTGTTGCTAATGGTGAGCACCACCTTTGAGACACTGTTGAAAAAATTGCCCTCCCCATGGAGAATTTTGGCAAAATTGCACCCCCAATCCTCTGCCCACAAATACAGGGGAAATTTCCAAAGGCCATTTGTACACAACTACAGTTGAAATCCAATGTTCAGAGGGAATATAATGAATGGTAAGCAAAGTCTGCTAGATGCTGAAAGCTTTGTATACAAAGCTTTGTATACTCTTGACTCTTTATTTCACACCCTTTCTGCAGTTTATTTTTATTTTAAGTTACGACTCGTGATTGACACATAAAGAATTAGAAAGTGAAAACAGCACCCCAAGGCTTTTTAAAATTGTACTGGTTTGCCTGAACAATTTCTACACGGCTTTCCCCCTTCACAGATTACTACAAGTGCAATTCAGTCAGCTCCTTCAGTTGATGACTTCTGTTGGCAATGTGATTCCCCTTCCCCCTACAGCTCCAACCACCTCCAAAATTTACTGAAGAGGGCTAGGGAACTCTGACTATCTGGAGCTGCAGGAGGGAGGCCAGGAGCAGAAATTTCTATTGAACTAGTCCTATGGTGATGCCCCACTTCACTCTGGGACCCAGTGGAGATGGTAGAGTCCACCCACCTCAACTTTTTCACTTATGAAAGTCCTTTTGCAATTCTATATGTTTTTCTTAACTTTCACCAGCCTAAACTTTGGTAGGTTTTAAGTAGGAATGGGAAATGAAGCCCTACAAGCATGTATCATTTCAGCTGTAGCAAATGCAGACATGGTCAGATAATAGTTTTCTGCACAGACTGAAGCTGGTAGTCCTAAACTCAGTGGAGCTTGAGAAAATATACTGTGTCGTGTAGAATGATGAATTGGGACTCAGAGACCTGGGTTCAAAACTCTAATCTGTAGACCCCAGGTTCCTCCTTTTTGCCCTTTTTGAAAATAAGGACAATGTTCGCCTTCCTGCAATCATCAGGCACTTCACCCATCCTCCATCATTTCAAGACAGTGGTTCTGAAATTTCTTCAGCCAGTTTCTTCAATATTCTTGGATGTAGTACATCTAGTCCTGGGGACTGAACTCATTCAAAGTAATAAGGTATTCCTAGACTATTTGTTTATCAATCTCAAGCTGCAATGCTGTCTCCTCCCTTTGTACTTGCCTGGAGGGTCATAGGCTGTCTTTCGGAGAAATACCAAGCTGAAGTAAGAATTGAACACTTCTGCCTTTTCTTAGTCATCTGTTTTTCCATCCCCAATGAGTAGCTGAGCCACTATTTCTTTTCTCTGTCTTTTGGACTTTACATCTAAGAGTAACTTTCCTGGCAAAACCCATCTTGCTATGATCTTTTGGGCTCTAAGTTTTTCACACTGGCACAAACCTGGTGAAGTGGTGTTTTCATCCACAAAAGACTGTGTACTGTATCATGATTTTTTTCTGGTTAATAAAGATATCGTCTATTTGTGCATTTGTTGTTTTTAACGTCTCTTGCTAACTTCACCTCAATCTCAGCTTTTGCCATTTCTGCAATTCTTGTCTGTACTCTTCCTTTGTGGCCTGCCCTTCCTGCCACTTCTTATATATATACTTTTTTTGTTTTCAGATGCTCTCTGAGCTTTTTGTGAACTCACACTGGTCCTTTTTGCTGTCTTCCACCTTTTTTTTTTCCTTGTTAGAATTTTTGTGGGTGTTTCCTTTTTATGAAACTACCAGCCATCTTGAACTCTTTTTCTTGTTAAGATCTCCTGCCATGGAACCTTATTCACCATTACCATGAGTTTATTAAAATTGCCTTTCCTAAAATCCAGTGTACATGTGTAGCTACACTGTGGGAAGCTCCTGCCCAAGGCCATTAGTTGTTATCTGTTACACTGAGAGCAAACTCTCCTGGCAGAGAAGAAGCAGCAGCCCAGCGGGCGGGGTGAGCTCTCATTCTGCCTTTTCCCTTAGAGTTAGATCATAAGTTCAAAGACTTTCTCCGCCCAATCCTAGTGGCGATTAGGTAATCAGTATTCTATCTGAATTCTCACAACATACGATGTAACCCTTGCTAAGTTAATAAAAGAGTTCTCAAGGCGTTGCCTTTAGGCTCCGCTGGCTCGGACATCTGCTTCTCGACTTCTTTGCAATTGCCTTCCTATTGTTGTGTGATCACCCCCATCATTAGTTTTCCTTTTGCTCCATGATCACCTCCACTCCACTCCACTATCTCTTCTGTTGAAACCAAGAACTCCAGTATAAAACAATCATTTTGCCCCAGAGATTTATTTACTGCCAGTTCTTCCACCAAGTCATCTCTATTGGTTATAATCAAGTTCAGGATAGCTAATCCTCTAGTTTTCAGAGGAGAAAATTATCAGCCAAACAAGTCAGGAATTTCTTGGAAGAGCCATATTTGGCAGAATTTGCCTCTCAACAGATATCAGGATAATTGAAATCTCCCATTACTACTATATATCAAATAAATGATTGCTTTTTCCCCCAAAGGTTTCGTCCTCATCATCTCCTCGATTGGGTTGTCAGTAATTGACTCCATCTACTATGTTCCTTTTATTTTTCACCACTATTATATTAATCTGGATTCTCTTGATGGGACAACCAAGCTCATCCTCCTGTATTTTTGTACAGGAATATGAATTTTTGACAGTATGACTCCACCTTCCTTTCTATTCTTTCTGAACAATTTATATCCTTCAATCATGGGAGTAATCCCACCAAGTTTCAGTTATCCCTATCAAGTCGTATTTACCCTCTTGAACTAAGATTTCCAGTTCTTCTTGTTTGTTTCCCATACTCCTGGCATTTGTATATAGACACCAGAGATTGTGTGATATGTGGCCTTCTTCATTCGTACATTTTATGAAGACTATTATTGGGCCCAATTAGGGCTGCTTGCTCTATTCCTCTTATTGTGCATAAGCCTTCATCTGACTTTAACTATGAGTTTCGGTCTCCCTCCCCTTTCCAGTTGAGTTTAAATTCTTCCTGATGAATTTGCTTATGCTGTGGCCCACAATATTCTTCCCAGTCTATGTGAAGTGCAACCCATCACTTGCCAGCAGTGCATCTTACAGGAAGTGAAGCCCCTGGTCCCAAAATCCAAAGACTTTATATTGGCACCATTTTTATAGCCAGTTGTTCACCTGAATTTTTTTTTTCTTTTCTCTTTCTATTCCTCTTCTGGGTACTGCAGGATGGATGAGAATACTATCTGGGCCCCAAAATCCTTGAGTTTCCTTCCCAGAGCTTCACAGTCTGATGTGATTTTTCGGTAGCTCCTTTTGGCTGTGTCATTTGTTCCCACATGGACAAGAAGAAAGGGATATGCATCTGTAGGTTTTATGAGTGATGGTAATCCTTCCATTACATCTCTTATCCATCCTCCAGAGAGGCAGCATACTTGGCAGGTCCATGGATCTTCCCAGCATATTTTGGTTTCAATCCCACACAGTAGGGAATCTCCTACAACTTCTCTTCTCTTTGTAGGGTGTGGGTTCAGTGACTTTGGTTGAGATTCAGCCTCTCTCATGTCCTCCCATTGGGTCACTTGTATGTCTTTCTCTGCATGCTGTCTGGCAGACTCCTCTTCAAGAATCGTAAAGCTGTTTTGCAGTTCCACTGGTGAAGACTGTCGTCTTTTGCTCCTAAATATGGCCGTTTCCCATGGTGCTTCTTTCACTATGTTTGTTATCTCCTCAGCATTCTCCTTCGCATTGTCTTGCTGTTCTTCTACCTCCAGTGCCTCTCTTTGCTGCTTCTACTTAAGAGTTCTGTCTATGTACTCTTCCTCTTCTCTTATAGCGTTAAGCATGGCCACTCACTACTCCAGTTTTCTCACTTTCTCTTCCAATGGCACAACCAGTTTACACTTGCCACATGTGTACACTGTGTTATTCTCAAGCAGGAAGACAAATGTTGCAGGTCACCATCACAGAAGTGTCTCTTCCCTCCATGATCCCTGTTACCTTTTTACTTTCTTTTATTTGTCTATGATTGCCCTTTATTTTGTCTTCTCTGCCTTGAAAGATGCTGGGAAAGCCCACTAATATATAACTCCCTTTTCTTTTGTCTTTTCTCTAGAGATGGAATATTCATATTCGTATCCCTGGGGATACGAATACAAATATCGGCACCACAGATCTCTGGGGAAACCAGATGCTCCCCCTAGAACTGGCTGGTTCACCTACTGCTTGCCTCTTGGTGCGCACAGCTGTCGTCATTCATGTCATGCCAATTGCGGAAGTAGCCTGGCCAGTGCGGCCCCAGCTCCTTGCTCAGCCAACTGCTTGGCAGCTGAGTGGGGAGACTCGTCATCCTGCCTCCTCACCAGCATGGTCAGCTGAGCCGGGAGGCAGGGAAGCACCAGCCAGGCTACTTCTGTGATTGGTGTGACACAAGTGACAACAGCCCCAAGGATACAAATATGAATATCCCATCTCTACTTTTCTTCCACTAGACCCTATCCTTATTACTATTCCCCATCAAACCCCCGGTCACTCACTCCTTGAGGTCTGTCTCGGTTTTATTCCTCTGCTGTGTTCTATTAGGAATCAGCAAACCTTCTAGTTAAAACAGCACAAAATGACTGGGAGATTTTTAGGAATGAATTAACAAGTAACAATACATGTTTCTCTAATCTTCCTCCTTAACAAACATAGCATTGGGAATCCCACATTTCTCTTCCAGTAACAAGTCTGACCTTAACCTGCTGCCTACCATATTCCCCTTCTTTTTCCATCCATAGTTCTGCTAGCTCCCCTTCCCCTTCTGAATTTAGCCTTCCTTCCTATGTGGCACTAATGCCTCCAGGACTCCATGTGAGGATCTTCTTAGAGAAACTAAGAAACTTAGTTTGCCAGACTTTCCCTCAGAACTGCATATGGTGACCCCATTGTGGGCAAAAAGTGGCACAAACCCCTGGGGATTTCCATACTTCTGCTATATCCAAAGCGGACAACAGAGGATTATTCTATGCATCCGTTGAAAAGCTAAGCTATAACAAAGTTCACATACTATACCCTGTGAAAATGACAGCTTTCTGGCAAGTGGATTTTATGGCTCATCTGTTTTCTGGCCATCATCATCTTCACACCTGTATGGAATTCTGACAGGAAGCAGGAAGTGTCTAATTTAAAGATGTCCTAAGAAGAATCATGTTTTAATTCCTCATATGTGGCATCTAATGTACCTATCTTCTTCCTGTCTTGTTTCTTTTCCAAAAATTACCTTTTCATTCTGCCTTGGGCCTTTTGCCTGTTGACATGACTTCCTGACCTAGATTTTGCCTCAGCTCTTTGGCTTTGGATGCAAAACACTCTGTTAATGTTTGCTGTGCTGTGGCTGTTAGACACAGGCTACAGCCTGCCTATTGCTCTCACACTGATCCTGATACACTCTTTGCTCGCTTGGCTTCATCCCAGCTTTGGCTGCAGACTCAGTTCAGGGCCTTATTTTTAAACCTCTGTAACACAATATGTTTTAGTATTGGTCTTGCTGAATGTTCCTCTTTAGCAGTGTTTAGGCTTCCAGTGAAGTTAATATATCTTAATTATTTGGTGGTGTTGAAAAAATCTTCTTTTGTAGTTTCCTTAACATTATTGAAGTCATTGGTTATTAGGTGTCTTTCAGATGCTGCCTTGGGACTGGGGGGCACACATAATCTGAAATTTGAGGTATTTCCTGCTATGTTCTCAGAATGAAGCACTTTTTAAATAGGTGTTAAGCACTTGCCCTGGACAGTATCAATACTAAACTAACAGAAACACCTGTCTAATTCTGAACATGACCCTTAGGGAGCTTGTGGTGTTTCCAAAATAAGAGCAAACTAACCAACCCCTTATTCTGGATTTTCAAAAGCTGGTGTTCAGGTAACACAGTAGCCACCAAAGCCACATTGGAACAATCAATGAAGTTCTCTCATACCGTATATACAACACACAAGAAGGCAGGACAAAGGTCACAAAGCCCTCTTCCTCATATGTGGTATATAGGGATGGGGAAAGTCATGGAATAACTGAAACCACGGATACTGGTTCCATGGATATGGGGGTCCTACTGTCCATTCCTTGATCCTTTTCAAAACAGCATCAGCATTGGGAAGGGAGGGGAAACCAAAGAAGGAAGTGAAATAAATACACTTTTCTAAAATGTAAAAAGCACACATCCAAAAACCACAAGAACAAAATGTATTGATAAGGGTTGGCTGAAGCTATTGGAGAAGACCTCCTTCAGCCTCTTGTCATGGGCCAAGAACAGCCCACTGCCAATGCAAATCTATTCAGAAGCAAATCCTTGTAAAAACTCAGTTCGATTCTTCATATAAATGTTACAGGATCTCAACAGGAACCAGGTTTTGTTTTCTTATGGTCATCTGTTAAAACAGTGGCGTTTGAATATAACAAAAGCATGCTATAAACACATTCCTCTTCTTTTCAGTCCTGAAATTAATATTTAAAACAATTCTTTTATATACATGGCAGAGAGAAAGAAGATTCCATGGGGAAAATAATTTTGAGGTATTAAATAGAGTAAATTCATTAGTGTCATTGATCCCTTTGGCCTTCATCGAACTCTCAGTAATCTGATGGTCTTTTATTCTTTGCTCCTTTCCTTGCAGGTTTATAAACTGCTTACAGAGTGACATTTGCATTGCCACTAACTCCAAATGAATGAACAGTGTAAGTTAAACGTTGACTTAGTCCAGGAAGTGGTTTGTTGCCACAAAGTTTGTGCCAGGGGAAGACAACTTTCATTTGCAGATTTTTGTAATTTTTTCCTTGACATTTTCCCTTCCCTTGGCTTCCAAACTCAGTAAGGCTTTTTGGTCTTCTCTTCCAAAAAAGAAAAAGAAAAGGCGGAGGGGGAGGGAAGGAAAGAGTAACCCCGTGACATATTTACATGCTGCATTCAAAATGAAAAAGAAATAGCTTCTGCAACAAGAACTAGTGCTAGAAAGGTATGGAGGGGTGTCACAAAAGTAATGTTCAAACTTGCCCAGGCATTTTTTACTCCTGAAAATAATAATAACTTTAGCCAGCAGCCTTTTTCTTTTTCCCAGCTTATCATCTTTGTTTCCTTGTACGATGCACAAAATACACAATGAAGTCTCTTCAGATATCTTGCATTTTCAACATCAATCATCCAGTCTCATTCAGTCATTTAAAGTGATTAAGGCTTATTACTGCATTTAAGTTAGAGTACTACTTCAACGACGCTCAGCTGCGGACATGCGTGGAAGTGAAAGGAAAGTCCGATGCTGCAAAGAAAAATACTGCATAGGAACCTGGAATGTAAGATCTATGAACCTTGGTAAGCTGGATGTGGTCAAACAGGAGATGGCAAGAATAAACAATGACATCCTGGGCGTCAGTGAACTAAAATGGACGGGAATGGGCGAATTCAATTCAGACGATTATCATATCTACTATTGTGGGCAAGAATCCCATAGAAGAAATGGAGTAGCCCTCATAGTCAACAAAAGAGTGGGAAAAGCTGTACTGGGATACAATCTCAAAAATGATAGAATGATTTCAATACGATTTCAAAGTCTTTTAATTTTGTGGCTGCTGGTACCATCTTCAGTGATCAGGGAGCCCAAGAAGGTAAAATCTGTCACTGCCTCCATATTTTCCCCTTCTATTTGCCAGGAGGTGATGGGACCAGTGGCCATGATCTTAGTATTTTTTGATGTTGAGCTTCAGACCATTTTTTGCGCTCTCCTCTTTCACCCTCATTAAGAGGTTCTTTAATTCCTCCTCACTTTCTGCCATCAGAGTGGTATCGTCTGCATATCTGAGGTTATTGATATTTCTTCCAGCAATCTTAATTCCAGTTTGGGATTCCTCCAGTCCAGCCTTTCGCATGATGTATTCTGCATATGAGTTAAATAAGCAGGGAGACAATATACAGCCTTGTCGTACTCCTTTCCCAATTTTGAACCAATCAGTTGTTCCATATCCAGTTCTAACTGCATATAGATTTTTCAGGAGGTAGATAAGGTGGTCAGGCACTCCCATTTCTTTAAGAACTTGCCATAGTTTGCTGTGGTCCACACAGTCAAAGGCTTTTGCGTAGTCAATGAAGCAGAAGTAGATGTTTTTCTGGAACTCTCTGGCTTTCTCCATAATCCAGCGCATGTTAGCAATTTGGTCTCTAGTTCCTCTGCCCCTTCGAAATCCAGCTTGTACTTCTGGGAGGTCTCGGTCCACATACTGCTGAAGCCTACCTTGTAGGATTTTGAGCATAACCTTGCTAGCGTGTGAAATGAGTGCAATTGTACAGTAGTTGGAGCATTCTTTGGCACTTCCCTTCTTTGGGATTGGGATGTAGACTGATCTTTTCCAATCCTCTGGCCACTGCTGAGTTTTCCATTGATGATGATAAAAAAAATAGTGCACTGGTCCTTTGATATTCTGCTGTGGCACCAGGATGGGTGACATGACCTTTAGCCTGGTTTGTTCCTTTTTGCACACCACACACAGAATAATTAAAGTGGTAGGGAAAGCCCCCCCCCCCCCCCAACTCTGCATTGGCTGTCTCTAGCAAGCATGTCATTGCTAGCACCACTCTGGCAGCCATTGATGATGATTAAATCCTCTGCGAGCTAGCAATAATTTAATGCAACTTGCTAGGCACGTTGGACACCTTACTACTCCCTATACCACCCCATGGCTGGAGTGCAATGTGTTCCAGCAAAAATAGTGCACATCTTTATTAAATTTGGTGCATCCTGCTAGTTCGGTACATAGCCTGGCAGCCATTGATACTGATGATAGATCCTGCTAGTTCGGTACACAGCCTGTGTAGATTCAATAATATTTTGAATTCAAATAATGTATGATTTCCTTCCTTTCAAATCAAGGGGGTAATGTCGGCGTATATAATTTTTTGGGGGGTAAAAGGTAAAAAAGTTCCCTGACCCCTGGACTAGTAAGAACCTACATACATATTTTTCCTGTATGTGTGATTGCTGTTCTTTGGCTAGTTGTAAAGGATAAAAATAATGGCCTTTGTGGATAATGCTTTTGGCTCTCACAACCTCCCTGCAACCACATTTCAAATATTTATTTTTCCAGCCACTATTAGCTACAAAACAAAACAAAACTGTGAGTATTGCTGGTGGATAAGGGCAATTTCCATATCCAGATTCCATCTCTAGCTCCTTAGATCTCAGTGGGCATGGAGGAGGGAGGCTGAAATCACTTTGCACCCTTGCATTCTGTGTTTATACATGGGAAGGAGAGGGCAAAAGTGTGTGTGAGAGAGATTGCAACGATTCAGCCCCTGACCTCCCAGCTCTGGCCCTTGGAATCAAAAAAGCTTTGGACAGTTAAAGTTGATGGACCTGACAAACAGAAGAATGGGTTTTACAATTCTTATGAGGTTTGTCACGCCATAGAGATGTACACTGCCCCTTTCTTGAGTAACAAATTTGGGAGAGAAATTTGATAGAATTTGATAGCTCTTTCTTCAAGTTTGCATCTCAGGATTGTCAATGGTATGACTTCTGAGGGACAGAGGTTTCATTCTGATAACAGGAACTACAAGGAATTGTTTATTTATGAAATGATTTTTACTCTTAGCTGTTAGGCTACAGGCCTAAATACAAGGGGAAGTAAGTTGCACTGTGGAAGCCTCTTCTGAGCAAACACTTAAAAAAAACACTTACACTGTGGTGCAAACGTAACAGTGAACAGCTCATACTCCCAAGTGTGGCGAAGAGTAAAATACTCATGAGGCATTTTTCTTACAATTAATGAAAAGAATTTACCATTGATTCTAAGCTAAATCACATTTAAGAGAACATTTTATTTAGTATTTTCTACTTTAATAGAAAATTAGCAATGTGTGAACTTAGATGTTGCATCCCAAGCCCTGCATGTTTATAGGAATGTGTAGCGGTCTCCTGACCCAGTCTATGACTGGAAAAAAGGGCACTCAGATAAGTGCCTGTTGCAGCCTTTTCATGATATTCCAACCCAATTATCAACCACACTCATGATAGCATTTTTGTAGTTCCAGATCTTTGTGAAAAAAAAATCCATTCATGTGAAGGGGAAAAACACAAATACTCATAATCTGAGATGGTGTGCGCGCACGTTACACAGTACTGTCAATTTTGGGGAGGTGGCAGGAATGAGAACTTTACCTTTGTCCACGGACATCTTTCCAGCAATTGTATTAAGGCCAGCAAACAAGGATTTGCAGAGAAGAAAAACTGTGGAGAAGGTGGGGAGGAAAGAAGGACCTAGGGCGTTAATTCTGACACACACCCAATTCTAGTATTAAATACTTCAATAAACTAAGCTAGCTAGGAGAGAGAAAAAAACATTCTTAAAAATGTATCCTACCTAATAATGATGATGAAAATCTCCTACTTTACCCTACGCCTTTGGAAAATGGCTGTTAGCGTGGCTACAAGAGGACATGTAGTATGATGTTGTCACTCTGGACTTTCCTGAGCGCTTCAGTCCCTGGAGTGGCCAGGGGAAAATCCTGGGTTTCACTGGGAGATTTAGCTGTCAGCCACCTCATGCATTAGCTACCTGCAACCCATATGTCAACTGTATAAGGAAGGATGGAATTTATCATGGGAGGAGGTGGACATCCAGAGACCTCTTTCTCATTATTGTGGTGTGGACTGTTTTCAGGGAGAAAGGGGGCAATTCTGTTTACTTCTGGGAACAGCAGGGTTAGCCTGAGTGATCCCAAGAACCCTTCCGTATATTCCTTGAGTGGACAGAAGGATTTCTGTTAATTTCTTTCAGGCACAACACTACTGTTACAAGAAGTGGGGTTCCCTCACTAAAGAGACCCATGAGAACCCAACAGAGGATTCTATACATTTTTGTTCAGTAGGTCTTCTGTTGGGAGTTGTACTGTTTGTACTGTTATTTTTATTCAGATACAGGGAGAAACCTGATGTAATTACCTGTTGAAAACAGCAGCCACCCAAAAGACCATCACTACTGTTAGGAGCAGCAAGATTATTGCCTCAGGCAGTTGAGGTAGGGAGTGAGGTATTAGAAAAACAGAGTAGTGTATGCCCTGTGATCTACCTTGTTCCCTACAAGCTAACTGGCTCCCGTGTCACAGTAAGATTCACACTGCCTGTCTGAATGGCTTTTGTCTACGGAAAGGAGAGAGATGACAAATTGGCATTTGCTTCAAACAGCTAAATATCTCAGAGCTGTACCTAGTGATTTTGATGCCTTGGGCTTTGCTGGGGTCCTGTGAGATCAGCGTACATGAAGAGAGGACAGAGGAGGAAAGGAACACCTGCCTCTGAGCATGTAGTGGTTCTATGCTGATCCCACTTGCTATATGTTTCTTTCTACCTATGAAAGAAACATATAGCAAGTGAAACATATAGCTGGATGCTCCAGGTAGATTTAGGGCTCTGCATGCTCATCCTGGCTGTGCATACATTCCTTTGAAATCAACAAGACATCATGAGTTGGAAGGAGGTGTTCTGACTGCATGTTATTCATAGGTTGATAAGGCTTTGAACTGAACAGAGAAAAAGCTAGACTTAAAAATGATGAAACTGGCACAGTACGGATTCGATCAAACTTTCAGGCCTGGTGGTGCAGCCATTTACTAAAAATTCTTTTTTCTGGATTTCAATTTTATTTAACAACTATCATACATAAAAAACAAATCTAAAGACAAACAAATACAACTCAATGTGTTCCCTGCCGCCATGGGGGCCATTGGAGACACTCTACTTCCTTCTTTTCACAGAGCCCTGTTCTCCTTCCAGAAATATATTGACTCTTGTGGAGGTACACAACCCTTCTCCTTTGTTAACACGAAGACTTCTGGCTAGCCCCCCCCGAGTAGGGTTCCTGGCTATGAAATCAAAGGCCAGGAGCCGAACTCCCCACTGTGCCTCCTGGAAAGGAGCTAACCTGTGTAGCAAGCTGTACAGGCCCAAAGCATCTGAAAGAAAAGGGACTGGTAAACCACTTCTGACTATTTTGTACCTAGAAAGCCCTGGAAAGGGTCACCCAAAACCCTTGTTGTTGTAACTGTTATGTGCTGTCAAGTTGGAACCAACTTACAGTGACCCTAATAGGGCTTTTAAGGTAAGTGAGCTAGTTAAGGAGTGGTTTTAGCAGTTCCACACACCCCGGTGAGTTTCTGTGGCTGAGCAGGGATTCAAACCCAGTCCATTATTTGATTTATTTGATTTATTTTTGTTCTCCATCTTGAACGATTTTGGGATGTTGATGTTATTTTAATTGTTTTTGTTATGTATGATGTACGCCGCCCAGAGTAGTCGAAATGACTAGATGGGCGGGATAGAAATATAATAAATATAATAAAATAAATAAATAAATAAATCACTATCCACACTAGGTACCTTATAATAACCATGTGCTGTCCAGTCAGGTAGGACCTATGGAGACCTTTTTCAGCGTTTCCCAGGTAAAGAATACTCAGAAGAGGTTTCCCATTCCCTTCTTCTGGGGGGTGCCCTGGGCATTAACTTAGTTAGCATCATGTAACTGTTTGAACTTCCACTGCTTCACAGTCCTTGTGGCGTCGGAGTAGCTGCTTTGCTAGCCAAAAGCCGCATCAACCTGCTTGGTCGGAAAGGTGAGCGCCCATCGTTTTCTCCCTCCTTTCAGGCCAGGGCACCAAGAGAGAAGCCTTGGGCCAGAGGCTCAATTCGAGAAGAAGCCTTCCCCTTCCCAGTCTTCTTCCAATTCTTGCCCCCACCTCCGTGCACGGTCTCCCCGAGCGGCAGCCATCGCCCGGCCCCCTTGTCACTCATCTCCCCCCTGCCACGCCTACCTATCGTCCCGTTTACCAATGAAGACCCGCTCCCCTCCTCCTGGTGGCGGCGGCTGAGCTGGTCTTGGTTGGGCTTTTGCAACTCCTTTTCGTGGCGATACGCTTGGAAATATTTCTGCATATTTCTCGAGCTGAGATTCCTTCTGGACCAATAGGAGCGGGCAGGCCGGCCCTCTCATTAGCATACACACCTCGCTGTTTTGCATATCGCTGCCGCAGGAGCCAGCGCTGGGTTTTGGGTGCGTGAAGCTCACACGCGCAGTCCCCGTATTGTGTGCAACCCTAGAAGGCAAAAGGAGGCAGGCGAGCGGGCGAGCGAAGGAGGCAGGCAAGCCTGACTGACTGGCTGGCCGGCCGGCCGGCTCCTAGCAAGCGAAGCGGCGGCGAGGGCGAGCATGGCTGAAGGGTTAACTTCCTAGGCTGTTTGCGGCGGCGTCGCAAGGGGAGCGAGCAAGCCTGGAGCCTGCAATGGCAGAGCCGAGTGGGGCACGTTATTACCTGCTCGCCTGAGATGATTGACGACGGGCTGCCGCCTCTCCATGGAGCTGGAAGGAAGGGAAACGGCTGCTGAAACGTCGGCTCGCCTTGCGGAGGGATTCTGTTGAGACGAGAGGAGAGGAGAGGAGAGGAGAGGGGGACGCTCGCTCTCTCGCTCGCTCTTGCCAGCGTTGAGGTGGGAAGGCAGCCAGCCAGCCAGCCGGCAAGGAGAAGGAGAAGGAGAAGGAAGGGCTCCGCTCCGCCGCAGGGCCCTCCGCAAAGCAAGTGGGGGAGCGCGAGACCCGCCGGCTTTGCCCAAGGGGGGACCACCGTCGGGGCGGCTGCCGGGCGACCGAGCCCTCCGGCGAAGGCGGGCGCCCCGCGAAGGCAGGCGGCCGGGGAAAGGCGGCGGCGGCGGCGGCGGCGGTGTGGGGGGTGCCTCGCGATGCGTTGCCTGGCGCTGCTCGGCTTCTTCGCCTGGGGTTTCGGCAGCTTGGCTGGGCCCAGCGGAGGCGCTTCCCCTCCTCCATGCCCGGCTTCCTGCAGCTGCGACGGGGACGGGGGAGTCGACTGCTCCGGGAGAGGGCTGACGGCCGTGCCCGAGGGACTCAGCGCCTTCACCCACTCGCTGTAAGTACGGCCGGGGCCGGCGAGAGGGCTGCTCGATGCCTGGATGCCGCGCTGCCCTCTCTACCTTGCCAAACAGGTTGTGTGTGATTTTTTTACAGCCTGGCTCGAGCAACGGAGAGGGCGGGCGAGAGAGAGAGAGAGAAAGAGCCTCTTTTCCCCTCTTTCACTCGGGGTCTAGCCGCCCTGCTTACCTGTGTGTAGGGATCAACACCCCACCCCCCCGCCTCGCACCAGGAATCCAGATCGCTGGAATTGCTGTGCTTAGTAGCTGGGAATCAAAACCCGTTGAACTCAGGAGGATTGGTTTCCATGTACATCTGCCTGCCATCGGGCTGCATGCGCGATTTAGGGTCCGTCGTTACAAGTCGTTCCTGTTGGTGTTTATTGGAACGTAAGCCCCACCGGGTTCGAAGGGAGGGAGCTTAACGCCAAGCGAGTTATAGGTCGGAACCCTGCCAAAGCTGAGTAACTGTGGTCAGGACAACACTTGCTTGGGACTTCACGATTCTCGTTGAAACTCTGTGAGCAGTTCTGTAATAAGACTTGCTAAAGATCTCCCCATGCCTTTTCCATGGGGGAAGTGGGAATTGCAGGTATAGAGTTAAGAACTCTGGGTTGGGGGCTACAGGTAGGTATTTCGCTAACTTTGGATTCATGGATGTCGAGTGCAACAAGGAAGTTACTTTGTGTATCTAAGGTTAGGCATGAGTTCAATCTTCCACATCTTGATAGGAACTTCAAGTAATTGTGCATTACATTCGAGTGCCAGTTCCATTCAAACTGCCCAGACGGTAGGAAGATTATTGAGCCAAACTGTGGAGGTGTCCCTTTTCCTTTTCGAGTCTGGTTTTGAGTGGAGGTGGGGCCCTCTCATCTCAATATTGAATGCCAGAGATCCCAATTACAAGTCTCTTGGAGAGAATAATTCTGAAGAAATGAATGAGGAGGGTTAAATACAGAGCTTGAGTGCTCTATATCTGACAAACAAAACCACAGTGTGCTGAATGTACAGGTTTGCTTCCAGTCATCAAGGTTTGCTTATGGTAAAGTCAACACAGAAATATTTAGGTGCCTCCATATTTGGTTGTGTTGACTAATGACACCTGAATGCTTGTCTAATCAGTTGATCCAGACAGTATTACTGGGGCTTGGTCTGAAAGCCTTATGTTTGAAAGTGAGTTCAGCAAAATTAAGATAGCAGGAGAATGAACCCGAGCATTTTGTCATAATAAAGACAAAATGCCACAGGAAAGAATGAAAGGTGTGTACTGCATCTAGGATTTCAAGGGTGTGGTGTTACAAGGTGTGTGCATGTGTGTGCAGTTTAATTATACCTGCTGCTGAACAGGCAGACTTTCTTAAAGCTCTGAGGAATTTCTTTCAAACTGTTCTGCTTTCAATACTAATAGCAAAGAGCTTACTTGAGGCTTAAAGAGTCTGGTATTGAAAATGAAGGCACAAAACATCCAGGGAACAGTGATGCCAAGGTGCTGCTATGTTTCAAAGTTAGTTGAAAGGTTTATACAGAATATGTCAGCTGAGGAGATCTTAGACAAGCAATTCAGTTATTAATTTTGAAATGGATTATGCAGCACTTTTGCTTGAAGAGCCAGAGAAAGTGGTCAGAGTAACATAGCAGTCAGATATATGAAGCAGAAGAAGATAAGATAGTGTGCAAAAACAGAATTGTAAGTGTAAAGCTGATGTAAGATAGCTAGGGAAGGGTAATGTGATGTTTTAAAAATTAATTGCCTTTTGTTTGAAACAAGTGTTAAGGGGGCAGATGGGTTTGTGTGTGTCTGTTTAGATAGCTTGTAATTTTCACAGTTTTTCTATTCAGCCACTGACTAGTATTCCCATGAGGGGGAAAAACCCACACAAGCCCAAGACTCCTCTTGAGGTAACACACTTAGGTAGGCACATGTACAACCTAAACACATTTTCAGTCAGAAATTGAGGAGATGTCTGCATTTCTGTAACCTGTCTGATATACAGTATTTGTGATTGAAAGAGAAAACATTCACTTTTACTTTTATTTATTTTGATTATTTATAATCTCCCTCCCTTGGCAATATTGCTCAAAAGTGGAAGATCCCCATTATAACATGACACAACATTATAATAACATTTGTAGAATTAAAACAACCTGATATACACAATTCAGTTGATATATAGCTGCATCCTAATCCTCAGCAGTAGAGATGGGATATTCATATTAATCTCCTGAGGGAGGTGAATACAAATATTGTCACCACAGGTGACTGGACCGATTGGACCCTCCCCCCAGAACCTGGCCGTCCACTTACTGCTTACAGTGCGGTTTGTGTGGCCCGTCATTGTTGGCGGTGCACCAGTCATGGAAGTAGCCTGGATGGGGCTTCCCTGCCTCCCTGTGCTGCTGACCAATCTGGCGAGGAGATGGGATGATGAGTGTCTCCGCTTAGCTGCTGAGTGGAGCAGAAAACGAATCCCCCAGGAGACGAATACAAATATCCCATCTCTACTCAGCAATAAAATGTTAATAAAACAGGAGCAGATCCAAAGCCAAATACATGAAAACGCATTCTGAAATTATTGGTGTTTTTAAAAACTATTTTGGACATTGCAACTAAGATGCAGTCTGTAAATTTTTTTGGATGGAGGTCGGCAAGGCAGGAACCGTAGCTGAGAAGGCCCTGTTCATAGTTCCTGTTAGTCTAACCCCTCTCAAAAGAGGTCTGACAAACAGGGCCTCTGATGCTGCTTTTAAAGCAGGTGCAGGTTCCTGTGGCTGCAGCTGCAAAACAATTTGGGTCTGTAGTTTAGTTCTATGCAGAGTACTTAAGGCATGTAGGTGTTTCATGATCTTATAGTCTTAATTTAGAGCAGGGGTCTCAAACTCAATTTACCTGGGGGCCGCTGGAGGCAGAGTCTGAGTGAGGCTGGGACGTATCAGATTTCCCGCCAAGCAGAGCAAGAGCCCGAGGAAGCCGCGCGGGAGTTTCCTTAGCCCGGCTGGGGCTCCGAGGAGGAGGAGGGGCGTGCGAGCCCTCGTCGCCCGGCCACGACCCCCTCCGGCTCCTTCTTCACCACCACCAGCAGCAGCAGCAGCAGGACAAAGAAGCGGAGAAGGGAGGGAGCGCTGGCGACCGCTTAGCCGGGGGGAGGAGGACACGACATAAAATTAAAAAAAAAAACCCTCACAGAATTCACCTTGTCAAAGGAGAAAAGCCCCCACCGGTACCCACGAAATTAAACAGAATGGGGCGCGGCCCCCCACAGGTACGTGCACGCGCATGCACACACTCACACACACACACACACACACACACACACACACACACACACACACGGAGGTCCGGCAACATTCCTCTGAGGGCCCCCCCTAAAAAAAAAGGCGCACTCAGCAGCAGCAGCTACCCCCACCACGACAGAGGAGCAAACTTTGCGAGGCGAGCCCAGGCAGCCTCCAGAGCCGAGGCGGCTGAAGCAGGACGAAGAGGAGGAGGAGGAGGAGGAAGCACCGCCGGGTGCTGAGGCGGCTGCTGGCCGGACTGGTGCTGGGGGTGCCGAGAGAGAAAGAGAGCTGCTTCCCTGGAAGAGGCGGCGGCGGCAGCTGCTGTTGGCGGCTTGGAGGTGCTCTTCGAGGACGGGCTGGGAGCGACTTGACAGCAGAAGACGCGTGGGTGCTTCGGGGGGGAGGCAAGGCGGGGGCCACAAACTATCGTCCGGCGGGCCGCAAATGGCCCCCGGGCCGCATGTTTGAGACCCCTGATTTAGAGGGACAGTGTCTTGAACAGTTAGCATTTGACTGTTTCCACAAACCCGATAGGTGTTATAAAAGGGTATGAAGATGGGTGTGCCCCACCTCCAGCCAGTGTTTATTATTTGTTTTGTTTATTTAAATATTTCTACTCAACCTTTCTTCTTAAAAAGGACCCAAAGCAGCTTACATTATGAAAAAGACAATAGTTAAAGCTAAAAACAGTGAGTATACAACTACGAAAAAGAATCAAACAAATTTTTGTTATTGTTGTTTAGTCGTTAAGTCATGTCCGACTCTTCATGACCCCATGGACCAGAACACACCAGGCCCTCCTGTCTTCCACTGCCTCCCGGAGTTTGGTCAAATAATCAAACCAATACCACACTAAAAATGGTGAACAAAAGCAGCACAGAAAACACACTCAAAGCAGTAAGGCACAACAGTCTTACTCAGGTCACCAGTCATTGAGGGAAAGCTTTCCAGAGGATAAAGGTTTTTGCTTGTAGAAGGACTGCAAGGATAGGGCCAGCCTGGTCTCCTATGGGAGGAGTTCCTAAGTCTGGGAGCAACGACAGAGAAGGCCCTCTCTCGTGTCCCTGTGAATGCGGTGGGACTGAGAAAAAGACCTCCCCTAATGATCTTAACATTCAGGCAGGCTCATAAAGGGAGATTTAGTCCTTGAGATAGCTTGGACCCAGCTAGGGCTTTATAGGTTTGAACCAGCACTTTGAATTGTGCCCCAAAACAGATTGGAAGCCAATGGAGCTGCTCTAATGGGGGTGGTGATTATGTGATCCCTGTGACAAGCCCTAGCCAGCAATCTGGCTGTTGTGTTTTGGACCTGTTGAAGTTTCTGAGCACCACCATTCAACCCTGTCATAAAACTGATGAAAAACTAGTCAGCTTTTGGGATTTTCCCTTGCTTGGTGTCACATTGTTAATAGTAGTGAGTAGAGATGGGAATGACTCACCATTTTGGCGATTAATCCCGCTTCGTGAGTCGTCAAAAGTTGACGACTCACGAAGCACGAAATTGCCCCCATGAAGCGATGAATAACAAAGTTATTCATCGATTCGGGGGGGGGTGTTATTTTTTAAAAACCACACACCAGGCCCCCGCTGCCACCCCCTGGTACTGCCGCGCCGGGCCCCCCCACCGCTGACACCCCCTTACTGTAATCGCCACCACCAAGGTCTCCATCTGGCCTCCGCAGCCATGTTGTGTAAAAAGGGAGACTGGCTGCCCCTTGCAAAGATGGCAGCTGCAGCTTCCCTACCCTAAATGAAGCCGCAGCCGCCATCTTTGCAAAGGGCATCCAGTCTTCCTTTTTAGACGCCGTGGCTGCAGAGGCCAGATGGAGACCTCGACGGCGGCAGCGACAATTATGGTAAGGGGGTGGGGGGGGGGGGCTAAGGTATGGAGAGGAAGGTGGGGGTAAGCTGTGGAGGTGGGTGGCTGTGGGGGGGGGGCTGGCTGCCTATCGGCCCGCCAATTAGCTGATCGGCAGCCAGTAGGCAGAATGGTGGTGGTGTTTTTTAAATTTTTTACGAAGGACGAATAAAAACAGGAAAATATTCGTCGATCAGTATTCGTCTGGACTTAAAATTTGACTAATACGGGTCGACGAATATTTAACAAATTGGCTATTTTCGTCAAAAAAGCTGATCCATTTTTATATCCGTCCCCACCTCTAGTAGTGGGCACAAGAGGGTATTCTGTAAACCATCTTGACAGCTTCCATTTGTGTTGTCAACATTCAGTCTGCTCTTTGCTGTGTAAAACATGGCATCTTTTTTTCTAATGGCAACATGGACACAGTATTGTGCAGCAATACTTTTCCGTTTACAGATAGGGCACACATGCTGGTAAGAGTACTTTTATGTTTTTGCTCTTGATTAGCCTCTCTCTTTGCTGTACACTGCAAGTTCTTTAATTCTGCCAGTACTTTAATTCTGAGCTCAATCCTCATCTGAATCAGTGGTTTGGAGATTTCAGAATGTGCTGAGTAACCCTGGGTTCCTTCTCCTTTTCTTATGTTAGCTATCTTTTTCAATACCTGTTTTCCTCTATATATCCTCCTTCCTAGCACTCTTTTTTCTTAGTCAGAAGATGTGTCTAGTGCCTTGCCTGCAAACTGTGGTTTGAAGACAGCTTACAAACTCTGCATTGAAGATTACAACATCTTCATTCTGAGTGGTAGAGCAAGCTAGTTACAGGAAACCAGGAAGTATGGGAGGAAACTAACACACAGGAAAGAGTAGAACATTCCAGGTGCCTCAACTTTTCAAAGACTGTATTTGTGGTTTCTAAACTGGCACGGTATATTTTTGTTATGTTCAGAATGTGTGCTTTTGTACAAATCAGAACATTCAGCCTTCCTTTTTCCTCTCTAATTAACATGAATAACAAATGGCTGCAAGTTGACGAGTGAAGGCAAATTATTGAGCAAGAAGATTTTATTAATCAAGTTGAGAGATTCTATTAAGTGATAGTTAACTCCAGTAAGTATTATTTAAATAAGTCTTGCAAATAAGGTCATCAAATGGCTTCCCACAATGCTTTTACTGCTCCATCTGCCCACACATACAGTTGTTGCTCATTGACATAACAGCAACACAAACAAAACCACTTATTTCCCATTTTGCAAAAGACTTCTTGCCACAAGCAAGTGGATGAATGGCTATTTACAAGCCCGATTCAAATTATTTTATGTTACTGTAAATCCAGTTAGTTCATTATGATTGAAGAATAAACATTTTTGGGGTCGGGGAAGTCTGAGTGAAGAAGGAAAGTATTACCAAAGGCGGAATAAGTAGAAACTGCAGAAGCAGTTAGCATTGCTATGCTGAGAAAGAAGACAGCTGAGACACAGGAAACAAATGACTGGAGACCGTTGCCATTAGTAAAAATACTATGGGCTAGAATCTTTTGTCACAAACAAGTACTTGTTTGTAAACTGTGTCATTCATCAGCTGTCTGTTTCCATCAGTATGTGGAACTTGTGGCCAAGATCCAATGTTATGCTTTGGCATCCAGTGCTGTTGGGATTTTTCTTTCCTTCCCCCTTCTTCTGTAGCCTTCCATGGCGCCAAAACAAAACAAAACAAAATGATGAAAGCTGTTCCTGAAGATTTTCCAGCCTACCAGATCTGAGCTTTAGGGTGCAGGTACACAGGAGGCTGAGGATGGAAGGGAGAGTTTCTGATTCTGGTAGAAACAGTGGAGCTCAATGGAAGCATAATGTTGGATTCTAGTTTATGACTTCATATTGTTGCAGGATAGTTGATGTCTCACAAACTGATAATGCAAAAATAGTCATCCTGTATGACAATTCTTGTGGTTTAATCTTCATGATAATGGTGAATTTCTAAAAGAAGGAACATCTTTTTCTTATATTTCATTCTGCCTCTTTACTTCCTATAAAAAACTCTTGGGTTGAAATGCCCACCATTCCCATGTACTGTGTTTTGCCTGGGCTGTGCTTACTAGGGGTATGCCATTCAATTTTTGAATCCAGCTCTCAGAATTCCCCAAGAATTCCGTAGGCAGAATTCTGGGAATTCCAGATCACAAAGAAACATCTGCAGATATATATGCACACACCTATCTTCCAGGCTGTATCAGGCCTATTTCCTGTTGTTAATGTACAAAAAAGAAACTGCCCCCCATGCTTTCTGCAAGATCTAGGTCTTCATGTGAGGTATAGCTCTTTGGGAGGTGCCCTTTATAGAATCCAATAGCCAGCAAGGCTACACCTCTCACAAAGATCTAGGCCTCCCAGAAAAAACGGGGGCAGTTTCCTTTTTTGTACATTAACAACAGGAAGTGAGCATGAGACAGCCTGAAAGATATGTCCTGTTTCAGGTGGGTGAAATAGAGGTGTATGTGTAGGTAGCTGTAGGTATGTTCTGTGGACTGGAAATCCCTTCATTCTGCTTGAGGAATTCTTGGAGAATTCTGGGAGTTGGCGCACAAAAAAGAAGCAAACAAAGAAATGGCACCTGTAGCACTTACTAAATTTTGCCTTTTTATTGAGGAAAAAGGCCAAATCGATGGCTGGAATGATCACAGGTCTTGGATGCTCAGTTTATACTGTAAGGAGGTCAGCTAGGTAAAGTGTTACTCTGTTGCGTGTTTAGTTTATATGGGTGTGAATCCCATCATATTGCCGCTTGAGTGGGCATGCAATCATGGAATAATAAATTCAGAGGTATGGCAGATGGCACAATGCAGTTGTTAGCTGAGTTCACCATAGCTATTTAAGATCCTCATTTCCCAACATGAGGAACCGGTTTTTATTGTTTGATTCAGAATGGCCTACTATCTACACCTATCACTGGTAAAGTTAGTCTGGTCATTACTATGGCTGGTTAAAAATGGAGATAAAACCAATCTGGTTGTGGTGTACATTTTGCCTTGATAATCTTTACCATTTGAATGTGTTGCTTTGAAATTGCTTTTTCTTTTGTTTTTATGAGCCTTGCCAAACAAATAGTGCAGCGAGGTAGTTAAACTGGCACAAGGTCTGTCCCTGTTTATTTGCACTGGTTTAGGTCTTCTCTTCTCATCCTATGTATAGTAAAACCAAAATTACTGTGTTCCATTTGGTTTGCTTCTTTCATACCAGTTGTCTTCATTTAGCTTTCCCAACTCTCAAGTCCGTAATTTTCTTATAGAAAATTGTACAAGAGACTTATCTTACATTACATGGAAATACAAAGTGCTATGCTCAGTGAAAATGAGTTGGAAGTATATTCTGCCGTTTTAACATGAAGTTTAATAACCAAGCAACAAGACTGTTGTGTTGATGAAACAAATTAATCCCTTAGGATTAGCTATCAAACGCTAAAGAGTAAAATGGAAAAGTCTGCTAAGGTGCAGTGTAGGACTTTCTGGTAAGAAGAATATGCTGCAAAGTAAAACTTTCTAGATACAGACTTGGTTGTGGAAAAGGCAGCCGAATCAATATATTTCATGAAAGCTTTGCACTTTTTAAAAATGTGAACAATAGCATTACATCTAATATTTGTGAGGTTAATTTTTTTTTTTGTAAATACTGGTAAAATTCAAGGCTGTTTATTCATTCAGTTAATAAATGTTTGAGTTTCTATCCAGCAGATGAAACATTTTTAATGGGGAAGGGTTTTCAAATTTAATGAAAATATGACCTGTGGCCTGCAGCTTAGGAAACAAGCAGACCACTCAGTTTATTAAATGATTGAAAAAACCAACAGCTCTGCTGACTCTTAATGTGTTGTGAGATAAACCTATGACTTGCCCCATGTTTGCCTGTTGCTTGTATCAGTAGCTGGCAGGTTGGATTCAGTGGGAAGACAAAGCCCCCTTCTTTTCACTATAGTTACACTGTTTTTGTGTGATTCTCACTGTGATTGAATTAAATGAGAGTTCAGGTTTCTTATCTGGATTTGGAACTGTATCATGATGAATGACACAGAAAGCAGCATCTCCTATTTTCTGATGAGAAGTCCTTCATCGGAGGTGTAATTATAGATTGGTTGAAGCTGAATCTTGCTAGCATTGCTACATATCTTTGGAGATTCTGCTTGCTTCTGACCACATGGCAGTAAGTCTAAGACGTTAACACTGTATCCTTGCAATTAATGGATCCAGAACCACAAGCCAAGGCTTGATGGTGGCAGAATACTGCTTTCTAGTGATGCACTCTTTTGTAGTTTTGGACTGTTAAGTCCCAGAATTCTCCAGAAATCTGGCAGTCAAAATTCTGGGAATTGCAGCCTGGAAACATAGGTCTATAGATGAGCTGTATTCTTTTGCCTGTTTCTGCTTTCAAGAACAAGGAAGCTGCCACCATGCTACCAGAGATTTGTTGGTATTCCTGGGAGTCATAGTTCTTTAGGGAGCAGCTTTTGTAGCCTCTAATGGGCAGCAAGACTGCAACTTCCAGGAGGACTTAATGACTCCCAGATAGCACCACAGCAGCTTCCTTGTTCCTGAAAGCAGAAACAGGCAAAAGAATACAGCTCATCTATAGACCTGTGTTTCTAGGCTGCAATTCCCAGAATTGTGTCTGGGAAATTCCTGGCAATTTCTGGAACTTGCAGTCCAAAAATATGAAAGAGCACACTCGTACTGCTTCTTTTTCTCTCCAGAGGCAGAGATGATTCTTAGCTTCTTCCATTTTTGCTCTGCTTTCTGTCTTGCAAGTTGCTGATGTGGAGTTTCAGTTGTTCCAGAGGCAGCTGTCCCCACTCTGTCTGCTACCCCATGGTCTCCAATAATTCCTTCCTTTTAATAGGAACTATTGTCCTGAATGTGGGACGTGGTGGCGCTGCGGGTTAAACCGCAGAAGCCTCTGTGCTGCAAGGTCAGAAGACCAGCAGTCATAAGATCGAATCCACGCGACAGAGTGAGCTCCCGTCGCTTGTCCCAGCAACTGCCAGCCTAGCAGTTCGAAAGCATGTAAATGCAAGTAGATAAATAGGTACCACCACGGTGGGAAGGTAACAGCGTGCTGTGTCTAGTCGCGCTGGCCACGTGACCATGGAAACTGTCTACGACATACGCTGGCTCTTCGGCTTGGAAACGGGGATGAGCACCGCCCCCTAGAGTCGGACACGACTGGACTAAATGTCAAGGGGAACCTTTACCTTTACCTATTGTCCTGAATAATAGGTGGTTGCCGACTGAAGATGCTACTGTAGGATGCAGGCACATTTAAATTGGTTTAAATTAATTAATGGCCAGTATCTGAAACAGATCCATTGATTCAATGGGATTTGTGAAAGTGTTGAAGCAGTGGGGCTTTATCCTACTGAGACTAGCAATAGGACGCTTGCTGGCCATTGTGTTTTAAAAGCCAAATGACCAGCAGATTTGCACTCCTATAGTTTCTGTAATATTATGAATGTCAAATTTCGGGTATCTGGGTTTCATGGTCTTGGAGCCAGGGTGGTGACAGGAAAGCAAACACATACAATCTCTTCTATCGTTCATTTAGGTACATGGATCTTGTCTTTCCACTTCCAAACATGGAAGTGCTTGAGGTAGCTTACACAAGAAACAAAGAACAACAACAGTGATTTTAATTAAAATAGGGAAACCCCATAATCACATAAACACAGCAGCATAAAATACAAAAGCTTGTACCAGAGAATAGGTTGCTGAAATTGTATTCTGGGGCTGGTGGAAGTTTCCAGCAGCAGCAGAGAGGAAGGTCATGTTTTTTAGACTTTGGCCTTTAGGCTTAAATGGCAAGATATTGCAGTGTCTGAGACAGATATTACTTTAGTTCACAGGTGAATAATGTGAAAAGCATTGGCTATCCTCTAAATCTAATCACAACTTTCTGCTCGCAAAGTGTCTTGTACAGAATAGGTAGTTTTTTTGTGTTTTTAACGTTTATGTGTTCATAACTAGCCAGGTATGATGTGGAGTAATTGTCATAGTCATACAGGACTATGCTAATACTTTTTAGATGAATGTGTGAAGTTTTGGTAGTGGTGTCTGTTTGGTTTTGCAGCTAAAATAAATAGACAAGTACTTCAGTTCTGTTTGTTGGCACTTGTAGATTAAAGCTAAGATGTGTTTTGGAAGCATTCCTAATGGGTTGCTCCAGCATCTTTAGTTTGGTTCCTCATATTGCTGGAAATAACTATTCTTGACTTTTGCACTAGTTAGCTTTGATTAATTGACAAGGGCAATCCAGTGTAGTTAATGGACTTCTCTCAGTGTACAAAGGGTTGTAAATGATTACATATCGAGGCAAAGTAAAATTGGTGGCATTTTGTGAACTATGTAAGCATGGGGGAATTTGGTGGAAACTAAAGGCCAGATGGTGATGGCCCCATGACATGGATCCTTAACTAATGTTGTTCTCATTATGAAAATGTGTGAAACTGCCTGTTAACAGAGCCTGATGTAGCTCTTACTGGGGTCATGGACTAAACTTCTGAATCATCCTTATGGCATATGTTATGGTTCATAACATATGGCATATGTTATGGTTCATTAAGTGTATTAAAGTTTGACTGGAATAATTAAAACATGCTGAGATGGCCTGTAGTGTACATGGTAAATCAGCTGATGTGATGTTCCACAGGTGCCCAGAATAGATGTTGGCCTCAGTGGAAGAGACAAATAGTTTTTTAACATCAGGCCTTCCAGAGTGAAATGCACAAACATCTTCCACTGTTTACCAACACAGGTGTTGACTCTTAGTTGACAGGTGGCGCATATTTGCTTCTGCTACTGCATATACATGTCTTGATACAGTAGTTCTGTTTCATGGAAGCTTTTCCTTCCTCCTTTAGTGGTCTGTGAAGTGGTGATATTAGAAAAATTAAATCTAAAAGACAGTGTGTGTGTGTATTCCACAAAATCCCCTCTGATTCAAAGGGCTTTTTCTAGTACGACTTGCTGTGCTAAATAGCAGGATTTCAGCCATCATGTGCTACTGTTTGCATCTGTCTGCTGTGGATTATAGAGCAATAATAGTTTGTCTTTAGTTGGGGTTTCAGTTGGCATATTTTTTGCTGATCTGGTAGTCTAATATTTCACCAAACTTCATCATCATGAATGGAGCTGCCTAAGAGTAATATTTCTGCATACATTTCAGCTGCTGAATTTCTAGCTCAATTGTAGAATGAGGCATTTAAAGTGTCATGGGCTTGTGATGTACAGACATAGCATTTGGGAACTAAATTTGCTTAAAACTTATACAGCATATTTAAACTATATTTCTGAGGTTGAATATACACAGATTTGTAGAGTATATGTGCATGGCAGTGTAAAAACTGCTATTTAAAGTTATTATCTTGACATTACAGACAAATCAGCCAGAAAACTATTGGTGTTAGTGTATGGTTTGTGTAAGTGGTCATGGTTAATTGCAGGTAGTTGATGAGGTGCTGGGATGCATCTTGGTTAACTGCAGTAAGCTGTGAAAAGTTCTGCAAACCTTACGCGGAACCAGTAGGATTCTACTGAATTTTAGTCCAAGTACCAATAGAGGTGGAAATGTCCACATTGAATTCCGCTAGAGGATATGGTAATGGTGGTGGTGATGATGACAATGCTAAAGATGATTTTTTTTGTTTGTTTTTTGTGATGCCACAGAAAAGTAGAGCAGGCAGAAAACATGTGCACTGGATAGCTCCAGTGCAGATAGTACAGAAGATATGTGTGTGACTCCACTTGTCTCAATTTACTTTAGCAACATTAGTTAAAAATATACTTCAGTCTTAGGGGGGAATTGTTGTTGGACAAAGACAGTGAGACTAATACATATCCAGGGATAGGATGGACTCATCTAGCCTAAAGAGAGGTAAACAAAGGATGGAGAACAACAAGGGTGGCAAAGTGATACTTACATGGTCAGCAGCTCCATATGTAAGGAAGGTTAAAATGACACTGATTTAAGACAGCCAACCAACAGTTTGACCATAGGTCTGTAGTTTTACTATAACATTATAGGCAAGAGTCAAATAATCACTATTGAGAGGCACTTTTTTGTATTTTTGTTCTGGGTGTTTGGTCTTCAATATGTAGGATGCAATACTTTCTGCTTGGTCATTGAATACAGGAGCACTGCCAATATAAGAGCATCTTTTACAGATGTGTGAATGCATGGTGCCACTCACATAAGTCATAGTTTTTTATTCTTAATAGTCAGTAATGAATGACGTAAAAATGCAGGGTGATATGTTCTGATAAATCTGCCAAAATGGGAGCAACTTTTGGAGGCAGGCTTTTTGTGGCTACATGTAGCTGAAGCATGTTCAGAGTTATAAACATCAGCAATAGTTGTGTGTACACACACTCTCTCTCTCACACACAATTTAATACAATATGGAATAATATTTTAAAATGTGGTGATGACAAAGTTTTTCTTGTCCTTATTCTAGACTCTAGAGCATTTATGTGGAATATCTTTTGAAATGTGACTGGATATATGATGAGAATAAAATGCATTTTATGGAATGATTGGCCAGAATACTAATCTCTAAACTTGCACATTTGCTACCAGTCTTGAGAAGTGCAGGACTGGAAAAGACTGGGCAAATGGTTCTGTAAATTGAGCATCAGCAAATATTCCCAGTGCTTTCAGACATTCTTCTTGAGTGTCATTATAGCCAGAAAACAATCATAAAATGAGTATGGACTAACTCTGTTCTTCATCAAATTGCCAGTAGGACTGTGAGGTGAGACGATCTGGTTCCTTGGCGATAAAAGTCAGTGCTTAGTGTGATTGTTAATTTATGTCTTATCTTTAGGATATAGATTCTTCCATGTTGGCTTGCATATAAAATAAAAAGAAATATAGTTGGATTAAGACAATGTCAAAACATAATTCAACAGAATACTTCCCACAGGGCAAATTGGCTTACTTAGTCCTCTGGAATGAAAGAGCAGGAGGGCAAGGCAGTCTATCTGGAAGGAGGCCCTGATGCTATCTTTGTCTGCCTTTCTTGCAGTTCTGTTCCTTCCTGCATGAAAAAGGTAGAATCCTAGTCATCTTAAGTAAGAAGGAAAAACCAGTACATTGCATTGTGGATCGATATATTTGGTGGAGTGTGTTTTCAGCCAACTTCAGATATGTCTTTTTTTTGCAAGAAATAATTCATTCAAATACTTTCAGTGCACAGATGCAAAACTCTACAGCTTTTAAATAGCTCTGAACTGGGTTTTTCTTTCTGATGGCTGAGAAAATACCTTTTTTCCATCATATTTTAATAACTGTGTGTGAAAGTTTATGAGCCTTAAGGCTATTTTCCTCCTTGTTTTTCCAAAGCAACTCTACAAAGTCTGGTATGTTACGTTATTGAATTGTAAATATTTGTATTTGTCAGTCAAAACTTTATTGTTTATGGCCATAGGCCTTTACAATGTGCAATGTGTGATATAAAAAGAAAATCCAAGTTTTAAAAACATATATTTTAGAACTACATATTTTAAAATCTGCCCTTCTTTGAGCAGCTCCAACTAAACTATGGACCATTAAATTAGATGGCATTATGATCCTTGAGAAAACCAGACCTCAGCTTCTTGGCTGCCTACGCAAATAGTGTTACAGCATATGTAACGAATGTCTGATTGTCAAAAAGCAATCTTAATACTAATTCCTTGGGTGTGCAATTAGGGACCTACTGGATAATAAGTAACAAAAATCTTTTTCTGGGGTTCATATAGAGGGGGCAGAACAATAAATACAGTGGTGCCTCGACTTACAACCGTCCCTACTTACGACCAATTCGACTTATGAACAGCTCCGGTCGCAAAATTTTACTTTTACTTGCGACCGGAGCTTCCACTTACGAACAGAAAAAGGCAGGGGAAAAAGGCGGGAAATTCAAATTACTAACTGTAGGTGGCGAAAGAGGCTGCTGCTTTGTAGCTCTTTTGCCCCGACGGTTAGAGTGAGTGCGATCGAAGAGGGACTGCCTGGCTTCTGCTTCTCAGTGAGCGTGTGTGCAGGGAGGCTTGGGACTGCCTGTTAGGTAAGGTAAGGTGCTGTTTTCTGCTTTTAAAAAACTGTTCTGGGTGTTTTTGCAGCGTGGTTTTAGGCTGGGGGTGTTTATGTTTCTGTGCTGTGATGGGTCTTGGGGGTTTGTTTGTTTGGTTGGTTTCCCCCCCATTTCTGATGGGTCTTGGGGGTTTGGTTGCTTTTTTGGGGTTTTTTCCCCATTTCCGATGAGTCCTGCATGCTTCCCTTACTTTTTCCTTTGTTTTCTGTGCATTTCCGACCTTGTCCCTTTGTTCTCTGTGCATTTCCAATCTGCTTCGTTTGTTTTCTGTGCATTTGCAATGGGTCTTGCACACTTGATTGCTTTTCTCCCCCCCCCCCTTCAGCCGGAAGGGATTAATCGTGTTTCCAATGAGTCTTGCAGTGATTTTTTTTTTTGGTGATTTTTTTCTTTGGCCGGAACGGATTAATTGCATTTAAATGCATTCCTGTAGGAAATGGTGCTTCGACTTACGACCATTTCGAGTTACGTCCATCTTCTGGAACGGATTATGGTCGTAAGTCGAGGCACCACTGTAGTGGATTATGTCTTCTATCTAGTTGCAGCCGAATACACATTTGCATTCCATAATTGGAAATCTTTTGCATCTCCCTTTGAGATCTGCAGAGGGCATCTGCTGAAATCTAAGTTCAGTGAAGGCTCTGTGAAGCTGTGGGAGAGACAGTGCCTCAAAATAATGTGGCCTTTTGTGATTGATCTGAAGTTGGGGATACCAGCTAGAAAACCAGGACCCAAAAATTGTGGTTCTGTCTCGAGAAGCATCAAAATCAAAGATCCAGTTCCTCAACATGTTAGCATTGAGGCAGAGAAACGTATCCGTAGTAAAACAATAGACTTTTAGCTTATCATAGCACTGCTTCGCCCATCCTCCAGTCCTTAATTGCTCTAGCCGGCAGCACTTGGTCAACGATGGGTCCTCCAGACCATTTAGTCTGAACCAATACCTAAGATAGACCAAGTCAATTCTGGCAGCAATTGAAGAAAGACCCAGCTCTGCTCTAAGGTGAGCTGGAGAGATCCCAGTGGGGAGCCCCAATACTTGTCTCATTAATTTGTTTCCAATTTGGGCTTGGCTCCCTCTCCCCATATTTTTGCCTGTAGAGCATTCGAGCCAATTTTTTTTGTGACAAATCGCCTTAAGGGCAGGAAATATTTGTATTGCAGACTATTCACCAGGTGGCATTTGAGAAAAATAAGGTGAATTATTAAATATAGTGCTGTGTTTTGTAACCTTCTGTGAAGCATTTGCTTTTGACAATTTTTCATTCTTTCCCTACCATCTGCATGGCTGCACCTGCACAGCCTGACCCAGTCCCTCACTTTTATTTATTTAAAACTGTTTTTCCTTGCTAAAAGTTCAAGGTGACTGCTAGCAAACAAAAATCAATATCCTTCTCAGTTTAACAATTGTTGGAAGTACTGTACTAAAAGAGCAGCAAAGAATAAACATACAGCAGCGAAAAAGAGATTTAGATTATTCAGAAAATCAGCTGGATTTAAAAACAGCGAATTACAAATCAGTACAATTTTAAAAAGGACAGTCTTTAATGATCTCCTAGAAGTTGCCAGTGAAATTCTTAGATGGGTCTCCCTTGGAAGGGATTTCAAAACCTAGGTGCAGCCACTGAAAAGCCCTCTCTTGAGATATATAAGAGGCACCCCAGAGATTAATTCAGTAAATGGGTCAGTTTGAATGGGAGAAAGTCACTGGAACGTTGAATTATCCCCTGTAGCAGTATAGAAACCAGTGTAGCTTTTTCAGGAGTCAGTATGTTTGGTGTATGTTGTCCCTGGGCTGCCATGTTCTAGATCAGCTGCTCTTCCTAAATGTTCTTCAGCATTAGTCCTTTATTGAGCATGTTGCAATAATGATCCACAAACGATATGCTGAAGACATATGTCTCATCAACCAGTGAGTGATATAGAAATAAGAAATAGAAATAAGAGTAATGAGAAATAGAAATGAGAGTAGCAGTTGCTGCACCAGCCTCAACTGGACAAAAGCATTCCTGGCAGTAACCAAGACCTTGTCATTCAGAAACAATCTTAGTTGCTGAAGAATCCTAAATGATATACTATGGTTTCAGTGCTCATGTGACTGTAGACAAAGAAAGCACCCTGATTATTTCATGCTTGTGCAAACAGGAGATAAGGATATAATTGCATAGGATTTCAGGCTTTCTGCTTTACAGTATATAGGTCGGGCCCTTTCAAAACCTTAAATTCAAATTTGCCTCACTCCCCCCAATTTGTCCTACTTTTCAATCTGATGCTAACGAAGATAGAATTTAATTCTGCCTAGGTATAATTGCTGGTGCATAACATTAGCTGTTTCTCTTTCAAATTATCTCAGTACTATTCATATCATCAATGTAAAATAAAATATTTACTTGGTGGGTGAAGACGATACTTAACAGATGAAGAAGCATGGCATCAAGTGGTTGAGAGCTGCATTAGATTGGACCCTATAGATTTTTAAACCCTTTTAGAAGTTTGGCGAGGTGCTAGTTACCTCTTTGTTTCTTTAGTGATAAATCATGGTGAAGTGAGATTCTGCACTTGCCTGTAAGACAGTGTGATTCAAACTCAGGCTGAACTGTTCTGCAAACCATAATAATTATAATGTAGTAAATTGAACTCAGGTGCTACATCTTAATTGCTGTGTAATTAAAATGGGACCATGCAGAAGAAAAATCAGAATACTTGGGGAAATACCAGGGTTTGGAGAGGAATAAAAACTTTGAGGGGCAACAGAAGTAAGGACTGTAAGAAACCTAAAACAGCAAAATGAAGATGAAGTAGGATGCTAAATGTCTGCTCCTGGAGGAAAATCAATATTCAATCCATTCATCATGTAGCATTTACAAAGAAGACATCCCCTTATGTGATTATAAGTATTCAAAACATTGCAATGCAAATGGGAACTTCAGTTTGAGTCAGTTTTGTGCAGTTAGTAATTCACTAGTATTTTTGGTCTGATTTGGTGTGCACTATTTAAAAACACTGCACCCTTTTGGGTAATTTTAATATTTCATCCTTCCATACCTGTTAAAGGTAAAAAAAATCTTCACAGTTGCCTGGAGAAACTGCCAGTATATCGGATGAATCAGCCTCCCTCAGTTTTCTTGATAAATTTTAAATGAAAAAATGTGTGACAGTGTATATAAGTATTCCCAAGGCCACAGGGACAGACTCTTAAGGTAGGGCAGATTCCTGGAAGAGGAGTATAGATAACTGAGAGAGGCAAGTGGCATCAAGGACCCTGAAACTGCGTGGCTGGTTGAAACACTCAAGATGAGCATTCCACAGTTCTAGATTCTACTTATTTCTTCTAGTAATGACCTCTGGTTGTTGAGTGCCTTTCTGTTTGGGAGCAAAACAGGAGTACGTCTAAATAAGGTGGAGAATTCTACACACTTAGAAGCCCAACTGCATATATTATGTGAGACTTTATGTTAATCACATCAACGGGGTTTTATTTTTAGTCCCAAACGAAATGGAATGCTGCTGATGTATCCTAATAGGAGACCTAGTTCTATGTCAGTGTATTTAACTGTATTTTAGCCATTAAAGACAAAAGGCCCATGTGCAAAACAATTCGAGGGAGGTTTTTCAGCCCCCTTAGTCTTGTATAGTGGTTCTGATTCATAACAGGCCCACGTATGCTAATGAGGAAGCATGACAGAAAGTGAAGCTTTGGGGTAGCACCTGCTTTATTTCTCAACTTGTACTTAATATGTGGAAAACTGATTTTTAAAAGCTGTGCAGGATTTTTAGGTATTCATCTTTAACATGAAATATAGTAAAAACAAAAACACCCACCAGTTTCAAGAGATTTCTGCAAGAAGAATGCTCTGAAGATTTATATAAGGTATACTAAAGCTATACCTTCTTAAACATGCTACACCTTCTTAAGCATGCCTTCAGCTTCATGCTGAGTGAGGTGTGATGAGGCAGGGAAATTGTACTTTGTTGCAGGTTCGCAAAGAGTTTCTGTTGACAAGGCAGTTGCCCTGAACCTGAACCTGTGATCAAATACCACGAGTTACTAGTTCCCCTCTATTCAGGACTGGTTAGGCCTCACCTTGAGTACTGTGTCCAGTTCTGGATACCGCACTTCAAAAAGGATGCTGACAAATTGGAACAAGTTCAGAGGAGGGTAACAAGGATGATCAGGGGACTGGAAACCAAGGAAAGACTGAAAGAACTGGGCATATTTAGCCTTGAGAAAAGAAGGCTGAGGGGAGATGTGATACCACTTTTCAAATACTTGGAAGGCTATCATACAGAGGAGGGGCAGGATCTGTTCTCGATCATCCCAGAGTGCAAGACATACAATAATGGGCTCAAGTTAAAGGAAGCCAGATTTTGGTTAAATATCAGGAAAAACTTCCTAACTGTTAGAGCAGTACAACAATGGAACCATTTACCTTGAGGGGTGATGAGTGCTCCAACACTGGAGGCATTCAAAAGAAATTTAGACAACCACCTGGCAGATATCCTTTGTATTTTTGCATTGAGCAGGAGGTTGGACTTGATGGCCTCATAGAGCTCTTCCAATTTCATTATTCTGTGTCTATTTATCTGTCACATTGGGGCAAAACGACCAGATGCAAAGGATCTAGTTTCCATTTCAGCTGATTTTTGTGTAGATAAATCTGCTGTAAAACAAATATCACAGTGAGTGCTTGTATAGGGGAAATGTTTCTGATGGCTTGTGCAAACCTTCTAGATCCCTTTTGGTTAAACTGCTTGGTAGAAAAGATTGAAAGTACAACCCACCCACCCCAAATAAAATTTAAACCATACAAATTAGGAATTTTGGATTTCTGGCTTTAATAGCTTGGAATGTTGCTTCTGTAATGTTAAATGATTGTCTAGTGTTATAGCATATTCATATTAAGTCAAATTAATCACAATAATTATGTGTTGTCAAGTGAATTCCTACTTATGGCAAGCCTTTTCAGAGTTTTCTAGGTAGAGAGTACTCAGTAGTGGTTTACTATTCGCCTTCTTCTGGGGATGCCTTGGGACTGTGCAGCTTGCCCAAGGCCACACAGGCTGGCTTTTTTCCTGGGAGGCACAGGCTCTTAAATAAAAAATAGTCTCCTAATGTTTCAGTACAAGTTGAATTCTATCTTCTTTAGCACCAGATTGAAAACTAGGACACCTTAGAGGGAGTGAGACAAATTTGAATCTAAGGTTTTGAAAAGGTCCTACCAATATACTGTAAAGGGGTTTAGTTTAGGTCAACATGTCATGCTGGGGTATTATGACTGTTCTAGATTGCAGTTTGCGTTAGCTGTTGCCAGCATGGCCAGTGGCCAGGAGTTGTAGTCCAGAACATCTGGAATGCCACAGCTACCCATTCCCACTCTGCAGTAAGGAATCATTATGGCTGAGAAGTGTGACAGCTGGTAAGTTGTAACAGGGATATGTTTCCTATCTCTATTTAGTCTCACACATATGGGTGTTAACAAGTTTGATTTTTTTTTAAAGCTTGTGCTATTAATATTTTACGGAGGTAACATTTCAAGAGAACAGGGTGGATTTGATTTAAATCAAATCAATTTAAATTTTAATCCTAGTAAGCATTTAAAAAATCTTATCTAAAAAAAACCCCAAAATCAGACTTTTAAAATAAAATGCTTATTGATTAGTGATATAAATCAAGAACTAGTCTGTTGATGTGAAAGGGTTGAATACTTATGGAGATTGTGAAGCTGTGTATAGAAATATTTATTCCCAGAAAGTTTTGCTGCTATTTTTTCCAGATTGGTTATATGCTTCATTTTCTCAAAGTGTGTGGGCCAGATTTGTGGGAAGAACAGATGTGGTGCTTTCCACCCCAAGCCTCCTTTTGCATGGTTGTCTGAAGAGAAAGGCTTTGCTTGCAGAAGGACAGCAAAGATGGGACCAGCTTAGCCTTCTGTGGGAGGGAGTTCCAAAGTCTGGGAGCAGTGACAGAGAAGGCCCTCTCCTGTGTTCCCACCAAACACAGCTGCAATAGTAGTGGGACTGAGAGAAAGGCCTCTCCTGATGATCCTAAAATCCGGGCAGGCTCATAAAGGGAAACACAGTCCTTGAGATAGGGAATACACAAGGGAAGCTCTTGCTCACTCTCCTGTAGTGCTGTAACTTGGGGTCACTCAGTAAAATTGATCACCAGTCTATTCAAGACACAGCTTCCCATAACATATCATTAACTGTGGAACTAGCTGCTGCTTAAGATGATGTCTACTAGCTTTGATGATTTTAAAAGGGGATTAGACCATTTAATTCATCTAATAGATTTCCAGTTAATGGAGGCATGGGGAGAGTAAGGAGGACTGTTATGCCTAGTTTGTGTCCTTCTTTTCACACTAAATTGGAACCCTTGTGGGCCAGATTGGCCTTTAATTTGGCCTAGCACAAGTGATCTTACCTTTTTAACCATATAGATGGGTGAATGTGAACTGTAATGTTCTGGACAGAGTTGAAGATTTTACAAAACAGGACATGGGCACAATATAGTCATTACTTTTGTTTTACACAGACATCATTGTGGTGCTTTGGCATTAAATGCCATTTGTCAACAGGCATTGTGTTGATTGTGTTGACTGACCCACTACTTGTGCTCTTTTCAAGTATTTGTTGGTTAGTGTGAGAATTCTCTTCTGATAAGATTACAGTCTGATTCAGTGGAGAAGAATTGAATTATGGACTTCGACTTAACTGTGATGCAGCTTTTGAACCTTTTCCTGGACTTGCTTTGATTCCCACAGTACATATCACAGCTTTACCAATGCCTTTTAAGTACTGAAAATTCAGTTACACAGTAGCAGCATAAAAACAGAGCAAAATGGCTGTCCAACATTTGACCAAAGCTACAATGGACAGTAATCTTTATGTGCAGCAACCTTTATATGTCCTCTGGATTGGATGGGATTTTTTTTTCTAGATAGGAATGATATATAGGTACAAACTGTATCCAGTCACATTTGGGAGCAACTATGAAACGCATATGATTCAGAACCAAAATACTGAAAACAGAAAATCTAGTGAGTTTACTTAAGGTCATCACACTGAAGAAAGTGACCTAATATTAATGTACCTTCACTGTGTTTTTACTGCAGTTGTGGTTATTTGCACACTTGATGGGGTGCAGTATTTCATTATTGATATTTATATAATTGTGTAATTGAAATATAAGCCAGGAGAATTGGAAGAACAGGAAACTATTTCCATAAACTCACAAATACTTTAGATTTATTTGTCTTGAAATCATTGCCCTACTGTTGAAACAGAGGGGAGTTTGAAAAGCGGTTTGCAATATGTGGGGAGGGGGAGATATGGAATGGAATAATACCAATTCCCTCTAAGCTAGCTCAAGTCCCCTTTTTATGTAGGACTTTGAACCCAGGCCATATTAAAGAGAGAGATAGAGATTTTTTGAGCATCTTTTTCCTTTTAGGCTGTCTGTTCATCTGCTATAATGAAAAATCCAGACATGTATCTGTTTGCAGCCTATTAAAATCTGGCTCTTCACTTTTATACTGGGGTATACTGTATTTTATGTTACCTTGACTTCTTAGCGTCAGCACTAGTAAGATGCTATTTTTTGGTTGGGAGGTTAGGGAAGGTGTTGTGGAAGAGGGTCACATCCTACCAGTGTTCTTCAGTATTGGGGGATCCACTTGATTTTAACTTAATTGTATGGGTGTAAGTAAGGACAAAATAATTACTTTGTGCTTTTTCTGTCCCGTGTGCCACTTTTCTTCTTAACATTGCACCAAAATACACTCTCCGTGATTATGATTTTCAAGAGCTAAAATGTAACAGTATTCCATTTGCAAGTACACAGAAATCACATGTACTAGTTACCCTGTTTCAAAAATTTAGCCTCCTTTCCCCCTTTTAAATACAAGAAAACAGGCATGTAATGCCTCATTTAAGGAAGCCAGTGGGGGTGCTTTGTGTAGGTCTTAATTAAGGGCTTTGAAAGTTTGAATAAAGGAGAAAATAAAATGCTGGAGGTTATTGTTATTCCACCCCATTGGCTCAGTTAGATGACTATCCATTGGTGTGTTTTGTCCATTTTGAAACCGAATGACACTTTTGTTCGTGGTTAACAGAGGTGAAAGAAGCCAATTATTGGCAGTCTTTTCCACAGGATAGCTGCAGACTGATTTAACCAAAGGCAAGTATGAACCTTTCTACTATAACACTGGCTGTTTGTCATTCTCTGATGCTTTAAGAACAAAGTTTTCTTTCTGCTCACTTGTAACGGGGATGGGTGGGGGTGTAGGTAAAGTTGTTCTTGTGTTACAAGCAGGCATACAAGTATCACTCTAACCACTTGCTTTCCCCTTGTTTGAATTGCTTTTGGATAGCTGCACATGAAGATCACATAATAGCCACATATTTCTCATTATGTGCTTGGCACGAAATGAGAAATGGAAAGGATCAGCTGTTGCAGCTAATCATTCGAAGTAGAATAAATGGAAAGAGAAATGTAGAAGGAAAAAAACTCTGTGTCTGAACATCCGTAGAGAATGGATGCAACTCCATTGTTCAGAGTTGTCTCATCCAAAGACAAAATAGCCACAATGCCATCTAAACTTTAGTGGGGAAAGAAAGAGGATATCTGCATTGGGGTGTTTTTTCTTCTTCCCAGGATTAGTAGAAGGCATATAGAGAAAATGGCCTGAAAATCCACTCAGTGTGCCCTCCCAGCTGGTAACAGGTAGTCATGAGAGGCCGTAACTACTTTGGTGTCACGTCTTTGCTAGCTATCTTGTTTGGATCAGCTTTAAGACAGGAAACTCCACTGACATCAGTAATTGGGAGAGGTTGTCTGGAGGGTTGGGGTCCGATGTCACCAGTATGCAGCTGACACCCAATGCTAGCTCTCTTTTTCATCTAAATCTGCTGTAACTCCCTCCCATGGAAAGCCAAACTGGTCCCATCTTTGCTGTCCTTCGGCAGTCCACCTTTCTCTTCAGGCAGACTTTCCCTTTGTGTCTGTCTGTCTAAGAGGAGTTTTAAAATTGAGATGGTTAGTATTTTGTTGCTTTTAATGTGTTTTAAGAATGCTTTTATTTCACATTTTTGATACAATTTTTATTTAATTCTTTAAAATCTTTGAATAATTTATTGTTTTTTGCTATCTTTTTTAATGATGTAAGGTGCCTTGGGTCCTTTTATGGAGAATAGCAGGGTAAAATATTCTAAATAAATAATAAATAAATAACTATGGAGCAGCAATCTCAAATGTATTATTTTTCTAAAAAGCGGTGGTTAGGCAACTTCATATATTCTTAAATTAAGTAGATTAATCAGGTATGGTTTTGGACTTGAGTCTGAGATGTTCTTGATCGCTCTGGATAAGGATGTATAATGAAAAAGAGCTACAGAATGTTACTTTATTGAGTCTTGTGGGATGATTGGCACCTTTCATTGTCATTGACTCTGCTTGGTAGCCTACTAAATGATTTTTCTTGACTGGGAGTTTAGTAAGTTCAGAATTAGGTATAAATTCATTAAAGAAGATACCAAAATAAATCTTGGGTTATTTAAGAGTCCTATGAACAGAGCATTATGAATCAATTTGGAATTTGTTCACAGTGGCCCAGATCATATTTCTAAGAGGTGTGAGGCTACAGTCCTTTATTTAAACAATAAATCTGAGGTGTTGCTGAAATGATGAAAGTGGTGGGATATATGTATTTGAGAGATGGGAATAAATAGAAAGCAATTTGATAAATAATGATGTTTATTAATTTCATGGATGAAAAAGAAACAATTATAATTCATTCAGTTTAACTACTAGGATGAAAAAAAATTGCATCACTTTACATTGTTTATTGCTTTGAGTATTTAAGTTGAAAAACTGGGTATGAATGTTTAAAATAATGAACAACAATAGCTCAGTGGCTTAGGTCTCTGGCTGAAGAGCCATAGGCTGGGAGTTAGATTACTCACTATGTCTCTTTGACAGAGACTGTACTCGATGATCCATAGCATCCCTTCCAGCTCTGCAGTTCTGAGATTATGATTATGATTAACAGGGCCGGCTTTCTTGAAATGCACTTAGTAAACTATTGAAACAAATACGTAGTTCTATATTTTAACAATAAGATAGTAAGGGAATCTTATGTAATGTAAAACTAAATTTTTGAGATGAAATGCCAAATCCAGTGTATAGAGTCTCACTCTCAGTTGCATTTGAATTAACAACTATTAGTTTGTACTGCATGCTGTGTCATCTCTGACTCATACCACCATCGCCACACCATGCCTCTTGGTGTGGCCTTCTTCATAAAGTTAGTGACACTTCCCATTGGGAAGCTCTTAACTCTGCTGAAATTTCACTGGAATTATTAACAGCAACGAGATTTTCAGGTCTTCTCTGATATGGAACTTGCAGAATGAAACTTGCATCCCTTGTTCTCACTCTCAGTGGTATAAGTGCCATTAATGAGGGTGGAGTCAGTGCTGACAAGCTTGGGGAGGTGAGGGTCACGGCTTGTTAAGGTACTTTGACATAGCAGTGTAAGAAGCTGTACCCTGCAGGTGGTGTTTGTGTGGGGATCTGTTTTGGTATTAATATGTTTGTTAGCTTGCATATAGTATGATTTTATATCTTGTTCAGAATTATACAAGTTGGAATTCAGATGCACAGAAATACGTGAGCTATTTTTATCAAGAATCAGACAGCGTTAAACATGCTGTATTTGTTGGCTGAGGTACAACTAAGGCTATATTTATATTCCAATTTTGCTTTGGTTTTATTGCACTTTTAAAATATTAGTCTTCCAAATGTCAGGCTTACTCTGACTTGTAAGGCTCATGTTGCTTTCCAAACATTGGGTGTGGTCAACGAGAGGACATAAATAAATGGAATGAAACTGAAGGAAGTGGGAGTTGGTAAACTAGATGTTGGCATTGAAATACAACTCATGAATATTTCCCCAACCCCTTTCCCCCTTTTCAATATTTTGTATCGAGGTTGGTTTGGAAAATGTTGTGCTCAGGGTGGATTTGAAAACTATGATTAAAATCATTATTTAAATTTTAAAAATCTCTCTCTGTGTGTGTGTGTGTGTGTGTGTGTGAGAGAGAGAGAGAGAGAGAGAGAGAGAGAGAGAGAGAGAGTGAGTGAGTGGGTTGTGTTGAACGTACTGGCACAATTCTTTTTACAGCATTACTATTAAAACATTAAGAATTTCCGGCATTATCAAAATACACCATTAGAAAGAAATAATAGCACTGAATCTATTAAACTCTTTCTGCCCCAGCCCAGTATAAATGCCCAAGGCCTGTCTGAACACAATGTTTTTGCCTCCCTACAGAGAGAGAGGTGGTCTGCCCTCTGTTGGCAAGGAGTTCCAGAGCCTGGGAATGGCCCACTGAGAAAACTTTTGCTTGCATGTCCACCTCAGACAGGAGAGAGGGCAGGGCTGAGAGGAGGGGCCTCTAGTGAAGATCTTAACACTTGGGTGGGGTTGTGTAGATGTGGACTTTTCAATATCCTTGTCTCAAGTTATATAGTCATAAATTATAAACAGCACTTTAAATCATGTCAGGAAACAGACAAGCAGGTGGAGAAGCTCTTATAACTAGGAGTTGCATGTTCCCTGTAATTAGGCTAATCAACCATTGAGTTATTGTTTTTAGGACCCCCTGAAATTTCTGGACACTCTAGAGGTTTCCTGTCATAGAGCATATTGCAACAGGTTGTTAATGAATTTGTCATTGTGGCCAGCTCTGTCAATCATTACACAAATGCAGCTCTTCCCATCAGACCCTTAGTAATCTCTATTAGCTGAATGCGAACAGGCCTCTTTTGAGCTGTTTTGATGGGTAGGTCATCCTCTTAGGGTTTGTTCTTCTGGAGATTTTTTTCCCTCCAGCAGATCTTGGACTTCTGCCAAGGATGCCTGTAAATCTTTCTCTTTTCTCAGTAGCCCTGTTTGGACTACATAGCTGTCCTAACTCAGGGAACTTTAGAGTATGTGATGGCTGAATAGTCATTGGTTGTCTTTTCTTATGTATTTTTGCGTGAAAATTCTAACCCAGGCTGCTATTAAACTGGGATTCAGCAACTGGGCAGCATATTTTGAAATTAGCATGCAAAGAAAAGCTGCCTGCGTTGCTGAACTTTCACAGGGATATTGGCACAAAACCAGAACCTCAAATATATAAATGCCAGGGTTTTTCTTCCATGATTATCTGGCTTGCTCTCAAGGTTTTTCCATGCACAATCAGTGGAGAAATATTTTCCTCTTAGTTTCAACACCTGTAAAAATAAGGTGCCATGTATTCAGACAAATTAAGTGATAATACAGGTAGTGTAACATAACACACCTGGTTGCTGATGGTCAACCTTGGCTTGGACAGCCCTCCATTTTTAACACTTGTGTCAGGCCTAGGGAGTGATATCTTAGCCACTGTTTTAGTTCTGTTGGTACGCAGGCAATAGGTTAGAAGAAAAATATGTCTGAAGGCATGCATATGATTTAGTAGTTAATATCACTGCAACTGGGAATCAGAACTTTCCTTTTCCTTTTTCAGTTGGATGTTTGTTTCCACCTTTTGCACCTGAAAGTGAAATTGACCAGGATCCTAATAAAGTATCTTCAGCTCCAGTAAGAGTGAATTGCAGAGCTGCTGTCACTTCTGTGATTTCTTTAAAGAAGTTGCTGTTTTGCACATTTGTTTCAGTTGTTGTTGTTTAGTCATTAAGTCGTGTCCAACTCTTCGTGACCCCACATGTTTCAGTACCTACCTGTAAATGTGTTTATGCACACATCTACTTCTGCTTCATTGACTACGCAAAAGCCTTTGACTGTGTGGACCACAGCAAACTATGGCAAGTTCTTAAAGAAATGGGAGTGCCTGACCACCTTATCTATCTCCTGAGAAATCTATATGTGGGACAGGAAGCAACGGTTAGAACTGGATATGGAACAACTGATTGGTTCAAAATTGGGAAAGGAGTACGACAAGGCTGTATATTGTGTCCTTGCTTATTTCACTTATATGCAGAATACATCATGCGAAAGGCAGGACTGGATGAATCCCAAGGCGGAAATTAAGATTGCCGGAAGAAATATCAACAACCTCAGATATGCAGATGATACCACTCTGATGTCAGAAAGTGAGGAGGAATTAAAGAACCTCTTAATGAGGGTGAAAGAGGAGAGCGCAAAAAATGGTCTGAAGCTCAACATCAAAAATACTAAGATCATGGCCACTGGTCCCATCACCTCCTGGCAAAGAGAAGGGGAAGATATGGAGGCAGTGACAGATTTGACTTTCTTGGGCTCCATGATCATTGCAGATGGTGACAGCAGCCACGAAATTAAGAGGCACCTGCTTCTTGGGAGGAAAGCGATGACAAATCTAGACAACATCTTAAAAAGCAGAGACATCACCTTGCCGACAAAGGTCCGCATAGTCAAAGCTATGGTTTTTCCAGTAGTGGTGTATGGAACTGAGAGCTGGAGCATAAAGAAGGCTGACCGGCGAAGAATTGATGCTTTTGAATTGTAGTGCTGGAGGAGACTCTTGAGAGTCCCCTGGACTGCAAGGAGAACAAACCTATCCATTTTGAAGGAAATCAACCCTGAGTGCTCACTGGAAGGACAGATCCTGAAGCTGAGGCTCCAATACTTTGGCCATCTCATGAGAAGAGAAGACTCCCTGGAAAAGCCCCTGATGTTGGGAAAGTGTGAAGGCAAGAGGAGAAGGGGACGACAGAGGATGAGATGGTTGGACAGTGTCATCGAAGCTACCAACATGAATTTGACCCAAATCCGGGAGGCAGTGGAAGACAGAAGGACCTGGCATGCTCTGGTCCATGGGGTCACGAAGAGTCAGACACGACTAAACGACTAAACAATGCACAGATACTCACTCTTCATTTAAGAGTTATATCTACCATAATACAACTCATCTGAAAAGAAGGTTTTCTCAATACGGTTTCGTCATACAAAATTTGAAATAAACCAGAAAACAGTATCTTTGTAAAATAACAAAAATCTTAAGTTCATTCATGCAGTTATTACAGATATTCAAATCACTTATGTCTCAATAAATCAACGCATTTTTAAGTTGGAAAATTGTTGTTGTTTAATCATTAGAAAGTAAAATTTTACTTTCCCTATCTCTTGACTCCCTACTTTAGCATTCCAATCCCCTATAATGACAAGAACATCTTTCTTTGGTGTCAGTTCTAGAAGGTGTTGTACGTCTTCATAGAATTGGTCAATTTCAGCCTCTTCAGCATCGGTGGTTGATGCATAAACTTGGATTACTGTGATGTTGAAAGGTCTGGCTTGGATCCGTATTGAAATCATTCTATCATTTTTGAGATTGTATCCCAGTACAGCTTTTCCCACAGTGGAGTGGAGATAGGGGAGATGTCGTAGCCACAGACAGAAGTGCTTCTGTAAAAACATGGTCCTATGTCTGTCTTCTCAAAACTAAGCCTTAGTGAGGAAAGTATAGGGTTGCAACTTTCCTGTACCCATTTCCAGTTGCAGCAGCCAAGCATGATTGCAGGATGTAGATGATGTAGTTTTGCATGAACCAAAATGTCTCAGTGGGTTTGTGGAATGCAGGTTTTTAATGTTATGACTGGAATATATTGAAATCCAGTGTCAGCTTTTGAGGTGGGGCATAAATTTTCCAAATGAAATAAGATTTCACTCAGAATCAGTGAAGGATAGTTGTGAATTTGGGGGTGTTTTGTTCTGACATTCTCCCATTCTCTATGGATTAAGCAATTTCCTTACCACTTTCAGTAACAACTGTGTGTTAAACAGTTTTAGGGTTAAACAAGGTATTCATAAAATTAGCAGGTAAGTGATTTTTTTATTAAGTAAACAGGTATGGGGCCAAATCACTAGCAGTAGTGGAGTACAGCATAGGAGGCTGTAACTCTTCACAACTTGCTGAACAGGTTCAGTAGGCCTTTGCACCTGTGACTTACTTCAATATATATATTCATGTTTTTGACAATTACATCAATGACATCATATCTGATTTGGTCCTTACTCCATTATAAAGGGAGAAAGTGGTCAGGGAGAAGCAGTATCAGGGGGAAGTGACCAACAGAATTCAAATGGACCTATTCCCAGGTGAGATTGTTACCTAAATCGCCTCCTTGCTTTATAGGAGTTCAGCAATAAGCTGATTCCAATGGATGATTTGTTACTGCCATGCTTTTAATGTGCAAAAAGAATCAACCATGATTAGAGTTGACATACCTTGCATGAGAGAGAGCTCTTTCTACAGAATTTTGCTTTTTCTTTTGAGGATAATTTTGATTTTGGTGGTAATGAGTAAAAACAAATGGACTTGCTTAGCATGTTCTGTGTTGCAGATGCAGTGTCTGAAATGTCTCATTTTATTAGCCCACAGAAAGACTCAAATTTCACTATATAGTTTGGAACCCAGCTCAGTACGGTCTGAAGGTATGCCACCAAAAGCCCATTTTTTTAAGGATCCTTGTATTGAGAAGTAATGATTTGACTACTAGATCTTAATAGATAGAGTTTCACTTCACTTCTTAGTGGTGGGGAGAATAAAGGATGTGATCCATGCTGCCATGGGAGACTTTGGTAAAATTCCTAAGCTTGACCTTATTTTGTATCGGGCATCCGAAGAAACTTTATCTAGTATCAGTTTTTTCCCCGTCATGTTTTCAAAGTGCTTTCTGTCATTTTATTTGAAAATGCCTTAAGTTACTTCCTGCAGTTGTGGCTCTTGAAGCGCTAATGAACTTGGACAGGCCTATATAATGTTGCGCTATGTTTATCTTGTACAGTGATTTCTAAGGTTATACAACGGATTCCTTTGTCTCTCCTCCACCCACTGTTTCTCATGCCCTGCCATGTGTCAGTAGAACATTAACAGTATACATGATTGCTTAATGTCTGGCATGCCAGAACACAAATACTAATTCCAAATAAGTCCTTTCACACAAGCATTGTTCTGTGAGCTTGGTGACGGCTTGATTGAGATATGAATAGGGTACATTAGAGCTAGTTACTGTGTCCAAATCAAGCTAAGACTTTATGGTGAAAAGTAAAGAAGAATGGCATGACATATGAGTGAAGGACAAGCTGACAAGTACTGAGGAATTTACTTCCTTTGGCAGGAACAGACCTGACTTAACTCTCATCCCCATGCAGTCCGGTGGATCTAATCGAGTAGAATATGAAAAGGAAGACTTCATTGTTTTGCAGTAACTGAATCTGGAAAGTGTACATTACAGGACTTTGCTGGGTTTCAGTACAGAATTTTTAATCCATAAAGGCATTGGCCCTTTTTAATTCAATTACATGTTCTGCATTGGTTTGGGTTAAGTTGGGTCCTCTAAGATCAAGGCCACAATCCAGTTACAAAGTGCAACTGAGGATTCTCCCTTTGTTTGTTTATAGGCCACCAGCTTGCTTTGACAGCTGTTTGCCTTCGTTGTTGGCATTAGGCTCTGGTTTCTCCAACAACCACTGATGGAACAAATTGTTTTCTATTTCTACTATATATTTTTTACTGTCCTTCAATGTGAGAGGTTGGCATGGGTAATGATTTTCTTTTACACCAAATCAAATTTAGGCTATAAAATAATATCTGTTTCCTCTGAACTCCACTGCAGCCATACAGGAGAACCAAAGGTTCAATCCAGAATATGCTGCTCATAGACTGTTCAAATCTTTAGGACAGTTCTTGAAGCAGTGAATGGTAAGCTATTATAGTACAGAATAGCAGTTCTCTTGGTGCCAGATCCAGTCTCAATTCCTTCTCCCATTAGAAAGTTCTACTTTTGTATTTTCTGAGTGCCTCAGTAATGAATCCAGTGGTCTATTTGGGTAATCAGGAGATTCAGACCTTTGTTTATTAAATGTTAGATTTCAGTTTGAGGTCCACATGTTGTATATTGTGGACTGTACTTCTGGCTATCATACCTGGCTGCAGTGGAGAGAAAGATGAAATGTAACAGAGATCATTCTGTTGGTTGAGATGACATGAACTGCCATTTGGTTAAGGTGTAGTTCTAACAGGTTAAGGGTTAGAGTCTACAGTAGGACTCCTTTATCCGTGGGGGATCCGTTCCACAATCTACTGTAAATGCCTGAAACTACAGATATTAATGAACCCTATATACAACATACAAGGAGGCAGAACAGAGACCACAAGGCCGATCCCCTTGTATGTTGTATATAGGACTGAGGTAAACCACAGATAACTTAAACCATGGATGCTGATTCTGCAGATACGGAGATCCTAAACTCTTGGTAACTGTGTTGAGGGGATATTTGATTTATTTTTTTAGTAAAGTATCTATATTTTGTCCTGTTTGTAGAAATATCAGTAGCAGCAGCAGCAGCAGAAGAAGAAGAAACAGAACCAAAAACAAATAAAAACTTAAAATGACTTAAAGCAGTGCATAGAAATCTGCAACCCAACAGGGTAGAACCACCTATGGTCTTTTGTCCCTCAAAACTTGGGTGAAGAGCTATGTTTTAATACTGCCATTGGTGCAAAACATGTCTTCTCCAGAATGGCATTCCACAATGCATAGCTTGCTCCCCATAGGCAGAGGAGAGGCCAACCCTGGAAGTTTCTTCATTTGCAAAATATATCCCAATAAGCCAAATTATGAAATTTGTCCCAATAGTATGTGAAAATAAATCTAATGGTTTGCTTTCTATTTTGGATTTGGTCTTCATTTCTACCTGTGATTTCACCCCCAGGGTTGGCGTCCTTGCACTGAAACACACCCTTTAGTTTTTGCTATATAAGTTGCTTCACAGCCAAGACAATTGTGGCATAAACCAGTAGCTTTAGAAATGAAGTAACGTGTCTATTAAAACATAATTGTCAACCTCTTATTATCTAAGGCATAATACATACCATCTGAAATGCACTCCCCCCCTTTTTTCTTTTTCTTTTTTGTAATAAGCTTTGCTAGCAGTGTGTACTACAAGCTAGAAAGTTGATTAGAAGCCTTGGTTGAAACTGACTCCAAATATGTTCATTCTTTAAAAAGCTTTGGGATTTGATAAAGTTTGGAAAGAGAAATACTGTAGTAAGTAAAATGTGGGGACTGGATGTTACATCACCCTTAACCAAGGAAATTAAATTTCCTTTAGACTTGGGAATTAAACATCTTTACTTCACAATGGCCTGTTCATCATTTCTTGTAAAATTATGAAATGCAATAATGTGAGTAGCACATAAACAATGCATGCCAAGAAGTGCTGTCTCTTTTCATCTGACTGCTGTTGGTAATGGAGTAATGTATGAGACTTAGTAATTGCTTGCCATACCAAAATATGAGATTGAGTTGGGTTGGATGACATAACAAACTAGGCACAACTGCAGGAGCCCTATATTTTTGTACACCAGCAGTAGAGCAACTAAGCCAGCTCTGGAGCTTTGTTCCACCATTTGTTTGTCATGTCATCTAAACCTGGGCATTTTCACTCTCTTATTTGTTTCCACCTGAAGAAACTAAGAAGCCAAAAATGGTGGATAAGAAACTGTAAATGAGAAAGCTTTGCATTCAGGTGGTGCAATAAATAAACAATAGAGCAAAGCTCCAAAGTTTGTTTAGCCATTAGTGTGCATTAACATGCAACTTGGTAAGCCAAGTGTATTGTGTCATGCAACAATGGCAGTTGTGTATGCTTGATGGGCACGGCAGGACTCTGAGCTCTAGCTTCATGCTCCTGCATCATCGGGGCCAGGATGTAGAAGAGAAATGGCAGGCAGTTCAAACTGGGTTATTGATACCACAATAGACTCCTCTGTGTGCTAGAAATCAAGTGACTAAATGGCCAGTGCCTCTGCCTGCTACGAAACTTCAAGATGCTCTCCATTTCTTCAAATTTTCCCTTCAAATCTCTGAATTCTAGTTTGGCTTTAGCTACTTGCCAGTCCTCCAGCTGGGCCATGCCAATGCTTTGCCCTGCTTCTCTGATCATGGCTGTCAGTGTTAGAGTAAAAGACATTAAGATAGTTACCACTCTTATTCTGCTGATAATGGCAACTGTTGTCAACTCAACACTGCTTGCACAAATGGTGTGTGTTAATGCTTAGCAGCATCTTGTGTCTGTTTACAGAATGTCTGAAATGTGTTGATTTAGATCCCGCTTGGTACAGGTCATTCCATATTAGGAGTAGTTTCGTGCTTGAAAAGGCATTGCAGATATACAGACTGGGCCTCAGCTGCTGTAGTCCATTGTGTGTGTCTCCACTTCCTCTCCCCAGTGCCATTGCTGAGTGACTGAGATAGTTGGGTTTCTGCTCTGTGAATATCAAAGGTCAGTGACCTGATCCAGGATGAGTTGTGCCTCAAACTGTTCTTTGTATTAATGTATGCCAGACAAAGTTGAACTCATTTCATGCCACTTGGGAAACACATTGACGTATCTGTACCATTCACCTCTGTGCCATTCTGCATTAACCACCCTTACCCCCATTAACATCATTACAGAAATTGTAGCTCACGTCTAGGCTCCCCTTTAATATACAAGGGGCTGTTCTTTTTGCACTGTTCTTTTGTACTGTTAGAGGATTTTATTCAAATGTAGACAATTGCATAATTCAATTTTAAAAAAATATGTATAATTGAATAATTGTATAACAGAAGGTCCAGCTCTTGAGAAGGTTTGAATGGTGTTTAGTTTACAGTGTTATATTAGACTATGAGGGAGCAAACACCTCAAGCCTGCTTAGAAAGCATTGTTCCAGCAGGGTTTTAAAGGTGCTTATCTGAAATGTGATGATGAACATCAGGAGAGCTTTTCTTCTTCTTTAAACCTGAAGATAAGGGAAAAAACGTGAACAGGTATTAGAAGGGAAAGATGATATGTGAAGGGCTTAAAATCTGTTTAAAATATGGGCCTGTTCCTAATTATTTCTGCAGTCTGACAATATTGCTTTTGGCTTATTTTCCACACCTACAAAACCTCCTTAGGAGCTTTTGTAGTTCCAGTCTCCTACCTCTGAACTCCTTGTTAGAATGGGATGGAGGTGGGGATTCTGACTATGCAGTTAAGCAGTTAAAGTTGTTAATAAAAGCTGTTGAATCAAAGAAGGAGTCTTTGTCCAATATATCCACTCAAAGGGCAGAAGAATAGGAGGGAGAGTATCTGAAAAGGGATCACACCTAGCCAGTCTACAAGCAAATGAGACAGACCAGTCAGATGTTTTTAAAATGTTCAAAAACGTTTTTAGAAAAACCTTTTTTTGGGAAAAGGATAGATGATGCGCTCATAAAAATCAACAGTGTCAGCAGTGTCCTTTGCCAATTGCCATTTTAAATATTCGTTATTTTTAAATGGAAGAGGAGATATTAGGGTAATTTTCATAACGCTTGCCAGGGTTTCACATTTTACAGCTGCCTAGCTATTACTTACAATCGCTATTTACCTCATCTGACCTTGCACAAAGAACTTGTGGGCAAGGAGAAGCTTCTAGTTGTATGTCTTGCTGAATTTGAAAAGGCCCATTGGAAGCTCTTGAATGAGCTCCCCACCCAGCTTCCCAGACTTCAGAAATGTTGGTGGCAGGGCGGGGAGGTTTCATTTCTGATTTTCTACTGAGCTTGAAGGCACCCATAAGCAACTGGCATGCCTCCAAAACCCAGCAGAAGGACAAATGAAATGTTGCTCACCTCATATTAGGGTCACCAGTTGCCAAAGTAAGTGAGATGTATTTTTCGCCTATAGCTGAGGTGGGAAATGTCAGCAGAGCCAAGAGAGCTCAAGGACTTAGTCAGAAGATGAAGTGAATAAATTGGAAGTGGATGCCCAAAGTAACAAAGTACATTAGTATGTTGATGTAACAAACACATGGAATAAAATAGCATTTATTTATTATTATTTTATTTCTCAGTAAAATCAAAATCCTACCCTACATACACTTAAATAAGTATGCATATTTAATTGTAATATTAGTTAATAATAGCGGAGATCCTGGTGTGAAACTCTGCCAAGTGTAAATGGGGGTGACTTCATTGCCTGGCAACATTAATCTTTATGTTAATTTAATTTAAAACTTCCTATTCCCTCCCCACTTTTCAGGTTCCATTCATCCCTAGGCCTCCCTTTTGCCCTGGGAGCCTCAAGATGGCAGAGGAAGCTTTTAATACTGTGAAACTGCTGTCGGATTGATGGGGTTGGGGGACTGCCTATGGCAGTTTTCCAATGTTTTAGGCTTTCCCCCCATCCCAAAGTCTTCCCCATAGCAAACGTGATCCATGGGTAGCCTCAGAAACAGAAGGGGAAATAGAAAGCTTTAAATTAAATTAAAATAAAGGTTAATGTTGCCAGGTGATTACATCATCACAATTTATGTGAAAGAGCTGCGCTACCTGGATTTCATCCAATAAATTATTATTAAATTATAATTATAATAACTTATCATTATTAATTTATAAAATGTATTTCTATGTCAAAACTGCATTTCATAAAATACTGTTCATAATTCATTTCCTGTAATCCAAAATAATTTATAATTCATTGAATGAAATCATTTATTCCTCCACAGCTTTTAAAAGTATTATAATACAATTTCCCCGAAAATGAGACCTAACCTGAAAATAAGCCCTAGTGTGATTTTTCAGGATGCTCGTAATATAAGCCCTACCCCCAAAATAAGCCCTAGTTAAGTGAAACCCCGCCCTCCACCATTGTGCAGCAACCAGAAGAAGATGACATGTTTGTATTTGAATAAATGTACATGAAAAAAAATAAAACATCCCCTGAAAATAAGCCTTAATGTGTTTTTTGGAGGAAACATTAATAAAAGACCCTGTCTTATTTTCAGGGAAGCACGGCAATCACACTTACTCAACATTACATATAGTACTGAGAAGCAGCAGCAATAGTGGAAGTCTCAGTGTCAGGACAATCCGAGCACTATGATCCTCGGATGCTCAAACAGCCCTAAGTGCCAAGATGTAGAGAGGAACACACATCCTCTGATTCGAGTCCTCACTCAGCCATTGAAACTCACTGGACAGGTGGCACTGGTAAAAACACTACTTAAATATCCCACTTACCTTCAAAACTGTATTAGGGTTACAGTAAGTCAAATGCGACTTAGCAGAACATAATAAATATGTGAAGGTGTGGGCAGAAGTTTGTCCTCTGAATCTTCCTGGGAGAGAGAGCTCACTCTGAGGAGACCACGTGCTCACAAGGAGACATCTCCTGAAGCTAAGCACGATACCTTGGGAGTTCACATTGGGCTCATGCTTTCAGCCTTCTTCACTTTCAAGGCCTGGGGAGTCATCTTATCTCATCCTCGGACTCAGCTCCTGAGCCCCCATCATCCATAGGCTCAGGCTCCTGGATTTCTGAGTGTCCAGGATTTGCTGGCTGAGGCTCCTGATTTCCTGGGATCTCCAGGGTAAAGCAGGTCCTCCAACCCAATCAGCTTTGGTGTGTCGAGTTCCTCAGGCTTCTTGCTGGAGAACTTCTCTGCTGAGGATATGGCATTAGAGTATGTTGAATTTTATGTTTCCACTTCTAAATATGACTTAAAAGTTAAAATTTATGATATGCACTGTCCTTGGATTATTTAGTGACCTTTTAAAGTACCAGTTTTACTGGTGACCTTGTCTGTTCTCATTTTGTTATTGCTGCTTAATTGTTTAGCAATATAAGTGGCTTTGATTACTTTATAATCAATATTAATCTCTGGAAAATGAATTTTTAAGCTTTTATGTAGCTTCTGCTTTGAGTGCTATGTCAGTCTTTTTGCATAGTTGTAAAAATTTGCACAATTTTATGAAATACTAATGTTTATGTAGATTTGTTAGTAATACAGAGTGAACCAGTACCATCATGTATGCGAAGATGTACAATTTCAGAAACACATAGTGCAATTGCCTGTGCAGAAACACATAGTGCAATTGCCTGTGCAGACATTTCTGAGTGGTCAAAATCCTATTGAGGGAAACCAGGATATGTAAGAGCAGTCACTTAAATGTTTTTCCCCTCTGGCTTGCCATCTGTCGTATGGCCAGACAAACACATATTTAGCACATGCAGGGGAGTATGACAAATGGTGGCTGAAGAGATAGAATTGCTTGTGTTATTGGTCTTACACAGCCATATAAGGTGATAGAATTCTGGCCACTGTATTAAGTGGAACGTATGCCCAAAAAGATATGCATAGGATTAGAGCACTAGACTTCCATTTGCATGGTGAGAGCTGACAACATAAAACATGTATTAAGCAGAACTTGGCATTTCTCCTTTAAGTATTTTGACTGTGTCTATTGATTTTCAATGCTTCTAAGAGTTACAGAATGGTAAGAGAGTCTCAAATGTATATGCTTTTAAAATTATCCATATCCTTTTGCCAAGTAAGTAGAACTTTGGCACAGATGAGATATTTTTAAAGGAAGTAGACAGTGAGAGACAGGTAGCATCAAAAACAAGCTGGTGACATGTACTAATAAAAGGCATGAAGTATTTTTCAAAAAGTGTGATTCACCCTTCTAAAATACATCTTTCATCAGAGTAAATATGAAGCTCTTTTGATACCTGGCTTCTCCATAACCGCCTAAGGTGGTTGGTTCCTTGGTGGGCCACTTAGTGTATTTGCAGGGGGAAATGCAATTAGAACAAAACTGTAGCAGCTCTTCCTGTTCCACAGGAATTCAGACAAGATTCTGACCCGAAACAACATTCATTCATTCATTGCCTTTCCACTGCGAAGTAGCACTCAAAGTGGTTTAAAATATTCCTAAGAGAATGAAAACAAACTAATTAAAATCAAGTAAACCAATCCCACCATAAAAACTATTAAAAGTAACTAAGTAAACAGTTAAAAACAGCAACAGCAGAGCAGATGAAACATCACACGGCAATTTTAAAAGTTGTATTTTACACCTTAAAAGCAGTCAAAGGGGAAGCTGATCATAGCTCTGAAGGGAGTGTGTTCCATAGTCTGGGAGCCACACAGGGGAAAGTCCTCTCTCACATGCTTGTCAGACAGGAGTCTGCAACTGTTGGTAATCTTAAGAAGGCTTCTCCTGATGATCTCAGTATTCAGAAAGGTTCATAAGGAGACAGATAGTCCTTATAATAGTCAGCATGTTATCTTTTATGCTAATATTAGGGCTGAGACAAATGAAGAATTTCTTTCAACTGTATTTTTTCATATTGGGGAACATGGTGTGTGTACAGTTCACACTCAGTCTAACCTAACATCATTGCTCCAGATAATGTGAGTTGTTTTTGATCCCAGCAGTAAAGGAAGGGGAGAGTGAGTAGCATAGACCTAGACATGTCCATGGATCTGTCTTGGTATCCTAAAGTCTCTCGTATGCTGGGTTTGGGGTGCCAGAATTCCTTTCTCCCGCGTAATGTATTGGCTGGAGCTTTGTGCCTGTATTCTAACAGTATATATCAGCTTTGGAGGTCACATGTTTCTGAATGTGGGGAGACTGCCTTTACACAGCTTCTTGAACCACAACCAAAACCCTGTTAAGTAGTTGCTTTCATTTGGTGTGGATGTCCGTATGATTCATGTCTATGGATTAGTCTTTGGTTTATTCTCACAGAAATGTGTTGATAAGAAAGCTGCTTTTTCTTGTTGCTGTCTCTACTGTTGCCCTAGGGAAGCCCTTAGTGCGAATCTAAATTAATCTTGACGCTGTACTCTTAACAGTTTGCTCCAGATGCTTGATGATAAGGTTAATTGTTCTTGGTTTAATGAAAGAAATACATTATTTAAAAGATAAGACTTTTCAGGTGAGTGAGTCCTTTTTTGTACCTTGTTCAGCAAGAAATTTATGGAAAACTTCTGTTAGCATTTTCTGTGTTCTTCACATTTCTTAGGAAAGTTCTTTAGTCACTGAAGTATGTATCATTAGGCCAAATGATACTTCAAAGTTAGTTGTTTTAAAATACAACACCTCAAACTATTTACTGTAAATCAGCATACCACAACTAACATGAGGTAGTGTCTCCAGAAGTATTCACTAAACCCTTTTAAACCAAACATTTGCATGGACTGAGGGGGTCAGTCATGACGTGGAGATGCTCTGTATGATAAAATGTAAGAACAAACAACTTGTTAGTTGGAGAAATGTTGCCTGCCAACTGTTTGCTAAGAGGTCACTGCTATAACATTTTCCTGAGAAATGGTGATTCCCTCCGTTATACTAAACTTCAAAATTGTTTGTACAGCTGTAAGGAATTATATCCTATCAATTAGGGGTGGGGAAGCTGTGGCCCTCCCAATGTTGTGGGATGAAAAATTTCCTTCCAGTACTTAATTTCTCCCTGGAAAATCTTCAATTCCTATAAGAAAATCATTGCCCGGAAACCTTTTTTGCATAACGTATGCTGTACAAGCTGGATGATGTCATCATTCAGGAACAGGAGTATATAACTGTAAGTTTCATGTCTGTCTCCCACTTCAACTTCTGAGGCTCCCTAGGAGGCCTTGTGATTTGGAGGGTGCTTTGATAGCTAAATATCACCACCAGATTGCTGTGGCAGTTCTGATCCTGGCAGCACTGATTCAGTAGCGGGTTTCGCCAGTTAAAAACTTCCCTTCCTGTCCTGAGGCTTCCAAAGGCTTCCCCAGTTCAAGAGAGAACTCTAGGCAGCCTCAGAACCTGAGAAGAGATGTGTGTGGATAGGAATCGTTCAGTTAATTTGAATTAAATATTCCTGTTGTTGGGTGATGAGGTCATTTTGCTTGTGTTGTGTAGAGTTGCACAAGATTTTGGCTTTTGTTTAAAAAAATTCATTTGTAACAATGAATTGATGGCAAATTGCTTCAGTCTGAAATTGGACTAAGTGATGCAAGTGATTTTGGGGGACAGTGTCTGTGAAACTAGAGGTGCCCCAACATCTGCAGTGAAGAAGTGTTAAATTCTGTGGGGAATAGAAATATAAGAAACCATAGCATAACATGTAGAGATTTTTGTGGTAATCAAAATTAGGGTGTATACAGTTTTCAGTGCTGTTTTCCTTTAAGATTTAGGTGTAAGGAGATACATATGTTATGGTGAAAATGAGCTGAAATATGCACTCCAGCATTTGAGGTGAAGTGATTTCTGACTGGGTCTTCTCAATGATGTCTCCCTGCTTATGGCGTAATCTTCACAGGATGACTTTCCTGGTGTCTACATTGATGTCTTTTAACAAACACTTGCATGGTTTTTTTAAAAAAAATATTATTATTATTATTATTATTTTTAGAGCAGACGAGCCTGGAATCTGGTCTTTATGTTCACATACAACTTATCCATTTATTTTATTCATTTATATATATATATTCTTGGCTTTTCTGCCAAGGCACTAGTAGCCTTGCTGTGTTTTATGGCCCTCAGGAACGAAAAGTCTTCAGAACCTCTATTTTAGGTAACTTCATCAAGAACAGAAGAGGGGGTTTAAGTACAGGCATTCTCCTGGTACTGTACAACAAATTTTACATAGCAACCATTAAAGCATTCACGCTGTATCCTGCACTTACAGAGCGACTGCCAACACTGTTTTCTTTTACCTATGAAGTAATATGAGTGGAGTTAGCTGGAAGCATCTCTTTGGAATCTCTTGGTTTATCCAATACAGATATGAGTGATCATAGTTCAAATGAAACTTCAGTCCTGGGAAATGCAAAAACTGGGTTGTATCTAGTGGTGATTTTGCCCTAATGGAAAGCACTTCTTATATAAGTGGGTCACCTGGGCTGAGATTCGATATAAACTAGTAGAACAAAAAGTTTACCTACTGGTAAACTTACACGAGATCTTTAGTTTAGTGACTACGACAGCAGCAGGCTGTTCTGACGTCTGCAAATCTGGCTGGCAGCTTCTGGCATCCCCCCCCCCCCCCAGTCTCTCAGTGGCTGTCTCAGCTTGTGGAGAGAGGCTTCACCTTGCCAATGATTACCTGGGTGGTCTACTCTAAAAACATAAAACCATATAAGTGTCATTTAAAAGACATCATGAAATAAATAATAAATGCTGCACTGTAATCATGTAAGTAGAGAATGAAAAACAGAGCACTATTTGTTCAAGGGGCTATTACATATCCCCTAGTGCAAGCACTAAAAAACCCTGATTGTGCACTCAGAATTTGCTCATGTAATGCGAGTGTCACATTTGGATTGAGACTGAATTTTCACAAGCAAAAGTGTCCATGCACTCTCTCTTCTCTCCCTCTCCAGTCTTCCACGAGTCTCAGAGATACCACGGGAGGGGGGGGGGTTTGAATACCCTTCAAAACGACATGAGATCCAGACAGCTGTGATCCAGGCAGCTGTGGTTGGTGGGAGGAATCAGCAAAAACTGAATGCATTTCACCTAATGTGACTATAAATATTTCTCGCTAGTGCCACCATTGGATACAGCCCAGTGACAATTGTCAACCACATTGCACTTGTTTGTGCTTAATCATGCTTTCAGGTCATAAATCCTACCAGAGAGGTTCCTATGTCAACATGAGATCCATGAAGGTACTCCTCTGGGTATTTCAGCTGCCCCATGTGGAGACCCTAGAAGCTGTTATAAGATCTCTGTTTCCAAGCTACAGTTTCCAAGCTGGAGGACCTATGAAGGCTTGAACTCTGGCACTTATCCTGCACTGGTCTTTCCATTGCTTTCCCAGCCCGTTGTAACACTGTGTTACCTACTTTATCCTATGCTTGGGCTGCTACCAGTATTTCCCTTTCTTCACCCCCATATACATATGAACTATGTGTTTCAGACCTTGCTGTCTAAAAGTCTCCCGCCTACCAGTACAGCTCTCTACTTGTGAAAATGTTCCTACTGAGCAATGGGGTTAAGCACAGTGGATTTCCCATGCTGTAATCAAGATATCATATTTCTCTGTTGCTATAGTTTGTGTTCACTTGCAGAGTCAATAATTGCTCGTCCGTCCGTCCGTTCCACCCCACACACACACACACTATGTGTCTCTCACAGGACTGAGCCAAGTACAGCCTAAGGCTGCATGTTGTCCTCTGGGACCCAGATGCTCTGCCAGTGGAATAAAAGATCCCACAAAAGTCATTTTCTACTTTACTGTGCCAGAAAACAAAGTGGAGGCACCCCATCCTTCGCAACTGGAAAACCCACATGTGCGAAAACAGAAATTGACTTTGGGCAACATTCAGTTTTGACTTTCCTTCCTCTGACAAAAGTCAGAAATTGACTTTTGACAACATTCAGTTTTGACTTTCCTCTCTCTGTTTTTTGGTTTGTGTTGTTTTCTAATTTTGTTGGGGGTGAGCACATCCCCTGGTAGGTCCTGGCGATGGGCCCTTGTCTCCCAGACCAGATGAAGTTGACCTATCAACCATGCAACTTAAATTGATATATGAGTATAATAGCTTTTCAGTGTGTAGGTAAATTTGGCTGGCCTCTGGGCTCTGCCATGTTCCCTGACAAAGAAAGCGTTTTACAGTGCTTTCCCAAACATTTATATACTTTTAGTGTGAAAGAGCTGTTTCTCTTGAAACACATAAAAATTAGATGTGAAAGTTAGATATAAAGTACTATGGGGGATTTAAATATGCTATTTTAAGTTCTACACAGAACAGTTTTGTTGTAAAGATTTTTTTAAAGGTGTTTCCAGCAATTTTGTTTCCTACAGAAAACTGTCAAATGTGACTTCCACACATAGACTATTTTTTGTGATTCATAATGGACCTCTGTATTTTCCTTTGCCTTGTTGAATAAATGCATATTTATTTCGACATTTCAAGCACTTATAGAACCATCTGCTTGAGGAAACAAGATGGCCTGGTTGGATTAAATTGTACGTTTACAGCAGATAGAGAAATGTGGAAAATGGAGGAAGGAACTGAGTTATGGTTTATGTTGAATCAGTCCACATTTCACATGTCTGATATTTTTCATCTAGTGATGAAAACAGGCTCTTTCTCTTCCTATCCTTGTCGTTCTTCCCCTTAGCATGCTCGTGTTTGTCTAGTCTTAGGCAAAATTAGCTAGAACAATTCACTTTGCAAACCCTGTAGACTCCTTAGCTGGCTGTTATGTCAAAATTAGCATGGAAGCTGTCTCTGGATGGTTAATGGCTTACCGTTCAGACCTTATTTGTAATCTTTGGTGAAATATCTTCCATTCTTTACTGAATAAATGCTACTGCAACTTTGGAAGCTTTTGTAATTTTGATGTTACAGTAGTCACAAAATAAATGTCTTTTTAGCGCAGGCTAGCCAAACAAATCGTTTTCTTCAAAGTAAATAGTGATGACCATAAGTAATAACAAGAATTAGAATTAAACTGAAGTTTACTCCTGCAGATTTCTCATGGTCTTAAAAAAAGATTAAAACGAAGTTGTGAAGTTTGTTTTTGTTTTAGAGGCACTCCCACAACTAAATATTTTTGTAATGCTCTGGGTCACTAGCCTGTTCCTGTTGTCCTCCCTCAGTAAAGAGACTTCTGGTAAAATTAGTAATGGTTCCCCATCAGGAAAAATACTCAGCAAAGTTCTTCAGGCTGGAAAAGGAAACAAACAAATTGCTCCGCATGCCTATCATGTGAGCACTTGCCTACGTTTGTTCATGGACTAAAATTGAAATCTGCTTAAAACGATTACCTTGAGGACTTTTTAAAGACATTTTGCAGAAATGTACAGCTGTGGTAGAGCTGAGGCATGTTCTTGCTATTCTTGTCAGCTCTCCCAGAAGCCTCACTTGCCTCAGGGGTTTTATTTTATCAGGTCTGCATGCATTCATTTATATACTTTTCCTGCCGGAGGGGGGGGATGTGTGAATGCTGGGTGGTCTGTCTCTTTCTCTTTCAAAAAGTACTAGTGGTAGTAATACAAGAGTAACTTTAGCAGAAGGTGCAGAGTTTATGCATGCACATTTATTGTCATGACTGTCCAAGAAAACACAAGGAAGGGGCTATAGCTCTGTGAGGTTATAGAGAATCTTTTGCAGAAAACCGCCTTGGAAACTGTGGCTGAGAGAAAACAAAGTTATACATTTGAGATATGAAGAAATCGGTTAGCCACACGTTTTACCTTGCATCTGATTTGTGGTAAAAACATCTTCTCTTGTCAGGATGATGCAGGAAGGCAAACTATACAACAGATAGGTTGGATTGCTCCATGTTGTTTGGGCTCCACGTTCTCTGCGTTATAGCCAACTTCCCACCTTTATTATTTCTATTAATAGCTCCCTTATTACTATTATTATTATATTTAAAATTGTGCTTTAAATTTTCTTACACAAAGCATACCAGAGAATGATGGGAAGCCAGGTGGTTTTTATATTCTCCATTTGTATAGTGCCAAGTTTTTCTGAAGATGAAAGAAATAATACATTGAAGTAAAACTTGGGAGTACAATTTTGCAGCCTGAAGTTCTCCTGTGCAGGGTTCTAGTTAGCTAGGCTCTTCTCCCAAATACTCTGTTTCATTCCCTTCCCTGCCACCTCCAACCCCCAATGGCCAGTCAGGATGCCATGTCCACTGTATATGCTCAGTCCTTAGTGGAATTGCTTTCTTCTCCTTGTATCCCCGCCACCAAAGTTATTGTTTGTTTGCTTGTTTGTTTATTCTGAAAACCTTGTTTTTTTCAAAAGCCTTCTAATACCATCCTTTTGTGCTTGGGAGGAGTGAGTTTGCATGCACACAGACTGGCGTTCTTGAGGACAAGTTCACACTTAATGAATTATATATCATTGTGCCCACCTAGGGCATACCTGCTCCACCACTGATGCTTACTGCAGGTACAGCTCTTAGCATAGATTGAAAAATTCTGTGCAGTATGTTTTTTCCCCTCTTCAGCCTGTTTTTTGGGCTGTTGTGTTAAAATATGCATTATTTAAACATAGGTTTATTTATTTATTTATTTGCTGTGGATTCTTTTCATTGTCATAGCAGATAGCTTCCTCAGGTTTGTCCTCTAGACACAATAATAAGTTCACTTGATCAACACTCTGTTCATATAACTATGTCTTTTCTCACACACATTTTAGGGATATCAGCATGAACAACATAACAAGGCTACCAGAGGATGCTTTCAAAAATTTCCCTTTCCTTGAAGAGCTGTAAGTATTAGATTGATTGATTAATTAATTAATTAATTAAATGATATGGAGGTTGACTGAACACATACATGTAAATACTGATGGGAGAATCAACTTTGAACGAAGAAGGTATTGTATTTATTGTTAATAAACGAAAAATGAAACAACATATATGCAGTTCAAAGCCACATGGGATATATGAGATCTTTTTTTTGACACCAGTTGTTTTAATTGTGATTGCAATGATGCCATAGTCTGATTACAGTGTTAGGCAAAGATAATGAGGGACTGTGTAATTACCATTATTTAAATGGCACTGTGCTAGCCTGATTGTATAGCTTCTGTAAAAGTTTCTACAGTTATTGTGCTTCCCATCAGTCCTGTTTGAGAAGATATGGGGGTGGGTGGGTGGGTGGGTCAGAGCATGGAAACAAGCATTTGTATGAAAGTAGATCTCTCTGTTTCTTACTTTCTCTCTCTCTCTCTCTTTCCACAAAACAGTGTGAGTCCTTCCTTGAAGCTCATATGTGCTCATTAAGTGCGTTCTCTTTCCTTAACTGTTCCATGCTGAAGGGTGTATCTCCCCTAGTTTGTGCCCACGCATGTCTGCAACCAAGCACAACTGAAAAATTGTTTGTGTATTAACGTATGCAGGACTGGCAATGCAGGAGAGGGAGGGGTTCTTGGAGTAAAAAACCTTGTCTGTACAGTCTGTACAGTCTGTGAAGTACTGTATCCTGTATATTTTTAATGTAGGAAATGCAGCATTGTTTATTTGGGACATATACCTCTCTGTCTCTCTCTTTCTCTCTCTCTCTCTTAGTTTTCTCTTTCACAATTCCAACCCACTTTTTTAAAAAAAATTAAGCACTACTCATTCTTGCCTTATAAAGTGCCAGTCTAGTTAAGAACTGATAAACACATTCCCCGCCCCCCTTAAAGACAGATCAGCTATCAGGGTTGCCAACAATTGAAATAAAAATTCTAGATGGGACCTGTTGTGGAAACATCTGCTCAATAATAGAGAGAGGAAATAGAGCCCAGTTGGTTGGGGGCATGGCTGGGTGCAGAGTCTATACTCACAAATCGCCACACATGTGGTAGAGGGGAGGGGTCAGTGAGCAGGATAGGAAGAACCAGCCTGTATCCCTTTTCTACAAAGTGAATAAAAAGAAAGAAAGGGCCAGTATGTTTCAGGTTGGTTGGCAACCATTTTTGCCCTCTCCCCATCTCCTATACTAGGAAATTACTTTAAAGGTCACAAAAGTAGCTGAGGCAAAAAAAAAAAGGAGAATGTATGGACCTCTAAATGTTGTTGGGATGCAACTCCCATCAGCTCTATCCTGCATAGTCTATATTGAGCAATTACAGGAATTGTAGTCTAGCAACCTCTCCAGAATCATAAAGTCCTCCATCCCACAGCTTTCCAGCGATTCCCAAATGGTGATGTCGAATACTCAGAACAGAACTTGGGAGAGTCATTTTTTGTCTGTAGCTCCCAGAATCCCCTAGCTAGCATAGAATCATAGAAAAGTGAAGTTGGAAGGGGCCTACAAGGCCATCAACTCCAACCCCCTGCTCAATGCGGGAATACAATCAAAGCATATCTGCCAGGTGATTATCTAAGTTTTTCTTGAATGCCTCCAGTGTTGGATCACTCACCAACTCCCGAGGTAACTGGTTCCACTGTCGTACTGCTCTAACAGTTAGGAGGTTTTTCCTGATATTCAACCGGAATCTGGCTTACTTTAACTTGTGCCCATTGTTGCGTGTCCTGCACTCTGGGATGATCGAGAACAGATCTTGCTCCTCCTCTGTATGACAGCCTTTCAAATATTTGAAAAATGCTATCATATCACCCCTCAGTCTTCTTTTCTCAAGGCTAAACATGCCCAGTTCTTTCAGCCTTTCCTCATAAGGCTTGGTTTCCAGCCCCCTGATCATCCTTGTCACCCTCCTCTGAACTTGTTCCAATTTGTTAGTATCCTTCTTGAAGTGTGGTGTCCAGAACTGAACACAATACTCAAGGTGAGGCCTAACCAGTGCTGAATAGAGGGAGACTAGCACCTCGCGGGATTTGGAAACTATACTTCTATTAATGCAGCTTAAAATAGCATTTGCCTTTTTTGTAGCCACATCACACTGTTGGCTCATATTTAACTTGTGATCTACAACAATTCCAAGATCCTTCTCGCTCGTAGTTTTGCTGAGCCAGGTATCCCACATCTTGTAACTGTGCAATTGGTTCCTTTTTCCAAGGTGCAGTACATTGCACTTATCTCTGTTGAATTTCATTCTGTTGTTTTCGGCCCAGTGCTCCATCCTATCAAGGTCATTTTGAATTTTGTTTCTGTCTTCTAGGGTATTAGCTATTCCGCCCAATTTGGTATCATCTGCAAATTTGACAAGCATTCCCTGCACTCCTTCATCCAAGTCATTAATAAAAATACTGAAGAGGACCGGGCCCAGGACTGAGCCTTGGGGTACCCCACTTGCTACCTCCTCCCAGTTAGAGAAGGACCCATTAATCATCACCCTCTGCGTACAATTCTGTAGCCAATTGTGTATCCACCTGACACTTGATCTATCCAGCCCACACCTAGTTAGCTTGTTAATCAGGATATCATGGGGCACTTTGTCAAAAGCTTTGCTGAAGTCAAGATATACTACATCTACAGCATTCCCTCTGTCTATCAGGGAGGTGACCTGATCAAAAAACGAGATCAAATTAGTTTGGCAGGATTTGTTCTTGACAAATCCGTGTTGGCTTCTATTTATTACTGCATTGTTTTCTAGGTGCTTGCACAATGACCGCTTTATGATCTGTTCCAGAATTTTGCCTGGGACTGATGTCAGGCTGACTGGTCTTTAGTTCCCAGGTTCCTCTTTTTTTGCCCTTTTTGAAGATAGGGACAACATTAGCCCTCCTCCAATCCTCTGGCACCTCTGCCGTTTCCCATGATTTCAAGAAAATAATGAATAGCGGTTCTGAGAGTTCTTCATCCAGTTCCTTCAGTACTCTCGGATGCAGTTTATCTGGCCTTGGAGATTTGAACTCGTTCAAGGTGGTAAGGTATTCCTTGACTATTTGTTTATTAATCTCCAACTGCAATCCTGTCCCCCCCACTTGCACTTCCAATTTGTTTGGAAGTTCATAGTCTGTCTTACGGGAAAAGATTGAACTAAAATAGGAATTGAGCACCTCTGCCTTTTCTTTGTCCTCTGTTATCATTTTTCCATCTCCATTGCGGAGCTGTGCCACTATGTCTTTTGTTTGTCTTTTGCTACTTACATACCTGAAGAATGCTTTTTTATTGCTTTTAGTGTCTCTAGCTAACTTCAGCTCATTCTCAGCTTTTGCCCTCCTAATGCCATCCCTGCATTTCATTGTTATTTGTCTGTACTCATCCTTGGTGGCCTGGCCTTCTTTCCACTTCCTGTACATGTCTTTTTTTGTTTTTAGGTCCTCCCTGAGCTTTTTGTGAAGCCACATGGGCCTGTTTTGCCGCCTCCCCCCCTTTTTTTCTTGTTGGAATTATTTGTAGTTGTGCCTTTAGAATTTCTTTGTTTAGAAGCTCCCACCCTTCTTGGACTCCTTTTCTTGTTAGGATCTCCTGCCATGGGACCTTACTTATCCTTGTTCTGAGATTATTAAAATTGACTTTTTTAAAATCCAGCAGAAGTGTGCGACTACACTCTGCTTTCGTTTCCTTTGAAATCAAGAATTCTAGAAGGACATGGACACTCTCGCCTAGAGTTCCCCTTACTGCCACTTCCCCCACCAAGTCATCTCTGTTGGTCAGAATCAAGTCAAGGATAGCAAATGCTCTAGTTTCTTTCTCCACTTTTTGTAGGAGAAAATTATTAGCCACACAAGCCAGGAATTTCTTGGAAGGGCCATACTTGGCAGAATTTGCCTCCCAACATATATCTGGATAATTGAAATCTCCCATCACTACTATGTCGTGTCTCTTTGAAAACCCTGCAATTTGTTTTTCAAAAGTTTCGTCCACTTCCTCTTCTTGATTGGGCGGTTGGTAGTAGATTCCAACTACCAAGTTCCTTTTGTTTTTTGCCCGAACTAGATTGATCCAGATGCTCTCGATGGGACAGCCAATCTCCTCCTCCTGTATTTCTGTGCAGGAATGCGTTTTTTGGACATATACTGCAACTCCACCTCCCTTTTTATTCTCTCTGTTCTTTTTGATCAGTTTATATCCCTCAATTGCTGTATTCCAGTCATGGGAGTCATCCCACCAAGTTTCAGTTATTCCTATCAAGTCATACTTACCCTCCTGAATTAAAATTTCCAGTTCTTCTTTTTTGTTTCCCATACTCCTGGCATTCGTATACAGACACCGGAGGTTGTGTGATTTGTGGTCTGTTTGTCTTTGTACATTTTTATGAATATTATTATGATTATTGTTATGATTATTATTGTGATCATTATTATTGTTGCCCTTTTGATCAGTTTGGTCCATTCCTCTTATTGTGTGTAAGGCTTCATCTACCCTTAACTCTGTGCTTGCGTCTCCCTCCCCCTTCCAATTCAGTTTAAAGCCCTCCTGATGAAGTTCTTCATGCTGTGGGCAAACACATTCTTCCCAGTCCTTGTTAGATACAAGCTGTCTCTTGCTAGCAGTCCTTCTTCCAGGAAGCTTAGCCTGTGGTCCCAAAAACCAAATCCCTCTCGTCGACACCACCTTTGTAGCCAGTCATTCACCCAGAGGATCTTCCTTTCTCTTTCGATTCCTCTTCACCGGTAGGATGTATGAAAAAACTATCTGGATCCCAAAGTCCTTGAGTTTCCTGAGCTTCAAAGTCAGCCGTGATTTCTCGGTAGCTCCTCTTGGCTGTGTCGTTTGTTCCCACGTGGACAAGAAGAAAGAGATATGTATCTGTAGATTTTATGAGTGATGGCAATCCTTCCATCACATCCCTTATCCGTCCTCCAGGGAGACAGCATACCTGGTGAGTCCATGGATCCTCCCGGCATATGTTGGTCTCAATTCCACGTAGTAGGGAGTCCCCTACTACAACTACTCTCCTTCTTTTTGTAGGGTGTCGGCTCAGCGACTGTATTCTGCTGCGCTTCAGCCCTACTCATGTCCTCCTGTGGGGTCTCCTCTGCGTCCTGTCTGACAGACTCTTCTTCAAGTAACTGAAAGTGGCTTTGTAGTTCCACCGGGAAAGAGTGTCTTTTCCTTCTTTTGCTCCTCACTGTGATTCTTTTCCGTGGTGGGGATTCTGCATTTGGTAATCCAGAAAGTAATTGTCCCAAGCTGTGACTGAGAATATTTGAGTGAGCCAGCACAAGGAGGCTCTCAAATTGGGACATGCTGAATAAATTGGCCTATTCAGGTTTTTGCTAGCCCAGCTGCTTCCACATACCTGTATCAATCATTTTGTGGCATGTAAGCCTGAAAGGCAAAGAAATTACCCATGTTTATTTTATTTATTTATTTATTCGATTTCTATCCCGCCCTTTTAGACAAAGTCTACTCCGGGCGGGTTCCACCAAACATTATAAACTAAAACAGTTAAAAACAATTCAAAACAATAGTGATTAGTAATGCTCAAGATGGGAAAACAGAAAATTATAATAAGAATAAGAATAAAGTCAAGTATCGACAGGAGGGAAGGCCTGCCTGAAGAGCCAAGTTTTTAATTGTTCTTCCACTTCAGAAAAAATATATATCGCCAAATGGCTGAAAGTTGCTTTTACGCCGCAATCATGATTGTGTAAATCCGGACTGATTTCTGATGCACTTATTGTTTGTTCCAAAGGACAAACAATAAAATAAACAAATGAAAATATGAAACAAAGTAAATGGAATATAAAGGGTAGTGGCCATGGTTATTTTTAAATATTTTCTCTAGCATACATTCCAGTAGGACAGATGTGCGGAAGCCTGTAGCACTCTGTTGTAAATAGCATTTTACACAGTGGTTTCAGAATAATTTACAGGACAGCATGGTATAGCATTTCAGTGTAAATATCATAAATCTGGGTTGCAGCTGCTCCTGATTGTTTGTCAGAAACATTAAAAAAAATCCCCCAGGGGACTGAATTCAGTGCTCTACATTCCAAATAACAACATACAGTAAGCTGTGAGGTTCCTGATTTGAACATTTCCTTGATTATGTATCAATTCATTAGGTAGCCATAGGCAAACAACTCTACTGTTGCCCTGTCACTAAGCCATAGAGAAGATACAAATATTAAGCTTCCTTTTAGGGTTGTTGTGGCATGTTAAAACTATACATGAAGCCCTCTGAACCTTCTAAAAGCCCCATGTAATTGCAACGTCAGTGGAAATACAGAAGTGGAAATATTTTAATCATGAAAAAAAAAGTCCATGTGCCAAATATCTGTTGTGTAGCATACCCATTTCTGCCCCCTCCTCTTTTATTTTATATCCTTAAAATAAATAACTCTTCCAGTGTAGTTCATCCATTCTCCCATAAATAATGAAGCAATAAAATTAGGTGGGTGTTAGTCTCTGTGCAGCTTCTGTAAGTCTGGGATGTGTCCTGAGGTGAGGAAAGGCAGAAACTTTAACCATTAAATATTGAATTTTACTGCACAATACCTATTGTATATTGTAGCCTCAGAAGAAAGAAAGAAACACAGAGGAAATTGCCTATGGACCTAAAAAATCCGGATCCAACTGATTGCTTTCGTTTCTTGGGTACTTTATTGGCATGTTTCTTACTTTTATACTCAAATGAAAGAAACAGCAGAGTTTGGAGGTAATGCATTATAAATAATAATTTGCGTATAAAGAGGGAAGGAATGAAATCTAGTAGTTGCTGATAACGTCCCTCTTTTTTTGAGTAATAAGTAACATGTTTCTATTGCGCCAAAATGTTGTCACAGATTTTCAGCCATTTTTACATATCTCTAAAAAGTAAAATGTCACTAAAAAGAAAACACTAGTAATGTGTTATTATCACATTACTCTTTGAGAGAAACAAGTTACTTGAAAAAAATGACAGTGTATAAAAAGTAACAAATTATTGTTTAAATGTAATTTTTCCAAGTTCAAGAGAGAGAAAGAGAGCCAGACAGAAATGTAAGATTTTTAAAAATTGTATGCATATTGCTCAGCTCATAATGAAAAGCAGAAATGACCTTTTCATATACCAGCGATGGCGAACTTATGGCATGTGTGCCACAGCTGTCACGCAGAGCCCTTTCCGCGGGCACGTGAGCCATAAGTCGCCGGATCACTACTCCCCCCCCCCCCCCGCAGCCAAACCTCAGGAGGCGGCTGCAGCCGCAGTGCTGGCACTTCGATAGGCGGCGGGCCAGGATCCAGAGCGCAGCCAGCACTGGTGGCGGATCCGGAGTGAGGCCCTGAGGCACCTCCATGCCCAGGTTTCCCCCTTCTGCCGCCACTTCCGGTTCCGCTGCCTGCCACCCGCTGTTCCCCCCCCCCCCCCAAGTTTGGGCACTCGGGCCCAAAAAGGTTCGCCACCACTGTCCTATAGTAAGAAAATGGAAGAGCATATCAGATGTATAACTCTGTGGTAAGTATAATTAAAGAGCTGATTCTGTAGGTGACACCGGACTTAATTGTATCTCAACAGAGTCAAAAGTATACCTGTTCTGTTCTTTCGGGAAGGAGAATATATACATATATTTGGTTTGGCTTTCTGACTGGTCAGTCCTCTAAGCCTATATTTTAAGCCTTGGGTGAAGGTAGCTATTTTCTTCCCAGTGAACAATGTCGTCTTCGCGTGGGAATTGGGAGGGAAGACTCTGAAATCCCCAGAAGCAGAGAAACTAAAAAAAAAAAAAAAAAACTCTCACCAGCTTCCTTAGTGCAAAGTGTGGCTCCACCCAAGGACAGGAGCCTCAAGGAAAGCAAAACAAATAGCAGTCATATTTCTGCTACATGTTTTGATGATCTTTGATATAACCCAGAGATAGATTAACTGACAAACTTAAAACATCTTCCACTACATGTCATGAAAACAGAGGGCATTTGCTAAGAGTAAGCTCTGTGGTATAAGAGTTTAAGTACAACCTCATACTAGTGAGGTTTCTGCTAGCTCAGGGGGACTTACTCTTTCCCTAACTGAGTGCGCTAAGCTGCCTGAAAATAGTCTGGAGGGTTTCTGAAGCAGATTTTCAGAGCTCGGGGGTGATGGCCTTCTTCCCTTTCTACTCTATCATGGCTTCTGCCTGTGTAATTATACCATTGGAACCTGTCTAAGTTCTGTCACTCATATTCAACACTCCTGGGAATACAGTCAACCCTCGACTTACGAACTTAATCCGTTCCGGAAGGACGTTCGTACATCGAAAAGTTTGTAAGTCGAAGTACCATTTCCCATTGAAATGCATGGGAACGGAATTATTCCGTTCCAGCATTTCAAAAAAATACCAAAATAAAAATAAAAAGAGCAAGTCCCACGCTGGGACTGCAAAAAAAACCACACACACACACACAAAAACCACAGAAACATAACCCCCCAGTCCAAACCCACCCTCCAAAACCCACACAGAAAAGTTTTTTAAAAAGGACTTACCAGTCCGAAGCCTGCCGGTGCTCCGCTGCCTCCTCCGCGGCCGGGGCGAGCGGCCAAGCGCCCGGCCAGCTCTAGCCTCCCAGCGCTCCACTGCCTCCGCCGCGGCCGGGGCGAGCGGCCAAGCACCCGGCCAGCTCTAGCCTCCCGGCGCTGGGTGAGCGCTGCCTCCAATCGCCGTGGCGGGCGACCCCAGGGAGGTCTCCGATGGCGGCGGGGAAGCTCCCAGGGCTTCTCCGCCGCCATCGGAGAACTCCCGGGGGGCCCCCGCCACCGCGATCGGCGCCTTCAGGCTTTCCCGGGGAGTAGACCGGGCCTACTGGGGGAAGCCCTCCCCTGGTAGGCCCAGTCTACTCCCCGGGAAAGCCTGGTAGACCGGGCCTACCAGGGGAGGGCTTCCCCCGGTAGGCCCGGTCTACTCCCCGGGAAAGCCTGGTAGACCGGGCCTACCAGGGGAGGGCTTCTCCCGGTAGGCCCGGTCTACTCCCCGGGAAAGCCTGAAGGCGCTGATCGCGGTGGCGGGGGACCCCCAGGAGGTCTCCAATGGTGGCGGAGAAGCCCTGGGAGCTTCCCCGCCGCCATGGGAGACCTCCCTGGGGGTCCCTGCCGCCGCGATCTTCGCCTTCGGAGCTCTCAAAGGGCTTCCTCCGATGTCGGGCGGAAAGCCCTTTGAGAGCTCCGAAGGCAAAAAGGCAGGGAGAAAGGGCGGGAAATTCGAATTTCCAGCCCTTTCGCCCTGCCTTTTTGGCTTCGGAGCTCTCAAACGGCTTCCTCCGATGTAGGGGGGAAAGCCCTTTGAGAGCTCCGAAGGCGCCGATCGCGGCGGCAGGGACCCCCAGGGAGGTCTCCCATGGTGGCAGAGAAGCCCTGGGAGACCTCCCTGGGGGTCCCCGCCGCCACGATCGGCACCTTCGGAGGTCTCAAAGGGCTTTCCCCCCCGACATCGGAGGAAGCCGTTTGAGAGCTCCGAAGGCAAGAAGGCAGGGCGAAAGGGCTGGAAATTCGAATTTCCCGCCCTTTCTCCCTGCCTTTTTGGCTTTGGAGGTTTCAAACGGCTTCCTCCGATGTCGGGGGGAAAGCCCTTTGAGACCTCCGAAGGCGCCGATCGCTCCGTTGGCATTGACTTGCGAACGGAGCCTCGTTCGTAGGTCGAGGCTCAGTTCGCAAGTCGATGTCAATTTTTTCCAACGGAGCCGTTCGTAAGTCGAAATGTTCGTAACTAGGGCCGTTCGTAAGTCGAGGGTTGACTGTACCTTAGAATTGGACCAGCCTGTGAAAAGAAGCGGCATGGCCGAGTTGAGACATTTGTCTACACAGCAGGGTAAATTTTACACTGATCTAATTCACAAAGGTTACAACGTCTAATATTCTCAGAAATATTTTTTTTTAAATGAGGCTGTATCTGACTGGACTGCAGAGCAAACATTAATGAACATGGCAAGTCTTGGTGTTACTGAATGAAAAGCACAATTTTCTGCAGGTGTCCTCCAAGACTGACTCCTTCCCTGCCCTTCCCTCAAGAAGTTATTTTGTTCCTCCTGTTGTCTTTGGTTCTGATTTTTCCTTCTCCTGACTGGAAATCTGGAAGTAAATGGGAATCCCTGCAGTAGTTGACCTTTCCGCCAGCAGATGGGGGGGAGGGCAGTTACTGATCTGAGATAACAGTTCCACATGATTCTTCTTCCTCCCAGCTTGCAGTTTGGACTCTGACCATAAGCCATCTTGCTTTTAAATTGTACAAATATTACAACAGTTACTAATTCAGTTTTAATGTAAATGTTTCCAATTTATTGGAGTATCTTCTTAAAATGTGTACCGTATTTTTGTATACTCTGTTTAATTTTCTGGTCTTCGACCATAATAAACTGAAACTGAAACTACAACAGCGACTCAGCTGAATCAGATCAAAAATCTGTTCCATTTCACACTGGATTGTGTAACCAGTGCTGCACATATTCATGGATGCTTACTCAATGGGTTTTCTCTGTCTCTCCCTCTCTGCTAGCATTCCCCAAAAGCCTCTTGTGAGCCTGGGGTGCCAGCCTCCTGTGAGAGAAAGAAACGGGGTTGGAAATGGTCTGAGACCGCTTGCATGAGCTCTTTGTTCCCATCTGTTCCCAGATGCATGACACCTATTTGAGGCTGTGATTTAGAAGAACGGTACAGTACATGGTATAAATATGGCTGTAACATATGCTTGTAAAATAGCACTTGTTTTAAACTTGATCTCAACTTTTAACATTACACACTTGCAGATAGTAATTTGACTATGAGAGCTGTGTAATGTCTTGCCCCTTGCCAGTCTTTTAAAATGCACACACTCTCCCCTCTTAATATGTAAATTAATGGGTGTTCTGGACTTCTTTCCTGTCCTATATGGGAGCTGATTTTAATTATTTTTTAAAAAGTGACAAGTTAAATGTGAGAATTTGAATTTATATGGGTTTCTCCCCATCTTTTGCTGAGAAAACTACTGTTTTTGATTTTGGTGTCCAGGCTCTGCTGAAGTGGTGTAGTGATATTCAGTGTAATACCTTCCTTTTAAAATCCTGGCTTGTTGGCAAAATGAAGGCAGGTTTAGGGATGCATTCTGAATACCTTATGTATACTGCTGATGTATACTGCTGACACGATATCTGAATAGCTATAAATAAAACTGGTGCCCAAACTGGTTCAGAGGAAAGAAAGGTTGTACGATTCTCTTTTTTCATGTGTCTCATGACTTGTGTAGCATCCTTTGTTTTCTGCTGGTCAATACCTATTAGAACAAGGTTGGCTTGTGTTTTCTAATTCAGGGATAGAGGTTTGTATTGTCTAAAAGCCAGATAAGTCATTTAAAGTCAATGTAGATTTATCCTTATCATATTTGTGTAGTTAGTTTGTTCCTCTCTTTTCTCCTTCTGTATAGCTTTTAGAAAAGGTGTGTGTTTATTTGAGATGATACCTAATTATTGAAACTGCAGTCTTAAGTACTTATATGAAAAATCAGGTTAGGTGCAGGCACTAGTCTGATTTGCAGTTTGTAGTCCCTGGGAGTCTTGCAGAATTTATGAATAATGTTGAAGTTCTCTCTCCTCCTCTGTAACAGATACTCATCTGGAAGTAATTTACAAATGACTGAAATGGCATTGGTCAGAGTCTATAAGGAACAGCAGACCACCAAGGGCTTTTGCCATATACCATTTAATGAGGTGTGTTCTCTTCAGAATGTTAACATGGAAATGCAACAGCCTGGAACACAGTATGGAAATTATAAATCCTGGGAGTGTTTGGCTTCAATTTCTTAACCTTTCTTACAAATATATCAGGCAAAATCCAAAAAAACAACAAAAAAAGACAAAAAAAAAACCCAACAACATGTGGGGCCTTAAAGACTTATTTTTTAAAAACATTTTATTTCAGACTAGGGATAGGGTACAAGGGGTAAAGGGGAATAAAAAGGGGAGAAGGAGAACATACAATATACTGCCATAAAATCTTGTTATTCGCGTTACAATGTCCTGTCAATTTTCGGCCTTTCTATAGTTTGATTGCCCTTCTAGATTTCTACTTACAGTTACCTCTTAGTTTAGTTCTATGTTTATCCAGTTCTATCTACTGACTCAAACCATTTATATAGTAAATCCCATCGTTCACTTGCCTTTTGTATTGGACAGTCTTTCAACACTTCTGATAAAAAGTCCATCTCTGATACTTCCCAAATCTTCTCCAAGAGCTCCTCTTGTTTCGGTATCTCCAGTTTCTTCCAGTTCTTAGCATAGAGAATTCTGGCTGCTGTGACTATATGTATAACTAGGTAGCTCTTTGTTTTATCTATGTTGTCAAGTATAATGTTCAATAAAAACAATTCTGGGTTTAATGGAATATTACAAAGCAATATTTTTTGTAACAAAGGATGCACTACTATCCAGTACTGCTTTGCCTCTCTACAAGTCCACTACATGTGGTAAAAACTTCCCTCTTGTGCTTTACACTTCCAACAAACATTTGACACTTCTGTATAAATCTTTGACAATTTTTTTGGAGTCATATACCACCTATAAAACATCTTATGTATGTTCTCCTTAAAATTTACCAATTTTGTGAGCTTTATGTTATTTTTCCATATTTGCAACCAATGATCAATGTCAATATTATGTCTTATATTTTGTGTCCACTTGATCATACATTCTTTTACAATCTCATCTTGCATTTTAATTTCAAACAAATAATCATATGTCTTCTTAATTACTTTCTCATTTGAGCCCAACAAAAGTTTATCAAATACTGTTAGTTCTGTGTAGAAGCCCTCTATTTTATCTTTTGAATACCTGGATTCCATTTGTCCTCTAGGCCACCAGTCTAAATATATATTTTACACCTCTAACTCTTCTTTGGACCTTAAATCACAAACCTTTTTAAATAAATCTTGACTATTATATTTTCATGTGAGCTTTCATGCTTGCACAGACTAACACGGCTACCTCTTCCAAAATTACAACTTTCTTACAAATTATTTATTTTTCGGCACAGATTGCTGTGTTTGTATTAGAGAGTCAAAACACACAAAATACTTGTAGCTGGTACTGCTATTGGCCCACATTTGATGGTATGAAGGGTTTAAGTTGCTATGATCTTGAGCTGCTTGTAATTTGCATATTTTTTAAACCCAGTAGTTCCCAAATGGTTAGCATCACTTTAAAAAGAGACAGGGAAATGGCAATTGTAGCAGTATACACATGAAGATATTATCGTTCCAAAGCACCATGTTCTACTGTTGGTACTGAACTGTTGGCTGTATTTAGCCCAGTAAGATTTTTATCAAGGTGGGTAATTGGACTGTAATGTTGGCCATACTGACTATGGTTTATGTGAGTTTGAGTGCAAAAAATTTCAGGGCCACTAATCATCCTGATCAATTCTGGTCCTATATTAGCATCTCTGTGTTCCAAGTTAACTTAGTTGGAAGTAAGGTGTAGTTCCCATAAACACTTACGTGTGTGCTTGTGTGTTTTCTTCCAGTGACTATACACTAGTGTTCAAGTTGATTGAGAATGGACTGCTTTCAGAAGGCTGGTCATCCATTTTTTGTAACTGTTTTGATCAAGGACTCACATTTGTAGTTGCAGCAGAATCACATTTTACATTTCTCTGAGTAATTATGTACCTGAGTTCATAAACATGTGGGGAAAAATCAGCTCTACTTGTTTGTGTGAACCTTTTATGGGATCTTGGATGTGCACTAGGCACCATATGATCCAAAGTGGTGGCTTAACCTTGCCTGTTTCCTAGATTCCCTCCTTCACGGACAGCAGACAGAAGGGCAGCATATTGTTAGCTTCTGTGCTTGCTACCCCATTACAAATACCAGAAGCCTGTCCTCTGTTCTTGTCTTGATTATAAGCAGGTAGGAAGTTCTACTCTGCTGAAAAGGTATAGCCCAGTGTTACTGGCACTTCACCAAAGGATCCAGCATGGTCAGTGAAGGCAAAAGTGGCCATGGCGCCTTTATGTCCTTCTCATCAACTCAGCTGCCCTGTCCAGATGGAGACAGCTTGGCTAAATTTGGTCAACCTCTGGTAAATTCCCATCAATGTGACAGAATTGGCTGCACATGGAGTTGGCCATTTTAAATGCTTCCTTGACAGTGCTCCCAGAGCATCACTTTGTCCACGGTCAAGTGGCAAGGCTGTTAACTGGGACTGGACTTATTTGAAAATGGTATATCAGTACTTTATCAGTTTCTGAGGTCCAGTTCACCATGCTCGTCTTAATGTATAAAGCCTTAAATCACTTGGAATCAGTTGACTGATGGATTAATTCTTAATGAATAAATAAGAGAATTTTCTACTCAAGTATTCTTTGTTGTTTCAATTCATAGAAAATACAACACTACACTATTTCCTACTTATTGGAATTTACATAAGGTAACTTTCTCTGGATTTGCTTGAGAGTCTTATGAGAGGAAACACCCATTCCGTTTCTGGGTGCATTGTACTCAATGGTGAAAAAAGTAGGATTGTTAAACTTTCTTTACAGGTATAAGTGTGATTACCTTTGGAATGATCACTAAAACGACCATTCATTTACCCTTTGGTTTTCAGCCCCATGGGGTGGGGCTCCGCCTCTCTCTCAACTTAACCGCTGCATGTGCACATGACTCCCCCCCCCCGCATGGGGTTCTGTCGCAACCAGAACCAAAGGGGCTGAAAACGATTGCTGTGTGGAGGAGGAAAGCTGCGTGGAGGGAGGTGGAGTTGTGCACAGGTACACACCTTAGAGGGGAGATTGCTAAAATGTAAGCTACATCTTTCTTTGCATGTCATATTAGAGAGGCACACACAAGAAAGAGATCATATTGAGTGGAAAAGACACATTTACTTGAAGTGTGTTTTAGCTCTCAACTGAGCTCAGCTTATGAATAGTTTAGCAGGTATAGGTTGTAACTTGACATTTTGGGTTTGACTTGCGCTTAAAATAATTTTTCAGTGCTTGTTGGATATGTGTTAAAGCCTTTCAAGAAAACGCACTCCTCCTTGGATATGCATGGTTAAGCAAATGCAGTCTGAACGTCTGCTTCATGAACTATAAGAGAAAAAGGTTCCAGCTCAGTGGTTCTGCCTCTGATTCTGGAATTTCACTAAAATAACTGAGAACTTCCTGCTACAGAATGGCCACTAAGTAATGCAAATAAATGGAGTGCCAAAGACTGTCCACTTCATCTTTCATTTCTTATTTGAGAAGACTGACCAATCAGTTTACTCCTGTCGAAAATATTAATTATTTCTCTGTGGAAAAATGCACAGCAAATCCACTCAGCTGTAGTAAATGTTTTGCAAACTTTCCTTGAACTTCAGGCAAGATATTTGTACAGCTGCACAGCTCACGGAAGCTTATAATAGATATGGAGAAGGGCCCATTTTATCCATATGTTGGAGTAAGGGGTCGCCATGCTATCCAGAGCAGCAAAAGGGACTCCTGCAGATTTGGCAGTGTGTCAGAATAGAGGGGAGTAAAGCAAGGAGTTCTTTATGTGAGGCCAAAGATATTTTCACCAGTGTCTATGTGAAGTTTTCTCTTTGTACAACAGTTGGAGTGAATGAAATACGTACCTAAATGTTCAGTAGCAGAAATCAATGGAAAAATCAAGCACTTCAGGAGGAAAAGTGTACTCAGAGGTTGATATGTTATTAATCCAAAGAAATAAACAGTTAAAAAAGACAAGCTTTTTGTGGATACACATTTGGAAATATGTCATATAGTGGTTAGTGGACTAATGAAAACTTCCAGAAAGTCAGTTCATATAGGAGAAAGTTAGGCTTGACTCACTTGCTTTGTAGACCTCCTTAAAGTATGGTTTCTGTGTTACAAGAGAAGGAAAATGGGCATCAGTTCAGGTTCTGAGACCTTGAGTCCCACATTATGGAGAAGGTGTTGGTGTGCAAATTGAGAAGGCTCCCCTGTATTCTTGGGTAGAATGAACTATCTGCTCTATGACTTCCAAGCTTGACAGAAAGGCTAGGACATCGAAACTTTTGGTGTCACTGAGAAGCTTGAAATCTTTGGTCAAGGCAGTTCAGTGATGTGAAGGAGTATCTCTGAGATGACACAGTGCTGGGTCAGACTGAAGGCCCATGTAATCCACTCTGAATCTCCCACCATTCAGCCCCTTTGTCGCTTTAGTTGCCTTTTTCTCCATATTTTGTAGGTCTAGAGTATCCGTTCTCAAATTTGTTGACCACGCTTGTACACTGGAGCTCTTCCTTCCTGTTTCCCATTCTTATGTGTGTGTACGCATGAGGAAATACACAAACACACACGACAACTGGATTTTTCAGTCTGTTTTAGAGTTAGACATTTCCCAGTGTAAGCATTAGATTACTGTCGTATGACCGAGTTACTTTGACAATTTACTGAAGTCAGTAGCTCATATTTTATAATTGTTCCTTGGTATTTAATGGGTCAGATCCAAAGAATGATTTCATGTGTATCCACAAGCTTGCACATGTCTAACAGCATTTTTGACCTTTATCCTCTTTGTAGAGCACAGACTATCACATGCCTTATCACAAACTGCTTTGGAAGATTCTGTTTTAGAAGACGCTTGACATACCACATGAAGGTTTGAAAAATACAAATTAAAAGTCTGCTTTAACTGTATTGTTGCTCTGCAGCTGTGCAGTTTTGGAAAGTGAGAAAATCATACCCGGTATCTCCTTTACATACACACTGTTTGGAATACAGAATTTCACTTGCTTGTATATTTTGTTTTTTTCTGCCAGTTGTGTCTGGCCCATTTTAAAGCAAGTATGATAAAGGTGTTTGCTTCAGGGACATACATTATGCTCCCTTACTTTATCCTGTGTCAAATACTGAGCCATAGATACTTCATTTTGAGGGTATGCTATACTGCTTCTCAGTGTATTCTGGTTTACATGTTCACTTGTTAAAACAACTGTTCTCCTTCGTGTCCTCTGTGAATACACACTAATGGGTTAATCTGCGCCTGAGCAGAGCAGCCTCCGGAAACTTCCACAGCTTTAAGCACTTAGTGCTGGGACCTCCCCTACACCTGGCTATATAACTCCACCCCCAGCCCAGTGCTGCAGTTCTTTTTTTGACTGCCGCTGTAGCAGCAGCTTCGCTGTAGCAGCAGCTTCGTTTGGAACTTCGCAAGTAGAAATGATTCTGTTCCTTTCTTTGACCTCCCTTTGTTCTTTCTTCTGTAACAAGTTGATTCTTTTGCCTGGGGATAAGGTATTAGCCGGCATTAGCTGTTCCTTGTAAAACTTTACAAAGCTGGCTTTGCAGCCCTCAGGGCTTTTCTCTTAAAGACATAAGGTCTCTTTTACCTTCTTTATAAAATTACCCCCAGGCTTAAGAGCAACAGTTTTCTGTCTGTTTGCAATTTCCTCTTCCTAGCAGGTTTGAAGAGGATGGCTTCTGAGCTTTGCCCCGCCTGTCAATGATTCTCCTGACTGAGGTACAGCCTCTCCGGAGTTTGGCATAGAACAGCCCTCTTGTTTCAAGGGGCTCGTTCTTACAGCTGTTTCGCAGTGAGCTGGGCTTCTGCACAGCCTAGGATTGCCCTTGGAAGAAGAAAGGGCCTCCGTAGCTCCTGCTCCCCACTCGTCAGTGGGGTACAGCCTCTTTGGAGGTTGGCGCAGGAACAGCCCTCTTGTTTCAAGGGGCTCGTTCATACAGCTGTTGACCCTGCAGCGAGTTAGGGCTCTGTCGCCCTGTCCCTTGGAGAAGAAAGGGCCTCCTGCAGCGCTGGTCACCTTCCCCGCATGTCAGTGATTCTCCTGACAGGGGAAGAGCCTCTCCGGAGTTTGGCATGGAACAGCCCTCTTGTTTCAAGGGGCTCGTTCTTACAGCTGTTTCGCAGTGAGCTGGGCTTCTGCGCGGCCTAGGATTGCCCTTGGAAGAAGAAAGGGCCTCCGTAGCTCCTGCTCCCCGCTTGTCAGTGGGGTACAGCCTCTTCGGAGGTTGGCGCGGAACAGCCCTCTTGTTTCAAGGGGCTCGTTCATACAGCTGTTAACCTGCAGTGAGTTGGGCATCTGGAGCCCTGCCCTTGAAGAGGAAAGGGCCTCCTGCAGCGCCGGTCGCCTCCCCCACCTGTCAGTGATTCTCCTGACATGGGGCAAAGCCTCTGCGTGTGATTGGCGCACGACAGCCCTCCTTCGTGGGCGCGTTCATGCCGCTGCCGATTCTGGATAGAGCTGCACGCCGAGGCTGTAGATGTTCCGGCGACATGCGGTAAGCCTTGGGGGATGGTATGGGCCCCTTCAGCTCCCGCAGCTAGCCCTACGTGTCAGTGATATGCCTGACTGGGTTAACACCCTTGGGTGGTTTGGCATGAAACAGCCCTCATTTATCAAGGGGCTTGTTCACGCAGCTGCTATTTCCAAAATCAGTTAGGTGCCAAGGCAAGAGCTTTCTGGCAACATTAACAGCCCTAGCTTTGCCTCTGAAAAGGGGGGGGGGGGCTGCAACTCCCACCGCTAGCCCTGCTAGTCGGTGATATCCCTGGCTGGGGTAGCACCTATTTGGTGGCTGATAATTTGGCACAAAACAGCCCTCTTTATCAATGGGCTGGTTTACGCAGTAGCCTGCAGCCCTGCCTCAGCTGCCGGTGCCAGTATAGGCTCATAGGTAAAGGACTCACAGGAGTCCACCCTAGAACCCTGCCGCTGGTGGGTAAATTTTCCTCAGGTAGGTCCTCTCACGCTGACAAGTTGTGTAGGACCAGTCCCTTTATCCAGTATAGGAGCTATGAGCTCTCTGCCACCGCCACCATCCCGCTCCGCCTGGCATCGTTCTGAGCCACGGGCTATGGAGTGCTGTACGCCTCCACATACGCTTCACTGGTGTAGTGCTCCCTCGAACTCGGCTCCGGCAGCACAGTGTTCGCAGGTTCAACCGAACCTGCTGTTAACCCTTTCGGCTTCTCCGTTCTGGCAACTGTGTTGAGCCTGAGCTTGGTCGGGCTCGTGCTAGGGAAGTCTTCTCCCTTGTTCGTCAGAAGGGCTTACCTTATTCAAGATTGGGAGTCACAGGGGGAGGAAGTTTTCCCAACCAATCTTCCTACACCCCTCTCAGTTGTCACAAAGGGTCACCCTCCTTTCCTATTAACAGATGAGGAGTTCTTTGGCCGCCATGTAGCCACTTACTCCTCTGCCATGGGGGCTTATCTTCACCACTTATGGAGTTTGGTGCTGCCCATTCTGCAGGTAGCTCCTGTGCACCTTTACAGTTCACGCCTCCCACGTCATTAGGAGGCACTGTTGCTGGTGCCTCACGAGCGCACTGCTGCTCGTTACGCCTTTAAGCCAGCATCTAAACAACTGATGGGTCGGGACCTGCCGTTTGTTATTCTTGATAACCTGCTCAAGCTTTAGCCGGCGGCACAGTTATTTGCGGCGTAACAACCGCAAGAGCCTGACGATGGTCCTATCAGCCTAGGGCATCACGGGAATGTCTATGGCCTCAACCCCAAAGTTACCAGCCGCCGCCCCTAGACATGTGGGCAGGCAGTGCCCTGACCGGCAGGATTGCAGGCAGGACCGCAAGACTGAGCGGTCTCTTTACTTCTCTGTCATTGACCAGTTAGTCCGTTTGACTCCTTGTCTTCCCAGCTATGCCACTGAATTCGATGTGCCCCTGTCACAGGCCGTGTTATGGCCGCCTCCACCCCTAACCCCACCCCCCCCCAAAAAAAAAAAAAAAAAAAACAAGGATGGAGGCCTGTGGCCCGTCCTTGGGGTTGGAAGCCTGAATTCTTTTATTACTCTGCATAGTTTCCATATGGCTTCCTTGGACTCTGTTATTCACTGGTTACGTCCAGGGGGTTGGTTTTTCGTAAGATGCTCCCTTTCATGCGGGCATCTGGTTAGACCGTCATCGCTTTCTCAGGGTTTCACTTGAGGGAATCACTGTTTACCCATGGTTGGATACCTGGCTCCCGGTCGCGGGGTCCAATTCACAGGCTGGTAAGCATACGTCCTTGGCACTGTCCCTTTCGTCAGCGTTAGGACTATAGGTCAACATAGTGAAGTTGACGTTACCACCTACACACTGTGTAAACTGTGTTAATGTGACTTTGGATGCTCTCTTGAAGCAGGCTTTTTCCTCTGCCATCAAGTCTGTGACAATGCATAATTTGTTATGCTCCCTTTTTATTCAGGCGCTTGGTTCCCTACCCTACAGGTCCAGCAACTCCTGGAGCTGATGACATCTACTGCAGATGTGGGACAGCTTGCTCGAACGAGGATGCGGTCCCTTTAAGCCTGGTTTCTCTCACTCTTTCAGATATCTTGCGACCGTCCATCCATGTTGCTCCAGGTGACTCCGGAACACGCTGCTCAACTGGATGGGTGGAACCCCCCTGCCCCCACACCCTACAGACAGGGGGACCCTCTGGTCTCTTGACCCAGTTGGTTCGGTCACTGTTGGATACCAGCCCGCCACACTGCGGGGGGCTTGTCCACGCCACCACGTGGCCCTTCGCCGCTGGTTCATGGTAGTAGCCAGCCTGCATATCATTGTGCTGGAGCTCCTGGCACTCACCAATGCATTTTAGGCCTCTGAGTCCCTGCTCCGGGGTCGGGTGGTCCAGGTCGCATTAGGCAATGCCACTGCAGTTTATTATATAAACAAGCAGGGCGGCACTCACTCGTTACGCCTTCTTTTTCACACCATCTACCTTTCGAGATGGTGTTATGCTCGCCACATTTATCGAGTGGCTGTACATTTGGCAGGCGAGAACACTTCCATGGCACTCCATCTCGGCAGACCAGTCCTGCTCTCACGAGCGGGCTCTCGACGATACCATCTTTCGTTGCCTCTGTCGCTGGTGGGGGACTCCAGGCATGGATGCTTTCGCTTCTTGAATGGACAAGAAGTGTGCCATGTTCGGCTCCCGAGCCGGTGTCGGCCGCGCCTCCCTAGGGGATGCCTTCCTGACCTATTGGTCATGGGGCCTCCTTTACAGATTCAACCTTTTCCCCTTCTTCAAAGGCCTGTTGTTCAAGTCCACCATGAGTGTGCGACCGTCATGCTTGGTCGCCTCGCTAGCCATGGTTCTCGATCCTGCTCCCGGGACCTGCAGAATACATCACACTGCACCTGGTCCCTCACCTACTGCCTCGGGACAGGGGTCGGAGGTTTCATCCGGACCTCGGGTTCCCCTACCTGTCGGCTTGGAGTCTTCCCCGACAGTAATGGACGTGCTCCATCATGCTTGCACACCTTTTACCACCTTGACCTACTCCTTTCATGGGTAGGCGTTCTGTTCCTTTGCATCACGACAACATTGGCCTACTAGGCCAATGTCTCTGGACGCACTCCTTCGGTTTCTCCTTCACTTGTTTGCCTGGGACTGGCCCGTTCTACCTGCACGCTATTTCTCCGTGGCCCGGAGAATATGCGCCCTGCCTATAGACCACTGACACCTCAGTGGTCTTTCCAGTTAATTCTTTGGCAACCCTCCAGGCTGCCTTGCTCCTGGCACTATCCTTAGCTTGCAGGGCCGGCTACACTAAGAGCCGGTCCTCCTTTTCTGCAAAGCATCCTTACGGCCAGGCCTTACCTTCTTGCCTAAGGTATTTTCTGCCTTCCATTTCAACCAGCCAGCTGTCCTTCCTGGTCTCTTTCCCACACCATCTTCATTGCTTGAAACAGCTCTGCACGCTCTAGACGTGAAGCGTGCTCTGTCTCACAACGTCTGTCACCTTTGCTGGCTCTCCTTTGGAGTACCGGCTTCCTCTCAGACCACGTCTAGCTGGATGGTCCAGTCCATCTGCCTTCCTTATGATTTGGCAGAGACTCTTCTTCCAAAATCAGTGAGAGCTCACTCTACTGGAGCTGTGGCATCCTCAATGGCCTTTCTCTATCACGTGGACGTCGCAGATGTCTGCCACGTGTGCCACTCCGTCTCCCTTGATCTCGCCCTACCGCCTGGTAGTCCGGCCGAATGCTCAGGCTGCAGTAGGGCGAGCTGTCCTGGATCTGCACTTTCGTGACGTGCCTCCTCCTGGTTGGTCAGCTTGCCAGTCACCCATTAGTGTGTATTCACAGAGGACACGAAGGAGAAAAGAGGTTACCTACCTGTAACTCTGGTTCTTCGAGTAGTCCTCTGTGAATTCACACGTCCCGCCCTCCTCCCCGCTGTCCGTCACGTGTGCCATGGCATGTTGGGCAGCGGCGGTCAGTTCTTTAAGAACTGCAGCACTGGGCTGGGGGTGGAGTTATATAGCCAGGTGTAGGGGAGGTCCCAGCACTAAGTGCTTAAAGCTGTGGAAGTTTCCGGAGGCTGCTCTGCTCAGGCGCAGATTAACCCATTAGTGTGAATTCACAGAGGACTACTCGAAGAACCAGAGTTACAGGTAGGTAACCTCTTTTTCCATGTATGCCAATTAATTTTTCAGGAAATTTTGACACATGTATTCATACATTTTGATTGCTAAGATGTTTAGCCTGAAAGAAAAAGAGCTCCATATCCCTTTCTGAGTTTGTAAATAGTACTGTAATTTGAATTTCTGGTGATGTCATCTTATATTGATGGTCACTGTAAATCAATATACAAGTCTTTTAATGGATGCCACAAATCAAGTAAGATAAATGTGATTTTGTGTAGAATACTTCGTATGTGCAAAAGTAAATGTGCTTTTAAAGGTCATCTGTAGTACACAAAAAGTTAGTCTGAGAAACATCTTATTAGAAAGGGATAGGAGATTTATTTGTTTGAACTCTAACAACTCATCAGAGAATGTGAGGTTAAAATACTATACATGCTCAACAGTTTAAACTATGAAATTTTATGCTATAGTGTGTAGTGATGGGCACCAACTTGGAGGCCTTTGAAAGGAGATTAGATAAATTCATGGAGGACAAGACTATTGATTACTGCTCGTCACAATAACTGTGTATTACTTTCTGTGGTAGAGACAGCATGCCAGTTGATACCAGATCTGGGGAACACAGGCCAGAGGGTGGTGTCACACTCATGACCTTTCTGTGAGACTCCCATAGGTATCTGGTTGGCTACTGTGGAAATAGGATACTAGACTAGACAAACTCTTCATCTGGTCTAGTATAGCTCTTCTTTTAAGCCTATAGTAGAGGTGGACAGGCCTCTATGTTGGCTGTCCTGAAAAATATGTGGACGGGCCCCTATAGAAAAATTTTGAGATAGTGGCTGAGGCAAAGCAACTGAAGATCTTATTTGGGAGAGATATGTTAATAATCTTTCTTGTGTTAAAAAAGTATAGTTAACTGTATTTTGGAGCATTCAGGTGGATTATTAATAATAATAATTGTGTGTTGTCAAATCGATTCTGACTTATGCTGACCCCTTCCAGGGTTCTGAGTAGAGAGTACTCAGAAGCAGATTACAATTCCCTTCTTCTGGGGGCTTTTTTGGGACTCTGCAGCTTGCCCAAGACTACACAGTCAGGCTCTTTTCCTAGCAGACACAGAGAGCACCCAAACACCCAACCTCTGATTCCACAGTCAAATACCTAACTTTCACACTGGCCCTTTCACACCAATCCTGGTTGACAGTTCACCTCCTTTTCTGCTATTATTGGGAAAATTGTCTCTGGTGTCATTTGGTTTTATATCATTAGGGTTTAAAATTTTACTGTTCATTTGTGCATTTTATATTTGTTTTAGCTTGCTGTTAAACCACCCAGAATAGTGGCTCTGCACTAATGGGGTGGTATAATAAACAAACAAACAAGTAAATAAATAAATAAATAACACACTGAGCTATCCAGTCAGCAAAGTGGATGACTACTAAATCAAAATATCTCAAAATAGATATGTCAATCAGCTGTAGGAGCACACCATTCAAATCAACCTAAAGGCTATTTTTGTTCATGGGATCCACATGTAGATTAATTTATCTTAAAAGTTGACAAGCGTTTTTGCAATGGCCTTTCTTTGTATCCCGTTCTCTGTAAACATGCTCTGCTGGCCCTGCCCATAGAGCACTCCTTGTCCGCGCTCCATTGGCAGTCTCTCTGCATCCCTGCTGTTATTACACCATCTTCTATTTCTTCCAGCCCTTCTGCCACTTTATCGTTCCTCCTTTCCCCCTGAACATTATAGTAAAGCATCCACAGCTTTTGAAACTCTCAGCAGTTCACAGACTATGATGAAATCTCAGGTGTAGGTAGAATGTGTACCATCATTGAAAAGGTGCAGCAGAATGAAAAGCTCAGTACCTCTTCTAGGTTTTGCCCTTCCCTAAGAAGAGAATGAGCAAACTTTGTCTCTGTCTCCATTCCAACAGTTGATGGCCCATAGGTTGAAGTTGATGAACCTTAGTTAAGCTTGAACACAGGTTGTCTGAATTTGTTTGGAAATGTCAAACTATGTTCAATTAAAAAATTCAAGCAAAAGCTTTCAGACTCTCATTTCTGGGTGCATTTGTGGAGAGGAAAGGGAAGAGCTTGTGATCCCAAGACTTGCTTTGGATGATTCCCATCATGGTTTAGCTAATCTAGAATCTTCACATCACATTAATAATAACAATCATGTGCCGTCAAGTCAATTCTGACTTATGCCAACCCTTTTTCAGAGTTTTCTAGGTAGAGAGTACTCAGAAGTAGTTTGCCATTCCTGTCTTCTGGAGGGCGCTCTGGAAATGTGCAGCTTTGCCCAAAGCTACATAGTCTGGCTCTACTTGCAGGAGGCATAGTGTGGAATCAAACTCCCAGCTAGAGATGGGCATGACTTAAGTCGCACTGTGTCATACGAAGCTGTCAGAGCGGCACCATAGGTGTCATGCAGACCTTCCTCCCTCCCCTGGGCTGGCTGGCCGATTCACCATCTGTTGCACACCACCGTGGTCCTCCTTCAGTCTGGGTAGGAGCTCAGGCTGCTCTTCCCCGCCTCCTCTGGCTGCCGACCACTCCAGTAAGGATGTGGGATGGGGATTCTTCCCACACAGCTGAGGATGGGAGGGCAGGGCAGCCCAAGCTCCTGTCCAGTCTGGAGTGCTGCCAGAGAAGGAGGACCCCAGCATAGCACAATGGATGGTGAGTGGGCCCGCTGACCTGAGGGGTGGGGAGAGGGTCTGTGTGGCACCTGTAGTGCCATGCTGACAGCTTCATATGACATAGCACGACTTACGTTGTGCCTATCTCTACGCCCAACCTCTGGCTCCACAGCCAGATACCTAAACCACTGTGCTATCCATCAGTACAATTTAGTTGAAAAATATGTCTGGAGTAGAGATGGGCATGACTTGGAAAAGTGGTGATTTGTTTTGATTCACGATTCGTCAAGGTTGACAAATCACAGATCACAAATTTATGATTTTTTTCCTGATAAATCGATTTGTCAATTCATTTTTACTTTAAAACCCTGTAAAACAGTCACCCAGGCACCTAGAGACACCAAAATGTCCTGGAACCTTCCTCTGACTCTAGAAGCCTCTAGAAGCCTTGCATGTTTGGTGGAGTTTGGGTTTTGAATGTCCGAGTTATACACCCACAAAGAACCCACCCATGAATGTCCTCCCCCAGGCACCTAGAGACACCAAAACTGCAGATAAGCTTTCTCTGACTCTCCTCTACAATCCAACCAAGTTTGGTGCCGATTAGGTTTCAGACACCCACAAAGTGGTCCCTGGAGGAAAGTGCCTAATCTTCACCAAACTTGGATGGATTGTAGAGGAGAGTCAGAGAAAGCTTCTCTGCAATTTTGGTGTCTTTAGGTGCCTGAGGGGAACTTTCCTGGAGAGGACTCTTTGTGGGTGTATAATTCAGACATCCAAAACCTGATTTTCACCAAACCTGGACAGAGTGTAGAGGAGAATCTAGGGAAGCTTCTCTGTGATTTTGGTGTCTCTAGGTTCTGGGGGTCCTTTTCTTAGCCAAACAAATGAACGAATCAAAAAACACTAAACAATTATTGATTTGTATTCATTGGGGACATTGATTTGTATGAATACAAATCAATGAATTAGCAATTTTTGACAAATTTTGCAATTCCTTTTTTTAAATTTGTGCCCGTCTCTAGTCTGGAGTTCCTTAGAAGTTCCTATTTTGGCTAGCTTTGAAATGAAACTGATTCAGTGACGATTTCCTCATTTTTATATTGCATCATTCTCACTTTATTTAAAATGGGGTTAAATATTTTCTGGGAAAGCTTTGTTGAAGATCTTTTAATAAAGAGGCCTTCTCTCAGAGGCTGCTGTATGAATGTGCCTGTGTGTTTGCCAAATTGACTAGGAAGGCTTTTGCACATGTAACCAGTTGTATCCTGTTTCCTGGAAGATTGCCATCAGGAGAAAAAAAAATAGTTATAATAGATTAGAGTTTCTGTTGGCTACAACAATCTGAATAAGCAGTAGTAAGCTTGAAGTAGGCACTCTATTCACCTTCTGAAATCACACAAACTTTCCTTAGCATTGAAACATTGAAGACACCTGTTCCCAGCATGCACTAAGATGATATTAATGATATCCTTTATAAATGGGCCTTTTAAAAATTTACAGCAAATCTTTGTCAAAGTCTTCAATAACTTGCTGAAACAAAGTTACTTTTAAAATCAACCCTATTCCAAAACACCCATTTCATTTAAATATATATCATGCCTTATTCTGTAAAATCACACTTACCTGTGTTTAACAGTGCCTGCTACTGTTGCTTGTACATGCAAGCACACACACTTCTGACAAGTCTCTTTGCACCATTTCTCTCCTAAGCAGGTTATGTATCTTGAGAGCAATTAAAACAACTCATGAACCAACCTTCTTCTTTTTTTTTTGCATCATGATTCAGAGCCACTTCTCCCAACACGCAATCTACAACCTCACCTGACTTTAATCCTTCTCCTCTTCCTTTCTCTGACCCCTAATTCCTTACCTCTCTTCCTTTTCCAATCCTGTCATCATTGGACTGCCTTCAGACCTTTTTTAAAAAAAGAGTAATACTATGCAGTTTCTATCCATTGCACTGCATTAGATATCCACCAGAGACAGTGTTTTTGAATCACATTTTATCCAGTTTCTGGGCTGGCAATGTCATTTTTTTTTTAAGCTAAAGAAATATTGGTGGGCTATTTTGGATACAAATATTAAACTGCTAGAAGCAGCTCTGCAAAATTCTTTCAATGTGGATTTGAAGCAGAAAAGTACCAGCACAATGTCAGCGGAAAAGAAACTCAATTCTTCTTACAAATGAGTGCTTTGGTGATTCAGAAGCTTTGATTTTTCACTTCCTAAACCAAAAAAAGGAAGATACCGATTAGAAACACATACCTTTGTGATTCTGGTTGTGTGGTACAAGTCCTTTTCTGTATGTCTGAAGTTTAAAACAGTTGACCCATATTTTTACAATTCTTCTGTCACTTCAAATTAAGAAAATGTATAGTGTTCGCAAATTAGTTCTGTACTAGGTAATGCAGAGTGTACTTATTGGAGATGAACACAACATAAGTCAGCATAAACTATTTCCTCTTCTCCTGCCCATTGCACCCTTCTTCTGAAATTCAGGTGGTTTGTGCAGATGATTTATCACTTTATGTTTTGTTTCTCTGAAATATGGTTTAAATTTGTTGTTCACAGTTTCGAAGTCTAATAAAACTTATGGTCGTTGTAGGTTTTTTGGGCTGTTTGGCTGTGTTCTGGAGGTTTTTCTTCCTAACGTTTTGCCAGTCTCTGTGGCCGGCATCTTCAGAGGACAGGAGCTAGAACTCTATCTGTGTTCTAATAAAACTTACTTTGTAACAACATTCCCATTGTAATTTTCCCCCTCTCGTATTCTGTAATCTGTACTGGCATCTTCAGATCCCAGCCGAGGCATTAAAGTAAACAAGGAAGCAACTGATTTAACTGAAAATGATCTTTTATTCCTGTCGGCAGTCAGGGATTACCAGATGTTCAGCCTTTTCTTATCTCGTGCCTAAATGAAACATTTAGTGCTGTAAGCATTAGTAGTTGACAGAAGTTGGACCATATAACAACAAAGATTTACCACAGAATAAATGTTTGAAAAGAATACATAGAGAAGATAAATGGGGAGCTCCATTTCAAAGCTGTTTCTGTTTTGGTGTGGCCTGCCTAGATATATAAATGAGCATTCTTTTCCTTGTGCCAGGAATATATGCACATACATTGTACAATAGACTCGTCCGCTCACCTTGTGAACAGACAGTGGTGAGCCTCGAGCTTAAACACCCTTTTGTCTCCTTTTTCATGCCAGAAGGAGGAGGTTAGAATCTTCCACTTAAGCTTTTAAACTATCAACAGTGCCCTGTGACTCTCAACTCAAGGAACTATGACTTGTTTAAAATACACCATGCTTTCAGATCCTTACTACTACTACTTTTAGAAGATTTGAAGAACACAGAACATGTGCCCCCCCCCCCCCCGATGTTGCTGGACTGCAGCTGCCATCATCCCTCATCATTAGCTCTGCTGACCATGGCTGTTGGTAGTTGTGGTCCAACATCATTTGGAGGGCCACAGGTCCTGCTCACTTCTTGTTTGAACAAAACCGCAGGCCCTCATTTGGACATCATGGCAAACTATAGTGGCTCATTATGTTTCAACTGGTCATATAAAGCAGTGATTTGAATACATCGTAGTTTTTAAGAAGGACAGGATTTCCTGTCCTAGAGGATGGTGGTAAAATCTTTCAAATATACAAAGAAAGTGCTGTATGTATGTTGTTGTTTAGTCGTTAAGTCGTGTCCGACTCTTCGTGACCCCATGGACCAGAGCACGCCAGGCCCTCCTGTCTTCCACTGCCTAGAAGACAGTTATTCACAAGGATACTCATCCCAAGTATATTCTGAAGCTAAGCAGGGGTGGACCTGTTAAGAATTTGGATGAGAAAGCATCAAGGATTGCCAGGTAGTGTCAGGAGGAAATCCTGCCCAAAGCCCTCAAGATTACTACCAATCAAAGTAGACAGCACTACTTCAGGCTAGATGAACAAGTGATATGATTTAGTATAAGACAGCTTCCAGTGTTCCTGTCTACAGAAGAGAGGAAACAGTTGGATGAAATCTGCAATAAACAATGGAACATTGTTACAAACGTGATTTAAATAACACATCTGCACAGTTTTCATTTAATTTTAAAGCAGTGACTATTTCTAAGTGGAAAGTGTCTAGTTTCATGCAGGAATAAATATGACTACCTTGGCTTGAAAGGTGTTGTCCAGCACCTATTCAAAAGTGGCTACTTGGCTCTATGAGTTACAGGCTGCTTCGTCTCATGTAGGGTTATGACAATAGGATACAAGTTATAATATGATTATTGTAGCTTGATATTTGTGGCTTCACTGTTACAAATGTAGACTGTGCTAATTCCATTCATTATGATTTCTTAAAATGTATGAGCTAAGTAAGTTCTAGAGGATATGAAGCATAAATGCAGCATAATCAAGTTCGGAGTACATCAGTTGCTTGAACATTTTGATGCACAGATGGTTTAATCTATTGGACAAATAGAAATATGCTGTATTTTCATGGTCTGTTATTATTACTGCAATCTTTTCCAGACGGCTGGCTGGCAATGACCTTGCTTTTATTCATCCAAAGGCCTTGTCTGGGTTGAAGGAACTCAAAGTTCTGTAAGTAATCAAATTTCAGAGGTTCATGGGGTGACTCTCCTCTTCCTTTTTTGTCAAGTCAGCATACTCGCTGATAGAATGAACAAAATCGTGTGTTTTCTAGCTTTCTGGATAGCACAGGGCCAGTAATAGCAAAAACTCCAATGTGTAGTCATTTTAAAAAAAATCAGATGGAGCATTAATCTTTCTGGTGCCACAGACATAGAAGATTATTATAACTTGGTTTAAATGCTTTTTGCTGTACTCAAGTGAAGATCAACCGTATGGTTTGAAGGGCAGTGTACATATGCCCGAAGTGTCACAGTGTCAGTTTGAATTAAAACTGCATAAAAACGGCTTTGTAGTGAGCTCTTTGCGTGCAGTAACATGCAGTGAAGCTCCTGTAAGTTTTTTTTAAAACTGTGCCAGTCCAAAATCACAATCCACTCTAAAGATTTGTGATGGCAAGTTTAAACCTTCCCCCACCACCACCACCACAGAATTTTGTAGAAGCTTTATTTCACAAACTGCTTCCTGTACAGGTCAACCTTCACCTGGTTTTGTTTCGATAAGTTACCACAAATTAAGCCATAATTCTGTGTATGCAAGGAAATATGTTTTGTGCTCTTCAGACTTTATATATGTATAAAAATTGTATACAGTTCATCTTCTCCCTCTCATGTTCGTCTCCACAAATACTTGGGAATTAATATGTATGTGTGTGTGTGTGTGTCTTTGTACATGTGTTTGTGTCTCTGTGTGTGTGTATGTGTGTGTGTGTGTATACATATACATACACATCTTGTGTGCCTCCAAATTATATCTATATCTATATATCTATATATCTATATATCTATATCTATCTATATCTATATATACTACATAACTATATAACTCTCTCTCCATCCATCCATCCATCTTGTATGCCTCAGAAGTATCCACCTATAGATATATACATATACAATTATATCTACAGTATATTACAGAAGTGAGTACACCCCCTCACATTTCATAAATATTTTAGTATATCTTTTCATGTGACAACACTGAAGAAATGACACTTGGCTACAATGTAAAGCAGTGAGTGTACAGCTTGTATAACAGTGTAAATGTGCTGTCCCCTCAAAATAAAGCAACACACAGCCATTAATGTCTAAACCACTGGCAACAAAAGTGAGTACACCCCTAAGTGACAACGTCCAAATTGGGCACAAAGTGTCAATATTTTGAGTGGCCACCATTATTTTCCAGCACTGCCTTAACTCTCTTGGGCATAGAGTTCACCAGAGCTTCACGGGTTGCCACTGGAGTCCTCTTCCACTCCTCCATCATGACATCACAGAGCTGGTGGACGTTAGAGACCTTGCGCATCTCCACCTTCTATTTCAAGATGCCCCACAGATGCTCAATAGGGTTTAGGTCTGGAGACATGCTTGGCCAGTCCATCACCTTTACGCTCAGCTTCTTTAGCAGGGCAGTAGTCGTTTTGGAGGTGTGTTTGGGGTCGTTATCATGTTGGAATACTGCCCTGAGGCCCAGTCTCCGAAGGGAGGGGATCATGTTCTGCTTCAGTATGTCACAGTACATGTTGGCATTCATGGTTCCCTCAATGAACTGTAGCTCCCAGTGCTGGCAGCACTCATGCAGCCCCAGACCATGACACTCCCACCACCATGCTTGACTGTAGGCATGACACACTTGTCTTTGTACTCCTCACCTGGTTACCGCTGCACATGCTTGACACCATCTGAACCAAATAAGTTTATCTTGGTCTCATTGGACCACAGGACATGGTTCCAGAAATTCATGTCCTTAGTTTGCTTGTCTGCAGCAAACCGTATGCGGGCTTTCTTGTGCATCATCTTTAGAAGAGGCTTCCTTCTGGGACGACAGCCCTGGAGACCAATTTGATGCAGTGTGTGGCATATGGTCTGAGCAGCAATGCTGGCAGCACTCATACGTCTATTTCCCAAAGCCAACCTCTGGATATGACACTGAGCACAGGCACTCAACTTCTTTGGTTGACCATGGCGAGGCCTGTTCTGAGTGGAACCTGTCCTGTTAAACTGCTGTATGGTCTTGGCCACCGTGCTGCAGCTCAGTTTCAGGGTTTTGGCAATCTTCTTATAGCCTAGGCCATCTTTATTTAGAGCAACAATTCATTTTTTCAGATCCTCAGATAGTTCGTTACCATGAGGTCCCATGTGGAACTTCCAGTGACCAGTCTGAGAGAGTGAGAGCAAAAACACCTGCTCCTCCTTCACACCTGAGACTTGTGACACTAATGGGTCTCATGACACCAGGGAGGGAAAACGGCTACTTGGGCCCAATTTGGACATTGTCACTTAGGAGTGTACTCACTTTTGTTGCCAGCGGTTTAGACATTAATGGCTGTGTGTTGCGTTATTTTGAGGGGACAGCACATTTACACTGTTATACTAGCTGTATACTCAGTGCTTTACGTTGTAGCCAAGTGTCATTTCTTCAGTGTTGTCACATGAAAAGAAATACTAAAATATTTATGAAATGTGAGGGGGCGTACTCACTTCTGTGATATACTCAGGGCTTGAAAAATGCACTCGTCCACTCGTCTGACGAGTGAAAAAATGTTGCTTGACGAGCCACAGCTCCCTGCCTCCTTACATTCCGCCCGTCTCTCTCTCTCAATGATACTGCAGTCCTCCCCTCCTCCTCCCATTTCAAAAGGAAAACAGCCCTCTTCTTGTGAGAAGAGAGTTTGAGCGGCACATAGAGATATAGCTCTGCAGGAGAATGTAGAGTAGTCCCATGCTGGAGAATATGGAGATTCCCTGCTCCCAATTTCAACCCAGTGAGGACACATTCTGGGGTGGGAGGGAACCGTGGCTCCTTAAGAGGCCCGACGCTTTTGCTTTCAGTTTTATTTTTGCTGGAGACATTCAAAAGAAAGGCATTCAAAATACAAGCTTCATGACCCCACAGGCACACAGATAATAAAGCAACCCAAGTCTGAGGTATATTTATTTTGGGTTTGTACGCATTGTTACGTAGAAATAAAAGTGAACAAGTGCCTAGTTTAAATTTGTTAACATAAATTGCAAGGCTATAGTCCAGTCATGCTGACTGGTGAAATTTTTGACTGACTGGTGAGACATTCTAAAATTTTTCAAGCCCTGGATATACTGTATATATAATTTCTGAATTCCAGAACATTTGTGGAGACAAACATGAAGAAACTGTAAAGAATTTATCAGTGTCTCTTGAAAGAGAGCTGCAAATCTATTTGCACGGCTAATACTCTTTCCTTTTTTACAGCTCTTTGCAGAACAACCAGTTGAAAACGGTTCCTAATGAGGCTATCAGGGGACTCCGTGGACTGCAGTCCTTGTAAGTTTTGCAATGAATTGTTGTCTGTCTCTCCAATGGTCTGCTATTTTATTTCTTAAGGGGCATATTCTAAATTCTCAAAGGCCTTGAATTTGTATAGTAGCAGCTCATTTGATTCTGGAGGGGCAGTCATGTCGATCTCTTGCACCAAAAACAACAAAAAGTCTTGTGGCATCTTAGAAGCCAGCAGATTTTACTTGAGACATGCATTTGAGGACCACGGCCTGCTAGGTGGCTGAAGCATGTAAGACCTAGGTTCACACATCTGAAAAAACAAGCTGTCATTTAGGAAAAATTAGAACAAATAGAACTATTTAATATGCCCCAATACTCTTTGTTGTTAGTTCTGTACGTAGTTCTAATGTCATTGCTCTAAATATGTCTGAGATTGTTTACAAATACAAAACTTTCCAAAATTGAAATGTAGCAGAAAAGCTTCACAGTGCTTGTAGTTGTTCACTTAATTATATGTTGAGTTAGTGTAAGAAAATGTGTAACTTTCAGTCTGTTCCTGCCTACCAAATGAAAAGTCCCCACCATGATTCTGAGAAGGAGGCACACACATCAAGCTGGCATCAGCACATGCCTCTGAGAACAATGGTAGGGACTCTTCATTTTAGGGTAGATGTGGACTTGTATGATTTTTGTTACCCAAAGCAATAGAATTTCAACCACAAAGTGGGGTAGAATCAACTAAAGTGGTTTATATACCATTTTGTGCTTTTGAATTAAAGACCTGGACACATTGCTGAGCATTGTATAACAAGCCTGCCATCATAGAAAAGGAAAACCAACAATAGGGGTGGTGGGATAATCAAGGCTACAATACTCAGGATACCCCCAGCGTGTTCCTGCTGACTTCCTCTCTCTCACTCTGACATCCATATGCACATAAACATACACTGCTGCTCTTAGTCCAGGAGGGATCGAGATCTCTACAAAACAGGGAAATGTTTGCCGATAGTTTCCCACACTGGCTTTTTTGTTTTGTTTTTTGAATGTCTGTATGCTCACAATTAGGAATTGGTTCTTAAAACACCATCATAACAATACATCAGTGCCAGTTGCTGAAATGAGAGTCTTGTGTAATACTTCTGGAATAAGGAATTGATCTGTAAATGTTCGTGTTAGCAAAGTTATGCTTGAGATTCAGACAAAGTCTTGTGTGTGTGCTTTCTTCAACATTTCACATGGCATGTTGCTATAGGCTGGCTTCTTCTGTACTAGCAGAAGGGATATCAAGGTTAACCACAAATAAAATGTATTCTAGGCATTTACCCTCAGGGCAACGATGGCTGTTTACTCCATTTCGGGAGAGCTACAAATCCATTGTGGGTTTTAGTCTGCATTTTACAGGAGCTATCAGAGATGTCAAACCCTGCCACCAAAATATGTTCAGTGTCTTAGAAAGTACAGACTAAAACCTGGAATGGAGTTGCTGCTGCGGCTGCTTCAAGGTTGGAAAGGCATGAGCCATGAGTATAACGTCTTCATTTGGCAATGGGTATCTCAGCGTCTGTCGAATGCAGAGCCTGTAGAAGTATCCTAAAAAAGAGCATAAATTAGTTTGATCCAACTGTGCCATTGTATTAATAGAATATGACCTTTTCATTAAAGATGTGTTCCAGAGAAAAATCCTTTGAAGGTCTTTGAGGTGTGTAATTTTTAAAGCAGATACGTAGCTCTTTACGTGTAAAATGCTAGAACATTTCTGTGTGAGTTCTCCCTCCCTGCCTTCCTCCCTCTAAGAAAGATTTATGGAGTTGTCATCTTAGTCCAGAAGCTTTGAGTTTAAATGTTACATAGCTGGTTGCCTGGCACTGTTCCCAGCTATATTGCAACTTTGATTTAAGGGGGATTGTTCTTGGTAACAAAGGACATTTTTCCTCAGAACCCATTAAGATATAAGTAGAGTAGATTGCTACCTTGTGTGTGCATTATGGGAACCCTTGATATATAGATTGAAATGTGGGGTGTTTGAAGAGACTGTTGGTTTTGATCTTCTACTAAGGTAAACTCTGCAGGTCCTGTATTAGTGCAGTTGTTGGGCAGGAAGAATCTTAACAAGTCAATAATTCAATTCAGTTCAATAATCCTATGAAAATGAGCGTGTTTTCTTGCAGACAGTGCAACCCAGTATAATGAAAGAATGAAAAAGTGTTTTTAGCACCTTTGAACTTTATCTGAAATGCAATGTAGTCATGCCATCAAATACTGTACAACTCGAGGAATGAGAGAGGTGGTCCAAGGCAGCGCATTATGTTATTAGGATATAAAGCAAACCACAAAGGGAAGCCCGACTAATAACCTGCTAAAGTTCAGTGCTGCAAATCAAACACATTGGTTTGGGTTGAGTGTTTCTAATGTCCAAAGCAACCAACCCCTGAACAGTCGGCATGGCAGCTGTCACACAATGTTTCTCTCCCATGGTGGTTTTCAGATGTGGTTGGCATGTCTGTAAAGTGTAGTGGATTAAAAATTTTTAAAGAAACTTTATTAATCAAAGAGCTGGAGATTTGACATATTTGGGCATAAGGTCAGGTATGGGCTGTATCAGCCTTCTTGCTAAAAGCAACTGGTCTAGCTCAAAACTGCAGCCACTGCCTTGACTTCTTGAAACGAGAACTGTAAGGTTTAATTCTTCATTTTAGACAAATGTGATAGAGATTACTGTGTAGCACAAATTTGATATGCTGATTTGATGTGAGACATTAAACTACATCAGAATATTTCTGGCACCCTTTAAATGAAAAAAAAAAGATGGAAGTATTATAATCTTCAGACATTTTCTTTGAATCATCTTTCTGATTTCAGAGACAAGTGAATGAAGGATCAGTATGTGTCCCAAACACCTAATTTGGCATTACAGTGGTGCCTCGCTAGACGATTGCCTCGCAGGACGAGGAAATCGCTAGACGATGCCTTTTTGCGAGCGCTACTGCGCTTCGCAAAACGATGTTTCCCTATGGCGATTTTCGCTAGACGATGAGGTTTCCCCATAGGAGTGCGCCGACTAGTGGTGAAAAGCTGTCAGTGCAGCTGTCAGTGCATTCCTATGGGGACCCTCACTCGCTAGACGATGTTTCCCTATGGGAAATTTCGCAAGACGACTGCGTTTTCCCTTGGAACGCATTGAAGCGATTTCAATGCATTCCAATGGGAAAACGTGCTTCGCTAGACGATGTTTTCGCTAGACAGCGATCCTCGTGGAACGGATTAACATCGTCTAGCGAGGCACCACTGTATAACTAAGTTAAATGGTTAAGATTAGTCATTACATAAAATTTATACATTTTAGGGGCTAAACTACAGCTGTTCACAAGATAAATCAACTGTATGCCTAGCCAATTGTGGGTTAAAATGTATTTTTGGAGAGCACAATTGACTACAGATCCTGATGTTTTTGCTTTGTGGAACGGTGTTTGAGAGCCACCATAGATATGGTAGCATTTGCATTTATGACATGGCAAGGCACATTACTTAATCCAGCTGGGAAAGTGCTTGTTAACAAAGTGGCTTTGTTGTCCTTGTTATAATGCAACTTCACTTGCATCCAGCCTTATCAGTGCTTCCCTCTTAAATCTAATAGCTACATTGCAGTCATTGGAGTGATTTCCTTGTGGTTTTTGAAGGAGCACTTAAAAAGAACAAAGTTCACTTCAGACTTCAGTTGTCTCAAAGCAGTTTTATCTCATCTGTACACTATGAGATGACTGCTTGTGTCAATATCCAGCCAGTTGCTAGAATAATGTGATTGAGTTTCCTGAACCATGTAAATACAGAAGTGGTGAAGCAACAGGAGAGGCTAGTGAGAGATTAAATCACAGTCCAAGCAGCAGAATAGTTTGTTGAGAACTACTGTGCCTGTCTGTGCTGTTTGCAGTCTAAATATACACCTAGAAATTATCCTCTTCCCATCCTCCCATTGTACATTACAGTATCATTTACTTCTTCCTTGTGTATTACTGAGACAGGAGTCATAGAGATACTGCTGTTGCACATATGGTAGCTGTGACATGCCATTGAGATATTAGATGTGTATCATCACCTTGTTCAGGTCTTTTATCATTGTAGCAGTTCCTGGTTTTTATCTACCCTTTGATCCTTGTTGATCACTGGTTTTCAGTATTGATTCAACATACGTAGTATTTATTGGCCAAATTCCTGTTAGTCACAACTGCAAGCAGAGCACAAAGTTTTGAAGGCAAGTGGCCTCAAGTTAGGAAATCACCGTAGATGTTATCTTTTGTTTACTGAGTTCTGAGACTTGGCACATAATGTCTACAGTAGTTTCTTAATTTGAACAATTTGTCTTCAGAACATATACATTTGTGTTATACCAGCACAAAAGCCACAGTAGGATTTTGACCATTGTTTAATTGGCATGCAGCATGCAATTTTGGATACTTTACCCTAAAAGCAACTCATACATTGTTCAAATAAATAATAATAATAATAATACTTTGATGCACACCCAATAATTTCAGAAGCTAAGTAGGGTCAGGCCTGGTCAATGATTGGATATGAACATCAAGGACCTCCAGATAGGTCTAGAAGCAATGGTGCCTGAAAATCTGGAGAACTGCTGCCAGCCAGATAAGACAATACTGGACTAGATGGACCAAAAGTCTAATTTAGCAGCACACACCTTTCCCAGTTCATATGATTTTTGTTCCCTTTACTTCTTCAAAAAAGTGTTTTGGGACTACATCTTGCAGAATCCCTAACCAATATACCTGTTGTGGTTAAAAAGAAAAAGTCACTTCCTAAGCTATGCATCACCCTTGCTTTCCTGTTGCTGCAGTTTTCTATGTAAAGCTTGGCATCCCTTTTCCTTCTTGCAACTTGGCAAAATACTGTGCAGCAATATTGGGTCATTTCCTGGCTTTTTGAGTTAGTTGTGGGTACAGAAGCACAATATCCCACATTAATAAACCAGAGATTTATGAATTGAATTATTATGCATCAAAACAAAGGGTTTGGAGAAAGCAGTAATAACGCTTCTGGCTCCTATTGGTTGTGCTTTATATGATTCCTAGGACATTCACTAGCATTCAGGTGATGAGTAAGAAGAGGAGGCAAGAAGTAGAGAGCCCAGAAGTAGAGTAGCTTTACTGTGGACCAATTTTTGAAAGTATAATACTAAGTTAAATGGATCATTGGTCTATTCTGCCAGGACTGTTCTTCTGTTTTTATGTTTACCTAAAATAAAGAGCTGAGTCAAAATGGGTAGGAATAGGCAAAATATGTAGAAAAAGGTGACAATGCCTGAAAGCACAAGTGGTTTTACTTTGCTAATTGGGAAGAGGTGAAAGAAGGAGAGTCAAGAATGTTCAAGTATACTGTGGGAAAGAAGGGTGCCTGAAGTCAGTGGTACCAACTAGGCTATGGTTCAGGAGTCTCTGGCCCATGGGCCCTCCCTAAGCAACCCAGTGTCTCCTTGCTTCTCTGCCTGTACCAACATATACCAGTTATGCTTGAAAAAGGCTGCTCCCCATTTCCAGTAGAAAGTTTCACTCAAACCTATTTGTTGTGTAGAGGGTCACCTTGGGTGTGGCAGGAAAGAATGTGTATGTTTGTGTTGGTGTGTATGCATGCCTGTTGTATGGTACGGAACTGAACAAGGTTTTCAACCCTTGACCTTGGTATCCAAGAGAGGATGCGGAACCGGTAACTGGAGATGAAGGAAGATGGAACCAAAGCAGAAGTGGGAGAGGGGCAGAATTCAGGTTAAGTGAGGTTTGCCAGCTTTTTGGTTTTGCTTTTGTTTTTTTATCTCAGTTGTGTTCCTATATCTTTAAAAACTGCATGCTGGACAAAAATGTAGCAAATACAGCTTTTGCTAGTATTCTCCAGTTTTTATAAGCATGGGGCCTCATCAGAAAAACAGTAGTAATTCTATATGGTATCAAAGAATAGGAGGCATGGCAAACTGTAAGTTGCCCAGGTAGGAATGCCACTTTTTTCCCAGCCTTGTCCCTGTGCATTAACCATGACCATTGGTAAGTATTGTTACCTGTCTCTTTCTAATACATAGTTTGTTGGGCTGATGTGGGAAGTCACTCGATAGTAAGCCTGTACTTAACACTAACTTTGGCTGAAGCATACTCTTTAATTCTTTTAAAGTTCCACTTTATAGAAGATATTAATACTAATCAGAGTTGATTTGCATGAAAATGTAAAACGAGCATGACTCATTCTAGGGCTGTGGAAAACTACTTCAGCTAAGAAGCATGCTAAATGCATTAGTTCTGCAACATGTTTTTGTTCCTTGGTATTGTATGTGTGTGTGTGTGTTGAAAGAATTTAAAGATAGATTGCCCACAAAGTCATTGTGGATTCTTGCTAGGAAAATGGAAGTATTTTGCCCCAGCATCAGGAAGAAGGGGCTAAAGAAGAGAATAACCATCTACTCCTCTTCTTTCTGTAAAGTAGGATGAGTGCCAGATCGTGGCTTTCCAGATGCTAACTAGGGTTGATGGAACTTGCAGTCCAACAACATCTGGATGTTCCACACCCTTGTGCTAGATGCTTTCCCATCATTTCTAGTGAAGGTTTACAAGTTTGTGCCAAAATTCTTGTTTGCACTGCTCCAGTGTTAAGAGTGAAGAGAATAATACCTCACACTTGTCTTGTGAGTATTGGTTTCACTTATTAACAAAGGCCTTAGCTGCCTTTGTGGTGTATTACTTTGGGCTATATTACCTTGTGCTTTAAGGTGCCATGCAAATAATTTTGCCAATTTACACTAGTGTAAGGGAAATCATGTAAGGCTTAGTGGCAAATTGCCACTCATTAACAAGGTGCTGTTGTCTCCCTGGGCTTGCTTCTGATCACACGTTGCGGTGCATGCCCAGAAACACAGCCAACATCTTTTAAATGAGCAGCAATTTGCTCTCAAGAAATACACAGTTTCCTTTATGTAATCATAAATTGGCAGTAGAATTCTGGCTAACGTATTTTGTCTCATTGCTAGCATTGATAACAAATATTGTTCTGGATTTTCCAGGTACAAATTTTGTCTCTGCCCCACTCATATGGCATTTGTAATACCACTGCTCCTCTCCCTCCCTTATCCAAAGGATCCTGAGAATGGTAATTCACTGAAGAAGTGACTGAGTAGAACCTGGCCCATTAGGGAAAATGGGGCACTGTTCCATCCCAGGCTGCTTCCAGCTATCCTATTCCTGTCTGCCTTCTTTCCTGTGCCAGAGGATCAGGGCCCCTCCTGTCTCTCTTGTGTCTGAATTCATAGCCTGGTAACACTCAGTTGTGAACGTGTGAGTGTTCTTCATTCTGAATCAAGGCACAGAGGAAAGTCACAGAAATGAGCAAATAGCAATATTTATAAAATGGGTGCAGGGTATATTTATATGGTCCTGAGCTGTAGAGTAAATGAATGGGGCAAGAGTGAGGCAATGTCTCAGGGCCAAACTATACATTACAGAAAGCTTTTATTAGAAGACGGGATTGCTTACATGCTGTGAATGTCTGACTGCCACAGCAGGTGCTTTTCAGCCACCCTGTAGTTTGCAGATTAGCTTGCTTTGTTTTGTTATTGCCTGTTGGGAGTTAAATGCAGGTTTCAATTGCAAGTATGATTGTTCAGTCTTAAATTTCTGGCTGAATGGTGTCACTAGAATGCTAGTAGGTTTCGGCATACAGTGACCAAACGTGTAGTTTGATCCTGAGTGCACTACCACTTTGAAGATCCAGGTTCCTAGAACCAGGTGTACTGCTGAATCTGTTTTGGTCTTAGGTCAAAGTGGAAAAGAAAATGGTTACAATTGTTTAGTTATGCTTTCATGAGCATTTTTATAATTGAATGCGTTCATGATGATTTTTATAATTGCATTGTTTATTATGAACATCTGGATTTTGAGGAACGAATACAGATTTTGAACATGAATTCTGTTTATATTTTATTGCTGTCCAGACAGTTATGGCCTTCGGTACTTGTCAGAAGAACTGTAAAATTATTTAAAATATACAGTATGAATATTTACTACAGTAGTAAGGATATTTTATAGTACTGCTTTATGGGTAATTGTAAAGTAAGATAAGAGATCTTTGTAACATGAAAGGAGAGTTTTTCATTGCAATAATGTTGTACAAAGATGAGCATGTACAATTCTCATTAGAGTAAATTATTATATGGAATTTTTCTAGTATAGGAAACTTTTTTTAAATTACATTTGAATAGAAAAGGCTTAAAGAAACTTTATTATTTCTTGACACCAGAGTACTTTGTTCTATGTCTTGGTAACTCAGACAGTTTTCAAATTACATTTCAAGCGAAGCCACATTGACTTTTCTGGTCAGTTTTTGCTTGCAATAGCAAAGTGGTACAGTAAGGGAAGAAGGTCATTTTGCAGGTGCATATACTTAAATATCTCAGTGAATCAATTGGTAGTTCTGCAGCTCCCTGGTTTTTTTTGCAAATATGTAGGTGCATGTCGCTCAGCAGCTCTTACTGGCTTAGTAATCAAGTGATAAGATAACCTGTGCTGTGTGCCTAATTTATTTCTTTTCTTATGTGCAGTGTAGAGCTGCATATTCATTTTGTTTCATGAGGAGAAATATTCTGTTTCTGTTGATATTCTCCCAACTTTCAAATACACAGTTCCTTCCAATCCCTAAAGCCTTAAAAAAAAGTTCACTGTTCCTATTTTGTAAGTTCTGTTAAGTATTTGTATAATTTCTCTCCAGGCGCTTAGATGCTAACCACATCACTGCAGTGCCAGAAGACAGTTTTGAGGGCCTGGTACAACTGCGTCACCTGTGGCTGGATGACAACAACTTGACGGATGTCCCTGCTGGTCCGCTCAGCAATCTTCCATCACTGCAGGCCTTGACCTTGGCTCTCAACAAAATAACCAACATCCCAGACTTTGCATTTACAAACCTCTCCAGCCTTGTTGTCTTGTAAGAGTTCATAGCTTCTGATTTTACTAAATATTTTAGTACTGCAGAACAGGAGTCAGATTTAGGCAAAAATATGGGTTGCTTGTTCCTTAACACTAATGAGTGCATTAAATTATGCCTTATTCAGTCATTACTGACACTTGTTTGCAGAACATGTAAATATGTGTGTGAGAGTGTTATCCTTAACCCCCTCCGTTATGTCCTCAGCCTCTGTGTATGGAGCAATCATAGGTGGAAAGTAGACAGCCATTGCCGTCTCTGGAGATTCGATTCTCCATTTCAACAGAAATCCAGAAAAATCTCCATTTCAGACTACTGCATTTCATGCATAGCTGGGTGATGGAATGGGGAATGTGGGCCTACTGCACTCTCTCTCCCCATGTGTTGAGTACATACATGTCAGTAATGAGTAGACATAGCTGTAGTTCCTTGCCATTCATAGAATGAAGTAGTTGCTAGGAGAGATGAAGATGTATAATGCTACTTGTCTAAAGCAGTGCCTCACCAGGGGCTGCTACTCACAAACATCTTATTTCTGAATCAAATGGTCACTCATCCTCATTAGCTTTTACAGTCTAGTTATCTGGAATTATTAGCTTTTACAGTCTGGATGTCTGGAAATGTTTTTCTCTCCATCCTTTTCCCCGCCAGTGATCACCCATAGTTTAGCAGATAACGTGGTGCTGAAATTATCTCAGTATCAGAGATGCTATGCCTCTCACTAGTAGGTGGCTGGAGAATTGTATACACAGTCGGCTTGCAGGTTCCCCATAGACCGTGTGAACAGAATGCAGGGCTATGAAGGCTTTTAGTCAGTTCCAGTCTGGGTTTTGTGCACATTCCTAGTTTTTGGACGCTTCTGTTTATGTTTTGCTGAAATGAGTGCTACATCCAAGAGCACAATCAGAATCTTTTTTCCTTCTATAGAACAATAAGCATGAGTTTACTAAATTTGCTAGATTTATATACAGCTCTGCTTATTAAGCATTCTAGAATTTTTGGGCTCAGAGAGCCATTGGTTGAATTTCTCACCCAAAAGGCAAAGTAATGAAAAGGGTGACTTTTTTCTCTCTGGCTTTTTATGGTCCGGGTGCCAGGTCCAGTCCATTTAAATGGTGGAGAACATGGAAGGAGAGGGCAGTGGTTCTGAATAGGTTCAGGCTGAGCTGAGTGATGACATTGTGTGTCTTCTGCTTGACTTCTCTGGGTGTAGCAGAAACCAGGACTATTCCAAACTATTCCACTTTCCTTTTGAGAATAGGAGTGGGGAAGATACAACATATAGACACTTCCTTTACACGTCCATTGAAAAAGCAGTGTATGTACTTAGCACAGTTTGTATTGTCTTGGCTGGAATCTAAGGGCAGCCTATTTCAGTCCCCAGATGCTGCATTCTTATCAGTAGAAAATGCAAGGTGGGGCCTAGAATACATAGCTTTCCAGAACATATGCTACCTTGCCCAACAACAAAAGGGTTTTGTGCATTAGCAATTCACCAACTATGTATAATTTTTTTTGCTATCAAGGAACATTATTTTCGGAAACTTATTTTGCATGTAGTGACTTGCTGGGTTAATAGATTCCCCCTCTCTATCTGTTTTTCCCCCTTCAGGCATCTCCATAACAATAAAATAAAAACATTGGGACATCATTGTTTTGATGGATTAAACAATCTAGAAACTTTGTAAGTATCCTGCCTTTGGGGCTCTGTAGTTGAATAAAACACATTACAAAAGACTGGATGCTGTCAACTTTTGAGATTAACATTTTAAAGGTTTTGGCTTAGCTGTGTAATTACGTTATGGTGGTTAGCCATATTTACTTATATGCTTAGTATTTTGTTGCAAAACACAGAGCTAGTCACAACAGGGCTTGGCTCCCCCCCCCCCCCCGCATGTTATTCCATATATACAAAACATTTGGCAGCAAAGGTGGAGGAAGATTTTGAGTCCAACTAATGGGCCCTTTTGGCTTAAAGCTATGACTGGTTTTCACTTTTTTTTCTTCCTGCCTTGCTGTCTGAGTACAGAGAGAGAGGGTGGGGTGGGGTGGGGGGAGCAGATCAGACAACCCAGAAGGAGAAGATGAAACACAAATGAGGGTATAGAAGAGAAAAGGAAGAGGAGACCCAGATCCTTATGACAGTTGCCTTAAGGGCCAAGAGCAGGACAATTGCTGAGAAACGGATATGAAATTATGTGGTACGTAATTCCCCGGGTTGGATCTAGTCACTTGACCCAAATATTGTGCTGGAGTGTCAGAAAATTGATACAGTTTATCTGGTCCTATAGTAGCTCATTGTCTGAGCAAAGGAGGACACTTCACCTTGAAATGTTTGGAGTGAGTCCATCCTACTTGCATCCCTGGATCCTTGGCCAGTTTACAAAATTGTTGCCATAATGTTCCCAATCCCCAATTTGAGATTGGATTTCAAGTCATCCTTGAGGATATGATTTACAAGATTTGCATGAGGCTGTTGGCAGTATGAGAACCAGGGAGGGGACAGTTTGAAAAGTGAGTTGCCATTGGAAGAGCTGGGGTGTATGGGGAAGGGAGAGGTGTTATTTCCTGACATGCTTTTTCAAAGATTCCTTAGTTCCTGCAGTAGCTTGGGTAGCCAACTGGCTGCAAAAAGATGGAATAAGTACACGTTGGGACTTCAAGGATAAGGAGGTGATTGAGTGCTGCTAGCAAGATTTACAAGGTTTAGAACATAATGGCCAAAATCCTATGGCTTAGCACAGTAAATTGTACCAGCTAGGCACATCAAACAATGGGGATTTATTGAGTCAACACCTCCGTAAGTTCCATCAGTTCAAATGGGCATCAGTGTGACTGACTTTAGCATAGTAAGTCACAGTTAGGGCAGGCCCAGAGTCAATTCTTCCATAAATTCAAGACCTGAGTTCTACAGATTTGAAGAGCCTAGTTTATTGATACCTATGGGAGCACTTTTTAAAAAATTACTTTTTTAAAAATCTGTTATGTTTATAGACTTTCTATTTGTGTATGGTTAGGACTAGCCTCTGGAGTTACTCTTCTTCTGCTTTTTAAAAACCTTAGGCAATTTTCACTGAAATTTTCATTTTGGAAAATCAGACTGTGTAATGCTAGTGATCTTGTTCTTTCCAGGGATTTAAATTATAACAACATGGTTGAATTCCCTGAAGCAGTTAAAGCACTTCCGAGCCTAAAAGAGTTGTGAGTACTCATTGTATGCTGTTACTAATCTTTATCACAAGCAGTATAAAAAATAATCAAACAGTGAGTTGGTTTTTGAATTTCTTGTTTGTAGGATTATGAGTTGGTCATAATCAAGGTATTGCAATAGAGTTCTGTTTAAGCCTCTCCCATAGCAAACTGACATAACATTTTGTTGTTCTTGTCTGGAGTATAATTGTTTATCTTGACTAGAGGGCTAATTAAAGAAGGGCATAATCAGCAATTCTTCAGATACATATATATATTTTGAAAGAAAACTGAGATACAGGAAGCTGGACTAGACGGGCCCTTGGCCTGATCCAGGAGGACTTTTCTTATGTTCTTATGCATTTACACCCTGTAACTAAGAGAATCTGTCAGATTCTATTTTTGGTCCTCTCATTGGAATATAAATATGATATTTCCAAACTAATGAATTCTCCCTATTTACTTACAAAGACATAATGAAAAATATGCAGACAGTATTCTGCTCAATAAAGACTAAACTTAATCTAGCATCTGGAACTGTTCCAGTTGTCTGGCCATTTATAGGTTTATGCCCAAAGTAAGCAACCCTTGGCCTACCAGCTGGACTTCAACTTTTATCAGGTCTTTCCTCCATAACCAGTGTGAGGATTAAAAATGATGGAGGTTGCAGCTGAACAGCATCAAGACAAAAGGTCACAACAGTCACACACACCCCACACAAACATACTTTCACACTCTTTGGGATTGCTTTTGGGAATGAAGAGGTGATACAGTCGTGCATAGGTGTCTTTTGTGTGAACTGCCATCTGTATATAAACACTGTTTAACAGCTATCCTGAATCTTATAATGGTGAGAACTCACTGAAGCTTGTTTTAACGTGTGGAAACCCCCCCTTTTTTCTCTTTTTATTTGTTGTATTTTAGGGGATTTCACAGCAATTCCATTTCCATGATTCCTGATAATGCATTTGTGGGAAATCCACTCTTAAAAACTATGTAAGTTTTTAATGAAAAATAATTAGAGTATCCTTTAATGTTTCAAAAGTGATTTTATGTACTGAGATGTTTGTCTTTTTAATTATTTCCCCCCAGACAGCTGTTCGATAATCCTTTGTCCTTTGTTGGGAATTCAGCATTTCAAAACCTATCAGATTTGCATTCCCTGTAAGTACTTATGCAGTTGACTCTAAAATCTTTTTGTGCCCCTTATTTATGGCATGAGAAATTAAAACCTCTGTTCTGGCACCTCAGTTCTATAAGCATACACTTGGAAATGCCATTAAATTCAGTGGAATTACTTTCAAGTATGTGTGTTTAGTCTTGGCTTATATCCTTAAATGTTGAGCTGTTATTTCTTGAAGAGAGCAAGGTTCTAGTTCTGTTGATTTGTTCAGTAGTCATAGGGAAGCTATTATGGGAAAGCTGGTAATGATTTTGCCTGCTGTTGCAAAACCAAAAAGCAATAACAAGAGTGCTCTCAAACTCATAATTAGGATAAACAGTGGCTGATAATATCTGTTACACAAGAATTATGATAATAATATATCAAGAGTGGTGTTTTCACTATAATGTTATGCAGTAAGGAAAAGGTTATTCAGAAAAATACCAGGACAGCTTGTGTCCCACGATAAGGTGTACCATGTGATGAAACATACGTGATTTCAAGAAACCCACATGCTGGAGTTGTGTTGTCTGCTAGCTATAAGTTACACAACTCAATGTAAGGTAATCAGCTGCACCTTCCATGAAGACTGATGCATGATCTAACATTGTCTGGAATCCAACTGAAGAATTATGCCAGGATTAAGTTCATCAGCATAAATTTCAGTGGTAAATTGCCATTAATTAAGAATTCAGTGTTTTTGTCACATACCAGGTTATGCTATTGACAATTAGTAGGTCAGCGGGCATCACTAATATGATTCTGGCCAGTGTGTAAAAGGATCTTGATGTATATACAAAATCATTGAATCAATTGTTTTCTTTGTTTCAGTTCTTGTTCTTTGTCTAAGTCAGTGGTTAACAGCCATTTTTGAGTTGTGACCCCCTTTTATAATAGCCAAATAATCTGTGCCCCCACCACATTTGCATAAATAGGCTGTCGTCATTCCCCAGCATGGTGGCATCATTGATGCTGATGCTGCTTGCCCTCCTACTGCTCCTGCCACCAACTCCAGTGCCACCACTTCAGAATTGTGGAGGGAACAGACTGGAAGAGGTTAAATGTAGGGAGAAGAGAAGGCAAAGGACTTCAAAGATGAGCCAGGAGATGGAAGGACAAAACCTTCACACAGAGAGGTTCCCCCTCAGAAACCAGCATGAAACATTCTTTGCACCCACTACAGAAGAGGCGGGCCATTGGTTTTTGTGTCCCCCCTTTGTGGGGTTTGTTGTATGTGTGGGGTTTTTCTTCTTTTTCCTTTTCCTCCCCTTCTTTAGGCTCTCCAGAAGTGATGCATCATAGTTTAAATCGCACTCTTGTGGAAGTGGTAGAAATTATATCTCTACACTGGCATTTCTTTTCTTTTCTTTCTTTTTTTAAATTGTCCCGGTCATCCCTTTTCAGAAAGTAGAGGCTTCTTTCTCCTGCAAAGAGCCTATTTCTCATGCTTACACATACACACTAACTTTAATATCCTGCTTCAAAAGATCAAGTAAGAAATTATTTAAGAAGGGCTACAACAAATATAAGGCGACCCATGACACCCCTCCCCCAGAAAACAGGTTGAGACCCCCTTGAGAGTCACAACCCCCAGATTGGGAAACACTGGTCTGAGTGGACACTTCTTAGTTTTCTCAAACATTTTGGATTGCAACTCGCATTGTGACTCTCCAGTCCAACGACATCTGGAGAGCCAAAAGTTATCCGCCCTGCTTTATGAGGGTAAAACTCTTAAAACTGCCTTGCATGCTCAGCATTTAATAGCCTTCAAAACTTTTAAATTTCGGTGAGCCTGAGACCTAGTGCTAAGACATAATTCAAGAACAATTTGACTCTTTCTCTACTCAGTATATACATACATCAGGGCTCCTTAAAGCAGTGTTTATGTACATGGCTAAGTCTTCATGAATCTGGTTGTCTGGCCAGGCTATTCCCTGAGACATAGTTTATCACAGTTGGCTTATAGAACTGCTGTCCACCAGTGTTTTATAATTTTTTACACTTTTCCATGTTGCGTCTTATAATTGTGTGGAAGTTACATTATGTTACATTATCTGATTCTTATGACTGGATTTGTCATACTCCACTTGACGCATGTGTTTACAACTCCTTTGTTAGTTCACATCATTATAACTCTTTGACATATACAGTTTTTTTTTAAAAAAACTATTGTTTGTTCTTACAAATGTAGGCAGATACATCTTGGCTGTTTTGTCTGTGCTTGCTTGGTTGCTTGCTGGTATGCATTCCTTCCCCTATTGTTTTTTCTTTTCTTTTTCCTTTGCAACACCCCATGGAATATGGTGGGTCATACATTTTGGCATGTTTACATAAGCTCATCTAAGCATCCACACCCTCTAAAAACATGAGGCTGAAAGGTCTAATCAAATAAACTCTTGCAGATCTTAGCTAAACTGAAAAATACGTTCAGTTGACAATCTGTTTTTTTTTTAGTGTGTGTGTGTTTTTGTTCTGCCACTCAGGTTGGTTCCATTTGAAAGAAAATAAGAGCTTGGCTTAGATGACTCCTATTTTCACTGATGCTTAAATCTAATATGTTTTGATCTGTTACTTGGTCATGAATATGATAAAAGTGTGGTCATTCTTCCTTAAAAGCACAACATTATCTTCATAATTGCCCATATATCTGTGAATATAATGGATATACTCATTTTCTTCATTCGGCACCAGGAAGCCACAAACACTGCAGTAGAAGCTACACAAGAGTAATATACGTAATGGTTTAATGGTTACCCAGCCTCTGCCATTAGGGCACACTTTTAAACACATGCTGCAGTTATTTCACTTATATGGAGAGATGAAACTGGATTGTTAATGAAAGCATTAACAAGAAACCGAGTTCTGAACCTAATTCTGAACAAATGACACACAGTGACAAATGTTTCATATTTGGCAGTATTTTAATTAAACATATTTGTACTTTAGGATTTTATTGATTGATTTGATTTGATTTGATTTTTATACCACCCATCTGGCTACCCAGGCCACTCTGGGCGGTTTACACATTACAATAATACAATACAGTACAATACAATACAAGCAAATACAATAAAACAGAACAATAAGACAGAATGAATCAATTACAATTTAGACAAAAGAAAAAATAATACCAATAAAAAACATTAAGAATAAAATAGTAAAGGCCTGGTGGAGGGTTGAATATCTAGTTGTTAAAGAACTATTGTATCAGGATATTATAAAGTCCGTGAAAGCCTGTCTAAATAACCATGTTTTTAATGATCATTTGCAATTTTCCAGTGAGGGGGCCAGGCGAATTTTAGGCAGGAGACCATTCCACTGTTGTGGGGCGACCGCCGAGAAGGCCTGGTTTCTGGTCATCATTTTCCGGGCCTCAGTCTATTATCATCCACCCCAGCACATCGTCCAGGCAGTGCTCAAGGGACGGGACAGCACCCAATGCAGAGGGATGGAAGGAGAGATAGAGCTGGGTGTCATCCACATATTGGTGACACGAAGCTCCAAAGCTCCTGATGACCTCCCCCAGTGGTCTCATATAGATATTAAATAGCACTGGAGGGATGATCCATATGACATATGGATGTTATTAAGCTGGCCTAGATGAATCTCAGTGCAAAAGAGAGGTACCACATGGGTATAAATCTCTAATCAAAGTTCTGTTCCCAGAACACTGGTTCTGTCCTTCCGAGTAAATAATGCAGGCTTGTGTCATGTTTCTGGTTCTTCAGGGTCATTCGTGGAGCCAGCATGGTACAGTGGTTTCCTAATTTAACAGGAACTACCAATCTGGAAAGTCTGTAAGTATCTTCCATCAAGATAAACTAATTAAAGAAACAAACTATTTCCATTTCAGATTCTCTGAAGGAATTTTCTCTTATTCTTTTTTAAAGGGACTTTCTGGTTTTATTGTGTTCCTTTTGGTTGTGTTCCATTGGTTTTAATGAATCTTTTTTTATAGTAAGCTGTTTTGAGGTTGCTTTTTTAAAAGGAAAGCACTATAAAATTGTTCTTAAATACCTAAAATGAATACAAATATATTTCAGTTTGAAATCTGGTTTCTTATTCTTATCATAATGCACAGACATAAGGCTTGAGTTTAGGGAATCCAGTTGAGAGAAAACATAGGAGAGATTAATCTTTTCCCTATGGTTATATTAGATATATCTGCACAAAAACACACACCAAAATGCCTGAGAATTTCTGCCATTTGTCGGGTATGAACAAATGTCCTGGTCCTTACTGCTGGATCACTACGTTGGACTCCTCTTGCAAGCAAGATTGTCTAAAGTGGCCAGGAATTACCTGTCATAAAAACTGAAGCATTAGTGCACAGACCTAGAATTCTTAGTTTTTCTCTCTTAGTAAATTAAAGTTTGAAGCCAGATCTTATCATTGCCTTCTCATTGGATCCTGGCTTGTTAGAGGAGTAACAAGCAAGAGCTTTCAGTGGCTGGTAACTTCATGATTAGTGTAGCTACTCTTGTTTGAACGTGGAATCCTGTGAGAGAAATCAGACAATGTGCACTGCCATGCTTGCTGATTACCAGTGAGCTGGAGGCAGTGTTTTGGAATTGATCATAGGGTTAACATGAATGTATTGGGAATGGAATCAGGCTAGTCCCACCCCTCCCATTGTTGCTTTCTTCAGTTGGAGAATAATAGTCTGAAAATGAGCGCAATCCTCCAGAGAGCAATCCTGGACCCTCTATAGAAAGGACCCTGTCCTCTTCAGACTTCTCCCAAATAAGAGAATTGGAGAGATGTAGGCTAGCCTGCATCTTTTCATACATGTTCAAATTAACCCTATCTTGAAAAATATTTGAATGTTCAGCAATTCTGAGTTAGCATTTTGCATGAATATGGCCACTGCATGCCTAACATTTTTATTTGTAGATTAATTTTTTATAATGCAGATTTTAAGAACAGTATGAATGCAGTTTTCAAGACTGAATCAACACTTTTAGGATGTTTGTTCAAATGTATGTCTACACAAGAATTCTTGGTGCAACATTCAGGAGTGAGGGGTTCCACCGTTCTAGGAAGCTGCTATTCCTTTTCTAAAAATCTCAAAATTAATTCAGATGCATGTGTTTTATCAAACAGGACTTTTACAGGCACCAAAATAAGCAGTGTGCCAACTGATCTGTGTCAAGAGCAAAAAATACTTCGAACATTGTAAGTAGCAACTTCCTAGTTGTACTCCTTTTTATTATCAATGAGAACCTCAGACTGTTGTGGTGTTATGGATTTTATGTGGAGTGCAAAGAGCATAATAACACACAAAGACAGAGCTGAGAATGGATAGCAGGTTAGACATCTTTGTCATGTGCATGCCATGAATAGATGGTATTGGAATGGCCTGCAGATTTGTGAATTGCAGGAACTTGCCCCTAAATAATATTAATGTTGCCAGGTGTCAAATGGGAGTAGCTGCTTAATGGGTATCCATTGGGTAGTTATTTTGGAATAAGGAATGACCGTGGCTTTCCCTTGTCTACTAAAACTATCAACTTAACAAAGAATTATTTAAAAAAGCTTTACATAGCAAAGGTCAGCCTGAATGCTGACAACACCAATGGTAGCAGTCAAGATGGTCTACAATAGCCATTCTCAACTTTTTTTTCCTTCTTTTGCCATGGTCATGAACACAATATGAAAGAAATATAGGTCAAATCAGGACTGTATAAGTTGCATAATGAACCTTAAAAGGTGGTGTGAGGAATTGTTTCCAGTCTGTAACCCCCTTCAAATGTGCGAGGGCCCCCATTGAAAATGGCTGGTCTATAGGATACCCTCTTCTGCTCACTATTATTCGCAGAGTGATACGATGCAAGGGAAAATCCCTTAAGATGACTCCTTTTTTTTCATCAGTTAATCACTTCTCAACCAAACTCAAAGCAATTGTAAGGACTGTGTTACAACAAGTGTGAAAATACACTAATTAAAAATACAAAATATTACATATCGTATATTCAAATTACATTTGACAGGAATTTTAAACCATTATATTTTTTTGTCTGGAGTGTCCCGCTGTTGTATAATATCTGTTGCTGCACTCTGGAGCAGGAATAATTATGAACTAAAAAAAACCTTAGCTTCTTCTTCATGGCCTCTGTGAATGCACACAATTAGGTTGTTCTGTGCCTGTGCAGGACGTTTCAGAAGTTTCTAGAGCTTAAAAACATGTGACAGTGAGACGTTCCCCCCGTGGAGCACATGCTCCGCCCTCCCAATGTCCCCTCAGTTCCTTTTTACCACCGCTTCAGTAGGACGTATCTCGGAACACTAGAGCGATTTTCTCTGCGAGTACTTTATCTAATCAGTTATTTCATTATATACTTCTCAATCATCTTTTAATTTGATGTTCCCCTGTGATTATCCGTTTATTTTCAACCTCCGGTCACCCTTTTTCTTCTCTTCCCACGTTTTTCTCCCCCCCCCAAAAAAAATCACAATTTCCCCTCCCCTTTCCCCTATTTTTATGGCCCCCCCAGGGCCTTTCAAGCGGTGTGTCCTCTGCGCCAACAAAATCCCGCTTACAGATGGGCATGATCGCTGTTTGTTCTGTTTAGGTGAACAGCATCAGACTCACTCGTGTCCTGAGTGTAAAAAACTCACTAAACCGGCCCTGAAATTACGATTGCAAAGACTGCGATCTTACCTGTGGGAACGGTCCCTCAATCCGACCATGGACCCGACAACATCACCAACTCTACGAGAAACTGCTCGTTCCATATCGAGCCCGACGACAGTACCATCTCGTCAAAAAGAACCTTCGAAGTCTGCTTCGAAGTCAAGCTCGACTTCCACATTGAGAGCTCCAACCCGTCTTGATGACTCATCTAAGAAGAAGAAGGATAAGACTAAGACAAAAAACCCCACAAAATCAACTCAAATTGATCCTCCTCAACCAGTGATTCCTTCACCTATTCGCGAGGAATCATCTAGAAGTGCCCCTGTTTCAACCTCAGACAGGGATGATCCAACCATAACACCGGCTCAGGCTGTAGCCTCCATTGCTAGCCTCTTGCCGAGTACTGGCCTATCTCTGGCTGATGCTCATTCCAGCCCAGCCTTGGCCCATTCAAGCCCTAGATCATCAGGGCGGGCAATACCTATTCAGCTTTCAGGCTCAGAATCTTCTCATTATTCTCCCCGTAAACACTGGGAGAAGAGACGGCACCTCTCTCCAATTCAATATGCTCCCTCGCATACAGAGCTGTACTGTTATCCCGAGCCATCTCAATATCCGACCAGAGGCGACTATAGACATCGATATCACCACTACGATCCTTACTATTCAGAGGCCTTCACTGAACAAGCCTATTATGACGAACCAAGGAGAGTGAGATATGCTTCTCCACCAAGATATTCACCCTCCATGTCGCCTTCACATCGACGTCGTTCAACTTTGGCTTACCCTACATCAACTCACCATGCGTCAATCCCGGCGAAATCGGCCCTCAAGCGACCTCTTCCGGTACCAGAAGCTCAACTCCCATCAAAGCGAGCCAAGCAATCCCAACATCACACCTCTCTCCAGGTCACTACTACCTACAAGGGCCCTCCTCCCCCACCTTCTGACACTGAACAACACCCGGTATCAATGCACACCAAGCATCAACCATTACCATTGACATCGACTGCCAGACCACCACACCGATCATCCTCACAATAATCCATATCTTCTCAAGATTCCACATCCAGCTTATCCCACGAATCACCATCTAATCTTCCCACTCCTCCGTCTGACATTGGTGAGAATCATCCTCCATCCCCATCCGAGGATTTTACATCTTACTCCCAACTAGTCCTCCGAATGGCAAAATCCCTACAGCTCGATATCGAGGAACCACCTCCTCAGAAAAAAGACCTAGTCTTTGATGACCTGAATCAAGACAAGACACCACCTCTTAGTTTGAGTTTTATCCCAGCTATGTTTGACTTAGTTAAAGAATCATGGGACAAACCCCCTTCTTCACTTCAAATTCCACGGCGCGTAGAAAATCACTATAAAACTCACGGTCCAGACACAGCTTTCCTATCTAAACATCCTATGCCAAACTCTATCATCGTGGAATCTAACCAGTCGAGAGCACATAACAAATCATCTGTCGCTCCTACCAACAGAGAAGGACGGAAACTTGATATTCTTGGAAGATGGCTCTATTCCCTCACTTCTTTTATTATGAGGGTCGCTAACTATCAAGCAGTCATGGGCGCGTATCACCGCCAACTCTGGGACAAGATTCTACCACTTATCCAATCAGCTCCAGATACCACCAACACAGAAGCCCTCAATATACATACCGAGGCTTCCACATTGGCTAAACAACAAAGAATAACTGCCCGCCATACAGCGGACGCAGCCTCTAAAGCGATGTCCACCTCGATTGCCCTGAGGCGCCATGCTTGGTTGAGATCTGCAGGCATCTCTGATGACACTAAAACCATAATAGAAGACCTTCCTTTTGATGCTACCGGCCTTTTCAACGCCAAAACCGACGAGGTCATGGAAAACCTGCATAAAATCCTCAAAACGGCATGCTCCTATTCCACTCAGCAACCCTACCGGTATCAGCGTCCTCAATTTCGAAGACAACCTTTCTACCAACAACAGTTTCAATCCTACCAGCAACCATATTGATCATTCGGACCACAAGCTCCTGACAGATCCTACACGGCCCCGTCTACATCTACTGTACCTTCCTTTCGGCCTCAACAGCCACAAGCTCGTCGACAGCCCTTTCGACGTCCACAAAAGAAGGGTAAGCAGTACCCATAAACCCCTTCTTTCTACATTCCGAACCAGACTCCATCCCTTCATTTCTGCTTGGCAAAGAATCACTAACGACCATTGGGTCCTCTCTATCATTCAGAACGGCTATTTTATTGAATTCTACCATACCCCACCCTCTGGCATCATTAGGACTACCCCGTACTCATTAGCTCTCCGTGAAGAAGTTTCCCTTCTTCTACAAAAGCAAGCCATACTCATAGTCCTTTCCTCTGCATCGCATGAAGGATTTTAGTCCAGATACTTCACTGTCCCCAAAAAGGATGGAGGACTCCTCCCCATTCTCGACCTCAGGAGCCTTAATAAGTTCATTCGACCCAGACGTTTTCGAATGTTAACCCTCGAAACTATCATCCCTCTCCTTTCACAGGGAGACTGGTTTGTCGTTATCGACCTGCAAGATGCCTACTTCCACATCTCTATTCATCCACTTCATCACAAATTCCTGCGATTCCAATTCGACAATGTCTCATACCAATTCTGCTCCCTCCCGTTCGGACTCTCCACGGCACCGAGGACCTTTACCAAATGCATGGCACCGGTCGCAGCTTACCTTCGACTCTAAGGTATCACCATTTTTCCGTACATAGACGACTGGTTAATAGTCGCTCCTTCTTATTACAGCGCAGTCAGAGCTACCCAATTAACTCTCGACACTCTCCAAAACTTAGGTCTCAAGGTAAACCTTGCCAAGTCTCATCTAGAGCCTTCGCAGACCACCACCTACATCGGGGCATACCTCAACTCTCTTCGAGCCAGAGCCTTTCTACCCCAAGAGAGAATCTTCAAACTGAAACAAGCCATTCGACCACTCAGACCTTTAGCTTCGGTATCGGCGCATCAAGCCCAGCACCTCCTCGGGCTCATGGCATCTACCACAGCCGTTATCCAGCACGCAAGGCTCAAAATGAGGTCCCTATCTCTATTCGATCCCGTAACAGACCACTCTTCCAAGCATCTCGTAGTTACATCAGAACTAGCCAATCAACTCACCTGGTGGATGTTTCAACCCCATCTGATGGTAGGCAGGCCCTTCCAACCTCTACAGCTATCCGTACAGGTCACCACCGATGCCAGCCCATCGGGATGGAGAGCCCATTGTCGACATCACAAGATACACAGTCTGTGTACAAAACGAGAACAATTACTGCACATCAACCATCTCAAACTCTTAGCAATCATCAGAGCCTTCCATGCCTTTTTACCACTCATTGCAGGACGAGCAGTACAGGTAGCTACAGACAACACTACAGCACTGTACTATGTGAACAAACAAGGAGGTACCCACTCCCTTTCGCTCCTGTATCTAGCGATCAAACTTTGGGAATGGTGTTACCTACACCATATTTTCCCAGTAGCCATCCACATTTCCACAGACGACAACCACCTTGCAGACTGTCTCAGTTGTCTTACCACAGGGACACACGAGTGGGCACTGAACGACGAAGTTTTCAACCTCCTTTGTCACCGATGGGGTGTCCCAGCCATCAACCTCTTTGCCTCCAAGACCAACACCAAGTGTCAACGGTATTGCTCCTGAGCCGGTGTCGACACAAACTCACTCGGAGATGCCTTCATGATAGACTGGACAGGAGAACTCCTTTACTTATTCCCACCAATTCCTCTCATTCAGCGAACTGTCATTCGGCTCCGGCAATCTAACTCTGACGCAATTCTCATCGCCCCATGGTGGCCACATCAACCGTGGTTCACCCATCTGAGATCGATGTCGACCGACGTGTTCCATCTTCCGTCGATCCCCAACCTTCTCTCCCAGAACAACAGGATGAACTTCCACCCTGACATCAGCTCTCTGACTCTGACAGCGTGGAGAATACTCCCACCATTCGAAACGTCTTAGATCGAGCCCAAAAGCCATCTACCCTTAAACTATACCAAAATAAATGGAAATCTTTCATCTCCTTCACTCATTCTCAAAACTTACCTGCAACACCAGTTTCTTTGAAGACCCTACTTACCCTTATCCTCCATCTCTTTGATCTCGGACTATCCCATTCTACCTTAAAGGTTTATATTTCAGCTGTTGTAGCCCATCAGCCTTCTCATTCTGAATCAGCGAGACTCTTTTCCCACCCAACTCTGAAAAAATTCCTCAAGGGACTCCAAAATATTCACCCTCCAAGACAGCAACCTCTCCCTCAGTGGTCCTTGCAATTGGTCCTCAGTGCCCTCACCCGACCACCCTTTGAACCAATGGCTACTTGTTACCTCAAATTACTTTCTTTAAAGACATCATTCCTTGTGGCAATAACGTCTGCTAAACGTGCCAGTGAACTAGCGGCTCTCAGATCAGATCCACCTTATCCTCAATTTCATCCAGACAAGGTCACTCTCTATTTTGATGTATCGTTTTTACCCAAAATTGTCTCTGAATTTCATCTTAATCAACCATTGATTTTGCCAACCTTATTTCCATCTCCGTCCATGTCCCTCGAGCGCATGCTCCACATGCTTGATGTACGCCATTCTCTAGCCTTCTATATTAATAGGACAAAAGTATTCAGGAAGTCCCCAGGACTTTTCTTATGCTTTCAAGGCCCTCATAAGGGTGCTCCAGCCTCATCTCAAACTATCTCTCGCTGGATTGTTCAAACTATATCATTCGCTTATGAGCTTTCAGGCAGAACACCTCCTGAACATTTAAAGGCTCATTCTACTAGAGCACTTTCAACCTCTACTGCTCTCCACTGTGGAATAGAACTCCCACACATCTGCCGTGCAGCTACTTGGTCTAACCCGTCAACCTTTATAAGGCACTTATCGCCTTGATGTCCGGGCAAAGAATGATGCTGCATTTGGCAGAGCGGTCCTGACATCTCTTCTACCGTGACGTCCCACCATCCGGTAAGTGAGCTTGTCAGTCACCCAATTGTGTGCATTCACAGAGGCCACGAAGAAGAAAGAGAGGTTACGTACCTGTAACCATGGTTCTTCTAGTGGTCCTCTGTGAATCCACACATCCCACCCTTCCTCCCCTCTGTCCGTCACGTTGTCTTTTGATACAGTACCTTGACAGCGGTGAACTATTACAGGAACTGAGGGGACGTTGGGAGGGTGGAGCATGCGCTCCACGGGGGAACGTCTCAGTGTCACATGTTTTTAAGCTCTAGAAACTTCCGAAACGTCCTGCGCAGGCGCAGAACAACCCAATTGTGTGGATTCACAGAGGACCACTAGAAGAACCATGGTTACAGGTACGTAACCTCTCTTCTCTGATTCGGAAAACAGGTAGTAATGTGCTTGCCCTCTCTGCCTCCCCTTAATATAGCTGCTTCCTTATGTTCTTCTACCAGAGCTGGAATATCATCATGAGTGTTACGTATTGTATCCAAACCAGTCTCCCAGTTCTTTAGTTCTTCTTCTTCCTGTATTTCTTTTTCTATTTAATTTGCCTGAATGATTTCTCTCATTACATGACCAAAGTATTCTCCTACAGTAAAGGAGAACATCCTTACCTTGGGCTGTCCTTCCCACTCACTCTGATAAGTAGGATTCTTCAACCAATCACATGGGGCCCTCTGCTATGGAGGACAACTCAGGAACTCCAGTCTAGTTCCTGCTTGTGCTCTGATTCGGCTGTTGATGTCATTTGCTTTCTTTTTCATCACTTGTCTAATATTACTCCTATAAAAGTAATAAAAAGAAATAATCCCTCAGCCCTCCATTCTAGTTTTCTTCTTTCCAACCTTGTTTTCCCCTGTCCTAGGCAAAGTGATATCATTTGGATAAAGTTGGGGGCTAAGGAGGTTGGAACCTTCAGCCCAGGAATGCCAGTTACAACACAGCAGTGCCATAATGACTATAACAGGGGATGGAGACGCCTCCCTTCCCCGATTCTGCACCACCATTCTGGCTTAAAAGTAGTCAGTAGATTAAGGAGCCCAGGGAAGTCACCACATAAATGATTGATTAAAGATAAGACCCCAAGGGCCCACCAAACTATGCATTGCTTCACTAGTCATAGCTTTCTAGTAAAGCTGGCCAACAGCCAACCACATCTGACTCAGATGTACTACTTTTTTACTGGTCACCCTCTTGATCCAAGAATTTTTTTTCATCCTGCAAATAAATCTACATTTCAAATGCTTCTATCTTTTTATAGTTGGCTGTGTTAAATTCCATAGTCCCATGTCATACAGTAGAACATAGAGTAGCAGAAAGCAGTTATTAAGGGCTGTCTAACTCTTTTAATCTCTTACTGCAATTCTATACACACTCAAAAAGTAAGATCTATTGTGTTCACTGGGTTTTACATTCAGGTAGATGTGTACACAGACCTTTCTGATTTGAATTCTGGGGCTACGTTATTCCAGGTCTGTGATATCCTTCATGTTGTACTTAGAAAAAGTAGTCCAAGTGGGAAAACAGGCTAAGGAAAATACAAAAATGCTACCAGAAGGAAAGGTGTCTCCTTATATTTATGGCCCTGATTTAGAACCAAGACACGTTCTTGTACAATAATAAAAGTAACAATAGTTTTTTCTTTCTTTCTCTGTTTTGCAAGGGATTTGTCTTACAACAATATAAAAGAGCTTCCAAGTTTTAAAGGCTGCAGTTCCCTGGAAGAAATGTAAGTACACTGAAACTAATCTGATTTTTTTCTGTCCTGTGGCAAAATAACATGAGTCATCAAAGTGGGGCTGTTTTCTTTAAGAGCAGGAGGATACTGTTTCAAAACAGGCATGACTGTTCTCAACATAAGTTAATATTTTGCAACAGGAGTGTGAAGCTCATAGTAAGCACAAAGTGGTGATATATAATGACTGAAGTCCTGCTGCTTTGCATAGTAAGTGGCTACTCAGGTAGCCCCACTGAATCAATGTAACTTTGAGATGCGTTAATTCAGCAAATCCCCACTGTTTCAATGGGCCTACTCTAGTGCATTTTCCTACACTAAGCAACAGGGGTTCAGCCATTAAATCCTTTTTTTTAATCATCACTTTTTCAGCTATTGCCACGTCTCATGTAAGCTACTGCTAATTTCTATACTGTCTCAGCATTCTTGTCCTGAATAGAGATTGGGTGTATTCGTATACGAATATTCCCCCACAGGTGCAGATAATGAGGGTCTGAGGCCAGACCGACCACTCATGATTCTGCCGCTGCCGCAAGCTCCACGGTGCCTTCATATCGCTCCATTGCTCACGATAAATTAGCCACTCCTGGCAGAAGGTGGGATGACGAGCCTCTCTGCCAAGTCACAGAGGTGGTTCTGTTAACGCAGCATAAAAATTGCATTAGCTTTCTTTGTGCTGCCTCATGTTTCATTTGTGAGCAACTACAGTCCAACGATGGTTTCCGCATGTATGCTACAAAGCCTTGTATCTCCAGTCTGTGTAATAGGTATATTTTGTTTTATTGTTTCCCAGTTGAATAACTTTGCATTTTCCCCCATTGAATCTCATTGTTGTTTCTGTGAAGGTCATTTAGTATTGTGTCATCTACAAATGTGATAAGGATCCCCTCTGTCCTTTTTATCTAAGAAGTGAAAACAGATATATTAGTCCACAAGGAAAAAAAAAAAACCCTCCAACATTTGCTGTTGGGCAATACATATCAAAACTAACAAGAATGTTTTCAAAAAATAGTGTGCAAGCTTTTGAATACACCAGAACAGAAAAAGTACAAAAGCAGTCTTGAAATGGGGACTGTAGATGAGTAAAATTGTCCATATTGAACGCGGCCCTTCCAAGACACAGGTAGGAAGCACATAACCTGCAAGTCAGATGTAGTTGCCCAAATCAGTGATGCCACAACTGCCCCAAGAAACACGAAAACTGCACCTCCAAAAAATCAACAATGCCAAAGCATTCTCCTTATGTTGCTCCTGCTGCCGCTGCCCCCCCTCATGCCCAACCCTATTCTGGGACACTGCATAAGTGACTGCCTTTTTTGTAAAAACAAACAAACAAACAAACAAACAAAAAACCTTTTCTTTTTGTTCATTTCTTCATACTTTCTTTCCTCCTGCAGCATTGCTTTTTCCCCAGTAGATTGTTAATTTAAAACTAGCCAGTCTCACATCTGTTTTTGCTTGTGATTTTTTCCTGAACGTTCTTCTCCTTATCCCTCTGTCCCTCTTTTGGTGAGAAGAATTTTCTTGGTCTTTAAACAAGAACCGAATTCACCATTATTAAATGGAAGGGAATAAATTAGATTGAGTTAGTTCTTGATATGACAGAATGCAGTGCCATGAAGAAATGTAACATTTCTTTTGATGAAGATTCTGACTTCATTTAACTATTTTTTTCATTTCAGATCATTACAGCATAATCAAATTGAGGAAATCAGAGAAGATATATTCCAGGGACTGACTTCTCTACGTACTCTGTGAGTATAGATAACACAGACGTGCTGATGTTAATGTCAGAAGCCAGCAATTGTGTTGAATATTGGCGATCAGGGTATGCTTTTAGTAAAGGAATTGTCTGTGAAATAGATATCTATCTCAGACTGTGTAGAAATCAACGTTCTTAAAATATAATTTGGTCCCTCCTTGTTCCACACTTAATTTTAGCATCTCACTGAGATATACTTCTCCCATTCTCCAATTTGAAAATATCCATATGCAGAAATGTTCAAATCGATCAGAGAGATGACATGCTGAAATGTTACCTTAGGCAGGTATGAGATATAATTTCTGTCAATAGGGCAGGGAATGATGGTGGCAGTGGTGGTCTGAGATTAATGCTGGTAATTTACTGGGAACATATGTTCAAAATATGGCCAAAACAGATATTTATTTTATTTAGGTGAATGTGTGGGTTGATGAATATTTCCCTAGAAAAGAAAGACTGAAAAAAGAGACAGGCAATGACTAAAAAGCAGGGGATTTAAAAATTACAGAGATCAGTAATGGAAGAGCTGATATATTCCTCAAAGTGATACAGGTTTTTGATTAGAGTGCAGGAGAAGGGTTACTAATATAGGACAAAATATGCTATGTTAATACAGTGGATTTTACTATCTTCTTAAACAATAGTGTAGCTATAGATTCATTTCTGTCCAAATTTTCAGTCTTTTGTTTTTCTATATATTACTGATTTTTCATCCTGGATGGGTGGGATGTGGGAACTTTTAGCCCTCCCAGTGCTCTGGACTTCATTTTCCACTGCCTCAGCCAACATGGCCAATGGTAAGGAATCATGCAAGTTCAAAGAAGAGCCTATTCAAAACCTCCAACATGCCTGCAGGGCCAAAAGTTTCCCACCACTGGTTTATATACTCCACAGTGTTTCCACACTGAATTATTCTTTGCCAGGGTTCAGATCCAGAATTTCGCCCACATTAAGAAACTAATGGTCTATATTGAACTGAGGTTAAATTCAGTTAATTGCATGAAATCTGCAGTTTAATTTGGGTGTAACACAAGATGCATGTTTCATGATAAAGATTTAGCTAGCCATGACCCTTGAGCAGGGTAGAGTGCCAGGCTGCTATTTTTAAAAGACCAGGTATGGTCCCAGTGTACAGTTAGGTTCACCAGGAATCTGTGTATTTGCAAACTTTGGGCAACGGCCCTACAGATAATAAACTTCCATGCTTCTGTAGAGCTCCGTAAGTCTCTGCATAGTACACACTGTCAATCACTGCGTGCTAGTGCCAGCCTGCAACAAACCTCACACAAACTGCCCCTGGAACCTTGTATGTAAATCCCCATAGACCAGTGTACACTGAGCATGGTGTGCAACTACTGCTAACTTGGAGTTTCATTAAAGCAGTCACATGCGATTTTAAAAACTCAGTGATTACATGGGATTTCAGAGAAGGATGAAGACTCAGCCTTGTATCAGTTGACTGGATCAACCGTTTTGCAATCGAATATGCAAAGCAAAATGAAATGCTGAACACAAGGAGGCATTCATTCTTAAAACTAATTTCCAGTCCCGAATCTGCACATGGACTTTCACAATGCAGAGTGGCCTTACATTCTTTTCTCAGCCGCAGCTCCCTGCAGTGGCAGCTGTTGTGTATATCCCCACTAGGAACGGGAGTGGCAGTGAAGGGATTTGGCAGTTTCTGCAAAATTATTGGTTTCACTCCTCCAAGCCTTGTTGTCTTGAAAATTCTCACCTTGGCCAGGTTTGCAGGACATTTCAGATATGAAGGACGTGCAAAACAGTGCACACTCCTTCAAATGTGAATGGCTAAAATGTGCATAAGAGGGGGGGAGGGAGAATACACAGAAACATGCTTTAATCAATGGGGAAAATTCCATAAATTCGATAATATCATAAATTAATGCCCATATTAAGAAAAATGATTTAAAATGCATATGAATTTTACTGCAGGGTAAAAATGCAAAAGTTTACAACCTGATAAGAAGCAAGAGTGGGAAGAAAACGCAGGCTAAATTTGGAGATGCCCAACAAAATAGGAACTGAAAGATTGTAATGCCCCTAATCCTCAATTACATTTCAAAACCTGATCCCATTCCAGGGCAGGCAGATTGGTGCCTAAAGGTAAAATGAGTAAATTGAGCTTCACAGCCCCATACTAGAGGCATTGTTTCTTAGTTTTCCAGTAGATAAGATGCCCTTAAGAGAATCGTGTAGCAGAAATTATCATGATGACATTGTCAAATGTAGTTGAGTGCAAGGTATTTGTTACCAGAAGCTTCGTGTGACCTGAAACATAATGTAATCGCTGAAGTGCAAACAATAGTTATTTGGAAGTGTCATTGTAAATCACTAACACAACAGTACTTTTTAAAATTGCAGTGATCTCAGCAGAAACGTGATCCGCCAGGTTTACAAGGAGGCATTTACTACGCTCAGTGCTCTTACCAACCTGTAAGTAGGCCATTTTGTACTAGTAACGTTTCTAAACTCGAAAGTATCTCATTCCTTCTTTTCAAAAATCTTTGTCCTAACTCCTTAAATCAGCTGTTCAGGATCATTTAGGAAAAGCAAAAGTAACATGTTCCCATCACATACAAAAGGGCCAGCTTCTGTTGCACATCAGTGGAGGAAAGAAATGTGCCTCAGAAGGCCTGTGGAAATGTTTTTGGCCTTCTCTCCCAACCCTGGCACTAAATCTCATCCAAGTGACAGGTTGGGGAGGGAGAGGATCTGAGCAGCTCCTAACCTTCCAGTAAATCAGGAAGGATGTGAGGAGGATGTTTAAGCCATGCTTCCTCCGTAGCTTGTTTTTTGGCGGCTTACATAGCTATGCAGTAAGGTACCATGACTGTGCCTATGGGGCAACAAGAAGGGTGCAGCTTACAGTGGAGAGTTCTGAACGAATATTTCTCAACCTTCTTGGTCTTAGCCACTTGTAAACACATGAGATATTTCTGTGTATCTGCTTTTCATAAGAACATAAGAGCCTATTAGATCAGACCAAAGGTCCCACTAGTTCAGCATTCTGCATCCCACCGTGGCGGACCTTACGTGTCTCAAAAGCCCAGAACAGTGAGCATGAGGACAGTAGCTTGTTCCTGTGGCTGCACAACATTATCTGATATTAAGAGCACATGACCTCTGAAAGTGGAGACTATAGATACTTGTTGTAAATAATAGCATTGATAGACTATCCTCTATGAATTTGTAGAAGAATTCCTTCTGAAAGCCTTCTCAGGTTGTGGTCACCCCTGTATCCTATGGGAACAATTTTCATAAATTTGTGATATGTTATAGGAAATACTTTCTTTTATTAATCAGGACAATCATTTTCACTGGATGACCTCAGTTCCAGGAGTGAGAAAGAGGGAAAAAAGAGAGTGGCCATTCTCTTCTCCTGCACTGCCCAGAATGTCTTGTTCCCATACTGTCTCACCTCAGCAGTTAGGGACTGCTACAGCTAGTTGATGGTTTGGCAGCTTCAGTTGGGTTATACCCAGAATTTCTTTAGAAATAGTGGCACTTATAAGCATGAGAAAGAAAAGCCCTGTGAAAAGCCACCATTGAGATCTGCCTGTTGGGAAGAGATGGCTGGGACTATATTGGTTTGTCTTCAATGGCAGCCAATACATCTAGGGGTGAGTGCAGATGGAACACTGAGTTTGGAAGGAGGCACCACAACTTAACATGTCCTCTTGACCATATGGCACACTGGGCAGTCTTAAACAAATCATCATCTCTCAGCTGTCTTTATTTCTCAGAGTTGCTGTGAGTAAACTTCACATATGTCGCTGTAAGCTTCTGGGAGGAAGAGAGGAGTGCAAATGTTACCATCAGTGTTGTCTGTGTAGTGCTGCCATCAAGACTGATAGGAGACACTTCTCTTCTTCTAGCCTTGCTGGATGTGTTTTTCATTTCACATTTGCATGGTCAGGCATTTAGTATCTTACATTTTCCATCACACTTGTATTCTCTCGTCGTTCTTTTAGAGATTTAAGCTTCAATGCTTTGACTTCATTTCCAACTGGGGGCCTAAGCAGGTTAAACCAGCTGAAACTAGTGGGCAATACTGAACTGAAAGATGCCCTCTCAGAAAAGGACTTCTTAAAACTCAGGTAAGTTGGTAATTGAGATGATACACACTTTATATTTTAGTTCTTTTGATTGCATTTTCCAAGAATCTGGTCAATTCTGTTAACAGTCATAATTCCTGGTAATTGCCTTTGTTTGTGGGATCTCATTTACAGGACTATATTGTAAAGCCAATAAAACAAGTTTATGCAGTGCTTTATATTTTTAGACAAAGGACAACGATATCTGTCTTTGCCTATCCTACCATTCTTCAGGCTCCTGGTGCAGAGTTGTGGTGGGACAGAGTTACGTTGTTCTGGCTCAAAACAGCTCCCTAACGTAACTCTCCTGCCATGACAGACTAGATGTAGAACAATATTTTCTCTAAGCAAGCAAATAAAAAGATGAATCCCCAGATAAAAATGAAAAATATAAATTAAGTTACTAGGAAACACTCTTGGTCAGGGTCTGTTCCAAACAAGGGGATTTTCAGACGTTTGGTGGGTGGGTTATATTTTTACTCTTGTCTTTTTCCAAAACATTCCTCTTTTTGGGAAACTTGCTGTTTACGGCCTAAATTCAGCTGTTACTCCCCAAACAGAGTACACCCATTGAATCAGCATTGTCTTACTATGGGTAGTCCTGTTACTTCCATGAGCCTAGTCTGTTTAGGAATAACAACTGGATTTAGGCTCCCATATAGATCTCAAATAGAATTGCTCTAATCTACCCAGTGAGTTTCAGAGCGGAAGAGTGAAAATGGGTCTATTACATTCATATCCTGTTCTGGTCACTTTTGATTTATATTTCTCCTGTTCTGGTCACTTTTGATTTATATTTCTTCTAAGGACAAAAGTCAGAGTTGGGTGATTCTTTTATTAGGACAACTAAAATTTTACTTTTGTAATGTTGGATAAATGTATTATCCAGCTCTGAGTTTTTGTTTTTGTTTTTAATTACTTGGCAATTTTGTCTTTTAATTGTTTTTAATATTGACGGTACTGTTTGGAGGCTTCTGATAGCATGATCCATCTGTCACAAACAAGCTGATAAGACTTTTGTTGCCTTCTTGCCACCAAAATCCAACTGGAAAAAACTTTGGGAGGTGTATGTGACCCCAGGGTATGTGTTGCTCTCTCACTTTATAGTAAAAAAATAATATATATATATATTTAAAAATCAAATTCCATTATTTCTGCTTGGTGTACTGTGGGCAAGCCGCATATATGTATGGACTAGCTTGCCATACATAAAGATCCTCAGAAGAGACCACATGGACCTTCCTTGACAGTGGCAGTGCGGTCTATTGGTAATATTTTTTTGCATATTAAGGTTTTGTGGTTATTCAGCCTTGTTCATGGTTACAGCTGTTGTCAGTTGCTACAAATAGTCTCCCAGAAGTATAATTCTGTCTTAAAAGAAGAGAGGTGACCCCTGCATGTCCTGCTTTCAAAGGGAAGTTGCTAGTCTTGGCAGTAAGCAGTATTATGAGGATATAAACAAAGTACTTGTCCACCCCTTTCTTCTGAATACATGAGCCATCCAGACATGTGCTCAATAGAAGAGAAAGGCACTGTGCAGGAAATCCAGACTTGTAGCACAAAGGATTTCATATAAACAAGAACAGCAATGAGGTTGACAGGTATGTGTTTCATATGGTGTTTGCCTGGGAATTTGCTTGTGCCAGTAGGGTTGCTCTCCCAACAGCCTGATGAGCATTCATTTCAGTATTCACATTATTGCTTGCTACATCTTGCTTGCCTTGAAGAGAGATGGGCATGAACCACCAAAATGGCAGTTCATTTTTTATCACAGTTTGTGGAAGTCCACAAACCACAAATTTACATTTTTTTCCTGAACAAACCACATATCAGGTTGTCTGTTTGTTTGGGAATTTATTTTTTTAGACAGCCCAGTGGTTGTCTTAAAAAAAGGAAGAAGCCTGGTTGCCTTCCCATCCCCACAACCTGCCCCCTGCCCCTTTCCCACTTCCCCCGTTGCCTTCTTACCTTTTCCTGCCACTGCCTCCTCCTCTTTTTTGCTGCAACTGCCACCATCTTGAGATGCAGCTGCCTCCTGCAGGCCAGCAGCCTCTGCACATGTTCCCGCTGAGAGGTGGGCACATGCACAGATGCAGAGATAGCAGGCCCAGTTCCCAGAAGGCAAGCTGGGCCACTGTTTCTCTAGAAGGAGGCAGCGGAAGGAGACGGTAGGGAGGCAATGGTGGCAGTAGGAAGGGGGCAAAGGGCAGGCTACAGAGGGGAAATGAACCAGGAAGTTTGTTAAATTGGGAAAAAGTTCATTGGTTCAAGAAAGTTCGGGTTCTACAGTTCGGAACAAACCTGAATCAACAAACCAGTGATTTTGGATGAACTTCCTGGTTCATTTTTTTTATTGGTGCCCATCTCTACTTTTGAACGTAAGATTGATCTACAACCAGAGGACTTTATCTTGGAGCTTTTATGAAACTGTAATCACAGTAATAGCGTTATAATAATAATAATAATAATAATAATAATAATAATAATAATAATAATAATAATAATAATAATAATAATAATAATAATAATATGTATTTATATTGCGCTTACCAGAGCGCATCCAATAGTCAAAAACAGTTAAAATACAGCCATGACATAATTACAATGATAAAAACATACAGTAAGCAATTATCATTCAACAAGGCAATAAACAAACAATCAAAATAGCTATAATAACAATATAATAATTAAAGTACAGTAATTCTATCCCAATAATAGCGTTATTAGAACTTTGTTCTTTCTTCTTCTATCTATATTTCTCTAGTATGAAATATATTCTTTGGAAAGTCTAATAATTAGTCTGAATCCAAAGCTTGCCTTCATTGGCAGGGAATATAGAAAGGGAAGCCTTATCAAATATGAAGTACAACTGCTAAAGAAAGGAAAATAAAGGAAAATACATCCATCAGTTAAGATTGTCTGCTATTCTCACTTGATCTTCTAGATCTCTGTCCGTTCCATATGCCTACCAGTGTTGTGCTTTCTGGGGTTGCAACTCTTACTTAAACTCTAACACTGAAGATACGAACCATGATGATCAAAGTCAGTCATTTGCCCATGATGGAGGTGAGTGTCTTGATACCATGGGAAGGTGGCATGAAATTCAGGATGTGGACTATAGTGCCAAGAGGTGTCCATAGGATTTCAGTTCTTTCTGTGTAAAGAATAAACAGAGAACTCGATCTGCCAAATTGGGATCAACATGGGCTGTTCAAGGCACATATAATGGCTGCCATGATTTGGCCACACATGAGTGTGACACCTTTCTGCCTACACTACCAGTTATGTTCTGTAGCTCCACAGTAGCACAAAGATGCTTGTCTGAGTCTGGTCTAGTTTTTCATTTTTGTATCTTAGAAGAACTGAGTTATGTATTCTTAGAGGGTTGTTCCATTTTGCAATGCTAGTTTATTCATATATTAATATTTACGTTAATGCATTTAAATATATTCTAAGGCATACTCGAGGAAAGCTAGCACTTGCACAATGATCTCTAGTCCAAGCTTCTTGCTGCTGGTTTTCTTGTTTTTAATTCTGAAAGAGTCTTTAGGTGCTACCACCAAATGGCAGGGATCGAGCATGGAATGCATAAAATGCCATGCCCTCATAAAATGGCAAGGAGTTAAGTCAAATCTAATGAAACCTTTGAATTTGCATGATTTGAACATCCAGTACCATCCTGAAATTAAAGGTCATTGCTGTGTCCATAGATATGTTTGGTGATTTGCTGGGATCCTGTGTAAAATTCATGAAAATCCTTGAGGGTCCATGCCTTGGTTTTAAATCATTGCAGCACCATTAAGGAATGGATTTGTGTTAACCATGCATTCTGTAAGCACCAGTGTAAGTTTTAGTTTGATGGTTGTCTGGAGAGGATCCTGTACAAATTCTGGATATTACAGTAGGTTTGTTGTTCCTAGTGTTAACCCAGAAGCTATAACATAGAGTGTTTAGGTAGGTGCTATTTCTTTTTCTCCACAGAGAAATCTATTATCTATTACTCCACCCGTTGCTGAGTGGGTAACTGGAACAAGTTGCAGGTGGGGGGGGGGCAGGCAAGGCTGTGCTGCTTGGCACCATTGTAGAGGACGGCAGATTTAGTTCTGTCCACTGGCAAAGCAGAAATGCAGGGTTAAGCAGCAGAAAAGCATTCACAGTTTTGTGCTAAGCATTGCTGTTCTGAGCAAAAGCACAACGTTGGTATGCAAGGAGCAGGTGGGGTTGTTTGAACCATGAATGCAACAAGCAAGATAAAAGTAAAACTGAGATAAAATAGAAGGGTAATTTATGCAGCAATTGGACAAGAAGGAAGGCACAAGGATCCTATAATGAAAGGAAAAAGACCAATGAGAATCTGTGAATACTCGGGAGAAGAATGAATTTGGATTGGATCAGGGAGGCAGTTGTAGTTTCAGTGTGAGTTCAAATGCTCAATTCTCAAGGTTCCCTATTGCTGGCTTCCTCAAATAGTTTTAACTGCCTTCTGGAGGAAGAACTATATCCTTTTTTTTTTCTGAAGCTCCTGATCTAGACTTGGGTTTCCTTTCACTCATTATATACCTGGAATTTGACAGTGTCTTTATTACTGCTTTGTTGTGCTGTGACATATGAACTCTCATACTCTTGTGTGTATGAGAGGGACAAAAGTCCACTGCATAAATTCATATCATGTATATGAAGCTTTCCTGTACATAACTTTTCAGAGATCTGTCTAAGACAATTTTGTGTACATTCTCACCAGCTACAAGTAAAATAGACTTCTTATTTTAATTTAGTATGAAAGGGAACCGTCCATTTCTGGGCTGAGTTCTTGTTTTAAAAATTAAAATATATCAAATAGTTCTATGTTTTATTCTTCTGCAAGCCTAATTTTCTGCCTTAATCTAGGTACACAAGATGCAGATGATCTAAACAGTGATGAAAACGAAGAACTTGGTCAAATGATAATTCACTGTACCCCCACAACAGGTAAATGTCCCACTCCATTGTCAAACAGCTCTTATTATTTGGAAACTTACCTTAATGTTTAACTGGAATCTGCTTCCCTTACATTTTGTCCCTTGGTTCTGGACTAAATCTCTGGAGCAAGAAAGAATGAGTCTGTTCCATGCATGCAGTTCATCTGTTTGAAGGCTGCTATCTTGTCTTGTATTTAATTTCTTTTTAAAAAATTCCCTTGGTCAACCAGTCAGTTAAAGGATGGCCTGATTGAAAAATCTTTGTCTACTTGTGGAAGGACAGCAAAGATGGGACCAGCCTGGCCTCCCATGGAAGGGAGTTCCAGAGTTTGGGAGCAGCAACAGAGAAGGACCTGTCCTCACTAAACACACCTGTGAAGGTTACGAGACTGAGAGAAAGGCCTCTCCTGATGATCTTAATGCCCAAGAGGGTTCATAAAGGGAGATACAGTCTTTTAGATAGCTTGGATCCAAGCCATTTAGTGCTTTATAGGCCAAAAACAATACTTTCAATTGTGTCCGGAAATGGATCAGCAGCCATTGGAGCTTCTGTAATAGGAGAGTTATATGTTCCCTGTAACCAGCCCCAGTTAAAAGTCTGGCTGTGGCTTTTTGGACCTGCTGGAGTTTATGAACACTTTCCACAGATAGTCCCATGTAGAGGGCATTAGAGTAATCCAGCCAAGATGTAAGTAAGGCATGTGTCACCTTTGCCAGATCATGCCTCTCCAGGAACGGGCACAGCTGGTGAACTAGTTTTAACTGTGCAAAGGCACTCCTGGCCACTGCTGAAACTTGGGCATCCAGGCTCAGAGACAAATCCAGGAGCACTCCCAAGCTGCACTCTTGTGTTTTCAGAGTGTAACCCCAACCAGCATTGGCTGAATCCCTATTCCTTGATCTGTCTTTTGGCTGACCTGGAGCACCTCTGTCTTGTCTGAATTCAGTTACAGTTTATTCACCCTCATCCAATTCATTACTGACACTAGATACTAATCTAGAACGGAAACAGCTTTCTCAGATTTAAATTTAGCAAGGAGAGCTAGAGCTGGGCATCATCCACATACTGGTGACACCAAACCCAAAAACTATCTCTTCCAGTGGTTCCATGTAGATGTTAAATAGCATAAGGGACAAAACAGAACCCTGAGGGACACCACAGGCCAATAGCCAGGATGTCAAACAAGAGTCCCCCAGCACTATTTTCTCCAGGAAGGACTGAAGCCACTACGAAACAGCACCTCCAAGCCCCATCCCAAAGAGATGGTCCAGAAAGATACCATGGTCAATAGTATCGAAAGCTTCTGAGAGTTCCAGCAGAACCAAGAGGGACACACTCTGCCATCTAGTTCTAGGGGTAGGATATCCACCAAGATGATCAAAGCAGTATCTATCCCATAACTAGGCCTGAAGTCAGATTGAAATGGATCTAGGTAATCTGTTTCATCCAGGAACCCCTGGAGCTGAGAAACCATAACTCACTCTAGCACCTTGCCCAAGAATGGGATATTAGAGTCTGGCTGGTAATTATCCAATACTGTGAGATCTTTTTCAACAATAGTCTTACTATTGCCTCATTTAAGCATGCAGGGATCCTACCCTGCTGCAAGGAAGCATTCACCACTCCTTGTACCCATTTCTCCAAGGGTGCTGTCCACATCCATTAACACAGGACAGGCAGGGGCCATAGTTATATCCACAGGACTTGTTCTTCCTATGAGTACCTGGAATCCAGTGAATTGAGGAGTGAAATACTAATTATTAAATTGTACCTTAAAAATAAAATATCAAACAGAACTTGTTTTTGAGAAAGCCTTCTATGTTTAATATATTTCCCTGTGATTTGTACAGTTTGTTGATTAGCTTAAGCTTCAATAAGATTTAATTTATTGCATTTTTTAAATACAGAAGTTCCCAAGTTGCCCTTCATTTAAATTGTTATCAGTTGAAGGAAGTTTAATTCATACTACATATCTTTTACATTCATCTAACCTATATAGGGGTTTGAATGTTATTTCCAGAAATAATTAATGCCTCTTGCAATACTGGTAAAAGGTGTAGTGACAGACAGTCCTGTTTTTCTTATTCCACTACATATTTTTCTTTTCATTTTTAGGTGCCTTCAAGCCCTGTGAATACTTACTGGGAAGCTGGATGATTCGTCTCACAGTTTGGTTTATTTTTTTGGTTGCCTTGTTCTTCAACATGCTTGTCATATTAACCATTTTTCCTTCCTGTACTTCACTGCCTCCATCCAAACTATTCATAGGCTTGATTTCTGTATCTAACTTACTTATGGGGATCTATACTGGCATATTAACATTTCTGGATGCAGTCTCTTGGGGTAGGTTTGCTGAATATGGTATCTGGTGGGAGACAGGCAGTGGCTGCAAAGTTGCTGGGTTTCTGGCCATATTCTCCTCAGAAAGTGCCATTCTTTTCCTCATGTTAGCTGCCATTGAACGGAGCTTATTGGCAAAGGAGATAATTAAAAAAGGTAAAAGCAATAATCAAAAGCCATTTCGAATTGCAGCCCTTTTGGCTTTCCTATGTGCACTGGTAGCAGGTTGTTTGCCACTTTTTCATACAGGAGAATATTCAGCATCCCCTCTTTGTCTGCCCTTTCCCACTGGAGAAACTCCTTCGTTGGGCTTTACAGTTACATTGGTGCTCCTAAACTCGTTAGCCTTTTTGCTAATGGCTGTTATTTATACTAAACTTTACTGCAACTTGGAAAAGGAAGATCTCTCTGAGAACACCCAAGCCAGCATGATTAAACATGTTGCTTGGCTTATCTTCACCAACTGCATCTTTTTTTGCCCTGTGGCATTTTTCTCCTTTGCCCCTCTCATCACAGCCATCTCTATTAGCCCTGAAATAATGAAGTCTGTCACTCTGATATTTTTCCCACTGCCCGCTTGTTTGAATCCTGTCTTGTATGTGTTCTTCAACCCCAAATTCAAGGAAGATTGGAATTTACTCAAATGGCACATCACCAAGAAGAATGGGACCGGAACAGTTGCTGTCAATGTACAAGGTGGCTGTGGGACACAGGATTTCTACTATGACTGTGGCATGTACACACATCTGCAGGGCAACCTAACCATGTGTGAATGCTGTGAATCGTTACTCATATCTAAGCCTGTACCATGCAAACACTTAATCAAGTCCCACAGTTGTCCTGCTTTGACAGTAGTGCCTTGCCAGAGGCCAGATGGCTACTGGTCGGACTGTGGTACCCAATCTGCCCATTCTGATTATGCTGATGAAGAAGATTCTTTTGTGTCAGACAGTTCAGATCAAGTACAGGCATGTGGACGTGCTTGTTTCTACCAGAGCAGAGGTTTCCCATTGGTCCGTTATGCCTACAACATCCCAAGGATTAAAGACTGAAAGACTTTGCTGCAAACCCAGTGCTAAAAACGACAAAGTACAAGTTCATCTTGTCTTATTCAGCTCTTCACCTGGAAGCACTTTTATAAGCATCATTTGATGTTAGCTATAAACAAGGGATTTAAGCAGTAAATGTCTTGAGCTATAAATTTAAAATAAGAGCTGTTGCTCTTAATGTAAATAATTGGAAACAAAAATTTATAATCCATTTTTGTACTCTTTCCCAAGCAATTATATATTGTGTTTATATTCTGCTATTTTCCAGGGTGTTACCCAGTTTTAACTTAATGCTTCTGTTGTAATGTGAATCTTGTCAGCTTTTTCTCTCAAGCACAATACAACAGAAAGTGATAACTAAGGAAGGCAGGGTGGGGGAGACTGTTGCTAACTTTTGTATAGCATTTCTGACTGAATCTCAGGACAATTTACTGCAGGGCCAAAATACGGAAGTATTCTTCCCATATGCAACTGTGAGACAAACAGACAAAACATGTTGTTTTCATAATTCAAGCTGTGGCTTAATTTGTCTGGAATAAGACAATGAATTTCAGTATGATATACTACTTATATCACATAATGAATTCTCGATGTGTCAGTGTAGAAGGTTTTATCCCTGGACTACACTTGATAGCAGTTAAGAATGTAGGGAATTTAAATGTTAGCGAAACAAAAAAATGTTTGCCAATCTCATGTTGTGTTATTCTGTGATCCCAATGTGAATTAAGTTTTTCCCTTGATCTCTGGACTCATGTTGGATTTCTGCCATTACTATGATTCTGTAACCCTGATGTGCATATGGAACTCCACTCAAATGGGAGTTTACTTGTTTTAATCTACAAACCAGACATTTTGCATGCTTACTGTGGGTTACCTAATGAATTCCCACAGCGGTTTGGCATAGAAGAGAACAGGATACACACCACCCAAAGGCAGAACTTTATGTGTGTATTGGAGAGGCTCTAATTCTTTTTTTCAGTTGAGTCATAAATGTCTTATGACAGCAGGAACAGTCATGTAAGTCTGTCCCATGCGACACCGTTGACAGCCATTGAGGCATAGAATGAACATATTCTTCAGGAAACAAGATTTCATTTGGGATGAAACCATGGTACATAGTATTCTGCAATGCATATCAGAGGTCTAAAAGTATCATGTTTATTTGGATTAAGAAGATTGGAATGTTCACAAGCCCAGAAATAAAACGTGTAAGGTGCCCTACAATATGAGAACTTCTGTGTTGCTTCTGTTTTATAATAATGTGAACATGGGCTATAAGAAAAGAGAAGACAAAGTGAACTCATACATATTCAGGCTCTGGTGGTGTCTTAGTCACACAGAATGGTCCCTTTTTGCCCTTAATTCTGAGCAGGATAAATTATGAGTTCATGATCAAACTAAATCTTATAATTTTTCCAGCCAATATTACGTTGATAGCAATTCCACTGCCATAACATAAATTCTGGCATAATTTTTGCCAAACAATTTAAGATAGATTACAGTTAAGAAAATTAAATTGTATATAGTGTGCATAAAATATATTTTTCTCTGTATTGTAAATTATTTGATAAAATTAAAAAAAACAAGGTGGGAAGTATGGCTTCACTGCATTTTGTTAATTAAAGCTACCTCCTGAAATATAGCAGCTGCCAGTAGCGGAATGTTTAAATTGCAGTTTATATACTTTTTTGCATTGTAAATAAACATTGGTTGTACATTGTTGTTTAATACTACCAGAAGCTTTGTATATCAAAATTATTTAGTTGTACAAAATATGAGATGTTATCATCCTTGTATACTGTAATTTTTGTAAGTCTAGGTCATTCATAGTAAAATCAAAGAAAACGAAGAGCAAAAGAGAGGTATTCCTATTCCACAGTGTCATGTTCTTATATATAGACCTCTAAAACTGAACTTAAATGCAATAAGACTGCTTCTCTTAGAAATATTTGATGTTTGCAGTGTGCATGGCGGTGCTAGCTTTCTGCTGTGGCTATATAGTTGAAAACAAAACTGACCCATGTGAAATGTGCTTCATGTGTGAAAAGAATCAAGTGTAATAACAGTCATAACTGTTTAGAGGCATTGATAGCTATCCAGAGTGCTGTATGTTCCAAGATGCACACAGCTGAAGTTGTGGGGTTTTTTGTTTGTTTGTTTGTTCTGCTTTCTTGTTGTTCAGTTATGAATGTGAGGTAGTGTCATGTCTTTTTTTCTGGGCTTTTCCTTCTGTGTTGGAGGGAATGAGGAAGCCTGTCAAGTACAGTAGCTTCATGGGCATGTTGTATCCTCTCTGCTTCAAGAAATCCTTAGTTTGGGTTATAGTATGAAACATACGTTTCTATATATTTATTCAGTATGTATGGTCACAGTGCAACACAGGTTCCCTTTGTGGCTCACAAAACATGTAAATCTAACAGGACGTGCAAAACATAGATTTCAAGCGGACCAAACAATTTGATGTGGGTTATTTAAAAACTGAGGTAGGTCTTCACTAGGTATGAAATAAAATAAAAAATTCACAGCTTTTATTGGATGTTGGTAAAGTTTATGAAGAGAGCACTGTGGCAAAAAAAAAAAAAGGAATTTTAGTTCTAACCATGAACTTAAATTTAAAATCCACTCAGCAAGACTTGCAGATGGACACAATCTTTAGAAAAACATGCACATTTTTTTGGAAAAGGTATTGCCCGTAGACACAGCACACATCAAGGAAGCTGGAAAGTACCTTTGTGTAATTTATGAGGTATGATTTTTGAACAAACTTCCTTTGGGTCAATTTGGTTTTCATGTGAAATGAATTTCTTCATCAGTATTGTTCACAAGCTGCAGGTAGGTGTAGGTAGTGTTGAGCTCATAGTTCAAAAGAATATGCTAAATGTTCATTAAATGTACAAAATATCTGGGTAAAACAAAGATTTGTACAGATGACTGTGGTGCTCACACACCTTTAAACCTGTGTGCCATCAGCAAAATAACAGCTGCCACAAAATTCCTGTATTAAATTTGAAATTGCTCTATCAGCAATCAGTGTTCCCTTTTCTACTGCTGTTCCACACTTTTGTACCTAAGGGATGTCTTTACACTGTCCTTTTAAAAGAGATGGGAATTCTGCTGAAACACGCAACCTCAGCTACATAAGTGATGCTATATAAACGATGTGTCTTGTTACTCACCAGCAATAGAGGTTGCAAAGTTGGAAACATACCACATTCAATCATGTGACTGCTGTCTCAAAAAACAATGAGCAGGGTTTATAAATGAAAAAAGTAAAAACAAAAAGAATGAAAAGATTCAACATCACAAGCTGTCAAGTTCCTTATTGTATAGCCACAACGTCTTTTACTTTAATTTTTTCTGTACCGTTTACACACAATGGCCAAGATCCAGTTGCTTAGCATAATAAATTGAATTAGACTAGGCCCATTGGATCAATGCAGATTTGATGAGTCAGCTTCTCCATATGTTCCACTATTTCAAATGGACCAACTCTAGCTGCAACGTGCTATGCTAAACAATCAGATTTTGGCCGTTAAATTCTTTAGAAAAATAGATAGATACTGTATAGATATATGATTATTTTTACACAAGTTTCAATTAGAACACATTATTTTTCATACCTTCTCCACAAAAACAGAACCCTCAACCCTAACAGCTCAACTTTCTCTTTTAAATTTTAAATCAATCTCTCTCAAACACACAAGCATGCTTATATAGAAAAATTGTCATCTTTCCACCCAGGAATCATAACAACCAACCAGCTTACATTTCTATTCATGAATATTATAATAATATTATTATCAACTGTTTTTTAATTGTTGCTTCTGGCCCATGTCCAACCTACAACTGCTAATCAATCCCCAGTCACTTATCATGCATATTAATACAAAGCTATGTACAAAACATACTTACAAGGTAAAATTACCAGTGTAATTAGACCAGGGGTCTCCAAACTTTTCAGTGTGAGGGCCACATCATATATTTTACACATTTTCGATGGCCGAAGGAGGGAAGGAGGACTCAAGCAATCCCCCATCCCTGCTGTCTTTGCAAAGACAGTGGGGTTGGGGGATCGCTTCTGTCAGGCTTTACTCCTCTTCCTATTTCCCCCGGGGCATAGGAAGAGGAGGTAAAGGGGACCCAAGTGATCCCCCACCCCTGCTGTCTTTGCAAAGACAGCGGGGGTGGCGGATCACTTGGGTCCCCATTCCCTTCTCTTCCTGTGCCTGCGCCAAATAAAAAGGCAGGGCGGGCCAGATGTGGCCCACGGGCCGTAGTTTGGAGACCCCTGATCTAGACCAAAGTCCTGTTCACCTTCTATACATGTAAGGGCAGTGTAACAGAAGGGAAAGGGCTGCAAGACTGCCCTTACACATGTATAGAAGGTGAACAGGACTTTGGTCTAGATCAGGGGTCTTCAAACTACGGCCCGTGGGCCACATCTGGCCCGCCTTGCCTTTTTATTTGGTGCAGGCACAGGACTAAATGGTCACTGGTAATTTTACCTTGTATGTTTTGTACATGGCAGTCTTGCAGCTTTTTCCCTTCTGTTACACTGCCCTTGGCACAATTGGTCAAATAACTCATTTTGCAAACAATACATGCTGTATTGTGAAGAAGAGACTGCCAAAGGGGGAGAAATGTTTAAATTATTATGTGACTATGTAAATGAACACGATTCTAGCCCTAATAAAGTAGTATATAAAAAGCAGAATTTTCAAAGCAGAATTCACTAAATTTTCTTGACTGTTAGAGAAATGCATGCAGTTAGTAGCTATCGTTTCATAGAGAAATTTTTAAATATCTTCATAATCCTATGCTTATTTTCAAGTGAGAAACAGTTTAAAACCCTTTTTTTCTTGCATATTGGAAGCTTGCTCCTGAAAATTTCACTTACCAGGTGGCAAAATAAAAGAGAAAACAGTAGACGTCATGTCTTGTGCATCTGAAATATTAAGGCAAACCAGTCCCTTCTGATTTCATTATTTCTTGTGCAATTAACTTATTCATGCCTGAAATGCAATTGCATAAGTTAAGCTGTGTGAGGCTACTGACATCAGCAGCAGTCACAATTTTTCAGGAATTAAATTTTATTTACTTCTTACAGTTCATAGCTTTGTTTTATATAGCGAAAGAAAAAGGCGGGGGATGACTCTCAATGTGTGTATCTTAAGAGAATAAAAAATGGAGGGGAGATGAAAGGCTGCCAACAAAGGAAGCAACAGGAATGAAAGGGTAGTCTCAAAGCCTCTGAGGTGTGGGGGGGGAAACTTTTTGTGGGAGATGCAGCACATGCTCCTCACAGGCACCAGTGTTAAAGGAGAAGCATGAAAGCTTGTATTTTTTTGAAAACAACTTTTTTTGTAAAAAACCCCCAAAACATAAGATAAGCATATAGTAAGATTTACAAGTGAGTTCCTAAGGCAAGAATTGTGTTTTTTGTGTGTGGCTTTTCATAATGACTTCAAGGCCACAACATGAAGTAGAAGTAGTACCAGTGATTTTCGAAGAACATGTTTTTGCATTGTAGCTGCTGTTTGTCTCTTGCTAGCAATTTATTTTTTCCCACCTGTTTATTCTTGTTTAGTTTCATATGTTGAAACTGCCCCACAAGACAGCCATGCTGTAAAACACAGTTACCTTTCCTCTCCTGGCCTTCCCTTTCAGGTGCTACAGTTGCTTCTAAACACATTAGATTAAACATGGGCAAGGTTAAGAGATCCATGGGGAAATTTCATATGCACCCAACAAACCACAGGGTACGTCCTCCCATTGAAATCCACTAATTCAAAGTGGGCTTCTGACTGCTGAAAACACATGTTTCTGTGTTAAGACAGAAAGATCTTGCTTCCTGGAGAGGTCTTGCGGTGACCTTTATAGAAAATGTCATTTCTAAACTGCACCTGTTGGTAGCACTTCAAAAGCCACAGAAACAAGTTGGTAGGTATTATGTGGGCTATGTGTTGCCCAACGATGTTGGAGCAACAACAGCATACTGATTTGTCAACCCTGTCCTTTGCATTTTAAATTCAAATGCACTGTCATGACTGTGGGAATAAAACAGTTTACTTCTGCTTTTCTGGCACTGTTCCAAGTCTATTGAACATTTTGTTGAAAACAGTGATACTGTATTTTGAAAATAAACATAAAATGCGTACTTTTAACCATGTATGCGCCTATCCTCCAACTATTAATTCTTTTAAAAGATATATATATATATATATTGGGCCTGTATTTGCAATATGAGATGGGTGGGTGGGTTCCCCCCCCCCATTTCTTAAGGTAAAACAACTACAAATTTCCTCCCAAATTTTCCTTACACATCTACAGATAAGTGTGCATATATATTGTTATCTGCCATCAAGTCACATCCAATTTACGGCAGCCCTATGAATGAGTGACCTCCAACTTTTTTGTTTTTATTTAACACTCAAGCAAGCTCATAAAGGCAGATGCGGTCCTTGAAATAGCTTGGGTTAAAGCTGTTTATGGCTTTATAGGTTAGAAACATCACTTTGAATTGTGCCTGGAAATGGATCAGCAGCCAGTGGAGCTGCTGTAATGGGGGTTGTGTGATCCCTGTGTTCAGCCCCAGTCAGCAGCCCCTGGCTGCTGTGTTTTGGATCTGTTGAAGTTTCCTGACACTTTCCATAGGCAGTGTGAGGTAGACTGCATTACAGTAATCCAGTGGGGATGTAACTAAGGCATGTGTCACCGTCGCCAAATCAGACTTCTTCAGGAATGGGTGCAGCTGCCGCACTAGTTTTAACTGTGCAAATGCACCCCTGGCCACGACTGAAACCTGGGCATCTAGACTCAGAGCTGAATCCAGGAGTACCCTCAGGCTGTGCAACTTGGGAGGGGGTTGTGAGTCAATGGCAACATGTCCCCCTCCTTTGAAAACTGTGGTAACCCTGATGTGCCGAAGTATAACAGCCTGCTTCATCATTTTTGTTTCCAGAGAGACTTCACACTTGATGTGATCTAGGACCCACTTGTGTTTCTGGCAGTCTAGGGTATCCACAAAGTTCTCCTTCAGTATTGTATTTCAAACGTATCCACCTTTTTCCTGACAGCTTTCTTCAGTGTCCAGATTTTACATCTGGACGTGGTGACTGGAAATACAATTGCATGATCTTAAGCCTTGGTTTCCAATTACATATCCTTGCATTTGATTATCTTCTCTAGTTCCATCATAGCTGCCCTCCCAAGTCTTAATCTTCTGATTTCTTGGCTGCAATCTCCATTTGGATTGATGATTGAACCAAGGCATACAAGATATTTTAACAAGTTCAATTTCTTCATTGTCAGCATTAAGATTATATAGCTCTTTTGTAGTCATGATTTTTGTCTCCTATTCAACTGTAGTCCTGCTTTTGCACTTTATACTTTCACTTTCATTAGTTGTTTCAAAACATTGACCCTTTTTGTCAGTAATATGATATCATCTGCATATTTTAAATTATTGATGTTTCTTCCACCAATTTCACTCCATCTGAATCTCATTCAGCTTTCCATACAGTATATTCTGCATACAGACTGAATGATAGGGAGCTAATATACACCCTTGTCTGACACCTTTGCCTAATGGGAAACCACTCTATTTCTCCATATTCTATCCTGACTAAAGCTTCTTGGCCACCATAGACGTTATGCATCGGGACAATCAAATCCTGAGGCATATTCATTTCTTTCAAAACAATCCATAGCTTCTCATGATCCACAGTCAGAGGCTTTGTTGCAGTCTATAAAACATAGACTTACCTTCTTCTGAATTTTTTTTGTATGTTCCACTAGTCCACTTATATCTGCAATATAATCTCTAGTGTCTCTTTACAGAATCTAGCTTGAACATTGAATATCAGTAATTCGTGGCAGCTTGTCCTTTGGATGAACAGGTGCTTGACACTTCCCAGCCCCGCTTTCTCTGGCAGTTGCCCACTCAGAAGCAGCACCTGGAGGAGGGGGGCAGGGAAGCTGGGAGCTTGGAAGCCTCTGCATGGGCACCCGACAGAGGAGGCAGGGCTGGGAGCCACCAAACACTTGTTTGTCCAAAGGATGAACCAGCACAAATTTCTGAACACTGATCATTTTTCACTCCATATGGTAAAAAAAAAGTGTTGCAACACCTTGAGCATCACTTTGCTGCATGGGAAATTAATACAACAATTATTACGCTCCTTGGCTTCTCCTTTCTTGGGTATATTGAATGTTTCCAATTTGTGGTCCTTTTTTCTTTTATTTTCCATACTTACTGGCATATTCTTGTTAAGATTTTGACAGATTCATCCTCTGAGGCTTCAAATAGTTCTATATGTATTTCATCTAGCCTGCTTTATTTCTTCCTACTACTTTGATAACATTTTTCAGTACATTGTTTCCACCTTCTCTTTATTTTATCCTGATCAGACAGTATTTTCCACTGTTAGTCTTTCAACATCCCTAATCTAGGTTTAAATTTCCTTTAAATTTCTTGGATTTTATGGAAGAGATAAAACACTTTTCCTTTTGTTTTTCTATTTATTTGCACTATTATTTGTATTTGTATTATTTCTGTCACCTTTTCCTTTTGCTTCACATCTGTCTATAACAATTTAAATGTTCCTTCTGTCATCTGTCTAGACTTTTATTTCCTTTTAATGACAGGAATAGTCTTTCTGTGTTCTGCCCTGATACTATCTCTTGTTCCAATTCGCTGTTCTTCTGATTCAGTGAACTGAGTTTAGGAATCTAAATTTGTTCTTTGCATGAACTTTAACTTCATCAAGCGTCATTTAAATTATATTTTGGCACTATGATTAGTTTAGTGTTCTTTTTCAGCTTTACTCAATTTTTTTATATTAAAAATTCATAGTCAGTACCATAGTGTGCTCCTCTGGTCTTGTTGTGGCAGAGAGAATACAAGCTCCTCCATCTACTAATTCCAAGTATGTAGTCTATTTGAATTCTATATTGACCATCTGTTGATGTCCCTTTCTACAGTCGTCTGTTGGTTGCTTGAGTATGTGTTTGCAAAAATAGATTGTTGGCTTCATAGAACTCCAGGAGTCATTCTCCTCCTTTGTTTCTGACTCCTAGGCCGAATTCTTCAACATTTGGTTCTGCTTTATTTCCTACTTTTGCATCCCAGTTGCCTCTGATTAACAGCACATCTTGTTTTGGTGTGTGATTAATTTCCTCCTAGACACTTGCATAAAAATGTTGTAAGCCGCCCAGAGACCTTTGGGTAGTGTTGGCGGCATATAAGTTAAATAAATAAATAAATAAATAAAAGCTTTTAATTTCTCCTTCTTGAGCATCTGTAGTTGGCACATAGACCTGAATGATGATCATATTGCTAGGTTTTCCAAGAAACTTGATTAATATTATTCCGTCAGACTTGGCATAATAGTCCTTAACTGCCTGTACTATATCTTGCTATACTTGTACCATATCTATTAGAGCTACAGTTTCTTCTGAGCTTGCCATTTCCAGAGTAAAGCACTTTGTAATTATCTGACTGAAAATGCCTTCTTCCTGTGCCATTTTAGTTTGCTCTCTCCAAGTACTGTTTAAATGTTCAATTTCTCACTTTATGTTTTCCAGTTCACTTTGGTTCATATACCTTACATTGTCTGTGTGCATGCACACATATATGGATACATAGCTGGAATCCCATTCTTGTTTGCATAAGGTTTTTGTAACCAGCTGCTGGTTACAATTGAAGCTAATTGACGGGATGCCCAGTGTCATCACAAGTGGGCACAAGATCAGGCATATGACCAAGACAGAGTACAGCATGTTGTCAGCTAGCCCCCATTCGTTATGGGAAGTTATGCAGACCACAGGTGAACACCCATAGGATTCTGGTTTTCACACACACATTGTCCTGAGCATCAAAATGTTTACAAAGTAATTATCACCATAGAGCCCAAAGACCAAAAAAGTGATCTCTGCAATATTTCCAAATTTTTAAAAGCTAACACTTTTTCTCTAAGTAACTAGCGTGTTAGTTATTTAAAAGCAATGACTACTGAATGCTGTGAGAAACGAGCTGTTTAGGACGTAAGGCAAGCAGCGCGAGTTCCCAGCGCCAAGGCTATACCGGAATATTTATTCTCCATCGTTAATGTTATTGTAAAAGTAACTCTAACCAAAGCGGCTTCCGGAGTTTGCATGTCTTTAGACAAAGGACTCGCTTTGCTGTCAGGGAAAAGATATCGTGACGCTTTAATGTCCTTTTTCCCCTTAAAAGATAATCCTCTGGTAAGAAAAGAGGCAGGAGGGAACGGGGGGGGGGGAGAAATACGGTGTAGTCAAGGCGCTTCTGTTGGAACAAAAACGTGGCTCTGATGACGGAAGCGGAGGCATTGTTGAGGTCATTCAGACAAGGAGAAAGAAAAGGAGAGACTGAAAAGCCGTATGTGGGCATTATAACAGAGACAGAGAGGAACGCAGGGTCGAAAAGAGACAAGGAACGAAAACGGGAGGGCAAGGCGGGTACGACGCTGAGGGAACGGCTGTCCGCGCGCCTTAAAAGCAGGGCCGGAAGGGAGACGCCAAAAACGGCTGGCAGCGGGCCGTTGCCTGGAGGCGTCCCCGTTGCCATGGCACCCAGTGCCCCTAATGATTGGTGGAGCAAGGCTTGTGCCGCAGGGACGGCTGGGAGGAGAGGCGGCGCTGCGAGTTTCAAAGCGGCGGCCTCAGGTACAGTTGCCTTCCTTGCTCAAAAATCGTTGGGAAGGGCTACGGGGGGGAGGAGGAGGGGGAGGAGGTGCGGTGCTAGGCGGACACCGGGCCGTTGAGGTGCGCGGGAGGGCGGGCAGGCCGAGCCGGCCTGGTCCGGTTGGTTCAGTCGTGGGGAACTGGGGTATCCGTGAGCTGAGGGAGGGGCGCGGGGATGAAGGAGGGAGGAGGGGAACAAGGCGCCTCCTGAAAAGGGGCGGGAAAAATGGCTATGCTATTCACTCTCTCGTCCCTTCTTTGTAGGTCCCTGTCACCATCATGCCCACATCTGTGCCCCCCAGGGCGAGGCGGGGGGCAGCCCATTCTACTCCATCCTCCCCTGCTAGCTCTGACGATGAGGGGGCCGGCAAGTCTTCCACTTTCTCCTTGATTTCACCACGTTTCCACCAGAGTTTCCCAGGTTTCCACCGCAAGGGACGAGAGGAAGACGCAACATCAGCTAGCAGTGGGTCAGGCTTCTCCGAGAGGATTAAACACCATAGGTAATGCGGGTCTCCCGTTTTCGCAGAGCCACCTTTGGTCAAACGGAGGGGGCCTGATTGTTTCTCTGGAGAGAACGGATACAATGAGCTCTTTCAGATTCTGTCAGCTTTTGTGGGTCAAGTCCACTTCAGATATATGGAATAAAATAAAATACAGACTTCACAAGTAAAATATTCAAAACGTTCATTGGCTTGATCCTCGAAAGCTCGGATTGAAATAGAATAGTTTTTTAAGATGTCTCTAGGTTTTTGTCCTTTTTAATTTTTATTCATTTTTACCCCTTTGGATTTTGTCTGATATGCTTGCACAGACTAACACACCCACCTCTTCTAAAACTTTCAGCCTTTGTGTCTGATAGTAACATGGAAGGTCTTTTGTACCATGTATCATCATCACCTGCAGTGTATTGGCTGACTTGCCACAAGTGTATTTAGTAAGGGTTTCTGACATAGACCCTTCCTACTGGTCAGCAGTAGGAAGGGTCTGTAGAACTTCCTGGTTTGAAGACCATGTGCAGTCTATGCTCCTGCTTGCCTTTGATGAGTAGGGCTGGTCTTTCGCCTTTCCAGCCTCACTAGAGTGTTGCAGGAAAAGCCACATTGAGGCATGGAGGAGGGGACTGCACAGATCCTGGAACCTTTCTCCTTAAAAGGACCCAAGGGAACTTACATCATTAAAAGGACAATATTTAAAAGCTAAAAACAGTAAGTATACAAATATTAAAAATGAATTAAGCAAGTATATTAAAGATGGTAAATAAGATCAATTCTAAAAACATATTTAAAAAGCAACAGCACAACAATCAAATTTGAAAAACCCCTCTCAGACTCAAATAACAAAAATGTGTTTTATAGGGATGTTAGTGGGGCTGGATTTGAGAAGTGCAACTTCATGCCTAGCTAATTCTCAGTCTACATTTTGTACTGGAGTATGGGAATCTGAATTACCAGATGCACATATCTTTCATAATATGTGCAGGATGAGATTTTGCACCTGTACCCCAAAATAATTGCAAATCGTTACTCAAAAAGATTGTGTTTCTTCAGTATTTTAAAGGAAGATATACTAGATAGGAAAGTTTCATGTCCTGTATATTTGATGAAAGTTAAATGACGTGTACTTGGTACCAGCGTATTCACAACTGAGGTACAAAATCAAAGACTAGAGTTGGGCAATACATCTAAGAATAAAAGAGAAAGAAGGAGGGAAAGGAGCTTTTGAGTTCTTTCAGAAGTTTTTATCAAACTGGGTGTTATAACATTTGGGAAGTGTAAGGAACCGGAGAAGTTCAAAGTTCATCATAAATCAGATTGTATTGGCTCTAGGAGTTTTAATTATTTAATATTCCAAAATTGGGATTGCGAACATAAAGGTGTGGAGATTGGGACTGCCAGATTTGGCAAAATTAGGATTACCAGCAGGAGGCGTGTAGTTCCTTGCTTTCATATGAAAGTGAAACAAAATTCAACATTTTGTCTTTGTTTGGGGGGCAGGCTGGTATATGTTTTTGAAATTCTTTGACTGTATTAGGACTAGATGGTGTCTCATTATTGATAGATGAGCATCAGTTATGTTCTACTCATGTGCAGGCAGCCTCTGTTGGGAACCTGTCCCCAGCCTCCTCCAGAGGCCACCCTAGTTCTTCTGAATGAAATTTCCCTTCTGGGCTTAGAAAACCCATTCTCCAGTTTGTATTATTTTGCTAAAACAAATGATGGGAGGAAATGCAAACATGGGATTTCTTTCCCCTTCTAAGAGAGTCATGAAGCACCTGGGGAGGCATGCAATTCATGCCCCTGCTGTAAGAGGTACTCTTAAGAGTTAGCAATTGTACTGCATGTAGTAACTTTGTGACCTTGAATACATTCTCAGATACTTGGAAAATATTGCTTTATTGACCATCAGCTATCATGTATTAAATGACTATATTGGTGTATTGTCACTCAATACTTATTTTTAACACCTGTGTCAAACCTTCCCACCATCATGGAGCCTCCTACCATCATGGAGCCTTGCATGTTATTTCCAATTAGTCTCACCAAGACACTGACGAGACCCATACCTGCTTAGGCAGTAGCATCATATGCCCTCAGACATTGTCTCCTTTAATAGTTATCTGATTGCCCCATTTCTTACGATGTCACAAAGCCTCCAAGCTGTAAACATACTGACTGTGCTGAATATTAATACTTACATAGTGTGTATTTTGGCACAAAAATGCACCTGTAAACACAAAACCATAAGTTTAATTACTTCATGCTATAAGTTTAATTACTTCATGTGTTGTTTTATTTCTTGGCCTTTTTAATCATGGACAGGCATTGGCCCTGAAATTTTTTTTAGGCTTTTGATTCTTTGACAGTGCCTTCCATCATAACTGGTTCATTCAATTAGGGAAATATATTAAGACTCACTACTTGTTAACAAGTGTGTGACTCTTCTCAAATTTGCCTTCTTACTGAAAGAAACCTCTGGACATAGGTTTTGTTAGATGAATAGTAGGTGAAGAGATTATCTCTTTCCCTTCAGAATCTCTTTTTCCTGCTGCTTTTCATTTATTAGGAAAGAGGTTTTGAGTATTAATATAGCAGAAAAGGCTAAGTAACATTTTTACACCAACCAGTTGCTTTCTGCTGTTTCTGAATTACAGGCACAATTCAACGTGCTGGTTTTAACCTATAAAGCCCTAAACATCTGGGGTCTGAGAGTGTGCCTCCCTTTATGAACCTGCCCAGGTGTTAAGATCATTAGAGGAGACCTTTCTCTCAGTTTCACCATCTTCACTGGTGTGTTTGGTGGGGACATGGGAGAGAGCCTTCTCTGTCACTGCTTCCACATTCTGGAACTCCATCCCACTATAGAGGCTAGGCTGGCCCCATCTTTGCTGTCCTTGTGCAAGCAGGTGAAGACTTTTCAGGCAAGCTTTCTCTTAGTGATTGCCTGCCTGAGTGGGTTTTTTTAATGAATTGTTGTACCTTACTATTTTGAATGTGTTCTTGGTGTTGCTTTTGTTTACTGTTTTTTACCATGGTATTTGTTTGATCCTTTTTAGTATTTATATAGTTACTGTTTTAAGCTTTTAAATATCATCTTTTTAATGATTTAAGCTGTCTTAGGTCCTTTTTAAGGAGAAAGATGGAATAAAATATCTTAAATAAATACATTTCTGCTTCCTAAGGGTTGTTTCCCATTTAAAAGTCAGACCATTATAATAAGATTAGATTCAGTGAAGTTAATCCCTGTTTGGTGCTCCCTTTGAAGTTGGTCTAGAAAACAGTTAGTGCAAATTCATTATATGGCAGCTAGACTACAAACAGGGACTGGATGTTTTGATCATATTACTCCAATGCTTTGGCAGTTTTACTGGTTTCCCGTCTTTTTCTAGGCTTATTTCAATTTCCCGGACTTGCCAGGCCCTTCACTTCTTAAATGAATACCTGTTTTCCATTTGTACTTTATGATCTTCAGCTGAGAGCTTTCAGTAGGTGCCTCAGCGACTAGAGAGATTGTCCCACATTAATTCAAAGTTTCCTACAGCAGTTGTCATTCACATGTCATGTTTAGTTATTCCTGGCAATTTTCAGAGTAAGAGTCCACACCATACCTCAGATCACTTCAGTTCTCATTAGGATCAGAGGTTGCTCACCCTTCTCCCATTAATACACCACTGTCTCTCCCACCTCTTATTTATTAATATGTTTAGTAAGTAGTATAGAGCTGATTGATGAACAAAACATGTGAATCCGAGGTACTGATCTGACATAATGCTAAACCTGGCAAATACAATTTAAAAAAATATTTAGATCCCAGGCTGCCTCTGAGTCAAGATGTTTCCATATGTATTGTTAATTTTACTTTTCTTTTTTATTGTTTTGAATTGATATACACCGCCTTAGGGGAATTTGCAGAAAATGATAATAGTAATTAGCACCATCAAGTTAATTCAAACTTACAATGACCTTTTCCAGGGTTTTCTGGGTATAGAACACGCATAAGTGGGATTCTGCAGCTTGCCCAAGGCTACATACGCTGTCTCTTCTCTTAGACACATAGGGGAAACCAAATCCCCTGTATCTGACTCCGGAACCAGATATCCAAGTCAAAGTAATACTACGTTCAGCACAGTTTTGCTTAAAAATAGTACTCTATGAGCTGTTTCGTTTAACTTGTAATATGTCCCTTCACAGTGCTGAGTACATAAAAGAAACAAAAGAGAGAGATCTATTACCTGTGGAAAATAATCTCTCACCATGGGAAGAATGGTTCCTTTGCAAAGAGAAAGAGCTACGTGTTCGCTTACAAGCAAGAACTATCGAGGTAAATACTTAATTTTTTTTCTTTACATTTGAAAACAAACTGTTGGGTACCAAAATACACGGTTTACCTATTACTGTTTAAAAATAGTTATTTTTTAACAGTACTGGATAATTACTGGTTAGTCTCTAATATCCCATTCTTGGGCAAGGTGCTGGAGCAGGTTGTGGTTTCTCAGCTCCAGGGATTCCTAGATGAGATGGATTACCTAGACCCATTTCAGTCTGGCTTCAGGCCTGGTTATGGGACAGAGACTGCTTTGGTTCCCTTGGTGGATGACCTACACCTGGAACTGGACAGGGGGAGTGTATCCCTGTTGGTTCCGCTGGACCTCTCAGTGGCTTTCAGTACTATCAACCATGGTATCCTTCTGGGCCATCTCTCTGAGATGGGACTTGGAGGCACTGTTTTACAATGGTTCTGGTCCTTCCTGGAGGGGAGAACTCAGAGGGTGGTGCTGGGGGACTCTTGTTTGATACCCTGGCTGTTGGCCTGTAGTGGCCCTCGGGGTTCTGTTTTGTCCCCTATGCTATTTAATGTCTACATTAAACTACTGGGAGAGGTTGTCTGGAGTTGTGGGGTTTGGTGTCACCAGTACACTGATGACACCCAACTCAATCTCTCCTTTCCATCAAATTCAAAGGAAGCTGTCTCAGTTCTAAATCAGTGTTTGGTGTCAGTAATGAACTGGATGAGGGCATATAAACTGAAACTTAATCCAGACAAGACAGAGGTGCTCCCGGTCAGTCAAAAACCAGATCAAGGAATAGGGTTTCAGCCTGTGCTGGATGTTTTGTCGCCCTCTGAAAACACAGGCAAGCAAGTTGGGTGTGTTCCTGGATTCATCTCTGAGCTTGGATGCCCAGCAGTGGCCAAGAGTGCCTTTGCACAGTTAAAACTAGTGCACCAGCTGCAACCGTTTCTTGAGAGGTCTGATCTGGACACGGTGACACATGCCCTAGTTACATCTCGGGTGGATTACTGTAACTGCTGTATATGTTGCTGCCTTTGGAAAGTGTTTGGAAACTTCAGAGGGTCCAAAATGCTGCAGCCAAATTGTTAACTGGGGCTGGTTACAGGGAATATATAATTCCCTTGTTACAGTAGCTTCACTGGCTGCCAATCCGTTTCTGGGCACAGTTCAGAGTGCTGGTTTTAATCTACAAAGCCCTGAAGGTTTGGGTCCAAGCTATCTAAAAGACCACATCTCCCTCAATGAGCTTGCCTGGGCATTAAGATAATTAGGGGAGGCCTTTGTTTCAGTCCCACTACCCTCATAAATGCATTTGGTGGGGATACGGGAGAGGGCCTTCTCTGTCACTGCTCCCAGACTCTGGAACTCCCTCCCACCAGAAGCTAGGCTGGCCCCATCTTTGCTGTTCTCCCACAGGCAAGCAAATACCTTTCTCTTCAGGCAGGCTTTTCATTAATGACTGGTGGTCTGAGAGGTGTTTTAAATGGATTGTTGTGCTCTGTTGTTTTAAATATGTTTTAATATTGATATTAGTTACCATTTTAATATAATACTTGTCTAATTCTTTTTTAAATATTTGTATGCTTACTGTTTTTGGCTTTTAAATATTGTTTTAATGATGTAAGCTGCCTTGGGCCCTTTTAAGGAGAAAGGCAGGATAGAAATATTTTAAATAAATAAGTAAAAATAAATAAAATTTTGTTCTTTCTATTTAAATGTGTCTGTGCTAGAGATTTGTATTTCTGCATTGAGCTGGAGGTTGGACTTGATGTTCTTATAGGTCCTTTCCAACTTCACTATTCTATGATTCTATGATTTGCACTGTTTTCAAACACATATGCAAATACAGACTGAATAATGGCTATTTCTGCAGTTCCTTGGTGGGCAGAGCAGCAATCCACATAGATCTCTCATGGTGAATCCAGCATTCCTGAGATTAAAAATGCATGTCAACTCAAAAATATTTCTCCATTTTCCAGTTTTAGCATATGTGTGTTGACTTTTGCGTTTATAGACTACATTCAGACATCCCCATGCAACTGTCCATTGACATCAAGGGAGAGGCAGAAACAAGGTTTAGTGCAGAGGGCAACCACTGTCACTCTTCCCTTTACATAAAGGGTTGATCTAACTATCTCTTGGGAAGATTGTATGATCAACCTTTATCTTGTAATGAGACATTAAAAAAATACTTCAGAGAAAGTACTGTAAAATGTTGCAGAATATTTTTAAAATAAGTGCCACTGTTAAATATCTGGCAGAACACCTTCCAATCAGATCTGCCCACCCTGTAAGATCTTCCCAGGCTGCGCGACTGAGATTTCTGACCCCGACAGAGGCCCGAAAAAAGATGACCAGAAATTGGGTCTTCTCGGCGGTCGCCCCGCAACTATGGAATAGCCTCCTGCCCGAAATTTGCCTCGCCTCTTCACTGGGAACTTTAAAAAATCTATTAAAAATGTGGTTATTCATACAGGCCTTCCTGGATATTAAAACACCATGATACAATAGTGCATTTAATATCTAACATCCAACCCACCGCCATGCCTTTATTTTACTTATTATGCTTTTATTATGTGGTTTTTTTTAGTGTAACTCGTTTAGTACCTCTTATATTTTGTTTGGGCCTTGTTGATTATCCTTGTTTGTTATGTTATTGTTTTATTCTGTTTTGTAAACTGTCCAGAGTGGCTTTGGCAGCCAGATGGGCGGTATGAAAATCAAATCAATAAATAATAATAAAAAATCATTATTGATGGGTTTTTTCCAGCATAAGACTAGTGTACATAAATGGGGGCTATGAGACCCCCCTCAAACATCAGTCACACATCAGCTGAATAGCACTAGAGCAACAACTGAGGAAGCAAAATATTCAGACTTCTGCTGTAGAAGAATCGGGGCTTCAGAAGCTGGTTCTTTGCCTACAGATGTTATACAGAAATTACATACTTGCTATCTTTTCCCTTAAGATACAGTTTTGAATTCCATGTGTTCTTAGTTTCCTGGAAACAGACTTGAATTCCAGAAGTCCAAATCACACATTATTCTGCTTCATCCATACAGACTTCACTATGGTCTTCAGAGAAAACTGACTGATGCTACTGATGTCTTTCTCACACATAAAAACTTGTTTAACAAGAAGAAATTCCTAGTAGCTAGTATACTTATATTTTTTGTTTTAAACTAAAAATTGCCAAATATTTGCAGTAACAAAGCATTTAAATCCAAATTTCAGAACCTTACAGAACCTCTTTTCTAGGCAATGAATCAAGAAATTGAGAAAATGAAGGAAAAACAAGAGCGTGAAAGGAAAAAAAAACTTGCTGAAGAGAGACACAGGGAGTGGGTCCAGAAAAAAAATGAAGAGGTGAAATGGGTGACAAACTTCTTTATCTCCAAATTTAAGCTCACATTTTTTTACAGTGATTTAATTGTGCTTCATGATCAAGCTATCAAAACGTTATTTTTGTGAATTTTTGTAGTTCAGCAAGAATGAATTTCTTACATAGAGTTCCTATAACGAAAACCTGCCCCATTTCCTGGCAATGACTGTAATGAATTAAATAAATAGGAAATTTAGCAGGGCTTTTGTGTACATTAGCAGGGAAGAACCTTTTTCAGTCCAAGGGTAGAATTCAATTTTTGCAAGAGTAAAAGTGTTGGGACCAAAAATATTAGCGTGTTTTAACTTAATGCTGTTCCCAAAAGGGACTAAGTCTTAGGAGAGGCATTTCAAAATTTTAGAATGGGAAAAGAACCAATACAAAATGGGAAATGACCAAACAATGCTGTCTTGGAGGATTTGTGGTCATCTGGGGAACTCCAGAAGGGCTAGAATCCCAGGGCCTGGGCTTCCCTGTTATACATGTTTAAAATAAACTCTGTTGACTTCAACAGGTGTTGCTCCCAAATAAGTGGGTGTAATGTGCAGCCTTTATTCTTTTTCTAGAGGTTCAGATACTTTTGGGAAATGAGAGGTGAAAATGTAACAAAATCATCCTGTTTGGTTGAGAATCAACATTGTTCTGCTACTAGTAGTATAACAGAGAGCCAAAAACGACCACATGCACCCCTGGTCTTTTTATGGCACTTCCAGCTGGCAGCCAAACTGTTGCCAGGTCACCAAATTATCAAGTGTGTCATCAGTGATATCAACATTCTTTTTTTTATAAAGTCCATAAAATCATACTTCTGAAGCAATGTGCTACTTTAAAACAAGGTGTGTGCTTCCCTGTATTTATTGTTTTAGAGAAAATGAGGCTTTTTAGTTATTACTGCTTTGGCCTTCTTTAATTGTTTAAAAAATCCAGTTTAGTGCTTCTGTTGACTATATCACAGAGATTAAAAATGAATTTTAAAATAAAATAAGACACTGATGCTGAATAGCAATTTTCTTGTGGATGTGGTAGGCAAGGTCACATATTTACTTCTTTTGACATTTGAAAGGTAGCACTATATTTGACACATTCTGGGGTCTGTTTTCTGCCCCAAGATCCTGTGAGTGTCACAAGGGATTCACAAAATGGGAAAATAAAACTTATGTGGCAAGAAGTCCACTTCCAGTTCTGAAAAACTGATATTTTGGGAGTTGAACAGAGAAGACTGGGCCTGTGGCCTGTTGAAAGAATGGATAACCACTATCCCTGAAGGATTCCAGGAGCTGCAATTTACCATTTTTTGAAAAGAAGGGAGAGGCAGGAGACTCAAAAACAGCTTTGGGGGATGCATCCAGTTCCTGGGCTATATGTTTCACCTTTCTTTGCTATAGATGTATAAAACTAGAACAAAAGGTGCCAGTTTGGTCCACTGTCTCCTCACCACAGAAGGGAACAAAATATGTTTGCCTTGAGCATTGTCAAGTTCTAAGCCAGAGTGGGCAACCTATGAGAGTCTGGAGACCATTTTTGGACCCAAGGTCCGTTGGGCCTTCATGGGCTGTTCTCCCTCAACTTCCCTGGAGTCTGGAGAAGAGTATTAATTTCTGGAGACCCATGATTTATTATTTAAATGTAATTCCTTTCCCTGCCTGGGCTGTTTTAAGCTTCAGAAGGACTTTTTTTAGAATCAGGGAATGGCCAGTCTGTGCCAGCAAACAGCAACAGAGTTGCCAGCCTGTGCTCATCAGCTGTAGGTCTCTGTGCAGATACAATGTGATTGCAGCTGTACTGCAGGATTGTGCCCTCCAGTCTTGCTCTCTTCTGCCAACAGGTGTGCATATATGCTTTGCTGCTGTTTGCAATAATGAATATTTACACAAATAAGAAGCACTTTAGGAATTTGATTGCCACTGTTCTTCAAGTTTCTCATTGGCCTAAAGCTGACAGTGTGTATTACTACATACACTGCATTTGTTTGTGTTATCTCTAGGAATGTGCTTGGGTGGGGTCACTGAACCTTTAATCCTAATGATAATTGGTATTTTTAGAATTAATTAATATATGACATAACACTATTAATCACTACTAAGTAGTGATATTAAGCTGTATGTAAACTCGTCAGATATTTTAAGAAGTAGATCTTATAAAGATAAGATCAAAGGAAATGTTCTGAATGGCAAACTGAGAACACTGTTTATGATAACAAATATGTATTTTCTAGCCCTTTTCATGTGGACCAGAAGTGTACATTTTAAAATGATTGAATACTTGGTTATAGCCACCAACCTGTTTAAAATTATGCAAGGCATTTTTCCTGTTAAACTTTTTGATAATTTTTGGAACAGACATTATTAACTACATTAGATAATGCTGTTAATTATAGAAATAAGTAGGCAAAATTTGAACCAGGATTTTAATGCCTGCAACTCTGAAATAAGCTTGAGCAGTGGGAAGAACTTGACATTCCCTTTTTGGTTGCAGCCTATGTTTTGTGTGCTCTGTGTTTAATCTGGATGTAAAGCAAGCCAAGCAATCTTGGCGGTCTCTTTTATGAAATAAGTGTACAATCTTAATACTTATTGGCAAGTGCATATTGCATAATTAGATCATTAACTGAGAAGAAATGTAAAAACAAAGGATTGCTTCAACTGAAGATAGTCCACAAGGACTATGGTTACAATACTGGCCCTGCATTCATGTGGTTTATCAACTTAGAATCCTGTGTGAGCATGAGCACTTAGTTTGGGAGAAACTACACATGGCAAGGAAAATAAAATATTAGCTATTTTATACACATTGTTTATATCAAAGACTAATTTTTGCAGGTTCAGTGTGCAAAAAAGAATTTTATACTTTTTAACAATAGCCTCAAGCAGTTCAGATGTTGGTAATCATAGACAAGTTCTCACTGAGGTGGTAAGCCTGTGCCTGATCTGCACATTTCAACAAGTATCCCTAAGGGTTACCCAAATAACCTTGAAGGATGTTCAAGGATACTTCCTGCATATAAAAAAAGCACATCTAGAAGATGGGTTCTAGCCTATTCTACTTTTTTATGGTCTTTCTCTCTAATATATTCAATCTTATCTATAGGAAAGGAAACAAAGGGAGCGTAAAGTCAGCCAAGAAATGACAGAAAAAGCAGCCAGAGAACTTGAGAAAGCACAGTCAAAGGAAAAAGCAAAAGAAATGTACCAAGAATGGCTAAAGAAAAAGAAATCAGAAGACGTTCAGAAGAAGAAGGAAGAGAGGGTATATATTTTCCTAGTTTTCATTTGAATTAAAATTAGCTAATTTTTGTTTACTGTTCAGAGAGTAAACTATTAGTATATTTGTGATCTAAAAGAGGTTTTCCTTCTATTCAGTTTGGCTAGTTGATATTGGAATTTTGTTAATTTTTTCAGCATATGACTTGGCTTCTTTTGTTGGATTTATTTTGGTTAGTTCTATTCACCTACTGGAGTCATAAATGCATCTCCGACTTAGTGTACGTTTTTTGCTCCTGGCTTTATAATCTGAATTGCTTGAAGTGGTGATTAATAAATACTGAACATGTACATTAATCTGTGGAGAATCATCATTCTTTCATGCCACAGACAGAGGATGTACATGAAATAATGCTGGAGGAGAAGAATACAATATATAGGTTTAGTGGGTTACACACTTCCTTCCTTTTCCAGGTACTGTTCATGGTACTCTTGTTTTTAGACACTGCTGAAGAATGGCAGAATTTCTCTGATCAGTTATATTTTTTGCTCAGCTGTCACAAAACTGCCTGTAGATATTGCAGATGCAAGGAGATTCCATTCCCAAAAATAGTGCTTTTAATTTGAAATGTTTGGTTTAACATATATGATGGTGATATTGCAATACAAGCCAAATGCTTTTGCCCAGAAGAAGAAATAATGCCAGTATTTATATAGCATTTTCTAGGTGTTAATAGGCCTTCACATATACCTCATGTCAGTAATCTGAGTGCAATTCATAGTTTAAAGCCCTTACCATCTTGGGATGAGTGTTTGAAGAATCACCTACTGCCAAATGTAACAGAATGCTTAAAAGCCACAGAACTTAAGATCTTTTGCAGAGGCTGTTCTCCAAGGCCTTCACTAAGTGAGAAGTAGCAGGTGATATCAGATGAAGGGGATTTTTTAGTGATGATGCCTCAGCCATGATGTGACCTCCTCAAGGAAGCTGCCTGTCTCCTTCACTGGTACCATTTCAGTACCAGGGAAGACTTCTTTTTATAATATTTCCAGACCATCTTTTTAATCCATAATTTGCATTGTTATGCTGTATTTGTAGTTTATGTATAAATATATTTTACTTTCATATATGTATACATGATATATTTATGAAAGTATATTCATGATGTCTAAATACAGTATAACAATACAAATTATTGATTAAAAACATTTGAAGGCCAAAACAGATGAAAAGGCCTGGAAATATTTTATTTACAGGTGCTCTTAAGCAACATTGGCAAGATAGCTCACATGAAGATCATATGAAGAAATAAGACAATTTGTAATATAAACATTATTTGTTTGTTTGCTTGTTTATTGTTTGTTTTTGAATTGCACATTGTCTTATTTCTTGTTGTAATCTATCTTTTGAATATTGTTTAAGGGTACCTGTAGATAAATGTTGTGAATCAGGCCCAGTATTGAAAGAATAGTGATCATTAATTGCATTTATGATTAAAGTGTAATTGGAATTGTGATTTTTCCATCTTACTACCCAGTGTCCTAGCAGAAATATGGTAAATTTATTTGTAAATAGTGAAAATTTACCTGAAGCTTTTCAAATATTGAAATTACAAATGTAGTCACACTTATACAATGTAATCACAGTTATACAATTTAAATCTCTTTTATTACAGTGGAGAAATTAAACATGTGTTTAAATATCTCCAATTCAAACTAGTGGGACTTACAAATAGTTAATTATGATTAGTGGTGAAGTGTATGTTAGGATGTTGTTGGAATAAGGTGGGCATTTTGACATACTTGACTCTTACCATTTAACAGGAAAAGGAAAAGCAAAGGGAAGCTGAATTACAGGAGAAAAAAGAAAAATCTGAGAAGATGTTTAAAGAATGGCTGCAAAATTCTAGAAACAAGCCCCGCCCAGCACCAGCTGGCTATGCCTATGCCAATGGGAAGCTTACTGGTTTGTATCTGACCTAGTTAAACAAATACACTATCTTTGTAACTTGTGTAATAATGGCTGAAATCCTGTTGCTTAATTATGCATGTGTAAGGCAAATGGTGTAACATTCAGTCATTTATAGCTGGCAATTAATGAGTCTTTGCTGGGATTCTTGAGCGTGTATGTGCCCTCACGAATCCTGGCAACAGCTCATTAATTGCCAGTAATTTGCCCATCTGTAGTCTTAATTAAGCAGTAGGATTGCAGCTAGTATCTTTTTGATACCTTCCTAATTATTCCTGAAGGCTTTATTTAAGGAGATAGAGTTCTATATCTGTTGGTAATGCAGTAGATAGACTGCAAAAGGTATTCAGTTTTGACTTGAATTACATTATGCAGGTTTAAGCTCTGTTGAAATCAGCTGGTTGTCGCTACTTGACACTAGGTTCATGATTTGCCTCTGGCTATCTTTTTTTTTTTTTTTAAGAGAAAGTTATAGTTAATGTAGACATACTTGTCATTTAAACAGCATTTCCTTCATTTTTTCTCATTTGTCAAATACGTTCTTGTTACATAAATGTACACCTAAAATTAACTGCAGAGGGCAAAAGGGAGGCTGCTGTTCTTTATGAGCACTAAATAGCACATCCAGTACAAAAATTAGTTGCACTTCTGGCGTGGGCTGATTACAAATACTGATGCATATTTCTTTCATGCTGTATTTTGAGGCTGCAGTACTTGCTGTCAGCTGCCAACACTTGTCTAACTGATTTATTAAAAGTATTTTTCCTAGTTTTGTTCACACAGTGGAAAATATTCCAGACTTCATTTTGACCACCCTGATGAAATATGTGTTGAGAATTTTGATTATAACGTGTATTCTCATAACATCAGCAGAGTAAGGAGATATTGGTTAGCAGAGATACTTAAGACACTATGACACTGAGAGAGTAAAACCAACAACTTAGTCTATTTACATATATACATAGAGAATAGACATTCCTCTGGCAGCATAACATGACATGAAGCAACACACAGCATAGGAAAAAGTGATCTGACTTACAGCAGATAAAGACGTTCATTTTACACATGACTTATGTACAGTTCTGTGACCAATCAGAAAATACATTACTTCATTTTCTGTTACACAAAGTTTCATCATGTACACAGCTGTATAATATTAAGTCTTAATCCTTGATACCCACACTTGAATACAATCAGTACAGTGACTCAGGTAAAATCAGCCATTTTACATTTAATTATACAACATTAATATTTAATACATTTTCATATCAAAATCTCAACAGACATTTCTTTCCAGACAAAGAAGATTGTCATGGTAAAGACACCATATTCTGGCTGCAATATCTTAAGCATTGTCGTTAAGGCGTGTCCGACTCTTCGTGACCCCATGGACCAGAGCACGCCAGGCCCTCCTGTCTTCCACTGCCTCCCGGAGTTTGGTCAAAATCTTAAGCATAGCCCATACCAAATACTTCCCCTTTTGTGGGGATGTATGATAAAAGCTAAGCCAAGGTGAAATAAACTGGCTTCTAGCATTGCCCTTTTGGGTAGAAAATGTAGTAATATTGGCTTGGTCCTGAGCTCCAAAACCTGTGAAGGAACTTCAGAGATGCTCCCCTAAACATGTCTTCATAAAGCTGGGGATCCTTCTGAATAGTGTTGCATAAGTTAGTGAGTGGGTGGGGCATTGCACCAAATGAGCAGGTGGGATGATTGCAAAGAGATATGACAGAATATTCTTTTTCATGATTTTCTATGCTTGTGATCTTATACAATAGAACTGTTGTTGTTTTTTAAGTGTGGTCTAATGTCTCTATAACTTTGTTTTTACTTATAGTAAATGCCACATGGTATCTGACAATATTTATACACATTGATGACATGTAACTGTTAACTTTATTAAAGTAGATGCTCTTTTTAAAAAATGAATAAATACAGCTATGAAAAAGATCTTACTATCATCATAAAGTCCCACAAAAGATTGTTGCCTCCTGACTCAGTTCCAAGTTGGAAAGTTCTTCTGTAGGACTGATGGCTTAGAGAAGGGCTCCCTCTCACTTGCCAAATTAGTTCTCCAAGGTGTGGCTCTATGCAAGCAAGAAGGAGGTGGGGTACGCTTCCTGGTGTTTTTCCAGCTGCTAGCCTGTGGTTGAAGAAAAACTCTTCAACTTGCTCAGAATTCTTAGAAGCAGTAGTTATACTATAGATATTTTTTAAAAATAGTTTTTTTGTTTTAGATGGTAGCATTTTAGTAAACATAGCAAACATAGGAATACTTTATAGTAGTATTACTATATTTGCAACAAACATGAGAGCAGTAGTTGTAGTTTATTTAAATTAAAATTTATAGCCCATGCTTCACTTTATCATCCAGGGCTGGTTATATAAATATTGTTAGAAGAATTCATTTGTAATTTGTCTTAAATACAGATAGGTCAATATCTGATGTTTGATCCATCAGTATAATTTGAAATGCCTTGGACTGAAAACGTTTGATGTGTCACAGCTTTCCTATGGTAATGGGTGCCATCTTATTTCCTGTTTTATGGAGTACCATGTCCTTAATACCTGCCCAAACTGTTCAGAAGAGTGTGACAAGATGAGGAAAATATATTCAGAGCAAATGGACACTTGCCACCTCAATACCTGCCTTTATATTAGTAAATATGATCTCCCACTAGGAAAGTTTTGAACAAAGGGGAAGAACTTCCACAGAATTCAACCTTTTTCACATATTACAAGTCTTTGGGGGTCTTAATATAATACATGATAGTCTGATCATCAGCCGTTCACGGAGGGCAACTCAAATAATAGATTAGTGTTAAGTATTCTCTGCTCAGATAAAATTATAGGCTGATTTCCAAAGACATGAATATGTTATTAGATTATTGTTTCAGTGTTATGGATACAGCAGCCGATGTGATACTTCGTATAACAGAATTAGGAAGTTTACATAGCTGTGACTACAAAGCCCAGATAATGTGTTGAAGTGCCATGTAAACATGATTTGCCAAATTTGAACTTTGATTTATTCTAAAATGTTTACATGGAATCAAGGATATCATTGTAAATGTGGCTATAGTGTACCAAACAGGTTTAGCACTTAGTTTGTGAATTAGCCTTTTGTCCTACCGTACTGAATACACGTAGAGGCAACATGAGCATTATGCTATAAATAAGAGATCAGTGAACAGCAAGACTTCCATAATTGCTTCAAGTTCCTGTATCTTTACCTCAAAACAATGCATTCTGTTTTATTGCTTCATTTTGTGTTACAGTGTGACGTACATGGCTTAAATCCATTGTCTCACGGGTGTTGTAGTGCTGGGCAATAGAACTATCTCCCTTCCCCTCCTCCTGCAGCTTTCAGCATCTTTGGGCACTAGTTCCAGGTGGTTTCTTAGCCTTTTAGGGCAGGATTTTGGGGTGCATGTAGGTCTCCAGTGGGAGAGGAGATAATTTCCTCTCAGTTCTGCTGATAGAAGCAGGTCTGTCAACAGCTGTCCCTCACTGGATTTAGGCTCATGAATTTAAGGTATTGAGAGATGAAACTCATGTGTTTCCTCTTTCAAAAAGAGAAAATCTGATATGATCAAATACTGCACAAGCCACATGGTTCCTCATTTACTAAAAAATATAAAAATGTATGTATGCATGTATATCTCTGAAAGTAGTCTTAATTAATCTGTGAGCTGGCTTGATAGCTCAGTGGCTTAAGTATCTGGCTGCAGAGCCAGACGTTGGGAGTTTGATACCCCACTGTGCCTCCTGTGAGAAGAGTCAGCCTATGTGGCCTTGGGCAAGCTGCACAGTCCCAGGATGACCCCCCAGAAGAAGAGAATGGCAAACCACTTCTGTGTACTCTCTACCTAGAAAACCCTAGAAAATGTCAACATAGGCCAACATCGACTTGACAGCATGCAATTATTATTTATAATTATTAATTAATCTATGAAAAGAACTATGCAGTTTGTAAACTAGGATGGTTTTGTAAACTAGGATGGTTTTGTAAACACAAAAGAGGCTCTTTTTCTTGAATTCATGTTCTTCAGTAATTGCTGAAAGAGACCTTCTAAAAGACAAATCATTTTGTGTTTAGATAAGAGAGGTACATAAAATTTTGTGGATTTTTTGTGTCCCTCTTTCATTTAGTCTTTGGTGCCCTTTGTATGTCAAATTGTGTGAGGAACTCTGCATCCAATGGTGTTTTGAGAACTGTCAACGGCCAATTAGAACATCTGGGAAGAGGAGTAATTTTGAATCTCTTAAAGCAGTGGTCCCCAACCTTTTTGACACCAGGGACTGGTTTAGTTGAAGACCATGTGGTGGTGGTGGTGGTGGTACTTGTTAGGTCAGTTTACTCCTCCTTCTCCATCCTTAGAGATTGGGTGGATCAAGGGCCCTTGTGCTAATGAACACGAGGCACTTGGCGGCCAGGTAGTCCATGCTGGACTCCCTGGAGGGTGCGCCTGTCCTTGATGGATGGATGGATGGAGATGCCAGGGGGACGCACGTGGATCTCCCAGCGGTTCCTTTCTTAGATTAAATTTACTGCTGCCTGGACCTGGCATTCCTATTACTGCCTGCTGAATGCAAAGAAGTGAAGATAGGGAGGAGACAAATTTCCGTATATTCTAGTAAGGGGGGGGGGCTTTGATTGTGTGTTTTGCCTTTTTTCCTTCCTTTTTTTGGTTTTGAAAGAAGGTCTCTCTCTGCATATGTGTGTGTGTGTGTGTGTGTTATTTTGCTGTTCTCTCTGTGTGTGAGAGAGTGAGTGAGTGTGTGTGACTGAGGTGCTTTTCTTGTTTAAATTTTTAGAAGCTTGTAGCTTGTTTCATTAATGTATTGTGTATTCCATTAAAGGTGTATATTTTGGTGGGGCAATTGGGACTGTTTTATTTTCTTCTGTGAGGGTATGTGAGACATGTGGATTCGTTTTGTGGCTGTGCCAGTGTACCACTGGTTTGTTTGTTTTTGTTGGTTGGGTACAGCATGGGGCATTTCTTTCTTGTTTTTCTTGCATTTTTGTTAGTTGTGTTGGTGAGTGGATGTCTCTGTATGCCAGGCAGCCAGTGGCTGGCTGCTTCCTTGCCTTTTTTCTATTGTTGCCTAGCCCCAGAGAGTCTGGTGAGCGTCACTGAACTCATACTGCTGTTTTCTCTCATGCACCTACTTTCAAAGTAGATCAGTTCTTTGTTTCCTTGCCTCTGCTTTTTTGGATTAGTTTTTAAGGGTTCTTTAGAGCTTTTGGACTGCAAGAAAACATAAAATGAATAACCTGAAGGAGGCTTTTGTTTGTGTAAAACAAAATGATCATTAGATAACAGTATAAAAAAGAGGCATGCCATGAAAGAACCCAGAATGAAAGAAAACTGAAAATATTCATCATGCCCATCCCTAGTGCTAGAATCAGGTTGCTTTCATTTGAAGAGAAATTGAGCACTAGTACCAGTTCTTAATTGTGTGTCCTTTCTCAACATTTCAGGATATCCAGATGGAAGTGCCTATCCAATTCCAGCCTTCTACAACCCCATACCTTGGAAACCGATCCATATTCCTCCTCCTAAGGAAGAGAAGTACGTTTCAGTGAAGAGCAATAAGAGACCTATATCCAGTCACACATATAAGCCTTCTTCAATGCCATTTCCTAAATCCAAGAACAATCCTTATATTGAATCATTGTGCAGAATTTGGAGATAGTATTGGGAGATTTTTCTGCTTTTTAAATTTAATTAAACCAGACGTTGTAATTTAAGATGTTGTATTAAGATAATTTTTTAGAAGCATTTATAACAACTTCTAGGTTTTAATTTTAGCTTGAAAAATAAAGCACCTGGGACAATGTAAACAATATTTTAATATATAATGTATTTTTGTATGGAATATAATGTATTTTGAGTCATGTCTTAACAATAAAAATTAATTATTTTTAGCCTTTCCCCAATATTCTGTGTACTTAAGGTTCTATACTTGTAAGTGTAACTCCTGGTGGTGCTGTGCTTGTTGTTGAGATAGCTGTTGCTTTAAAACTTTATTGGAATGTCATAGAAAAGGAAGAGAAAATTTTTAGCCCCAACTATGCTATGAGTGAACTTTTGGATTTAAGCCTCTTTGGTCTTGCTAACATCAATAGAATTCTGTTGGCTTGAATCTTAACTGCTTGCTTAGCTAATTTCAGAATGCAATGTATGAGAACCTTCTGATGTTACCTCTGTTAAATGATTTGTGAAATGCCTTCTGTTATGAAGAAGCAATAAATGTTCATTGGTTATAGCACTATTATAGTTGCATTATACGTTCTGCTCAGAAGTTTTGTTTTAATCTTTGAAAGCAATTATGGAAGAAAGTGAACTGATAGATAGGCAACAGCATCTTATAGAACAAGTAATTGATGGATTTACAAAATACTGTGTACTTTAAAGGCATTAAAGTCTTGCTATCATAAACAAATTATATGCCAACAGTAATTAGCTAATTCATATCCAAGGTTTACTTTCATTAGAAACTGATCTTTCAAAAAGAGAGATTTGTTACACATTTTATACTTGAACCATGATTCTTACACTGATGGGCAGCTAATGTAGAATTGAAAAATAAAGGCTGATTCCATTGTGAGATTATCTGTTATTTTTCTTTTAGTGAATATTCAGACATGCAGTTTTCTAAACATTGTGCGACACAAGGAATTCTTGCTCCTCCCCTCCAGATACAAGTTGAATATTGTTATACGGAACTGTATAACTCCTTCAATGTGGTCATGAGAACAGATTCAAAAGTGTTAACAAGCAGAAAAGAGATGTTGGTATCACTCTCAGTAATGCTATGGCTACCACTGGAGTGACTGTCCTTATAATTATTCCCCATTTAACAGTATGGTGAAGGCTACCTTTATATTCATATTTAAGCACACTGTTTTGCCTCTTGCATATACCTGAAAATCAGATGTTTCTATCATTTATTTGTCTTCTGTGTGTTATTACATCAGACTTGAAGAAATTAGCTGAATTCACAACCAGATCATTTAAAAAATGTTTTAGAATATTCAATTCTGTATTTATTTTTTCTGTCTTTATGGGTGAAAGGATCCCTAATGACACTGGTAACAGATTGAATGACCATACAAAACCATGACATTATTTAGAATTGTACAGCTACAGTTCTGTGTCCTATTCCTATCTTCTCTCTATTGAAGAGATTTGGGCACATACCTGAAGATGGGATCTGTGTGTAAAGAATAGTCTTGGAAATAAGTTATTTCTTTGTTCAGTTTCCATTACATTGCAAGCACGTTATATTGAATAATATCATGTAAATAGTAGCAATCAAGTTCATGTTGAATCAAATGTTAGCTCCAACTTTGAGGGGGACTTGAGTAATGCCTGTTGGTAGGATCTACGAGATGGTTTATCTGTCAATGAACAACTGATTGCAGTGCTGGGCAACTAGGTTAAGCTGCAATACATTCCAATCGTATTCCCAGTATCACTTTGGGGCATTGTGAGAAACACTGCTAACAGATGCTGTCCTAATTACCAGATTAGATTTGGTGTTTTTTGTTTTTTTTAGGGGTCAACAACAGATTTCACCAGTAGGCCCTGAACAGATGCTGGGCTCCTCATAGTTGCCCCAGGATGTCTGTTGGTGAGACTAGCCATACGTGGGTGTGTGCAATTCTATATGCTTTACTCATTTGCTTGACTGCTTAATTTACTTAGTGGTGATAACCACACCAATTGTTATTCATCTCATAAATATCTAAGTATCTTACATATTTATATTTGGATAGCAAATTAGACTCCTTTTTTCAATTATTATAGTTAGATTACTGTTGCTGAAAAAGCCATGTAGCCCATCTTCCATTTTCGGATACTCAGCAAAAGGTGTCCATTCAGATCAGAGGCAACTCCCAATGGTCTGAGTTATGTACACACACATCCACACCCTGCTCAGTTTTTTTAAATGTTTCGAACATTTTATTTTTACTCTATGTTAAGTGGTTATCATTGTATTGGTTCTCTACGCTCACGTTTTATCTGGTCTTTGTAATTGCAGAATTCCGATCTCAACTCAAGTTCGTCTGTTTGGGGATTTTGAAGATAATCAACACATGTAAGGCTGTTAGTCATTGATCCTGCTTTCCATATAGCATTCATGAAATAAACAAGGCATAGCAGACCATACTGTGAGTTGTAGCATTGATGGGAGACCTGTATGGAAACATTGATATTTAAACTGTCTCTCAAGTATCTGAATGAGTGAACATTTCACTTTGGTCTTCCACACTCGTTCCTATGGAATCATGTCTACTGTGAAAATATGTTTGCTATTCTCTTGCTGATGCTTCTGAATCAGAAAAAGCAAAACAATCATTATGATGTATAATCTCATTAGTATTTGTGGTAAAATACTCCTATGTCTCCATTGCATGGACTAAAGAGAAATGTTTGCTGCTTTGCATGTAAGATCTAGTTTGTGCTGATGGTGATATTTGACTGCCTTTTCCTGAAATCATATATTAGTTGTATTGTCGCACTGTTTTTGCAACAGAAAAAAAAAAGAATTATTTTGAGGACATTGTCACTGAGGGAAGAGATGGTGCTCTCCTTTTGTGTTTACTTTAACTACATTACTAAATGTCAGACTGTTCTTATGTCTAATTATTTAAACAAATGTTGCTGTCTTCTAATCATAATTCATACCATACAAAAAATTATAGAAAGAAACAACAGTAAAATATAATAGAGCAAAGCCTTTAACTGGTTAAAACAACAACAGAAACAGTGCCCACAGTAAAGAACAGTGGAAACCATGAACCTAACAATGTGTTTAACTGAAGTTTAAAAACAACAGGATAGGAGCTGAATTAATTCTCATAGGAAGGCAATTCCACAAATGAGTTGCTAGTCTGTAAAGGCCTTGCCATCAGTAGCCATCCATCTCATCTCAGATAGGGGATGTAGAACTTTTAGTGAATATTTTACAGAACAGTTTGGTTCACAACAGGAAGTGCATGTGATGTCACAGTGTTTTGCATTTTTACATACATGGTCATCAGCCAAGAATTTGCATTTGGTGAAGTGACAGTGAAGAAAGTCACGCTGAATTGAAGGTGAGATGCCAAATATAGAACTTAGAACATTATTTTCAAAAGTTACTGTAGTGTCACATTCATTAAAAGTAACTTGTTATCTGTTAATGTAGGTTGTTACTAGTGCTTTACTCTTAAATTCATTTTTAAACAATTAAAAATAAGAAAACAAATAATATCTTCATTACAATAAAATTACAGTAAAAACAATGTTACCTTCCCAATTTATAATTATGTTACTTGTCACATGTAGCTTCTGACCAAAGATGGTAAAGTCATGATATAATGGCTGAAAATCTGTTGCTTTTTATGCAAAAGTGATAACAATCACTCATTCCAAATGAATGTTAACACCTTTTGCCTTCTGCATTCATAACAAAGGAATGGGATTCCAGCCAATTTCTGCTAGATTAAGAATTGACTCACAGTAGCCTGTCTGTTTTTTACTGTAGCCACATCTTATTGGTATAATTGAATATCTGAACCCATACCATGGATTTGTTGTATAAGCCACAATATACCCTACCTGAAGAAAGGCATGCTGAAAGTTAGATATTTTGAGAAGGTGAACCTGGGTCATGTCATAAGAGAGAATGAATAATAGAATCATAGAAAAGTGAAGTTGGAAGGGGCCTACAAGGCCATCAAGTCCAACCCCCTGCTGAATGCAGGAGCATTGCTGTTAGCCCATTTAATTTGGAAGTGAATTTTGCCTCTGAAATAATTTAGCTGAAGAGACTGGAGCTGTGATCTTGCTGAATCAATGCTGAGGAGATCAAATAGTCTCTCATTCTGAAGTATGATTCTTTTTTAAGCAATCTTTTTAAAATTATTATTAGTAGTAGTAAAATCAATCCGTGCTTATTAAACATCATGATACATGGGTTCATCTTATATTCATTTGTTAATACAGATGAGGGCCTACTTTCTACACCGCGTTTCTAACAATTGATAGAACAGATTCCATGTTTGAAAATATTCTGAATCTTCTTTCTCTTTGATTTTCAATATAAGTCTGTCCAAAATCTTCTTAATTATTTCTTCATCTGTAGGTATTCCTACATTTTTCCAATGTTATGCCAATACAATCATCATTCTGAAGTATGATTCTTTAAACTAAGTCCTGATGACTTTGTCTACCTTGCCCAAATGACATGGTAATTATAACAATAATAACCTTTATTGTCAATGCACAACATGTGTGCAGTGAAATTGAATGAGCCAATATATATATATTGTACATATATGTATGTACACATTATTCCACCATTATGTACATATTGCATGTTATACTGGCACTGTGAGTCTGTTATATTAAGTCTAGTCATGGTGTTATGTGGCATTTAGAAGTCTGACGGCCCATGGATAGAAGCTATTTTTCAGCCTATTTGTCTGGCTGGCTATGCTTCTATATCTCTTGCCCGATGGTAGAAGTATGAAGAAGTGCTGTCCCGGGTGAGAGTCATCCCTAAGGATTTTACTCACTCTGTTGAGACAGTGGGACCTGGCAATTTCCTCCAGTGGGGTCATGGGGCAACCCATGCTTTTTTGTGCTGTGCTCATCACCCTCTGTAGTGCCTTCTTGTCTGCGGTTGTTAAGCCAGCGTACCATACCATGACACAGTATGTGAGGACGCTTTCTATTGTTGACCAGTAGAAAGATGTCATCAGCCGCTGTGCCACCTGGTTTTTCTGTAAGACTCTTAGGAAATGGAGTCTCTGTTGGGCCTTCCTGACCACCTGGAACGTATTGCTTTTCCAAGTAAGATCCTGGCTGAGGTGCACTCCCAGGAATTTGAAGGAGGAAACCCTCTCCACACTGCCCCCCTTGATATAGAGTGCTTCCTAGACAGATATATTTGAACTGAAGTGCAACTTTCTTGAGCACATGTTAAAATGGTAGAGGGCAGTGCCAAGATGCAAATATCTGGGAATTCTCCTCCTTCCCACTGAACACCCGTGAAGCAGGAAGTTGCGTAGGGAATGACTGTGACAGTCTTCCTGTTTTTTTTAAAAGTATAATTTAATTGTATCTTTTTTTCTAACATTTCCCAGGGAGAGAGATACTCCATCTGGTTTATGTAACGTATTGCATTTCCAAGGAGTCCTGTATAAATCTCTAAATAGCTGCCTTGGGTCCCCTTATTGGGAGAAAGGTGGTCTACAAATAAAACAAATAACATAGCAGCTTCAAAATGAAAGCCCTTACACAACCTTATCTATAGCAATACAAAATACAATTTTCTCTCCTCTGAATAAAGTTTTAGGCAAGATTGGTCATGAGTGCACATGTTGGCTACAGTTCAGTCAGCATAATGGTTTTGCTGGAAGAGAAGGAGGAAAGTATTGTTTGGTTGGCTGCCAAAAGGATATAAAGTGTGGAGAAAAACACATTTTTGCACTGTAGTTTTAAGATTGGACATTGAAGACAGTTTTGACTTTCAGTGAACTCAGTTTAACAGCACATGTAACCCAGTTCAGTATTATCAAAATGTAGAAAACTAATGTTCAGTAAAATTTCAAGAAAATTACGTACACAGGGCAAGTGCATCTATTCAAATGACTTCATACTAAGTAAGCAATACTTGATAGTGTGATGTCAGAGAGTGTATCTGGTTTTAAGTTCCTTCTGGAAGTGTTGCTGGATATTTGATTCTACTTCCTCTTTGTGTGGAGTTGGTGATATTAAATATATATATGAATACCTGGAAACAGTGACACACAGAGAGAGAAGCATTTTCTATAACCAAGCAGTAAGATAGATGGAATCATTGTTTATTAATTGGAGGGTGGGAACAACTAGGATGTGGTGGGTTTGATGAACAAAAAGGAAATGGGAGGAGTCATAAAACGAATTTTTAAATGAGTACTGTAATATAAGTCACATCTGAAATGCCCACTACTATTGACAGTTTTCAGGGGGAAGCTGCAATTTTACTCTCTTGCAACCAAACAACTGAGAGCTTTTTTCATCTTAAAGACTAAGAAATATAAAATGGCATAATCTTCCATTGACTACATTGCTTAAATAGAGAGGAACTGACTTGCACAGCTGATATCCCTATTGCTAGGATGTTTATGTGAACCACTCAAGATGTGCAGTCTCTTCAGACCAATGTGCAAAAGTTAGGGGTATTTTCCGGATTTGGTGGTGGTGGGGAATAACAGGGTAAAACGAGCAGCCACTGTTTATGTTTGAAGTGGAGCAACGTGCCAGCTCATCTTCCTCATCCTTTCAGCGTTTATGGGGTTAAAAAGATGGTCTGAGTCAATTTGAAATTATCTACGTCATTTTAAAATGAGGAAAGAGGAAATTGGAATTGGAACCATCAAGACCACTGACTTCCTGGTGCCAAAGGATAAGATAATTAAGAACTAAATGGCCCAGTGAAGCCCAAGAGCTGCTCTGGACAATCCAACCACAAAAGTGTTGGGGAGGGTTCACCCTTTTTGTTTAGTTCTAGAGCAAACAGAAGGACTTATGTTGCTAACGAGACTACCTTTTTTGTGTTCTAGAACAATATCATCTTTTTTTAATTTCTTCTGCACTCAGTTTAGAAAATGAATCATCCCAAAAAACTATTCCCTTTGCCCTCTGCACCATCCCATTTGACAGAGCTATGGGGCAAACAGACTTCATATGTCAGACCGAGAAATTCTGTGCTTTACTCTTCCTAAGAATCCAACAGAAATTCCATAGACCTTCAGGAAAAAATCAGAAGCCTGTGTTCATCACAGCTGGCATTTTCCCCAATAAATGCTTAATTCCAGAATAACACCAAACGATTTCAGACAATCATATTAAAATTCATCTGAGTATCAAAGCATAAGTCTTTTCACTGTTGCAATAATTCCAGGCAACATCAGCTTGTCTATTTCTTCATTTATCTATTCCATATGCACAAAATCACTTCAGAGTTGTTCTAAAATGCAAACATCTTACACCTATGAAAAAAACCATAGGCACAAATGCTTAAACAAAATACAAAAGTCTTACAACTGTGAGAAGTTGCAGGTATTAAAATACAACAGATAAGTTGTAGGTAGAAATTAAATCATGTAAGAATAAAGATCTCAGCCTAAAAGAGGCACATTTATAACAAAAGGCAGAGAACGCATCTCTATAAAATATTAGTGAAAAGTAAAAACTAACTATAAGTACTTTTTAGTTGTACTTAACAAGCATATTAAAAATACCAAAAATGTTAAGTAAATATATATATTTTTAAAAATTCTTTAGTATGCTAACACAGACAGAAAACTAATATATTTTCCATATTGCTCACCCAACCACACAAATTAAAGTCTATGGAGGAAAATCAATGTTGATTGTTGTTCTTTGATGTCTGATGCCCAAAGCTTTGTGGATCTGTGATGATGTGAAGGATGCCTCATTCATGACTGTATGTGCCCCATCTACACAGATTTATAATTGTTCACATATCTGCAGTCTATAAACAATTTCTTTCTATTTTTCCAGGTTTTTCTCATCCAGGAACTGCTAGGTGTAAAACTGCAATATAAAATTTCATCAACTTTGCATATATTCAAATCCTGACTTAAAACCAAAGTGTTATCATGTATCTATATTTTTACTATTTCTGCTAATGCAGGAAATCCAAAAATGGGAATTGCCATCCCGCATTCTTCTAAGCTAAGTAAACCTATAATTCATATAATTTTACATTTTCCAAAAGATGATACTATAAAATTATACAATTTTTCATTCATTCACCTGTCATTCATTTCAAGCCACATTTTAAAATGACAGTTTTCCCCCTTTTTCTCTAAGTTTACGAAACATTCATTCATAACGTTGGTATTTTTATCTCTAAGGTATTTTTATTTCTAAGGTTGGTAGAGATAAAAATACGTTGGTATCTTATCTCTAAGGTTGAAAACATTTATTCAGTTGCCAAGATTGTTTATATTTCATTGGCACTGCTCTGCTGGAGCTGGCTGTTTTGAAATGGTATAAACTATCTTTTCAAGCTGCAAGTCTTAAAAATACACAGATTATGCTAACTGCTCAAGTGAAAACATAATTAATGTGTTGAAGGTATCTTCTGGCACTTTTAACACTAACCAATTTTCTTTGGCATGAGACTTCATGGACATACCCGGAGTACAGCATTCAAGCAATATGCATGGTAGCTATAGTGATGTGGCTGGGACAGAACGCAATGGGCTACAGAAAATAACATTTGTGTTGGCACTGGTCATAAACTTCCAAAAGGTTGGTTGGTACACATGTGCACAAGTTTCCTGAGTTGACCAGTACCTATATATTGGGCATACAAATCAGGATTGATCCACCCTATGCCTTTTAACAGGCATTCAGACCCATTCTGTACAGAATCCTTGACTCTGGCTCTCTATTTAAAAAACAAAACAAAACCATAAAATCGTAAAGCAAAAACAGGGTGGAAATACAAATATTGCACTAAAAATTGGGGGGGGGGGGGAAGACAAGGGGAGAGGGATTTTTATTTTTTATCGTAACAGACTGAAGATGATGTTACTGTATAGTGTTCCTCAAGACTGAGCAATAGTGCCTCTGGTGCAGCAGACTAACAATTTCTTTTTTTTCAGTGTACCAAGGGTTTTCAATTTGCTTTTAGCAAGGAGAAATTACAGTCAATATTGACAGCTTCCCATCTCATTCTTTGACAGAAGATACTGGCTGGACAAATAGATCATTGAGAAGTCAGCTGTCTCTCACAGCAACTCTTTAAGAAATGTAGGGAACCCCTCCTTCGCAAACATTATCTTGGCTTCATTTTGTTTTCCTTCAGTTTCTTTTTTAAGATCATAGCTATTATTGACAACTTCTGATCTCATTCTTTGACAAGAGATGCAGGTTGTCTCCCACAGGTCACTGGAAAATCGGCTGCTTTTGACACAAAGGGTTTTTTTGTTTGTTTGTTTCTTTTTTAAAGCTGGAGGGAAACCCCTCTCCAAACATTCTCTTTGCTGGATTTTTGAGGGGGAAGGCAAATTATAATTATTGACATATACCTTATGACCTCACTCTTTTATAGGAGAGTCTGTCTACTCCAAATCATTGGGAAATCAGCTACTTTTGACATCAACTCAGAAATGTGGGCAGCCACCCTCCCCAAACATTCTCCTGGCTACATTTTGTTTCCCTTCACTTTTGAGGAGGGGGAGATTACAACTATTTTAAGCCATTTTTTGTCAGGAAGGCCTAGCTATTCCTCAAGATCACAGGAAGCTTCACTGCTTTTGACACCAACTCTGACAAATGGCAAAACATTTGCCACTTTGAGAAGCACAGCCCTATGCTACTTAGGCCAGCAGGATCTGGTTGGTATTGCACCACCACAACAAAAATTGAAAAAAGAAAAGAAAAGAAGAGCAGGGGAAAAGAAAGCCCAATGGATTAAGGAAGCTTGTAGAGAAAGGATTGCTTCCTGTTGCCAGGAGGCAGAGATAGAAACTGGAGGCTTCAATTTGTATGCCCTATCCAATATGGTCCCATATACTAATCATCCTTCCACAACCACTCACAGACTGAGTCGTAAGTGCCATAGCAAAATAATGTATTTCAGAAAAGTTTAGTAAACTAAGCTGAGTGATGGGAAATTCTGTACCAGGATGCAAAAAAGTTTAAGTGTCAAGGTTTGAAACCTCATCTAAGAGTGTTAGAAAAATTAAGGGGGTACAGGAAAATTTGCTGTAAAATGAAAGGTTTTTGGGGGGCACATCCATAAAGGCAGCTATGTTGCGAGAGTTCTCTTGATGCTGTTTCTGAATGTTAGATGTGTTCACCATCCCCACCATGGGGACTCTTACTGTATCTGATACATAGACAACTGTAACACAATAGTACTGACAATTTAAGAGTGTTTGGTGTGCATATTTATTTTATTTTATATTTATTTATTTATTTCATTTATACCCCGCCTTTCTGGTCAATTGTGACCACTCTAGGCGGCTGTATTTCTGTAACACTCCACCCACCCCATGCATACTAAGGCTGAACATGAACACAACTGCACAGTGTGAAGCTGCATTAACACGTCTTGTTGCCTACCTTTTTTCTTTACTGAATGTACAGTATTTTTAGGTACGTTTCAAGACTGTAGTCTTTCTAAGACGGCTTCTTCTAAATAACTAATTTTGGGGGGAATGGGACCAATTTGGGGGCCATAGAAAACTGCCATATGGTAGGCTGCATTATTTGTCCATCTACCGTGGAATTATCCACTCTTCACTGGCAAAAACTGCCAAATGTATTCAGACAAAGGTCTTTCTCCCTGCCTGTTATCTCCTCCTTTTTTACTGAAGATGCCACAAATGGAATCTGGCATGCAAAGCCAAGTGCCTTGCCATTGACGTAGGCTCCCACTGATTGGTGCCAATGGAGAACTCTTTCCTGTGTCTAACAGCAGCAGGGGTGGGATTTCTGCTGTGACCACAACAAAGGAGAAGTGAAGTGCTCATCAAAATCCCTACGTGATAGTGACAGCAAATGCTTAGAAAAAAGGGAAAGCTAGAGATTAAATTCAATCATATTTTAATGCCATGTCTAGTTTGGCTTTGATCATGACTATCGATCAATGATGGGCAGCTGTCACATTGACTTATATCTGAAAAACTGTGAATTGGCAAGGTGCCTAAGATTTACTGGCCCTTCTTTCTGCAAGGTTCTCTTCAGGTTGATCTTCTGCATAATTTAAATCTCAGCACATCTGGAAATATTCTGGTTGATAATCTGAATACAATATAAGATACTATCATTTATAGAGACTGGAGGTCACTGCATGGTTGTTGCAACCTCTGTACCCTCGATTTACGAACGGCTCCAGATACGAACATTTCAACTTAGGAACCACTCTAATAGGAAAAAACAGACTCGACTTGAGAACTTTTTCCGAGTTACGAACAGGGAAAAAAACCCACGGGGAAGGCAGGGAACCTCCCTCCCCCTCCCCCCGCAGCAAGCGCCACTTTCAGAAGCCTCCCGGGGGCAGGGGAGAAGCACCATTTTTTTATTTCCCTGCCTTCCCGGCAGCCATTTTGTGTGCTTCTCCGCTCCCGCCCCCCTCTCCCCGCCTCTCAGCTGATCGGCGCTGGGTCTCAGAGGCTTGCCCAGCAGGTAAAAAAGGCAGCGGCCGGCGATGGGGGGGGGCGCCAGTCCGGTGCGCTCCCTGCCCATTCCAGGCGCGGGTCTACTCGCGAGTAAGAGCCGCGGACAGCGCAGGTCTACTCGCGAGTAAGCGCCGCCGAAGCTGCGCAAGAGGAGGAAGGAGAAGCCGCGGGTGCTGGTGCTTTGCTAGGGAGGGGTAAGGTGCTGCTGTTTTTTCTTTTAAAAAAGTTGTTCTGGGTGGGTTTTGGAGGGTAGGTTTGGGCTGGGGGGGTATGTTTCTGTGTTGTTGGTTTTTTTTGGTGATTTTTTTTTTGCAGTCCCAGCGTGGGACTGCAAGTGTTTTATTTTTGGGGTATTTTTTTCTTCGGCCGAACGGATTAATGGGTTTTCAATGCATTCCTATGGGAATGCATAGTTCGACATACGAACTTTTCGACATACGAACGTTAATCCGGAACGGATTAAATTCGTAAATCGAGGGTTGACTGTATTTCTTTGATATTCTATTTGTTGTTCTATCAGTCTCTGCAGGAAACAGCTGTTGTAAGATCCATACAGGGTATGCTCTTTGCACCACAGGACTTTTTATCTTTATTCATAAGTTTTTCAATGGTACCTTTTAATAAATCCATTCTTTTAAAAATGTCATAAAATCACATCCTCCAGCAGTGTGCAGTCGTGAAGGGCGTTGCATTTATTTTTTCACAGGCTGCATGACAAGAAAGTGTCTATGCTCTTGCTGGTGGAGTTTATTCTTCCCTTTCATAATTCCTGCCCAGGACTGATTTATCTGTGTCTCATGAAGAATATACAAATGTAAGAGTGAGTGATACCTTTTATTGGATGACTAAAAAAAATCAAATTGCAAGCTTTTGTGGAGAAAATGTAACTTCATCAGGCTGAGCACAACCCCTTCATGGACAGTGCAGAATGTAGACAAGAGTCCAAAACCTGATGGTGAATGTCTGTGAGAGGTGATGTTTGTCCTTTTGAGGCTGCGCTCTCAAGCATCTTTGCACCATGGTGTAGAATTTTTGCATCCTGCTCTTAAGACCAAAGGCTACCTATTACCTTGTGATTGCCCTACACATAATGAATAATATGTTAACCCATGTTCCCACCTTGAAAAACCCAGTACTTAACAGTTCACACCTGTTCCAAAGCTTTTTGAGGCAAGCTTCATTTGCTGTCTCATCATTCCTGCCATTGAGCAGATGAACATGGGTAGAGATGGGCACAAATCTCGGTTTGGAGGTTCATGCCGGTTTGAACGCACAGCACCACCTCCCCTGGCCAATGACTCACTCACCAGTTGGAGGTGCTCCTCTCCTCCTCTTTGGCTGTTTGACCAGTCCTTGGCAGGAGAACAGGTTTGCCTGTCCTGCCTCCTTGTCTGAGTGGGTGATCAGCCAAGGAAGGCAGGACAGGGAAGCCCATGCTCCCAGTGGGGACTGGTCAAATAGCCAAAGAGGAGGAGGAGGAGAGAAGCATGTACCAGCTGGTGAGTGGGGAATCCAGCCAGGGAGGTGGGGAAAGGGAACATGTGGCACCTGTGGTGCTGCGCATATGAACGGAGCTTCATGCCGGTCCATATGCTTAGAGATGTTTAGAGATGGGCATGAACGGAGGTTTCTGTGTGAGTGAAAAGGTTAACAATTTCTACCTAGCTTAAACTTCCTGCTTCATGGTTGCGTGTTAAGGAAAATGTGTCAGGCTATCCAATAGCTGATCTAAGAAATAACATCTGTGAGAGCCGGTCTTGTTGATTTGTAACTTGATAACAGTTTGAAATATTTTCAAAAATAAAAAAGGGAAGAAAACCTCAGAATTTCCTCTTTCTACTGGTACCTTATTTTTATGTATAATGCCCCCACTGCAATACACATTGCCCACATAAAACAAGTTTCTTCATTTTGCCAGCTAGGAATTCCAAGTCTCTGTCTTTTAACCATTGCTTCACTGCTGTCTCTACTGGATTGTAATTTGGGTAACGGATTGTAATTTGGGTAACGGATGCTTTTCAAGTCAGGTCACAAGGTGCAAAATGAGGACTGTAGTGAGGATGAAGGTTAAGGCTGGGCAGCAATGAATGCTTGAGTTACCATGATAATCTCTTTGACCTGTGCCATTCACAAGTGCTTCATCACTTATCTGTTGCCATAAATAGCCTTCATTCACTGATAAATTTCGCCAGGAATTATTTTTCTTGCAGTTAACGACTCAGTAGCAGCACAATGGAGGAGCAATCATTGTAATGGTTGCTAATTGAATTTGCATTATGATGTTGATTCACAGTGTTGTATATGCACAGGCCAGACAGGGCCACATGCTCAGTAATACAGAGACATGCAAGGCGTGCACTATGCAGCCACTACAATCAAACAGGATTTTTAGCCAACTTTTAGTCTTTTAAAATGACACTTCTCCAGTCTTCCAGGCTCCCGCTTTAGTCTTGGCTTATACACCTTGTAGAATCCAGTGGTTTGTTTGTGTGTGGCTTGCATTATTGCAGGTTACAGTTGGGAGCATTACATTACTGAGTGCTCCCTACCAAAATTCAAGCAAACCAATCATATCTTTCCTGCATGTAAAAACTTGGCAACAATGCTGTTGTCCTATTTTGCAAGTTGCTTTTCCTCATTAATGAATATTCCAAAATGTGATTCTTGCAGCCCAAAATGGTATAAAGCAAAGACAAAACCTTATCATGTGAGTCTTGATGCAATAATAAATTGACTGTAAGAGTCACTTGTGAGAATAAGCCAAGGCTGCACCACTTAGGAATGAATGCAGGCTGCCTATTCTGTTGCATCCCAACCATGTGCATGGTTCGGAAGGTCAGGCATTACCACAATCTCTCTCCTGTTATTTTAGGATTTCCATGTGTTTTGGTTGGCCTCAGTGACATAGCATTTGGTTTCGGTTATTTTTTTTTCCTCGGTTTGGCTTTTAAGAATAGAAAAGTACATTTCAAGCAAAATCCAACAAGCTGTGACATTTGTGGCAACTGAGGACTGAGATCAGTTTCGGGCTGGATATGTTTAGGAAAAGCCAGATCTCTTCCCCACCCCAGTTTAAAAAATTGTGGTAATTTATTCTAAAAATAATGATTCTGAACTATTATGCAGGGAGAAAACAAAAACCAAACTTACGTTAATAACACAAAGGTTTACGTAATATGGAAACCCTTTCTTTAGGGACGTGAAGCCAATTGTTTCCCAAAATGTTCCCATGTTATAGTCGTTGGGATTAATTACCAAAGCAGAATATCATCTCTGTTGAAATTAAGTCAAAAAGATATTTGGCCACAGATAAAAAGTGGGGTGATAAGAAACAGTAACAGATTTAATCTGTTTCAACTAACATAGAGATCCTTTGAGTATCAGCAGCAGCAACTGAGCTGAAATTCATGCTGTGATCAACTCTAGGAGTTACATATTAGGGGAATCCACAGTAGTTTAGAAGGCATTTAAAACTGAAGAGAATAAACTTCTGACAAGGTGAGAGGAACTGGTTCATTCGTTCTTGGACTTGATGTCATTGATCTAATCCTTTGATGGTCCACTGTCTACAGCAACTCTTGTCTACACAGAAAGCACTGTGTTTGAGGCTAGCAGCTACTATGAAAGCATATCTGTGATAGTCTATATGACATTATGCATACTTTTCACTATTCAGTTGATGCTACAGTCAATAAGTTATGCTTATCCCTTCCATCCTATCCCAAGCAATTTTACTAGTCTTACTAAAATTCTTTGGACTTTATATAATTTTCATGGATTATTTGCCAAAGCAAGTTAGCTTCAAAGTTTGGTGGGACATTTGGGAGATAGGGGAATTCTTGGCTTTCCTCAGAAAATTTATCTGAACAAAAAGCTTGCATTCCCTTTGTATTAATAGAAAATATTATGTCAATACTATTCATTTATCTGAGTCCCTCTGATATTGGTAAATGTGTTAAGTCATCTCTAAATTTTTCACTGCTATTAATGGGACTTAAAAGTGCCTAGTTGTGGCAGAATTGTGCTCCATGTTACTGGAGGTCATTCAAGTGGAGTAATATCTGATCGATTCCCAGTGTGGTGTAGTGGGCAGACTATGACTCTGGAGAACAGGGTTTCAATCCCCACTCAGCCATGGAAACTCATTGGGAGAGCAGAACTGGTAAAACTACTCCTTAAATATCTCATTTACCTTGAAAGTCCTATTAGGGTCACTAGAAATCAGTTCCGACTTGATGGCAGAGAACACACACAATATCTGGTCAGTTCCCTTCTTAAGTAAGTATTAGAAGTGGTAATTTTTTTTACTTCCTCTCTCTAATAACCTAAGATGATAAAATGTGAATCCAAACTCTGAAGAGGAAACAAGAATGTGTGCTTTTTTTTTTTTTTTAAAAAGAGGAAAAACAACTGTTGCCTAGTTAAACAAAGGCTCAGTTGACTTGTTTAACTGAGGCCCCTTCAAAACAGATATTTCACTGTGGGTCACCTGGAGTTTAAAAAGTCCAGGAAGACTATAGAGGAAATAGTTTGTTACATGCTGCAAGCAGACCTCTCCAGGGGCTCAGGCGTAAATGAGCAATTGTACACAAAGGGCTGGGTGTCTTGGATACAACCACTGATGGAGGGCAACTTGGAAACAAATCGGAATAAATCTGTTCTTCTCTTTCAATGAGATGGGCTACAAAAATATATAAGACTCCAGGGAGAAGTGAGATGCAGAAGGAGCACTTTGCACATTTTGTACAATAGTTTGAGCTGCTTAGTTTTGTAAAAGACTAGGACATATATATTTTTTTAAAAAAAACATTATCTAAGTATCTTGTTCTTTCTCCAGTGAGAACCAGGAAGAACATACTTCCCCTTCTTTAATTCTACAGTAACTTTGTGAGGTGGTAAAATACAGTGTTTTACCCATTAGATCAGTGTGAAAATAGTGGTTTCTACTCTGAGAACAAGAATTATTGGCGACTAGTATGAGGATGTGCACTAATTTTAGACAGGTGTGCAAAAAAAATAAAAAAATGGAATCGGGTACTTGCAAGGGTGACGAGGAAGGAGCAAACAACCATCAGTTGCCCACAAGGCGGAAAGACCAACACTGATCCTTTCTGTTCCATCCAGGATTCATGGGGTTAAAAAAATTAGCCAAAGTCAGTCAGTAATTTGCACTGAGGAAGGAAGAAATCTTAAGTAACACGAGATCAGTAGATTAAGCTGCTGGAACCTGAGAAAAGGCTGAGTGATGCTGAACTGCCCAATAAAGTCCAAGATCTGTTCTGGACACTCCAACCTCTTAGGTACGAGGGAGGGCTCAGACTGAGACCATGTTTACCTTTTGGTGACCGATTGCAAAACAAAGTTTGAGAAGTACAAGATACTCACATATCACTCACTATGATAAAATATGTCTTTCACCAGCTGAGGAAGCATACCTTCAAAAGATGTACTGTGTTGTCTAGTTTGACCTTTAGAGGTTATGTGGGCTAATCTGTAGTGGAGGAGATGGAGGATCAATCAATTGAAGATCTAATCTGTAATTCAAGTCTACTGCTCAAGGAAGGCAGATTTTGGATCCACACCTAGATCTGATTGTGCTGCTTGGATTATACCGGTAGCAGCACAAGCTGTGAAGGCTACAGATTCTTCTTCGTGGCCTCTGTGAATGCACACAATTGGGTTTAGACAGCGCCTGCGCTGGTCTTCTCGGAATATTCTAGAGCTTTTTTCATAAAAAGTAACAAGTTAGAATCGCCCCTATCGCGCATGCTCCACCCGCCTCAGCCCCAGTTCCATTTTACCGCCCTGGTGCTTGGAGCTTCTCGGTTAGAGCTGTTGTTATTCGATCGATCGTACTGTTTGATACTCGGTTTTTGACGCGGAATTCCTGACTATCTGATCTCTATTGCCCCTTGACTACGGACTGGACTTTCATTCTCCTCTGGATCACGATTTGGCTTTGGTATAAGTTTCGCGGGTTTCCCGCCATTTTCTCGCCTTGCCGCGTTCTTTGCGGCCTCGTCTTGGCTTCCGAATTTTGAACACAACGGACCTTTGTGAGTAACGCTTTATGTCCTGCTCGGGGCCATTCAGTAGGTGCGTGTCGTGTTCGCGTAAATTGCCATTTTCGGATGGTCACGACCGCTGCCTCTTTTGCTTAGGGGAGGACCACCGGCCCAACTCCTGCAAACACTGTAAGGCGTTTACTAAAGTTGCCCTCAAGGCCAGGGAACAACGCCTGAAGCTTTATCTCTGGGAGAAAACGCTTTCAGCATCAAAGCCATCGGTCATGGAAACGACCTCGATCCCCTCAGCGACCCCACGCTCCGAGGTCCGCATCGTTTCCCCACCCCCGTCGGCGTCTAAACCTGCCGAAAAGAGTGCTAAGAAGTCGTCGACGTCGACGAAGAAAACAACCTCTTCGACGTCGAAATCTTCCTCGACGCCGAAGAAGACATCCGCAAAGAGTAAAAAGGGCAAAGCCAAGGACAGCCGCAAGCAAATTTCACCGGTTTCCGAATCGTTGCCCTCTCCCATCTTGGAAGATTCATCTCGGGATCGAGAATCCTTCTCGGAGGCGGTTGCCTCTTCGCCCGCACGTCGATCAGACGTTTCTCCGGTCGGGCCTGAGAGATCTCCGACACCTGGTCGACTGGCGGACATCTTCCTGTCCAGTACGACTTCTGCCCCTCATAGCCCTGTTTTTACCGGGCGGGCATCTCCGACACCGTCATCACCCGTGCCCTCTTTGAGGCCCATCTCCCCTCGAAAGCGCACGGAGAAGACCAAGAATCGGTCACCGGATCGGCGTCGGACCGGTTGACGTGAGGTGGTTGTCCTTCCTCACCTCTCTCGACGTCGACACAGGTCGAAGCGACAGGACCCCGTTTACATCGAGGTCGATCGCCGTAGTTCACATCGTCGACGCCGACACGACGATTCGGACTCGGAATCGCTTTCGACCGATGAAGACCTTCACAGAAGAAAAGTACGGTATGTGTACGCCTCTCCATCTTCGTCCTCCTCTTCCTCGCCTCCACCTCGGCACCGACGCCGAAGACATCTTGACGTCGATAACTCTCAAGCCTCCGAATCTAGGCAGAAGGTTAACACTGCCTCAGATCGGGCTAAGGCTTCATCGACGTCGAAGGTGGTGCGGACGAAGACCTCGGCTACAGCGGCTGCAGAACATCCTGCGCCCCCTAAAAAGAAATCTAAAAGAGCTAGATATTTACCTTCACTCTCTGATGAGGAGGACTCTCCGTCTATCTCGTCTCGCAGAGGTGAGGAAGTCCTGTCAGATTCCTCTGGAGAAACTCCTGTGGACGACCAAACAGTCCAATCAGATGCTGGAGATCCTCACCCGTCATCACCCTCTGAGGACTTCACATCTTACGTTCAGATGGTTGCCAGAATGGCTAGTACGTTAAAATTACATACAGTACAGCCACCTCCTCCTACAGAGGACCTCATATTTGGAGACATTAACCAGGAGAGGTCTCCTCCTCTGAGCCTTGCATTTATTTCCACATTAATGGAGCTTATTAAAGAATCGTGGAATAAGCCATCTTCATCATCTCCTGTGTCTCGTAGAACGGAGAACCTCTACCGTACGAATGGAGAGGACACAGACTTCCTTATTAAACATCCTACACCTAATTCTCTCATAGTCCAATCCAGTGCCTCCAAATCATCAGGGAGAGCCCAGATGACCCCGACGAACAGGGAAGGTCGTAAATTGGACGTCCTGGGTAGGAAGATATATTCCTTCACCACACTTCTCCTCAGGATAGCTAACTATCAAACGGCTATGGGGGCGTACCAGCGACAACTTTGGTCCAGGGTCTTACCCGCTCTCCAAGCTGCCCCCGACGACACCAGACAGAACCTCCTCAATACCTACGAGGAGGCAGTCACGCTTTCCAAACACCAGCGATTGGCCTCTCGTCATTCGGCCGATGTGGCCTCAAAGACATTGACATCAGCCATTACCCTAAGGCGACATGCATGGCTTAGGTCCTCTGGCTTTGCGGATGACGTTAAGGCACGCATAGAAGATTTGCCCTTTGACGCCAAAGGCCTCTTTAACGAGCAAACTGATGACTCTCTGGAGAATCTACATAAGATTAAAAAGACTGCCAAGTCGTACACTTTCCAGCAACAGCCGAGGTACAACAGGTATCAGTGGCGTAAACCGACCCAACAATACCAGCAGACCACCTCTCAATCATACCGCCCTTTCAAAAGTCAGAATCAGAATAGGCCATACCAACCTTCTTCTTCTGCCTCCACCTTCCGGCCACAGAATACTTCGCAGCGACGTCAACCTTACAGGCCACCTGCTAAGAAGTCCAAACAATTCCTTTGACTTACGCATAGAATCATTCGCACCCTACCATTCCGTTCGATTAGCTCCGTTCCTCCACAATTGGACCAACATTACACAAGACTCTTGGGTCTTAAGTATTATACAATTCGGATACCGTCTGGAGTTTTTAGAATTTCCTCCTCTAGGACAGATCAAACACACTTCCTTCGACCCTATCCTAGAAGAAGAGATCCTCACTCTCCTACAAAAGCAAGCCATTCAACACGTACCTCCTCAAGACATCCCAAACGGGTTCTATTCCCGTTACTTTGCAGTACCAAAAAAGGACGGAGGGATCAGGCCCATACTGGACCTCAGGGAACTGAACACTTACCTGCATCCAAAACGCTTCCGTATGATCACATTAGACACCATTCTCCATCTTCTAAAAGAAAACGACTGGTTCGTGGTTATAGATCTCAAGGACGCCTACTTCCACGTATCAATCCATCCCTCTCACAGGAGGTACCTCCGCTTCAGCTTTCGGAACAACGTCTACGAATTCTGCGCCCTTCCCTTCGGGCTATCCACAGCCCCTCGCACTTTCACGAAGTGCATGGCTCCAGTCGCGGCATTTCTTCGTCTACATGATGTTCAAGTCTTCCCCTACATAGACGATTGGCTAGTGGTATCACCGACCAAAGAAAAGGCGTTACGAGACGCCGACTTCGTTCTACTGACCTTAAGGGAACTGGGACTCGCAGTGAACGAAAAGAAATCCCATCTGATACCGTCCCAGGTCGTCGATTATATTGGAGCGCGACTAGACTCTGTCCGGGCTCGTATATTTCTTCCACCAGAACGCATAAGGAAGATACGCAAAGCCATTCACAAGTTTCGGCCGCGGTCACGGGTCTCAGTGCATCATGCCCAGCATCTCCTCGGCCTCATGGCCTCCACAACGTCTGCAATATCTCACGCGCGCCTAAAAATGCGATCTCTTCAGGCATGGTTTTTGACAATGTTCGACCCTCTTCTAGACAGCCCAAGAAAAAGACTGTCTGTCACGCAGGAGCTGGCCACTCAATTAAGGTGGTGGACATACGTACCACATCTTCTTATCGGTCGACCGTTCCGTCCCCTACAGCTGTCATTACAAGTGACGACGGATGCCAGCCCCATAGGATGGGGAGCACATTGCGGGCCTCACAGGATACACGCCCTTTGGTCCCGTCGCGACCAGCAGCTACATATTAATCACCTCGAGATGCTGGCAGTGATAAAGGCCTTCCGGTCCTTCCTCCCTCTCATACGGGGTCGTGGTGTACAGATAATCACCGACAACACCATGACCATGTATTACATCAACAAGCAGGGAGGGACACGGTCAATGTCACTTCTGTACCTCTCCATACAGCTATGGGAATGGTGCTACCAGCATCATGTCTTCCCAGTAGCTCTGCACATATCTACGACCGACAACGAACTTGCGGACAGGTTGAGTCGTCTCACGGGTCAGTCCCACGAATGGGAGCTGGACGACGACATATTCCACATGCTCTGTGGCCGGTGGGGTCGTCCCACGATAGACATGTTTGCAACTCAGAGCAACAAGAAATGCGAGGCGTATGCCTCCCGTGCCAGCAGGGGCGAGGATGCTCTTGGGGATGCTTTCATGATCCCATGGCAATCGGAGCTTCTGTACCTCTTCCCACCAATTCCACTCATACAGAGAACTTTAATCAGAGCTCGACAACAGAGGGCAGATGCAATTATCATTGCACCGTGGTGGCCTCGTCAACCTTGGTTTTCCACCCTGAAGGAAATGGCTGTGGACATGGTCAAGTTACCGATGGTTCCGCATCTCCTCACACAGGACTCAGGGAACATCCTCCATCCCGATCTGCAGTCATTACACCTGACAGCTTGGAGGTTCACCCATCCATACAGGAGGTGCTAGATAAAGCGAGAAAGCCCTCTACTAACCTCCTGTACAAGTACAAATGGTCTAACTTTCTTAAATTTGCCCAAGGAAAGCAGTTACAGACTTCTCCTGTTTCTCTCCAAACCCTGCTCATTTATTTACGTTACTTGTTTGATGCAGGATTGGCGTTATCTACCCTTAAAGTTTATATTTCAGCAATTGTCTCTTTTCAGCCTCGTGACTCTGATTCGTCACGACTTTTCTCTCACCCTACCCTCAAAGCCTTTTTGAAGGGTCTGTCCAACATCCGACCTCCTGTTAAGCCTCCTGTGCCTCAATGGTCTTTACAACTCGTTTTACGCGCTCTTACGCGCCATCCTTTTGAGCCCATGGCATCCTGTGACATGCGTTTGCTGTCATTTAAGACTTTGTTTCTGGTTGCCATTACTTCGGCAAGAAGAGCAAGTGAGTTGGCAGCTCTTCGATCCGACGCTCCCTACCTACAGTTCTTTGAAGACAAGGTTGTTCTATACCCTGATGTGTCATTTTTGCCTAAGGTTGTGTCTGATTTCCACCTCAATCAATCACTAACGCTACCAACCTTGTTTCCTCATCCATCATCGGACATCGAGCGCATGCATGCTCCACTCTCTGGACGTTCGAAGAGCCTTGGCGTATTATGTATCACGGACTAAGGACATTCGTGCTGCCCCAAGGCTATTCCTCTGCTTCCAAGGATCACATAAAGGATCCCCTGTCTCCTCTTCAACGGTTTCTCGTTGGCTTGTCTCCACTATTGCTCTAGCTTATGAACTGCAAGGCAAGACCCCACCAGAGGGTCTGAAAGCACATTCCACCAGAGCTGTTGCGACATCTACAGCGTTGCTGCGTGGTGTGGATATTCCAGATATTTGCAGAGCAGCCACATGGTCTAATGTGTCCACCTTCGTGACGCACTATAGACTGGACCTTCGGGCCAAAAAGGAGACAAGTTTTGGAAGAGCAGTTTTGACATCTGTACTGCAGTGACGGCCCTCCTTCCGGTAAGTGAGCTTGCTAGTCACCCAATTGTGTGCATTCACAGAGGCCACGAAGAAGAAAGAAAGGTTACCTACCTGTAACCATGGTTCTTCGAGTGGACCTCTGTGAATTCACACATCCCGCCCGGCCTCCCCACTATCCGTCACTGACTATGTCTATGCTAAGCTCAGGCTACTGTGGTGGATAAATGGAACTGGGGCTGAGGCGGGTGGAGCATGCGCGATAGGGGCGATTCTAACTTGTTACTTTTTATGAAAAAAGCTATAGAATATTCCGAGAAGACCAGCGCAGGCGCTGTCTAAACCCAATTGTGTGAATTCACAGAGGTCCACTCGAAGAACCATGGTTACAGGTAGGTAACCTTTCTTTCCTTTGGTGCTTTCTGTCCCCCCCCCCCACCTCAAATTTTAGAAGTCTGTCCTGATTTTTAAATTAAAACAACACTGAAGTTGCACCTTAAATGAGAGCAATGCAAATACAGACATCTGGCAGTATTTCTCTATGCATCAGTAGCATACATTTCTCAGGTTCCAGCTACAGTATATGTTCTGTTGAGCAAGTGTGTTATCAATGATAACTATAGTCAGTATTATCAAGGTACATCTATCAGGTCTGTAAGCCTGCCTACCAATTAGGATTTCTGATGACAAACATGGTAAGCACATGCATAGGTTGGTGTAGCAGCCCAGGTCCCGAAAGTGGTACAGCTGTTTGTATGAGATGTGAGGATTCCAGTAAGTCCAATGATAAAGGAAATGCTGTAGGTGAGGTGAGGGATAGAGTGTTGGAATAATAGTAATCTTGTATGCAGTAACTCTGGGTATCAGTGAGAGGTGGGGTTTACAGCCTAAAATGATTGTTGTTTGATTGGTAAAGTTCTTTTCCTGCCTCTTGCTTTTGAGGCAAGCCCCTGGCTTCTCTTCCTGTTCCTTTTTTTGTTTTCATTGTTTTGTTGATAGCCACTCTTCTTCCTTTAACTATACTCCAATTAGCAAGCATGCAGGGTCTCCTGCATACAGGAGACTCCGTTTCCCCTTTTTTCTTCTAACTGTAACTACAGGTGGTAAGTAAGTAAAGCTATCTTCTACTTTAAACGCTTCTAGAGTGATTTTATCATACAAAGTACTAGTTTTTGTGCAAAACCAGGGAGAGTGTTGATGAGACTGGGCTGATATTTCCATGTTTCTTTATTGTTGTTGTTTTTTACCTTGTACTCTGCTAACTAAAATGAATAACCAAATTCCTAGAAACCTCCTTTCTTTAACCAAATTTTCCCAATACCCTCTATTCTTGGGAGAACAGAATTTTGTTCTTTCCATCCTTGGAAAGCAATAGTCCAAGATATGTGTGTGGCACATTTCCCTCTTCCCAACTGTAAGTTCCTTTCCCTCATTTCATTTGATTGAAAGGATTAAATAAGCCCTTTTCTAAACAGAAAAAAGGGAATTGTAATTAGGGAGAATCCTTGAAGAGTTACCATTACTGCCACCCCCACCCACCTCCTACAAAGATGCAGGGAGCAAAGACAGCAATGTTTATTTTTGCCTAGGGCAGCAAAATAGCATGAGATGATGGCCCTCTGTTTAGGTACATGGATCTGCACATGTAGAGTCCTCTTCTGAAGCCACAATCCTACCAATTATCTTCCAGGCAGGGAGGGCAAAAGAGACTAAATCCAGCCTTGCTTCCTCCCCAAACAGTTGATTACTATGTTCTGAAGAGGGAGGCATATGTACAGTCCTGTCAGCTGGAAATATACAAATCATACATTTCTGTGTGTAAAGTTTACCACTCAAGCAATTTTAATAACATTTAAATGGACTGGAGCAAAACAACTCCATCATGTATGTATGTATGTGTGCATGTCTTCTCCATTGCTCAGTGTTGAAACATACATGATTGATTCCTCAACCTGAAAGAATGGTAAATGTACACAGCTGTCCAATGATCTTTCATCATTTGGCTAAACCCTCAAAATTGAAAACTTTCTAAGAAACATTGCTCATCATCCTGTTCTGTCCAGGGACATATATTTCCAGTATCCTTTTTCGTCATTGGGCACAATGGTGCAAACAAAAATTTGGATGTGGAGGTGTTCATCAATGACAGACCCTATAGCCAGCTGAGAATACAAAATTCAGGCAGCTGTACTGATTCACAGCAACAAATGAATGTGAAGACATTTTTGTTTCCCTAACAAAAAGGACTTTTGTAAAGCTAAGGATTCTTAATTGCTTCTTCTAGAACAAACCATCCTCAAATACTCCATATTATGACAATGTATTTTTCCTGGAAAACCCATTTCCTCCAGCTTCCGGGTACTGTGAGGATTACAGCTAAACTAGAAGGAAACAGAAAAGATTGAGGGGTGAAGTAGATGACATAATTAGAATGTCCTAGGACTTCCACTCAGTGTTCCTGGATGCACTATGCCACTGATGAAGTGTTCCTACTGAACTGAACTGAAAAGTGACCTTAATCTGGGTAATAAGAACATCTTCCAACTTTTTCAACCAAAAAGCCTGTCACATTACTGGCCTTTGAAGACTCCAACTAGGGAGAGGCAGGGAGGTAATTGACACATGGCATAACTCACTAAAAGGGTTACCACTTCTGTTTCAGAGTCGCTTGAACATGAGCAGATTGCAATGATGCTGTTCATAGTGGAGGCAAAATGGAGCTCTATAAATAAATGCCTACCTCTTCTGTATGTCTGTATTCTGTCACTGGTGATAGTTGCTCATTTTCAGGACTAGTATAGTTCACGAAGATTTCATGCAAGTGGCTTTGCCCTGTTTAGTGGGCTTGGATCATCACAGGCTCAAAGTCAACATGATGGTGGTAGCAAGGCAGGAGATGGCAAAAGAAACCCTCCTCTCCTGAGACATGATCTCATAACCTACAAGTATTCAGCAAGAGGACTGGTCCTCCTGCAGCCATTCAAGGAAAGTCAGTGCTCTTCAGCACAGAGGGAGAAATCATTTGTTTTTCCTCTTCTGAGTGACTCAAAGTTCCTTGGAATATATCCTGTTTTCCAAACCTGCTGGCCACCTACAGAAACACCCTTTGCCGTTTTGCTCCCCAGGACAAGCCTTAGCTAATTTGGCATCCTGGATAAATATAGGTAATGTACAAAATTGCTAGGCAAACATCTATTACTTTCTCAGCAAGCCAATGCAGCCAAGCTCTGGAACACCACATGCTGATATTTAAAGAACATAATGAATTTTGTCTCTCCCCCACCCCCACCCCACTTGATACCGAGGTAACTGAAAAAGACAAGAAACACTTTGCATTTATTTGCATATATAATATATAAAATTTATATATATTTGCATATATATATTAATTATATATATAAACACCCACCAGCAGTGTCCCTGGCTCTTTCACTAATACATTATTAATATTTGTGAGATTTTTAAAAAAAGATTATTCCCTTCAAGGGCAAGACATTTTGTAGAACTATATTTGTGTTATGAGTAAAACAGATCCATCTGGATCTCAAATATGACACTGTTTCTTCCAAAGCTGCCTAATATTTCTTCCCAATGTTTAGGCAAAATCTCCTTACCTGTAATTTGAATCCTTTACTTTGGACCCTACCCTTTAAAACTACAGAAAGCAAGCTTCTTCCATCTTCCTGAGGACAGCCTTTCAAATATTTGAAGATGGCTATCATATTTTCCACCTTCTCTGGAGTAAACATACCAAGCTCCCTCAACTGTTCCTCACTAAGCTTAGCTTCCAGACCTTTCACTAATTTGGTTGCATTCCTCTGGACGTGTCCCAGCTTCTTTATAACTTTTTCAAACTATGGTGTTGAGAAGTGGACGCAGTATTCCAGGTGAGGCTGACGAAACAAGAATAGAGTTGTACTATTACTTATCTTGATCTTGATTTTTCAAATTTTATTTTCAATTTACATTTTTAAAATTTTATTTATTTATTTGGCCATCACATTGTACGGTTATTTATCTTGTAAATTGCTAAAACCCTTAAACCATTTTCACATGTACTACTGTCAAGCCAGCTGCCTAAATGTAGAAATTTACGTTTTTCTCTGTTAAAACATTTTTTTTGTCTCTGTTTTCCAGTTTGTTTAGGTTATGTGAGCACAATATCAGCATACTAAGAAACCAGAAGGTATCAGGGAAGATGGCTGGTGTGTGCACCTAGGCCATTAATACCATTTGGAGCAAGGCAGGGAATAAAATGCCATTGTTGTGTCTTGTGACCTGAGACATCATCATCAACATCACCGGTATTCAAGTCAATTCTGACTTCTGAAAACCTTTTCTAGGGTTTTTCAGATACAGAATACTCAGGTGGTTTATCAGTCTCTTCTTCTTGGGTTGCTCTGTGACTTTGCAGCTTTGCATGCCAGAGGGAAATCGAATTGCCAACCTTTGGTTTTGTAGTCAGATTAATTAATTAGATTTTTTTTTTACCCCACCCATCTAGTGGCATGAAACTATTCTGGGAGGCTTACATCGATGAAAACATAGAAACACCCATTACCCAACCTGACAGGTATTATTGAAAGGAAATAACCTCCCCCCCTCCAAAAAAACAAAAAACAAACAAACACAAACAAAAAACAGCAGGAACACTAATCAAAACAACAAATTCAAAATAAATAACATAATAGGCAATCATATGGGGAAGGTATCCAGAAAAGCTCCCTTAGAAGATGTATTTTGATTGACTCTGAATGCTAGGAGGGAAGAGACCTGACATATCTCTGCTGGCAATGCATTCCATAATGTGGTGGCCACCTCTGAAAAGGCCCAATTCCTAGTCATAGATTTTTGGGCCTCCCTCAGAATGGCAACTCACAGCATCATTACTTGAATGGAGTGGGTGGAATGGGCAGATGATTTCAGGGAGAGGCACTCTGACAAGTAACAGGTCTCAAACCGTTAATACAGTTCAGTGAGTTAATACCTAACTCACTGAACTATTCATCCACATACACATCATTTTGCAATTGTTACCAAGCAACCATCTCCTATGACATTCAAGGGCCCACCCCCTGGTCTTAGCCGTTGCTCCTAAAATCTCACAGAATAGGAAACTGCTGAATTTATCAATGAATTTATTCTTAAGAGACTTGAAAACAGAATTGTTCCTCTACAGTATCTGCTCAGAAATCACAAAAGTATGTACTGAAAAATCTTAATGCACCACATTTTTCATCTGTAACCTTTAGCCTGTTGGTCTGTGCTGTGGTGGTCAACTATGAAATGGCTGAAACAGCTGCACCATATGTTGTGGAGTCATAGTCAAGCTGGGGCCAGCCTATTTATTGTGGTTCCTGTGGGGAGGAAATAGAAATGGGGTGTGGTGGCCAAGTCTGGGCCGGGAAAACCTTTGTGTGCCCCAAAATATATGATAGCAGATGTACAAAAAATGTTCCTTCCAAACTAATCTTTCTGCGTATGACAGGAGCCACACGCTGTGCTTGGGGTGGTCTCTAAGGTCTGAGTTAACCACCAGATCATGTCTTGTAACATAATCCCATACTGCAGTCACAGTTTCCAGCTGTGCATATATTTCCCATGAGCAGGGTGTCATAACTCTAAGCTAATAAGTAATGAAACTGTCTTGCATTTGTTCAAGGAAGATTTCTGAGCAGCACATTATACAAGGCCTCTGTCCAGCCATCGGCTGAGTGCAGATCCCTTGCCAAAGGACAACAGCTGCTTTAGCACTGCATAACACCAGCTTCCAACAGGAAGTGAAGATACACATCGCTTCCAGTGAGAGAGGAAATGAGGCAGAAGAGTTTTGAGTAAAGTTAACTGGAAGCTGCCTGAACTTGACAGCTGAAAAAAGCATATATACACTGGAATCTTTTCGAGAAGAAACTCACTCCCCCCCCCCCTCATGTTGATCTTCTCTAACACATCCAAGTTAGGCGCTTCCAGAAGAAAAATCATAGCAGTAGAGTTTCATCAACACAATGAAGTCCTAAAGTGACACATGGACACAAACAATGCACAACTGGAGATATTCCTATCTCAGGTCCTTTGAAGGGCATTATTTATATTCACCACGAACATGCTTCATGTGCAGTATTTTTTCCTTAGGAATTGTTGTTGTTTAGTCATTAAGTCATGTCCGACTCTTCGTGACCCCATGGACCAGAGCACGCCAGGCCCTCCTGTCTTCCACTGCCTCCCGGAGTTGGGTCAAATTCATGTTGGTCGCTTCGATGACACTGTCCATCCATCTCGTCCTCTGTCGTCCCCTTCTCCTCTTGCCTTCACACTTTCCCAACATCAGAGACTTTTCCAGGAGGTCTTCTCTTCTCATGAGATGGCCAAAGTATTGGAGCCTCAGCTTCAGGATCTGTCCTTCCAGTGACCTTCCTTAGGAGTAAGTAACCACAAAAAGCTGTTGTGTCTTTGTACCACTATCCTCAGAAACTACATTATTCAATTATCTCAGTTTAATACAACTGCTGATGAAGGGCCTCTAATAAAACTGGGGCAGAACTCATTGGGCTCATTGGGAATAGAACCAACATGTCTTTTTAGCAACTTGATTCATTATTGTGGATTGGAAGTACTCTCCATTTTAACCCCCCCCCCCCCAAAAAAATTCACTACTCTCTGAGAAAAGGCACACATATTAGGATACCTAACATAGCAAGTACAGTGGTGCCTCAACTTACGAACTTAATTGGTTCCAGAACTCCGGTCGTAACTCGAAATGGTCGTAAGTCGAAGCACCATTTCCCATAGGAATGCATTGAAATGCAATTAATCTGTTCCGGCCAAAGAAAAAAATTACCAAAAACAAAAAACACTACAAGACCCATCGGAAACATGATTAATCTGTTCCGGCCAAAGGGGAAAAGAAAAGAAAAGCAAACAAACCGTGCAAGACCCTTCGGAAATGCAAAAAAAGCAAAGCAAAAAGCAAACAAACTGTGCAAGACCCATCGGAAATGCGATTAATCCGTTCCGGCCGAAGGAAAAAGAAAAAAAAGCAAACAAACCATGTAAGACCCTTTGGAAATGCAAAAAAAGCAAAGCAGAAAGCAAACAAACTGTGCAAGACCCTTTGGAAATGCAAAAAAAGCAAAGCAGAAAGCAAACAAACTGTGCAAGACCCTTCGGAAATGCAAAAAAAGCAAAGCAGAAAGCAAACAAACCCTGCAAGACCCATCGGAAATGGGGGGGGGGGGAACCAAAAACCAAACAAATCCTGCAAGACCCATCGGAAATGGGGGAAAAAAACCCCAAAAAACAAACAAACCCTGAAAGACCCATCGGAAATGGGTGAAAAAAACCCCCCAAAAAAACCCCTAGAAGACCCATCACAGAATAGAAACATAATCCCACCACCCAGCCCAAAACCACGCTGCAAAACCCACCCAGAACAGTTTTTAAAAAGTAGAAAGCAGCACCTTACCAGGCAGTCCGAAGCCTCCTCCGATCACACTCTCTCTAACTGCTGGGGCGAAAGAGCTACAAAGAAGAAGCCTCTTCACCACCAACTGTTAGCAATTTAAATTCCCTGCCTTTCCCCCCTGCCTTTTTCTGGTTGTAACTCGAAGCTCCGGTCGCAAGTAGAAGCAAAATTTTGCGGCCGGAGCTGGTCGTAACTCGAAATGGTCGTATGTCGGGGCGTTCGTAAGTCGAGGCACCACTGTATGACCCACATACATTGGACACTGTTTAGAGAAAGCTGCACTAGGCTGTTAAGATCTTGTGCTGATAGTTTGCAGAACGATGACAGAGCTTTTGCTTTCATGCAGGGTTTTTTAAAAAAATCCATCCATAGTTTGAGTTGAAACAGAGAATGCCCAAACCCTTCCCCATAAGTCTATTACAACTGCGATTTTTTTTTTAAATGGTAGAATCTGGATTATGCATCAATGTATTTTTTAAAGCCAGCAATAGGAACATATGGTGCAGTAATGAAGTCCACTGGATATGGATCTTCAACAGAATCTACTCTAGATCCCAAAACGGAAACCCTTTCCCATGGATTTCAATAGCTTTTTTGTGGATCTGTAGGACAAAACTTTCATTGAAAGTCATACATTGCAACTGAAAAAAAAAGGTTCTGTTGTTGAGACTGAACCAAAAGTAATTCATTGTTACTTCAGAAGATGACACATCTCCAAGATTTCTTCCATCTTGCTTTATTGTGTGAGGGTTTTCTATTTTACTGCCCTTTTGTCCTCAAATTAGCATGCAGCCATCTTTTTCTTAAATCACTGTCTCATATCTATCCTGTTTTGGCTATAAACATTAAGAAGCAGGAAGTTTTATTCTGTTTTAAAATGGCAAACTTATGATGCTGGAATTAATTCAAAATCTGGGATACTCTTGGACAGCAAAGCTCATTTCATTTCCTAAACTATCTTGTGTAACAATAATCACTCTGAAACCTAAGGCACCTCTTCTTCAGTGGCATGACAAATTTATGGCTTCAGCCCATAATATCTGCAGTCCCTGGGAATTGTGTGGGTGCAGGGTGCTATATCAGAGTGAGCTCATTGTATTTAATGTGTTCTCCTGTGTAAAATGCATTTCTTGAGACACAACAGATGTCTTAAGGCCACCATGCGCAATTCTTTTTATGGGTACACTCTTGGATGTTTCACGTGTGTATCTATAGCTAAAAATCATGAACATAGCAAACAATTGTTGGTCCCAGCTAGAGTAGAACTATTGAATCAATGAACTCTTATGTAAATTTGTTGAATCCAATGTTTTGGATCATGACTAATAACTGGATTTAGATTCATGTGTTTGCAAACACATATTTCCTACAGGCTCTTGTGGAAGAGTTGGGATTGCAGCACAGAGCTCAGTCAGCACCACATCTTGGTTGGCTTATACATAATGTGCAAAATGGCCTAGATCCTTCCATTATGATAGGTTAGATTTCTAATGAGGTCACAGACAGGACCTTGGTGAGTAACATACTGTCAGTAACACACAAATACTGCCACAGATAAGGGTTGTGTTGAAGTATCCCTGAAAAAGCATGGGGTGATGTAGGTCCCTGACTGTGTGCCCTAACTGGATAGGGACCAAACTGGAGAACCAGTGTATAGCCCTAGTTAATACAAACATTTCTTTAAAAGTATATATTGTTACCAAATCATGCCATTTTAGCATTAAAAAACCCTGAACAACTTCTTAGCTGCAGAATTAGAAAGAAAACTGCCTCCAGGCTGGAAAGTGCACTTGCAGGTATATTTTCTGGCATTGAAAGCTGGGATTTCTGCCTGTCACAGGAGGAAGGGGGAACATGGGAGCATCAGGGACAAAACCAGCAACCACAGCCTAGCTTTAGTCAAAGCCACCCCATCCAGTGTGATCTCTTCTCTCTCTCTCCACCCTCTCACACACTCCCTGCCTCTGTCCAGGAGGTTCTCAGGGATAGGAAGTAGGGTTTGATAGGATTTATCTTCCTTCCTCCATTTCCAAGGACAGATACAACTAGTGGGCAGGAGACACTAGGTACAAGAAAAGCCATTACCATATTTGAAGTGGGTTGGGTGGTACGTATTATATGGCAGGAGTCCCCTGGACTGCAAAGAGAACAAACCTATCCATTTTGAAGGAAATCAACCCTGAGTGCTCACTGGAAGGACAGATCCTGAAGCTGAAGCTCCAATACTTTGGCCATCTCATGAGAAGAGAAGACTCCCTGGAAAAGACCCTGATGTTGGGAAAGTGTGAAGGCAAGAGGAGAAGGGGACGTCAGAGGACGAGATGGTTGGACAGTGTCACTGAAGCTACCAACATGAATTTGACCCAACTCCGGGAGGCAGTGGAAGACAGGAGGGCCTGGCGTGCTCTGGTCCATGGGGTCATGAAGAGTCGGACATGACTTAACGACTAAACAAATATGGCAGGAGGAAAAGACAGGTGAGCCTTGAGCATTGCCATGCAGAGGGGGGAGATAATTGCTAAATGAAAGTGCAGTCTAAGAACAGCTCCAGATGAGGCTTTTATCACACCAGTATCCTGTTTCATTCATTGAACTTTAGAGGACCTTTCAATGCCATCTAAAGGAGCTGGCTGGCTAGATCAGTGAGTCAGTTATCTGGCTGTGGATCCAGAGCTTGGGGGTTCCATTCCCCACTATAGCGACTAGCTATGTGGATGGAATTCTGAGATATTTCAATACTGTATTGCCTACCCATGCTGGAAAGGGTGGCATTTTTTCTTAACTACAAGTTGTACATTTATTTGTTTTATACACCACCATTCAGGTTTGAAAAAATTACAGAAAACTTTCTCTGACAACTTTGCAGTGGAGACGCTCACCACTGGCTACATTTTGTGGAAGCACTATGTAGAAGTGCCTGAACAAAGGCTGACAGTTCTTAACAAAACAGCTCCGGGGGCAAGCAACTCCAGCAGGTCTGGCCCAGTCATTAGCCATACAGAGGACAATCGTCTTTGACAGGAGTGTACACTGGGGTTGATGGAGGAGGTGCTGCCGTGGCCACCACCCACTTACTGCAGCCTGGGTGCCTGACATTATCACCAGGATCTATTTTCCTTAAATGGTGGCCTGCCCCATGTCCTTAGCACTGTTGTTTTTTGGCTAGCTGTTTGAATAATGCCTGGCTTTCACTTTGTGGTAAGAGTGGTATATCAGCTCTTTTGGCCACCATTTCTTGAAGCCAAGCATAAACTCAATAGGTGGCTGAGAAACAGCTGCAACATGGAGGTGGGCAGGCAACAATTCAGGCAAAAATAGCACTCCCGCCCCTGCAGAGGGCAGCATGGGTGGCCGGAGTCAGCAGATCTCTTCCCATCTCACATGGTGGGAGAGCCCCTTGGCCCCTGCCTGAGGAATAGTGCAGTCCCTTGCCTTTTGCTCTTGAAGCTCTCGCTCCCAGCCAGAAGCCACAAAAGGGGATCGAGCAGTTGTGGAAGAAATGCAAAAGGAAACAGCAACAGTACCAACTGTATAGACAAAAAGTGTATTTTTAAATTCTCAGATGTGCTTTGGACACCAGTGTTTATCAAAAAGAAAAAAAAAGTTGCTTTACAGGATATAAGTAAGTAAAGGGTTTGGCTTTGTTTCCCCATCTTAGAGTCTCCTGTCTTAAATAAAATTCTCCAGCTTTTATTAGCAATGGCAAGAGAATCATGATGATTGTTTAAAGGGACTCCAAAAATAATTCCAGACTAAGACTGGGGTTCATATTGAACTTTACATTTATAGTGAGGCAGCTTGTACTGCTGTGGTTCTCTGTCCCCTATCCTCCAGTTCTTTTTCCTCTTCCTTAAGATTCTGATGAGTGCCAAACTATATACAACTCATCACCTGTGATTAGCGTTGAAAACATCTGCTTGTCTGTGAGCTCCACCAAGGTCAATGGGTGGTCCCTCCTCCATCCCATGATCCACGAACTCAACACCAGATGTTTCAAACCAAGAAGGTTTTATTAACACTTGGACAGGGGGTTTAACACAGATTGGTTTTCATGGCTGGCCAACCCCAACCTTCACTAGACCTGGTTCAGTCCTTGTTTGCTCCACACCACAAGTTAAGGGCACTGGGGTGGGAGAGCCTCTAGCCTGGCTCACTGGTGAGTGCCACATGGTGCCAAAGTTTGAGGCCTGGAGAAGCAAGGGCCTGTACACCCACAGTAAGGGCAGGGAATGTGGCCACCCTGATGGGGTGCAATTTTGGGCTGGTGTCTGAAACCACTGTTGTTGGAATCAATCAATGCAGTCCCACCCACCCCCTCCATTTCTGGGTCTTCCTCCTCATCCTCTTCTATTTTATATGCCTCCCCTAACTCCTCCTAGGTATTTCCCCAGGCTCCTTCCACCTCGCCATCTGAGAACCCTTACTTCCTCATCACCTTCCCTTCTGACTTGCCCTCTACCTCCTCTAGGGCAGCCCTTATATTGCCCCCCCTCCAAGCTAGACCCCTTCTCCTCCAGGGGTTGCTCCACACCTTCCCTGCCATCTGGACTAAGCAGCAGTTCCTTCAGTTTTTCCCAGCAGTTCTTCCTCACCCTTGCCTCCTCAGCCTCCATTTCCATGGGCATTTCAATGCTACTATTCTCCACAGGGCCTGGGCTGGGGCAAGATGGCACATCAAGGGTCCCATCCCCAGCATCCTTCTCATATTAGAAACTTTTATGTTCCCCATAGGTTGCACATTGGTTTGCTTTGTTTAGCCATCAGCTTAGGCTTCATTTGCAGGTCACAGAGGTCTGCCTGAATCACATGTCTGCAAAATAAATGGCATTCAGCTTCTAATGAGGAATTATTAGTAACATGAACCTTGGCTCTGGTCAGTTGAAGAGGAACATGCCCTCCAAGAGTATATCTACACTACACAGTTGCAGCATGACCCCACTTTAACTGTCCTGACTAATCTATAGAATCCTGGGATACATAGTCTGATGAGATACTTAAATTTCTCTTCTAGAGAGCTCTAATACATTCTTCTGAGTTACAACAGAGAGTTCTACATACCTTGCTAAATGACAAAACCCAGGATTCCATAGTGTGGAGCCATGGCACCTAAAGTGGGATCATGCTACTGTAACAGTGCAGTATAGATACATTCAAAGTCCCAGACCATGCATGGCTGCTGCTTACAAACCAGGTCTTGTTCTAAAACTAAACTCCAAGTGGGATTTACAGCTGCACTGGCAACATTCCTCAAATGGAAATAGGGACATCCATGTCACATCTGTAGTCTCATAGCCTGATTACTTTCTGCTTCATTGTGCACTGCTGAAAGCTCTCTCTGCCTGCCTTTCTTCTGTCACAGTTACTTACCTCCACCTCAGGAAGAGTGATGAGGATATTAACAGAAAGGGTGGTGCTAGCAGACTTATTCCTACTCTCTCTCATTGCATGAGTAATTCATCCACTCTCAAATAGGGCTACAATGGTCTGATAATATGCTATCAGAGTTGAAGTATCTCAGCCTCCATTGAATATAAACAGAACCAGCTGTGTATTACATGGTGCTTTTAGTATTGAGTGTTCATACACTAATATTTCTATGTATGTGTGCGAAAAAACAAGATGCGGTCACCAACATACGTATGGTTTTATGTGTGAAAGGGAAAGAGACAGAGACAGAGATTGAATTCATAGACTCTAAGGGAAAGGAGGAAAAACACTGAAAAGCAAGTATTGCAGCAATTGAGATTCAGCAAATAGGACATCCACCAAAGATGCAGAATGAGGATAAAAACCGGGGCAGTAATTTGCCAGAAACATCGATAAGTAACAAAAACACCAAAATACCAGAAGGAAGGAAGGAAATAAATGTAGGTCACTAGTAAATACAAACATGACACAAACTCACAAACTCCAGCCAGGTTTTGAAAATAATATTAGGGGATAGAGCTTTCCCCAGTCCAATGTGCATTAGATTACAGTTTCCATAATCACCTGGATGAGAGCAATGGGAGCTATGGAACTATAGGAGACACCAGCTTTTGACACCTGAGGTGAAGAATGGATGGACACAGCACAATTCCTCTTGTAGGTGAGTAGCCCCTATTTGGAATCTGCTTTAGCCAAAAAGAGAGGAAAAAATGTAGATTTTCCAAGATAGTTTCCTATAAAATAGACATGGTTTTCACTGCAGATGTCTGTGAATAACTGATTACAGGAAAGTTCTAACGACTATAATGCTATGCATATCCTGTCCTGCTGCAACAGTTTGTTCTCCATCAAGGACAGTTACACACTGTACTTTTAATTAGAAAATAGAAATTACTCCTAACCGGGCTTCCTATGCTGCTACTTTACCTTTCAACCCTTATATGTGTTTTCCTTTAAAAAGAAATACACAGTATTTTATAAGGGACTTGAGTCAGTTAGCACCAGATTAGTGGTAATTTTATTAACTGCAAAACCATCGAGTTTTATTTGGATGAATTTGCCTCATTTTTCATCCCCACATCTGCTCAGCAGCTGCAGGCACATCATTCCCAGGGGCTTGGCCTAATTTGTAGAATTACAGAGGTTGTGCCTGGCAATAGGAAAGGTCTCTTAGTGTTGCTCACATTAAAAATTGTAAGCTTGATGCCTTCCACATGCTTCTGTTTTATTTTCATAAGCCTGTACATGCTGGATCCATAATTAACCTTTCAGAGCAATTTCTCCACATATATAACTTAGTTATTCATTAACCATTGCCAGTTGTTTTTAATGTTTTTGAATCAATTGTGTAAATACTATGCAACTTACCTTTCCAAAACACTGAACGCCAAATTTCCATTTCTTTAAATTACAAATCAATTTGGTTGTTTAGAACTATGTTCGGCGATGAAGGGAGGGGCTCTGCCTCCATTAACATTTATTAAACATCTCTACAGGGATCCCACATACTGCTATGCTTGCATATAGTCAAGTGACTATAATTAGCTTAGGGAAAAAGCCTGGCATCCCCATCTCGTAATAAAATTCAAATGAGCATGTATATTAAAGAATTAAAATAGGCTGCAACTGAGCACTGTTTGAGAACTAAACTCTGAACCAAACTTTACTGAAATGAAGAAAATAGTTATTGCACATAACACTATCCTCCTGCCTGATTGCTGAGGTCTTTCAAGGGGTGCCCCACAGTGGTTCCACATATTGCTATATACCACTATCTGCTGCATCAAGTGATCTGAAACAATGGGGGACAGTATGCAGATATTATGTCCCCCCCTCTTGTCTTTTTATAAACACGATGCACAAAGTGTTCCTTTAAGACCTTCCTTCCTCCTCATTTTTCTGCAATCATTTTCTGTTTCTCCTCAATTCTTCACTTTAGCTAGAGAGGCAATCTTCCAAACAAGTCAGCCTAAAGTCCTTCTGTAGTAAGGTTTACAAATGTTTCCTCATGTACTATGACATTTTTTTTAATACAGTAAAGAGTAAGTTTCCTTTTCTTGCCTTAACATGAATTTCCAAAGTGATGGCTTCCTTGTAGTTACATTCTCTGTCCTGAACTGCTGTATTCTGTGAGGTTAAATGCTAAGTAATCCCAACATCGGGAGTTGGGGTGGGTCTGATATTCACTTACAAATGAAGGGTTCTCCATATTGAACATTTTTAAAAAACTTTTTTAACACCCATTACACTGTACTTTTTCTGGAGTTCATATGACGCAAGGCTGAAAGCAGGATCAACAAGGCAAAAGCAGGATAATTAGCTTTGCTTTCAGGGTTTGTTTGTAGTATCACCAGTTGCTGGGATTTTGTTGTTGTAGATCTCCATTGCTCCAGTTTGCTCATCTGGTAATTGTATTGATCCATGTTGTTTGTGGGTGTGTTTCATGAAGTAATAGTTCCTTGTGAGTGTGTTTGAACAGGGAGCATTTCCTGACTGATAAATTCTAGTTACAATTATTTAAATTCTCTTCTGCTGATGTGGCCATTACTCCTGAAGAGGGTGGTTGCATCTTAGTCTGGTGCCTCAGCTCTGAACATTGCACCTTGGGTGACCTTTTTAGGAGTCCAGCCTTGTAAAAGAGTCTAAACTTCTGATGACATTGCTCTTGGCTTCTTTGACACACTCATGCCCCCTCGCTTCTTTAAAATGTACTATACATTCAAGAAGGAGTACTTTGAGGTATCCTACCTCTATTAGTATACTTGTAGGGCAGGTATCTATTAGGCCTGGGCTTCCAAGAAATTGTTTAATCTTTTACTTTTAGTTTAGTAAGAAATATACATTTTCCTGTAGTTCAGTACGAATGACAAGGCAATAAGTGGTGTTTCCCACACATTTCACTTCTATTTTGTTGTAATAGTCTGAGTTTTCTTAGGCCAAAATTAAATCAATCACAATGCATGTCCACCTATTGTTTCTGAATATGGTGTAGTCTCTTACAAGCAGCTGGTTTAGCTTCTTCTTCCGTGTGGCTTGTTTTGGTCCATCAATTCTTTTCTCTAAATGACATACTTAGCTTCTCATTTTCAGGTACTACAGATGGTTGCAGTATGCAAGTATCTTCACCATGCAGGGATAGCTGTTTTCATATTTACCTACTTCACACACATCTTTCTGTGGTCCCCAGCACATGGAACACCCAACACACCTGTTGCATATTTCTGATTCTAGTGTGTTTGACTACTAGTATAAAGGCCTGATTTAATCTTCACTATATGTTTGAGACTAGATCCAGGCAACTTGGCTTATATCTCTGAGCCTTGCCTTCTGCATTATGCTTTCTCTTGAAAATCTACCTGAACTCTCTAGTTTTTTTTCTAGGTTTTAACTTGGTCAGTTTCCAGGTCTTGTTGTAGTAAAGATAATCTAGGTAGTGCATTTCTTGACTCACACAAGCCTTTAGTGCAGCATGTACATCTGCTTTAGTTTCTGCTTTGTGGGGTGCAATTTTTATGCCTTTCTCTTAGCACATCACTTCTAAAATTCTGCACACAGAATTGTATGCATGCCTGTTTTTGTTTGGATTTTTTAAAATTTTGTTTTGCTGTCCAGTGTGTTGGGGTAGTTCTTTCTTCTAAGTGAATCATCACCACAAATAAAGATTGGCTTTTTCTAGCTTTAACACTACTTCAATCTTACCAGGCCCATTTGTATTATTTTTCCACAAAAATAAATTTGGATTTGACTGGTTTTTCTCCAGCAGTGGCAGAGACAAAAAAAAAGCACGTGTATCTGCATACTGGTCACTAATTTTTGTTCATCTCATTAACAGTTCTGCTTTTATGATCACTAATTTGACTTAGAGTCCATTTTTCTCTCTGGTTCACTACGATGGAAACTAATATTTCAAAGTATTTAGAAAGTAATTAAAAGAAAGCTACTACTTTCTGATTTAACTCTAAACTTTTCTTGCTTCTGTTAAGCTCTACACACATTGTAAGTGTCAACTTAAGTGGCCTTCAAATGATTCTCCAGTTTATCCTTTTTTCAGAATTTGCACTGGCTTTGGATGGAGGTATTTTAGTGATTCACAAGTGACTATGGGGCAAAAGCTTCTATTCACCCCCCCCCCCCAGGCTGGAGTGATACCACAATGGATCCTTCATATCCCATTTAGCGTTTGTAGGATTAAAAAGATAGCCAGCAATTTGAATTGAGGAAAGGGAAAATCAAAAGTAGTACAGTAGACTGAGCTGCTGGCACCAAAGAAGATTAATGACAGCTGACAAAAGCCCTGAACCTCTCCTGGCACTTCAACCCCTGAACACCTGGGAGGGCTGAGACTGAAGTGAATCTGTGGTAAACATATCTCCTTGCAGCAGCTCCACCCTGTTTTTTATGAGTTGCAAGGTGAAGAGGAAGACTTGCATCAGTGTTTAAGTAACCGTTCTGCATTCCTAGAATTTTCTTTTTTCTTTCTTCTCTCACTGAGCTTAGTTTTCTAAACTTTACTGAAATATTACCACACTATTAAGACTGTGTGTGTGTGATTGTGGATAATTGTAGCATGGGCTTTGAGTGAATAGGCTGTGTAGCTCCCCTGGTACATAGTCATTGGTGACTCCCCCATTCATGGTTTGTTTTGTTTTAAATGGAGATCTGGAAATGCACAGATAGTGTCATAAACCAGGGGACAGAGTGCATGGAATGTTTTCCAAAGGATAGAAGGAAGGGCATGCCCAACTTGACCTGTATACTCTTTGTTCAGGGCAGAGCAAGTTGGGGGGTTTCCACACACCTGTAATCTTTTTCTTAAAGAGTGAGCTATGTAATGATACAATGTGATCCTATCTTGAGCTTGCATAGGCTAATTTTCACAATTCCCATATCTCCTTAGCTGAATTGCATTTTTAGAATGTGGAATTTGTTATTGCTTGCTAGTGATATCATGATGTCTTTGCCACTTGTCCTTTTCTTCATAAGAAGCTATTTCATCAACTGTTTCCAGTGTTGAAGAGTTTTTCTCGTCCAAGATGGGACTGCCTACACAAAGACCAAAATATGTACTTGCCATCTCAGGTAGGTTGCTTTGAAGTGGGGACCTTCCACTACCTTATTATCTTTCCCTTTTGTTTGAGGAAACTCTAATTGAATGCAGTTGGTCTGTTTATCTGTTAACTCCTGGAGCCCAGTAATGTTTATGGTGTCAGAGGGGTTATAAATAAGCTTTAATAAACAGATACCTGATGGCAGTACATTACCAATTAACCACTAAGATTTGACTGTTTTATTATCAATCTGTTTTTATTCTGAATTAATTGTGCTTTAATATGCACCACCAATAACTATATGAACTTATATCAACTGAATGGGTATTTACACAGATCTTTGGGGCGGGGGAGAGAAAAGAAATGATTAATGACTTCTCAATATTTTTCAAGTCAGACTCCTAGTCTTGGATGTTATCTTTGTTCAACCAAGTTGAAATGTTATATATGCAGAAATGAATGTGAAGTGGTGGGAACAAGTCCAAGCTAGTCACAAGATGTTTGGACATTTTTAATGCCTTTTGATTTAGACAGAGGTCTGGAGGGGGCGGGAGGATATAGCAGATTCATGAGAAACATCAGAAATGCATTTGGAGAGAGGGAAATTTGAAGAAGTATTCTTTGACCTCTGTTCTCGTCACTCTTCCATTCCAAATATTGACTCTAAAAAACTGCAAAGATGTAAACCTTGGTTGTAGCCTTCTGTGCACTGGGATGTACACATAACATTTCTATAAGCTTCAGCTCAGTTAAGGAACCTGAAATAAGTCTCTTTAGTTCAAGAGTGGCAATTAAATGTTTTGTGGGTCCCTGCAGCCTTTGAGTCCCCCTCTATTTGCTGTCAAATTGGATACAGTTCTTTCTGGTACTGTATTTACAAATACAGTATATACCTCTCTACAGTGAATGTGAAATCCCCAGGGTGGTGTAGTGGATAGAGTGATGGACCAGGTCTCAGGAGGCCTGAGTTAAAATTCTCACTCAGCCATGGAAACTCACTGGGGGTATGGAACTGGTAAAACCACTTCTTAAATATCTCATTTACCTGAAAAGTCCTAATAGGGTTTCTATTAGTCAGTTCCAACTTGGTGACACAAAACAACAGCAAAGCAAATGCTAGTTTATATTTGAAACAACATCATTTGGTCATTTGGACATGTGTTATGCAACTGAACTTAAAATTATTTATCTTTGAAGGGATGGGGCAGATATTCAGAATGTGTGCCATTGATAATCAGCACAAACCAAAGCCTTGTTCAGATAGACTGACCCGGTTTGGGTGCACCCCTTCTCCGAACAGAGCCTGACTAATACAACGATGTTTGTATGTACATTGCGTTTGTGCTTGCCTGTGTACCAAAAGGCAAGGATCAAGGACTTGAGATAGTTCTCGTAGGTACACATGCTTGATGCTGTAATGCCATCTGACACAAGATGGAGTGGTAACCCTGGCATCATAACCTGTAAACCCGCATGTGGCACAAGTCCTTGTAGCAGTGGCACACTGCTGCAGGAGAGGGGACCCATCTCCCCATATGTTGGTGGTGAGCCTTCCACAAGCTATAGAAGTACATGGTGGCACAAGATGTGGAAAAGCTCCCCCATGCTGTAGGTAAGACTATCTGGAATACAAGCCCCTGTAGAGATGCCATTGGTGAGCTCATTGTGCTGTCTGCCCCTAAACTGCTGCTCCTAACCCACCCCCAGGTTTGAGCTGCCATGTTTCTCATTAGCTGGGTTTTGCTAGGGTATTGGAGAGGGGCACAGAAGACAACTTGACAGCCAGGACATGGACAGTCCCCTCTTTAACCCCCTTTCCTCTTCTCTGGGATTGAAGAAGAAACTGATCCCCCCCCCCCCCATTTTTAAATTGTGAAATCCAGCATTTTAATCTAGCTATAATTAGACAGTGATCTATTCCATTATCACTCCTGTAAATCCAAAGATGGCAGTGAGGACTGAGATTCCAGGTTTTGGTGTTCATTGTGAATCTGAAAATTCCTTCTCAAGAAAATGAGATGAGTTCCTTGAGTTTTCTTATCTTTATAGCAGCAACATTTGACATACATTTTTGTTGGTACTTATTTATGTTTTTTTTTGTTTTGTTTATGGTTTATTCCATTTTATTGTGCTATAAACCATCAAGAATAGTGCTTTGCACTAATGTGGCAGCATAGAAATCAAATAAGCAAACAAAATAAATAAATATTTTTTTCTCCTAAAATTTTATTTCTACATTAATTTTAAACATTGTATACTTCTGCATAACTACAGAATATGTAAAAGTCTTTTTGTTATTTTTAAGTGCTTCTGTTTCATAGAATCATAAAACAATGAAGTTGGAAGTTGCCTATAAGGCCATCGAGTCCAACCCCCTACTCAAGGCAGGAATACAAACCAAAGGATATCTGCCAGGCGATTGTCTACATTTCTCTTGAATGCCTCCAGTGCTGGAGCACCGACCACCTCTCGAGGTAATTTATTCCATTGCCGTACTGCTCTAACAGTTAGGAAGTTTTTCCTGATATTCAACTGAAATCTGGCTTCCTGTAACTTGAGCCCATTGTTGTGTGTCCTGCACTCTGGGATGATTGAGAAGAGATCCTGCCTCTCCTCTGTATTACAGCCTCTCAGGTGTTTGAAAAGTGCTATCATATCTCCCCCCCAGTTTCACTTCCAAATTAATAGGAACAAGATAGTGCATGGATGTACCTCTTACATGAAGCTACTAGACAGGTCTTTGCACCAAATTCTTTCTCAGCAAATTCTGCATGTAATAGAATTACAGAGTTGAATTATATGATTGGCATCATTTGATAGAATTATAGAAATGAAAAGTAACTTAATGTGATGTAACCAATGTAGCTAGTGTAATTAACACCCACCAGGGTTTTGTTTTGTTTTAATCAAATGGAACACATCAGCCACTTTTTACACTCCTTTCTGCCCTACTCAGACTATTCAAATAAAATTGCTATCTTTTAAATATAAGTGTAAATAGTTGTTTCCCTGCAGAATATGCCCAATGAAGCATCTCGAAAGACTATGAAAATGGGGCAGAGGGGGGATTTGTCATCATTTTTGCCTTACTTTAATTTCCTCATGCCAAAAGATGTGTTTTATTAGGGTGCATTTAGAGCTTTTCTGGAAGGTGAGCTCTCCTCATGCTAGCACTTATGAGAAGGTATTGCATAGCTATTCTATCTTTTCTCCTTAATGGAGTTCTCTGTGTTAAGGCAAAAGATGGATGATGCAGTGGCAAAAGAAATGATGATTACAAATGGAGGCCATTGTTGTTTGAAGCCCCCATATAATGGCTTGATAACAGTCTTGTCTGAAACCAGTTAAAAAAACAATAACACCCTGGCCTACCAGCTATTAGTATCTATGTTATATACATTACCAACTTTTCATTTTCTGTATTTTTTAAACCAAATGGTTTCTGCCTTACTGTCCCTCCCCCCCCCCCCCCCCGCTTTTTCAAGAATAAAATTGTGTAGCGTGGTTACTTTCTGTATGGCTTCCTTTTCTGAACAGTGTATGAAAACACTCCTGTGATTCTTCGTTTGCTTATTCCAAGGAAGGGTCCAAACCAGCAGTAGAATTTTCCAAACAAAGAAGACAAGATCTTGAAACAACAGCATTACCTTCCCTAGTGCTTTACTTCATGATGGATGGCAAGTGATTCGTCCAAGACATGATGGATGGTAAAAATGTGTTAAGAAAGGTAATCTAAGCTATAGAGAAATAGCTTGGAAAAACACATCTTTTTGATATCTGGCAGTATACTGAGCCAGTGATTTCTTGTACTTAAGGCTTGGAAAACTATTAGCCAGAATAATAAAATTTTAAAAGAAGAACTATTTTTAATATTTTATTGTAAGTATTAGATATTGTCAGCTGCTTTGTGTGGTTATGCCCTTTTTGGCAGGTGAACACACAAATATGCAAATTTAATATTGGCTATTCTCTTCTCTCCAACCCTAGGGTTAAGGAATTTTCAGCAGGAGAGTCAATTGAACCTTGGGTAATTTTTTAACACAATGGCATCTTAACTGTGTAAGTATGCAACAACACACTATGAGGACCTCAGGTTATTGTTGACAACATGTGGCCTTACTGGGTCCCTCCAAACTATTCAATAACTGATATGACCAAATATGTTTCTTTACTACCACTCACTCCTCAAAATACTAGTAGCTGCTGTTAGTAAATGAAACAGGAAACCTGGGAATGTAGAAAAAACATTGGTATGGGGTTTGAGGATGGGAGCTGGCTAGCTGGCCTAGTGGATTGGGTACCATAGCTGGAGGTAGGGAATTCAGTTCCTCATTGTACCTCTCAGGAGAAGACCCAAGGGTAAACTGCACAGTCGCAAGATGCCCCCCAAAAGAAGAATATGGTAAACCATTCTTTAATACTTCATACCTGGAAGACCTTGGAAAAGGTTACCTTAAGTTGGAATCCACTTGATGGCATGTTGGGTATAAGCTATTCTTAGGGGACAATCCAACTTATTATTTATGCCATTGTAAGTGGAAGAGTGGAAATTACAGCCAATTGTGTGACTGGTGCACAACAAGGAATACAAGCAGTGACTCATTTACTATTGGCAATTTGCTGCTAGGATTTATGCCATTTGACTTATGTCGCCATAAATAACCAACAGGATTTCAGCCTTAGGTTATAACCAAATGTGGGGAAGCTTGTTCAAAGGGCAGTCAATGGCACATCTTTCTGTTGGAACAATCCTTGGTGTATTTATTTAGGAGGAAGCCCTGTTGAATTAAGTGCAATTTACTCTGAGGTACACATTGAGAGTGACATACTGTAAGCAGTATGGAAACGGTGGAGTTGTTTCTGCAGTGAACAATCTTTGTTAGTGGTGAATGTTTAATGTCAGTGTCACTCTGTAATTCACCTTCATTCTGAAGACTGCTGGTTAAGGCTACTGTAGCAAGTGAGTGAGGAATAATCTTTCAGAATTAAAATACCAAATAAGTAAGTAATTCCCTTCAGTATAGAGGAAGTTGTTTCTTCTCCCCAATTTATTCAGAGTGACTGGCAAAATATAAGGCTGCTTTAAGTCTATGGCCTGCTTCAAGGAAGAGGTTTCTGGACAATTAAAACTAGCGATTAAATCAAGCAACTACTGAAATATAAACATGGACCAAATATGAACTATGACAAAGACAAGCTGGCAGGCAGGCAAAATGGAAAGTATGGGGGGGGGGGTTATGAGAGAGAAATGGAGAGAACAGGGAAAGTAGGTTTAGTTCATGCTCAGTTGAGTATGGAAATGTCTGTTTATAGACACCCATTTCCAATCATATGCACTTCATTTTGGGATTCTGGAGAAGTCCGAGTTTGGAAAATGCAGAAGATATTTGTAAACTAGATGACAATCTAAATTTCTGCAATTAACTGACTGAGTTCCCTGGTAAGAACATGCCTGTTGTAACTGGCAGCAATTAAGCTTTGCTAACCATGCCTTCTGATGCACTGAAAATAATGTAGCATCATCCCAAATTACTGTCATTCTCACATGGTAAAGCCAGATCTCATCAGGTTAAAAAATATGTCCAAGAAAACATTGGTCATTTCAAAAAACCTTTTAAAAAATGCAAAGAGAAATATATTACCTTAAATTAGGAGAGGGTAACAGTGATCTTTCAGGTGTGGTTGCATTACAAGCCCCCTCAGATACAGCTAGCATAGGTAATGGTGAGGAATTCTGGGATTTGCAGCCCAGCAAAACCTGATAGTTAGTCACTATTGTAGGTATTTACAGTAGCTGACCACAGTTGGTTACTACTGAGATTATGACTATTAAGCAGAAGTAACTGGTCTGAACATTTGTAAGCAGATGAAAATAGAAAGCATAATGTTTATTGCTTCAAGAAATCCATTCAGAGATAGAAAACTAAATTTGTTTACAGAAGACCCTAAGTCTGGGTCCCATGTGTGAAGGCATGCTGGTAAACATTATGGGGGAAAGTGTCTTGTACTACCTTTCTCTTACAAAGGAGAATAACAATTACACTGACTTTGGAGAAAGAAGAAGCAGAGCATGGGAATAACAATCTCCATATCAACAAGTGGTTACTTAGAATGTACAAGAAGAATTCTTCTGGCTATCTGGCTCTCTCTCATATGCATACACCCCATCACTGGGTCAGGCTACTCACAATATACACTAGTGCTTTGACTTCCAATTGAGGCAATGCCTGTTCAGGTATTCCAAAATCCTTAGTATGAATGATTTGTGCAGCAACCAGAAGCCTGAATGCAATGTCACATTAGTGCCAAGAACCATTAGCATGATGGGCATTCTTTCCCTTCTCACTGCAGTCTTCTGGACCAACCAAAATCCTGCTTTGAAGGGCTTTCCAACTTTTCAGAGCAGATTTTAATTGCCTGGAGGAAGCAATGTAATCCCAGTGATGACTTGTGTAATCCCAGTGATGAACTTTACTTCTTTACCCTAATTTGAACATCTCTCTCTCTCTCTCTCTCTCACACACACACACACAGAAGTTGAAACTTGCCAGCATGCCATGTTAGACAAAAACTCCTCTGTCTGTTGCCTCCAAAAGAAAATATACACATATGTACCTTTGTTTACAATAGGCACACAAGTCCCCAGTGAAAGATGTGGCTGACTGCAAGCCTGTGCCTTCCCTAGGAGAAATATGTAGCAGAATTTCATGTTGGGCATAGTTGAAATTGGCATGGATGATATGGATGGCTGACAGCTCTATTAATGGTGATGACTGCTATGTCCATTTTTGCACTATGTCTGGAGTGGGACTGGCATCTGTTCAACCCATTCCCTTCTTGGTTGGAGAACGATAATGAATCTGCACCATGATCGTTCTCCTGTTGTGGCCCAGGTAGGAACTGATAATATGATACCTGAACAAGTCTGGTATAGAATTTCTCTGCCTCTATGAGTTTTTGTCTACACATTCTCATTGTTTTTGAAACTTCAAGGATTTAATTTTATTCAGTCCATGATGGCACGGTGTGAGTTCGATAGAAAATAAACATAATTAGAGCTGATGTTATTTCTTCACTGGAGCCCACCCTTGGGTAAATTTAAACATCACTGTAAGCAATTAAAGGTTTTGGAATCCAGAGTAGGGGAAGTAAAGCCAGCAACAGTGGGACAAGTTTGTTCCCTGTGAATGTTTCTTCAAGTTAATGATGTCTTGGAAATTGCCTTTTGGGTTTCTTTTTTTAAAAAAAAAAAACCAAAAAATCCCCCAGCCCTTCAGTTTGTATGATAGGACTGATCGAGTCCGAGTTTGTTATTGCATTCAACAGTTTTATGCTCATGTAACACCACATATTTTAAGGATATTTGTTTTAAGAGTCATAAAGTCAGCTTCATTGTGCTGAAAATGACCATGAATGTTTAGTGGGAGAAGTCTGCCTGATGCCCAGTTTTGCTGTATGTCCAATTTACTGGAGCAACCGTATGATTTTTCTTCCTTTTAGAGGAAATTGGTTATGAAGACCATATTATTATAGGCTGTCTTCTGTCATACATAAAATGCAGAATATTCTATTTATTCCCCACATTTGTGTACCACTTTCCTTGAAAGAGTTCCCCTCACCCTATTTATTTGCCTCACAGCCAGTCTGCAAGTTAGGTCCGGTTGACCAGGTGGTGATTGGCCCAAGCTCACCTAGTAAATGTCATGGCTGAATGTAGATTTGAACCTGGTTCTTGCTCCTTCTTGGTTAGACACATTTAGCTCAACAAGATGAAAGGGCAATTCCTCAAAGTACACAAGTTGTTGTTCATTTAGCTCAACTTACTTGAAAAATAAGTCTTCCTTGGGGAAGACTTATTTTGCAGAGCACAACACACTATACTTTCCAACTGCAGAAGTGATTCTTATTGCCCTGCTACACTGGCTCAATTCTATGACATTCCTTCCAGTCTCCTACTCCCATTTCCTGACATAGCAGGCATTTTCACATCATTTCACAAATCACAGAATAAAGAACAGTACCTGTATAACTTTTCCTTCTGCCTCATTCTGAGGAACTGTGGAGAATTTAAAGTGTGACTGGACATAACTTCTCAGCACCACTTAGAATATTGTCAGCACAGTCAGGTAAACCCATGAGGGGCCACTAACACAGGAGGGGTTATTGCACCACCAAAATTCTCTCATCTACACAATAGTTAAAGATACAGAAGTCATTACTTCCTTTTCACAAGCTTACACTTTGAACCAAACCCAAAGAGAAAAGATAACTTCAATACAGGAAGTACCAAGAAGAGATTTTATTTAGCTGTCCAGTACACAAATCTGTGTGGAGTTTCCAGTAATGGAAGGGGCGCTGAACTCAGTGACCTTTGTGGTTGCTTCCAGCTTTACAGTTCTGTGATTCTTCTATTTTAATTGTGATATTAATGCATGCTAATCTTTGTGAGACTGGCAAAGTAAGTTTTTTGGACTATAACTCCCACAGTCAACCAGCTAGAATAACCAGTGGCCCCACTGCTTGAAGGATCTGGGAGTTGTGATCCAAACATCTAATTTTGACAAGCTCTGCATTATATCTAAATTCTGTACATAAGATTTGACATTCAAGTGGACTCCTCCTCCTTGCTCCTTCCTTGCTTCTTTGCTATATCATTTATTTTAAGAAGAAATCCATGGTCCTTTTGTATGCGATGCCCTAAAAGCAAAGCAAAATGTGCTACTTATATACCACCTCATACTGCTTAAAGCACACACTCAGCAGTTTATAATTTAATTATGCAGGCTGCACATCCTGCCCTCCCCCCTCGTGAGCTGGGTACTCAATTTACCAATCTTGGTAGGATGGAAGGTTGAGTCAACCTCAAACCAGCTACCTGAGCCTAAGATTGAACTCAGGTCATAAGCAGAGTCTTCACTGCAGTACTGCAGCTTAACCACTGGCCATGAGGCTCCATCACCCTATAAGTGATTCACAAAATATTCATCACATTCTAGTTTAGGTATGCAAAACTTACATGATTTTAAAAAATCTTGAATAAATGCATTGTTTGCTATGATTCTCCTGTATACAATTATGTCACAGTTTTAAAAGAAAGTATGATTCATGAAGAATTATACAGGCAGTGTAGGACAAAGTCGTTCTTCATAGGGAGTTAGCTATTTAATTACCAGAATGGCATATTCCCTCATGGGTCACCTTCTGGCCAGGGACCTACTAATTAATGTTCTTGCAAAGAGTTAAAAGTGTTGTTTTAAGGAAAAGGATTGTGATACCTGATTAGTTTATTTTTTCCAGCTTCATTTCCCCCCCCTCTTGTGACGCCAACTTGGCGGAGGCAGGGCTCTGTTGGCAGGAGGTTCATTTACAGTGGCATGCTCACAGCTGCACTCTGAGCTCTATTTTGGTTATGTTGTGATGGATGACTTGAGTGAGAGATGTGAAGAGTGAATTAACGGCTTTAGTACAAAACACATGGGATTGCCTCTCCATTTGCTAAGAGTCCCATCTTGCTGTGGCGCCTTCTTTAGGAATGGAATCATTTTTTTTAACCTGTGCTACCTAGATTGGGTTCAGTTTCTATTCAAACAGCTGTCCTTAAAGTGTTTGAAAGATAAAAAGATAATAAGAATAAGAAACAGTATTTAAAGCCCTCCTTGTGGGAAATAGCAGCAACAATAATAAAATCACAGGCAATTAATCAGTAAAGCTGGACCACGCAGAACAGGAAGCAATTAAAAGGTGCAAGTTGTTACAAATAGGTTTCTAACTAAAGCACAGTAGTAGCCCCAAAAAACCTCATCTGTGCTTTGCTAGTCCACAGTAAACAGGGTGGTGCTGCAGCTGTATTTTAAAGGGGGAAATTGCCATAAATCAGGCTTAAAAAGAGACAGGAGAACAGTATTGAGAACACTGGAATGCATTGGGTTGACAATGGTATAATCTGTCTTCTCTATTGAATACTTCAAAAAAACTTCTGGTTTATAAATGTGGGATATTGTGCTTCTGTACCCATGATTCAAAATGCCAGGAAATGGACTGATATTGTTGCACAATATCAGGCCCGCATTGCCATCATGAAAAAGGATGACAAATTTTACATACAAAGGGTACCTTGAAAGTTGGCAACGGCCAATGGAAGCAGTCAAGATGGTCTGCAGAATACACTCTTGTGCTCTCTGCGATTCACAAAGAGACACTGAAAATCCCAGAAGTTGACTCCTTTTTCCATCAGTTAGCCAGTTCTCACCCAAACATGAAATAATTATCAGGCTGTTTTTTGACAAGTGTGAATGGTAATGAGCAGGATTATTACAGATAGAAAATCCCCTTGCAAGCATGAATCTCTGTTTGACCAGGATGGAGTTAAATATTCAATTGGTTCCTGATTGTCAGGTTCAAAAGTTCAGGTTGCCTCAGACCTGGAGCTGATTTTCCATTTGAAAACTTGTGCCAGCAGCCTGGTTGCAGGAATCTGGAGAGAACATTTAGTGAAAGCACTCAGAGTTGAGACAAACACTTTTTGCAGAAATACTTTGTGCTTTTGTAATGCAGAAATACTTTGAATATGCCTTACAAAATTGTATACTAATTCCTGGAGATACAGGAATTGCAAAATGCAAAATGTCACTTTCTGGAGCACTGATGTTCCATTACTTCCTTTAAAGCAGTGGTCCCCAACTTTTTCTAAACAGCGGACCGGTTGGGGTGGGCCGGGTCCATGTTCGTGGGGGGGTGGTTGCACGTGCACATGCGGGTGGCAGGGTGTGCTCGCTGGTGGATGGGGTGCGCTCGCATGCATGCGTGGGTGGGCAGAGCACGCATGCGCGGGTGGGCGGGGGCACCCATGTGTGCAGGTGGGTGGGCCATGTGTGCGGGTGGGCGTGCATGGGTGGTGTGCATGCGGGGGGGGGAGATGTGTCTCCGTGGCCCAGTCCTGCCAAGGCCACAGCCTGGTACTGGGCCGCAGACCGGGAGTTGGGGACCCCTGCTTTAAATCATGCCTCTTTTTTTTTTACTGTTCAAAGAAAGCCTGACTTTGACTCTATTTCTGTGACCTTTAATAATTGCACTGAGCTATCCAAATATCTCCCTTCCCTGCTGACAAAGCTGTAGTAATATATCTACTTTGCAAAGTTCTTGCTGAGAAGCCTGCTGCACATGTGTGTAGTGTGATAAGAAGTCACTGTTTCTCCCTTTTGCAAGACCTTTTTTGGTGACCAGTATTTCAGCCCTTACAGCCTGTATTCTTTCCAAATAAAAAAGGGGTGGGGCCAACCATTCTCTTTCAAAATAAGCAATATTGGTCTTTTCAGTTTATATGATCTGTTTTAAATCTGGATACATTTAGGGTCACCTATTTCTGAAGACCACGTGACCACGGAAACTGTCTTCGGACAAAAAAACACTGGCTCTATGGCTTGGAAACGGGGATAAGCACCGCGCCCTAGAGTCGGACACGACTGGACTAAATGTCAAGGGGAACCTTTACCTTTTTCTGAAGACAGGGAAGAACAATTTTACATTTAAAAAACCGTAACTTAAAAAGATGACCCTGGCATGCTAATTTTGACCTAGTCACTCAAATCTCATACAAGAGGAATACTGGCATTCATGCACATATTCTCTCTCTCTCTCTCTCTCTCTCTCTCTCTCTCTCTCTCTCTCTCTCTCTCTCTCTCTCTCTCTCTCTCTCTCTCACACACACACACACACACACACACACACACACACACACAATCAAATTTGTAAAATGTAAAATTTAGCAAACTAAGCTGGATAGGAATTAAAGCAAAAAGAAAATTCTAGAATATGAATCCTAAATATCAATAATAATACCAGTTTTCAGTTTGCCCAGCAGCTGTGTGAAATCTCTGATCTCTCCGCTGGGGGACAGACAGCACTTGAAAACCTCAGGCTGAGTCCTTCCTCCTGCCTTAACAGTTGGTGTTTCCAGGAGAGGTTGTGGGCTTTATTGGGTGTTTTACTCCTAGATCATGTAGAGTTTATAAAGCTGAGTTGAATTCTTGTGAGTTGAATTATGATGTGATTCCTGTTTAAGCAGAAGGTTGTTGCAGAACAATATGACCTTATGTGGACAAGGTAAGGATATGTCATTTACAAGTACAACCATTCATTAATTGATAGCTACAACATCAATTAGTGACTGGCACTTATGAATGAGCAATGTTAGAACAAAGAGACTTAGAGAAAAATTTTGTAACAGTTCATGCACTCCAAGGTCTGTCACTTTTTTTTTACCACCAGTTTCTTCTAAGGTTGCTCATTCATATATGCAAGTCTCTAATTGATGTCATAGCTTTCAAATGATGAAGGCATACTTAGCAAGCAATTTAGCAAAGAAAGCAAGGGCTAAATCAACACATGCTAACCAGACTTATACACACAAAGGGTGTGTGTGTGGGGGGGGGGGTTAGAACAAGAGTCAAAGAATTGTTCACACCACATCTCGCAGTGAGAGCCCTGGCTGTTGAGTATAACAGATGTCCCATCATCAGGTACTAAAGCTTAATTTTTTTAAAAAAATGAAATATTTCTCTGACAGCTCCGCTTGAGAATCTAGCCCTTGCATGCCAGGCAAACAGTTCACTGGGGAGAGCTGGCAAATAATTCCTTACAGAATTCCCAGAGTCATTTTTTCCCCTTGGATATGGATATCTATAGCAGTTAAAGGGGTAACAAGAAGACTGTTCCTGGAAAAAAAACATGTTTCAAATCAAGGCTCTGCTCTCTGGTTACTCACTGTACGTTAGCAATTTCAATTCCAAATGTATACGTTTAACTGATCTTTCCTCCCTCTCCCCCGCCCACTGTGCTCCTTGGCACCATTCAAGACACACAATGATTTGTCCCAAATCATGACATAGTACTCCTTGTAAACTACCTGATGGTGAAAGAATGTTCTCATAGAACGAGGAGCCAGACAGTCTGGGAAGGGAGTGAATATAAGAGAGTAGGGCTAGATGACTAAATGCTGCAGAGCAGAAACAAGAACGTCAGAGTATCAGGGAAAAAGAAGACGTACAGTTCCAGCATGACTTCGGCAAGTGCCAAGGCTCCAAAATGCAAGATCTTAGTGTTTGCAGTGAGCTTGAAAAGAAGTTGTGCTCAATGGGGCCTGTGTGCAGTTTATCATGAAGATTATCTCTCTGAGGGCCAGCCAAGGCCATTTGTGTACAGATGCAATCTTCCATGCATAGGTTCCACTTGTGTCCAAACAACACAACAATTATAAACCGTCCCACCCACCCTTTATGTCAGACGTGCTTATGGTTCAGTATGCATGCAGTTTAAGAAATGATTAGCTCTCATAACACTGGCTGCTGAGAAGCAGAGGTGGCAGAATGCACAGAATCATGAGTTTTCCTTTTTAAGCAGTCACCTCATGAGTAGATCTTTTCCTTCATTCTGCTGTAGGACCCAAGCATAGTGGAGGTGGTGTGACAAGCCCTCAAGATCTGGGAATGGGGGCAACATGGACTGTGATCTCATTATCCTGTAGGCAAAAGCCAAGGCCAAACTGGGAAGATCATGCTTGACAACAGCTATAGATACATCTTTTCCTGTATTTTTGAATCATTTGTCCATGTCTTGTGAGATTTGTTGAAGCCAATCAGAAGCAATGTTGGAGTGAGACAAGCAGCATTCTGGGCCAAGAGCTGCTGGCCCAGACACTGCTAAACCAGAGGCCTTTCTTTCCAACAGATTAACAGCCAGCAATCCAGAGTGAGCCCAGAAGAATTGGGAATGGTTGTCTGCTATGGCTTCCATTGTACATTGACAGCAATGGAGATGGTCTGGCGGTAGCTGGTGAGCCCAAAGGATCCTCATAGATGGGAATGAGCATCTCATTTTGGATGCTGAAAAGACCCTGAATTTTCTGCCTGAGATTCAACCCTAGTTGCACTACTAGTCAACTGTTTTTGCTGGCAACTCAACAAAGTTTGTACCAAATGTTGTGCTTTTTGCTGTAATAGCAATGAACAGCAACTAAATTTCTTTCGTCTACTTTGTTAAGAGAATTTCTGTGGGAGTGAAGACTACAGTATTGGCTACTAAGTGAAGAAATGTTCTGAGTGGCTAACACTACATTTGAACTGCTCATCCTTCCTCTGCTCTAGTCTGGTCTCAGGATATATCTTTGATGGAGTCTCTTTTTCTGCAAACATCTCTCCCAGACTGTCCTCCAGTGCATCTATGCTCTGGGCAATCCATGATAAGATGTCCCCACTTTTCTGCTCACACAATATCATCTAATGGCTACATGAATGACACTTATGGTACTTATTACTGTTCCATTATTTTTCTTAGATGCTTTATGTGATGTTGCATTTGTCCATTGTCTGTTTGTAACTGGTATGAGTATGGATTATCTTGCTGCATTATTCATGCCTTGTGCCAGACTCTGGTCAAAATCCTGTTGCTTAGCATTTAAAGACTTGGCTCTTTAGGCAGGCCTTCCCTCCAGTCAACACTTGATTTTTTTTTTTAAGTTTCCGTTTTCCTCCATCTTGATTTTCTAAATTTGTTGATTTAATCATGTGATTGTTTTATGATACATTTTGATAGTTATAATGACGATTTTATATGATTACACTTTATGATGTTTTATACTGTTTGTAAGCCGCCCCGAGTAGACTCTGTCTAGAGGGGCGGGGTAGAAGTCAAATAATAAATAAAATAAAATAAATAAATTAGCATAGTGAATAGCAGTACAGTAGGCCCACTGAATCAATGGGAATTTCATGAGTCATCTACTCCATAGGTTCCATTGATTCAAATGGGCCTACTCTAACTGTCAATTATTTTAGCATAGTAAGTTGCAGTAGGTAGTAGGCCCATTTGAATCAATGTAATGTCAAGAGTAGTTGATTCACTACATCCCCATTCATTTCATGGTCCTACTCTAGTGTGATTTATTACACTAAGCAACAGGATTTCGCCTCTGACATAGTTTGCGACAGGTTGAACCCTTATTGTGTCTCTAGGCCAGGAAGATCTCTGGTTGATCTGCTGTAACAGAGGACCTTTCTCCTCAGTTCACCAGGAGATGTTCCTGTCATAGGTTCCCAAACTTTTTTGCCCCGTAGACCACTCGCCGACTTATTTGTTTTCCGTAGACCCCCTGCCCCCTGCAAAGCTTTGACACAAGTCTAAACTTGCACCTTCAATTTTTTTTCTTTCTGACGTGGACCCCCTGCAAGTCGAAATCGACCCCTGGGGGTCCATATAGACCACTTTGGAAACCTACAATTCCTCATTTCTTAGCAAAAGTGTCTTCATTTCTCTACTTATTAGCTTTTGTGTGGGACTTGATTTTAGGCCTTGGGAAGGACTAACATTGCTACACAGGGTTCTGCTTCTTCTGAGTTTGCTGTTTTCAATTTAGTTGTTTTTACTGCTGATTCTATCTTGCCATTACTTGGAGGATACCCATGTGACAAATTAATGTGATCATTATTCCTTTGTGGAATTCCCCTGCAACAATCTGAGTGTCTGGCACCCCTGTAGCATGCCAGATGTGCTTTTATATTAAGTATACCTGTTCTGGCACAGATCTGGCAAACAGTCTTATCTTCTAAAAATGTGAGTAGTTCACAATTAACATACACTCCTTGTGTGCCCAATTAAACAACACCTGCTTTTGGCCAAGGTCTGACATGCAGTATCAGTGTTTATTGGAGTTAGTGGTTTCCCAGCACCTCCACATTTCACAATATGCCATGGATTTCTCCAATTGCACTTCCATTCTTGGCCAGAAAACTTCTTGTTTGGTCCACTGTAAACATCCACCAGTTTCCAGGTTTGATTAATGCACTGTGTGCATTATTTCTATCTGAAGAACATTTAGTATATCTGCTCTTTGTCATCAGAGGACTATGCCATTCTGTAGTACAATTCATGTTGTATCTGGAAGCACGGCACTATCTCTTTTGGTACATAGCTTTTTGTTTCTGGCTAATCCTGTAATACTGTTATTTTTATCCCCTTGAGCAATTTCTCTTCCTTTATTAGTTGCTTTATCTTTTCTGTCTTTCATCTGGAATGATTAAGTACCATACCATGAGGATTTCTACTTCAACTTCTAGTGATCCTTCTATGCTGGTGCAGCTCATGGACTGGAATGGGGGAGAGGTGCCCCATAATCACAAATTTCCTTGCCTTCCTGACAACTTGAGGAAGGCATACCTATTTATGTAGTTTTCTAAATACTACATCCCTGTCAGGGCAGTAAGCAGTTTGTATATATTTGCTACAAGTGCATCATCATGCATTGTGGATGTCTCGATGAACTGAGTCATTTTTCCCCATATATTTTTCAGACTTTTGAGATCTGTCTGGACATGACTGCACATTACTGCACTGATGGCATTTCTCTGCTCCAAAAATATTGCAAGTTTTATTTTATTTCCAGTTTTGGCATAGCCTCTTTCTGCTTCCCATGAGACCAACTGGCTATCAACCTTGCACCATGGTAGTCTCAGTCCTATTTCTGATGATCCATCATACTCTTCAGTGTTATAATACTCTAAGATGGAGGCTGTTGTAGTTATCCCCTTTCCCTTTTGGACAACATCTTCATGTTTCTCTGTGTCCTCCCACATTGGCTCTTGTTGTGTCAACTGCCACAAGAGTTTTCCTGCAGGTGTGTATGAAACTTGGCTAATTTCTCATTCCCAGATATCTTTATAGTCCCTTGATACTGTGGAGGTTGTGCATATCTCAAGTAATGCTCACTTTTTCTGGAGCTACTTTCCAATCCCTTGAGATCAGTAAATGGATAATCCATGTGACTTTTGTGACTTTCAGTTTGAGTTTGTTTTTACTGTTTGATGTTATTTTCTCTGCATCGTTTCAGAAATTTTATTGGTTTACAACCATGATTCTGTTTTGCATCATCCCTTTTATCAGTGTCACCATATCATCACCTATTATCCAGCTTCATCATAGCTTTTCAAAATCTTTACATATTATGCATTTTCCTGATGGTTTTCCGATCATCTACATGATGCTTATGCAATGTGTGCTTTTTCCTACTGGTTGTATAATTCTCCACCTGTGTACATTTTGCTTTTTTTTCTTTCATAAGGCTGTACTAAAGAAACTGGTAATGTCCTCATATGTAACTTGGCTGCTGGGTCAATCTCTATTTTACAAATACCATCTAGCTTTCCATCTCCCTTAAACCCATGCCTGAATTCTTTCTAAATATATTTGTGATATACCTTCCAATTATTTCTGGCATTTCAGTCACTCTACCGTCCATCAATATGTTTTGGTACCATATCTTTACCATTTTTGTACACCAGATGGTCTTAATGTTTAATGGGGTCACTGCTTCCTGGTCATCAACAACCACCAACTCTAGCCTGTATTTCTTGTTTGTCTTGGGGTTAGCTATTCCAAGCTTGCGTTTTCCCATTGGTGTTGATATAGTGTCTGTCCTTAAATCCCAATTTTTCTCTTTTATGTGGACATGGAGGTTCTCTAGGTGAACAGGGATAAGATTGCAGCTAGCACCATAATCCAATTGGAATGGCATTGCTTTATTCTTGAATAATATTGCAGTTAAATATACTTGTTTCTGGTTCCTATGGCTTTTCCACGTTCACTGTAGCTTTAGGCTTTTTCATCTTTTGATAAGATATTGGGGTGCACAATAGTTAAATCTGTCATAGGTGTGGCATTTCTTCCCTTTTTTGTTTGTTTGTTTGCACACTGCTCTTTAAGAAGGATGCTGAACAGGTTAAGAGGAGGGCAACAAGGATGATCAGGGAACTGGAAACCATACCCTATGCTGAAAGACTGAAAGAACTGGACATGTTTAGCCTTGAGAAAAGAAGACTGAGAAGGAGGGCGGAGCAACGGGCAGCGAGAACAGGGGAATTCTCAGGGCTCTGAGAACCCCTGGGTTTTATTCTGAGTCAGCGGACCCCCCGAGAAAGGGAGGGCAAGTTTTCCACAGGAGAAGTGGGCTTGCAGCAGGGAAGCTGGAGACGCCGGAGAAGTCAGACTTGCAATCTGCTTTTTTCGGGAGTTTCTTTTCCTCATCGCAACTGACTCATGAAGTCGCCATGATTGGTGAGTAGCTGCCCGGAGAAGGGGGAGATATAAAGATTTATGATCTGACTACATGAACAGAAGTTGAACGGCTATTTTTTATGGCAAGTAACAGATCAGATGTTGTTGTTTTTTCTTGGAAGCTAATTGTGAAGATAGATCTCTAAGCAGCAGAGAATCTTTGGCAATGTTGGAGTCTTTTTTTACTGCGTCACAACTGAGAGACTTGAGAAAGTGGAACTAACTTTTCCACCTTAACCCTCCCTCCCTAAGAATTTGGTTTTTTATAAATTAGAAGCTTGAGAACCTTGAATATCTCTGAATAATTTAATCTATGGAACTTTGCTCTGAGCCATAAAGGTGGATTATAAATCAAATAGTCATTTCTATGACCAGAGTGTCCTCCGCAAGACTTTGAATTTCGGGCTGACCAAGGATCCATGAGGGGAATTTGAGCAATTAGTCTGTTTGACTTTTATGGTTACGGATGGGAGATTGAGGGTGAGACTCATTATTGGAATTTACAATGGAGGCCTGTCTTCAGGAATTTCAATCCGATCTCATCAATCATCTCAGAACTCAGATTTTAGAAATGAAAGCAGAAATTCAGACAACATTTCTTGGCTTGGATATTAAGACAGAGATAGGAGACAAACCGACCAATTTCACTGAACTTACTGAACTGCCGTCATCGGAGACAGATGGACAGACTATTGTTCTTGGGAAGCAGGAGATGGGAGACAAACCGACTGATTACATTGAATTCACTGAACGACTGCTATCGCCAGAGAGGGAGAGAAAGACTGTTTTCCTTGATGACATCTTTAAAGATGGGAAAAGGAGGGGTGGAGATAAGGGGGAAAAGCATGTTGACATTATTTCGATTGAAAATAATGTAAAAGGGAAGGCATGGGTGAATTTAGGGGCAGAAATTTATGATCAGAGATCGGATAGATCTGCGTTGCTTCAAAATCAAGACATCGATTATATTGGGAGGAAATTAGTAAATCGGATAGAAAATGCCTTAAAGAGATTTCATAGATGGCATTTTAAAACTGGCAAAAAGGGAGCAAGAGACGAATCTTGGAAATATGATACTGGAGCTGAGAAGCAAAAATAAAAAGGGAGAAAGTAACCTGCTGATTAAATGATTAAAAAAAAAAAGGGAGAAAGTAACCTGTTGATTAAATGATAAAAAAATTTTGGTTTGAGAGATATATAGTCACACATAAAGCAATATGAGTAATTATATTATGAGCAATTTTGGCCAGGTGGGAATCTCAATGGTAGACAAGCATATGTAATTATGAATTTTAGAAAGGTCGATGAAGAATAATAATATTAGATGTTTTTGTGTCCATGGTACATATATAGAGATTAAATATGTGTGAATTATTATGGTGATTATATAGACAAGATTAGGTATACAATATCTTTTTATCTGCAAAAGTGGAGATCTCTGAGAAATGTTTGACCTGGCTTGGAGTTTTTTGGTGGACAAGCAATCTTTAAGATGAAATTAGGAATGCTTATGATGAGTATTGGATAGAGGGGTATGCAGGTGAAAGAATTTATAGAGATTTCATAGATGGCACTTCAAAGCTGGTAAAAAGAATGCAGGAAATGAATTCTAGATTTTCAAGGCTATAAGTAATCAGAAATCCCTGGTCTATACATGGAGCTGAGAAATATAACAAAAATTGGAAAGTTACTTGCTGAATGTCTCAAATGGTTGATAAGTACATATAACGCTTAAATTAGAATACATATTTTGATTATAATTGTTTAGAAGTTATTGATGATAAGTTAGAAACATAAAGACACCAAGTAATATATGAATCATAGTCTGTCTATGCAGTTAAGAATGGTTTGAATATAAGATCAATATAGATCTAAGTTTATATATTAGATAATGTATGTATGTTAATTATTATAAAGCTAGGAAGTCATTTTTTGATCTTAATAATGGTTTAAATATGTTTAGTAGGGTAATATGGTTTATGTAGTCAGAACTATATACCAGATGGATAAGGCCTAAATATGTTAGTAGGGTAATACGGTTTATGTAGTCAGAATTATATACCAGATGGATATATGGAAATTATCTCCCCGCGTATATGTCTGTGTTTGTTTTGTATGTCTGTTTGAGTTATAATAATAATAATAAAAAAAAAAAATTAAAGCCAAAAAAAAAAAGAAGAAGAAAAAAGAAAAAGAAAAGAAGACTGAGAGGAAACATGATAGCACTTTCCAAATACTTGGAAAGTGTCATACAGATAGCCATACAGAGGAGGGGCATGATCTGTTCTCGATCATCCCAGAATGCAAGACACATAATAATGAGCTCAAGTTACAGGAAGCCAGATTTTAGCTGAATATTACGAAAAAAACTTCTTAACCGTTAGAGCAGTATGACAAAGCAACCTATTACCTAGGGAAGTGATGAACCCTCCAATGTTGGAGACATTCAAGAGAAAATTGGACAACCATATGTCAGATCTGCTTTGATGTGAATTCCTATATTGAGCATGGGGTTGGTTTCAATGGCCCTTCCAACTCAACGATTCTATGATTCACACATCCCTGCCATGCCCAGTGCTCACAATACTATATGGTGTTCATGGCTTTGTTCTTTCTGGAGCTTCAATGGGCATTAAAACTGCCTATTCTTATTATGTAGCTCTTAGAATCATAGAATCATAGAAAAGTGAAGTTGGAAGGGGCCTACAAGGCCATCAAGTCCAACCCCCTGCTCAATGCAAGAATACAATCAAAGCATATCTGCCAGGTGATTATCTAAGTTTTTCTTGAATGCCTCCAGTGTTGGAGTACTCACCAACTCCCAAGGTAAATAGTACCACTATCGTACTGCTCTAACAGTTAGGAAGTTTTTCCTGATATTCAACCGAAATAGGGAAAACCATTGAATGAGACCAGGGAATATGGTGTTGGCTTTGTGGTTAGAAATACTCTGCTAAGATCCATTGTTCCACCTACTGCGGGGAGTGAAAGAATCCTGTCTCTGCAGCTCCACTCATCAGCGAGACTGGTCACCCTCATTAGTGCGTATGCACCAACACTGTCATCTACAACAGAAGTCAAAGACAAATTCTATGACGATCTGGCAGCTACTATTAAAAAAATCCCCAAGAGAGAGCTGCTGTCCATTCTCGGAGACTTTAATGCTAGAGTTGGTGCTGATCACAATTCTTGGCCCACTTGTCTAGGCTGGTTTGGCATTGGGAAGATGAACGAAAATGGCCAACACTTGCTGGAGTTTTGCTGTTATTATGGTCTTTGTATCAGCAACATGTTCTTTAATACGAAGCTTCAACACAGAGTCTCCTGGAGACATCCAAGATCAAAGCATTGGCATCAGCTCGATTTGATCCTCACTAGACGCTCTAGCCTTCCTAGTATTACAATCACATGCAGTTATCAGGTTGCTGATTGTGATACTGATCACTCCCTGGGGTGTAGCAGAGTAAAACTGCGAATAAAGAGATTGTATCACATGAACAAGGAAGGAAGACCACGTATTGACATCAGCAAGTCTCGCGATCAGAGAAAAGTGGAGGAATTTGCTCAAGCGCTTGAGGAAACTCTTCCAGGCACGGCTGATCCAAATGCAGCTGAACAATGGGAACATTTCAAGAATGCTGTTTATAACACCGCCTTGTCCACATTTGGCAAGAAGACCAAAAAGACGGCAGACTGGTTTGAAGCCCATTTGGAGGAGTTGATGCCAGCCATCGAGGAAAAGAGGAGAGCTCTAGCAGCATACAAAGCCTGCCCTAGTGAGTACAACTTGCAGGTTCTTCGAGTTGCTCATAGCAAAGTCCAGCAGACTGCCAGGAGATGTTCTAACGATTATTGGCTTCAGCTCTGCTCTCAGATACAGATAGCAGCAGACACAGGTAACATCAAGGGAATGCATGACAGTATCAAGCAGGCTTTAGGTCCAATACAGAAGAAATCTGCTCCTTTGAAGCCTACTACAGGCGTGATCATCCAGGACCAAGCACAGCAGATAGAACGCTGGGTGCAACAGTACTCTGATCTATATTCCAGAGAGAATGTAGTAACCAAAGAGGCATTAATTAATTAATTAATTAATTTTATTTATTTATTTATTTATTAAATTTAAACTCCACCCATCTAGACTGAAGTCTACTCTGGGCGGCTAACAATAATAGATAAAAGTAAAAGCAATATAATAAAATAAAAGCAACAGTAATAATATAGTTCAAGATGGGAAAAATAATCAGGTGATGACAGGAGGAAAAGCCTGCCTAAAGAGCCAGGTCTTAAGTTTGCTCTTAAAAACACCCAGCGAGGGAGCCAAACAGATCTCTGGGGGCAGACTGTTCCAGAGGTGAGGGGCCACTGCCGAGAAGGCCCGGTTTCTTGTTCTTTCTCTCCGGGCCTCCCTTGGTGTTAAGCCTCTCAGCTGCCCTTCTTGGCTAGAACGAGTGATTCAGGTAGATCTAGGTGGGAGGAGGCGTTCCACTAGATATCGAGGTTCTAAACTGTATAGGGCTTTATATGTCATCATTAACACTTTGAAATCAATGCGGAAATGAACGGGCAGCCAATGCAAGGCAGCCAGAGTGGGGGAAATATGCTGATATTTTCTCACCCTGGTGAGAAGTCTGGCCGCCACATTTTGCACCATTTGAAGCTTCTGCATCAATCTCAAAGGTAGCCCCACGTAGAGTGCATTACAGTAGTCTAATCTCGAGATTACAAGCGCATGGACCAGAGTGGTGAGTGCTCCAACATCAAGATAGGGATGCAGCTGGGCAATCTGCCAGAGGTGGAAATAGGCGGAGCGGACCACTGATGCTGCCTGGGTTTCCATGGTGAGCGCCGGATCCAGATGGACCTCCAGGCTGCGAACCTCACTCTTCGTGGTGAGAGTCACTCCCCCAAAAGAGAGGGAGTTTCCCAAACCACCGATGGAGGGGCCACCCACCCTCAGGACCTCCGTCTTTTCCGGATTCAGCCTCAGTCCATTCTGCTGCATCCACTGCAGTACAGCCTTCAGGCAGTGCTGAAGGGACGGAACGGCATCCACTGTTGTTGGAGATAAGGAGATGTAGAGCTGAGCCCCACACCCCTTGATGAGCCAACCCAGCGGCCTCATATAGATATTAAACAGCTTTGGGGTGATAATCGAGCCCTGCGGTACTCCACAATTGAGACTCCACGGGGCCAAAATACCCTCCCCAAGCTGTACTCTCTGAGGACGGTCCTCCAAGAAGGATCGGAGCCAGGCAAGCACCAGACCACCGATTCCCAACTCGGAGAGCCTCCCCAGGAGGATACTGTGGTCAACAGTATCGAAGGCGGCTGAGATATCGATGAGGACCAACAGAGACGTTTTGCCCCTGTCGGCCTCCCTCAACCAGTCATAAAACAGGGTGACCAATGCCGTTTCTGTGCCGTGGCTCAGCCTGAGTGGAATGGATCCGACTGGAATGGATCCAGGGCATTGGTTTCATCCAAAAGGACCTGGAGCTGGTCAGCCACCACCCTCTCTACCACTTTGCTGAGGAAAGAAACATTGGCGATGGGCCTATAATTGCCAATGTCGTCCGCCGCCAAACTTGGTTTCTTCCTAATAGACCTAATGAGTGTCTCCTTGAGGGCAAGGGGAACCTTGCCCTGCTGGAGAGACCCATTAATTATTGCAGTGGCCCATTCGGTTGTTATAGGCCTGGCTGCTTTGATTAGCCAGGCCGGGCAAGGGTCAAGGGAGGAAGTGGTGGCACGACAGTGGTCAAGTGCTTTGTCCACCATATCTGGCGTCACAGGCTGAAAGAGATCGAGTCTCATTGGGCAAGGCGGAGCGCTGAATGTCTCTGCTCGATCTACTGTGTTCAAAAAAGGAGAGAGTTCCCAGCGGATGGCCTCCACTTTAGATTTTAAAAATGCTGCAAATTGGTCAGGTGAAATACTAGTAGGAGGCCTATCACTTAGACCAATTCCCAATAGATTGCGGACTATACGGAAAAGTTCCGCCTGCTGATTTGAAGCTTCGGTTATTGGGACAGCGAAGTGAGCTCGACTGACAGCCCTCACCTTAGTAAGGTAATGGTTAGTCACAATCCTGACAGCTTTCCGATTATATTCCGTCGGGTTCTGTCTCCAATTGCACTCTAGCCTTCTCCTATTCTGCTTCATAGCTCGCAGCTTCTGGTTAAACCAGGGCGCTGGACGAGCTCTGCAATGGAGAGAGTGTTTAGGAGCAATTGTGTCAACAGCCCTGGTGGCAGCGGCAAGCCAGCCATCCACCAGAGCCTCAACAGGAGCACCAGTCAGATCAGCCGGAATCCCTCTCATGGAGTCCTGGAATCCTATAGGATCCAGTAGCCTTCGAGGGCAGACCATTAAAATAGGTCTTTGCTCCCTGCGGGGAGGGACAGCCACTGAGAGGTTGCATTTTATTAGGCGATGATCCGACCATGACAAGGGAACTGACACAAGGTCAGTCACCATAAGACCACACTCACTCCGCTTGGTGGAGAACACCAGGTTTAACGTGTGACCACCCATGTGGGTGGGGCTGTTAACATGTTGGGACATGTCCAAGGAAGCCATGGTTTCCAAGAACTCAAGAGCCAGACCAGAAACCTCCACCTCCGCATGGATGTTGAAATCACCCAAGACCAGAAGCCTCGGGAATTCTAACAGTGCCGCAGAGACTAAGTCCGCCAGCTCCGGTAAGGGAATGGCTGGGTCGCGGGGAGCGCGGTAACCGAGCAAGATCCCAATACTATCCCAGGCCCCTATCAACACGTGGAGGGCCACCAGACCTGGCTTCGCCACCACAGAGCGCCTAACAACCTCTAGAGTGTTTCTATAAACAATGGCTACTTCCCCCTCTCCGGTCTACCCTGGTGTTGGACTGCATAACCAGGAGGACAGGCAAGAGTCAAGGGAACACCCCCTTCCTTGCCCATCCAAGTTTCAGTTATGCATGCCAGATCTGCATCCTCCTCCAGAATAAGGTCTTTAATAATCTGGGACTTATTGGATACAGATCTGGCATTCAATAACACCAGATTTAGAGTGGAGGGACGGCTGATCTGACAACCTCGAGTCTGACAGGTGGTCACAGTGCCAGAACAGTGAACAGCCTTCAAACATCTGTTCACCGTTCTTCTGAAATGAGTAGGAACTGTGCCATCACCATACCTCCCTCTACCCGTAATCACTCGGATGTTCAAAGGACCCCTGCTTGGGGGGGGGGGGGGAAGCCTTCCACTCCATGTCAAACAAAAGAGAAGAAAAGAAAAAGACCAAAAAATACAACAAATTAATGAAAGTAAGTACAGTGGTGCCTCGCTAGACGATTGCCTCGTTAAATGACGAATCCGCTAGACGATGAGGTTTTGCGATCGCTGTTGCGCTTCGCAAAACGATTTCCTATGGGCGCTTTTCGCTGGACGATGTTTGGGGGCCTCTCCCGTGACCCCCCCACCCCTTTCAGAAGCCTCCCGGGGCGCAGGGGAAAAACGGATTTTTTTTATTTCCAGCTTTTCCCCCTGAATTTTCAGGGCAGAGAAAGCCTCTTTTTAGCCCGCCCATCAGCTGTTCGTTGGGAGAGGGGAGGGGGAAGGAGCGGAGAAGAGGACAAAATGGCTGCCGGGGCTTCTTCAGCAGGTAAACATGCAGTGGAAATGCACCCGGCAAGCCTCTGAAAGCAGCGCTTTGCAGTGGGGGTGATGTGGGGGGGTGGCAGGCCTGCCCCTGCCACCCCACCCCACCCCCACCCCCACCCCCACCCACTCACCCCTTGGCAAAGCCAAGGTGCTTTCCAGAAGCCTCTGGGGTGCTTTTCCACTGCCTGTTTCCCTGCTGGGAAAGCCCGCAGAAGCCTCAGAAACCTCAGAAGCCTCCTATCAGCTGTTGGTCGGGAGAGGGGAGGGGGAAGGAGTGGAGAAGAGCACAAAATGGCTGCCGGCTGCCTGCTGCCTGCCGGCTTTTAGCTGTTTGGTGCTCTTTTCTGGATGTTTCACTGCTACCAGGCACTATGAGAAGCCGGGCTCAGTCTACAGTACCTGGTAAGTGACTTTCTTTTATTTTTTTTTTAAGTTTCTGTGCTTTTCTTTCCCATCGGAACGCATTAATTAAATTCCAATGCATTCTTATGGGAAATTTGGTTTCGCAAGACGATGTTTTCGCATGACAGCGATTTGTCTGGAACGGATTAACATCGTCTTGCGAGGCACCACTGTAATACATTAGTAAGAAAGTTAACAAAATTAATCAAAACCATAACATAAAAATACACATTTAAATTAAACAATAATCAAATTAAGCAACTTAAAAGTTAAAACTTAAGAAAAAGAGAGGGAATAAAAATAAGAAGCCGCCACCCAGACCACTCCCCTGTCACACCCAGAGAAAGAAAAAGTAAATAAGGAAAAAATAAAGCAATGAAAAAAAAAATTTCTCCCCCTACCCAAACCATTCCGAAACCACGCCTAGGTGTTAGGTACTGCAAGGTCCAGACCCAGTTGGGTCATTGTAAAGCGAACCAACTTTAGCAGAAATAAAAGCGGCCTTTGATTCCCCCGCCTCCGGCAAGGCACCTGGGAAGGATAACATTCCTGTTGAAGTGCTGAAGTGCTGTAAAGAGATCATCACCACTGAGCTGTATGAAATCTTTTGTCTTTGCTGGAGGGAAGGTGGAGTACCACAGGACATGAAGGATGCAAACATTGTCACATTGTATAAGAACAAAGGTGATGGGGCGACTGCAATAACTACCATAGCATCTCTCTTCTCAGTGTTGTAGGGAAGCTGCTTGCCCGTGTTGTGCTGAAGAGGCTCCAGGTGCTTGCAGACAGAGTCTATCCAGAATCACAGTGTGGATTTTGAGCTAATAGATCCACCATTGACATGGTATTTTCCCTCAGACAGTTGCAGGAGAAATGTAGGGAACAACGATAGCCACTCTTTGTGGCCTTCATAGATCTTACAAAGGGCTTTGATTTGGTTAGCAGGGACGGCCTTTTAAAAATACTTCCCAAGATTGGATGTCCACCTTGACACCTTAACATCATCAGGTCCTTTCATGACGAAATGAAGGGCACTGTAGTTTTTGATGGCTCAACATCAGATCCCTTTGACATCCGAAGCGGAGTGAAACAGGGCTGTGTCCTCGTGCCGACTCTATTTGGGATCTTTTTTGCTGTCACGCTGAAGCACGCTTTTGGAATTGCAACAGAAGGTGTCTATCTCTAGACTAGATCAGATGGAAAGCTCTTTAATCTCTCTAGATTGAGAGCGAAGACCAAAGTCCAAATGAAATGCATGCGGGACTTCCTCTTTGCCGATGATGCAGCTGTTGTTGCCTATTCTGCTGAAGACCTCCAACAACTCATGAATCATTTTAGTAAGGCCTGCCAAGATTTTGGATTAACAATCAGCCTGAAGAAAATACAAGTCATGGGCCAGGGCGTGGACTCACCTCCCTCTATTACCATCTCTACACAAGAATTGGAGGTTGTTCATGATTTCGTGTACCTTGGCTCAACGATCTCTGACACTCTCTCCCTAGATGTCGAGCTGGATAAACACATTGGCAAAGCAGCTACCATGTTCTCTAGACACACAAAGAGAGTATGGCTTAATAAGAAGCAGACGGCATATACCAAAATCCAGGTCTATAGAGCCTGTGTCCTGAGTACACTCCTGTACTGCAGTGAGTCCTGGACCCTTTGTGCATGGTAGGAGAGGAAGTTGAACACGTTCCATATGCGTTGTCTCCTACACATTTTTGGTATCACCTGGCAGGACAAAGTTCCAAATAGAGTAGTCCTAGAACGAGCTGGAATTGTTAGCATGTACAGTATACATTACTGAAACAGCAACGTCTACATTGGCTTGGGCATGTCTTGAGAATGGCTGATGGTTGGATTCCAAAAGATCTCCTGTATGGAGAATTAGTGCAGGGAAAGTGCCCCAGAGGGAGACCACAGCTGCGATACAAGGATATCTGCAAGTGGGATCTGAAGGCCTTAGGAATGGACCTCAACAGATGGGAAACCTTGACATCTGAGCGTTGAGCCTGGAGGCAGGCGGTGCAGCATCGCCTCTTCCAATTTGAAGAGACGCTTGTTCAGCAGGCCGAGGCAAAGAGGCAGTCCCGAAACCAGCCAAATCAGGGAGTTGGACAGGGGACAGATTGTATTTGTCTTCAGTGTGGAAGGGATTGTCACTCTCGAATTCGCCTTCTCAGCCACACTAGACGCTGTTCCAAGACCTCTATTCAGAGCACGTTACCATAGTCTCTCAAGACTGAAGGATGCCTACAACTGAAATCTTACTTCCTTTAACTTGAGCCCATTGTTCCATGTCCTGCACTCTGGGATGATTGAGAACAGATCTTGCCCCTCCTCTGTATGGTAAAGGTAAAGGTTCCCCTTGACATTTAGTCCAGTCGTGTCCGACTCTAGGGGGCAGTGCTCATCCCCGTTGCTAAGCCGTAGAGCCAGCGTTTGTCCGAAGGCAGTTGCCGTGGTCACGTGCCAGCGTGACTAGACATGGAACGCTGTTACCTTCCCACCGAGGTGGTACCTATTTATCTACTCGCATTTGCATGCTTTCGAACTGCTAGGTGGGCAGGAGCTGGGACAAGCGGGAGCTCACTCCATTGCGTGGATTCGATCTTATGACTGCTGGTCTTCCGACCCTGCAGCACAGAGGCTTCTGCGGCTTAACCCGCAGCGCCACCACGTCCCTGTCCTCTGTATGACAGCCTTTCAAATATTTGAAAAGTGCTATCTTATCACCCCTCAGTTTTCTTTTCTCAAGGCTAAATACGCGTATGCCCGATTCTTTTAGCCTTTCCTCATAAGGCTTGGTTTCCAGCCCCCTGATCATCCTTGTCTCCCTCCCCTGAACTTGTTCTAATTTGTTAACATCCTTCTTGAAGTGTGGTGTCCAGAACTGGACACAATACTCAAGGTGAGGCCTAACCAGTGCTGAATAGAGGGGGACTAGCACCTCGCGGGATCTGGAAACTATACTTCTATTAACGCAGCTTAAAATAGCATTTGCCTTTTTTGTAGCCACATCACACTGTTGGCTCATATTTAGCTTGTGATCTACGACAATTCCAAGATCCTTCTCGCTCATAGTTTTGCTGAGCCAGGTATCCCCCATCTTGTAACTATGCAATTGGTTTCTTTTTCTGAGGTGCAGTACTTTGCACTTATCCCTGCTGAATTTCATTCTGTTGCTTTTGGCCCAGTGCTCCAACCTATCAAGGTCATTTTGAATTTTGTTTCTGTCTTCTAGGGTATTAGCTATTCCGCCCAATTTGGTATCATCTGCAAATTTGACAAGCAATCCCTGCACGCCCTCATCCAAGTCATTAATAAAAAATATTGAAGACCACCGGGCCCAGCACTGAGCCTTGGGGTACCCCACTAGTTACCTCCTCCCAGTTAGAGAAGGACCCATTAATCATGACCCTCTGAGTACGATTCTGTAGCCAATTGTGTATCCACCTGACACTTGATCTATCCAGCCCACACCTAGTTAGCTTGTTAATCAGGATATCATGGGGCACTTTGTCAAAAGTTTTGCTGAAGTCAAGATATACTACGTCTACAGCATTCCCTCTGTCTATCAGGGAGGTGACCTGATCAAAAAACGAGATCAAATTAGTTTGTCAGGATTTGTTCTTGACAAATTCGTGTTGGCTTCTAGTTATTACTACCTTGTTTTCTAGGTGCTTGCACAATGACTGCTTTACGATCTGTTCCAGAATTCTGCCTGGGATTGATGTCAGGCTGACTGGCCTGTAGTTCCCAGGGTCCTCTTTTTTGCCTTTTTTGAAGATAGGGACAACATTAGCCCTCCTCCAATCCTCTGGGACCTCTGCCGTTTCCCATGATTTCAAGAAAATAATGGATAGCAGTTCTGAGAGATCTTCAGCCAGTTCCTTCAGTACTCTCGGATGCAGTTTATCCGGCCTTGGAGATTTGAACTCGTTCAAGGTGGTAAGGTATTCCTTGACTATTTGTTTATTAATCTCCAACTGCAATCCTGTCCCCCCCACTTGCCCTTCCCATTTGTTTGGAAGTTCATAGTCTGTCTTATGGGAAAAGACAGAACTAAAATAGGAATTGAGCACCTCTGCCTTTTCTTTGTCCTCTGTTATCATTTTTCCATCTCCATTGCAGAGCTGTGCCACTACAGTGGTGCCTCGACTTACGAACGTCCCTACTTACGACCATTTCGAGTTACGACCAGCTCCGGCCGCAAAATTTTGCTTCTACTTGCAACCGGAGCTTCCACTTACGAACAGAAAAAGGCAGGGGAAAAAGGTGGGAAATTCAAATTGCTAACTGTAGGTGGCGACGAAGCTGCTTCTTTGTAGCTCTTTCGCCCCAGCAGTTAGAGAGTGTGCGTCGTCGTCGTCGGCTTCGGAACTGCCTCCTTCTGCTTCTGAGAGCGTGTGTGTGTGTTTGCAGGGAGGCTTCGGGCTGCCTTGTAAGGTAAGGTGCTGTTTTCTGCTTTTTAAAAACTGTTCCGGGTGTTTTTGCAGCGTGGTCTTGAACTGGGGGGTTGTTTCTGTGCTGTGATGGGTCTTGGGGGGTTTGTTTGTTTTTTGGTTTTCCCCCCATTTCCGATGGCTCTTGGGGGTTTGGTTGCTTTTTTGGGTTTTTTTCCCCATTTCCTATGGGTCCTGCATGCTTCCCTTGCTTTTTCCTTTGTTTTCTTTGCATTTCCGACCTGCCCCCTTTGTTCTCTGTGCCTTTGCTATCTGCTCCGTTTGTTTTCTGTGCATTTCCAATGGGTCTTGCATGCTTGATTGCTTTTCTCCCCCCCCCCCCCCCTTCGGCCGGAAGGGATTAATCGGATTTCCAATGAGTCTTGCAGTGATTTTTTTTTGGTGATTTTTTCTTCTTCTGCTGGAATGGATTAATTTCAATGCATTCCTATGGGAAATGGTGCTTCGACTTACGACTATTTCGAGTTACGTCCATCTTCTGGAACGGATTATGGTCGTAAGTGGAGGCACCACTGTATGTCTTTTGTTTGTCTTTTGCTACTCACATACCTGAAGAATGCTTTTTTTATTGCTTTTAGTGTCCCTAGCTAACCTCAGCTCATTCTCAGCTTTTGCCCTCCTAATGCCATCCCTGCATTTCCTTGCTACTTGTCGGTACTCATCCTTGGTGGTCTGCCCTTCTTTCCACTTCTTGTACATGTCTTGAAGAATGTTTGCACACAATAGACCTATAGGGGCTTTCAGAAAGGAGTTAATTTAAAAGTGTGAGCAGGGAGAGTGTTCTAGTCTCACTCCTTGTTTGTTGCTTTCTCCACTGAGTCCGTCTGAAGAGGAAAGCCTCTGTTGCACAAGGAGTATTTCCACATGATTGAGGATCTTGAAAAAGTAAGGTGCCCAACTGTGTGAAAAGGCTTCATGTGTAGCAGACTGTCTGGTTTCACACTGTTCTTCTTCAGGCAGGGACACAGTGACAGCGCTAATGATACCTCAGGTATTTGTTTTCCCCATTCTGGTATAAAAAGTTTAATTTTCACAGCTCCTGCTTTATTTGCGGTTGCAATGTCCAGACATGAATTAAACTAATCTTTATAGAGTTTCCATGACTGAGCTTGCAAGTTTAAAGTGCTTGATGGCTTCAGGACTTCCAGCCCCCCGCCCTTTCCCCCCCCTCATTTACTTTTTAACCAACTCACAACCTCTTGTTTTTCTTCTGTTTAGTGTTCAGTAATCATTGCCATGTTTCAATGTCATGGGCTTGCACGTTACAGAATGGAACAGTCTTTGCTTTCTAGACACCATTTAAGTTTATTTAAACCAAGGGTTTGTCTGGCTATGGCTCCAATGTCCTTAGGTCAAACCCTGGGGCAGAACTCCCCATGAATTTTTTATTCCTTCCAGGAAGCACGGTCCATTCAGGATGTATGTAGTCCCAGTGCCTCTTCCATACTGTTACATTTGGGAGTTGCGAGCCCAGCAGTATCTGGACAGACACTCTTTGGCTGTCCCTGCTTCAGGTGTTCTGTGTGAATAAGTAATGATTGTATAAATCTAGGCACAATTCAAAGTGCTAGTTCTAAGTAAGTAAGTAAGTAAGTAAGTAAGTAAGTAAGTAAGTAAGTAAGTAATCTTGGAAACAAATGTGCTCTGCATGTCTGAAAGCAATGGAAGAGTTTTATAACGTTCTGATACTTTGGAGAGCATGTGGTATGATTGATTTCATGGATGTTTCAGAGAACGTCCAAAATGCAGAGCTGATCTATGTTCTGTGGTTCATCTCTACACGTTGGATGTTTAATTCTAGCATTAGGAAATTGAAATTATATCACATGCTTAGTCATACTGAAATACTTAACATCTTTAGGAATGAGAAGCGGTATTTAGGAAGTTTGAGCTAACTCAAGGCTGCATTCTAGTGGTGTGTGGGTCAAAAGTAACAAATAAGGGTAAATGATGGCATTACTTAGCCTCAGGTTCTTAGTGATTAAGCTTTTGGTGAGGCATTTCAACATTTTAGAATGAGGAACATGCTGTGAAAAAAGCAGGAGATCACCAAATGAATGTATCATAAGAAAGTCGTCTAGAGAAGCCCAGAGGGTTAGATATAGTTCTAACATTTGAGATTCATCCTTTGTGTGAAATAGGACATTGAAAATACAGGAAATTCAAGAAAATCTGCTAAGCATTCTTACTAGAGAACAAGCACTGTTGGCTGCTGTGCAGGATGTACTTCTGATTAAACCTGTGTAGGATTACTCTGTAGGTAGTCTCACTAGTATTTCAGCTAGTATTTCAGATTGAAGGTTAAATTAAAACATTGCATTCTCATCCTCCAAACTGACAGGAACAAGCTGTAACTGAGCAAATTCTTTGTTCTCTGTGTACAAGACTTCTAGTTTGCTGTGATGGCTGGTGAAAATGCACCTCTGTAGAGAGGTTGTTAGGGAGCCAGGAGGCAACTGAGACGGGGAGATCTTTTAAAATGTAAATAATGTTTTAAATATGTATATAGGAGACTTAGGAGCCTCCTTGAAGAGTGGAAAGCATTGCAAGTACACTTGGGCGTACACTCAGAAGTGTTGTACTGCAATCTTGTTGATGAGCACAATGACCCAACCGTTCTTAATTTGTTTTTAGCTAATTGTTGCTGTTAAACGGTTTGTCTCCTTGGTTCCCCACTAGGGGAGAAAGGTGGGATTCTGGGAGGAAAAAACACCAATAAAATAATGAATAAATAGATGTAACATAGATGTAGATAAATCTCTCTCTCTCTTACTCTTGCTTTCTCTGTCTCTGTCTCACACCCACCCATTGGAATATGCATACAGCAAAATTACTTCATGGAACATTGTATATTTTGGTCTTCAGTGTTATCATGTGCTGTCTAACTATATAATGTACTTGCTGATGTTTTTACAACATACACATATGACCTGTGTATAAAGCAGTCTCTGGGCAGTTTACAATTTAATTATGCAGGCTACACATTGCCTCCCACCAGCAAGCTGGGTACTCAATTTACCGATCTCGGAGGGATGGAAGGCTGAGTGAACCTTGAGCTGGCTACCAGGGATAGAACCTGACTTGCGAGCAGAGTTTTGGCTGCAGTACTGCAGTTTAATCACTGTGCCATGAGGGTTGGAAGTGGTAACTGGGCAGTCATCAGAAACTCGATGGCTAGGATCTGAATCCTTCTAGAACTGACACCAAAGAAAGATGTTCTTCTCATTATAGGGGACTGGAATGCTAAAGTAGGGAGTCAAGAGATAAAAGGAACAACAGGTAAGTTTGGCCTTGGAGTTCAGAACGAAGCAGGGCAAAGGCTAATAGAGTTCTGTCAAGAGAACAAGCTGGTCATCACAAACACTCTTTTCCAACAACACAAGAGGCGACTCTACACATGGACATCACCAAATGGGCAATACCGAAATCAGATTGATTATATTCTCTGCAGCCAAAGATGGAGAAGCTCTATACAGTCAGCAAAAACAAGACCTGGAGCTGATTGTGGCTCTGACCATCAGCTTCTTATAGCAAAATTCAAGCTTAAACTGAAGAAAGTAGGAAAAACCACTGGGCTAGCCAGGTATAATCCAAACCAAATCCCTTATGAGTACACAGTGGAAGTGAAGAACAGATTTAAGGAACTAGATTTGGTGGACAGAGTGCCTGAAGAACTATGGATGGAGGCTCGTAACATTGTACAGGAGGCAGCAACAAAAACCATCCCAAAGAAAAGGAAATGCAAGAAAGCAAAGTGGCTGTCCAACGAGGCCTTACAAATAGCAGAGAAGAGAAGGGAAACCAAATGCAAGGGAGATAGAGAAAGTTACAGAAAATTGAATGCGGACTTCCAAAGAATAGCAAGGAGAGACAAGAGGGCCTTCTTAAATGAACAATGCAAAGATATAGAGGAAAACAATAGAAAGGGAAAAACCAGAGATCTGTTCAAGAAAATTGGAGCCATTAAAGGAACATTTTGTGCAAAGATGGACATGATAAAGGACAAAAATGGTAGGGACCTTACAGAAGCAGAAGACATCAAGAAGAGGTGGCAAGAATACACAGAGGAATTATACCAGAAAGATCTGGATGTCCTGGACAACCCAGATAGTGTGGTTGCTGACCTTGAGCCAGACATCCTGGAGAGCGAAGTCAAGTGGGCCTTAGAAAGCATGGCTAACAACAAGGCCAGTGGAGGAGATGGCATTCCAGTGGAACTATTTAAAATCTTAAAAGATGATGCTGTTAAGGTGCTACACTCAATATGCCAGCAAGTTTGGAAAACTCAGCAGTGGCCAGAGGATTGGAAAAGATCAGTCTACATCCCAATCCCAAAGAAGGGAAGTGCTAAAGAATGTTCCAACTACCGTACAATTGCACTCATTTCACACGCTAGCAAGGTTATGCTCAAAATCCTACAAGGTAGGCTTCAGCAGTATGTGGACAGAGAACTCCCAGAAGTACAAGCTGGATTTCGAAGGGGCAGAGGAACTAGAGACCAAATTGCTAATATACGCTGTATTATGGAGAAAGCCAGAGAGTTCCAGAAAAACATCTACTTCTGCTTCATTGACTACGCAAAAGCCTTTGACTGTGTGGACCACAGCAAACTATGGCAAGTTCTTAAAGAAATGGGAGTGCCTGACCACCTTATCCATCTCCTGAGAAATCTATATGTGGGACAGGAAGCAACAGTTAGAACTGGATATGGAACAACTGATTGGTTCAAAATTGGGAAAGGAGTACGACAAGGCTGTATATTGTCTCCCTGCTTATTTAACTTATATGCAGAATACATCATGCGAAAGGCTGGACTGGATGAATCCCAAACCGGAATTAAGATTGCTGGAAGAAATATCAACAACCTCAGATATGCAGATGATACCACTCTGATGGCGGAAAGTGAGGAGGAATTAAAGAACCTCTTAATGAGAGTGAAAGAGGAGAGTGCAAAAAATGGTCTGAAGCTCAACTTAAAAAAAACTAAGATCATGGCCACGGGCCCCATCACCTCCTGGAAAATAGAAGGGGAAGATATGGAGGCAGTGACAGAGTTTACCTTCCTGGGCTCCACGATCACTGCAGATGGTGACAGCAGCCACGAAATTAAAAGACGCCTGCTTCTTGGGAGGAAAGCGATGACAAACCTAGACAGCATCTTAAAAAGCAGAGACATCACCTTGCCGACAAAGGTCCGCATAGTCAAAGCTATGGTTTTTCCAGTAGTGATGTATGGAAGTGAGAGCTGGACCATAAAGAAGGCTGACCGCCGAAGAATTGATGCTTTTGAATTGTGGTGCTGGAGGAGGCTCTTGAGCCCTGGACTGCAAGGAGAACAAACCTATCCATTTTGAAGGAAATCAACCCTGAGTGTTCACTGGAAGGACAGATCCTGAAGCTGAGGCTCCAATACTTTGGCCATCTCATGAGAAGAGAAGACTCCCTGGAAAAGACCCTGATGTTGGGAAAGTGTGAAGGCAAGAGGAGAAGGGGACGACAGAGGATGAGATGGTTGGATAGTGTCATCGAAGCAACCAACATGAATTTGACCCAACTCCGGGAGGCAGTGGAAGACAGGAGGGCCTGGCGTGCTCTGGTCCATGGGGTCACGAAGAGTCGGACACGACTAAATGACTAAACAACAAACAACAACAGGATCTGAATTACGATCTGTTGATTTAGGATCAAGAAATTGGAAACACTGCTTTTTTTATTACAATTCCTCTGAACTCCACAGGCAGACAGAAATAAAAAGGTTCTAGAGCAAATTAAGCCTTTTATTTTGTACATATTATGAGACCACAAGGCTCACTGGAAAATACCGTATTGCTAGAAAAGGTTAATAGGGCCTTTTGGAAGTAATTAATTCATGAGTTGAGCATGACTTGATAGCACATAACAACAATAAGAAGAAATAATAAATCCCCCTACTTAATTTGTTTTCAGGTTTGATACTCTGAGTTTAATTAATTTATCTTAAAGCAGGTGCTGGATTGATAAAATTAATTCAACTTTAAGAAAGTGCTCCCTCTCCTATTTTGCTACTGTTCTGTCCATGCATTCTTCACTGTTCTCCGCAAGCTCTCATTCAACAAGACACATCTTTGTCAGACAGGCATCTGAATGTATTGTACAATTTCTGCAGTACCACATATGGTATTGTTTATACTAACTGCATACGAGCAGTAAAAAGCCCACTTGACTAATCCTGGAAAGCTTTAATCCTATGTAAGTCCACAGTCTTTCACTAGATAGACGGACTTGCAGTTCTGGGACTGCACGTTATTAGTACTATTAAACTTGATGAAGTATAAGTAGTATCCAGCAAATGAGTGGGGGGCACACATTGTGTGTGTGTGTGTGTGTGTGTGTGTGTGTGTGTGTGTGTGTGTGTGTGTTTCTGTCAGCAGGGTGACCCCTGAATGTAATTCCACTCAGGAAGCTCCCGACTGCATAAATGAGGGGGAGTTTCCACCAGTTTTTTCTACTGCTCATAGTGTCACTTGCTACAGCATTCTTATAGCTTTCAGCTTCCTCCAGAGCACATTTTTAGGAAGCATTTGAGTCCAGGGGGGAAAAACAACAACAATTTCTTGTTCATTCTACCACTAGATTTCTTCCAGTAGATCAGAAGCCTTCTGTGGATGGAAAAAGCCCTTTTGGTCTGTAAGCAGCATGTTTGAATCCAAACTATTTTTGGTTCTGATCCTGGGATCCCTGCTTGTGGTCATGTTCAAATATGAAAAATTGTTCCACTGAAGATAGTCAAACTATTCATCTTTCTAGTGGTGTTTGTCCATGGGAAAGGAACAGTGGTATAGTTAAGTAATTTTAGCTTTTACTTGTAATGGTCTTTTTAGGTACAGTGTGTGTATTATTTTGGTTGTAACACACACAGCCCAGCCATTCATGCTTTATACCTGCTTCTATATTCCTGTTATGGTAGGAAACAACAAAACAAAAAGTATTTGCCAATCCAGATAAATAAAAATATTCTTAGCATATGTCACATGCTTGGCAGAGAGGAAAAAGGAGGTTGGAAGGAAGAAGGTCAAGTTGCCCTGCCCATAATTAGGTCTTTTTTTCTTTGTTCACGTCAGAAGTGTTGTGGGAAATTGACAATTCTTTTATAATTAGCAGAGTTTCGAATATAAATAATAACTACACAGAGAAAACGTGAAATAATAGTTCAAGTCTCAGAGCCACCTCCTTCGCTGTAACTAGCACTTTTATAAAATCACTCTGGAAGCATTTTAAGTAGAAAAGAAAGCTATCTTTACTTACATTTGCGATCAGTAGTTATAAACAGAAGAATAAAAGGAAGGTTGCAGTCTCCACATGTGGGATAAACTACCTCTATGACTGCAAAGGTCATAGAGCCCAGGAGCAGAGAGACTAAACAAAGCAAGCAAGACAAACAGGAAGAGGAGGGTCAGAAGCATAGAGGATTGCCACTGGCAGGGAAAAGAACTCTGGTAATTTGTTAGTAGCAAAAAGAGGCAGTCACCTTAGTTTTTGAAAGCTCCCTCCCACTAATAGCCAGTGCTAACTGTATGCAAGATTGTTCAATTATTCCAACAAGAAGCACCACAGTACAGTTAATAAATATATCTGATAATTATAATTACAATGTTTGCCCAATAATGGGCAACATCAAGAGCATTTGGGGCTGCTGGCATCAAGTCTTCCATTAGATATTTTGAGGGGCATAGATTATATTTAGAGATGGGGACGAAGCACCAAAATGAACCACAAATTGTCCCCCCAGTGACTCGAGGAACAACGAATCAATCCATCATTCGTCGGGTCTTTTTTTAAAAAACTTTCCTTCAAGAGGAGGAAAAGCAGGGATCAAAATGATTGCGCAGTTGCAGCTGCGGGATTGCTTTCATCCCCTTTCCCCTCCTCTTGCTAAGCCCCTTGGGGCAAGAAGGGTGAAAGCAGGGATCAAAGTGGCCGGGGCTTAGCAAAAGGAGAGGAAAAGCAGGGATCAAAGCGATCCTGCAGCACTTTGTTCCCTGCTTTCCCCCTCCACTTGCTAAGCCTGGTGGAGCTTAGCAAAAGGAGGGGGAAAGCAGGGATCAAAGCGATCCCACAGCGGTTGGGGGATCCCTTTGATCCCTTCCCTCATCTTTTATGTCGTGCAGGCATAGAAAGAGGAGGAAATGGGAACGAAGCCAACCCCCAGCCCTGGGGGTGGGATTCCCTTCGGGCAGGGTTTAGCAAGCTGCCAGAAGGGAAAATCCCTCTCTGCTTATGCCCCTGAGGAACAGGTGATCCGCAGGGGCATAAGCAGATAGGGAACGAAGGGACGAATATAAAAAGGTTATATTCGTTGCTTCATATTCGTTTGTGTCTCTAGACCTCAAGAATACAAAGCAACGAATATCTGACGAGTCAGGGATATTTAACGAATATCCTGATTCGTTTTTATATTCGTTCCCATGTCTAATTATATTACATAGGTTTGTCTGCAATTCTCCTGACTCACAAAGGATTGTGTTGGTGCTTTTAATGACCCATAGCCTATAACGTGACTTCCAAGCAACCCAATTCTCCATGTGATGAGTGCTAGACTTTCCTGGAGTTCTTTCCATTTTATGGGGGGGGGGGGTAGTTCTTTCTTTCCACATTATAGTCCTGGCATTCTTCAAAATTCACAGACGTTATGAAAAAACTTGTCCTTGATTTTAATCTGAGAGGGGTGGAGTGGTAGCTAAGGAGTAGATGTGCATTTGATGTATGTGCCTTTAGTCTTTTGCTATTAGCTGCTACTTCTCGTAAGTCACGGGTACAATGTCTGCTAGGTAATTGATTTTATCAGTAGAGGTTGGTTTCAGACATCCAGTAATGATTCTGCAGCTTTCATTAAGCCCTACATCAATCTGTTTTGCATGGGCTGAGTATCTGCCTGCAGATTAGCACAGGGCCAAAGCTGTAGCTTTTCATGTTTGTGTCTGTGTGCCCCAAATGGTTCCTGGTAGCTTTTGAAGCATATTGTTCCTTGTAGAGACCTTTTGCTTTGTATTTTGAAAGTGTTTCTTATAAGTATAGGAGTGAAATTAATATATCTGGGGCCAAAACAGGGAGCTAATGAGTCACTTGAAGATTCCAAGATGCCTGTGGATGGCGCATTTTTGAGTCTCATAAGTTAATTTCTATCATAAAATTACCATGTTTTTCTAACCTGTCTGTAAGAATATGTTCTATCATCTGAAAGATGTCTGATTGAGAAGCAAGTGTGAGATTGTCAGTATAAATAAAACTGCCAGTGCCTTGAAAAAGTGATTGGTCATTGGTGTACACATTAAACAAAATAGGAGCCAGAACACTACCCTGGAGTAGGGCATTCTTTTGAGTCCTTCTTTGGCTGCATTTGTTGAGAATTTTGGTTAAACGTGTATTCTCATAACATTAGCAGAGTAAGGAGATATTAGTTTTCATAGACACTATGACACTGAGAGAGTAAAATATCAACTTAGTCTATTTACATATATACATAGAGAATATTCATCTGGCAGCATAACATGACATGATACAACACACAGCATAGGAAAAAAGTGATCTGACTTACAGCAGATAAAATGTCCCCTTTACACATGACTTATGTATAGTTCTGGGACCAATCAGAAAATACATTACTTCACTTTCAACATTAAGTCTCAAACTTTGGTAACTACTGTACACCTGAATACAATCAATACAATGACTCAGGTAAAATCAGCCATTTTATATGTAACTATACAACATTTATATTTAATACATATTCACATCAAAATCTCAACAGCATTGTCCTTCACCATTAATGAAAAATCTGCAATCTGCAAAAAGGGTGCTATTATTTTAGTTAAGTTACAATCTTTAGTTAGATCACAGAATTTTAGCAGTAGTTCCTGATGATGAACAATGTCATAGGTGGCCAAGAGGTCAACAAAGACTACCACCATGATTGTCCTAGTTTCAATATGTTGTGTTAATTGCAGGATTTGTGCTATACAGTTCTTTCAAAGTCTAAAGCCAGCCTGTTGTGGAATGAGGAGCACTCCCACTGCTTCCATTAGATAGTAAAGAACAATTTTGTCCAGGACTTTATAAAGATGAAAAGTAGTGAGATCAGCCTGGAGTTTTTTGGATCTGTGGGTTCTTTATCAGGTTTCAAAATGGCGGTCACTTGTACCTTTGTCCAAATATGTGGAATTCAGATTCATGACAATTATTAAAGAAATTAAGGAGCCACTTTTTGTCACTGTGTCAAAATGTTTGATCTATGTGGATATCACTCAGGTCTCCTGCTTTGCCATTTTTGCAGCTACAAATATCTTTTTCCAATTTGCTTAAGCCGAATAGTCTTTGTGGGACTGGAAGGACCCCATGGAAGATGTCCTGGCTGGAGCCAGTGGGCCAGACCACCCTTTTAGTGGTGGGAGAGAATTTCCTACCTGCAGCTCCCCCCATAGACTGGGATGAAGAGGTGGAGCAGGAGGAAGAGCACATGGCTGCCTTAGAGCCAGAGAAGGAAGATGCTGAGAGGAAAGGGAGGGAGCCCCTAGTGGTAAAAAGCGGTAGCAGGAGAAAGGAGGGGCAGATGGATAGGAGAAGGCACAGGAGAGTGTGGAGTGGGAGGCCTGTCAGGCAGAGGCAACTATAGGAGTGGAGGGCATGGAGACAGACCACCACCCTCATGCTGGCTGGGGGTGGATTGAGTGCAAAGGAGTGGCAAATGGGTGCTCCTCTATACACCACTAGAGGAGGCAGAGCAGGTCCAGTGGGCAGAGAAGACATGGAAGCCTTCCTATTGGGGAGAGCAGCAGTGATGGGAGAGGTGAAGGTGGGGTGAGAAAAGGGTCGAGAGAACCATGACTTCAGCCAGACCCCCATCACCACCAACATGGACACAACTCATCTACCGCATGCTGAGTACTCCACCCTGGGACCCAGCTGTTGCTGCGAAGGGAGAGCCCAAAATGGAGATCACAATACAAGGCTGCTTGACCCTGGCAGTCAACCATCCGTTGCTGTGGCATAGTTGTTTCCTCTGTCATCCCTCAGAGGCTTAGGGAGGAAAGTAAGAAGGAAGGGACGTGACATCAGTTGTTGTTCTGTGCCATCAAATCACTTTCAATTTATGATGACCCTATGAATTTTTTTTTAAATTAGTAATTTGGAAAATAAGTTACAATCCTCTAATCACATAACAAAAAAGAAAAGAATAATAATTACCTATAAATACAGTTACACTTCCAATAGTTTTCTTGTCTATAGTATACTAATAATATTAAACACTGACGACCCCATGAATCAATGTTTCTCCTATCAGCCCCCTTAACTGTCCACCTTTCATACCCATACATGATGATCAAAAGTCAAAGAGTGTGGATGATCTTGGTCTGGGTCTCCAGTGACACATCCTTACACTTGAAGATCTTTTCTAATTCCTTCCCTGCTGCCCTTCCTAGTCTCAGTCTTCTTCTGATTTAATAATAATTTTAGAGCTCCAGAGCTGGAAGGGATCCTATGGATCATTGAGTCCAGCCCCTGTTAAGGAGGCACAGTGGGGAATTGAATGCCCAACTAGAGATGGGGGTATTTGTATTTGTATACAAATACGAATATCCCCGCACAGCTGGACTGAACGAGGGTCCGGCCCCTCGGGCCAGACCATCCACTCACGCATCCGCCAGCAGTGGCGGCCCCGTTCATCCTTCCAATCACTCCTGGAGCACTGCTTGGCTAGCCACTCCAGGCAGGGAGAGGGAGGATGAGTGTCCCTGCACGGCTGCTGAGTGGACAGCCGAGCGGGAAGAGAGCAGCGCTCCGGGAGCGAATGGAAGGATGAGTGGGGCCGCTGGCAGACACGTGAGTGGACGGTCCGGCCCCAGGGGCTGGACCCTTGTTAAGTCCAGTTGTGCAGGGATATTATGTGTATATGAATACGAATACCCCCATCTCTATGCCCAACCTCTGGCTCTGCAGCCAGATGCCTGAACCACTGAGCTATCCAGCATTTCTTGGCTGCAGTCTCCATTTGGATTGATGATTAAACCAAGATACACCAAATCTCTAACTATTTCAATTTCTTCATTGTCAATGCTAAAGTTGTGTAGCCCAAACAGTATCAGTCTAGGTGGTAAAGTACAATATGGGAAGCCTGAGAATATCCCCCTCTCTCTCCATGCAAAGGCATACATTTTATGTGTCAGCTGAGTTGACACCATCACCTCAAACATGAGGAACCATTTTTCTGCTGCAAGTCCTAGTCTCTTTGAGACAATCTTTCCAGGGATCCATGCCAGTAGTGGGTGGGTCTGTAACAGAAAATAAGCAAGGCCATTCCCTCCCTCCCTCCCTCTCTTTCTGGTGTTTACTCTTCTGGCGTGCCTCACCTTCCCTTTTCATCTTTGCCCAGAGGGCTGATGGGTGAGGACAGATTGCTCTTTCTGGAAAGCTGAACTGATTGCTTGTTAAAAAGAAAATATGAAATTAGACAGAAACAACTACATGAAATTATGCACATTTATGTACCCACACCTTTAGGTCTTTGTTTCCTTTTGTAGTCTCTCCCCCCCCCTCCCAGCTCCAGAAAGGAGGACTGCTTTTCTCATCTGCCAGGTGGGAGAGCTGCACTAAACTCTGCTGAAGGCAAAAGAATGTTGGTTTTGAGACAGACATTTAGGATGATTATCCATGTTTGCATGGTTTCCAGCTTAGTCACATCTTAATTTTAACTGAGGCTTTATACTTAATTTTCCTCTGCTATCTTCTATGATAAGTACACCTTGTGTTTTATGTGCCTTAATTATAACTAGAAGCAGGTATTGCTTGGATGTGGATGTGTAGCTGTTAAACTTACATAGAAGAAAGCAGAGCAGAGGTACTTTGACAGGACTTAGTCAAGTGAAAGGAACTCAGTTCTCGGAATTTCACTGACCATACTCAACTACTGGGGGGGGGGGGGCAGGACTCATTTAGAGGCCCAGAGAGAGAGTGAGACTGTGTGTGTGTGTGTGTACACGAGAGAGAGAGAGAGAGAGAGAGAGAGAGAGAGAGAGGTCATAGGTCTTAAGACTTCTTTTCACACAGCTGAAAGACCAAAGGTTCTGCCACAGACAGCAAACATTCCACACATGCCCAGGCACTCCTTTATCAAAGGGCTGCTCAATTCTTTCTAGTAGAAGGCACAGCTTTTCTCATGCATCACTTTGGACACAATGCATTGCACTGACATTCAGGGATGAATTCACACCTGCAAGGATGCATCCCTGGATCAGATGTAACTTAATCAAGGGAGGCTGAACTGCATCCCCTCTAGGTTGCCTATTGGTAAAATGTATGTCAGATACTTTCCAAGCAACACTATGCGGTCTTAACTGCATAGCTTCTCTTTCCTGCTCTGCTTCTGTTTGCATCATAGTTAGAGGTGGGAGAGGTAAACAGCTAATAATAGCACTGATGTGGAGGGGTCTAGAATTTATCATCATCTAACAGGACCGTTTTGTGGCATGTTTGTGTCACACTCGTAAATCTTGCAGGTTTGAGTGGAAGTTGCTAACCTCTGTTTTCCATTTTGAATTTGAGAATCAGATTTTTAAAAGAACATATTCTGCACGTCTGGGTCAGGCATGTATTTCATGATATGCCCCTTCCATTCACAATATACATATTAGGCTGCATTTAAATTTGATACTATACAGAAAGCTTGATTAGATGCAGATGCCAGTCAGTTTTCAGTCCTCCTTCATCTGTTACTCAATGTGGCATAACAACTAAACCAGTGCAGTTGCTTGATGAAGTGGCCGAACTTCAGATTCCTGCGTGTGCTGTCTTTGTGTTCTTCTGTTTCACATAAACATCATGTTGTGTTCATAACTGAAAAGCACCTCAGCACTTTTAAGGTAGCTTAACATTGTGCTCATCAGGTAATATTTTATGAAACCAGAGAGCTGTGGAGACATATTTATTCCACTCTTTCACTCTGACATACAATTGAGTACTTCAACATTTCTCAGACTAAAACTGTTTTTTTTTAAAAAGAAAGGTTTTTACCAGTGTTACAGTTTTATGTTTGAAGCCAGATGTTAATGTTGAGAATTTGTTAACGTTTTCTGGACATAAGCAGAGTTAGGAGATATCAGGTTGCAAAGACACTATAACGCTGAGAGAGTAAAATTCAACATAATCTATTTACAAATATACAGAGAGCATAGATTTCAGACATTCAACTGGCAGCATGACATGACACAATACGTAGTATAGAAATAAATGATCTGACTTACAGCAGATAACATGTCCCCTTTACATATGCCTTTTATACATCTAGGGACCAATCAGAATGTACATTACATCATTTGGACATTACATAAGATTACATCATTTTCTCCAGCTGCGCAATATTAAGTCTTTCACCTTGGTACACACACACCTGAATCCACTTTGTACATGACTCGGGTTAAATCAGCCATTTTACTTTACAACATTATATTTAATACATTTTTAGATAGAAAATCTCAACAGTTAAAACCCTGCTGTGGCTTCTAATAGACAACCATTTTGTGTAAGAGAAAACACTGATACAGCAATGCAGAGGTACCTAAACACAGGAAAGAAGTTAAGCAGAGAGACATTTATAGGCAGAAATGCCCATTTTGCAAATATAGAGACTGCCAGCAAAAGGCAATGTATCTTGCCTTGTAAATCCATACATTTGTGAAGCTTGTAGAACATTTTGGAAGGGAAACTGTGCAAATCTTGTGTACCTCCCAAAGCTGTGTATAGGTAAAATACATTTGAAAAATGCTCAAAACTAACTTTAGTCAATGCAAAAAAAAAAAAAAAAAAAGGTTACAAATGTGACCAAAATTAATGTGTGCACACATTCTGTAAAATAATAAGAGACAGTATGGATTTCCTTCACTGCATCCTAAGCAAATACTGTAGTTTGTGTGCAACATATATACAAAACATTAAACCATTGATCTCTCACATCAGTTGAGAGTAGAAAGGAGATGGATGCCCAGGTATTTAAAGTTATCAAATAAAATAAAATGAAACTCACTCCTCAAGCAGCACTTAACGTGAGATTCATCTCCCTGCCTGCAGATGTAAGGAGCCTGATATTGTATTCAAGCATTTTGCACTCAGAAGAATATTCTCTACTATTCTCTACATTTACAAAATGCATTCTAGGCTTAAGGAGTAAATACACATGAGTCTGACAGAACAGTGATAAAATCCAAGCTAAGCCAAAGATATAGCTGCTATAAATCAGGAACATTTATAATATATATAGTGAAGCAAGAAGAAAAAGATTGCAATAAACCTTGTACATTAAATGTGCTGTAGGAACAAGGAGTAATTATCAGCCTGAGATCATCTGCAATTAATTTTTATCTTTCCTGTAAGATTGCAGTCATTAAAAGATCTCTGCTACTGATAAGCCATCAAACAAAAGTAGTATTTTATGAAACATCAGATTAATCCCGGTTTACCTGAACTTTATATGAAGGTGACAGAAATCATCTATCCTCCTCCAGCTACATGAAAAGGGCATAAATCATACTGAGAAAGTTGTGAAATACATAACACCTTGTCTTTGATTTTCCTTCTACATCAATTTCATAGCCTGATTAGAATATCTACGAGAGAATCAAGAAGTCGTTAGTTAGATCTGTATGATGCCATCATAATCCTGTTTTTGCATGAAGAACACTGGAGTACTCAAAGATAGGAAGCTAAGAGGTTATGTGTGTGTGTATAACTATATATATAACTATATATAACTATATAACTATATATACATAATTACATAGTTATAATTATATATATATAACTATATAACTATATATATATATATTTACATAGGCATCCTTCAGTCTCGAGAGACTATGGTAACGTGCTCTGTATGGAGGACTTCGACGCTGTATGCGAAGCTGGAGTGTCCTCTCCAGAGCACGAAGCCTGGGTAAAATAATATGGAGGATAGGCTGTTACCCAAGCAGCATATCCCCCCTCTCCACGTCGCTGAAATAGTCCAATGGAAAGGCAAGAGCCAATACAACTGGTTCTAGTGATGTCGCAGGAGTTGCCAGAACGACACAAACTGCCTCCGGGACTCCGGCTCCGGATTTTGCCTCAAGGTTAACTCCTGAAGCCTTTTCCATCAGTGGATATAGCCACAAGGCAGTGGAGGTTTGGAATCAGTTTTCCTTCTCCTAGATGGGCTGCCTTCCCAGGCTAACGAGCCCCACCTATAGTTATATAGTTATATATATAGTTATATATATTCCTAAGCAATATTAGAAATTTCTTTTTTTTAAAAAAATGTCCTAGCATCTTGTCTTTGAGTTCTCAGTGTTCCTCATTCTAGTTCCTAAGGAATATTAGACTGGAGAGCTTCAGTGAATCTGAAAATGGCTGGGTTGATGAAGGCTGACTGTCCTAAGGCATAGGATTTGATCTACCTACCTATTCTGTTTTATCACTGACCTGCATCATTCTTCTTTCTGTTCTCCAACTTCCAAATAATTAGCCAGATCCTGTTGCTCAGTGACCATTCACTTTATTAAAACAACAATGAAGACAGTCATGTGGTTCTTACACAACAGAAATGCAGGAAAAGGTGATACCATTATTAGACCACTAAAAAAGAAAAAAAAAAGAAAAAAAAAGCAATCAGCATGAGCTTTCATTGTTAAAATCCACTTCCTCAGGCGTCCACCAATATCTTGTGGACAGTGTAGAAAAATTATAAATGAGTGTCCCAAAATTCATGGCAGAAGTCTGCCAGGTGATCTCAAAGCTGGTTTCAACTGGCCACTGTGGTGTGCGGTTTAATGCTTCACCCTTAGTAGCATGTGGTTGGAATTTTCCACCCAGCTATTCAGACAGAGGGCAGTCAATGATTCTGTATATACCTCTCCCCTACCCATTACCTGTTTTTGAAATTGAAGTTTCCTGTTTGGATGGGGTGGGTGGGGAAAAGGCCACACAGAAACATAGCAATCTCCATCAGAAAGCCAGGATAAAGTTTGGTTTATTCACCACAGAGGGGAAGCAAACTAAAGTCAAATTAATTAGGTTACCTGGTGAGTGTGTACACAGATGTTATTCTCATTTTGCAGTCCAGCTTGGTTGATATCAAGAGTCCATGTAGTCTCCTTGGTGTTGCTGGAATGGTGGTGGCTTTTCTTGGGATCCTCAAAAGTTCCAAACAAACAAACAAACATACAAACAAACAAACAAACAAACAGCTGTGTGTTCCTGTTTCAAAAAACAAGTGATATAACCACATATTACTAGGGATGAAACATGAAACCAGACACCCCAGAGGCTGGTTGTAACCAGCTTTGAGTTCATCTTAAGAAGCTTGCCTGGCAGACTTCTGCCATGAATTTTTGGGACACTGATTTATAATTTTTCTGTACTGTCCACAAAATATTGATGCATGCTTGAGGAAGTGGATTTTAACTATGAAAGGTGTTTGTTTATTTTTATTTATTTATTTTAGTGGTCTAATAAAGGTGTATCACCTTCTCCTGCATTTGTGTCACTTGCATTCACTTTAAGCATGAGCTATATTTAAAAATAAATAAATAATGGCCCTTGTTTTACTCTGTGCTTGCAATCAGATGGAAAAGATTTATATGTTGTCTTGAGTAGAAAGGTGGGGAACAAACAAACAAACAAATGTAATGCAATACTAAACATTGGGATTACTCAAGTAACAAAACAGAAGCCCAGAGTAAAAATAAATATTTTTTCTTTCAAACAAACATTCTAAACTTATGAACTACTGTGAACTAATGTTAATAAAACTTGTATATCTATTGGCCTTGAAAAATGTTTTAAAATAGATATATACATTTTGGATATGTACTGAGACAGCACCTTATTATCACATACCATTATGTCTTTTTTCTGCTCATCTGCTGATTCTAAAAACCCCTCAGTCTGGATATGCAAAAGATACCCTAGAGATTTAAATGTTTCTCTGCTTGATCCCTGAAAAAACAACAACACAGGAAATGGAAGTTGCAGTCATATACTCATTTGCTCACTGAACTCTATGGGACTTATTTCTCAGTAGATATATGTACTACATTCACATAACTTTTTTGGGTGAAAAAAATAGGAAAGGACACAGTATGTGCTTGTGCCTTTCCCTCCAGTATCTCATATGAGTCTATATAAACATTAGGCATTATTTTAACATAAGTAAGGAGCTGTATTATATTCTGTTGTAAGCAGATGGACTTTAATCCACCATGCTAGTTTTTCAATCCTGAGTGCTGATTCACTTTTTTCAGTACTGCTTAGGAATGAGTCAGATCTCATCGCCATGCCCTTTCAAATATGAGACCAAGGAAACTGGCATCTTGAATCACCTGTAACAATGATGGGAATCAGTCCAGCTCGTGGCCTACAAAGCAGTGGTCATAGTAAAGATTAACTAGAGAAAAACATGTTAACATTGAAACCATTAAATTATATTAAAATATGAAATTACTGCCCTCATGTTCTTATTTTACACCCACCCACACACCTGTACTCACACACCAAATTAAATGTTAACTAACTGACACCAGCAAATTACTTCCAAGCTCTGTTTTTGTGATTGGTCTTTAGGCCATAAGCATGTTGCTCCTTTGCACATCCAATTCTCAGGCACAAAGGACTGCCTTGATCATGTCTCTTAAATATAAATATTGGCTGAAATCCTGCTGCTTCTCAAAGCATGTTGCACTAGAGTAAGTTCATTGAATCACCAGGGATTTGGTGAGTCAACTCTTCTCTAATGTATGATATCTTTTGTGTGATATCTTTTATGATTTTGGGATAAATCGATTGCTTCAGTGGGCCTACTCTACTTGGGACTATAGTCCATTTGAATCAATGGAACTTATGGAGGAGTTAACTTACCAACTCCCCTGCTGATTCAGTAGGCGTACCTTGGTGCAACTTACTCCAGTAAGCAACAGGATTTCAGCCACGATCTCAGCTTTAATGACAGATTATCTGTAATCTATAGTTTGGTCTTCAATTAAATAATATAAAACCTTATTTTGACACTCTAATTCAGCAAACATAAAAGTTAAGCTGAAATAGCAATTAGTTCCTAATCTTCACTCATATGTCTTTTGTATGGTATCTTTTATGATTTTGGGATAAGTCAGTTCCATTGCATTTTGTGGTTTCCATATGATCACTCCCAACTGACTATGGATGTAGGGGTTGCATAGAAACACATCAAGATGAACTGGACTAATTTCACGATGTGCATTGCCAGTTATGTTAACAGCCTTTGAAAAAAAGGTCTTTTCTTATCATCTTGACTAATCCATACTTGTTAGCACACGTGCTTTAAAAAAGTCTTAAAAAAATTTCCTGTGTGTAGAAATTACCTGGTTAGGTTGCATTCCTTTGATACAGTTCCATGTACAAACTCGGTGTGTTTTTATGTGTTGGAGCAAGGTGTGGGGGGATGCATTCTTAGAGCACATTTGTTCATCAGAGAAGGCCTCTTTTATTATTATTACTGAGACATGTTCTAGCAGAAGTGATTAGAAGAGCTTAAAATCAAATGAAGTTTCATTCGTGTGCACAAGATGAAAGGAGATGTGAAGTTACAGGGCTAAACTTTGCAAATGATGTATTTGCCTCTGTGCATAATCCATCAATAAAAACATCTGAGAAACTGCAACGAGAAGGTGGGTCAGGTCTTTTGGCAAGCTGATGCTTCTTTACTGCTTTTTAAGCGTTAGATTAGACATGCTACCTTCATGTGGAAGATTATGGATGGATTTGTACAAATTGTGATGGAGAGTGTAGAGATGGACGTAATTTCCAAAAGTGGTTTGGTGTAAAAATCTTCATGTATTTCTGTTAGTTCATTTAGTCTAGTCTTCAGTTCATCCCAATTCTCTGTAAGCATGTCACTGTTTCACTATACTACTGTGTAATCCACAAATCACTTAAGCAAATGTACGAGCACATAATCTAGTTAATGGGGCAACAATTTCATTTTAAATAAGAGGAAGGTAGTCTAAATATATATATCTATATAGATCATAGGAGAACGAAAACACATTATGCTTGACATGAAGATGTTAGCCAACATGTTTTTGTGGTGTGGTGAGTAGTGCTTGCTCTAGTTTCAATGTACAGGAGTAGCCACCATTTCTTTTAAGGCCATCATGGTGTCGTGAATCATGATACAGTGTGTACTTTAATGAATCATAATTGTGGTATACACTACGAGGCCCTACAGGGGAGGGGAGAGGTGGGCAACAAGACCATTTAGCCTGGGCCTCACCCCAAAGTGAGGGCTCACCTCAACAAAAAGCTTGAAGACACAGCTAAATAAAATTATACTGTCATCCGTTCTATGAATACAATTTTGTTTTAATATGTCATTATTTATATTAAAATATTTGTATCCTACTTAGACCACCTTTTCTCTATGTTTTCCCCAAATGGAAAATATTGAGAACTTCTTGTGTAGAAAAGCCACGGAAATTAATGGGAGATGTATACCCACAGGCAGCTGTGACTGGGCTAGGGTGTCACTATCATCCCAGTTTAGGAAGGGAGGTGCCCTCCCACTTCAGCCCATGGCCTGCCTTGGGAATACCTAGATAAATATTATGTATTCACTGTGCAATGGCATGTTTATTGATTACATACACCTGAATTGTAGGTTTGCATACACTGCAGTATGTGCACAGATATCTGAGGCCTGTGGGCTCCCACATTAATTTCAGTGGTAGCACCTGCTAGCTATAGTTGTCTTATAGTACAGTGGTACCTCAGTTTGCAAACGCCTCAGCTTACGTAATTTTCGGTTTACGAACTGAAATCCATAAGAAATAAAGCCCCGGTTTACGTTGTTTTCTTTTCTTTTTTTCGCACTACGAAAGGGTTTTCCCAGGGCACATTGCGCCTATAGTGCCGCCCCTTTCGTAGCGCAATTGGCATTTCGGTTTGCGAAATTTCCGTACTACGTAACATCACGTAGAATGGATCCGTTTCGCAAACCGAGGTACTACTGTATGTTTAAACCTGTCAGTTCCCATGAAGTTGGAATTCCCCTTTGGGAAGCCCACAAGGGATTGCTAGCCTAAGTGCATGAAGTCCACATGCAAGGAATGGCGGGTCCCTTGCTAGGTGCTTTATTCCTGGATGCTCCTCACAGAACCAGCCACTTCATAACTCCTTTGTCTAGTACATTGTGTTATCTCTTCCAGACACCACAGTTGTCATTGTGTTTAATAATGGAACCCTACATGCCTCATTTAGAGATGATGCTTTATGATATATGGGCTTTTAAAAAATATGTATGTATTCAAGTATTTCGAGTGTGGGTATTAAACCATGGAGGCCTACAGCCAAATGTTAACTTTTATCCAGTTTTACTATCCTCTCTGATTTCCTCCCTCATGAATGCTTTTAGAATGAGTGCGTGCTAACCTTATCATGTGGTTGAACTTGGATAGTTTAACAGGAGCATCATGTGAAGTTATGGTAAGAAAGTCCACAACAGGAAGAAGGCAGCCATATCTTTTTAGTGTGGTAGACATGTTTTCTTTGTCTTGGAAAAAAAAAAGCACTAGAATAGAATCATAGAATCATAAAATAATGGAACTGGAAGCTGCCTATAAGGCCATCGAGTCCAACTCCAAGCTGAATGCAGGAAGCCAAATCAAAGCAGATCTGACAGACGTTTGCCCAATTTTCTCTTGAATGCCTCCAGCATTGATGCACTCACCACCTCCTGATGTAATTCGTTCCATTGTCATACTGATCTAACAGTTAACAAGTTTTTCATGATATTTAGCCAAAATCTAATTTCCTGTAATTTGAGTCCATTATTGCATGCCCTGCACTCTGGGATCCAGCAGATGAACTTTAAACAATCATTTCTACCAGACTTATAGAATGTCTGGCTGTCTCCACCCAGAGAGCATTTTTCTGATGTTCACACGCTGCTTGAGAGTTTCTGATTCTGCTTGTTTTCAGTGTTTCAAAGCTGATTTTGCAACAGTTTGGGGACAGATATTTTGACACTGCACTAACCTGGTTCCTCTTTAAAATCATTAACTCCCTGCCTTTGCAAAGCCTTGGTTTAATTATGCTGCTGATCGCAAAAGGAGGTGTGAGCAAAGTTAGCACCAGAACCTGGCTTTTCTTTTCATCACCTCATTTGCCTCCGATGTATTTTGAGGATCTCAAAATCAGGTGTTGACAGGAAAGGCCATCAGGAATTTTTAAGTCTCCCAAGGAAAACCCTTCCAAGATGTGCTTCCTGGGTGTATAATCAGAAGCATTTTAAAAGAAGGGAGGGTTGAACAAAAAAATATTTGGAGGGTAATTTTAGTTTTCCAGAAAAGTGAGAGATGGCAAAACCTTATACATTACCTTGCTTAGTATATGGGAGCAGGCAAGCACATATTTGGTAATACCACATTGTTAAATAATGGTACTTTGCTGTTTTGAGTTACACAGATTAAATATTCACAAGGAAATTGTCAACATGAGTCCAGCCACTGTGTCAAATGGCTATAGAAAACTAATTTGATAAGTCCATTTCCATCACAAAAGTCAGCTTTTATAAAGTGTTCCCTTGTCTTTGTGCAGTGATTTTTCATACTAGTCATCTAAAATATGGAACCTTTAAGGTTATAATTATTTTATGTACTTTGAACTTTGCTTCTGCAGAATACAAATAAACCAGGTTGCTTTACATCCCTTTCATATTACAAGCAATAGGCTGGGAGGAACCTTCCTTAGGTAAGTAAACTTTCCTAGTGGCTTAGTAACAATGTTGGAGAGACCTGATTTCGGCAGCTTTTTATGGCTGAGCATTCAGACTCCAAAGAAATCCCAAACTTAAATTCTAAGGACAAATTGCTAAACAAATCCTGCAAACGCCAGGATTTGGGAGAAGTTCTTCCTGAGACAATCACACAGAATCAGCCTTTAAAGACTTTCCTCTATTAATGTAAGGCTATCTATAGCATCTGTTTCCGCCCTGAGACTGGACTCCATTGGTCCTGCTGGATAGGGCACACAACAAAGCAGCTAGGCTGTTCCGAGCCACACTGATTCTTTTATAGTGAACCAAAGTCCATGAAACTTGCAGCATGCTAACTTTTTTAGTCTCTAAGGTACAACAGGTTAAAACAGCTGGAACTGAAGCCATAAGTATACTGCACATGGGGGCTATCATATTTTAATGCCCTCTCATGTAAAGTATTTCCTGTAGGTAATAGAATTAAGAGAACTAGCACACAATGAAAATGGCAATGTGAAACCTGTTTTCAATGCTGTACTCCATCACACATATAGTTTTTAATGTGAATAATTACTCAGAAATATCCTTTCTCATGTGCAGTTTAAAACAGTACAATCCAGAGGTCTCTCTCATACTGTGCATTTATGAATTGAGAACTATCTTCTTGCACTGCATAACTGGGAGATTTGTTCTTGTCTCTCTTTCTTGACAGGATAGGGACTTTGGTGACCCTAACAGTGGTTCTCTGCTGGAAGCAGCCAATACAGGAGTGAGGAGCCTACACAGTACTCTGCTGGGCCATACCGAGAAGTGTGTGGTACAAGTATTTGAGGCTTGCAGCAAGCATCCATACAACGTAGAAGTCATACACTGGGATGGTGTCATGTTGTGAACCATCTCTTAAGACTGGCTGATTCCACAAGACACTTTATCTATCTATCTATCTATCTATCTATCTATCTATCTATCTATCTATCTATCTATCTATCTATCTATCTATTTGATTGATTGATTGATTGATTGATTGATTGATTGATTGATTGATTGATTGATTGATTGATATATGCTGGTCCTTTAGTGAAAACACTACTCTGGACGGTTTTCAAATTAGAATTTAAAACCCCACATAACAATACAGAAAGTACAGCAGCTCACCAATATAAATATAAAATTCACACAAAAGGAAGAAGGAAAAAAACCATGAAAAGAAAAAAAAATATTCCAATAGCACTTCCCAATAAATGTGCTGAGTCCCATTCTCCATACACTGGCAGTGGCATGCAATAAATGACTGCCTCAACAGAGCACTGATAGATGATTTTTTGTAGTTTATCCTTAAAATTTCTGTGTTAGAGAGCTGAAACACATCCAGCACAAGGAATTTTTGAGCCATTATCAACTTGTTCAACCCACTTAGATGTCACTGGGAGAAATACTCTAAGGCTTTTTAAAAAAGTTATTTTAAAGCAGATCATTTATCTGTTTCTATCTTTCTAGGACTGTAAAGTTTGAAATGTTTGACTTCAGAGAAGTACTGCAAAACTGTAAATATTTTTTCTGCTAAATGTATTTTGAATTTAGATAGGTAGCATTCCCTTCTCAGGAAGTCCTTCTTGAAGATACATTTGATGGTGCAATATGAAACTTTTCAAGGGCAATGGTGTCACAGTTTTGCTGAATCTTAGTATATTTAAGTTTATCTGAGTTTGTTTTGGGGAGAGTAAGTAATATATGATAGCATGCTACGTATGTAGTTTAATGTGGGTGAATAGGATAGAAAAATCTGGAAAAAATAAAAATAAATTAAGTAATTTCAGAATGGTGTCTACTTTTAATTTGTAGTAGTTTAATAACTGACATACTACCCCAGTCTCACAGCATGAAGCAGAGAAGAGAGTTCAGTGTTTATGCTTTAAAAATATATGGTTAATATTTTGAAATGAAATAAAAGTATATGCTGAAACTCTGATGTGATCTATTGCTGCGTATGTTTCATTGTAACTGCAGTAGAACAGATCATGGAATGCTGAATTTTAAAGGACAAAGGGTTCATCTGGTGTAACTTTCTTCCTCAAGCTGGCGGGATCATACATCTACAAAGCTCCAACCAATAAAGCTACGCAATTCAAAGAACAAGAGAAGGCAATTCTTGGGAAATGGTCTAAATCACATATTGCAAATAGGACTGCAGCCTTTTAAAAAACCTGCCCAGTCTGATTTGTTTTAAGCAGAAATTGAAAGTAATTAGTTACTTTGAATCCCTTTTATTTATTTATTTATTTATTTATTTATTTATTTAAACGGTAAAGTCGAGCTAAGTTGCTTCTTCAAGTGTGGTGTCCAGAACTGGAGACAGTACTCAAGATGAGGCCTAACCAGTGCTGAATAGAGGGAAACTAGTGCTTCATGGGATTTGGAGACTATGCTTTTGTTAATGCAACCTAAAATATCATTTGCCGTTTTTGCAGCCACATTGCACTGTTGGCTCATATTCAGCTTGTTCAGTTCCAACAGTTCCAAGATCCTTCTTGCTCATACGTAGTATTACTGAGCCAAGTATCCCCATCTTGTAGCTGTGCATTTGTTTTTTTCCTCCCTTAGGTGTAGAACTTTGCTCTTACCCCTGTTAAATTTCATTCTGTTGTTTTCAGCCCGGTGCTCAAGCCTATCAAGATCATTTTGAATTGTCCCTTTCTTCCAAGGTGTTAGCGATTCTCTCCAATTTTGTGTTGTCTGAAGATTTGATAAGTGTTCCTTGAACTCCCTCATCCAAGTAATTAATAAAAATGTTGAAGAGCACCAGACTCAGGACTGAGCCTCATGGTGCCCCATTTGTTACCTCCTCCCAGTTTGAAAGAGCCATTGATAAACGCTCTCTGAGTACAATTCTCTAACCAACTATGTATCCACTTGACAGTTGTTCTATCCAGCCCACACCTAGTTAGTTTGCTAATCAGAATGTTATGGGCTACTTTGTCAAAGGCTTTGCTGGGGTCTACAGCATTTGTTCTTGACAAATTGATGTTGATGTCTGGTTATTATTGGATATTACTGGATTGTTTTCAAGGTGCTTGCAGAGTGACTGCTTTATAATCTGCTGCTGAATTTTCGCTGGGATTGAGGTCAGTCTGACTTGTCTGTACTTCCCTGGTTACTCTTTTTTGCCCTTTTTGAAGATAGGGGCAACATTATTTCTCCTCTTATACACCCATACTCCATGATTTCAAGAAAATAATAGACTGTGGTTCTGAGAGTTCTTCAGTCATTTTCTTCAATACTCTTGGATGCAGTTCATCAGGCCCTAGAGGTCTGAACTCTTTTAAAGTAATAAGGAATAAGTAATATTCCTTTCCTATTTGTTTATCATTCTCAAGCTACAATTCCGTCCTCTCCCTTTGTACTTCACATTCATCTGGTTATAGACTGTCTTTTGAGAAAAGAGTGAACTAAAGTAGGAATTGAGCCATTCTGCCTTTTCTTTGCCATCTCTTAACATTTTCCCATCCCTATTGAGTAGGTGAGCAACTATTTCTTTTCTCTCTCTTTTTCTGTGTACCTTCCTAACACCATCCATCCAATGCTTTGCTACCTGTCTGCACTTTGTTTGTAGTTGTGCCCTTAGAATTCCCTTTTCAAGAAGCTCCCATATATCTTGGACTCCTTTTCCTGTTAGGATCTCCTGCCATGAGATCTTACTTATCATTGTTCTGCATTTACTAAAATGGTCTTTTCTAAAATCCAGTGTACATCTGTGGCTACACTCTGCTTTTGTTTCCTTTCAAGATTTCAAGTAGAACATTGTCTCTTACCCCCAGAGTTCCCTTACTGTGACTTTTTCCACCAGGTCATCTTTATTGCTTAGAATCATATCAAGGATAGCTAATCTTCCAGTTTCTTCATCCACTTTTTGTAGGTGAAAACAATCAGCAACACAAGCAAGAAATTTCTTGCAAAGGCCATATTTGGCAGAATTTATCTCCCAACAGATATCAGAATAAATGGCATCTCCCATTACTACTACAATGTGTCTCTTTGAAATGCTTGCAATTTGTTTTTCAGAGGTTTCATCCACATCTTCTCCTTGACTGGGCAGTTGATAATAGACTCCAACTACTGTATTCCTTTTGATTTTTGCCACAATTATATTATTCCAGATGCTCTTAATGAGACAACCAAGCTCATCCTGTTGTATTTCTGTGCAGAAATATATAAGTCATAGCTCTGGAATTCCTCTTAAACACAGGGAGGCAATCACAAAAGCCTTGAGTAGAGGCTAGGGTCATGTTTAATTCTGATGTTCAAATATATCCTTTGAGAGTTTGGACTGGAAAATGTAGTTTAGATATTTTATACATAAATATCTGATTCCTATTTACATTTACATCTTGGGCAAGGTTAATCTGTGGTTAGGAACCTCTTCCACTATGGGGAAAGCACAGCCTACCTCATTGAAGTGATTCTGTTTCTTGACTTTTGCCTTTAGAAGGCACATAAGGGTCACGTTGCCCAAAACGAATACAATGCCATCTTCTGTAAGTTATTTGTGTTCCATGCAGAGGAATGTCACTGTCAAAGTAGCTAGCTTATCTTATCCTGTGTATTCTTTCCTCCATGTATTTACTATGTCAATTGACACCTCTCAGCCAGTATGGGTGATGAATTGCTTCTAAGTTATTTTATCATTTGGTAATACACAAAAGTCAAATTTTCACTGTGATTAAGTTGGTTTTCTAGAATCTAGCATGTGGTGCAAATGTCACGATGTTAACTCCAAAATTAAACTGAAGAGGGGAAATTACGTGCAAATTGGTTTTGAGTTGATGATTTTTAGAGGGTGTAGAATTAATTATGCTTCAGTACATGGAGAGAGAGAACCCCATATGGAGTTCCAGTTTGCTTGCTTGTTTTTTAAAAGAGAAATAACAAAATTAATCGTGATTAGTGAAAATGAAGAGGAGGAGGAGGAGCAATCAACCAGTAGGGCTTGTCTTAAATTCCACAATACCTTTTTGTTTCCCACTCACCTCGGTTTCCCACTCTCCTCTGCTCAGCACTTTGGGCAACTACCCAGCTCTCCCTTTCCAAGGCATGAGTGAACAGCTGCAGAATAGGCAAAGCTATGGCTGTCAAGAAACACGCAGCAGTGAGGGTAGGCCAACATTTTTTGGCAGTGCTGTGCACAGGACACTCTTTTGTTATGAGTTCCATGGCTGGGCCATGGGCAGAAGCTTGTGTTAAATGAGCAGCCAGGAATAATGAGATATAGCAGAAACTGGAATCAAAGAGTCAAAGTGCACAACTAAGTCTATATCTGGTCTGTTTCAGTTTCATATATAGTCAGTTATGAATACATTTCTCCAGTTCCCTGATCATTCTGCAGTTTCCCTTACATTTATTTATTTATTTATTTATTTATTTATTTATTTATTTATTTATTTATTTATTTATTAGTTTTCTATCCTACCCATTTAGACCAAAGGTCTACTCTGGGCAGTTACATAATGCCAATCCCCGTAATATATACATTTTTATGTTCAGTTCTGGTTGTAAAGCACACTGCAAAATTTGGAGAAGTGTGGAATGTAAAAGATGTAAAGAATGTAAAGTGTGGACAGGTAAGTGAGTTGTGAGGACATGAGTGTGCATGCAGTGTCTGCCCATCCCCACACCCCCAGCAGCTTCACAGTCTTCCACATCTAGAGGTGCTTGAGTTTACAGTGTCCCCTTAATTGAGCACCTGGCTTTATCGGGTTTCCTAATCAAAAGCTGGTGATCAGAGTGGCTGGCATTCTGGGAGCACTAGTCCCAAAAAAGAAACTGTTTCTATCTCTTAACAGAGGAACATGAGGACCCGATTGCTTAAATAAGGCTTGACTGAGGCAGGGACCAGTTCTTAATTCTTCCAAACCAAAAGGATCTAGTGAGAAGGTGTTTCAGTCCATAGCCTGTGTGTCTTTAGTGAGGAGCTGCCACCTGTGCAGGGTGGCAGTTCCTTGCGGTTCCTCCACCCCAGACAGAAAAGGCCTTGTTCTTCATGCCAGTCAAAACAGCCACGAAACAAATCACCATCTGCCATGTTCTTTACATTTTAAAACAAGCTCAGGATGGAAACTGACCAGAAATATTTTCCGTTGGGGGATTGGAATTAATACCTGATAAATCATAACACCTTGGCGCTTTTATCATTTGGGGGGTAACATGTAAAGCATATGCATCCTTTGCCAGGAAAAATAGCCATTTTATGTTCTTTAGTGTAAGTAATTTTGGGCTTCAGATCTGTTTGTAGCTGAGATAATAGTATTGAGTGATGATGGTATGTGCGAAATTCTTAGACACAGAAATTATTTGTTGGATCAGAATATTTAATATGTTGAATTGCCAATATGTTTTTGCTTAAATACAGGTTTATAACACAGCCCTGTAATGTTTTACACCTGGATGTTGCTGAACAGGCTGTTTCAACATGTTCCCGCTGGATCACCCTTGTTTCAACAGGCCCTTCTTTATCCAGGCATTCAATAGTGGTGGTCCTGTTTAAGTGTCTGTTTACACTCTCTCTGTGGAACATAAAAATAGAGTGCTGATAGCAAGACACTGCTTATCAACAAGTGCACTGCAAGAAATTGTCACAAAGTGGGAAGGTAAGGGAAAGGACACAGCTTGGAAAAGCTACCCTTTTATATTAGTACTGTTCTCCCAGAATCTCACAGCCAGTGTAGCTGTGCTGGCAGGGGAGGGTGATCTGAGAGTTATGGTCCCAAGGAAGCAACTGTTCAAAGCTCCACCAGAGAATGCCGAAGTAGCTGGAGCTGCAGTTGGAGGGCCAGTGTGGTGATGGGATGGAGTGGTGGGCTAGGCCTCAGGAGACCTGGATTCGAGTCCCCACTTGGCCATGAAAACTCTCTGGGGGTGGATGGTGATGGAAAAAACACTCACATACCTTGAAAACTGCAGTGGCTCTAGAATGAACATGGCTTATTCCCACATGCATCTCCTGAGCCAGACAGCAAAGATCACTGGAGCATAGTGCATACTTTGTACACATTTCTGGTTTGCTCGTCAGCCCTCTTCTTTGGAGCTGCATGGTGTTGGCAGCTGGGAGTCGCTGGGAATGTTCTAGCTCACCATGTTCACCATAAGAAAAATGTTAAAATGCAGGTGTCTGACACTCATGTATGGTTGTAAACAAGACTATGCTAGCTTGCTTGATATTCGGATTGTGTTTGGTGTAGTGGAACCGGGGCATGCATGGGCAATAGCCCAAGGACTTCCCGAGTAGCAATTACTGTAACATCATCCACCCTCATCAAACCTCCCTGTTGTCTCTGAGCTTAACTGCAATCTTTACAGCAGCAGGGAGAGAAATTGATTTTCCTAAAAATAGTATGTTGCTATGAACTCTTCATGCAGTATAAGAAAGTGAGTGTTGTTTGGTTTTGAATGGGCACTTAAGAACCATTAACCTTACAAAGGACCTGCTCTTCATTTGTCGATATGGTCTGATCCAGCTGTATGTATTTTTGGACTCTCTTTATTTAGCCATTGGCTGTGAGGATTGTCACAATAAGCACCAGCATTTGGAAATTTACTAGTATACCATGGGCATGCAGTGCCTGTTCTGGTTTCATTCTGTCAAGGTTTGCTTTATTCTGAAGAAATCAAGCTAGGTTAAAGCATTGGGAAAATATAAACATAATATCTACAAATAGGTTTTAATAATATATCCTATAGAAAAATGCAATTTACAGAACAAGAACAAGATGGCAAAATTAAAATTGCAAATTGAACTTTCACCCAATAAGATTGCAGCATTACAATAGTTATTCCAAATCGATTAGTTAGAACAAAATAACATACCTGGATGGAATTTCTGATAAAAGACAGACACTGGTATAAAACATGCAGATTATTGCAAAGAAACTGGGAATTCTGCTGTAGTATTTATCCAAGTTATTACAAAGTGGCTGGTTTGCTGTAAATAGCTAAAAATGATAGTCTTTCTTCCTGTAAGCATCAATCAGGCTGCGGAAAGAGGCGAGTATTAAGAGGGAAATTTTTAATAAAACATTATATTACATTGCTTACTTACTGACGTGATACTGCAATAACTGGTCCTGAAGGTTTTTAATAAATTTTAATAAGTTCAATAAGACATCATTTGACTTCATTAGAGTCTAGTGCTTTACAGTACAACCCACAGAAATAAAAAATAAAACAAGGTAGGAAATATTTTTTGAAAATAATCCTTAAGCCTAATAATAAGAAAGCTGGCCTTATGTGTCTGGAATGATGAAATGAACGGAAATTCCACACTTTGTCTTTACCTTGTGATGTGAAACAAAATCATAGAATTATAGAATAATTACGTATGTTAGAAGGAGCCTATAAGGCCAATGTAGTCCAACCTCTTGCTCAATGCAGGAATCCAAATCAAAGCAGAACTGACGGATGGTTGTCAATTTTCTCTTCAATGTCTTCAGCGTTGGTGCATTCACCACTACCTGAAGTAACTGATTCCATTGTCATCCTGCTCTAACAGTTAAGATGTTTTTCGTGATATTCAGCTGAAATCTGGCTTCCTGTAGTTCCAGCCCATTATTATGTGTCTTGCACTCTGGGATGATCGAGAACAGATCCTGCCCCTCCTCCATATGACTGTCTTTAAAATATTTGAGAAGTGTGTTCATATCTCTCCTCAGTCTTCTTTTCTCAAAGCTAAACATGGCCAGTTCTTTCAGTTTTTCCTCATAGGGCTTGGTTTTAAGTGCCTTGATCATCATTCTTACCCTCCTCTGAACTTGCTCCAGTTTTTTTGGCATCCTTCTTAAAGTGTGGTGTCCAGAACTGGAGACACTATTCTAGATGAGACCTGACCAGTGCCAAATTGAGGGGAACTAGTACTTCATGGGATTTGGAGACGATGGTTCTGTAAATGCAGCCTAAAATCACATTTGCTGTTTTTGCAGCCACATCACACTGTTGGCTGATACCGAGCTTGTGATTTACAGTTCCAAGATCCTTCTCACTCATACTATTACTGAGCCAAGTATCCCCATCTTGTAGCTGTGCATTTGTGCCCCCCCCAGGTGTAGAACTTTGCACTTATCCCTGCTAAATTTCATTCTATTGTTTTCAGCCCAGCGCTCAAACCTATTTTTGAATTTTCTTCCTGTCTTCCAAGGTATTAGATTTTCCACCCAAATATTGTGTCATCTGCAGATCTGATAAGTATTCCCTGCACTCACTCATCCAAGTCATTAATAAAAATGTTGAAGAGCACCAGGCCTAGGACTAAGCCTCAAGGTACCTCACTTGTTACCTCCACGCAGTTTGAGAAGGAGCCGTTGATGAGCACTCTCTGAGTACAGTTCTCTAACCAACTGTGTATCCACTTGATAGTTGTTCTATCCAGCCCACACCTAATTAGCTTGCTAATCAGAATATCATGGGGCACTTTCTCAAAGGCTTTGCTGAAGTAAAGATATATTATATCTACAGCATTCCCACTGTCTACCGGGAAGGTTACCTGATCAAACAACAAGATAAGATTAGTCTGGCAGGATTTGTTCTTGGCAAATCCATGTTGGCTACTTGTTATCGCTGCATTGTAGTCAAGGTGTTTGCAGAACAATCGCTTTATAATCTGCTCCAAAATTTTCTCTGGGATTGATATCAGTCTGACTCGTCTGTAGTTCCCTGGTTCCTCCTTTTTGCCCTTTTTGATGATAGGGACAATGGTAGTTCTCCTCCAATCTCCATGGTTTCAAGAAAATAATAGACTGTGGTTCTGTGATCTCTTATTTATTTATTTATTTATTTACAAGATTTTTTTAGCTGCGCCATTACCAGTGGTCTCTGAGCGGCGTACAACAATATTAAAACTTTAAAAACATTAAAACCATTAAAAATAGGCAATATTATAATAATATCCTGTATTAAAAACAATAATTAAAACATTAATATTAATAAATCCTGCTGTTCATATGGCCAGCTAAAGAACACTATTTAATTAAAATGCTGGCTAAACAGAAAGGTCTTTGCCTGGCGCCAAAAAGCCAAAAGTGTTGGAGCCAGGCGGATCTCTATAGGGAGAGCGTTCCAAAGTTGGGGGGCAACAGCCGAGAAGGCCCTATTTCGGCATGCCATCCCCCTCACCTCTTTCAGGGATGGCACCTTCAGAAGGGCCTCCTGGCCTGATCTTAGAGGACGGGCAGGCTCGTATGGAAGAAGGCAGTCCTTTAGGTAACCAGGTCCTAAGCCATTTAGGGCTTTATATGTCAAAGTAAGCACTTTGAATTGGGCCCGAGCAGCAACCAGCAGCCAGTGCAAATTTTTCAGAACCGGTGTGATATGAGTCCGTGTGGCGGCACCACTTACCAGCCGCGCAGCCTGGTTCTGTGCCAGTTGCAGTCGCCGGACCATCTTCAAAGGCTGCCCCACATATAGCGCATTGCAGTAGTCCAGTCTGGTTGTTACCAGTGCATGTGTGACTGTTGCCAGGCTCCGCTCATCCAGGTAAGGGCGACGTTGATATATTCTCCGCAGCTGTAAGAAGGCACCCCTGGACACCGAGTCCACCTCAGCTTCCAAGGCCAGACCCAGGTCAAGGAGCACCCCCAAGCTGTGGACCCTGTCCTTTAGGGGGAGTGTAGCCCCGTCTAAGGCAGGGAAATGGCCCTTTAACCTATCTGGTGGAGCACCTACCAGCAGCACTTCCGACTTGTCTGGATTGAGCCTCAGTTTATTGACCCTCATCCAGTCCATTATCGAGTCCAGGCACGAGTTCAGAACGGCGACTGCCACACCTGGATTGGTAGAGAATGAGAGGTAGAGCTGGGTGTCGTCAGCATATTGCTGACTCCTCAGCCCAAACCTCCTAACAACCACCCCCAGCGGTTTCATGTAGATATTGAATAGCATGGGGGACAGTATAGAGCCCTGAGGAACCCCATGACGCAACCGCCATGGATCAGAGCTACTGTCCCCCAGCACCACCTTCTGGACTCGATAAGCCAGGTAGGAGCTGAACCATCGTAAAACGGTGCCTCCCATTCCCATCCCAGCCAATCTGTCCAGAAGGACACCATGGTCAATGGTGTCAAAAGCCGCTGAGAGGTCCAGGATAATCAACAGGGATGCATTCCCCCTGTCTTTCTCCTGGCAAAGGTCGTCAAACAGGGCGACCAAGGCAGTTTCCGTCCCATAACCCAGCCTGAAACCCGATTGAAATGGATCTAGATAATCTGTTTCATCCAGGAGAGCCTGGAGCTGCTCAGCCACCACATGTTCCAACACCTTGCCTGGAAAAGGGAGGTTCGCTACTGGTCGGAAGTTGATCACTAGACCTGGGTCCAGATTAGGTTTTTTTAGGAGTGGTCAAATCACTGCCTCCTTTAACGGGGCGGGGACCACTCCCTCTCTTAACGAGGAGTTGATGACCTCCAGGATCCAGGTGCGAACTCCCCTGGCAGATTCCTTTATTAGCCATGATGGGCAAGGGTCGAGTTGCATAGTGGTGGCACGAACCGATCCAAGCACCCTGTCCACATCCTCGGGTCATAACAACTGAAACTCATCCAATAAATTATGACATAAGTCTGGAGTACTGGACACAACCATAGGCTTTGCATCAACAGTGGAGTCCAACTCTTTGCGAATCTGAGCAATTTTTCCCTCGAAGTGTGTAATAAATTCGTTACAGCAAGCCACTGAGCAGTCCGGGCCACTGAGCCATTTCCTTTAGTATCCTTGGATACAGTTCATTCGGCTCCGAGTATTTGAACTTATAAGGAACACAAACCAAGATCAACCACAACTTATTGATAGTGTAGATACGTTGTCTTCCTGGTGCCATGTTTACTGATTCCATAGCTTGTGGTTGCTCTTAGCTTGTGTTCCTTTTCATTCATTTCTGCTTTAATACTCAATGGGGGCCCCCAGGCACAGACTGGAAACAATTCTTCACACTCCACCTTATAAGGTTCATTATAGGATTTATATAATGTTGATTTGGCCTATATTTCTTTCACATTGTGTTTATGGCCATGGCCAAAAAAAAAAAAAGTTGCAAATGGCTCTCCTACTGCAAAGAGATCCATATTTGTTGCTCGTTTCATTATCTTTGTCCTACCTAAGGAGTAAAAATGAATGAAAAGCCATCCTTTACACAATTTGTGGTTGATGGATAAAACCAGTAAGTTGAGGCCTTAACCTCAGCCAATTACCAGTGTGAAGAAATGTCCTTATCTCATACCCTGCACTTGATGCTGCTAAAGATCTCCACTGTTCCATGTCTGATTGTACAAGCAAGTAAGAGAAAAATGTTGCCAAGTGCTGCTTTAGTGATGGAAAACTTTACATGCCACTTCTCCATTCCTCTGCTGCTATTAAATATTCAGAAGCTGTATCCTCATATTGAATCTGGCAGCCCTGCTTTAGAGGATTGATTTATTTTTAGATTTATTTTAAGAGTTTATGGGCCCGACAGAACAAACATAATCTTAGGAATTCATGGCTGCAAACTGATATAAATTTACATGGGAAGGAGTCCCAGGAAACCCGATGGGACTTACTTCCTGAGCTGACATGCATAGGAGTGTGCAGGAAAATGTGTCTCAGAAGTATTTGGCACAGCTGTGGCTTTATCAGGGCCCACAATATGTGACCCTGATATACAAGGCAACATGTGATAAGGAAATATTGTTATGTGCTGTCAAGTTGCTTCCCACGTATGGCGGCCCTGTAAATTAATGACCTCCAAAAGGGTCTCTCATGTTCAGCTCAAGGAAGTACAGGAAGATTGATATCTTTTCCCTAAGAATGCTTCCTCTGAAATGTGTCCTGCTAATGTTTAAAATAAAAGGCTGTATTTTCTTTAAGAGGAGGTGGGAGAGTTGCCCTTCTAGATCATAAGGTCACAGTAGCAAAAGCTATCAGGCGAAGGGACCTACACATTTGCCTTTCACTCCCACCTCCCCAAAAAATAAATGTATGCATATGCATGTGCATATGTATATGTGAATGTGTATGTGTAAAGATATTGTTGTGTATCTGTGTATTTTGGATCAGGGACACGGCATGGCATTGGACAAAGGATAAGGCTTCTTCCATTGCCTATGCTGTTACCCTAATTCAAATCAATTCCCTTCCCCCATTCCACATGTCATGGACCCAGTATTAATCCCTCCCCTCCCCATGGCTGCTCTCTATAAGAGAAAAGAGACATCAGAAGTGGCCCTGGGAGCTTTGAAAAGTCCAATTGCATGCACTAAGGTCCATGACCATCCCTCATGGTCACTAGGGGCACCACGAAGAGACAAAGAACAAGTGGGAATTATAGTATTTTGACCTACCTAGTAACTTTTTTAAAAAAAGTAGTAGTTGTTGTGGCAGTATTTGCCTAACTTATATTAGGTGTACAATTTCGTATAGCTTACTGTATGAGGTGTTCAGAGATCGTATCCTAAACTTGAAAATACAAATACATACATACGTACGTATATATGTATATGTATACACACACACACATAAACACATGCACACTTTCTGTCTCTTTTATGCATAACCATGCAAGCAGAAAAGAACTCCACCAATCAAGTCAATGGCAAAGAAATCACCTTAGGCTGTAAAGTCCTCCTCCCAAGGATATCCAGTGTTAGTGCATGCAAGATTGTTATCTCAACATTCTGAGTGCCCACTTCACCTCTTTATCCATTACACTACAAAGGCTCTTGTAAGTACATCAGATTACAATTATAAACTGATAAATATCTTAATGCCTTTTGAGTTGTAACTATAACTTTATTTCCAGCTGTCTTTTGCTATGTGGATTAATTGTTTCTACTAAGACTCAGCCATATTCTGATGTTACTCATCCAATAAATTTACCTTCTACCTCTTCCACATTTATCCTTGCTCTTTCCTTCAGTGATACATTTTAGTATATTATGCTTGCCATGACAAATTATGTGTCCAAAATATGACAGTGTGTATTTCTTAACTGTCAACTCCACTTTTTGTTTTCCTATCCAATGAAGTACCTCTTCATACTTTATTCTAACAGACCATAGGATGAGAAGGAGTCACTTGTAGGTTCACAGTTCAAAAGTGTTTATTCTATTCAGCATCTACTTCTTAACAGTCCAGATCTCACATCCATATAGGAGGGTTGACCATATATAACACTTATTTTATTTATTTATTTATTTATTTATTTAACTTATATGCCGCCCACACTACCCAAAGGTCTCTGGCCGGCTTACAACAGTTAGATTGTAACTTCAACTTCAACAAACTCCTTTCAACTCAATTGTTCTATGATTCTGTGAACATCCCCAGCCTCAAAGATACATTAAGCTGTTTGTTACATAATATTTTATTCAGCTTCACAAAGGTTCCCGTTTCTTTCTCAATTCTTCACTTTATTTCTATATTGCAGTCTATGTGGTTAATTAAATGTCTCAGATCCTACTTGATCTATTGGTGAGCTTTTACACATTTTATGTATGCCAGAGAGTAGAAACACTTGCACAATCCTCCTTTCACAAGCACATAACACAACAGGATTATAACTAACCATTTCCAAGCTCTCATCAATTGTTTGTATTCCCTTTGAACCAACATTTTGGGAAATCTTCATATTTTGGCAATCTTCACAGTGAACTGAGCAGCATTAACAGTATAAGAAACAACAATAAATAAATGTGTGAATGCCCTCCAGTGGTGAAAAAGACATAAATAATGATTTTTCTCTCCCTGCAGTCCCCCTCAGCATTACACTGGGTAGGGTTAGTAAAGCCAGCTGTTTAATGTGTTTATGCTGAAAGAGGTCTTTCTAATTTTGACTGCTGCCATTGGCCACAGTCCAAAGACCAGCTTTTGACTGTAACTGAAGCATTTGTAGGCTCAGGAACATTTTCCTTGGCATAAGGAACATTTGTTAGAAGCTGAATTAGGTGATTTTTGGGGGTGGGAGTGAGAAGATGATTAATAAGGAAGTAATAAACAAGCAGCAGTCTATTTTTCTACTTCTAGGATAAATGTATGGTTACAGCTGTTGGGAGGGCTGTTATCTCTCCCCCATCTATTTTTTTTCTTTTTTCTTTTTGCAGATTATTAGCTGAGGATGCTTGGTTAATAAACAATGGGTTACATGTTTCTCTGATATGTCAAGACTTTTCCAGTGTTTTAAAGGAGATAGTAATTGGAGAAGCTGACATCCCTCCTTCCCCTCTAGCTATGATGTTGGGTATGTGGGGAGGGAGAGAGAAAGAGAGATATGTGAACTGAAGACAACTTGGGTGTGTGAGTATTGCTTTGGATATCTGAGGTAATTTCTAGATGGATATTCTTGTTAGTCTGTTGCCGCAAAACAATAGGGAGTCTTGTGGCATGTTTTATTTGGCATAAGCTGATGAAATGAGCTACAGTGCACAAATGTTTATGTTTATTAACATGTGTTAGTCATAAAAAAGGAACTAAGGTCCCAACTAAATGAAACATCCAAGCAGGGTAATGAAACCGTAATGGCCTCATACCTGGGGAAACTATTTTGGGGGCACGTGAGGTGGAAGTTAAACACGTGGAGGGAATGCTTAGTTTTCCTCCATTCTCACCTGCTGCTTCTGTACCATGAGGCACTGTGTAGCTGGCTCTTCTTGGTGCAAGAGTTCAAGCATGGTCTTATGAGAGTAAATATGTTCAGATGCCCATGGGGAAAGGAACAGGTTTGGGTGATTTGGAGCAGCAGTTTGGGTGATTTGTGAGTGCAGAAGTGTCAGGTCAGATAAATGCCTGAATGCTTCCTAAGAGTCCTACAAAACTTTATAGACCTCCAGTGAAAAATCAGAAACCTGTGTTCATCACAGCTGGCATTTATCCCCAAAAGGGTTAACTCCAGAATGAAACCAAACAATTCATAAGTATCTAAATCTTTTCATTGTTGCAAAAATTCCAGGCAACATCACCTTGCCTAATTCTACAAGCTTTGTTTTTCTACATTGTCTCTATGTTCCATAAGCAGAAAATATTTCAAAAAGTAACAAGTTAACATGTATTGAAAGCATTATAACAATTATGAAAACTGTAGGCACAAATACTTAAACATAAATTGCTATTACAACTATGAAAAGGTGCAGATAAGAAATATCCCCCCCCCAAAGAAAAACATATGTTGTAGGCAGAAATGAAATGATATTTGAATTCAACAACAAAAAAAGCAAAAGCAAAGCATGCTGCTTATATACCACCCCATAGCGCTTCAAGCACTCTCTGGGCAGTTTACAAGTTAACTATGCTGGCTACACATTGCCCCCCCTCCCCCATGCGAGCTGGGTACTCATTTTACCAACTTCGGAAGGCTAGAAGGCTGAGTCAACCTTGAGCCGGCTACCTGGGATTGAACCCCGGGTTGTGAGCACAGTTTTGGCTGCAGTACAGCAGTTTAACCACTGTGCCACGAGGCTCTATAAAGTAGCTTGTAGTCTAAAAGGACACAATTTAAAAAAACAACAGAATACATCCTTAAAATATTAAAGTTGTCACAAGTAAAAATATATAAAGTAAAAAGGATTTCTTATCCTTGAAGTATATGACTAGACACACATGAAAAATTATTCTCAGTGCTCATCCAGTCAGGCCAATGTCAATCTATGGATTATCTGATCTGTTGATCATAATAATCTATCTATCTATCTATCTATCTATCTATCTATCTATCTATCTATCTATCTATCTATCTATCTATCTATCTATCTATCTATCTATCTATCTATCAAGGAAAATCCATTATATATTTATTACTGTTTGATATCTGGTGTGATTAATTCCTAATACCTGTGTGAGAGTCTTATCTCCCTATATTTATAATGCTTTTAGTGGTCCAAACCTGCCCGCAATCTATATACAGTCTCTTTCTTCAGGTTTCTAGAGATCCAGAGGTCTTGAGCAACTAGAAAAATAATGAGAATTTTAATTATTATTGCACCTACTGCAACTCCAGAGTCTTGTAAAGTTGTGATGCTCCTCAACATTTGACTACCTAACAGCAGGGCTGCAGCCAATTTTGAGTTAGGGTGACCTGAGTATTACGACAGTGGCTAGTTTAGTTAAATGAAAAGTGAAAGAGATGCAGTCCTTGTAAGTACAATGTTATGCACCTGGATTATGTTTCCAGAATCTACTATTGAGAAATATACTGCCTTTGATATGGAAGGTGACTGCTGTCATGGGTAAGAGCCATGAATAACCTTACTTTCCATAAACTTCCCTAATTCCATTTCAAAGCTTGTTAAAAACTATATCTACTAAGAAACTGGAATATTTGTTAGCAGGTATAAACCATACAATTATAGTTTGTGGCTAAATTTTTGTTTTCTATGGTAAGATTTTATAAAAGGATGGTATTAATTTAATCAACTTTTTTCCTAAATAGGTCTATGTTTTAATGCTTATTTTGTTATTTTGTTCTTATTGTTGTATAGTTTTAATTTGGGTCTGTGACCACATGAATGAATGAATGAATGAATGAATGAATGAATGAATGAATGAATGACATAGTTTCACAATACTCTGTGTCTGTTTTTTTAAATCTCTTGCCACTTATCTTGATTGCATGATCTTAAGTTCTGGCATTATGAGAGAGGAGGAGAAAAAGTTTGATAAAACTATATACATATAAAACTATATATATAAAACTGCATATGTTATCCATGTATAGTTTTATCAGCTTCCTTCCTTGCCTTTTAAAAAAGTGCTAAAAGTCCCCAAACATTGTAACTCTTCTTCATAGTAGAGTTGTTCCACCCCCTTGATAATATTGATGGCCATTTTCTGCATTTTTTTCCAGCTCTACAATATCTGTTTTTAGGTGTGGTTATGGAACCTAGCACAAGAGCAATGCTATTTGGGAAGTACAGTGTGAGGGCAAGATTAGGCATCCTTCAGTCTCGAGAGACTATGGTAACGTGCTCTGAATAGAGGACTTGGAACAGCGTCTAGTGTGGCTGAGAAGGCCAATTCGAGAGTGACAATCCTTTCCACACTGAAGACAAATACAATCTGTCCCCTGTCCAGCTCCCTCATTTGGCTTGTTTCGGGACTGCCTCTTAGCCTCGACCTGCTGGACAAGTGTCTCTTCAAAATGGGAGAGGCCATGATGCACCGCCTGCCTCCAGGCTGAACGCTCAGATGTCAAGGTTTCCCATCTGTTGAGGTCCATTCCTAAGGCCTTCAGATCCCACTTGCAGATATCCTTGTATCGCAGCTGTGGTCTCCCTCTGGGGCTCTTTCCCTGCACTAATTCTCCATACAGGAGATCTTTTGGAGGGCAAACAATACTGAGTTAAACATTTCCAGGAGACTAGAGGTCTTTGTCCCTGAGTGGTTTCTGGAAGATGGAGCAGATAGTGGCATAAGTTGCTCTACCACCACTGATCTCTTGTGAGCTGCTTCATGTATATTAACCCACCAAATCCTTCTGCTCATGTGGATTGGGGGCCTGAATCCCTGGTGAAATTGAGAGTGCAGGTTTCCACTGGAAATAAAGGTCTAAGGGGTGGATAGTAATTCAAAGACTGGAACTAGGTGTTGGAAATAATCTTCCCCATCCCAGGAAATGGAGATTTTAAGAGTTATCTAAAACACAGTCATGTGGAAGAATGGATGGAGACTAAGTAAGGAGCTGAAGTAATTAAATCAGGAGCATGAACAAGAGCCTGGCTGCTACTGTTTCCATCATCTTAGCCTGATAAATGTTGGCCATGCTGAGGAGGGAGGGAACAAACATATAACCTTTTCTCTCATTTTTTGTTATGAATAGAATAAGAGTTTCAGATCAAAGGTGCTGGACTCATAATTAAAATAATTATCAGAAGCAGTGAGAATTCTGTTCTTAATGAGTTAGTTACAAATGCTATCCGTACCTCTGCTTGAAAGTTAATTCAGGTGACAGTTATTCTGAATTTGGACTCTGCATACTGCTATCCTTTGCATTTTGGCCGTGGTACTTATATTTTCCTAAATATATTCTTTTTTATATATCTGCCCATGCTCGTGCATTCACTCATGTGCCCACAGAATAGGGATAACATTTCTTGTGGGTCAGACCAAACTTTTTTAGTACTTAAACATTTATGAGCAAATAAATACATAGGCCTTTAAGGTGTCAAAACATTCCATGTTGTTTTTGCTGCAGCAAACCAGTATGGTTGTCCCCTTCAAACGAATAAAGTTCCCTTGATTTCAGTGGAAGAGCCCAACCTGAGGTGTACACCCCCCATTTCCAAGTGTAGAGTTATTCTCCAGGTCAGAACAGATTTCAGCCTGCTGTGTCAAGGGAAAAAAAAACCTTTGCTGCCTGCAGTGTTGTGCCCTTTTAGTCTGAACATCACAGCGGAATTATAACTGCAGGGATCCATTCTTGTCTCAAAGAGCACATGGCACTGTGAGTATATTCACAGGGTGATCAATGGCCCATGAATTCATTAGAATGAGGAAGGTAGACTCTGTGGATGCAAACACAGCTGCTCTTTTCTGGGTATGAATGCAATCAGTGACTGAACAAACTTGCTTGCAAATAGACTGCTCTCATTGTTTCTGAGAAGCCTTAATTGGACTTGACAGCAAATCATGTAGAGTGCATGCCAAGGTCAATGTCATCTACCCTCCTGGAAAGCAGCACCAAAGATGGCTCTTTCCCAGTCTGTGTGTGCCCCAGATGGACCCTTAATTGAGCATTGAAAGTGCCATTAGGTACAAGAGTCTCTACAAACAAGGTGCAATAGCACATTTTTACCGTGGAGCGTACTCCTCGTGCTACCAATAACGGTCACTGTGTGTGATCCTTTTCCCATCCCAAATAAGCCTTCCCACTTCCCGACTTTCCTGGTAGCAAATATCTAACCTGGATGATGGGTTAGATAATCACACCATCTTCTTGCCACAGTTTAGCTTACTGGCAATGGACATTTTTGTGGTAGATTGAAAATACCTTCCAATTTGGTATATGCCCTGAAATTACACTTATTTGTTTTGGGCAAGAAGAGATGATCACTGTGTGGAAGGAAATAAGTTTCTGAACTTAATTTATTTTTCTGAATTGGATTCCATGCTCTGGGCATCAACACTCATTCCGATGTGCTGTATACCTTTGCATTGCACATGGAGTATCCTTGCATTTCCTAAGCAGGGGGAAGAAGATGTTTTCATAAACAGCTGTGATAATGCAAGGGATGCAAAGGAACATCTGTGGGGTTTGTGAAAGTAAATTTCATTGAATGTCCATGAAAAGTATGCTCACATCATGCAAGAAATGCCAGAAATTGTGACACCTTGCAGCAGTCATGACACTGATAATTTGACCATGAGTATAACTCGTCTCTGAATCTCTCCCAACTTTATAATGCATTGTGTAATCTGTCTGGCCATTTAAGGGCTAAATGGCAACACAGATTGGCAGGACTAAGGTATGAGAGTTGGATGGTGCAAACAGGCACTTAGCACCTCCAGGAATGTTTCTGAATGTGGTGACAGGTCTGGCACAAGAAAGACCAGATTGGCTGTGGTTAGTCTGCTGAATGGCTTCTATGTCATCTAGCCAGAGGTGTCAGAAACATCCATCAAGTGACATATTTATATCATTAGAAGTCTTGTTTTGTCTTCTGAAACAATATTTTCAGACAGAAATTATTTTTCATGAAGCCAACAAATGATATCAAAAAGAGAGTATTAACATTAGGGATCCAAATATTTGTTTTAAAAAAACTAAGATGAAAAAAAAAAACAGTGCAAAATTATATTCCACTTCCACAGAACTTGGAAGCAGCTCTTTACATGTAATGAAATTTCCTGTTTAAAATATCATTTATTTGGGGCTAATGAAGGGACAACAAAGTTGCTTTTCATAAGTAGTTGTAACGGCCATGCACTTCTTCCAGCTGAAGCTGGTTCTGCCTCTAATTCTTCTAACTGACCTCATACTCCTTATGCAGTTTGGATGATGTTCTTGCTGACCCCTACTTTATCCAAGTTGTTCTTGAATCATCCCACATTCCTGCCCTTGCGAGAACTGGGAGCATCTGATGTCCTTACATTTGGTCTACCCTTGAGAATATTTCCCTATTTGTCTGTTTGTCAGCAGATTCTGGATAGGTAACAAGCCCACTCCTTCCTTATCCTTCAGCTCTTTCCCTTGCTCTTACCCTTTTCCAGTTTGCTGCATGAAGTTGTGGCTATGTATTTCCTTTTCAGGAACTGTATGTTCCTATCTAGACCAAGGGACTTAACGTACTCATACTAAATCCTGCTAACCTGGCTGAGATGCTAGTATTTTTAAATAAAGGATTTGGATCTATTAAACCGATAGCTGTCTGTCCTTTGGTAGGAAATGAAATGGCGTAATGATATTTTATGGCACAGAACCATGTTCAGATACATGTCAAATATGTGTATTCCTGAACCAGCATTTGAACAACTGTAGTTTTGATCTCAGTCCTCTCCCATTGATGTTTAGGTGGAATCCTGTTGCTACTACTGCATAGCACTGGATGGTGCAATGGGGAGATGACTGAACTATGTCAATGCTGTTTTGGAGTCAAATGGTGACAGGACACATCCCATGTGTTTATATAGATATAAAAGTCAGTCTGCCATTGAGGCCAGAATCCCTAGTAACTCAAAATTTAATAAAAACAGGTCCCTTGGCTATGGCTGATGAGCATGGTAGGAATCTGATTTCTTACCGGTTGCAGCACAGTGTTAAATATTGACTTTCCAGACTTCAGTTTAACATCTTGTTCTTCCCACAAAGCTCAAATATTGTTAGAAAGGGTAAAAGGGTAATTTCTGTTGACCTTTCAACTAAACACCCATGTTTTTAAAGTGCAGTGGTCAACACTTCTTTGTGTGGGCAAATATCTCCATGTGTTGACATAGTGTTAATCTGAGTACAGAGATGAAAATGGAGGCCACTGTTGACATAGTTTCCTTTGCATGAGAAGTACAGATCCACAACGATAACATTTAACAAGAAAAATGAACATAAGGTTGCTTTAAAAAAAAAGTTGGGCAGGTTGGACTGTTTGTGAGGAAACAACTAACCTTCTGTGAGAAGCGTCATCAGAATAAATCCACAATGGCTAATGTAAAGGTGGAAGAGGAGAGGAAGGCAAACATTTACAGCAGCTTTCTAAAGTGTAAAACAAGATTAATCAGAGTCTATATGGGGGTCACTTTTCCATTCTTTTTTTCCTCTTTTGGGAGAACTTATTAATTTTGCTTTACTTCTCTGTGTAAGAGCCAACTTGTGTTCCAATGGGTAGATTATCAGGCTGCCAAAAGGTAACACCTGAGAAGGCTAGTAGCAGCTAAACAGATCTTGCATCTTGGGATCAACAGAAACATAATTATGTTGGTTGATCTCTGTAGTATATACCATGGCAGCTATTAGTCTACCTACATTCCCTCTGCTGGAGGGAGGGGGCAAGACTGAGCTGGATGGCCATCTTCCCCACAGGCACTCATGCTAGAAACAGAAGTGTATCAGGCCTAAAACAAAAAGCTTTTAAAACTATGGCCATATGTGTAGGCTAGGCTTCTATGCTTGAAGCAGGTTTCAAAATTAGGTCTGCAATCTCAAGAGGTGTGGGTTTCAAGTTCCACTTAGGGTGGTGTGAATTGAAGCATTTATCCCAGTTCTTTCAAAGGGCGCTGAAGTCACTCAGCTTCCCCCCTCCCCTTTTCTTCTATTGCTCTGCATTGAAAGACATAGTTGCTACTTGGTGGAGGATGGAGGCACACAGGCAAGAAATAAGGCAAGAAATAAGGACTTAGGCTACACACCAGGTGGATTTCAACTGTGGCATGGTGGACAAAGTAACGGACTAGGACTCTGGAGAATAAGGTTCAAATCCCCACTTAGCCATGGAAACTCACTGGAGGAGTGGAACTGGTAAAACCACTCCTTAAATATTTCACTTATCTTAAAAACACAATTGGGGTCACTATAAGTTGGTTCCGTCTTGATGGCACAGAACACATATATACACACAAACCAGATAAGCCAAATGTAGTAAAATTAACAGTATTACTTAGTGGTTGCAGGGAGATGTTGCCCTCTGCAGATTTGCTTGTGCAATGTTTCACTGTTTTTCAATGTTCAACTTGTTACGTTTTTAATTCTATTCTTTTACTATTGTGAGCCGCCTTGGGTCCCCTTATTGAGAGAAGGGCAGCCTATTTAAAAAAATACTGCTATTATTATTACTACTACTACAACTACTACTGCTACTACTGTTAAATGTCCATGTTTGATTTTAGGTGGTGATGTGAGAAGCTATTTGGGGTATCATTCATATTCCAGCAAAAAAAAGAAAAGAAAAAAGGTTACGGGGTCCTTTTTAGGGATGGGATTCCTTTTTAGGAACTACAGATCTCATAATTTCCCATTCAGGGAGTACTACCTGACTTACACATATTTTACAGTCACCTCAGTGTGGCTCTCCTGGGAGAAACCGCCTAAACTGTAAGGCTTTGAGGCATAGTAGGCCTAGATCTGGACATGGTGGCGCTGTGGGTTAAACCGCAGAAGCCTCTGTGCTGCAAGGTCAGAAGACCAGCAGTTGTAAGATCGAATCCATGAGACGGAGTGAGCTCCTGTCGCTTGTCCCAGCTCCTGCCAACCTAGCAGTTTGAAAGCATGTAAAAATGCGAGTAGATAAATAGGTACCACCTCGGTGGGAAGGTAACGGCATTCCGTGTCTAGTCGTGCTGGCCACGTGACCACGGAAACTGTTTTTGGACAAATGCTGGCTCTATGGCTTGGAAACGGGGATGAGCACCGCGCCCTAGAGTCGGACACGACTGGACTAAATGTCAAGGGGAACCTTTACCTTTACCTAGGCCTAGCTCCACCCAAGCTTCCTGTTCCTGCCTCAGTGGTAGCTGTGAGGTTTTTTTTTCTGAACAGGAAGCTCGGGGGAAATCTAGGCCTAGCTCCACCTAAGTTTTCCATTCCTTCCCCACTGCTAGCTTGGAGCTTTCTTTCTGAACAAGGAGCTTGGATGGAGCTAGGCCTAGTTAAACCTTAAAGCCTTTTCGCTCAGGTGTGCCATGTTTAGGTGCCTGTAAGGTATGCATAAGTCAAGTAGAACCAAAATAGGGAATTATGGGATTTGTTGTCCAAGAAATTTAAAAAAAATATCCCATCCCCATATCTTGTGCAAAAGGCAAGGCTGAACAATGCCTGTTAGAATATAGAAGTGCAACCCAGCATGTATGTTTGTGCATAGGTGTGTATGGGAAATATTGGAATGTGTTATTTGCATGGTGGAGCATTCTGACCAATCAGATTTTCCTTGTCATCCCCCACCCCCAAATCCTGCCTGAGCGGAGCCATCTGCTCGCCCAGTGCCAGCCATGCCTCCAGAAAGCAAGGAGCCTGACTGTCTCCTCAGCTACCTGGTGAACCACCTGATCTGGAGCCTATGGGGAAGAATAGACAACTCTCTCTCTCTCTGTCTCTCTCTCTCTTCCTGCCTCAGGAGCTGGAGGAAGGCTTCACCACCCATCAGCTGGGTGGCACCTGCTCAGTGGAAGTGACCTGGGAGGAGCAGTGGCCAGCTGATGGGTAGTGGAAAAGCTAACAGTGATTTATAGTTACATGACAGTCATGTCATTATAAGTCACATTAAAATACCCTGACACAACAGTGGTTCTTATTGTCAGTAGAACTGAGTCCTAAGGAACAGAGGACTTAGAATCCTTGCAAGGTGATAAAAAGTCTGGTCTGGCAGCTCGGATGACTAGATTGTAGTGCTAATAACGCCAAGAACCAAAAGAGTTTTAAAAAAACCTTTGTTTCCCATCTTCCTTGTTTAATTTACTTTTAAAACAATATATAAAAATGAATAGGAATAGAAAACAGATTAGATGAATTGGTGACTTTCCTGAGAATAATTTTGAAACTATCTGTACCACATGTAAATTAACTAATAGAACTATTAAAATAGGGATGTGAGCAGGGCGTCAACCCCTTGCTAATGAGGTTTTCTTTGCTTAAAAAATGTTTTTGTATACTTTTTGTATTTGGGCACCTTTTTAGATCAAAAAAATTGAAGTTTTTTTTTTAAACCATAAAGACCATATGCTTTATGCCAAACTTTATGTTTTGAACCTTCTGTTTTGCACAAAATGCAAGTTTATTTTTCAAAATGCAAAGTGTTTGCTTGGAAGTGCAAAAACACCATTTTGTTTTGCTCTTAGCTAATGCTTCCCTTGAGAGTAAAAAAAAGGGGGGTAAAGCCTGCTTTTGTCTCCTGTGCAGGAGCAAATAATACTGCAGCAGTTCATTTTTCAGTGAGGTGTCTTGTTGTGTTAGGATGCCTTCCCCCCACCCCCTGGAAGATGAAAAAAAATTGTGGATATTCATGATATCTTTAGCAATTTCCCCACATTTTGGAGCCTGGGTGAACATGGAAAGTCCAACCACATGTTTAAACTAAAAGGCTTTTTGTAAACAGAATTCTCAGTTGCCTGTAGTGTGGAACTTAAACAGTCAGCAATCCAGCTTCTCTATGGAAGGTAGATTATTGCTAATATTGCCTGGAAAATCTCACGCTGGAGGAAACTGGTGGTTGAGGTCCTAGAGGTCACAGAGAAAGAGGCTAAAGGAAGGGTGCAGTATAAACAATGAGCCTGAAAGAAGAGTCTGTGAGAAGTGCAAATGTGGGCAGGTAAAAAAGCAAATCAAGAAGTTTAGAAATACCACAGTATTTCAGGGCAAGAGGGTTATTTTTGGTGATATAATGGAAGACAGCTAATTTTTGAAATCATGGCCATCATAGAAAAAGTTGAGCACATTAAGGTACTTGGAGGTGAGCTTTATAAAGGAGATTGGCTTTTTGAGATCAAAACACTACATTTCACATTAGCGCTCCCATTAACAGTACATTTCACATTAACATTCCAAACATATTTTCTGTGACATTAAGTCCCTAGCTGTCAAACAAATATGCTTATGGCCAGCTCATTTTAAAGTCCAGTTTATGATTCCGTGTTTGTTTGTATGTGCAAAGAAGCTTTGAAAATAAGGACATACTCTTCTTATGCTATCCTATTTCAGGGTTGGAGAAGAGGATAAGGTGGCTAAAGAGAGTAAGATACTGTTCCCAGTGGCTTGAAAAGCAGGAATCCTGATACGTTTTCCCATAAAGGGGCAACTAGGCATGTGCATGTATGATATACACGAGGAAAGCCATGCTGGGAGATTACAGTTAACTGCACTTAACCAGTTTCATGCTCCTCTTCAGAATAATCTCCCATCCCAGCTATTTTATGCAGCTCAGAAAGAAAGGCTCTCTGCGGTGGCAAGCCCAGGTCTAGAGGCCATCCACGTGTCGTTTGGGGCCAGGGGTGGCTTTGGGATTGTGCTGGCTTACTGTGCTCCCCGCGATCCAGCACAGTCCCTGCCGGAGCTGGCGGATTTCATCTCCGCAGAGTTGTTGAGGTCCCCCAGACTATTGGTTCTCGGGGACTTCAACATTCACGCAGAGGCTGAGGTTTCCGGCCCAGCTCATGAGTTCCTGGAAACCATGTACTTGACCCAGCAAGTCAACGGTTCTACCCACATGGGCGGCCATATGCTGGATTTGGTCTTTGTTGCTGAGCAGAGACAGTGTGCTCCGATGGTGGCCGACTTGGTATCGGCCCCTTGTCATGGTCGGATCACCACCTAATTAAATGCAGCCTCTCAGTGGCACTTCCCTCCCGTGGGGAGCTTGGACCCATTAAGATGGTCCGCCTCCGCAGGTTACTGGATCCTGACGGATTCCAAGATACCATGCGGGGGATTCCGGCTGATTTGGTTGGCGCTCCTGTAAATGCTCTGGTGGATGGCTAGTATTCCGCCTCCACCAGGGTGGTCAACATGATCGCACCTAAATGCCCTCTCCGCTGCCGAGCCCAACCAGCTCCCTGGTTTAGCCAGCAGCTGAGGGCCATGAAGCGTAATTGGAGAAGGCTAGAGAGAATCTGGAGAAGGGCCCCGACAGAAACTAATTTAAAAACCATCAGGATCGCATCTAATCTTTACCTAGCTAGGGTAAAGGTTGCTAGAAGAGCATTCTTCGCTGACCGGATAAGCGAAGCTCACAACCAGCAGGCGGAACTTTTCCGTATAGTATGCAATCTATCCGGAATTGGCCACAGTGATAGGCCTCCCTCTAGTATCTCCTGTGACCAATTTGTGGCATTTTTAAAATCTAAAGTGGAGGCCATCCGCTGGGACCTTGATCCCTTTTTACAGACAGTAGATCGAGCTGAGATGTCCAGTGCATTGTCTTGCTCGGCAAGGTTAACTTGCTTTCAACCTGTGACGTCCAGTGAGGTGGACAGGGTGCTTGTGCACTGTTGTGCCACCACCTCCTCTTTAGACCCTTGTCCGGCCTGGCTCATCAAAGCAGCCAAGCCGCTAACAACAGAATGGGCCACCGCAACAATTAATGGGTCTCTCCAGGAGGGCATGGTTCCCCCTGCTCTCAAGGAGACACTTACTAGGCCCATTAGAAAGAAACCTAATTTGGTGGCGGACGAAATTGGGAATTATGGGCCCGTCGCCAATGTTTCTTTCATGAGTAAAGTGGTCGAGAGTGTGGTGGCCGATCAGCTCCAGGCCCTCATGGAGGAAACTGATGCCCTTGAGATGTTCCAGTCAGGCTTCAGGCCGTGGCATGGTACGGAAACAGCATTGGTCGCCCTGCAGAATGACCTCCTGAGGGAGGCCGACAGGGGCAATATGTCCTTGTTGGTCCTCCTCAATATCTCAGCGGCCTTTGATACTGTCGACCATGGTATCCTCCTGGGGCGGCTCTCCGAGTTGGGAATTGGTGGTCCCGCTTTGGCGTGGCTCCGTTCCTTCTTGGATGACCATCCCCAGAGAGTGCAGCTTGGCGAGATGACTTCCACCCCGTGGATCCTCAATTGTGGGGTTCCGTAGGGGTTGATCATCTCACCAATGCTATTTAATATCTATATGAGGCCGCTGGGTGAGATCATCCGGAGTTGTGGGGCCTGGTGTCATCAGTACACTTATGACACCCAGCTCTACCTCTCCTTTTTTCTTACTGCAGTGGATGCTGTTCCGACCCTTGAACGCTGCTTGAGGACCGTTCAGGAGTGGATGAGGGCAAATGGACTGAGGTTGAATCCGGACAAGATGGAAATCTTGCACGTGGGTGGCCCTCTTAGAGAGCGCTGCCAGAGGGTTCAGGCTAAGAAAGTACTTTCACATTGGCTGGTAGGGAGCAGAATTGGAGGATGGAGCCAACAAAGTGAAGTTTTGAGATTCTTTCATTCTCACTGTGAAACATAATAGTTGCTTGAAGTAGTTCAGGTGCTCTTGATGTAGAAGTGCTTCTTGGGCTCATCCTCCATAGGGAATTCATCCTTCCCAACAGTGTAGTGAGAACACTGCCATCTAGAAGTAGACCAGAGCCTTTTGCAGGGAGGGAAAAATGGGAGTGACAAGTAATGGAACATGAAAGGAGATAAGGTGTCATGCCTTCCTACCCTTTGCTATTGAAGAGGCGTGGGGAGGAGAAGTCAAGAACGAGGCTTTGCAATATTACTGTGTTTTGTTTTGCAACAGGGTCAGAGTAGAAGGGGAACAGGCATATAGCTGCCACTACATCTACTTGGCTATAACAGAATGGAAATTAAGCCTTTTCCTCCAGTCTTTCCAGTTTTCTCATGGTGTCTGCTTTTTATTTTATAAGGTTTGTTATGCTGTGAGGAAATAACAAGATTAAACATTATACCAGCTTGGTATGGTTACCTAAGCTTCAAATTTTGTGGATAAAGCAGGATCTTTTGTTGACTGTATAATTCCCTTATTAAGCCACTAGATGGAAACCCTTCCTTACCATTTAGGAGCCAGAAAAATAACAACATCTACACTACTTGATTTGAGATCTCAGGGTTAAATTACAGCATATTTAAAACTTTTCCAAGTGGAAGAGGAATTGTGGTGAGAAGCAGAAGTTGCTGCCGTCAGAATGCTTATTCTGAATTATTTTCATTAAAATAAACAGGGTTGCTATTCTTGGTCAACGTCAATCCTGTTTTGACTTTATATTGGCTCTTTGCATTGTATTATCATAATTTTATATCGGCACAGTGTCTCTAGCCCTTTCAACTTGATCTCTGCCCATTTCTGTACTCTGCTTCCTGCATTTTCCTACAGTAGACACACACCAGGATAATTATTGTAAATAAGAAAATCCACAGAGTTTTTTACTATGGAGTTGACCACGGGGGACTGCGTAGTGGCACATTACTACAAGTTATGTCTGTAGCATGCACCACAACACAGTGCAAAAGTCTGGGTACATTAAAATAATATGTCAGATTTGCAGTGGGATGCCTGCCCAGAACACCCAGGACTGTAGACAACTCTGCGCTTGTCTATACAGTTTCTTTGGAGTGCTCTGGAGCTGGCTAAATAAGGTTGCTAGGAGGCAACAGGAGTAAATCCATTTCTTCAGTTCATACGAACTGTAACTAACATAAAAGTAACTTTTTCCTTACATAAAAATTCAGGGTGGATTGCTTTCTGTAAGAAGCAAAGGATATTTCTTTGTGTGCTTTCCAAATGCCTTTTAGCCTAATTTGGTTTTCATATCTTGCTTAGCTGGGATTTAATATTACGAGCTTTTAAAAATTATTATTATTTGTACTCATTTTTAATCTAGTAGATGAACCTAAGTCCAGTTCTGAAAGAAAGACAGAATTAATAGGAGATTAATGGTTTAGGTATCTGCAAAGCCAGAAGTTGGGAGTTTGATTCCCCACTGTGCCTTCTGGGAGCAGAGCCAGCCTCTGTGGCCTTGGGCAAGCCGCACAGTCCCAGGGTGTCCCCAGAAGAAGGGAATGGTGAACTATTTCTGAGTATTCTGTACCTGGAAAACCCTGAAAAGGGTCTCCATAAGCCAGAATTGACTTGATGGCACATGGTTAGTTTAAATGATGTACACAGGCTTTCTTCAAATTTTTGCATGGATTAAGTAGGGCAGAATGCTATGGGACAAATCTGCTGTACCTGCCCTGAGCAGTGATGTAGCATTTGCAGCCACTGCCTTGCTGCACTAATGTTGTCAAGCTCCCATCTGAAGAAACATGACTGGATGGCTGAATTTTTACGACAGAAGATACCCTGCCAAAAGCAATCCCCTTATAGCTTTGGCTGGGGCAGAATTTCCCTTCATGCAGCCTCATAGTTTTCTGTTTTGAACGAATAAAATTTTTATCTCAGCAGTACATATCCCCACGTTTGGTTGAAACATTTTGATGATCACCACTAAAGAATTCTTCCTCCTCTGTTATCTTTATTCTAGCATCTGTGCAAGATAATGTTCTAGTAGGAAATTGGTTTTGCAAGCAGGCAAGAATCCAAAATTACTTAGCTCCAAAACTAGATTTTATTAATGCATAAACACATGAAACAAAGTGGTTCTCAGAATGTTTGTCTGGAGCTAACAGCAGAGAATGTTTTCCGAAATGAAACAGCTAAGGATTGGGTTGGAAAGCTTTATCTTAATATAGTAAACATAGGACGGCTGACTTGCAGTTAAATGACCAAAACCAGTGGATGCTTGTTTTAATAGATGCACATTGGAAAATGTTAAGACTTTCTGTACAGAAAAGAAAGGAAGCATTAGGGGGTCAAGTAGCAATTAAAAATCAGCGATTGTGATGTCATACCTGCTTATGCTATATTATCAAACTCTAATGTAATACCGAAAATTAAAACCAGAAGTAAGAGGCACTGTATAGCATTGTTCACAATGAACCTGCTTTCTTAAATCCAGATTCTTTGCATATCTTACCTGAGATTTCATCTTAAGACCAAGGCAGGGGTGGGGGAAATCAAAATGTAGATTTTTGTGTGTGTGGTATTTTACTTATAAAAGACTTCATGCAGAGTATGTAATAGTAGTCTAAAAGAGAAGAAATTAAGCCATGGATCATTGTCACCAGACCCCTCCCCTTCTCCCACAAGGCATAAGAGCTGATGTTGGTCAGTCAGAAACATCTGCCACAAACTAAAAGAGGTGAATCACTAAGAGAAGACTAGCAATGAAACAGTCTGGATGCTTGGTAAAAAAATGACTCACAGACAACAGCATTTCTGATTTTGTATTGGTTGAGTGGGCTAGCATGAAAGTACTCTTAGGGCTGCCCAGACTGGCTGTTTTGGGTGTGGGATGGCTCAGTCTACAAAGGGCTGATGAGGTTGGGGGGTGGAGCGATGTGCTATTTTGCATACTCCTCCCTTCTGAACAGCAAATGATTCCTTGCAGCCCAATCAGCTGTCAAATAAGGAGGGGAAGAGAAAAGAGGCGGAAAGGGGGGGGGAATGGGGAGGTTAAAAGGTCTAGGACAGAAAGAAGCAAGATGGGGAGAGCAAAGAGGATGTTCGAGAACACAAAGAGGATGCTATTTGGATGGGGAAGGAAATGGAAATGGAAATTGACAGAAGCAGAGAAGATGGAAGAGCAGCCACGAGAAGGCAAAGAGTATCGAAACAGCAAGTGAAACTGCCGGGAGAGAAGAAGGATGGATGGACTGGAGGGGAAATTAAAAAAGACAGGCAGAACTGGGAAAGAAAGGAGGAAAGAGAAAACGGAGGAAGAGAAAGGGGAAAGGGAGCTGAAAGGCAGAGCACAGGGAGCAAAGCTGTGGTACGTGCAGAGGTCACTGGCTCTTGCTTAGTCTCTCACCCACTTGTAGCACATTACCATGGAGTCTGCCTCCAGGAGGTAGATAACACTGTGGAAAGAGACCCCTTTGTGACAGCAGCACTGGCTGGGGCACCCAGAGCCGGCAGGGGAGTACAACCAGGCACTTCCTTTGATTGTCTGCATGCCAAAAAGAGTGTGTGCCCTACTGCTGAGCCAGAAAGGAGTGAGACAGCTCTTAAAGGGGAAGGATGGCTTGATCTAAGTAGAAGTGGACACAGTCGTTTCTTTTGATCTAAACTGTGTCCTCAGCATGCTGTATATCATATTTATATGCCAGTGTGGATAGGCCCTTAGTCAGCACACCCAAATGCATTTCACCCAAATTCTTTAAAGCCTCGCTTGGGAAGAAAGGCTGGACACTACTTGCTTCCTTTACATCAGATGTTCTCATTTTCATCTGGCAAAAGAACTAGGACTTAGAAGATGCAGATTTCATCCTCTGCAGGACTACTCAGAAGAAAGGATGTGCATATTTTGTTCTTGTAAATATTTGTATATTTTTCCCTTGTTCAAAAAGGTTTCATCTTGCTGACCAAGATTACAAGAGTTTTTCTGCCTCCCCACCCCATATTTTGGCATCTTGTGAAAATTTCATAAAAGTTTTTTCCCCCACACAATTCTTGCATATAGCACAAAAATCTTGTTCCACTGATAAGATTTTATTTGGCACCATCATTTGTCAAAGCACTGGATTTCAAATGCACTATAAGTCTTATTGTGAATCTTTTCCCTACCGCACCATTTCCACAACCTCCATTTTCTTTATTGGTTTGTTGCTCAAAATTTTTCTGAAAAACCAGAGGGCTGCCCAGTTTTTAGTCAGCAGAAGAGACTGTCTACATGCAGTCAGGTTAGCAATCCAAGCTAATCACAGGTTAAATGGAGCTTCAACAGGACAGATAGAGCTATGGAAGCCAGGAGTTCCCTGAAGTCACTGGAAACATCATTGCATCTATTTGGTTTTGTGGAAAGGCTAGGCAAACCCTGCTGAGATCCCCTTCTAGTCCAATATTCAAAACTACTTTCTGCTCAGAACGTTCTTCTGTAGGATACGAAGCCTTGACATCACCACATCCCAATCAGCGTAGGCTCCTTCAAGGTGACGGGACACTTCTGTTCCTGCCTGATAACTCTGCCGGCCATGAAGCAAACGCCAATTGTCAAATACAACTACATCACCTACAAAGAGTGGCAAGTATACATACAGTTACCAGAAATGTGACAAAATAGAAGAAACCATTGATAACAGCATTTGAATCAGCAGAACTCCTGTAAATATCTTCTCTATACAGAAGTGATTAATTTGAACCCTCTGATATGGCACAACTTATGGTGTGATGGAGATGCATCATGCCCTTAACCAGAGTTCAGAAACAGTTGCTTTATGTGATATACCCAGATTATACAATTTCTGGGTACACCACTGTCTTTTCTAAATGCAGAATTTGAGTTAGCTTTGCATACACTATATGACTGTGTTTTTTAAAGCACAGGGCTCAGTACTGAGCGCTAAAGATTTGTCAGTGCAAATACAGTATTGGGAAAATTTGTGTCAGGTCCACTTATCTATGAGTGTATATATCGTGAAATGAGTCATAATAAAACAAGCGACAGAATGCATTTCCAGAAAAACAAAATGTGTGTTTAGTAGATAGGAGACGTTTACATCAGACTTTCCCTCCTCCAAAATTTAAAAGGCCTGATTGGCCAAAATCCTGTTGCTTAGAATGATTTGGAGGCACATGCATGCAATGTGCATACACAACCTGAGAACTGTGGCAGGGGAGATTTGTTTACTGCAAATAATGGACTGAAAATTTTCATTTGGTTTACACTAAGCAACAGTATTTCAGCCACTAGAAAGCACAAGAGAACCATTATTTTTGAAAGCATTTTGATTAATGAAGCAGTTATTTTACTTACCTGGTTTCATTTTGTAGGTATATTTATTATCCAGACTGTTTAAGAGGTCAACATAATCCTTGAGAGCAGCATAAAATGGCTTTACATTTTCAGCTGGTATGTCAAATATTGTATCCCTTGTTGCATTATTAAAGTTGATACGAACCACTTGGCCTTTTTCATCTACACTGTTGGGAAACAGAATAGAATTTGTTACCCCTCACAAGCCTGTTGACTATGTTGGTGTATGAAAACAGATTTCTGTTGTTTAAAACTGATTAATTGATTGAGGCCTTATAAGAATAAGGCAAGTCAGAGCTTCATGCATTTCTTCACAAACAGGATGGAAAGAGTTTGGGATTTTAAAAAGATTCAAATGTGGGACAAAAGAAAACTGAATGCTTAACTCTTAAAAGTCTTGGTTTTGACTTGCTGTGTATTCTATGTTTGTGGTGCTGGATTAGAGTTGCCACAGCTTTCTGTTCCCCACAGGCTCCTTAGCTTTAACACCTACAGTGCAAACAGGTACATCATGGTCCTCTTCAAATGAGCATAACTATACCTATTGCATTTGGCCAGTTCAAATGGCTGAGAATTTGGCTTGGTTAGATTTTGATTAAATTTAATGAAAATTGACATATTTCTCCAGAAATAGAAGAACTTGAGATTTTTTAAAATATGAAAAGGGACAATCCTGGCCATCCCTATTATTCTTCATTAAACTATAAAATATTTTGTAAATGACATCACTAACAGAAAGCAGAGTTTAACACAGAATGACAAATCTGTTCGTACAAAAACCAAAATGACAAAAGAGCATATGACAGTATAATAAACCTAATCCACATACACATTTTTAAAAGTTGATTCTTTTCTCTTGTCCACAAGATGGCAGGCATAGACCAGTCTCTTTTTGTTAGCTCAGAAAGATATTTGCTGCCTGTAATTCAGGATTAAAAAGCTAGACAGCGCTATCAGCACAGGATAAATTGATACTGCTGTGGTAGAATCAGATCCATCGTTGCTACTTACTCTATAATTCTTTGTTTGGACTGCATGAAGAAATCACAGTAATCGACCCCAATGTCTGTGAAGTCCACATATGTGGAGGTCAGAATTTGGAAGGCTTGAGGATTTTGTTCCTTAAGCTTATTTGCTACATAAAATCCATCCACAACCTCGCTTTCTCCTCCGGTAGGAGTTTGCTTTATGCAGTGCAGTAACTGAATCTGTAACAAATTAATACAAGTTACAAAAAGGAGCATCATTATTCATAATATAATACTACTAATAATCTTACAACTGCAAAGCTGGAAGGGACCCTATGGATCATTGAGTCCAGACTCTATCCAGGAGGCACAGTGGGGAATCCAACTCCCCACCTCTAGCTCCACAGCCAGATACCTAAACCACTGAACTATCCAGCAGCTTGTCATTAGTTTGCTGTTTTTAACAAATTAGGCTTGCCACTTTTAATCTATATTTGATATACCTCTTTGTTTTCCCCTATTGCCATACCATTCTAAAATCTTTAAATGTTTTATTAAAAAATAATTGAAAAAAGGGCCTAACTCAGCAGTGCTTTAAACCTACTGCAAACAAGTACTATTCTTCTGGCAAATGGTTATATTAGTTGAATAAAGATGCAGTGAATTTGATGCAAATCATCTACAGTACACATAGCCCACATCTGAACTTTTCCTGGTAGAAGAAAAGAGACTTCCATGCACTAAACTGTCAGTTAATTTGGGCAATGAAAGTAACTACTAATTGATAGATACTATACAGCTACTGGAAATGGCGTTAGCATTTATTTCAGGAAAATGTGAGGGCTATCAAAGAGTAATAGTTTTCAGGCAGTTGCACTTAGCCAAATTGAGAATTCAAATTGAGATGCTTGGCTTGCCTTCCTCAACCCATCAACCTCCAGATATATCAGATAACAACTTCCATGACCACGGCAAGGGATCTTGGGAGTTGTATTCTTACACATGTGAGGTAAAGTTAGGAAGGTTATAAAAGGCATAATCGTGGGGAGTTTTTTTTTTTTTTAAAAAAAATCCTAAACACAGTAGTGTTCTTTTAGGAATTGTTGTTGTTGTTTAGTCACTAAGTCGTGTCCGACTCTTCGTGACCCCTTGGACCAGAGCACGCCAGGCCCTCCTGTCTTCCACTGCCTCCCGGAGTTGGGTCAAATTCATGTTGGTAGCTTCGGTGACACTGTCCAACCATCTCGTCCTCTGTTGTCCCCTTCTCCTCTTGCCTTCACACTTTCCCAACATCAGGGTCTTTTCCAGGGAGTCTTCTCTTCTCATGAGATGGCCAAAGTATTGGAGCCTCAGCTTCAGGATCTGTCCTTCCAGTGAGCACTCGGGGTTGATTTCCTTCAAAATGGATAGGTTTGTTCTCTTTGCAGTCCAGGGGACTCTCAAGAGTCTCCTCCAGCACCACAATTCAAAAGCATCAATTCTTCGGCGGTCAGCCTTCTTTATGGTCCAGCTCTCACTTCCATACATCACTACTGGAAAAACCATAGCTTTGACTATGCGGACCTTTGTTGGCAAGGTGATGTCTCTGCTTTTTAAGATGCTGTCTAGGTTTGTCATCGCTTTCCTCCCAAGAAGCAGGTGCCTTTTAATTTCGTGGCTGCTGTCACCATCTGCAGTGATCATGGAGCCCAAGAAGGTAAAATCTGTCGCTGCCTCCATATCTTCCCCTTCTATTTTCCAGGAGGTGATGGGACCAGTGGCCATGATCTTAGTTTTTTTGATGTTCAGCTTCAGACCATTTTTTGCGCTCTCCTCTTTCACCCTCATTAAGAGGTTCTCTAAGTCCTCCTCACTTTCTGCCATCAGAGTGGTATCATCTGCATATCTGAGGTTGTTGATATTTCTTCCGGCAATCTTAATTCCGGCTTGGGATTCATCCAGTCCTGCCTTTCGCATGATGTATTCTGCATATAAGTTAAATAAGCTGGGGGACGGTATACAGCCTTGTCATACTCCTTTCCCAATTTTGAACCAATCAGTTGTTTCATATCCAGTTCTAACTGTTGCTTCCTGTCCCACATATAGATTTCTCAGGAGATAGATAAGGTGGTCAGGCACTCCCATTTCTTTAAGAACTTGCCATAGTTTGTTGTGGTTGACACAGTCAAAGGCTTCTGCGTAGTCAATGAAGCAGAAGTAGATGTTTTTCTGGAACTCTCTGGCTTTCTCCATAATCCAGTGCATGTTAGCAATTTGGTCTCTAGTTCCTCTGCCCCTTCGAAATCCAGCTTGTACTTCTGGGAGTTCTCGGTCCACATACTGCTGAAGCCTACCTTGTAGGATTTTGAGCATAACCTTGCTAGCGTGTGAAATGAGTGCAATTGTACGGTAGTTGGAGCATTCTTTGGCACTGCCCTTCTTTGGGATTGGGATGTAGACTGATCTTTTCCAATCCTCTGGCCACTGCTGACTTTTCCAAACTTGCTGGCATATTGAGTGTAGCACCTTAACAGCGTCATCTTTTAAGATTTTAAATAGTTCAACTGGAATGCCATCACCTCCACTGGCCTTGTTGTTAGCCATGCTTTCTAAGGCCCACTTGACTTCACTCTCCAGGATGTCTGGCTCAAGGTCACCAACCACACTATCTGGGTTGTCCGGGACGTCCAGATCTTTCTGGTATAATTCCTCTGTGTATTCTTGCCACCTCTTCTTGACGTCTTCTGCTTCTGTGAGGTCCCTACCATTTTTGTCCTTTATCATGTCCATCTTTGCACAAAAGGTTCCTTTAATATCTCCAATTTTCTTGAACAGATCTCTGGTTTTTCCCTTTCTATTATTTTCCTCTATTTCTTTGCACTGTTCATTTAAGAAGGCCCTCTTGTCTCTGCTTGCTATTCTTTGGAAGTCTGCATTCCATTTTCTGTAACTTTCCCTATCTCCCTTGCATTTTATTTGCCTTCTCTTCTCTGCTATTTGTAAGGCCTCGTTCGACAGCCACTTTGCTTTCTTGCATTTCCTTTTCTTTGGGATGGTTTTTTTTGCTGCCTCCTGTACAATGTTACGAGCCTCCATCCATAGTTCGTCCGGCACTCTGTCCACCAAATCGAGTTCCTTAAATCCGTTCTTCACTTCCACTGTGTATTCATAAGGGATTTGGTTTAGATTATACCCGACTAGCCCAGTGGTTTTTCCTACTTTCTTCAGTTTAAGCTTGAATTTTGCTATAAAAAGCTGATGATCAGAGCCACAGTCAGCTCCAGGTCATGTTTTTGCTGACTGTATAGAGCTTTTCCATCTTTGGCTGCAGAGAACATAATCAATCTGATTTCGGTATTGCCCATCTGGTGATGTCCACGTGTAGAGTCGCCTCTTGTGTTGTTGGAAAAGAGTGTTTGTGATGACCAGCTTGTTCTCTTGACAACTCTATTAGCCTTTGCCCTGCTTCATTTTGAACTCCAAGGCCAAACTTACCTGTTGTTCCTTTTATCTCTTGACTCCCTACTTTAGCATTCCAATCCCCTATAATGAGAAGAACATCTTTCTTTGGTGTCAGTTCTAGAAGGTGTTGTAAGTCTTCATAGAATTGGTCAATTTCAGCCTCTTCAGCATCGGTGGTTGGTGCATAAACTTGGATTACTGTTATGTTGAAAGGTCTGCCTTGGATTCGTATTCCTTTTAGGGATAGCATTACATTAAGTCAGGTGAAGATAATGGTTCTTCTAGGCCAGCTGTGAGAAACCCCACATCTTACATGTGCCTCTACAATGATCCATGGATGTTCTATTGCATACCCTGCAACCTATTGATCATCTCTTTGGTGGACAGGAGGAGCACGGTTTACTTATCACATGAGAAAAGTCATAATCACACAAACTTCTCCCCATATAAATCTCATTATTCTCATTTTACTTAACAAATCCTTAGGGGGTTGTGGGAAGCACAGTCTACATGGGGAAGACAGCATACCACAGATTCAACCTGCTTCCCATCATAGACCTATCTGAGGCATGAGGATGATGGCCACTGTCACCTTTGCCCACATTCACCACAGGTAGACAAGTACATGGCCCCAATCTATTAGTCATTGCTTCATATGGTCCTTGAGAGCAAAAGGGTTGTTGACCCCCTTAACCTGTCTGTACCTCCCAAAATTTAAACTCTTTTTTTGAAAATGAAATTGGCTAAAAATGTAGTAATAAAGTATATGACTGCACATATACACTGTACACTCATGGATGAACCATTTCAAAGAGTTTTAAATCCTGTGGGGCTGCCCCTACTGTTCCTTCCCTTTCTCAGTCTGACCGAAAGTGACAGGAGGTTGGAGGAATGGGATCTAGAGGAAGATAATGCCATCTGTATGGTTCCCAATGTCATAAGATGCTGCTGTGAGTATTTGCTGTGGTGTGCAAGGGTGTGGCAATGATTTATCTACATTTTTCATTTTTCCTAGTGCACCTGGTTGCTCTGAGGACACTATTGAACATTAATAAAAGCATATTATGTTGTCTCCTAACAGTCCTGTTCATCTGTCCTCTACCCATTCTGGTAAGCATAAAAAAATAAGATGGGAGGGCTCATGCTGAGGTACAGTGGTACAGTCTTGAATTCTGCGAAGCCAGTTTGGAACCTAGATGGTATTACAAACTCGCCTCAGGACATTTGCAGAGCTTGGAAGCATTACTGACCATGATAGTTCAGAAATTCTGGGAGCTGTTGATCTGACAGATCCCAACACCTTAGACAATTATAACTAGGAATGTGGACAAGCAACAAAATTCAGATTTGGAATTTGGAATTACAGTCCTTCAGATTTAGAACTCAGAATTTTAATAATTTGGAATTCCCAGATATGTGGAACTCCATTACAGTCAATAGAAATACTGTAAAGTCATCTTTGCTATCCTTCTGCAAGCAGGCAAGGACCTTTCTCTTCACGCAAGCCTTCCCTCAGTAAACCAGCTACCTGTGAGCGATTTTTAAATAGATTGTTATACCTTATTGCTTTGACTGGAATTTTAGTACTACTAATGTTTTCCATTTTTGTTTTTCATTTCCCAGAGTGACTTTTTTGTATACCTATTGATCTTTGCCTTAATATTGCCTGTTAATGTTGTAAGATGCCTCCTTATTCATTGTTTGTAGTTTTAAATATTGTCTTTTAATGATGTTAACCACCGTTTATATACTCATTGTTTTCAACTGTAATTATTGTCTTTCATTGTTTGTAAGCCATACTGGGCACTTTTTCAAGGAGAAAGGTGGGGTGAAAATATTTTTACAACAACAACAACAATAATAGTAATAGTATATTGTCAAGTCAATTCTGACTTATGATGACTTAGCATCAAAGGGGATTTCAAGGGGATTCATTGTCACCACTGCTGTTTAACATCTCACTAATTCCCATGTCAATAATCTTAAATAAAACTGGATTGGGCTATCATTTTTCAGAACAAGCAGGAAAAATCAATAACCTCTTATGACCTGAAACTATATTCAAAAATATCCACAGAGATAGAATCACTGTTAAACATAGTGCAAATATTTAGTGAAGATATCCAAATGAAATTTGGAATTGGCAAATGTGCAGCTCTGTCTATACACCGTGGCAAGATCCAAAAACTAGATGGAATAAAGTTTAAAAATGGCAATATTATAAAATCACTATCAAGTGATGAAAATTATAACTACCTTGGAATACTAGAAGCAGATAACATAGTGCACACAAAAGTTAAAGAACTGACAGAAAGGGAATATATTGAAAGACTATTGAAAATCTTAAAATCAAAATTAAATGGGGGAAATACAATCAAAGCTATAAACACGTGGGCAGTTCCAATAATTAGATACCCAGCTGGAATAATTGATTGGACCCAAAATGAATTAGAAGAATTGGATTGGAAAACACAGAAACTAATGAACATGCATCACACACTACATCCAAAAAGTGATGTGGACAGATTATATTTACCACAAAAAATCGGAGGCCATGGATTAATGCAAATACAGGAAGCGGTAGAGGAAGAAAAAAGAAGCCTAAATGATTATATCAGTACAAGCAGAGAAAAATTACTTAAGGTACTGAAAATGGAGAGTATTTTAAAAGCAAAAGAAACAAAGGGTCAATATAAGAAACAACAATTTGAAAATATATTAGACAGCTGGAAAAATAAACCACTACATGGACAACACCTGAGAAATATTGATGGAAAGCATGATCATAATTCAACATGGGCATGGCTAAAACTGGGGACCCTTAAGAAAGAAACCGTAGGCTTGATTTTTGCTGCACAAGAACAAGCACTCCAAACCAACATGATGAGAGCTAAGATCCAAGGAATTAGTGCTAACAACAAATGTCGACTCTGCCAAGAAAAAGATGAAACTGTGTTACACCTAATCTGCGAACATCCAAAGATTGCACAGATTACAAAATTAGACATGACAGAGTGGCAAAGTTAGTGCACTGGTCACTATGCAAAAAATAGAACTTGCTGGCCTCTAAAAACCCATGGGAACATCAGGTAGAGAAGGTGTCAGAAAATGAGACAGTCAAGATCCTGTGGGATTTCTGGCTCCAAACTGATAGACACCTTGAACATAACACACCAGATATAGTAGTAATAGAACGAAGAAATGTCTGGATCATTGACAGTGCAATTCCGGGGGATGCCAGAGTTGAAAAGAAAGAATTGGAAAAACTAACAAAGTACAGAGACCTGACAATCGAAACATCTCACTTGTGGATGAAGCACAGTTCAGTGGTCCCTGTAGTAATCGGGACTTTGGAAACAATATCAAGAAATTTCACACAGTACTATAAGCAGTTGCAGATCTCAGAAATAACACCATCAGAGCTATAAAAAATAGCAATATTAGGAACAGCACACATGCTGCAACAATATTTAACAGATACTTAGGTTTTTGGTTAAAACTTGTATCTGTTCTATAATACCAGTCAATGTTTTTATAGTTTGGATTGACTGTGCCTGGTATTTTTTAATAATAATAATAATAATAATAATAATAATAATAATAATAATAATAATAATAATAATAATAATAATAATAATAATAATAATAATAATAATAATGATGATGATGATGATGATGATAATGATAATGATAATGATAATAATAATAGTATATTGTCAAGTCAATTCTTATTTATGATTACCCTTTCCAGGGTTTTCTAGGTAGAGAACAAACATAAAAACCTTTGTGGCAGGATCTATGAAAGAATACCTCCTCCCATATGTAGTTTGAATATGGTAAGGAATCTCTGTTTTGCCGTTGGATAACAAGCAGTAATATGAGTTAGACACCAAGGGCATGCTGTTGGCTTTTAGAGAATTTATTGCTGCTTTAAAAATACCACCCCATATTCAACTGGTATATTATAAATGAATGAACGAATATAACCAAGACATTACACTCTTCTCAGAATGGTCCATTGCATGCTGTTCAGAAGGAAACTGACCATGTAAACCAGTGGTTCTCAATCCTGGGTCCCGAAATGTTCTTGGACTACATCTCCCAGAAATCCTGTCCTGCACAGCGAGTGGTGAAGGCTTCTGTGAGTTTTAGTCCAAGAACATCTGGGGACCCAAGGTTACAAACCTCTGATGTAAATGACTGCCCTGGAACTTCTCATTATCTGTAACAGTAGAGAGAAGGAAACAATATCTTTGGGAGTCACTTCTTGCTCTTCTTGAAGATTGGAAGATATATTTTTGGACTACAAGTCCAAGAACCCTGTAGTCATCTGTGGGAGTTGTAGTCCAAAAAAAGGGGGAACTGTTCCTCTGGCTATCCTATATAAGAGGTTTTCATAAAACCACAAAAGACATAAAACTACAGAAAAACAAAAGTATGTAATGAGAAGGAACATCTAGATGGTAAATTGCTTCCAAGGTTTTTTGAAACCCTTAAAAAAATTCCCTACAAGCATTGTAGAATTGAAGAAATTGTGAATAACGTCATATGGCAGAGTGTGATTCTTGGCACCAATGAGATAGTGAGCTAAGTTGCATTTGTTTCCCATTTGAGGAATACCCCTCCATTCTCATGCCATATCCACTTATACAGCATCTAAATGAATTTCCAAGGTAACACATTAGTCTGAAAGATTTGCTGGCATCCACTTAGCAGCACGTGATGCTGGCCTGCTTAGTTCATTAATAATATGATTGCTGCAGATCATGAGAACCTTGAGCAAAAGTTTCCTACAGCATCTGTGCTCACCACATTAATCTCCTGCTTTTACAAATGTAGGCAGAATGGCAGAAATTTTAACACAGTGTCAGAAGTTCAGTATTACAGTATTGTACAGAAATGCAGTTCCATGTTCTCCACTGAAACAGCTTTGTGCTTCTCAAGAAATAGATCTCTTCCTACAAGGAAGGCTATCTGATAAGTTTGATTTTTTCTTTACCCACAGTACAATGACCACAGATACAACTCAGTGTTGCATTCCATTTGATGGAGATAGAATGTCTACATCAAACTTCTCCTCGGTGATGTCCACCATGTTTGGACTGCAGAGTTTTAATAGTCAGTTAAATTTTGTGCATTTTTTGAAAAGCACAAACACTGGTTTTGCAAAAGGCAAATTCTCTCTGATACTAATAAAAAAACATGGGAAGGTGAAGACAGTAATTTTTTTGCACTTTGTGGTGTATAAGTATGTATGAGATAAGGAAGGGTTGCAGCACTAGTTCTGTCTGAAAGTGTTTTCAAACTATTCCATTTGTACCGTATAGGGCTTGCTAAAAATTTATAAGAAGCAAAATATTGCATCTTTAATAATGCACAGCCAGTGTACATCAGTAGGAACTGGCAAGTACATGAAGGCTCATTCTAATGATCTCCCATTTTGGAATACAGCTTTAATAAATTAAGGTATTATATATGCATACACACTTGAACTTCCACCTGAACTTATAGGATACAAAGATAGGTTTTATTCACATATGAATAAATATATGCTTCTGGTAAAAAAAAAAAGCATGGACAGTTTTGGGTTCTATTCATGCCTCATCAGGCATCTACATTATCTGCTACTTAATTTTACAGAAATATTGCTCCGTTCCTGCCATACCCCTTTCCACTCCCCTTTGCTTTCTCTTACCCCAGGCGGAAACTGCAGAACTGGATAATCGGTGTGGAAACTTAGCTTCTCGGTTGTGTAGGCCACATTGTTAGCATCCACTTTGTCCTGTACTTGCCAAGTGGGCCTTTATAGTGAGCAAGACATAAAAAAGGAGAGGGAGATGAAGGGAGAAAATTATAACAATCTGCCAAGAGTACTTAAAAAAAATGGCTGTTTGTAAAATTACTACCCATGTAAGTCAGCATGGTCTCCTACTGCTCTAAAATGACTGTTTTAGACCCCTGGAATAAAAAGAATAAATTGTGGCATGAATGCCTTTGGTAAGAGCCTTGAATTCAAACATTTTTCAGTAAATGAAAGGGAAGGGGCATAGCTGAGTGACATAAATCTGCTTTGTATTCAAAAGATCCCAGGTTCAATCCCTGGCATCTGCAGTTAGGACTGGAAAAGAACCCTTCCTGAAATCCTGGAATGATCATTGGCCTCATCAGATAGCTACACTATAGACTGGGTATTCCAGTTGAGTATGATGGGAGTTGTAGTTCAACACTTCTGGAAGATGCTAGGTTGGTGAAGCCTACAACTGCTGTGAGGCAATGCAGAGCAGGAGTAGGCAGCTCGTAGTTCTCCAGATGTCAATGCACTGTGGTTGCCAAGAGTCATATCCAGCAAAACAAGGACTGAAACAATATGGGGTTCTAGTCCACAACCTCTAAGGGCCACAGGATGTCCACTTAGGTGTGAACCATGCTAAGCCACATGACAAATGTGATTCCCTGTTAGGCAGTTTGCTGCTTTCTTGTGATCATGCAGGAAGTGGGTGAAGACAGAGTGCTTCTTCTGATGCCGTAGGACCCCGTATCCACGAGGGATCGGTTCCAACCCCATCCCCGTGGATGCTGAACAACATGGATCATAGTGAACACTATTTTAATAGTGAAAGCTATACATAGCATGGTCTCTGGCTCCCTCTCGAGGCCAGTTCTGGTAACTTTATCTTTAGAAATATATATTTCTAGGATTTAAAAAAAATATTTTTAACATTTTCAGACTGTGGATAAGTAAATAAGCGGATACTGAGCTTGCGGGTATGAGGGTCCTACTGTACTTCTTCTAGAGATTCTCTTGTTCTCTTCATTCATTCATTCATTAGAAAGTCCATTTTTATTGGTTTTGACAGCAAATGGAACAGAAGAAACAAAATCCTGCAAGTAGCAGATGTTGGGTGGTGGTGGTGATAGAGATCTGGATCCCAGGGGGTGGAAAGATGGCTCTGACTCAGACAAGTTCTCTGAAGCTGTTACTGGTATTGGCAGAAACCTCCCACTGACACCACTGGGAGATTTCCATCCTATATAAACTGCAGCTTTGGAGAGGGAATTTTCATTAGCATCCCAGCAGGAGACGAAGGTGTTACTGTCTTGTCTAGTAGTGAGCCCAATGATAACCATATTGCTAAGGGCTGCTACTTGCATGTATGCATTTAATAACAAATCTAGTCTGGCTTATAGAAGAGGCATATCCCATGCTGTTTTTAACCTTAAACTACAAATAACATCTTAAAAACTAAAAACCCGATTAACACTGCATCATTTTCATCAATCAAAATGTGTGTGGGGTTTTCTACAGATTAATCTAACTAATTGATGAAAGATTGTCGCCCTAATGATTATAATGAGTAATTTTGGATCCTTTTCTGTTTCTGCTCTTTCATTTAAATTGTAGCTTTCTTCATGGAACACTGATGGGCCTCTTCGTGAAAACAAATTCCACCCTTCCCCTGCCTATTAAGGACTGGCTACACAGCTTGTATTTGTCTCTTCCTTTTATGTTTTTCAAGATGAATGAACTTGAATCCACAAGAGAGCTGTGTTGACAATAGAAACAAATTACACACTATAAAATGGTTGAAATACAACCACCCACAGAAGGCGATACACTGCAGTGCAGTCAAAAGATGAAGCAGAGGCCAAGGCTGAAAACCACATGTCCCTGTTTCAATAACCTTTGTGCAGTGGGATGCAGCCACCAATAAAAGACTAATACAGAGACCATGCTTTGGTTTGGGAAACGTCTCTTCCATGGGATGGATCCAGGTCCCAGGGACAAAAGGGCTTTGCTTATGATGGCTCCCCATATTCAGGGATCTCCCCCCCCCCTTGAATCACAGGAACAGGGCCCATTGACACTCTGTACAGCATCTGAAGGACATGGAAGGGCTTCTCTGGTGGTGGTGATGGGAGTCTGCTTCTGCCAACTCAGCAGCACGTGTCCAAATCTAGGATTCCATCTACTTTACTGTATAAAGTATAAAAATGAAAGAAAGTTTTCTGGAAAGGATTTGAAAAATGTGGATGACATTTGCAAGAGTGTTTCTTGGGGAATTCCATGAGATGATACAGGCACGTATGATATACTCAAGGGAGTGTGAACTCAGTTCTGAAATATGACAACCTCAACCACATTTCCACAGTGCTCAATTTGATACATATCATCCAGGCTTGGTGGTATATTTGGTCTCTCTAATTAAAAAGGATCAAAAGTAATTTACTGTTTCCAGGCAATTTCATCCCTGATTCTGAGAAATTATATTTAAATAGGAAGATAAAATTATACTATGTAAAGATGTAAGAAGGATCTTTTTATAGATGCTGTGTATTAATTATATATAGGTTTATCCAACAGAACATTACTTCCATGAGAGGAGATAAAAAATTAAAGGTAGTCAGTCTGAAGATGAAGAGTGGGCCATAAGTAAGAAGCAAGTAATCTAAAACAGTGATGCCTGTGGGAAAGAAGGATGAAAGACACAGAAGCTGGCAAAAGAAGAACCATGGAAAACTGGAAGTGGTTTCTAACAGACAATCTTCAGACTAGAGGGATGGATCTTGTTAACTAAGAGTGGGTGAAACCTCAAACTGGCATTGTGCAGAATAATTTGCCCACCAAATTTAGGAGCTAAGTTTCTGCAGAATTTCCAGATGCTGATCTGGATTACACCCAAAGCTAATGAACTTAATTCCAAAGGGGAGGAGAATAGCACATGCTTCACAAGCAAAAGGTGCCAGATTCGATCCCCAGCATTTCCAGGAAGGTTTATGAAATAAACTTGTTTTGAAGGCCTGGAAAGTCACTGTGTTGACACAACAGGACTAGATTGACTAATGGTGTAAGGCAGCTTCTTATGTTCCTAAATGAGCACACAGAATTCTGCCACGAGAAATCAGATAGATGCACATTACAGCCTGCTTGGAGCCAGACCTAAGTACCAGCTGCTTGACTTGGCTGTTACCCGGAAAGCTATAATCAGGACTGACCTTCTGCTCCTCTCCCAAACGACACTCTGGATTTGCTCTTGGGGTGCCAACTTTTGCTACTGATGTTATGTGGCCCATATTCCATTTTTCTCCAATAACTACAGTTGTGTGTAGTATTTTTCTTCCTAGGGAGCTGGTCTTCCTTTTTCCCTTGACTGCTGTAAGTCCCTCATCTCATGTTTTGTGTTAAGATCATAGACATCCCTCTCTCTGTGTGAGCAGCAAAGAGATCTTGCAGGAGTTACTCATATATTCCTTTTCTCATTATCACACGGATAAACTTGTTCTTAGATAACTAGCCCCAGATCTCTTTTGCAAATATGAGCGTATACTGACTCTTTTGAGAATCAGAAGCCCTTGGGTGAGTTTTCCTTCTGTTTACAATAATGATGTAAACATGAAATAACATTTATGTACATCAAAAGATATGTATACAATAATGGGGTTTTTTAAGTTCTTTTATTTTCATCTGTAGGACTTTCTGTTACCATTGTGTTACTGGAAGAGGTTGAAAATGGTTTAATTAAACTCTAAACTTAATGGCATGATTTTCAAAGGTACACTGCTTCTCTTTTGGACACAGAGACACACAAATTTGCTGTTTTACTAAATTTGTTTAAAAGCTTTTCAGAGCTGAACAATAGCTAATTTTCTAAGGAGTGGCTCATAAAATTTTGACTGAGCGTCCCTGTAAGAAACAGATCATTAAAAAAAAAACTTAGGGATTCCTTATTCAGTTGTGGCTTTGGGTTTTTTTTGGGGGGGGGAGGAAGCACAAGAGGGAGAAAACTGGTTAGTAATAATAAATGTTCAGATGCAGAATTGGTGAGAAAGAATAAGTTTTACAAAGCATCTTAATGGATGCTTTGTAAAAGGTTTATTATGAGCACACACACACACACACACACACAAAAACAGGCTGAGCTCATTCGTTATGTATAGGAAAGGATATATATCCATCAAGGGATTTTGTCTGTTCTCCCTAAAAACCTATTAAAACCAGTCATTTCCTGTCTCCCTGCCCTTTATCCCCAAATTTGCTACATTTTAACATACTTCTAAAACATACCAAATGATCTATGAAACAAAGACCTGCTGCAGATGTGCATTCACTCTCCTCAAATGGTAGGCCTGGAAGCATTAGGCAGGAATTGGTCTGGAAGCCCACCTCCCTTTTGTGACAGAGGTTTGGTTAATATGCAAGTTACCAAATAGAAGAAGTAGACACAGAATATGCATGTGAGGTGCAACAATGCAAAACATATCTGGCATAAAGACAGACATAATCTTTACATTTACAGAGAGTGGGTTTAAGCCATATGCTTCCATATGGCTTAAACTCCAAGAATTTGCTTTTCTTATCTATGTGTCTGCTGATTCCATTATGTGTCTGGCAACTATATACTGTATCTAATAATAAGAATAACTGCATGCCATCAAGTCAATTCTGACTTATGGTGACCTTTTCCAGGGTTTTCTAGGTAGAGAAAACACAGAAGTGGTTTGCCATTCTGTTCTTCTGGGGGCATCTTGGGACTGTGCAGCTTGCCCAAGGCCACACAGGCTGGCTCTTCTCCCAGGAGGACAGTGGGGAATTGAACTCCCAACCTCTGATCTATCCAGCCAGTTAGCTAGATATCTAGCTAACTATTATTTGCAAATAAAACAATTTTACTGCAATTTCACAAATTCTCCTGAATTATACACATGCATGCAGGTAATTCTTAATGTAGTCGTGCTATTTTTTTTTTTTAAAAAAACATAGTTGCTTGGTCCAGTATGAAATGTTGCAGTACTAAAATTCCTCTTTCTACAGAGTTGCTACGTAGTGTAATTAATTAGTAATGTAATTATGAATTAGCACTAGCACAATGGAAATAAAATGGGAGCTTGCCTATCCATTGTCAGTGCTTGTCTGTTGGACAACAAAGACTGATTTTCAGTCTTTTTAGACTGGTTTTTTAAATACATTCCAGAAATGGCAACATCCAAAATGTTAGTTTTGTTATCAATGACCAAACAATTTCGATCTAAAAATGAAAGTTTTGTTGTTTTCCTCCGCTTGTGTATTTTTTTTATTTATTTTTTTGCTGCGGCATTCACTATCACATTCCTGAAGCATTCATTAGCAAGTCACTGACTAAAGGAACTCCTTTATTCATTCTCAGCCACAGAGTTGACTACTTGGATGGACCTATTTCCCCCTTCCACACCCACTCCACATTCACTGTGCTGTGCTTAGCCAATGCTGCATACACAAATACAGCTTCCATGTGGCCTTGTACGAAAACATTATCAGAGGGAAATAAATCATTGCTGCTTCTGTGTTCTAATCTGGAAGGAATGTCAATCTTCAAGCCAAGCTTTGGAATGTTTTGTTTCTTTCTCCGATTCATTTTAAATAGTTTCAGGCAAAGAAGAGTTTTCCTTTAGTTTCCCACATTGTTAACTTTTGAACAGAGGTGCTCAAAATAGAAGGGACATTTAGCTGTGATGGTTATTATCTGAAGTAAGAGAGGGAAAAACCATTAAGAGACTTTATTGGCTGGGAGGCCCAGGAAGTCCTGGCCTTCTGGCTTTTCAGACCAAGGCAGCACCTATAACTGATGGAAATAGCATCATTCTAGAAGGTGTCAATTTAATTTGAGATGTCTTCCGTGCTTCTTCTTTTTTTTACAAGTCACAGGAGATAATCTCACTCAGCAGAACTGGTTGTGTCTTTTGTACAAATATGGTTGTACAAATGGCTGTTCTAATGTATGAGCTGCAACATAAATTCCAGAATGGCTTTGGGATTTATGCACAGTTTGGTGCAAGCAGGAGATACCTGTTTGAGGGATCAGGCCAAACTGTGTTAGGCTTCAGTCCAAGAATTTATTAATCAGAATAGGGAAGGAAGAAGAAGAAAGAACAGCAAGAAAAGCTACCTGGAACCTCACAAAGACTACCTTTTTGACAAGAAGGGAGACAAAGCAACAGAATAGGCTTTACAAGGGTAGTCCTGGACTTTGAAGCTTCAATTATGTTAGATCAGCTTGACTGATGGACTGTGTACTGACACATGAGTCTGGCCATACTATGCAATCAATGACTATGATGCTGATTTCCAATTAATCCACAAGAGATGTTAAGTTGATGGTCCTTCCACTGCAAGGATGTCTGATATCCCAGCACGTCAAGGCATGCATTTGAAAGTACCTCTGAACTGGCTGGAAAACTTTCATTTCACTTAAATTTTCTGTAGTTGTTTTACCATCAGCAACATTAATCAGCATTAATGAATGCTTCTTCACCAAGAGCAGCAATCATGCCTGTGATCCCCAGTTACAAAGTGGGTTACATGGCTGACAAGAACAAGAATACGTAAAAATTTTAACTCACCCATAGAATGTCAGGCGAAGGAATCCAAGCCGTTGCCCAAGTTTAAGCAGCTCTCCCTGTGTACTGGCAGCTCCTGTCAACAGCACAATCCCCACCTTTTTAAGGGTGACCAGCCACTTGTATGCACTTTCATCACTATGCAACACCTCTTCAAAGGTCATAGTTGGGAGCTGAAGATCGGAACCCCAGTACTGACATTCTGTAAAAATCATAAATATATTAAAATGTATGAATAGGTATAAATCACTCAAGACTATTTATTTCAGAATTCAACAGAATCTGAACAGAATTCTGAACAGATGTCTTCTTCTCAGGCCTATGTTGATGACTGCCAAGGCTGGCCCTGATATTGGGCAGACTAAGCAAACTGCAGTAGCTGCAGTGTCATATTGAGAGGACAGAGCTGTGTGCACCACGCAACATGCCTTGCATCCCCTAAGCTAGGTGACTGCTCCCAGATGTGGATGACACTGTCCCACTGAGAGGACTCAATTGTCAATCTTGCCAGCTTTTGCTTATGGAGTAGCAGAAGGTGCCACTATATCTTTCCCCATTACTACCACAATGCCCACAAAACATGACTATACTAGGAGCTTCTAGGAGTTGCAGGCCAAAAATAAGTAACTAAGCTCTGACCTGATTTAACATTCAAAGTGTCTTTATGTGGCTGTGATCACTATTATTTCAAAGGGAGACCTATAGGATCAGAGTGTGCAGCAGAGTTCGGAAGAACAACTTTTGAGACAAAGTGTGTAAGTGGCACCTTTCCACAACCAAGTTCTCCTCAACGTGGCCTTGCTCCACTTCCTGAACTGTTTATTCAGGGTAGGCGATGGTATACAACTAGCACAAGAAAATATATTTGCCAAATCACATGATCTGAGTATGATCCAGTACGACGCTAAGCCAAATAAAATTACAGGAATGCATGTTAATTTAAACCAGAGCTTATTCACTTATTTTTGACTTGCAACTCCTACAAGCTCCTAGCATAGTCAAGCTCCATGGGCATGATGGTAACTCGTGGGCATTATGATGTCAAGGCACTGGCCACCACAAATATGATCCACTGACCACTCAGCCACTGTACCCTGGCTTTTCCTGGTGTGGACACTTTCCAGGTGGATACAGTGTACTACTGGTTGGGAAAATCTTCTTGTGTGACAACTTTCCCAACACTGCTGAGGAAAAGAAATTGATTCATTTGAAATATAGTCCTGGAGGAGTTTTATAGATACCCTGGACTGCGAGAAAGACAGACAAGTGGGTCCTAGAGCAAATCAGGTCTGAACTTTGCCTGCCCAGACCAGAATAAAGAGACGAGACACAGGTGTTGGATAAAACTAGGACCACAACTTTATTAAACTACTTAAACTTTTAATTCCCCTTTCACAAAGGGGCCTACTGTAGTGCGAAATTATCATCTGACTCCAGTGTACCATTTACAACTGGAGCAGGCCACCAAGAGCGAGTTCCAATTGCTGAAGCGTGCTGCCTCTGACATCTTCAGCCGCCCATCTGCAGGAATCCTCCCACTGCTTCAGTCACCGAGCCTCGAGACCCTAGGTGCACTGCTGCCCGGGAGATTCCCTCAACTCCATTCCCCTTCATATACTCCTTGTTCTACCAATCAGAGAAATGGGCTGATTGACACCGTCCTCAGGTGTCCCAAAGGAACTCACCAAATCTCACCTTTTGCACTGCCCGCAGCTACAACCCAAGTACTGTGTCTTCCTCACATTACCTATTTAACCTGAAGTAAGAATGGGATGGGCGAAAACTCACCTGCCTCCTGATGCATGCCAATTATGGAAGCAGACCAACAATTCCCATATGGCCCCAAAGCGACCAGCTACTCTCATTCTTACTTATTAAGGGGTGGGCCGCGAAGTCATCAAGCAAACAGAGGCTGATCTCGGGGGAGGCAGGCAAGATGAAGGCTCCTCCAAGCCCCCTCCCCCGGCCTTGATGTCACCTGCCTGTGCTCGTCTCCTCCAAGAGGGCAGGCAAAGTGCAACCGCGGTGGCAGTTTTGTGCCACGCGGAGCGCACCATCTCTAGAGGCAAAAATAATGAAACTGAGGCTGTTGTACTTTGGACACACCAGGAGAAGGCAAGATTCTCTGGAAAAGACTATAATGCTAGGAAAACATGAAGGCAGGAGTAAAAGAAAAAGACCAAATGTGAGATGGAATGACTCCATAAAGTTTACAACAGCTGAGAAGGGGTGTTGAGGCCAGGATATTTTGCAGATCACTCCTTCAACTGGAACTGGACAGGGGAAGTTTCTCCCTGTTGGTTCTGCTGGTCTTTTCAGCGGCTTTTTATGCCATCAGCCATGGTATCCTCCTGGGCCGTCTCTCTGGAATGGGACTTGGAGGCATTGTTTTACAGTGGCTCTGGTCCTTCCTGGAGGAGAGAACTCAGAGGATGGTGCGAGGGGACTCTTGCTCAAAACCTGGCCATTGGCCTGCAGTGTCCCTCAGGGTTCTGTTTTGTTCCCTATGCTATTTAACATCTACATGAAACCAATGGGAGAGGTTGTCCGGAGTTTTGGGGTTTGGTGTCATCAGTATGCTGATGACACCCAATTCTATCTCTTCTTTCCATCAAAATAAAAGGAAGCTATCTCAGTTCTAGATCAGTGTTTGGTGACAGTAATGGATTGGATGAGGGCATTTAAACTGAAACCTAATCCAGACAAGACAGAGGTGCTCCTGGTCAGTAAAAAACAGATTGAGGAATAGGGGTGTAGCCTGTGCTGGATGGGGTTACACTCCCTCTGAAAACACAGGGACACAGCTTGGGGGTGCTCCTGGATTCATCTCTGAGTCTGGGTGCCCAGGATTCAGCAGTGGCCAGGAGTGCCTTTGCACAGTTAAAACTAGTGTGCCAGTTGCGCTCATTTCTTGAGAGGTCTGATCTGGTCATGGTGACACAAGCCCTAGGTACATCTTGGCTAGATTACTGTAACATGCTCTACATGGGGCTGCCTTTGGAAGTGTTTGGAAAATTCATAGGGTCCAAAATGCTGCAGCCAGATTGTTAACTTGGGCTGATTACATGGATCACATAACCCCTCTGTTACAGCAGCTCCATTGGCTCCCAATCTGTTTTGGGGCACAATTCAAAGTGCTGGTTTTAGCCTATAAAGCTCTAAATGGTTTGGGTCCAAGCTATCTCAAAGACTGCATCTCCCTCTGTGAGCCTGCCCGGGCATTAAGATAATCAGGGGAGGCCTTTCTCTCTATCCCACCACCCTCACAGGTGTGCTTGGTGGGGACACAGAAGACAGCCTTCTCTCTGCGCCCAGACTCTGGAACTCCCTCCCATTGGAAGTTAAGCTGGCCCCATTTTTGCTGTTCTTCCAAAGGCAGGCAAAGACATTTCTCTTCGTGCAGGATTTTCCTTAATGACTGGTGGTCTGAGAGGGGGTTTAAATGGATTGTTGTGCTCTGTTGTTTTAAACATGTTTTAAAATTGATCTTAGTTACCAATTTAATATAATACTTGTTTTATTTGTTTTAAATATTTGTATGTTTACTGTTTTTAGCTTTTAAATGCATGATGTAAGCTGGCTTGAGTCCTTTTGGGGAGAAAGTCATGATAGAAATATTTTAAATAAACAAAAATAATAATTCATTGGGTCAGCATAATTCAGAGGTGACTTGACGACAGCAAGAAAGGACCACTGATTCAGGGCTTGGTTTAGTTTACTTTCAAGGATAATCTATAGTTGCTTGTCTGTGCGTGCAGGTTCATAATGGCAATTTATCGTCTCAGGGTCTAGCTGCTAATGAATTATGAAAGAAAGGAAAAAACAATGTCATTGAGAATAATAATGATAATCAGTAAATAAAACAGCAGTTGCATTTAAAAAAATGCACAGATGCTCACAGAAGCAAATAGATGAAATCTGAGTGCTCACACAGTGTGTACTAACCCATGTGTACGTATGGATGCCAAAAGCAAACTAATTCCTTTGGAATTGTTCTCCTTTCTATTTTAGAATAAATGCAGTTAGCTAAATGAAACAGTAGTCTAGGAATAAAGAGTGGGTTGTCCTATAACAGGTGAGGAAAAGGGGAAGGGAATGTTGTCTTGTGCATGTAACAGAATCTAAAGTCAGAAACTTTGATGAGTGATATTTTTGTGATGCACAAAGATAGGAAAATGAAAGGAAAATGGTGGCAATTGTAGTTCAGTTATGAGGAAAAAGAGTTATTTTAACAAAGGGGTAGCAAGCTGGATAAATAGGTACCACCACGGTGGGAAGGTAACGGCGTTCTGTGTCTAGTCGCACTGGCCACGTGACCACGGAAACTGTCTACGGACAAACGCTGGCTCTACGGCTTGGAGACGGGGATGAGCACCACGCCCTAGAGTTGGACACGACTGGACTAAATGTCAAGGGGAACCTTTACCTTTACCTAGCAAGCTGGAAGGAAAGTTATTTCATTTTCTGATTTCTATTAAAAAAATATAAGAATGGGGTATTTGGCTGAAAAAGAATATTTTCTTCAGGGCATAACTTTGCTTCCTTCTGGGCATCATCTCTAATTGTTCAGCTCATGTTTTCTTTTCAAGTTCAAACAATATTTCCAACATCCCTGTAAGTTTTGATTCTTGTCAGATGGGATGCGTGCTGATGTGGAATGAGATGTACTTGGCTACCGAAAAACAAAACAAGAAACAACCCCTTCCTCCCCAAAAAAACTTTGCAAAACAGGTATATATCATTCAGCACCATTTTTTTATTATCTAATACATAAAGGCAATGGATTACAACAATTCAAAAGAGATCAAGTATTCTCATATTTAACTCGAATCTTTTCCCCAGTCTCAAGGGAGATTTTTAAGAAAATTGCTATTTTGGCAAGAAGATGCCACATTTCTCATTCGGGAGACACATTTTTAAGGGAGGAAATATTGAAAATGGAAATTCAGTGTCTCTGGTTCTACCACAGGTAGTTTATTACAAATGTTTTATCCAGCAATTGTAGGAGAGTGGAGAGAACTCACATATGTTGTCTGGAAAGGCATTATGTAGGGCTGAATCATACAGCTTTCAAGATATGGTTGAATAGAAGCCTCTGTCATTCCTTACTATGGGCCATGCTGACAAGGGCTGATGGAAGCTTTTGCACCACAGTTGTTAACTGTACGGTGTGACCGCTCCCACTGTTGGGACTGGCCAAGTGCAGGTGTGATCCAACAGTTTGCATAAGGGCGCAATTCATAACTGGTAAAGCAGACTTTTCGGCAGTTCTTGCTTTCTCTTTGAGTTTGAATGCAGCTAAGGGGTAATGATGGTTCTAAAAAATTAAAGGACTTATGTACTACATAAGCATATGTTTTCCTGAAAAACAGGATCAGTATCTAGGGACTGACAGATAACATTTTAGATGGTACATAATTTTATACACACCTTTGCTTGCCCCCTGCCTGTTTATCTTTGCTTCAAAGTGGGAAAGTCCTCAGAGTTGTGCCTGTTCCTCATATTGAAGTTATTCCAGTTCCAGATCACAAATTCAATCTCAAAAGGTCTTGTACACTTGTACAGTACCAGCTGATGAGGTATGAAAGCACCTTGGTTCATGTGACAAAATCATATTCCAGTTACTGAAATATCCAGTTACAGAAAGAGACTCCACATTCCTATCCTAACTCTAATCTGAAATGGTACCTGTACACCAAGAATTTTAATTAGCGAGAATCCCAGTTATTTACACCTCACCAGCATAAGTCAAATGGCATAAATTGGAGATGCAAATTGCCACCAGATAACAAGTCAATGCTTGTATTTCTCATCACACACCAGTCACGTGACTTAACATGTGACAAAAAATGCAAGTGCAGACAACTTTACCATAGCAATTTACTGCAGTGATTTGTACCATTTGACTTAAGTTGGTGGTTTTAAGTAACATGATTCTGGCCATTGAGTTAGACTAGCTGAGCTGGATAAAAGTCTAAGAAAAAGAAAACAGTTTAAATGATTCCGCTATTCATGGATGTATCAGAGGCTTTGGATATGTGAAAGCCCTATCTTAGAGCAATACTGAAAAGATGATGTGTGTGGGGGGGAAGGCAAAAATGCACTTGAAGGGTGTAACAAACAATCTTGAATGATACAGATAAAATAAACTTGAAACCTGTAATAAAAACTGTAACTTTTAAATGCAGTTATTAAAAGGTGCCACACAGAGCAGCTAAAGGAAGGCGCTAAGAGCCATCTGCTTAAAATTGCTTGTTCAATTCCTTAAAATTTGTAAAAACAGATCCTCTTCTGTCAAAAAATTACTTTTCCCTAATCAAATACAGGTTAAATATTATATATACAAATACTCTATGTAAAGACATAATTATCCTCATAGCAAGTCAAATATGTTGAGATGACTGCATACATTCTTCAAGGGCCAACTGAACAAAGCTACCATGAGCTTTCTCTGGTTACAGGAGCCTCGTGGCACAGTGGTTAAACTACTGTACTGCAGCCAAACTGTGCTCATGACCTGGGGTTCAATCCCAGGTAGCCGGCTCAAGGTTGACTCAGCCTTCTATCCTACCGAGGTCGGTAAAATGAATACCCAGCTCGCGGGGGGGGGGGGGACCCAGCTCGCGGGGGGGGGAATGTGAAGCCTTCATAATTAACTTGTAAACCTTCATAATTAACTTGTAAACCACCCAGAGAGTGCTTTAAGTGCTATGGAGTGGTATATAAGCAGCATACTTTGCTTTACAGTAACAGTCATATAGTTTACCAGGATTCAGAGTAAGTTAAGATGAAGATAAGACAAAATGAGAAGCCATCAAAATGAGAAACTATTATGAAAGGCCCAATAGTTTCCAAAAGTTTGGCAATGGGTATACTTGCTTTACACTAGAATAGTTGGCTGATTTCATACTGATGGTTACCAAATGGCCATATATTGTCTTTATAACATACTGCTGCCAGTCTCTCTTCATGAGCCTTCTGGGTGCAATAATCACTAACTTGTGATGATAGCGAGACTCAGTTATCACAAGCAGAAGCTGTTGTGTGAGGGCTGGTGATTCATGGACATGTTTACTGTACATCCTGACCATCACTAGTTTAGACATTCTTGCTGCTGTTAATACCACCAACAACTGTATACCCTAATGGGTCTCTCAGTGTCAGTATAACTACCTACAGTCTCTGGGAGGATTGTGTAAAGATCCTTCCAAGACAGTATCTTTAGCAAACTCAGAGTTCAGATGTTATTATGTTTTTAAGACTAGGGCTACTCAACTTAGTTTTCAGAAAGTCTCAGGCCTTGCATAAGCAAAATATCTTTTTAATTCAGGAGAATGAAATTGGAATGAGGAGAAATTATCTGGGTTTTGAGAAACAGAATCTAGAATGATCTCAAATTCCTCCAGATTGTGAGATACTGGTGGTGGGACAAATTTATTTCTGAATGTAGTCTTGAAGTGAAGAGCATGGAATAGTTGGAATGACTATTAGTGGAACCCACTAACTGGTGAAAGAACACTCCCATATGTTCAGGAAGAAACAAAGTCTTCCCTCTATAAAAAATGATGTCATCAGAGTTTTTTTCTGGGACTTGCCACACTTTGGATTTGTGGAAGGAGGGTTCAAAGCTGGAACAATTTTCAAATGACAAGTGTCATCTCGAAGTGCCATAATTCAACTTCCTACCTCTTCATAATTCCTATACCAGCTCTACCAAAGTTGGTGCCTTCCAGCTGTTTTAGACTACAACTCCTATCATGCCCAACCTTTGGCCACACTAGGACTCATGGCCCAAAATATCCAAAATGGACCAGGGTGAGGAATAATCCTCTATACCAGTGGTTCCCAATCATGGGTCCCCAGATATTCTTGGTCTAAAATTCCTAGAAACCTTTACCACTAGCTGTGCTAGTCATGATTTTTTGGAGTCGTAGTCCAAGAACTTTTGAGGACCCAAGGTTGGGAACCATTGCCTTATATCATCCCTTCCCCTGCAGGGCATTCTGGGTCCAAGAAATCCTTTCTCAACATTTTGCCTAGACTCTCCCTAAGCTGAGGATGCATATGAAACACCCTTTTGAAGTTCAATCGCACTTTTCTGCTGTATTTATAGCTCAAAAGACAACCCACAGGCAAATGAAAAATCCTGAGCTGAAGGTACGTGGCTGGATGTTGACTGCAGAACATTCCTAAATCTAGAAATGATGTGGCAGAAGGAAATGTCTCCAATTATTATATATAGCTATTAAGTAGAAGTTCTATTTTGGAACTCAAAACTTAAGCAGAATTTGCAGACCTCTGGTGGGCCTCTGGGCATGAATTTAGCAGTTCACCTTAAGCTTTCTTTCTTTTAAAAAGAAGCACCCAAGATTTTTTGTTTAAAGTTTCTTGTTCCACATGTGTGCTTTTTGCGGCAGGTACACACCACTGTGCAGTCAGCAAAAGCTGTTCTGAACCAACAACAGTGAGTAGTAGCAACAATTTTCTACTTTTGCAAGGTTTGCACTTTCCAACCACAACTAGCATGTCTGATTCCTCTGGCTTAAGCCTGTTAGAGGGAGAGTCCAAGAAACACAACACACACATCCTAATGTAAACCATCCACACACACCATCATTATATTTAACCTTGTGTTTCTAAGAAGCTGTGGCATGACTGACAAGCAGCTGAATTTTTCTGACTACTAAAATGAAGAAGAAAAAACAGTGTGATCCTTGAAGAGAAATGTAATGACACCTTATTAAAATTTCATAGTGAATTTACTTCAACTAAATGTTCAATATGCTGGTTTCAGTACATAACTATTGGTTCAAAATATTGTTTTCAAAAGTAGAGAATACTTTGATTCTTCATGTGAGGAGAGGAGCTACCTTAAAGATGCATGCACCTTGCCTGCGATCAGTGAAATTTTCAAGCCATCCAATAAAATGAAAGCCAGAATCCTACTGGGGTTTGCATAAGGTTTGTGTGATTTGCCATAGCTAATTGAAACGAGCCCCAGCATCTCATCAATCAGCCACAATCACATGTCTGATTACACAAGTGAGATGTGCCCCAGTGCCTCATCAATTAGCCACAATTAGCTATGGTAAATTATTCAAACCTTTTGTGAACACCAATAGGATTCTGGCCAAAAGATAGTGTTCATGTGTCTGTCTAAGTTACAGAGTCCTGTGAAAACTCAATATTTTAACTGTACGCCAGTTTTCCTTGGAGCCTCTATATAAACTTTTAGTCTGAGCTGAGTATCTGCTGAAGCAACCATTCTTTGCAGGGCCATTCAAGAATGGGGAAATGGGCACTACTGACCTTGGGCTACTCATTTCTCAGTCTAATCTACTTAGAAAGTGTTTACTGCAGAACTAGAAGAGACCCTATGGATCATCAAGTCCAGCTCATCAGGGAAGCATAATGGGGAATCAAACTCCTAACATCTGAATCTGCAGCCAGATACTTAAGCCATTGAGAAGGGGGTAATGATAATGAACTAGAACAAGAAGCATATGCCCAATTCTGGGCCCCTAGGGAAAAGTAGAATACAAATGTATATAGCATAGAGTCTCTTGCCTCTGTACAGAAAACCTGGCTAATGTAGAAATCAGAAACCGGTGGTCCATTAGCACCCAGGCGGAGGCACTTAATGGGCCCCATGTTTACCAAACAGATAAATGTGAAAGGAGTGTGGCTGTGGCAGTGGACACTGATGACATTCTACATCAGCAGAGAATTTAGATCTTTGGACTACAACCCTCCCCATTCCCTCTGAAAGTCACTTTCTGACTCAGCTAGATGATCAAGGGTCGAGTTGATAGAGTTGTTTCCAACTCTGCTGTTTCATTGCTGTACTATAGTCCTCTTGTTTTTGTACTACAGCCCTGTCATACTATTCATTTTCATACTAAAACCCTGTCATACTATTCATTTTCATACTACAACCCTGTCATATTACTCCTTGTCATAGTACAACCCTTATGAGTGTCTGTTTTAACAACTTTCTATAACTATCTTCAACGTGATAGACTACTGAGTGAATAGCTTGTGGTGCCAGTGCATTGTGATATTCGCCACATGTCAACATACCAATGGAAACTAATTCCAAACAGATTATTTGTTTGTTTCAAAATGTACAATCCACTTTGCAACTTATTAGAAACTGAAGGTAGAGTACAGAACTTTTTTTTTAAAAAAAGAAACACCTAAACATATATTTCTGTGTTTGGGATTTTCACTCAGTCCTTTGTTCATCTAATGAGACTATTCAGACCAGGGAGGAGTGAAAGCAATGTGGAGGATATATCAGGGATCTCCTACCAACTCTCCTCAGACAGAAGAAGCTGCTTGGATGAGTAGCGAAACATTTAAACTAACAAGAAAGAAGTCCAGTTGCTATGGCTCAACTTCCAAATAACCTCACCTGGATGACTGAGAATCTTCACAGATACCTAAACATACAGTTTAAAATATCAGCACTAATCCACTTACAAGAATTGAATCAGCAGCTCTTGTCCAACACCAGGAAAAAAATAAAAACGTCTTAAAGAAACATTCATTAAAATTGCTGACTCAAAAGGCAGTTGTTTGACCTGGGAAATTGCCAGTTCTTTGACCTTGCAAATCTCAGGTGTTAACGGATTAGACAGCATCTGCCTGATAGAAGAGAAGCAAAAAACTAGCATGTTAGGACTGTCACAGTTCTGGAGCTGAAAATTATGTTAGCTTGTTGTTGTTGTTTAGTCGTTAAGTCGTGTCCGACTCTTCGTGACCCCATGGATCAGAGCACGCCAGGCCCTCCTGTCTTCCACTGCCTCCCGAAGTTGGGTCAAATTCATGTTGGTAGCTTCGGTGACACTGTCCAACCATCTCGTCCTCTGTCGTCCCCTTCTCCTCTTGCCCTCACACTTTCCCAACATCAGGGTCTTTTCCAGTGAGTCTTCTCTTCTCATGAGATGGCCAAAGTATTGGAGCCTCAGCTTCAGGATCTGTCCTTCCAGTGAGCACTCAGGGTTGATTTCCTTCAAAATGGATAGGTTTGTTCTCCTTGCAGTCCAGGGGACTCACAAGAGTCTCCTCCAGCACCACAATTCAAAAGCATCAGTTCTTCGGCGGTCAGCCTTCTTTATGGTCCAGCTCTCACTTCCATACATCGCTACTGGAAAAACCATAGCTTTGACTATGCGGACCTTTGTTGGCAAGGTGATGTCTCTGCTTTTTAAGATGCTGTCTAGGTTTGTCATCGCTTTCCTCCCAAGAAGCAGGTGCCTTTTAATTTCATGGCTGCTGTCACCATCTGCAGTGATCATGGAGCCCAAGAAGGTAAAATCTGTCGCTGCCTCCATATCTTCCCCTTCTATTTGCCAGGAGGTGATGGGACCAGTGGCCATGATCTTAGTTTTTTTGATGTTCAGCTTCAGACCATTTTTTGCGCTCTCCTCTTTCACCCTCATTAAGAGGTTCTTTAATTCCTCCTCACTTTCTGCCATCAGAGTGGTATCATCTGCATATCTGAGGTTGTTGATATTTCTTCCGGCAATCTTAATTCCGGCTTGGGATTCATCCAGTCCTGCCTTTCACATGATGTATTCTGCATATAAGTTAAATAAGCAGGGGGACAATATACAGCCTTGTCGTACTCCTTTCCCAATTTTGAACCAATCAGTTGTTCCATATCCAGTTCTAACCGTTGCTTCCTGTCCCACATATAGATTTCTCAGGAGATAGATAAGGTGGTCAGGCACTCCCATTTCTTTAAGAACTTGCCATAGTTTGCTGTGGTCCACACAGTCAAAGGCTTTTGCGTAGTCAATGAAGCAGAAGTAGATGTTTTTCTGGAACTCTCTGGCTTTCTCCATAATCCAGCACATGTTAGCAATTTGGTCTCTAGTTCCTCTGCCCCTTCGAAATCCAGCTTGTACTTCTGGGAGTTCCACATACTGCTGAAGCCTGCCTTGTAAGATTTTGAGCATAACCTTGCTAGCGTGTGAAATGAGTGCAATTGTACGGTAGTTGGAGCATTCTTTGGCACTTCCCTTCTTTGGGTTTGGGATGTAGACTGATCTTTTCCAATCCTCTGGCCACTGCTGAGTTTTCCAAACTTGCTGGCATATTGAGTGTAGCACCTTAACAGCGTCATCTTTTAAGATTTTAAATAGTTCAACTGGAATGCCATCACCTCCACTGGCCTTGTTGTTAGCCATGCTTTCTAAGGCCCACTTGACTTCACTCTCCAGGATGTCTGGCTCAAGGTCAGCAACCACACTATCTGGGTTGTCCGGGACGTCCAGATCTTTCTGGTATAATTCCTCTGTGTATTCTTGCCACCTCTTCTTGATGTCTTCTGCTTCTGTGAGGTCCCTACCATTTTTGTCCTTTATCATGTCCATCTTTGCACAAAAGGTTCCTTTAATATCTCCAATTTTCTTGAACAGATCTCTGGTTTTTCCCTTTCTTTTATTTTCCTCTATTTCTTTGCACTGTTCATCTAAGAAGGCCCTCTTGTCTCTGTTTGCTATTCTTTGGAAGTCTGCATTCAATTTTCTGTAACTTTCCCTATCTCCCTTGCATTTTATTTGCCTTCTCTTCTCTGCTATTTGTAAGGCCTCATTGGACAGCCACTTTGCTTTCTTGTATTTCCTTTTCTTTGGGATGGTTTTTGTTGCTGCCTCCTGTACAATGTTACGAGCCTCCATCCATAGTTCTTCAGGCACTCTGTCCACCAAATCTAGTTTCTTATGTTAGCTACTACTAGTAATTTGACTTTTTACAGAGGGGACATTTTCAATAGAGTTGTGTGCCTGCACCTCTGTCACTGAGGAATGTCATAGGAACATCAGGAGATGCCTTCTACTGAATCAGGCCTTATGTACTGTTGTATACACTAACTGGCTGCTCCACAAGCTTTCAGTCTTGTTAAATCCAATTAGACTGACAAAAATATTTCAATTATTGGAAATAACTCAGCAAACGCCGGGCCAAGATGACAAATGTTTTTACCACTTAAGAGCAGAATAAACTGCCAAGCAGAATAAACTTCATCCTGCAGGATGGTATATTATGGTTATCCAAGAATAAATATCTAATGTGGAAGCAGCCCTGCCTTTATGTTTGAGACAGCATCCACACAGCAGGTAGTACAGAATCTTTATCATGGATGGATCCTAGAAAGGTGGCTGGTATTTCAAGTTATCTGATACTTTGCCAAGTTTTTAGAGGATTACTGTTGTTTAGATGTCAACAGTTTGCTCTCCTTTAGTAAACAACAGGGTTTTGAAGAAATTAGAGAGTAGCTACAGCTTGAAAATATATCAAATAGGAGCTCTAAACAGGGACTGCATCTTTTGCCAATTTTTTCCTGGTGGTAAACCCTCATTCTCACGTGATTCATTATTCTACCGTTTCAGCCTGATAGACTGTTTCTTTCCATTCACGAAGAAATGCTGAAAAAGCAGGCCATGAATACTCTGACAGATGTCCTTCTTCCAAGGTATCACTGAAACAGCTGCACTGAACAACGTGTTTATTTTTCAAAGAATTTGAAAAAAAATTCAAAGAATTTTTAATAGCTTAAATTTCAGAAGGAAGTCCAATGCAGCTCATTCGTGTCTTTCAAAAACAATTTCCCCATTGCTGATGAAGAACAATATATGGGCTAAGAACAGAGGGGATTTTCTAGAATGGATGGATTTCCCAATATGCAACAGCATTTTTCACATTCTTCAAGAATGAATTATATATATAAGTTTTTCTCCTCTAGACAATATCTCTCTGAAACTGGTTGAAGACGACTTGCAAAAACTAGCATGTAAGACAGAAATCCCCTTGCTTTCAACATAATGATGCATTTTTAAATGTGTAGAGTTTCCCATATAATGGTACATTCAGATATGATTCTTCCACTATGCAAAATGTACAGTCTAGCAACACTCACATGAGGCCAGACTGCTGTTTATTTCACTTCTAATAGCAGAAGCAAACAAGCATAACAGAGGAAAAGAAAGACCAGCTGTCCATGCTCTAGAAGTGAGGGAAAATTGGTGGAGAAGAAGCAATGTCCTAGCCTTGCCTAACATAGCAAGATTTTTGGCATGCATCATTGCTCGAGACCAGAGATTTTTCCTGGATTCTTCCAAGATTTGGGGCAACAAGCACAACCCATTCTTGGCCAGATGAAGCATAAGTTGGTGCAGAGAGAAATTGTGCTCCCTTGAAATACAGAGTGGCCAGCATCAGAAATATGCAGGCAGTCAACTGAGGCCTTTGAATGATTCTCTGTGGTCTGGGCAGCCTCTGACTTTCACTGGTGATTGCACGCTGGAAGGAAGCTTTTGAAGGATGTGTGTGGGGGACAGGGTGTTGTTGTTGTTTAGTCGTTAAATCGTGTCCGACTCTTCGTGACCCCATGGACCAGAGCACGCCAGGCCCTCCTGTCTTCCACTGCCTCCTGGAGTTTGTTCAAAGTGGGACAGGGTACAAAATGGTAATAGCTTACAATAATACGACTAAAATATTCTAGTTGTATCAAGGAAATAACAGTACTTTATAAAACCAGGTATTATAGGAAATAGAGCTAAAAATATTGTAATTTATCTCTGCCTGAAACAATCTTTAAGAAACACTAATTATTTCTTTAGAGACTTTTGTGTGTGCTGAGCACCAAATCCATGGTCACGGTTTAATGAGACAATGCTGCGGAATGCTTCATAGAAAATATAGACAGGCATTATGACTTTTTTTGTGGATTACATTTTAAATAAATGGTTACAAATAATGTTGCATTTTACATGGTAACGTGATTTGATGAAAGATAGTATAGGCAAGTTTTAAATAAACACACACATGTATTTTCTTCATATTTTATATAAATAGGAAAAATCAGTGTGATGAGATTTGAAGGGAAAAGGTTATACAGTATTGCTCTCCTCCAAACGTAAGCAAAGTTTCAGTCTCTATGTCTGAAAAATGAGCCCCATTGAACGCATACTTTCATCTGTGTATAAATCTGAACAGAATTCCAGAAAGCTGCTCACTTTAAGCAACTATTTCCTTTCCTGGAACTCAGGTTAAGCTCCTTATACTAATTCGCAAGTAAACAGAGGCAATTTATATTATTCAGTTAAAGCAGTTATGAACAGTTTTCTTCATTTCTCTCAGGGGAGAACCAGGTTTCTGAATTGTGAAACGCTCCAGCTGAGGAACAAAATAGCTCCTGTGTTTTATATTTTGTTTCATGCTCCCCACCCTTTTCTCTGTTGAGGACTCAGGAAAACAAGAATGCAGATCTGCCCTTCAAATCGCAGCACATTATCTGCTTACTAATTGGAACATAATGCTGTGAAAATGTGTGTTTATTACTCAAAGCTTCAATCTTGGCACAATTCTGGAAATTAAAATGACATATTGACCAAATGAGAACTGACATAATTCTGTTTTCTTCAACAATTTAATACATAAAGTTACTATCAACATATCCACCAACCACCCTCTCCTTGTATTAGTCTTCAGTCGATTTTCATAAGTAGAAACAATCAGAGGTCACATCTCAACCATATGTGTTTAAAACAACATGTTTCACTATAGCCAAGCTTTTTTTTTCTGGGGCAGGATAAAAGAGGAAAACACCCCAAAACTATCAACCTTTGGCTGATTATGGTGGAAGCAAGAAGTGCCTTAGTCCATATAGTGGAAGATCACAATTTGCTTACAACTATTGCCTGTTGACAAGTCAGCAACTATGCTGTTGCCAACAATGATGTCCCCTAATCCCCATATTACTCCTCAATAATTACTGCTAAGGATGTTTTCCCCCCTCTTCTTCCTTTCATTACCCCAAAAGAACAGGCAGCAATTATCACCAGTGAATCTTTCTAATGGCCACTGTTATGTTCATATGAGATGGACAGCCTTTTCCACACTGATCACATACAAGACAGTTGGAAACCATCTGTATGTATCAGCAAAATCTGTTCATGGTACTACCAGGCACGAGTATCTACATGAAAGTTGCAAAAGTCATTTATGTTAAATCTCTCACTCCGCTACCACTCCACTGTGCAAATCCGGTCCCTCACACAGAGCTGAGCTTTTAGCCCACTATCATGTGCAAGTGACAGTAAATTCACATGGCCACTGCCAACAGAATAGGAGTCACAATGCCTGTCATGCATTGGAATGATAATGTGAGTCTTAATATACGCTGCTAACCCAGCCTAGAATCCAGTGGGATATGTCTGTTGACAGAATTGTTTCTTTCGGAGGAACTGAAAAGGGGTGATTTCCCCTCTCATTGTGGCTACCACACACTCCTCAAATTTGCTCTTTAAGATGCCTATTATATAACTTTTTAATCTTTTCTTCTCCAGCCCAAACATACCCAGCTTCCACAGCCATTCCTCACAGGGCTTGGTTTTCAGCCCTTTTACCATCCTGTTTGCCTTCTTCTGGAAATGTTTTAGCATCTGAATATATTTCATAAATGGTTGTGCCCAAAACTGGACACACTGTTCCAGGCAAGGTCTGATCCAAAGCTAGGAAATTTGCTGGGGATAGTTTCTAAGTGACAGTGAAGATATCCTGCCATGGTGATATTGCAGCACCAGCAAAATGTTGGCTTTAAGCTCTAATTTCTACTCTATTTTAATGATTACTTAGTTATTTAAAACAGCCATTCTCAACGGGAATTCTTAGCCATTCTCATAAGGCCCCCCTGGCATATTTAAAGGGGGCCATAGACTGAAAAATGTGAGAAGTTTCTGAATGTTATCAGTTTATGTTGTATCCTTGTTAGATGGAGGCCCTGGAACATGAGAAGTGCTCCTAAAGGGGCCATGACCAAAAAAAAAAAAAAAAAAGGTTTATAATGGCTGATTTAAAACATTTGTATTTTGAGTTTCTGTCATGTGGGTTTCCAAGGCAGCTCACAAGTAATTGAATGTTATGAATTGTGCCTCCGTCTTACTCAAGGTTCCTCTCACCATGACAAACAGCTTGATCCAGAAAGAAGGCATAAAATATATAAACAGATCCTTAATGTCTTCGTCTACCCACCCACTTCCTGAAAAGCACTTCCCCCATCAAAGTCAGAAATGGCCACCAAGAAAACTTGGCAGAAGATGATAGTTACAGTGGACGGGGCTTCTGCTTCATGAGGCCACAGATCTAAGCCCCATTCTCAGCAGCTGCAATTGCCTGTCAGCGCAGGCTTCCAACAACACAAAGGGCTGAGGGATGAGATGCCAACAGTCCTCAGTCCACCCCAAAAGTTTCTGCTTCTGCTGATTTTCAGCCCTGTGGCAGGCCAAATGTAAATAGAAACGGCTGCCAGAATGACCTGGCAGCAAATGACAGAGGGGATGGGAAGGCTTCTTCCTAGCTAGCCAGCTGCAGTTCTAAGCAAGGCTGCTGTTTCTTCCTTTCCAGCAGCAAAAGGTGAACGAACTCTACAAAAATAAAACTGTAACACCAGGAAGCTAAATATGGAAGCTTAGTAATGAAAACAAACAATTCAACTTCATTGTTTTCTTTCTCTGGCCCTTTTGTGGTTTGAATATTCCAAAAATCACCTCTCCACAGCTATGTAACTATCCTTAGCTGTTCTTCTTACAGAAGGCCTTGCTTTAGTGAGTGCCTTCTTCTACATAAACTGTGAGCCATCTAGAATAAGAGAATCTTAGAACTATAGAGCTGGCAGGGAACCTAAGGATAACTGAATCTAACCCCCCCCCCCCAGCAAAGTAGGGAATCCAGAGCTAAAGCATCCCTGACAGATCATATAATTGTCGTAGGGTTGGAAGGGACCTTGGAGGTCTTCTAGTCCAACCCCTGCCCAAGGCAGGAGACCTCATACCATCCTGGACCTCATACCATCCTGGACCTCATACCATCCTGGACAGATGGCTGTCCAATCTTTTCTTGAAAACCTCCAGCGATGGGGCACCCACAACATCGGGAGGCAAGCTGTTCCACTGCTTAATGGTTCTCACCGTCAGGAAATTCCTGCTTGTTTCCAGGTTGGATCTCCCTCTGACGAGTTTCTACCCATTGGTTCTTGTCCTACTCTCAGGTGCAATGGAGAATAAATTGATGCCCTCTTCCCTGTGGCAACCATTCAGATATTGGAAGACTGCTATCATGTCTCCTCTCAGTCTTCTCTTCGTTAAGCTAAACATACCTAGTTCTTTTAGTCATTTTTCATAGGATTTAGCCTCCAGTCCCCTTATCATCTTTGTGGCTCTCCTCTGCACCCCTTCCAGGGCCTCAGGGTAGATGACAATCTGCCCTCAGTTTAAACACCTTCCAAGGCAGTATATTCCACTATCAAACTGCTCTTACTACCAAGAAGTTCATTTAGGCAAAACCTCCTTTTTTGAATCCATTACTTAAGGTACCACCCCTCTGGAGATACAGAAAACAGGTTTGCTCCACTTCCCACACAACAGCCCCTCAAATATTTTAAGATGGCTATCATATCACCCCTCATTCTTTTCTTCTTCAAGCTCCTTCAGCCATTCCTCACAGAGCTTGATTTCTAGACTTTTCCCCATCTTGTCTGCCCTCCTCTGTACATTCCAGCTTCTCAATATCTTTCTTAAACTATGGGGCCAGAACTGTACAAAGTATTCCAGGTGGGTCTGACCAAAGCAAAATGAAGTGGTACAATTACTTCCCTGGACACCCTGAGTTCACTGATACAACCAAGTTTTTTAATTTTATTTTATTTTATGTGTACTGGCACATCACATTATTGAGTCATGTTGAGCTTGTGGACCCCTACATCCTTTTCACATGTACTGTTTTCTTATATTTATGAATTTGGTTTTTCCTGCCTAAAGGTAGAACATTACATTTTTCCCTGTTGAAATTCATTTTGTTACTTTTGGCCCAGTTTCTGATCTGTTTAGGTCTCTTTGAATCCTGTTTCCATCTAGGATACTTTTTGTGCAGTAAGGTCTGGTAGGGCACAATGTGGAAACCTGTCTGTTGTAGCACATATTCTAGGTAGCAATTAGGGATGGGAATTTTTTTAAATTTCTTGGACTACAGATCCCATGATTCTCCAATCTGGGAGTTCTATCTCAAAGTTAAACACCCTATTGACATCTAAGTGTCCCTCACCTGGGGGAGATGCCTTAATTGGAAGGCTTAGAGGTTCAGCAAGGCCTAGCTCAACCCATGCTTCCTGTTCCTGATCCTGTGCTAACTGGGAACTTTCCTTCTGAACAAGAGGCAGAGTGGAGCTAGGCCTATCTAAGCCTCAAAGCCTTCCAGCTGAGGCCTTTATCTCATGTGACCCACCCATTAAGGTGTCTGTAAAGTTTCTGACTGTTAGGTGGAATGAAAAGGTATGGGATTTATAGTGCAAGAAATCTGAAAATCCCATCCCTAATAGAACTATTGGCTGGCTGGATGCCTCAGTGGTTTAGGTATCTGGCTGCAGAACCAGAGGTCGGACGTTTGATTCCCTACTGTGCATCCCAGAAGCCTTTGTAGCCTTGGGCAAGCTGCACAGTCTCAGAGAATCCGCTGAAGAAGGGAGTGGCAATTCACTTCTGAGTACTCTCTACCTACAAAGTTCCAAATAGTGTAGTCATGGAACAAGCTGGAATTTTTAGCATGTATACATTACTGAAACAGCGACGTCTACGTTGGCTTGGGCATGTCGTGAGAATGGCTGACGGTCGGATTCCAAAAGATCTCCTGTATGGAGAATTAGTGCAGGGAAAGCACCCCAGATGGAGACCACAGCTGTGATACAAGGAGATCTGCAAGCGGGATCTGAAGGCCTTAGGAATGGACCTCAACAGATGGGAAACCTTGACATCTGAGCGTTGAGCCTGGAGGCAGGCGGTGCAGCATGGCCTCTCCCAATTTGAAGAGACACTTGTACAGCAGGCTGAGGCAAAGAGGCAGTCCCAAAACCAGCAAAATCAGGGAGCTGGACAGGGGACAGATTGTATTTGTCTTCAGTGTGGAAGGGATTGTCACTCTCGAATTGGCCTTCTCAGCCACACTAGACGCTGTTCCAAGACCTCTATTCAGAGCACATTACCATAGTCTCTTGAGACTGAAGGATGCCTACTATGACTCTCTACCTAGAAAACCCTGAAAAGGGTCACCATAAGTCAGAATTGATAGCACACAATTATTATTAATATTAATATCCTCCAATGAAATGACAATCTATCTCTGGCTCTGTCATCTGCAGTCCTGTAAAGAGTTTTTTCTTCACAGAAACCTAGCTATCTTAAGTTTTATTTATCATAAAAAGGAAGAGGGTACACAACAAAATCAAAAATAAAAAGATTTCTTCCAGGTATATATAAATATACCCCCCCATTTGCTATAGAATTCATTTTAATTTTCAAACTGTCAATCTTAATGTCTTGTTTATGGAAAGTCAATATAAATTATATATAAACACATACACATAAACTGATATATAAATATAGGAAAGCTTGTATAGAATCACTACTCTTAATTTATTCTACATGATAATTTCTTTGTTTTCCTGGATTACACCTCTGCCTGTTCTCTGCCTCCATAATACAAAATATGTGGACTTCAAAATTTCTTTTTCCAGACTGGCATGTCTGCTGAGGAACATTTGAGCCATACCATCCTGGCATGCTGTGGAACAGACTTTTGGTGATGTTCTAGATACAGATGCAGATACACAAACAAAACAACGTAAAGCAAAACTGATTCCTAATGGCATTTTGCAATATCATGTATAACAACCCTGAATTTATTGGATAAGAACTGGATGCCTCTGTAATATTGAAGATCTTAGATAACATCAAATAAATAAAGCTGAACTGGACAGCATCTGCAATTTACACAGCAAGAAAATCCAAGCAAGAAAATCCCAGTGCCCAATTCATTTAAGCTGGCGGAGGGAGTTGAGTTTTAGGGTGCTGATCTTGCTTATGAAATGTCCTGAGTCTTTGATGTAGGATGAGTTTTGTCCAATGTGGGTCTGTAGGAGGGTGGCTAGGTATTTTGCTAATTCATATGTCGGGGAGCCGGTGGCACTTACAATGGGCCTGAGTGGGATTGAGTCATTGTGGATTTTGGGGAGTCCGTATAGTCTTGGTGGGAGAGCTTCTGTCTTGCAGATTCATTGAAGGACGTTGGGGTGCAGGGAGGAACTCCTGATCAGCATGTTTGTTTGTTTTGTGATTTCGTTGGTTGGGTCCCGTTTCAGTTTTCTGTAGGTCGTGGGGTCTAGAAGTTCCCTGATTTTGTCCTTGTATTCTTCTGTTTGCATGATTACTGTGGCGTTGCCTTTGTCTGCTGGCAGAATGATGATGTCCGGATCTGAGTTTAGGGACTTGATAGCATTTCTCTCCTTTCTTGTTATGTTGCTTTTGGAGGGGTTTGCTTTTTGTAGGATCCTTGTCACTTCACCTCTTATTTCTTCTGCTTTTTCTTCTGGAAGATGATATAATGCTAATTCCACGTTGGCAATGATGTCTTCCACAGGAATTTTACTGGGTGTGACTGCGAAGTTTCCTCCTTTGGCTAAGACCGAGGTTTCTTCCGGGGAGAGTTGGCGTTCAGATAGGTTGATGATGATGTGCGAGGTGTCTAGTGTAAACTCAACCCTGGGGACAGACTGATCAGCTTTGACGTAGTATCCCTATTCACCAAGGTAACTGATAAAGGACACTCTGACACTCATCCAGCAGATCTTTCCAGAAGACATCAAGGCCCTTTTCCAACACTGCCCAACAACCAGCTATTTTCAGTGGGATAACGAGTTCTATGAACAGACAGATGGAGTGGCCATGGGGAGCCCCCTCAGCCCGGTTATAGCAAACTTCTACATGGAACATTTAGAAAAACAGGCCCTGGCTTCAGCACCCTTTGCACCCACAGTCTGGTTCTGATACGTTGATGATACCTTCACAATTTGGAACCACGGTGAAGAAAAACTGGAAGAATTTCTAATCCAACTCAACAGCATCCACCCAAATATACAATTCACCATGGAAAAAGAAATAGAGGGCCAACTCCCTTTCTTAGATGTCATGGTCATACGCAAAACTGACCTCCTATTGGGACACAAGGTCTACAGAAAACCCACCCACACAGACCGGTACCTACACAAAAACTCCAACCACCACCCACGACAAAAAAGAGGCATAATCAAAACACTGGTAGACCGTGCAAATCGGAACTGTGAAGCTCAATTTCTCAGTACCGAACTCAATCATCTGAATACAGGCAAATGGCTATTCCAAGAATGAAATCACAAGAGCCATCAAACCAAGAAAACAACACCAAACTGAAGAGGAAAAACAGCCACCCACAAATAAAGTATTTCTGCCATACATCAAAGGGGTCACGGACCGCATGGGGAAACTTTTGAAAAAACACAACCTACAAACAGTATTCAGGCCCACCACAAAAATACAACAAATGTTATGGTCAGCAAAGGACAAAAGGGACCTCCTCACCACTGCAGGAGTATACCGGATACCTTGCAGTTGTGGCCAGGTATATATTGGAACCACAAAACACAGCATCCACACCAGAATCAAAGAACATGAGAGATACTGCAGACTAAAACAACCGGAAAAATCGGCAGTAGCTGAACATGCCCTAAAACAAGCTGGACATGAGATTCTATTTTAAAACACAGAAGTACTGGACAACATCAGCAATCATTATGTTAGACTGCACAGGGAAGCCATTGAAATCCACAAACACCAGCAGAGCTTCAACAAAAAAGAAGAAAGTTTGAAACTCAACAAAGCCTGGCTCCCAGCACTGAAAAATACAGCCTGCAAAAGGTCAACAAACTCTACCCAGCCACAAGGACGGGTGATCACTGCACACAAAAGACCAGCTAACGACACCCATCAATCACAGTGACAGATAATCTCTCCCCCTTATCACAACAATACACCCACAACAAAAAACATGCTGATCACCATAAGCACCCAATCTCCTGAAAAGGAGAAAAGCTGATCCCACAACTATAAATACTCAACTATCCAACAAACCAGAGCACAGAGTTCTGACTCCTGTCCTCTGAAGATGCCGGCCACAGAGCTACTGGCGAAACGTTAGGAAGAGAAGCCTTAAGAACACGGCCAAAGAGCCCGGAAAACCCACAACAACCATCGATGAATACAAGATCGATTCGACTCAGTAAAAAAACCACAGCAATGAGATTGCCAAGACATGAACAGGTATGCTAAAAGCTAAGTCCTTTTGGAGGTCACTAATTCATAGTTGCCTCAAGTTGAAAGTAACTTGATGACACATAATGCTGCTGCCACCACCACCACCAAGAGTTAGTACTAACACCTATATTATATGTATTGTATTATTCAGAATATTCACCTGCAATAGAAAAACATTAATAAGGGGGAAATGAGGTACAGTAGAACCCTTGTATCTGCAGGGGACCAATTCCACAAACTACTGTGAATGCCTGAAACTGTGGACAGTAGCCACAAGGCCCGCCTCCTTCTATGCTGCATATAGGACTGCCGTAAGCCATGGACAATTGAAACCATACATACTGATCTCATGGATACAGGGGTCCTACTGTAATACATACAAAGTGATCTTAAAATACTATTCTGTAGACTTTTCAGTTTCATACAACATTTTACATTGCATAGAATTTTCTTTTTTTTTTTAAATTTTTTTTCCCTTTATTTTAAATTTAAACAAAAACATATAACATACAAACTAAAATACAATTTAACTGTGTTCCCCACCACCATATGCGGGACCTCTTGCCATAATCTTCCTCTTCCTTCTTCTTCTTCTTCTTCTTCCTCTTCTTCTATTGTCCTCTTCTCCAAAACTGCATTGATTCTTGATTTGGAGCTTTCCCTTTTCCTCTTATTAATACATATTCCAAAAATCTCCCCCATATATCATAAAAGTTATTTTTTTTCAACTCTCCTTTCTTAACCTTTAAGTTACAAGTTAATTTATCATTTATTGCTATATTCCATATTTCTTTATACCATTCTTCAATTTGCAATTCGACTTTTGATTTCCATTGCCTAGCTATAATCAATCTAGCTGCTGTTAATAAGTTGGTTATCAATTCTTTAGTCATTTTGTCATATTCCACATTCTCAAATATTGATAACAAAGCAATCTCAGCATTAAATTCTATATCTTTTTCACATATGTAGCTTAATTCTTTAAAAATTTGTTTCCAAAATCTTTGCACTTTTTCACATTCCCACCACATATGAAAGTATGTACCAATTTCCTTCTCACATTTCCAACAGACATTCGGATGATTGGCATTAATTTTATTTAATTTTGACGGTGTTAAATACCATCTTAAACTAAGTTTAAAAAAATTTTCCTTTATTCTTACTGACATAAATCTTAACACCCTCATTTTCCATATCATCCTCCATTCTTCTTCATTTATTCTTTTCCCAATATCTTGCTCCCACACTATTTTTAATCCTTCTTTCTCACTTTCCTCTTCCTCTAAATTAAGAAGAAGTAAGTAAATTTTGCTCACAGTACCTTTCACTGAGTCAGTCATCCGAATGTCCTCATATGACAATAACAATTGTTCGTATTTTGTATATTCTCTACCTTTATTATATTTATTTACCCATTCATTAGTCCATCTTTCTAATTGTATATAATTCAACCATGAAATGCTCCTATTCTGAAGAGTTTGTTTCATTTGATCTATCGATCTCATTTTATACAACCAATCTTTCAATCTAATCACTTTCTTTTCTTTAAATAGATCCACATATACTTTCATATTGGTAGGAAAATTTTCTATTTCTGTCACTAATCCAAGTGGGGAATATGATGAACATAAATTCTTTTTGCACTTATACCATATATTTAACAATGTCTTTAAAAATGGATTATTAATTTCCCTTATTTTATCTTTCTTAATTATACCAAATAAATATGTTTCTATATCTGCCTGTAATTCTGATGATTCCATCTCCCACCAAATTAGCCTTTCTGGATTATATATAATTTCCCCAATAAACCTCAATTGGTTAGCCAAATAATAATTTTTTATATTTGGTAAACCTATACCACCTTTTTGCTTTGTTCTATACCAATACTTTTTATTTATTCTAGATCTCTTCCCTTCATTACAGTATTTATTAATTATTCCTTGCCAAAATTTCAAATCATCCTCTGTTAACTGTATTGGTAGCATTCTAAATAAAAAATTAATTTTTGGTAAGATTTTCATTTTTATCAATGCAATCCTTCCAAACCAAGATAGCTTAAAGTTACTATATTCCTGTAATTTGTTTTTAATCACTTCCTTTAGTTTATTATAATTATATTCCTTTATTTTTTGAATATTTTTTGCTAGATCTATTCCTAAATATTTAATTGATTTGCATAATCTGAAATCATATTTTTCAACACACCTTTCTTGTTCTACTCTATTATGATTAAATAACATTAATTCAGATTTTTGCCAATTCACACATAATCCAGTTATTCTTCCAAATTTTTCTAAATGAGTTCTAATTTTATCTACACATTCTAACGGATTTTTCACTGTCAACAAGGAATCATCAGCAAATAAATTAATCTTTATTTTATTCTTTTTCCCCATACCTTCGATTAAATCATCATTCCTTATTACATTTGCCAACATTTCAATAATCAAACAAAACAGAACTGGAGAAAGAGGGCAACCTTGTCTAGTGCCTCGGCCTAAAGCTATTTGTTCTGTAATCCCATCATTAACTATTACTACAGAGGTATTCCCCAGATATAGTTGATCTATTATCCCCCTAAATTTCTTTCCAAAACCCCAACCTTTTAACAAAATCTTTAATGTTGGCCATTCCACGCAATCAAATGCCTTAAATATATCTAATGATAAAATACCTGCCTTCAATTTATCTTTTTCTATATTGTATAAAATATTCAATACCCTCCTAGTCAAATTCTCCATTTGTCTACCCTTTAAAAAACCATTCTGATCCTCTTTAATATATTTTATAATAAATTTATTAATTCTATTCGCAAGTATTGCAGTAAAAATCTTTGCATCTTGATTTAATAGTGAAATGGGTCTATATGAACTTGGGTCTGTTAAGTCTTTATTAGGCTTTGGGATAAGAGTTATTAATGAATGTTTCCAAGAATCTGGTATTCTCTCTCCTTCCAATATTTCATTATAGAGCACTTTTAACTTAGGGATCAATATTGGTTTAAAAGTTTTATAATATTCTGATCCTAAACCGTCAAAACCTGGAGTTTTACCATTTTTTAATTTATTAATAATCTCTATAATCTCTTCCTCTTTTATCTCTTTATCTAAATCCTTTTTATCATTCTCTGATAATTTACTCTTAACATTTTCTTTAATATAATTTTCTATATCTTCTTTCGATACACTATTACCTTTATACAAATTTTGATAGAATTCATGTATTATCTTTAGTTTTTCTTTCATTAAGCTACAATTCTTTCCCGTTTTGTCTTTAATCACTCCAATTATATTTTTTGCTCTTTTAGTTTGAACTAATCTAGCTAAAAGTTTTGAATTTTTATTACTGTATTCGAAAAAATTCCTCCTAGCGTATATCAAGTCTCTCTGGACCTTTTCTAGCTCTATACCTTCTAATTCCTTTCTTTTAGCTTGGATCTCAATTAATTTTTTGTTATCTCTATCCATAAAATATTTGCTTTCTAAATCCTTTAATGATTCTACAATTCTATTTATATTTTCTTCTCTCAATTTTTTTAATCTACAGGATTCTCTTATGGCGATTCCTCTCATGACTGCTTTCATAGTGTCCCATAACACTCCTATTTTATTCCCACCTGCTTCATTAAATGACCATATTTCATATTGCATAGAATTTTCAACTTATTTTATTCAGGAACAAGGATATGAAATGTCCATTGGTTCATCTTTGGAGGTTTACATATTTATTTAACAGGAATAAGGCAGTTCTCTGTAATGCTATATAAAGTATGATTATTTGAAATGAATTCCAGTTCTATTAATAGTAGGGTTGCCAAAATACACTCATTACAGAGATAATATGAATCCTTACCTGACAAAAATAATTTTTCTTGCACTTTTGCTCTTGCATGCTCAGAAAAACATCTCTTTTTTAACCAAGCAGCTTCAAATTCACTGGAGTGGTCATCTGGCCAAATAATGTATACCTAAAAAGAAACACACATTGAAAGTTCATGAAAGGCCAATGAAATCCCATTGATCTGGCAATCTAACAGGTATTTTATTTGCTTTGCACAAAAACACACAGCGGTATGCATGTTTATTTGGAAGTCAGTTTTACTATATGTTCAGTAAAGTGAGTCTGAAGGCAATGGCTTGATCTAGCGATTTTAATCTAACATTGGGAGTATTTGGGGATGGTGAGGTAAATTTATACAGGCAACCTAAAGTGTCACAGAACATAACTATTCAGACATTAATTCCATGTGTGCTCAGTGAGGCTTACTCTGTGCTCAAGTGAATGAAAATAAGAGGGGATGGGCAACCTTTGCTTGTGGCCAAAGTTCAAAAATCCAATGCAAATGGCTGTAATAATTCTTTCCTTTCCTAACATTCCTCTAGATAAGGAAAGAGTATGAGAAAAAGAAGAGGGAACAGGAAGGAGTGAGAGTAAGAGTGAGAAAGCAAAGGATGATGGAAAGAGTGACTCGCCTACTTTTGGCCCTGGCCCTATTCATTACTAAGCTCTGTCCTGCACCAATATGTGGTCCCTAACAGATTACTCCTAAAGGAAAGCATCCTTGGCAGAAGGCCTGAACATTCCTAGTGTTTAGAAGGGCCATCTTATTACAGCAAAAATTGTACCACTACTAAGATTTATATAAACAAACACACAAACAAACATGTTTATGCCACACAAACATGAAAGTTACCTTTTTAGTTTCTGTTAAGCCAACATCCTTTGCCGTGACATTGACATCAAGATCTTCAAGAGGCAGTTTGCGCGCTTGGGCAGAACATAAGAAACAGGCAGGGCACTGACAGTTGTCCCGTAGCCATACAGAAGGGTATAGGCTCTCACTCCCATCTTCCCAGTGAACACAGACAAACTGATTTGCTTCCAGAGTTTCCACTTTCTGGATGGCTGCACTCATGGTGAGGGCCTGAACTGGCTGCACTATCCCAGATGCCTGTTGCCAAGACCTCCTGCTCAGAGAGAAATGCCTTCGGTAATTGTGTTTGCCCTTCTGCGCTTGCAGCCAAGTTCGGACTTTATAGTCTTTATGGACTTTAGTCTGTAACAAGTCTTTAAAGTCTTTATGGACTTTAGTCCGTAACAAGTATTTAGCAATTGTAGCCCACATTTTTGTGTTGTGTTGATAAACCTTCACTCCATAAATGCCTTTGTCATGAAGGAAGTTATCTTCAGATCAATGCTATAAGAATAAATCAGGTTGTTGAAAGGCACAAGGAAAAAAATATATTCAAAAAGTTTTTTCTTCTTCCCCTTGTCTTCCTCTCTAGGACCTGAGGTTTGCACTTGCTTGTCTTTAAAGTTCTAGTCAAGAGAGAAAAATAGTTTATTTTAGTGTGGGCTGTATCAATATTTCAGTATGAATTAAAGTTACCTGATAGAACTCTGAGGTGAAGCAACTAGTAAAAAATGAAACACTAAAATATGATACCATTGGACCCTAAAAAGTTATTTTAGCAAAAAGTGCATCCACTGATTCCTCTCCCTGCCATATCTCCCCTTACAATATTAAATGTGTTATGTGCCATCAAGTCAGAACTGACTTATAACTACCTTAATAGGACTTTAAGACTCTGCTCACAACCTGAGTTTGATCCTGACAGACTCAGATAGGTGGCTCAAGGTTGACTCAGCCTTCCATCCTTCTGAGGCTGGTAAACTGAGTACCCAGCTCATGGAAGTAAGCAATGTGAAGCTTAATTAATTATTAAATCATAAATTGTATAATTAATTGCATAATTAAATTGTAAACTGCCCAGACAGTGCTTTAAGTGCTATGGGGTGGTATATAAGCAACACACTTAACACACTTTAGTAAATGGCTGAGATAAAACTATTGAAGTAGCCTGCTTCTGGTCAAAAGTAGTCTAATTATCATAACATTTTAATTTGTTTTAAATTTTACCTATATTTCACATATGTCCATAATTTTAAATTGTGCAAAGCTGATACAAATAAAGAAAAAAAAAAGAGAAAGAAAAACTGATCTTATAGCTACAGAGCCTGTCAAATGTAATAGATGTAATAGAGTTATCTCTGTAAGATACAAAAGAGTACTGTACTTCACATAACTGTCATGCTTGCATGCCCGCATGGCACCATAATAGAGAAGGTATGTGACACATCTGTGCAAACATATATGCTCCTCCACTCACTTTAAGATAAAGATTTTTAAGCTGCACTTTGTGATATATGTCGATATTTCAAAACTATATTGTAAATAAGTACAGGATTTGCAAAGCTAAATAAAAAATAAACAAAAATATGGCCCATAGACAATCTTTGCATATGCACAAGAGGATTCACTGCCAATCTGACAGCAACACACAGATGGTTTCCCACCCAGTTTCACCTAATTCTTACTAGTTTAGATTTCCTTCCTCTGTGACTTTTCTTTAGGATTCTGCTCTCCCTGTTCCCATTTATGTTAGCTCCACATTTCTCAACACAATGCTTACATTATTCTCTCTTCAGTCTTTCACCCAGATTGTCTCTTGTGATGGGGGGGGGGAGGATTTCTCATCTCTCTCATTCAGCTATAAAGTATTTATGTATCTTTTTCAAGTAGAGGCGGGCAATTCTGTTCAGCTGCAATCTTTTTTTTTTTTGCTGTTATCTCTGACCATAATTTGGATATCAAAGGGTATCGAATGTCTAGAAAGCTGTTGCATGGAACTTAACTAAACTTTGAAGTCCAGGAAGATGCTGCATTGAGTTTCATTCCACAGTAGATAAAGAACAGAGCAGGGCTTTGCATGCTTGGGAAAATGTCCAAACTGGTAGGAATCTACACTGGTCTTGTCTATTTTATGTTGGCCCTGCTGGATACCCTTTGTCCCGTCCAGTCATGAAATGCAGTATTTATGCTCTTCCTAAATAAGCTCCTGGGTTTAAAAGGATACCCCACCACTGGTCCCATATTGTACTGCTTATAAATCACGAATAACTAATACGTTTGATTATATTAGACAGATAGATAAGAGGAATACATTCGGAAGACAGAATAAATCGGCAAATACCCAAGAGTATACTCAGTATTGTAAATGGAAAATAGAAGTAATCAGGAAGTAACAAACAAAAGCAGCCGGCTTTCCTGCTACAATAGACCCCTGTCCAATTCTGTAACGTGTGGCCTATTCTTCCTCTCCTCAAGAAGTCAGTATTTAAGGTAAAATGCCATGTGTCTGAAAGATAGTTTGGTCCTCCAGGTTAGATGCAGCACTTCAAAAACAGTAAGCTCAGTATTGCAACTGTTCAGATAAATGAGTTCTGATATGAAGCCCAAACTTTATAATTTGGTTTTCATATGTGAATATATTTTTGGACAATTGCTGGAATTAGTTCACCCTTTTTTTCATCTGCATTTAAAAAGTAGTTGCTGCCTCTACTTGTTTGCCAAAAGGGAGATTTTCTCTGAATACGAAGGAAACTTAACTGGACAACTAATAAATTGAAAGCTCTGGATAGTCTGAGAAATGTTGTTGGCAGGGATTTAACGATGTCTAGTATCTCAAAAGGCCTCCTAAAGTGTTATTAAACTTTGTAGATTAAATGCACTAGGTTGGGGGAGAGTGAACAGATTCCTTTCCTCTCAAATTTCCATTGGCCTCCATTGGTGGATGGCAACTTTCTGAAGAAAACGTACTGTATTCGTAAAGGCTCTCGACAGAATTCTGCATACTGCATTCAAAATTGTAGCCATATTCAGGTATTATATACAGTAGAATATGCTCACCAGGCACGCATACTCACTTTCTTTATGTTGACATTGGCCTACTGCAGGAAGAGGTGGTTATGATAATTCAAGATAATATTTTGCTTCCTTTTCCATTGTGTTGTCATGTCATCACAGTATCAAGGAAAGCACACAGTGGCTGAAATCCTGATGTGTAGCTACGTTTGTGTAACCTGTCATTACACATGCAGTAGCTATAACAACCAAGGTGAAAGTGCTACTCATGAATGACTTCTGCATGTGCATTGTGAATTCAATTGTGACAGGATCCCCCCCTCCAACAGCTTGCACAATCGACTTACACAATCCTTGCTGCCTAGGCAGAATACCTGGAAAAATTATGTCCGCATAACTTTATGTTAATAGCAGCATACAGAATTCTGGCCAATGAGTCAAACACATCATGCGTTTAGAACCTGACACTGGGGTCTTCAGCCATATGCTAGGTTTGGTCATGACTTCCATGTCATTTTACTGACATGGCATCATGATGGCATCATGATAGTACAGGCAGGCAACTCCAAGGAGAAAGAATAAGAATAAACATACTGAAGATGTATAAGTGTATTCAGAATAAGTATGAAGTAACAGTGTAATGTGGTGCAATAATGGCAAAGCTGCAATGATGAAACCTGAGAAATAGCCTTTCCAAATGAAGACTGTTTGGAAAGAAGACATACTAGACATACCGTCCCACAGAGGGCAACACCCAGAACAAACAAATAATCACTGTTTATTTTGCTTATTCCAAATGTTACAGCTATTGAACTTGTTAAGCTAACTCTAACCTCTAGCCTACTAATTCAATGGGGCTACTCTAGCTGGGACTAAGAATTGGTTTTGGCTGAACTACTGCATGGGTGACCCTTTCTAGAAAAATACTAGTTTCAGTATTACAGCAAACTATTATTAGATAGTACTATTCTTTAAACAAATCAAAAGGGATTCCTTCCCACCTCACTGTGGCAATGTTTATCAGGAGCTCTGGGTCTGCTTTTTGCACTTGCTTAAAAAAGAAAAAGATCAATGTCCAATGACAATTTCAAATTTCAGCATCATACGTACAGTGGTGCCTCGCAAGACGATGTTAATCCGTTCCAGACAAATCGCTGTCCTGCGAAAACATCGTCTTGCGAAACCAAATTTCCCATAGGAATGCATTGGAATTTAATTAATGCGTTCCGATGGGAAAGAAAAGCACAGAAACTTAAAAAAAAATTAAAAGAAAGTCACTTACCAGGTACTGTAGACTGAGCCCGGCTTCTCATAGTGCCTGGTAGCAGCGAAACATCCAGAAAAGAGCACCAAACAGCTAAAAGCCGGCAGGCAGCAGGCAGCCGGCAGCCATTTTGTGCTCTTCTCCCCTCCTTCCCCCCTCCCCTCTCCCAACCAACAGCTGATAGGAGGCTTTTGCAGCACAGGCAGTGGAAAAGCACCCCAGAGGCTTCTGGAAGCGGGGCTTTGCCAAGAGGTGAGTGGGTGGGGGTGGGGGTGGGGGGGCAGGGGCAGGCCTGCCACCCCCCCACACCACCCCCACAGCAAAGCGCTGCTTTCAGAGGCTTGCCGGGTGCATTTCCACTGCATGTTTACCTGCTGAAGAAGCCCCGGCAGCCATTTTGTCCTCTTCTCCCCTCCTTCCCCCTCCCCTCTCCCGACGAACAGCTGATGGGCGGGCTAAAAAGAGGCTTTCTCTGCCCTGAAAATTCAGGGGGAAAAGCTGGAAATAAAAAAATTCCGCTTTTCCCCTGCGCCCCGGGAGGCTTCTGAAAGGGGGGGGGTCACGGGAGAGGCCCCCAAACATCGTCCAGCGAAAAGCGCCCATAGGAAATCGTTTTGCGAAGCGCAACAGCAATCGCAAAACCTCATCGTCTAGCGGATTCGTCGTTTAACGAGGCAATCGTCTAGCGAGGCACCACTGTACTTTGGCCCTCAGCATCCAAGATGAGAAAAACACAGAACCTTAGCTTAATTTGCCATGGGAGGAATGGGTGTGTACAAAGCTGAGTGTGACCTCAGGCATTAAAGGAAAAAAGTGGATTAATGAGTAACTCACACTTCCGTGTATCACTGTTCCAATACACTATTCAAAAGAAAGCTTACATGTTTCCCATATGCTGAGACACATAAAATATTACATCATATGGAATTCACACACCACGATGGGGTGAGTCTTGGATTACAGCCCTAGAGATGTTTCCTTTCCACTCTGGCCAGACATAGACACAACTGGACCTTCTTAGTTAATTTCCCAACAGCAACAGGTAAGGATCAGCAGCTGGAAGACATATATCTGGGCACTGGATGCAATATGAGACAATGGATGGAACAGTGATGATTCAAACATTTTAATTTTTGAAGCAGTTTTGGCAATTGTTAATCTGCCTTTTCCAGATTTCAAAATTTATAAAAATAGTATTTCATAAGAATCAGATGGAACTTTTCTTAACTAAATTGCAAGTTACTTCACACCTCAGAAAAGGGTCCTCCGTGGCACTTATTCTGCTAATATGCAAAGCTGTTTAAAATTAATCTATTAGAAGGTGGACCATAAGTTAAGTATACTATTGCATCTGTTGTCAGCTATGGCTATTACATACATAGTAAATTATATATTAAACATAAAATGCAGAGTAAAATTATGGGGCAAAGGAAAATAGGGAAAAAAAGAGGCAGACAGGATGCCAAGAAATGACCATTAAAGGAAATTGGAGTTCAGAATATATGAGGTGAGATTTTAAATGTCATATTGAAATGTGCTTTAAATACTCCTCTTGCAGTGGTTATAAATTTCTTTAAGACTAAATATTTTACAAGGCAATATTTGGCATGCATATACTACGACAGTACTTCATATACTTACTGAATTAGTACTGTACTGACCTGGAAGACCACCTATGCCTGAAGTATGCAGAAACAGCTTGAAGTCTTTTACTATAGAATAGCCATTTATGTGCAATCAGAGGGAGGTCAGTTTTATAAAAGGTACACATAATTTTACAACCAGTTACATTGTTGCCAAACAGGTATAAAACCTTATAAAGTTTCCCAGTTTCTGATAAGGAAAGTATAAAACAGCAAGCTGATGGGATTTGTTAGTAAAGTAAGATCTTGATGCAGGAAATGTCTGTAAAATTGGCAACCTACACTGGCAACAAAAAGCTGAAACGAAAGTTGAAGATCAGATGACAGAGGAAATTGAGGCATGAAGACTACCACAAGGTTATATGCTCTCTCTGCTGCTTTTTCATTTCTACTCCATCTTCACAGAGGCACTTGTTGATACAAATGATGCTATCATTGTCAATTATCCAGTAAGAAAATGATACAATTTAGAAATGACTATTTAGATGCAAAGTTACTCAGTAAACGTTAATGACGTAAGTAAAAAACACAGGGTAAAATGCATGTTAAGGAAACTAAGTATGTGGTAGTCAATACAAAACAAGCAGCTCAAGAAATACAGTAAGAAATCCCAAATGAAACCGTGGAAGGTATTGTGAAAACTACCTTAGAATTTGGTTGAATGAACAGTGGAATTCCAATCACACAATAAAAGCTAGAATAGAGATGGCCCAGAGCATCTTCCTTAACATGAAAAATATAATATGTAACAAAAAACATACAATTGTATTTATATCCCACCATTCTCCCAACTCGCAGACCTAAGGTAGCTGTGTGGTACAGAACTGTGAAGTTTAATAGTGGCAACTGTAGGGGAAAAAAATACAAGGGCTTGAAATGAGGATTTACTGCAGGAAGCTAAGAATTTATTGGATTGAGAGACTGACTAATGAAGTACTGAAGTGAGAGAAGAATGATCAAGAAATCATAAAAAAAAATTAAAAGTAGTAAGCTAGAACATTGTGGTTATATGAACAACAAAATATACATTGTTAGGTTGGTTATTTAAGGTAAAATAAATGGGAAAAGAACTGCAGGAAAGAGAAGAACCTGAGAGGCTCAGTAACCTAAGAGACTGGGTTAGCTGTGACACAACACCACTTTTCAGAGTTGTTTCCATAGCCAATACTGTCGTGGTGATGTCCAACCTCAGGCAGGGAAGAGAGGAGGAAGAAGCTCTCCACATGGATGAACTCTAAATATAATTAGGATTGGAATTTTAAAATTGTTTAGAATTAGCATGTTAAATAACCCAGGATCCTATCAAAGTCCTATACAAATTCAATGTCTTCAAAAGGAGACTGCTCCTTTTTTCTGGGGTAGTCGTGCTGATAGTAACAAAGCTCCTGTGGAGACCAACAGCATCACATTCTAAAGAACTCACCTCACACAACCTCTTGTCCCAGAGTTTACAAAAAAAACCTTTTACATCTAAAAATAACCCACAGTAAACACATTCCATGCATTTTATTACAATAACTGGGGTACACAGTGCACATAAATGTGGATAGTTCTTCCGTGGCTGGATACATTTTAAGACAGAATATAGACTGGTTTTGATCCTGCTCAATCATACCACATTTCTCCCCAATTCACTGCCAAGGACCAGCTTTGTAAGACATTACTGTTCTGCAGCTGATGGCTCCTTCCAGCTAAGACCCATGCCCTTGCACTGCCACAATATCCTGTGTTCAAATGTTGCTATGAGAAGAGCAGTACTGGTACTTCATCAGCAAAGGGGACCTTTATAACCATGAATTTCACACCTAATCTAAGAAGCACTGAAGCTCAGATTTGGAAGTTACACCTTTAACATGGAAGCTAGGTGATAGAATGGATGGAGTTACCAAAGTATATAAAAAAGACACTTTGTAAATGCTCATTTGATTATTTTTTACTTCTTATTTTCTTTGGCTGATTTATGGCAGTGACCAAAAACAAATTCTAGGAGCAAGATTTCGCAGTCTCTCACCTTTGTAGTATGACTGTAAAACCTAGACTGGTGTTCCAGTCTAGTTGCTGCTTTTAGCCAATTCTGCCAAAATAGCACTTTTTTCAACGATTTTGGCCTCTTTGTTGTTGACGGTTAGCTTTGTTGCATCTTAAGCAGTGTGACAGATGAAATCTTATTTTTTATCTTGTGAGACTCGAAAATATTGTCGTTTAGTGGCTGTTTGTGGCAGCTGAATTTTTAAGCTGTTGGGTACATCTGTCCCTCACTTCTCTTCTCCCTGTGTAACACCCGATGAAAGCTGCACTGTGGGTAGTTTAAAACCCTTTTTTCCACACTCAGTTTCTTCTGAATCCAGTGCAACGTTAAGAACTCCAGCCTTACTTGTACACGTTTATACCAGAATTAACACATTCAAAAAATAAATAAAATAAAATAAAATAAATAAAAAAATAAAAAGCACTGTGGCTGCTGATTAAAACACACAAGGGCATATGCATTTCATGGAGCAATCACTAGGAAAGATATACAAGGAGAGAAAGCTCATTTGTTGAATGTCTGGGATGCAAATGTCATGCCAGAGGAGACATACCAGAGAAGCATCAACAAGCATTAATGTAAACTTTCAACTGCAGAGAATTCTGGCATAGGATGTCTTCAAGAAGTCATCCCATGTGTGTACTGAGAATCTGTGTATTTATGTGGTAATCAGTACGACCTTTTTAGAGCAGCTGTGAAAATTATCATGATCCTGTTTATGTTAAATTCCACATTGGATACATTACACATGGCAAGCATATCCTAACCTTCCCACTGGAGTGGGCTGTGGTCCACGAAAGATTATGCCAAATAATAAAGGTGCCAGGGGAACTCTTTGTTGATCTCATTAAGAGATTTTTTTTTAAAATGAAATTAGGAGTGACAAAAGTAAAAATATGTGCATAGTTGTGTGTCTCATATAGATCCATTTTGCAGCGACCCACAATAGGCTGCAACTCTCCATCTCTGGTGCAAATGCATGTTCCCTACTCACTGCAGACCCTTGTTCTAAAACTCTGACAGCATAATCTTGTGTATGTTGTTCAGCAACACATCCTACCGAGGGCCTCACTAGATGAGACTCTGATGCCATCTCTACAAACCGTTCACCCTTGGGAGAAAAAGATGATTTATTCTAAAAGCCTGCTTTAATTTGCATTTGGCAAACTTGCTTGCTTTTGCATTGTACTTGGACATTTTGGAAACAGCACAACCTAGTTTGCACGTTTCATGTCTCAGGCTTACATCATTTGAAAGACTAGCATGCCTGGAGAGATAAGGTTGTAAGAGGAGGAAATACATATTTATCTTAACATGTGATTTGACTCAGCTCATGAAACATTCCAAAGCATGAGTGCATGGTACTTGATTACACCCTGAGACTCAACTGTTGTTTTTCGACACCCCTTTCCTCTTTTCCCAGATCTTTCCCTGTTGTTTCTCAATGCTGTGTACCACACTCCAAGGACAAGGCAAAGGCAACAGCTCTTACTGCATCCTCTTCTTTAGACCAAAAGTCTATCTAGCCCAGCCATCACTCTATTCTCACCATTGCCGACCAGACAATAAGGGAGATTTATAACAGGACACCAGGACAATAGCACCCTCTGCTCACCTTCCCCAGCAGCTTGTATAGTGAAACATACTATCCTATATAGCCAACATGATTAGTAGCCCTTGGTCTTTCAATATGGGCATGCTTGAAAGCATATAAAGTGACTCTGATCCATCATAATCATACAAATAACAAATGCATTCTCACAATGTGTGTTTCTAAGTAATCAAATCTGCACCAGCCACATGCAGGAGGTATCAGCAGGTTTTCAGGAACCTCAAGGTTCAGAGAAGCAGAATACTGTATATATTTAGGATTTAAAAAATACACCCTTGCCCAGTTACTGTTCGGGAAGGAATAGGAACAATGGAATAGTGTTCTTAAAGAAGGTGTAGCTGGCACCCTCAATAACTGTGCTCCACTCTGCCACTGGTCCCATCACCTCCTGGCAAATAGAAGGGGAAGATATGGAGGCAGTGGCAGATTTTACTTTCTTGGGCTCCATGATCACTGCAGAGGGTGACAGCAGCCACGAAATTAAAAGACACCTGCTTCTTGGAAGGAAAGCGATGACAAACCTAGACAGCATCTTAAAAAGCAGAGACGTCACCTTGCAGACAAAGGTATGGTTTTTCCAGTAGTCATGTATGGAAGTGAGAGCTGGACCATAAAGAAGGCTGACCGCCAAAGAATTGATGCTTTTGAATTGTGGTGCTGGAGGAGACTCTTCAGAGTCCCCTGGACTGCAAAGAGAACAAACCTATCCATTTTGAAGGAAATCAACCCTGATTGCTCACTGGAAGGACAGATCCTGAAGCTGAGGCTCCAATACTTTGGCCATCTCATGAGAAGAGAAGACTCCCTGGAAAAGACCCTGATGCTGGGAAAGTGTGAAGGCAAGAGGAGAAGGGGACGACAGAGGATGAGATGGTTGGACAGTGTCATCGAAGCTACCAATATGAATTTGACCAAACTCCGGGAGGCAGTGAAAGACAGGAGGGCCTGGCGTGCTCTGGTCCATGGGGTCACGAAGAGTCGGACACGACTTGACGACTAAACATCAACAACAAATCCAAAACGGTAACATTTTCAAGCACTGATGTTCAAATGCCGTCTTACTTACTGATGGTGAACTTAAGGAGGCCAATCTTGCCATCTATTCTTGATAACTTGATAACTATTCTTGATAACGACTAAACAACAACTCTGCAACATTTCATTGCAGGTGCCACTTGTAATCCACCGCAGCCACATGATTCTCTCACACTCCACACTTCTTCTCACAGCTACGTCTATATATGGAGTGGAGTTGTACAGGCTCCAAGAAGTCTATTTGGATGCCTCAGCCGCGGCTCTTATTTACGGCTACCCTGTTCAGAAGGCCCGCTGGAGCAGGTCTGGAAAAACTTCCGTCCCTCCAGATATTTTAGCCTACAGTTCCCACCTCTCCTATCCAGCACAGCCAATGCTAAAGGATTGTGGGAGCTGTAGTCCAAAAATTAACCGGAGGGCACAAGGTTTCCTACGCTCGCCTTAAAAATTCCCGCTTTCTCAGGCGCCGCAAAGCAACCCAACCGTCCGGGGAATTTATAATTTACACCCCACTCCGGGAAGCAGAGCTGTCTGCCTTCTCTTTGCCCTTCTGGGGACGAAAAGGAAGACGCCCCAGTGACCTCTTGTTCTCTGGACGGCAGCGCCGTTTCTCGCCCCCCTGAACTTCTGCAGCACCGCAGCTAGAGCGCGGAAACCGCAAATGTGGACGTGGGGCGCTGCTTTCTTACCTCTTAAGTCCTTCAAACCAGGAAGACAGGCAAAGGTTCCTGCCCCACTAGCGGCGGGGCCGGCCGCGGCTTCCACTGCTATGTCAAGGCAGGAGGAAAAGGCGCAAGCGGGCGCAGGAAACAAGGACTGGAGATTAGGTAACCGTATCAAGACTCTGCAAGCATATCAGGCAAAATCCTAAGATCTGGATCCCAAATCCAAAGGTCTGGAGAGCGAGCGAGCGAGAATCGGGTCTGGCTGGCTTGCTCACAGACAGAAAGGACATGTGAAGGGTGCCGGATTTTTTTTTGGGGGGGGGGGAGGAGGAGGAATAGCTCTGTCTGAGCGCGTGCACTTTTCCCCCTAAGGTAAAGGGTGTTTGTATGTAGGAGCTAGCAAAAACTAACAGCGCTTTACACGGAAATAGTTATTTATCGGTTACATTTCTATCCCTATTTACCTCTGTGACCTCAAGGTGGTGTACCAGGTGTTCATCCTCCCCGTTTCGTCTTAAGACGAACCCTGTGATGTAGGTCAGGTCCAAGGTTGCTTAGTAAGTCATGGTTCAATGAGGACTTGACCCTCCAGCTGTAAAATTCAGATAATTTCATCAGGGCAGAATTATTATCGAATTAAACCTTTTATTCCAAAGTAATTGCCCTCAAGAGATCACTTTTCAGAGCGGTAGCTGTGTTAAGTCTGTTTCAGCACATAAGAATTGTGTCACTTTAAAGTAGGGATTATATAGCCAATGGGTTCTGCCTGATCATTACTGGTGTGGCTAGGGCCATTGTGATGCGGGCAACTCACCCTTTCCCCTCATCTCACACTTCCTGTGCCACCAGCATGTACTCTGTGTTTATGAAACTGTGGTCTAATTGTTATGCTTCACGTCTGAGGAAGTGGACTGTAGCTGTAAAAGCTCATGATGAAATAAATCTGTGAGGTTTTTCAGGCACCACATTTTTCCCCCTTTTTAATTATATTTGATGGACATACTCAATATCAGTGGAGCTCACTTTATATGTCTTCTTAAGATTGGAGTGCAATGATAAGCACCAAACCACTGCGTGAGGCCAGTGTCTCAGGACTGCCCACTGGTAGATGCTTGGACCCAGTTGGCTATGTGGGAACTGCTTTGTGCAATGTCAGATCCTACCACAATTATTATTATTTGTGATATTCATTTCTTGCCTTTCTTTTACAGACTTCAAGGCAGCATGCATGGCTCTTCATCCTCTCCAGCTGACCCTCACAATGACCTTGTGAGTAGGTGACGGCGAGAGGTTGTGACTGACCCACAGTCACCCATTGAGGTTCATGGCCAAGGAGAGATTTGAGCTCAGGTCACTTTAATCCCAGCCCAATCATGACACCATACTGGCTGCCTTGTAACAATGGCTGGAAGGAATGGTTTCCCTTGTCTTCACGTAGCCTCTCTGGATTATGCAATGATTAGCATTGTATCTGTGGTTCTACCCAGAATCCTGTGCACAAATAAGACAGTCTGCTTGCCTTCTCTTTCTCTGGGCAGTATAGCTGGAAGAAAATGATCTTGCTGGACACAGTTCCCAACATGTTGATTGTGAAATTCTCAAGAAGTTGACTGACATAAAATGATGGCAAAATTGCCTGTTTGCTCAATTCGCAACTACCTCGTGCTTCTATTCATTTCAGTCTGATACAGCCATTAAAGATGCTGTTTCTATGAATGTGCTTTGAGGGGACCACCCAGTCTTGCCCCCATTGCTGTTGCTTTGTACCCAGTTTCCACACTGAGTCTCAAGTGGAGAAACTCCTGCTGAAATGTAGGCTTTACATTCAAGCAAGAAGCCTAGAGAACCAGGGTTTGTTTGTTTACAAAGCCTACACGTAAGGAAGAGTTTCTGCTCTTTAGATCTAGCACTGAAATTGGGTAGAGCATAATAACAGGGGTGGAGTGGGGCAGGACCAAGCATGTTTCACTGAACCAGCATGTATAACACTGGAATGGGGCTCTGTGTTCTCTCCCTGTGGGTCCTGAAATGGCAAGGACTAATCCAAATACAGGAGCAGCCACTTCTTTTGAGTGAGTCTCTTGTGCTTTTTTTCTTCTTGGCTAGGCAACAGTATAGATTGGGCCTGTGAAAAACAGGATAGTTGGTGAACAATCTGGTTTGCTTATTCAGGGTGTGCCCATTGGACCTGATCCTCTCTATCACATCACCAAAAAACAAAACAAAAAACAAACAAACCAAAAAAAAGAGAACCAAATAAAGAGACAGATTATGTTAGGTGTAATTGATTTACTACATGGGCATATCTTTAGAAGCATGCATAGTACAATCTATATGGTGCTGAATTTAATAACAGATTTCCAGCAGATTTTGATTGTTATTGAAACCAAAGAAAGGAAAATTACCAATTGCTGTCAGTTTTTGCCACTAACTTAACATTCCACCCAAGCATCTACTTGTTAGTAATAGAGAAAACTTTAAGCATAAAATGTTAAGTTTCTAGAAGGCTGTTTTTGCATTTTATCTGTCTATCGATTCAATTTAAAACTTCATGTTATATTTCTGAGCTCACATTAATAGTGTTCAAGCAGTACATATATCCAATGTCCAGAATGACTTTCAGTAAAAATGATATTTTCAATAAATGAGATTTTCAGTAAATGTCAATGCAGAACAATTGTTGTTTTCATATTATTCAAACTTCGCAATGCAGTCAAAGGTTAGGGATAAAAAATTATTTTATGGCTTTATAATTTGGTATTCAGCAGTTGTGAATTCATCATTCTGAGTTCTTCAAATGTACACAAAGTAATTTGAACTTCTCTGCCAGCAAGACAGCCTGCTCTGGCCTTATATAAGTACAGAAATAATGAACAGGAAATTGTGAAGTTTAAAGTAATATTCAAACCAAGCCCCAAATATCCACACCACACAGTGTAAAGCCTTTTCATCAAAGTAATACCAGAAATGATGTATGTGACGATTGCAGTCTTAAAGTACTATCAAGCCAACATCATTATCAAATATCACAACATTTGGGAGGATTAAATATAAGATAGTTTAATGGAGTCACTTTCATGGAAACATAATAAAGAAGTTAAAAGACTGTTGTATGAATTAGGTTTTTTTAACAGCCACTTTGGCAAGCAGAATGGAGAATTAACTCAAACTGAGTTTTGTGTCATATGGGAAGTTAAATATTTGTGTTGGTAGCGTTATACAATAAGACTCTCCAAATGCCAGATCAGTAGAGCAATCTATTTAAAAAAAGACTATTCTGATCCATAAGTCACATGTAGTAGCTTTAATTGCTTTAAAATGTTCCATATCCATTTTTATCGTTCCCCTTAAGGATTTTCCTTGCTTGTCCAAGTTGTTAGAGAGATCAAACGTGTTCAGCAATTCTGTAAGTGTGTGTAGTTTTACTCTGTTCTTACTGAGCTGATGGGTTGGAAATCTGGAGTTTTAAAAATATAAACCAGTTTGGTCAGTGTGTTTTATTATAAAAAACAGATGATGTGGTTTGTCTCTTACAAACAGAAAAAAATGTCCCTATATAAGTCTTGTATAAGGCTTGTATGCTATACAAGAAGGAAGAAGATGCAATTTCACTTAAATGTTATGCAGGAAAATTTCTATGCAGAGAAGCAAATTCTGAGATTCAAAAAAGATCAAGTCCTGATCCATTCTTTGGAGAACAGTGAGTGTAAAAGCCTACATATATGCTACATGGTTTTATCTACAAGATATCTTGATAGAATCAATACAAACAGGGACAAAGCCAATTTGATGCACATCTAGCCATCCACTAGAATGCTGTATTTGATGTGGTTTTTGTTGTTGTTGTTAGAAATGATCACTGTAATGTAGTTCTATGCAAAAAAAAAAAAGTGATGAAAAGCCCATTCAAGGATTGCATATCTCAATAATAATCCCTAAAAATGATTGAGTAAGGCAAGTCATTATCCTTTTGTCAAAGGTTGGAAGTGGTAGGGTGAAGAAGGAGTGGCAGCAAACAAAACACAATTACTTTCCTAAGGTCATCTGGTAGATTTATGGTTGTCAATCTGTGATACGAGCTAGACTCTCTCTCTATAATATTTCATGTTTTTAATGCCACTTTTAACTATAGGAGGGGCAGTGGTGATGAAAAAGGCAAGGAGGGACTTCAGCTCTTCCTGTCTTAAAGAAAATGCATGAAATCTTTCAAAAATTATGAACTGTGTTCTTACGTTCTACCTAGTTACACTGGTCACCAGTTTGTTTCCAAGCTCAATTTAATTGGTGATTGTCATTGCTCTAAATCAGTGGTTCCCAACCTTAGGTAACCTATGTATTCTTGGACTGCAATTCCCAGAAGCCTTCACCACTGGCTGTACTGGCCAGGGTTTCTGGGAGCTACAGTCCAAGAACATCTGGGTTACCCAAGGTTGGGAACCACTGCGCTAAATGTTTGTGCCTGGTTATTGATGTATGAACGTAAACCTCTGTTAACTTTTCTAGATTTTTAATATCAAGGTCAATAAGATCTATCAGATTACCTGGCACAAGAGACAGATTTTTCAGTTGTGGTGCCATTCCTGTAAAATTTCTTTTTCTGTGGGCCAGGATCAAAAATTAGAATGAGAATTAGAAACATTGTTGCAGGCCTGATGTTGAAACACACTTCGCCCTTCCGCAAGCAATGTGTTCAGCAGTGTTTGCTTAATTTATTCATCCTATGGAATGTATGGTGGATACAGCCAGAGATCCAAGTGGAAAAGTATCTTGTCCAAATAAAGTAAAGCACACTCCCATTCTAGATTACATAATAACTGTGCAAATCTATGACTCATTACCATTATCCTATTTTTTAAATGCCTATAAAAATGGACCTTTAACATAGAAATATCTAAAGTAATGTGTAATGAAAATCTGGAACTCACTTTGTTTACAGTGTGCTGCACGTTTTTCTTACAGGCACAATATCGTCTTACAGAAACATTTACCATTATGTTAATTTACGTATTTTATTCAGCCCCAGGTTGGCCATCATTATAGTCCACTTAAGATGGAGTAGTTTAATTCAGGGTTATTTTATCCTGTGTTCTCTTTTGACATGGATCCAAGCCATCTTAAGGCACGTGCATTTCTGTATAGTAGCATATGGAATGTATTTATCAATTTACTATATTTTTATACTGCACACCAGGGCTGAGGGTTTCATTTTTTTTTTTTTAACTGAGAATTGCCCCAGCTAGAATTCAGGGGGCTGTAGACCCCCCAGAACCCCTCTCAGATATTTGATATAATCTACAGCTCATACATAAATGAGAAAAGATCACTCTGTTTCTGAGTTCCAAGGCAGAGGAACTGGCTGGGTGGGGATAACCAGTGGGGCACTTAAAGCAGAGTATTGTAGCTTCTCTGCCCATAATGCTCCATACAGAGTGCCTTTCAGGAAACTACAATATCCTAGCTTTTGGGGGTGGGCTAAAACCTTCACAATTGTAGCTGGAGCAATTCCAGGAGACTTCTGGGGGCTGTATTAAAAAAAATTATGAAAATCCCATCCTTAGTGGGCAGTAATAACAAAACTAAGTAAACTAATAAATACATCCCATATGTATGGTCTAAGCTTGCCCTTCATGGTTGAGCATGTCAAGACCCTAAAGCTAGGCCTCTCTAGTTTATTTCTTCCCAGCCTTGTTTGGTGAGGACAGGAGAGAAGGACTTCTCAGTGGCTGCTCCCAGGCTTTGGAATGCACTTCCCTGAGAAGCCAGGCTGAGCATCTCCCCTCTTGCCCTTCCTTTTTAAAAAAAATTTCAATGGTAAGGGTAAATAAATCGGGATAACAGGGAATATATCATGCCATACATTATCACATATTATCTGTACTTAACAGGCCTTCCTTTTCAGGCGGGTTTTCAGCAATAAGCGTGGGACTATGGAATGTTGTATTGATGAAGTTTAGATACTTTATTTTTTTTTACAAATGGTTTTAAATCTTGTTTTAAATCTTGATTAATATTTAATTGTTTTTTTAAATATAGTTTTTGTATAGTATTTTAAACCTGTCATCAGTTGTACAGTTTCAATTATTGTGAGCTGCCCTGGGTCCCCTATGGAAGAAAGGTGGCATATAACTAATATAAACTAACAAGTAAACAAACTTCCAGGCATGTCTTTAGATTACTGCCCAGCCTCAGTGTCAACAATTACGTATATAATAATCCCTTCCCATGCTGTGATAATTAGGAAAATTGTGTCTTGGAGGCTCTAGCAGTATACAGAGTTACATGGAATTGCGTATTATGTCCTTCAAATGATAGCGCTTCTGAAGACAGCCAGCTTTCTTGCTGTGGAGGAGCCCTGAACTGTGCCAACTGGCCTCTGGTAAGGTTACTAGGAGACTATTTTTATCACAGCTTACACAGAGTACATTTCCTAATGAACACAGTCTCCCATCATGACAGGTGATACTTAAGGACAAGCTCTGCCAAAGGCTGTGCTAGTCCCAGCATCCTGTTCCCACAGTGGAGAACGAGTGGCCCACAGGGAGGCCACAGACATGCTAAGAGTGTGAAAACAGCCACACTTGCTGTGCCAGGAAGCCAGCTAGCTTGGCCACTAAGAAGGAAAGATGTGTCATCCCACTGTAACATATTTAGAAGAAACATGTATCATGTGGAATTCAGTTTTTAAAAAGTCCAGATGATGACTCTGGTTTGTAATAACACCTGAGAATTATCCTTTCCTGATGCAAGACCTGTGGAAAAGCATTGTGTTGCCATGGATTAAATTCTTCCCTCACCACCATGGTTGGCCTTTTTTGGAACGATGCTATAATTTTTACACAGTGTTCCTAATATTAGAACTTTGGAAAGCTTTTAAAGCCAACATAGGAATCAAAGGAATTAGTTGGCTTGCATTTAGTAATTGTTGGGAGAGTGCTTTAAGATTCAGTGGTTCTGCGTTATGCTGTGGTTGCCTAACGAAGGGCTGTCCTCACACAGCTGTTGTTCCTGTTACTTTATGCCACACTTTATCAGCAACATAGGGACCCCATTGAATGAAATGTGCCAGTACCACCCCTTGATCCATTCCTCTGATAACTGGTGAAATCCATTCCTTCACGATCTTCCTAGTTATTTCTATATGTCTCTGTTCTGTAAGTAGTGTTGTTACCAGGTATGCGCTCAGAGCCCATGCATGAATCCACACATGTTTGAAGACATATCTGTAAGCGATCTTTGAACCATGGCAATGGCACATCTTGACACAGATTGGCTGAGTATATCACACAGCTATCCATAAGGGGAGTTTTATTGAACACAAAAGAATTAAAATGATGCAGAGATTCTGCAATAAAGTTTATAACAAAAATGGGGAAACTCAAAAGAGACAAACTCATGGCTGAGAGGGTTCTGAGATTCAGGCCACTCTGCAAAGGTCTGCAGTACCTGAGCAAACTATTTGCAGAGGAGCTGAAAGGATAAGGGGAGGAAAGAAAGGCAGGATCTTTGCCTACACCACACACACACATATACAGAGAGAGAGAGAGAGAGAGAGAGAAGGGGGTAGATCGGGGAGCCAGCAATGAGTGGGGAAAAAACTTAGGGTTTGGTAACATTATGGAATGGAACCATAGGAGAACAGCACCTAGGTAAGCATTTCTGGGATACAACGATCAGACTATATTTTAGCAACAGTATGGACACATTGGCAAGATCTAGACAAAGTTAATGACACTTACAGGGTCATTCTGTTGTAGAAGATGGAGCACTCTGAGGTCAGATTACCTGATATATGCAAACCCTTCTGGGCTCCTGTCACAAAGAAGCAAATAAGAAAGGGGTAACAGTTACCACCTTCCTCTTTCAGTTTCAAAGTGGGTGGGTGGGTGGGTAGGGGAGAGACAATCACAAAGTGATTAGCAGCCTCTTGGTCATAGGAGAGGGGTATAAAAATTCCAAACCATGCTGCAGACAGGCTTGAGACCAAAGCCTCAGAGAACTTGCATCAACTATCACAGACATGTACCACAAATATTTGGACTCTTGTGTACAATTTTTCTGCACTCTCCACAAAGGGGTTATTCTAAGCCCGAAGAAGTGGGATTTTCTTCACAAAAGCTTGCTATTTGTTTGATTTTTAGTGATCCAATAAATGTTAGCACCCACTCTTTCATTTAAAAATAAATGGGAGAGAAATGCTTTGTGCCAGCCCCAGGTCTGGTATAATTGCCCTCAGATCGTATGGGTCCCCTCAGTTCACCAGTTACACACTCTCAGTCCTTTCTCTTCGCCCTTTTCAGATGTCAGAACTCAAGCATCAGGTGGATATGGATGGGGGATCTTTCTGTTGGAGGGCAGGTATCCAAGAACAGATCTCCCCACCACCACCAGGCTGGAGCTGTCTTGCAAAATTTAGAGGGGGAGGGAAATGCAGTCCAATCTATCCCTAAGATAGTGTCCCAGGACCCCAAGAACTGTATTGTTAAACCCTACTGATTTCAATGAGAAAGTTGAGCTTGATTGTAAATCTCTGGATGAAATCAATAAAGAGCATTTAAATCTGTGTGGGCTATAGTTGATAATAATTGTTTTATAATATGAAGCAGTGTTTAAAAAGAGTGTGACTGGTTAGCTGCATTTTGTTTATTGTTTTTGCATGTGAGGCATCTCAGCATTTCAATGAATAGATTTTGGATGTGGTTTTCTTCTCTTTTGGCTGGGAAGTGATGAAAGTAAAATAAAGAGGCTGAAGAAATAAATCTTTTTAACTATCTGCAGGCAGAGTCTCATTTTCATGCTTTGAAAAACACCAGATAGTTCTGCCAAACGTTAAAAACAACACGTTTGCTTCATAATCGTGGCTGCTATTTTGTCCAGGTTAATAAACCCCTTTAAAGCACCTGAAATTGAAAATAATAAAGAAAGAGAGAGAAAAGCTATGGCAAAAGTTTGAAAAGAGTAATTTTCAGGGGGTGTTTTAAGATAAAGGCGCCACATAAAACCCAGAATCAAAATGCTTTATGGAGTGAAAAATAACGTTCAAGACACCGAAAGGGTTAAAGACCATATCACCCTGTTGTGTTATGTTTTTGAGGCTGCATTTTATAGCTCAGGTTTGTAATTAGCTATTCATCTGGTTACCTCTGATGAAAAGGAATCTTCTCCAGGCAACCAAGCACAGAAGGATTTACAAATTAGGAGAGATGCCTGATTTTTCATTCTGTCAGGCTCTTAGTGTGCCTCAGATGACTAACACAGTATATGTAGTTGTAGAAGGGGTAACTGTGTTAGTCTGTGTAAGCATTACAGGTAAAAGCAAAATAGAAATAAGAAGTTAAAAAAGACAAAAACGTAGTGGCACCTTAAAGGCTAACTTTTAACATGGCAATTATTTATACATGGCATCAAAATATAGATATCAAAATACAGAGATTATGGTTGATTGGTAAGAAAGTCAGTCAGTGGGTTTAACATGGTGATAACGTCTTTAAGATGCAGTATAAGGAGACTAGCGACAATGAAAATGGGTTACCTGTCAGATTTCAGTGACTATATGCAAAATAGACAAATAGATAAGAACAGTTGTTTTAACTGTTAGCAGTTTTCAGGAAGATGTACTTTAAAGTTAGCTAGTAACAGAATAAATGGAAAACTTCCTTCTTGCTTGGCATGACTAAGCGCAGAAATACTGTGTTTAAGTAACCAATGGAGAACAATAGACTGTTAGATGGTCAGGTGGGCTTGGTTATCTAGTTTACTTGTGTACTTTGCAAATAACTATTAATTGGTTGATGCCTTTGGGTCACTTCCTCCTTCCTCAAGGAAATAGTTAATTCTTTGTTCTCTCTTTGTCTGCAATGGATGGCTAACCTGGAATCTGCCTCCATGATGGCCACCAGTTTACTTGCGCATATAGAAGCCAGCTTTTGGGCCTCTGTATTTAAGCTAGGTTTTATCCGGTTTTTCCGCACATGTATTTCTTGGAACAATAAATGTCTATTGTTTTCCTTTCACTTTAAACTGAGAAACCTGGGTGATTGCTCCTAATTCATAGTAATAAGCAAACCTTACCAGCCTGCTGCAGTCTGCTAAAGAAATTGCACAGATAACACATTTATATTAAGCCCATTCTCTATCTGGCAAAAAGAGAGAGGTCTCTTTTCTACCTTTGTTTTTGATAGCACTGCTGAGCCTACTAAAGTTCCCAAATCATTTCAGACTAATAAAGTGAGTAACTTTAATTGCTTTAGAACAAAGGAGTGTGGGGACTCTGCTATTGCAGTGTTATTTTGCTGGCTTGCCACTGCCTTTCCTGCCTTTTCTGACCAATCTATTGTCACTTTTTGTGGGCCAGAGAACTCTTATCTTTGACACAGCAGCTGTTTGAGGAAGAAAAGCATCTGGCTGTACACTTGGAAGGGGACTGTGAGTGGGGGCACTGAGGAGCATACCTCCCACCAACATTGCTAATAGTCCTGAGAAAGCAGGTGGAGTGGTGCAAACCAGGCAGCATGAAACCTCTTCTAGAGGAAGAGAGTGCTACTTCTTCTTTTTTTAAACTATAACTGTAACATAAACATAAACATAAAATACATAAACCAAAATACAAATTAACTGTGTTCCCCACTACCACAGACGGGACCTCTTGCAATAATCGTCTTCTTCCTCCATCTATATTCTTCTTCTTCTTTCATTGTCCTCTTCTCCAGAACTGCATTGATTCTTGATTTGGAGCTTTCCCTTTTCCTCTTGTTAACACATGTTCCAAAAATCTGCCCCATATATCATAAAAATTATTCTTTTTCATCTCTCCTTTCTTAACCTTTAAGTTACAAGTTAGCTTATCATTTATAGCTATATTCCATATTTCATTACACCATTCATCCATTCGAAATTCAGATTTTGATTTTCCATTGCCTAGCTATTATTAATCTAGCTGCTGTTAATAAATTGGTAATCAATTCTTTAGTCATCTTATCATATTCCACATTCTCAAATATTGATAACAAAGCAATCTCAGGATTAAATTCTATATCTTTTTCACATATGTCATTTAGTTCTTTAAAGATTAGTTTCCAAAATCTTTGTACTTTTTCGCATTCCCACCACATATGAAAGTATGTACCAATTTCATTCTCACATTTCCAACAAATATTCAGATAACTAGCATTAATTTTATTCAATTTTGTTAGTGTTAAATACCATCTTAAGCCCAATTTGAAAATTTTTTCTCTTATTCTCACTGACATAAATCTTGTCACTGACATAAATCTTTCCCATCTTGATTAATACTATTATTGTCGATTTAATTGTTGTTTTAACTGTTTTATGAATAATTTTATTGTAAGCCGCCCTGAGTAGACATTGTCTAGAAGGGCGGGATAAAAATCTAATAAATAAATAAATAAAATAAATAAATCTTAAAACCCTCATTTTCCACATCTTCCTCCATTCTTCATCATTTATTCTTTTTCCTAAGTCTTGTTCCCACACTAACTTCAATCCTTCTTTCTCACTGTCTTCTTCTTCTAAGTCAAGCAGGAATCTATAAATTTTACTCACTGCACCCTTTACTGAATCAGTCATCTGAATATCTTCATATGATAATAGAAATTGTTCATACTTCATGTATTCTCTACCTTTATTATATTTCTTTACCCATTCATTAGTCCATCTTTCTAATTGCATATAGTTCAACCATGAAATATTCTTATTCTGAAGGATTTGTTTCATTTGATCTTTCGATCTCATTTTATACAACCAGTCTTTCAGTCTAATCACTTTTTTTTCTTTAAATAATTCCGCATAAACTTTCATATTGACAGGAAAATTCTCTATTTCAGTCACTAATCCTAGTGGAGAGTTAAATGGACATAAATTCTTTCCATACTTATACCATATGTTTAACATTGTCTTTAAAAACGGGTTATTAATTTCACTTATTTTATATTTCTTGACCATACCAAATAGATATTTTTTCAATATCTACCTGTAATTCTGATGATTCCATTTTCCACCAAATTAACCTTTCTGGGTTATATATAATTTCCCCAATAAGCCTCAACTGATTAGCCAAATAATAATTCTTTATATTTGGTAAACCTATACCACCTTCTTTTGTTGTTTTATACCAATACTTTTATTTATTCTGACTCTCTTCCCTTCATTACAATATTTATTAATCATTCCTTGCCAAAATTTAAAATCATCCTCTGTTAACTGTATTGGTAACATTCTAAATAAGAAATTAATTTTTGGTAAAATTTTCATTTTTATCAGTGCAATCCTTCCAAACCAAGAAAGTTTTAAATTAGTATATTCCTGTAATTTCTTTTTTAATTTCTTCTGTTAATTTATTATAATTATATTCCTTTATTTTTGAGTATCTTTTACTAAATCTATACCTAAATATTTAACTGATTTACATATCTTAAAATCATATTTATCAGCAAACCTTTCTTGTTCTAATTTATTATGATTAAACAACATTATTTCAGATTTTTGCCAATTTACGCGTAATTCAATTATTTTTCCAAATTTTTCCAAATGAGTTTTAATTCTATCTATACTTTCCAATGGGTTTTTCACTGTCAATAAGGAATCATCAGCAAAGAAATTAATCTTTATTTTATTATTTTCACCCATACCTTCAATTAAATCGTCATTCCTTATTACATTTGCTAGCATTTCAATAATCAAACAAAACAGAAACTGGAGAAAGAGGGCAACCTTGTCTAGTGCCTCGGCCTAGAGCTATCTGTTCTATCATCCCATCATTAACTATTACCGCAGAAGTATTCTCCACATATAATTGGTCTATTATCCCCCTAAATTTCTTTCCAAACCCCCAGCCCTTTAAAAGAATCTTTAATGTTGGCCATTCTACACAATCAAATGCCTTAAAAATATCTAATGATAAAATACCTACCTTTGATTGATCTTTTTCTATATTATATATAATATTCAAAACCCTCCTAGTTAAATTTTCCATTTGTCTTCCCTTTAAAAACCCATTCTGATCCTCTTTAATATATTTTGTAATAAACTTGTTCATTCTATTTGCCAATATTGCAGTAAATATCTTTGCATCCTGGTTTAATAATGAAATAGGTCTATACGAACTTGGGTCTGTTAAATCTTTATTGGGTTTTGGGATAAGAGTTATTAATGAATGTTGATGAGAGTGCTACTTCTAAGTGAAGGGAAGGAATATGGCTCTGATGTAATATCTTCTATCCTGCAGCAAGACTGTCTTTTAACTATCGGGAAGATGGCATTGGTGAGTGAACTGAAATTTATTTGAGGGATGTGAGTCTCACAGACTCTTGTTGTGGATTGGAAACCACGGGGGTGGGGGGAGGAACCCTTTTTGCTCTTCACAGTGACATTACTCTGCACAAGACTGCCCTCCGCAAACCTTGCATGTTTCATGGTCACCCCCCCCCCCCCCCCGAGGAAACACCATCCTCAACAGAACTCTGCATGTTAGAATTCCTGTACAGAATGGCATAATTCTTCCACAAGAAAGGGCTGTGCAAAATATGCAGTGTTCTTATGCAAAAGAACAGGCGTGGGGGAGGGGGGAGCAGGGAACAAGACCGAGGTCATATATATGTGGGAAGCTGAAAAAAGTCTCAGAAGTCTCAGTTTGGAAAGACTTGGAAAACCACTGAAAACAAGAAAGTTTTAGAGTATCTTTGAATAATTCTTCACATCCCTAGCTCCTTTTGCTTGGTGGTTTAATATGTGTAGGAGGGCATACAGCATATTTTAGCTAGTACCCAAAAGAAGTATTTATACAGTCTGTGCACAGTTAATGCACACACCAACTGAGGATAACATGGCATGCATCTGATTAGTAAGTGAAAACTGAGGTCACAATAAATTGATTAATCTTCAGGATAGCACAGGATTTTTTAACATCCAACTCTCTCCATGGATGTGCTGCCAAATTTCTGTGGTTACCAATAAACCTGTTTGTGTTTTCAGATCATTGAGAGGCCTCCTGTTCTCAACTCAGTTCCTGCAACTGACTTTGGCCAGAATGTTGCTGTTGACCCACAATGAATTAGTGAATGTGATCATTCACTGTTTTTCCTGCCATCATACACACTTTGCACAATGTCCTCAACCATATATTGTTCAGGAAAGTTATTCTAGATACAGTATCTTTGTTCCTCTTTGTTCTTTGGGAGGAACAAAGCTCCCAGTAAGGCTGAACATTGTATCAGCAGAATTGCTACAAGGTAGGAAGAAGACAGAGAAAGAGGATAGAGCCATCCTTCTTTCCCATAGAAGAACATAGGTGTTGACAGAGGGGGAAAAAGACTATTTAAATATAAGGCACAAACTGATTCCACTGTACATTACAAATAACCATTGAAAATTTATGTATGCATGCAAGTATGTATTTATTCAACCAAGCCCTCAATCCTGCTTCAATCAGTTGAAGAAACCATCTTTTTAGTTATAAAACAAAATAGTATATTGAGTGTGCTCTATTCTGTTTTTGAAAAATCAGTGACATTATACATGAAGATGTCCTTTACTATCAGTACAAGAGAGAAAAGAGAAAGAGTGCACATTTCTTCATTTCCTAAAATATTTGCACATATAAAAGTTTGCATTTTTGATAGGCCACAGTCAGTAAGGATGGGATCTCACCATTCTTCTAACCTGGTACTAAGTACAGGAGCTCCCCAGGGCTGTGTGCTAAGTCCCTTCCTCTATTCCCTGTACACACATGATTGCACCCCACTGTATAACACCAACGCAATTATTAAATTTGCGGACGATACGACAGTGGTGGGGCTCATAAATAAGAACAATGAGTCTGCTTACAGAAAGGAAGTACAAGGGTTGATACTCTGGTGTAAAGAAAATAATCTTACACTTAACATCAAAAAAATTAAAGAACTCATAATTGATTTTAGGAGGAAGAGAAATGTACATTTACCACTCTACATAAATGGCGAGGAAGTGGAGAGAGTTGGTAGTTTTAAATTTCTGGGCACTTACATCTCAGAGGACCTCTCATGGACTATAAATGCCAACATGCTAGTGAAGAAGGCACAGAAGAGGCTGTATTTCCTGAGAATGCTTGGGAAGTTAAATTTATCTCAGCATTTACTTCTGTCCTACTATCGTAGCACCATTGAGAGTGTCCTAACTTATGGCATTCTGGTATGGTTTGGGAGTAGCTCTGTAGCGGACAAAAAAGCTCTACAGAGAACCATTAAAATTGCCCAGAATATCATCGGGCTCCAGCTATCAACCCTGGATGACATCTTCACATCCCGCTGTCTGAGAAAGTCACACAACATCCTGAGAGACTCTTCCCATCCTGCTTACAACTTCTTTGAACTGTTGCCGTCTGGCAGAAGATATAGAACAATTAAGACTCGGACCACACGTTTTCTGAATAGTTTTTATCCCAGAGCTATAATTGCACTTAATAACGAGCTTAAAGACCACCAGTAGTGAATAGTTGGACAGTGTTACTTGGCCTGTGGTGTAGATTCTTAGTGGGGGATTTTTAGTGGGTGGGGAGTGTTTGAGGATTTTTTATGTGTGTGCATGTGGGTCTGGTCTCTGGGTGTCTGTGTGAATTTCGTTGTATGGGTATGCTATGTATATACTTACAATGACAATAAATTTATTTGATTTGATTTGATTTGATTTTAAGTGTCAAATTAATGCTATCCATCAGAAAGAGAGGTGGGGAACTTGTAACCCTCCAGATGTTGTTGTCCATGTGAGCCAGAAAGGTGTGTGTGTATACTTGTCTGCCTGGAATCCTAATTTTATATGTTATTTTAATATACACAAACACAGGGGGCAATATTCTGTTGGTGTAAAGTTACACTGGCATAATAACCTTTTATAATAACCATTGAACTGCAGAGCCAGCAGGGACCCTATGGATCATTGAGTCCAGCCCCTCTCAAGGAGGCACAGTGCGAAATTGAACTCCCAGCCTCTGGCTCTGCAGCCACTGAGCTATCCGGCAGTTTGATCCAGCATAAACTGGATCTGGCACCAGAATTAATTTAAATTAATTGAAAGCTTCCTATTTCCTCCCACTTTCAGGTTCCAAGGCTTTCTAGCCTTTGGGAACCTCAGCATAGGGGGTGGAGCCTTTAATTGTTGAAAATCACTTTTGCATCACTGCTAATGGTCCTGATCCTAGTGGTGGCAGTCTGGTGGCTTTTTAATAATAATAATAATAATAATAATAATAATAATAATAATAATAATAATAATAATAATAATAATAATAATAATAATAATAATAATAATAATAATTATTATTATTATTATTATTATTATTATTATTATTATTATTTTACTCTTTTTAAAGGCTCTCCCCTCATCTTGAAGCTCCCAAATACTTCTCCAAGGGAAAGGGAAGACCTTGGGATCTTCAGAACCTGAAAGGTAGAGGGATAGGAAGCTTTCAGTTACTTTAATTATTTCCTAGAAATAATTAAAGCCTAGATCAGGTTTATGATGATGTAAGTTTATGCAACAGGATTTTGCCCACTATGTTGTAGCAGCGGATGTGTGCAGGAAACCTTCTAATATATTGCTGATGTACCTTTGTGCTCCTACCTAGAAAAATTTCTGCAGACTCCCTAGGGACCAACTCCCATCAGTCCCAGTCAGCCAAAATGGCTGGTGGTCAGGAAAAGTGGAAAGCATAGTCTAACATCTAGGGGACTGTAAGTTCCCCATCCCACACCTAAGTGTAGTTTTTTTCAAAAGTGAAGAGTCTATTTGTTGTTTGTTGTTTAGTCGTTAAGTCGTGTCCGACTCTTCGTGACCCCATGGACCAGAGTCTATAGATTGTTTATTTGTTTAAAACAGTGGTGGTGGACATTGTTTCGGTTAAAGACCACACTCCCTTAGGCTAACCAGTCCTAGGCTCAGTGTTGCTTGTGTATAGGGGGATAAAATAAGTGGGGGAAGCCACTTCTTTTCTTTGTGACATCTCTCCATCTGCATGCATGCACTCTCTCTCTCTAACTTTTTCCCCTTCCCTATTTAATATGTTTCAGGGAAGGAATATATTACCCTTGTCAGAAGTTTGGAAATTGTCATTTGCAGAAGGTTTTTAGAAATAGGTCAGAGGTGCCCAACCCTGATTTAAAGAGGTTGTTAATTTGTCTATTCTGGAAGGGGAGTGCACATGTGTGTTCCTATAAGTTGAACAGCCTGCCAGAGCACTATGTACAACCAAATACAGACATTTAACATTGCCCAAGTGGGACTGTGGATTGTGAACATCTTCTTCAAACCACTAGGTAATACTGTTAATTCAGCTGAAATTGGCTTACCTAGTGTGTTGCCTAAATTTTATTCCATTTTATCTCATATGGCATTTGGCTTTGTTCCCTACCAAAAAGGAAACTTGTGTTTCAATGTAGGTCTATTGGGTTGGGGAATACTGAATAGCTGGCTTACCTTTGTCTTGCCAGAGTGGGAGAGATGTTCTAATCTGCACCCCAAGAAGTAGAATCTGAAACTTTGACCTGAATCTACAGCCCCCCCCCTTTTGAATCTTTACTTATTGTATGAAATACGGCATTTCAGTGCACAACATGCACTTGTTGAAATGCCATCTTTTCACAAGTTCTGCAGAGTTCCTGTTCACTTGAATAGTTGGCCACTTCACTTGGTTATGAATAAGTCCACTGAAGCAAACAAACAAACAAAAAATACTTCTTATGAATTCACCTATATCAGATCTCATATTTTTAAAATGATACTTCAGAGGAAAAACATGTCTAGAAACTTTTAACTAATGTGCATTGTTCTATAATTGATAGGAGGTCCTTGATAGGCAGGCAATATGATCCTTGCAGAATTATCAAAAGGAAATTCTTTAAAATGCTATGATTAAAACTGAGATATTCCACAATCATAAGACTTCACTTTGTTTTCTTTAAATATTTATTAAAACAATATAATTCCACTTTCCTTCCTGCAATGTAGATGTACATACTAGCTTTCACTGCAAATTAGAAGGAAAAAACAAAACAAAACAAAAATGTCCATATTCTTTTGCTATTGTCTAACAGGAAAAAAATAATTTTATGAAACAGAAGCTAGCAAAAGTATAGTGACCATAATAATATTGGCATTTTAGAGCAAATAACTTGCTTTCACCAAATTTAGGGAAACACAGGAATCTTGCCCTCGTCTGCATCTTTGTACTTTAATGGATCGTTTCAACAACAAAGACATAAAGGCAAGCCATAAAAAGTACATTTTCTGTTTTTATTTTTTACAAAAGTAAGAATCACAGCTTTAAATACTTGACTGAGCAAGGTTGTTGTTTTTAACAAACACCTGCAAATAACAGTTAAAACCTCAAACTCCTTACTGTGGAATAACTTCAGGAATGTTCCAATCAGTTCTAGACATACTTACAAATAAAGTTTCAGGACTGCACAGAATTTAGCTGCCAACCAACCAACTGTATGCAGGATTGCAGTGAGAGTATTTTGTTTAGTACAGCTTTGATCAAAGTGTGATGGGTATGTGAATCCTAAATACCTGTCCCATTGATAACATCAGAGACTGGTTGGACATTAATGAAGAACGAATCCACACAGCGAGATATAGGTGGAGATATGCCATTATGATAGCTAATCTCAGCAAACACAGCACCCAGAGAGAGAAAATTGTCCACAAGACTGCAGCCCATGTCTTCTTTCAGAATGCTGGATGAAATAAGCCACTGCTCATTACAAAAGTGAGAGGGATCCATATCTGAGTGGAGGAGTGGAGAAAATCAAACCAAGGGCAACTAAGACAAACTTTGTCTGACAGAAACACAGCTAGGTGTTATGATTCCTTAGTTTATCCATGTATAGTTGCTGAATTTAAAACTGCTTTTTGCTTCATTTTTCTTAAAAAGAGCAACATGAAGTCCCAAATGGTAAGAATACAAGATCATCTATTAAAGATACACAATGGAATACAAAATACAGAATGGTTGTTAAATATTCAGATGCTTAACATAATACACCTATATTTCAGCCTATGTATAATTTACTTTGAAGAAATAATAAACCAGAAAATAAACTTAATAAATACCATCCTGGAAAGCAAACTCCATTGATGGACTCTTACAAGAGGAGTGTATCACAGTTCTTGTATAGTTTGAGACATCGATCCCTCATGTGAACAAATTATATTTCAGCCAGGGAAATTTTATGACTTTAAAGATTTAAGTGCTATGTAATCTTTCATTTGAGAGAAAACAAGGTTTCAGCGTTTTTAACCTTTGCTGAATTATAGTGTATACTTTCATTTCCTTTTGTTTCAGATTCAGTAGATATTGAGTTCAATTAAGCCTGCTTCTGAGTAAGCTGGAAGTATTATACAATTATTTTTGAGATGTCTATGCCACTCTCTGATTATGCATTATGATATTATGGACCATGTTTTAATCAAGGATGATGAGCGTGTTTGATCTCATCTTCAAAGAGGGGCACCTGAGAACACAAAAATACACTTTCTCACAAATACAAGCATTCTTGCAAATGACAGCATACCCAAGGGATAAACTAGATCTATGTTATCACTTTTTTTTTTTTTTTTTTTTGCAGAGAAGCTCTGTTAAGAGGTGAAAAATATTTATTATAGCACACAATTTTTCTCAAGTCCACATCTTGTGTTTATCATACTTTGGTTTGTAATTGTTCACTGCAGCAAGGCTTAATCTGCAGGTCTGATAATTAATGCATGAATTACTGAAGAAGACCTACTGCTGAAGGAGAAATAGGCAGTTTTAACAAATAAGCCTTATAAGTGATCTGTGGTTTGACCCCCTGATATGACAATTATGTGAAGCTATATCTGTCCTTGTGAATTTGTAAAGCTGACTGTGATCTAACTTGACAGAACAATACTGCGATCAAAGCTGATGTGATGGAATGGTACTGCGATCAATTTGTTTTACATTGTATATACCTGTACTGCAATTTTTGAACTTCTAAAAAATGGTGTCTATTTTAACAGAAAGAATATACAATTGGGGATCACTCCTGGCTGTCTCTGGAAACAGAAGTGGCATAAATGGACCAGAGAATGCAGATTTGAAACAAATTAAAAAACAATTAATACATTAGATCAATAAATACTGTAGTATAGAAATCAAAGCCACCATTCACTGATAAGATAAAATTGGTGATCCAGTTCATCACACCTTATTTTCCTCCACCTATGTATATAATACTTACTGACCAGCATTAGATATTTATAAACAAATACAAAAGGTTTCTTTTTCTGTACTGATTCAATAAGTATGTCCAAAGGTGAGGGAGATGCTGAGGAACTTGGAAGTTTCAGGGCCATACTTATATGCCAACAAATGTTTCAAATGCAGATATTGCCATCAGCAGAAATTAGCAAATCGTCTCTAGCTGTCAGTTTAGAAAATCAGAAGAATTCATTATCCTGGTCAAATTGTGACCCAAGGCACAAATCCCATTACCAATTCACTCCTCCACAAGAAAGGCTTCTCAATTTTCAGTTCTGGATTGTTCCATAAAGTTAATTTAGCATGACGTTTCTGATGGATTAAAGCAATAAAATAAATAAATAATCAGTCTATTGTTGAAACAATAAATCCTACCTGGTCCACATTAACTCATGTTGAAGAGACTGTTTGGAGCCTATTTGCAAGGATAACTGTTTAAATCTTTGCATAAACATTTATGGGGTAGAGTGGAATGGTCTAAATGTTTCATATTGAATGCAGTTTTTGTGAGGTTTAGGAATCCTATAGGGAGGCCAGCAAGGAACCAATCTCAACATTTTCCTTGTATAAACTGTACAATTTTAGGACTAACAGATCAGCAAAGGCTTTATTATCATTCAATAGGAAACCTATTAGGTCCTGGTGATTTACTCATTTTCATATTTTTAAACATAGTGACCAGACTCCTTTTGGAGATTTATGTTGTTGTAAGTGTAACTGTAAATCAATGCAGGAAATTTTCACTGATTAATGAATCTCTGCTTGCATTTCTGGTCATGCACTAAGTTGTGTGACTATTCATGTGCAAATATGTCTTGCAGAAATTAGCTAATGGTCAATAGAAATGGATTTTCCACATCCTTATGGTGGCTAAAAGATTGCTATTACAAAACTGGAAGGATAAATGCCGATAGAATTGTATCAATAAACACTGCAATTGTAAATGATTTCTTGTCATTTAACTATGTCAGGGGCAATACTATTGTGCAAGCCATTAGGAGACAGAAGGGCTGGTGCTTCAGGGATGTAGCAGGATGATGCCAGTGATGTATGTGACCAGGAAAAGGGTTTTACAGTGAGACAGGCATGGGCAGCTTATGACTAGAGAACAGGAATTGTGAACTTCTTTCAGATTGGGAACCTGACTGTCATCATTTCACCTTGTTCCTAAAGCTGGGACTTCATCCCCCATCATCCCATACCACTGGCCCTTGTGGATAAAGTGCATGAGATTTGCACTCCAACAACATCAGAAAGCCCACAAGTTGCCTACTCTTGTTGTAAAGGTTGCTGGAAAGTTCTCCTTCATTTCTGTTCAAAGGGCAGAAAATGCCTGTTCCGTCCCGGTCAAAAAGTCCTGATGTTATATCTAAGGATGGCACATTAGCCATTACATGTAGCAAAATAAATATAATTCTAAAATGTAGCAGCTTCAATAGAATTTAGCTCTGTGGGCACCACAGCTATGAAGCATTAGTTTTAGGCCAGGCAGGCATAAACTGTAAGGAAGAATGGATCTGGTTTCACTCTCTGGTTGTTGCTGGCCATCCAGATGGGTTATTTCCCAATGGGCAGGAAATTTATATCCTGGAGTAAGCCAAGCTACACCCAACAGTAGCTTTTGACTATGCAAAATCCATTCACACCTTTTGAAGCAATACTTGCATGGGATTGGGGGTGGGGAGATGAAAATTATTGCTTCAAGTCTGGTGCAGTTTTCCTGGCAGGCTGAGTGAATTTAGTCTCTTAAAGAGTTTCACCTATTTTTAAAGGACACATGATAAAAATTCTGATCCCTTAATACTTTGGTATTCACAGTCCTCATATGTTCATTTAGTTCAGAGCAATGTCCTAGAAACATACTAGGGGTATATACTTAGGGCACTGACTAATGGCTGGCTGCAAGATGATGACATTTACGAAGCTGCTGCTGCAGAGGTTACTCCATGCTCTATGAAACACATACATTATTGCATTTTGGATATGATTAACATTCCCATTCCCTAATCCTAGGAATTATGGATAAAAGTGGGGAAAATGATTCCCACTCCTCAATTTTTTAGACTACAGCTCCCAGAATCCCATGGCCAGCAGTAGACTGTGAGATTCTGGAAGTTACAGACCAAAATTTAATAATTTTCCCATGCCTTATTATCACGGAGAAAAAAATTAAGCTTGAAGAAGAAAAATGGGCCATACTCTTACATGTTTGTATGACATGCACATCACATGCCTTGCCAGTTGATGTCAACATTCTGGTTCCTACAAATACATATTGAATGGAAAGAAACATTTATCCTTTTAGTTCTCTTTACTTCATGTTAAACTACTATAACTACCATTTCTTGATTTTGTCATCACTGTCACTAATCAGAATACACATTTCTACAGCACTAAGTTCTTTTAAGTCACTAGAATGAGCTATCCAGCCTCAGCTCTTCAATTCTAATAGGGAACAAATAAGGCCCCACCTTAACAATTTATTGTAAAAATAAGTACAGCAAAACCCATGAACAACTCTGCACATAAATTACTATTAATAACAATTATATTTTTGTTGCATAATACTAAGTCGTCTTTGAGGTTCCACCTAACTGCAGTGGAAAGGGAGACGACAGCAAAGTCCACAAGTTGTTAGCAAGTTATTGTTTCTTGGCCTCAATTACTTATTTCCTGACCACTTTCCAGAATAAAGTTGGAACTTAAACCAGTGGGCTCAAGTGTGCCTAACTGTGCTGAACTAAGTCCAACAAGAATTACCAAGCTCTTGCATGTGACAAGTAGTATCTTGTTGAGCTACCACTGCTCTGCACTTGTCAATGCAGGCTCCAAAGCTGCTAACACCATCATTTTAGCTTCTGCACCTATATCTAGACAATGGCTATAAAAGTGAACTATGTCTGAGGCCTTCAGTTAAACACAATGCATTCATGTCTATTAAGGTCCTGTGAGTTGAATGAAGCTTACTCCCAGGTGTGTGTAAGAGCCCTGGAGAATGTGCAAGCCCTCCAAGAGTTGCTGAATTCTAACTCCCTCACATTTGGCTACACTGATGATGGCTGATGGGAACTGATGTCCAACAACATCTGGAGGAACAAACTCCTCCCCAACTCCCAGTGTATAGGATTGCAACCTCAGACACAATATTTTATTGACATACCTATTTGCATATCTATTGCTTTCAAAGCAGGGGTGAACACAGTAAAAAAGTTTCCACCTCCCCACCCCCACCTCAGCACACATGGATTTTTACCGCTGTGTGACAGGCAGGCATACCTTTTACTGATACAGATACAGCAGTCACCTGTTGAATTTCTGCCTGCCAGAACTCCCATACTACTTTCAAACAGCAGTCTGCAGAGGAGAATCTCACGCAGTGAGCCTGGTCACGAAGGATGAGTTGTAAGTGGCTGCAGAAAGGAAGGCGTCCCCCAGGGGATGAGACGCCCCAAATATCATTGTTTTTATTACTCACAATAAGGCCGAAAAGCATTAATAATAAGTTATTATTGACAACAATACTAGGGCGTTTGAGGATGAAGAGTTAAATGCACGCAAAGCGCGTCCAGCTGCCGTGGGGAAAGAAGGGTTCGGGTCTCAGTCGGGGTCTGACGGGCAGAAGGAAGGAAGGAAGGAAGGAAGGAAGGAAGGAAGGGGGAACGGAGGAGGCAGAGGCGGACGGAGGGGCGTCGGCCGGCCGGCCCGGCGGCTGCGTCCAGGGGCTTCGGCGGGCGCCTGCTCAGCCTTTGAGGAACTCGGTCTTGAGGCGGCTGAGGCGCGTGCCGTGGCTGCGGACGGTGAGCGCGAGCAGCTCGTACTTGTCCCGCAGGCCCGTCGAGATGGCCAGGGTCTCCTTGAGGAGGGCGCGCGCGTGCACGAGCATGCCCAGGAAGTCCTCGCTGAGGCGGCTCTCCTCGCGGCTCTCGTGCTCCTGGCCCTGCCGGAACTTGTTCTCCAGCTCGCCCAGCGACTTGTCCGAGTTGGCGTAGGCGTCGCCGATCTGCGTCGACTCCCGGCGCAGGTACTTGCCGTAGCTCTCCTCGCCGTCCAGGTCGTAGGAGATGCTCTTCCGAATGCCTTCCAGCACCCGCGCCGCGTCCTCTGCCTGCCGGCCCAGGAGGGTGAATTCCTCGCGGAGCGTCAGGCTGGGCGCCGCCGGGGAAGGCAGCCGCTGCCCCTCCTCGTCGGCGCCCGCCGCCGCGCAGCGCAGCCGGTCGCTCACCCTGAAGAGCAGCTGGCACTTCTCCGGGTCGTCGTTCTCCTCGTAGTCGCCGTCCGGCACGAAGTAGTGGTGGAGCGTCCCGTTGGACATCTCCGGGTAGAGCGGCCCGTCGAAGTAGCCGCGGCACAGGCTGGCCCAGCCGCCCAGCAGCCACACCAGGCGCAGCCCCGGCAGCATCCCGGGGGCAAGGCGGCAGCTCGAGTCAGAGGGCACAAAAGGGCAGCGGGCCGACGGGCGGGCAAGTCAAGGCCTCTGGCCGCTGGCGCCCCGCGCGCGGAGCTTCATTGGGGACCCCTGGAAGCTGTGGCTCCCCTTGCAAAAGATCGAGCTCGCTCTCTCTCTCTCTCTCTCTCTCTCTCTCTCTCTCTGCTTCTCTCCTGCACCCGATTCACCCACCAGACGTCCTTTTTTTCCGCGGGGGGGGGGAGGGGAAGAGAGAGAGAGATAGAAAAGCAAACCCTAAGGAGGAGTTTTCCCTTACAGCTTCCCCATTCCACCTTGACCACGTTCTTCCTCCTCCCTTCACTCGCTCCTCTCGTCCAAACAACGGAATTTCCAAGCAGAAACGGAGAGGAGAGAGGATACCTCCCGATTCTTTGTAGACCTTCCTATCTGAAGCAGCCGCAGGCGCTGCCTGCTCCTCTTTTCCTTCTACATCTGGAGTGGTGGTAACGCGGGAGCTTGACTTTTGGCTGTAGGATCTCTCTCTCTCTCTCTCTCTCTCTCCCTCCTCTCAGATTACACCACTGGTCCCTTCACTTTTGCAAAAGCCCAAACACCAAATTTGGAAACAAGCCTTTAGATCTCGTTGTCCTTATTAAAGCCATGGTAGCACCTCTCTCTTTTCTTTTCCTAGGACTTCTCCATTTGTCACACTCAGGTGGGGTAAAAAAAAAAAAAAAGGCATTGACGTTAAGGTTAAGAGAAGGAAACATTGTGTGTGACCCAGAGCAGATTCTACTGGACAGGGCAAAAATCTTCCCACCCTGCTTTAGAGGGGAGCAAAATGCCAGCAATATTTGCAGCAGAAATTCCAAGTAAGGAATTCATCATAAACTTTATGATGAAGGCAGCAGAGTTTAATAGGTTTACAGAACAGTTAGAAATTGAGAAACGGCTTCATCAGGTTCCTTCTCCCCTTTTAAATGCAAGCTGTTTCCTTAAAATAAGTTTCCCATCATATTTCCTTTTCTGTATTTCACCTATTCAGGTTGAGTACCACAGAAGAAATGAAATATATATGTTTAGAGATAGATCCTCCTTATTACAAAGTAAAGGTTTCCATACAGGAAGATTGATAGAGTGGGGAAGAGGAGAGGCTGGAACACTCAAGCTTGTCTGCAGGATGATGATATAGACACTTAAGATCCAAACGGCATAGGATGCTTTGTGTATGGAATTCTTTTTAATTGCTTCTGCTGTGCAGAGTTCATCACACTCTTGGAATCCCCCTCTTTTTTTTGGAGAAAGAGGGGACTGTGGCATCATAAAATCAGAGGGATGGAGCTACAGGACACATGGTTCATATGAATAGGCACAGCCTACACCATCACTCAAGTGCTTGTATTAAATGGCTCCAGAAAGCAGGTGGTGTTAGAGATCACAGTAAAAGAGCTTGATGGATAGGCATAAAACTGAAGTAGTGTGGAAGAATGCAGGTGGGCCCAACCCTTTGTCCCTGTCATGGCCAACCAATGAGAATCCTCCAATCAGTCTGTGAGTACAATAGTGCCTTCCTAATAAGTGATACACAGAGACATACTGGTAATACATAGTTTTCATGATCAGTAGCTATGCATAGCTTTATTTTCCATGAATTTGTCTAGTCCCCTTTTGAAGCCACGAAAGTTAGTGGCTGTTTTCTACATTTTGTGGCAGTACATGCCACAATTTAATAATGCACGGAATTAAAAAAAAATACTTCCTTTTCCCTCTCTTGATTCTCCCATCATTTAGTTTACGAGGATAACCCTAGGGTCTAGTATTGAAAGGAAAGGAGATACTCCCACTCTGGATCTATTTTCTCCCCACCATGCATAATTATATACATGTATTATTATTACACTCATTATTATTATCAATCCTAAAAATCTCGAATCCCTTTCACATCATCAATATGTGTTACTGACATTTTTGCTGAGTTGTCATCACAACAATAAGATCTGGTTCAAATCTCAAGTCTTGAAGTTTCCTGGGTGACTTTGGGTAGTCACTATAAAGGAGGGTGAAGTGGAGCCACTGGGACAGTGCTGAGCTCCCTGGAGAAAAGGCAGAATATGAATAAAATAAAATTTGCCAGGCATTGTATAGATATCTATGAAGACCTCCGCTGGCATACTGTATGGAGTTATAGGAAACTTTGACACACATGACCTAATTCAAACCATGTTGATTTGAATCACATGAGTTTTTGTGCTTTGCATATGTACAGGGAGGCCATGGAAAATGCCCTCTGTATGCAACCAAATTGGTTGTTGGCTTAAGCATAACTCCATTTACTCTAGAATGAACCTATACAATTTAGTGACTGCTCTCGAATGAGGGTGGATTGCCACCTTTGTTTCCAGCCAAAAAGTAAACAGAAAGAGTGGATACATTTTTAGTGTCACAATATCTTTGATAGGAAGAAACTGGCAAATAAACTTTTCCAGAAGGAGCATTTTAATAAAATGTTTATGAGAAGTGAAAAATGGTTGCTTGGTTCTTCCAAGCAATAAAAGTGGTCAGTCATTCTGTGTGCCACTATGATTGATTTCTGCTATGAAATCATGGGGAAATCATGCTTAGCTTGAACTAAGAGTGGTCTGATTGTTTCTTTTACCTTGGTGGAATGGGAGTGTGTTCTTCCCTTGCCATGTTTTAAATAGCTACTAGAATATTTCACAATCTGTTTCTAAGAACAGAATGTCAACCCCCTCTTATGTGGAAGTCGAAGGTTTGGATCCACTGTGAGCACATGGCATCCTCAGGAAAATACCAAAGCTCCGGTGGGGTCCAGGGTCATGGTTTGGCCCTCACCTAATTTTTTTTTATTTGTGTGTGTGTGTGCTGAGTGCCAGTCATGTATTGCATTACCTTCTAGTAAATATAAATAGGACTGGCAAACACAGACATGTAACTTCAACCTGTGCTCTTACCACTGTTATTGCTGAGACCTTACTGACTGTTGGTGATCCAATTAATAAACCGACTGGAGAGGAGTCCTTTAGACCTGCTTTGGAGGCACTGGGGGGCAGTTTGCTAAGAAGTCCCCTAAACCTAGAATTTGCCCTTAAGAAGCTATTGTTATGAGGGAGATGGATAGAGGTATTTGCTTGGAACCATTTTTTTTAAAATTGGAAGTCTAACAAAAAGTTATGAAATTTGAAATTAGCAAGCATCACCAGCGTAAGTGAAACAGTATTTCAAGACCAGTATACATAAAGGACTATTGGCTATATTGCCATATCTTTAGGCACCAGACTTTGCAAGGTGCAGCAGAAAATTGAAGATGAATGTTCTCAAGAGAGCATTTCTGAATTCAAGCCTCACCCATGTTTGGAAGGCAAGTAGTGCTTTCCTGTGAGTCAGAAGGTGATTCCAAAGCAGAACCTTCCATCTCTTTATTTCTCAAAGGTCTGAGCGTACAAAAACACTCTGATGACCTTTAACAATCTGGTCAGCTCTTCCAGAAGGGCTGTAACAACCACACTACAAATCAGAGAGAGGGGGGGGGGATGGCCTACTTAAAGGGTCTGCATTAGCTTGCTGCTGAGACAACAACTAATTCTAGTAGTGGAAGAGTAACCTGGAGCTATCCATGGTCCTGTTTCAGGTGCCATTTGTACAGGGGACATTTGACTTATCTTGCTGTGCACAATGACCATACCTTAACAGGATTTACTTATCTGACACAGCTTTGCTTACCTAAACATGTCTGCTCTATCTGCTCTGGAATTTTCTTCTACCTGACCCTGACAAATGCCTCTGGTTTACCTCATTAGACTCAGATTATCCCAGAACAGGGCACACATGAGCCATCCTGTTCATTTAGAGCCATGCCTGTCTCATGCATCCTGTTTATGAAGGTATGTTTGGCTGGAACACAAGGGAGAGATTTTCCTGTGCTTGAACCTAAAGTTATGGGACTATGCCCAGGAAGATCTGTTACATCTCTGCTTTAATGATTTTGTGCCTTCTCTTAGAAACTCATTTATTTTTGCAGGTGTTTTCAGTTTATCTGCCTGGCTTGATTGCAATTTTATATGAATATCTGTTTTCTTTCAAGTTATAACTGGTTGTTTTAACTTTGTCTGCATAATTTTTTATATTGCTAGGAACCATGAGTACTGTTGGATGGAAAGTGAAGTTTTCATTGGCTAAATAAAAAAAAATGACAGTAGAAATAGGCATTTCCCCAATTCTGCTTGAGCATTCAGGGCCAAGCTATGCCTTATAGATAGCACATTATTAGACACTGAAATCTGTTCATGTTCCAAAGATGTGACTGAGTGATCATAGAGCTTGCCACACATTGACCAGTCACAAAACAAATCAAGCTAACTTACAAACTATAAGACATGTGGAAGTTTTCTGCTGTGAATATCAGATATGCTCAGTATTAAAGCAAATCTCCCTTCTAATGATCTATTACCTGTAGCATATAGGTTGGCCCTCAGTTTACTCTTAATCATGAGCTACGTAGATAGCTCAGTGAGTTAGCTATCTGGTTGGGAATTCAATTCCTCACTGTGCATCCCAGAAGAGCCAGCCTGTGTAGCCTTTGGCAAGCTGTACAGTGACAGGATGCCCCCCCAAAAAAGTGAAAGGTGAACCACTTCTGTGTACTCTCTACCTAGAAAACCCTGAAAAGGGTTTCCGTAAGTCAGAAATGACTTGATGATACACAATTATTATTATGACTCTTAACCATCCAGTAACTGTTGCTGCTGACTGGTGTTGGCACTGTGTCTTTGCAAGTAAGCAACACAGATATCCCTATTCTAAAATCATTCAAGCAGAGGCTATATTAGGAACAAATGCGATTAAGGATTATTATTTTTTTAGTTTAGTTTAGTTTAGTAACCCATGTCAATTAGTAACCAGACTGAAATACCTACATTTCTATTAAAAGCACTTATTTTGCCAAAATAACTGAATCGATGCTTATCCTGGAATTTAATTTGATGATGGAACAGTTAATTCATTGGTTAACAGGGAGATAGACAAAATGTGAATCTGCAGCCACAGGCTATATTTTCTAGTTAGTGAGATCTTCGCTCATCATACCCCTAAAGCCATCCAACTTTCAGCCTTTCCTCCAAATATTATAAAATCACATAACAGCATAACATCAGTGGCATGTTTAGGCTTAGAAGAAGCTTAGAATGAAAGAACCTCTAGACCAAAGCATTGGAAGATGCCTGCCACATTGCTGAAACTGGACCTTTAGTTTATTATTTTATTTTCACTTCTAGTCAACGATGTCACTGAAACCAGCCATTAATTAATCATTTCCAGTTCTACTGATTAACATATCTGGCCTTTTACTTTAGTAGTGGCTTGCCTTTTACAGCTATGGCAATCTTACGAGTTTCTTCTTCACATGTTTCATGTTGTTAGAACAACTGCTCTTCAGTGAAAAAGAAGAAATTACAAGTACTTTACTTGTCCATTCAGGATTCAGCACAAACACACACACAAATTATTTTTAAAAGGCCAGACTTTACACTGAAAGGCATAATGACTTAGAAATGCAGAGCATGTAATGCAGGTAGGCACAGAAACGGGTGCAGATAGGTTATTGTAGACCTTAAATTCAACAGTCATGCAGATAGCCCTTTAAATTGCTATTGGTAGAATCCAGTTAATTACACCAACCCACATGATTCAATCAGCATACATTTCAGTTGCAAATTGGCACAGGTTGAGAAGTCAGCATAGGCATTTGTTGTTGCATATGGAGTCATGCAACAAGGCACACAACAGCAAATGCCTACACTGACTTCTTAACTTGTGGCAGTTTGCCACTGAAATTTATGCTGATGGAGTTCTACTGACATAAATACACAGTAGGATTCTGGCCTATATGTACTGTTGCAAGCTTGCAACTAATATTTCAATTTCCTTTTTCTTTCTTCATTCATGTCAGAAACAATCCAATGGTGCTTCTGGAGTGGAAGGATCAACCAGACAGGGCACTGCCTTTGCTCAGAGGATACTGAATGTTTTCAGTTCTCACATTCTTTGACTTCTCTCTCTCCCTTTCCCAATTCTGTGCTTCACAAATATTTTTACATTCATTACATTTTAGAGCAATATAAGTATTTATTGGGCAAACCTGATTTTTAAAATATGACAATAAGTATGTGCATTTCACATATTAAACTCACTTGAATCATGGCACCACCATGGCTATAGGAATCATTGTATCATAGAACTGTGAATCTGAAAGGGATTCCTGGATTATTGTGTCTAACTTCCTGCCAGAGAAGGAAATCCACAACTAAAGCGTCCCTGATAGGTGGCTATCGAACCTCTGTTTAAGAACTACCAGTAAAGGAGAGTCCACCACTTTCTGAGGCAGTCCATTCCATTGACAAACAGATGTTATTGTCAATAGGTTCTTCCTAATGATTAGGTGAAATCTCTTTTCTTGTAACTTGAATCCATTACTCTGGGTGCAGTACTGTAGAGTTACAGAAAATAAGCTTTTTCTGTCTTCATTTGGTAACTCCTCAAATCTTTCTTAGTCTTCTTCAGCCTAAACATATGCAGCTCCATCAGCCTATCTTAATAGGGCTTGGTTTCCAGACCTTTTACCATTCCCTGGACACATTTCAGCTTATCAATATTCTTCTTAAATAGTGGTGTCCAGAACTAGCCACAGTATTGGAAGATGAGATGTCACCAAAGCAGAATAAAGTGGTACTGTTGCTTCTCTTGATCTAGACACTATATTTCTGTTGATGCATCCAAGTATTTCATTTACTTTTTTCTTGTTGCATCACAGTTTAGCTTGTGGTCTACTAAGACTGCTAGATCCTTTCCATCTTTTTGTGTATGCTACTATCAAACAGATATCACCCATCTTATATTTGTGCATCATTTCTCTCTCTCTCTCTAAATGCAGAACTTTACATTCTTCTCAGTTGAAACTCATTTTATTTTGGCTTAGTTTTCCAGTCTGTTTATATCACTTGTAGAAATAAAGCAGTTTGCTTCTGTCCTGATACTAAGCATATTCATTTTGTTGCAGGGGAAAAATTGTCCTCTTCACCACTAGAACAACAAATTTAACCACATACTCAGCTGTCTATCCCATGATTGTAATTTTTTAAAAAAATAAATACAAAGTCGCTACAGTGACTAATAACTGGGTTGGTGCACCGTGAGAAACCCATACCAGCCTGGTTTTGCCAGTGTTTCCATTATGTGTTTCTCCTTAATTAGTCATTTGAGATGTCTGTGAGTCACAGGGTTCTGGAACTGCCCCAAGGTCCTGCCTGACCTGTACCACCGTTGTATGGCGCTTTAGACAAAGGACAGTGTCGATGGGTTAAAGGGAAATGTGTTCAGGACCTTCTGTGAGGCTGCATTTAGAAAGCATGAAACTCAAACAGAGCTTCCCAAGTTGTTCTGTGCTTCCGTTGGCCATTCCAAATGCAGTAGGAAAACAAGTTTCCTTCTAGGTTGTTCATCATAACAACTCTAAGCATCGATGCTTATGCTTACTCTTTAGCTTTTATCTCCCTTTCTCTTTTGCCTGGGTGTTAGGTCTTTCAGTTCTAAATCTGAAGGTGGGGGCTGTTTTAAAGCTGATACGTATATATGTCGTTCTTGGAGCCTTTTAAGCTGAAAATCAGAGTATCAATGCCTTAAATAAACACCCAATGTAAGAACTTCCAGATCCTCCTACAAAAGCTGTCTGATCTGACATTGGCAATCTAACAGTGATAACATTTTTGAAATTCTATGCAGTTTGTGACCATTAAAATGCTATATACACTACAATTTTAACAAGGAAACATAAAATAATCTGCAATTTTACTGAAAACTCAGCATGGAGTTTCTCAAACTGAACTTCACTTTTCCTAGAACTTGCATTTTAAAAAGCCTTCTGGAAAGTGGTGGAGTGGGAGGCTTGTTGGGAAGAGGGTATGAAGAAAGATGCAGTTTCTTTCTTTGAAGAACTTAATTTCCTGGGATTATATAACATTCAAAAGCTGAAAGTGTGCTGCAGTTTGAACATACCTTGAGGATTGCTTAGGACATCCTTGTTTCGAATACCACAGTTAGAAATACCAGTGTGGAGTGCACTTAATAAAATAACTGTTAAATATGAGGCACTATACTAGACTGGAGTTTATACAACACGGTCTCGAAGTTTCCTTATGTTCCCCATCTGTCATAACCACCTGTTGTCTCTTGTTTTGACTTTATATTGCAAATCTTTTTAAAACCCAGAGCCCCAAGTGTTTTTACACCAGTACATGGGGCCTTGGCTACAATTTCTAATCCCCATGGCAATAAAATTAGTAACCAGCGCTACTACTAGCTCCCATGAAGCTCTGCAGCTGCACAAATATAGACCCTGAAATAGTACAAAGATCCAATTCTTCAGTCCATTACAAAAATTCAGGGAATGGCACAGCAGACTTTAATAAGGAGTGATGGCTAAAAGTAGTTGCAACTGTATTGCTGAGGGCAGTATTTCTTTCTAGAATTCTTAACTTCCCTCATGGTGATTCCAGTACACAATAAGAACTGCTGAGCAACGAATACTCTTCTTTTTCTCCATCTTGCATGCAATTAATAGGTTTGCGCACAACTGTCTTGTTCAGATTTTGTTATGTAACTCAAAATGTTCAATGTATTTCCACTGGAAAATAGTTGGCATAAGTAGTAGTACCTCCAGCAAAGGGTTTAAACTGGGCTGTCTTAATTTCCTGACTGATTTTGAATCTCAGCAACAAACTATATAGTGCATGGAACATGTTTGTGATGGTCTCCCAAGTGGAGAAAGAGATCTATTTGTCATTGCATGTTATTTTCTTCACTTGCATATGTTGCATTTAGCATGCTTTGTTTCAGCCTTGTTATCTGATTGGTCACTGCAAGGTAAACACAGATTTAATTTGCAAATTTGATTGGTGAGGTACATATCTCAGAGGAAATCCTGTTGTAGGAGGGGGAAATGGGTTAATCTTGGGGAATACACATTCCTCTTAATGTCTTGTCTGACACTAAAACTTATATGCCCTTAGTGACAGATGTGTGTGTACATATTCGTTATGTCCCTAGCATGGGGCAGCTTTTTATATGTGATAATACTGCACATATGTAAATAGAAATCTACATAACTGATCCATTGGCTAAATGCCACTGCACAGCTGTTGGGAAAACACAGTGACATTGTACAAATACAATGTGTTTTTGGAATATACACAATAGGATAGATAAGAGCAATGTTTATTCTTTGAGGGGCTGTTCCCCCCCCCCCCATGTGATTTTGGTGCCCAGTTTTTCCCCTAGGACATTAATATTGCTTCTGAAGTAACGGAAGCTCTGCATCTGTGTCTGCCAGGAAAAGTGACCTCATGCTTCCTTATATTTAAAACAGTTCATCGCCAGGACTTGGCTGCAAAGATAAAAAGACTATGTTGCTTTTCTGCCATTGCTTCCTTCTGTTAGAGTCATGGCGGTTTGACAAAACCTCTATTCTACTCAAGGTTTTCTGTTACAGTGACTGTATGTGAATATTGTATATATTTTCTATAAGGTCCTCAAGGACTCACAGGGTTGTAAGGCAATTATACCCAAATAAGCAGCTGGGATATTTCACCCTGCATTATCCAGGTACCACTCAGATGTTGTTCAGCAAAGCACTGAGAATCCCAGGCACAGGGATTGTGAAACAGGAATGGGGGAGGGCAGCATTGTTTGGCTTCCAGATGTTGTTGGACTGTAACTCACTTCTTCCTTCACCCTTGGCTATGCTGACTAGGGCTACTGGGAGCTACAATCCAACAATGGAAAGATTACGGATGGGCAAAATCTGTCAGTTTTGCTTTCTCACACATAAGGATTTTTTTAACCTTAAATTTTAACACTTAAGTTCTTTCCAAGATCTGTAAATGTTCATTGGTTCTTTCTCTGGTGTACTTATTGAGATCAGTAGGTACAACTATTTCCATCCTGGAATGGACCATGGGGGTATCTGCCTGATGTTAAAAATGAAAAAGAGAAGCGAGTGGTAACTCTCAAGGAGCACCAAAATGCTCAAGTCCAAAGGAGGATTCAAAACAAGCATTTTAAAAAAAGTTGAGCCTGCAAAGCCTTGGTCCTACATGAGTGAAACTCTCACTTTCATTTTCGCCCAGATCCTTAAAGTTTCGAATTCTTTCCATTCTGAATATAAAGAAATTTAGACATCTGGATAAACGCTTCTATAAACAATGAACCAAAACGGACTTCTTATCCATTCCTAGTCTGGAGAGCCACTTGTTCTCCAAACTTCTTGTAAAATCATACCTCTGGCAAGGCTGCTCACTCAACAGAACTATATTTTCTGGACTAAACTAGTTGCAGATGGACTGGGAATGTTATATGTATGATTACTTTGTTGTAGGGAAAGAAAACCCATCTCACATGTAAAACTGTTTGATCAGGACAAAAGCTGCCTGATCATTTTTTTGACTGACCTGGAGTTATGATATGGGGGAACATTTAACTGAGGTAGAGGTGGGCAAAGTGCAGCCTTCAAATGTTTTTGGGCAGGAATTTCCATTGGAGGCAGCCAGTGTGGCCCATGGCAAAGAATTCTGGGAGTAACGATCAAACCAAATCTGCCCACCTGTGCTTGAAGTCATGCATTCTTTGACTTGTAGCCCCTATTGAGGAGAACAGGATTAGGATCAGAATAGATTTATCATAGATACTAACCTGGCCTTTTTGTTTGTTATGCATATGCATACAGTAAAACTGATATCAATTGGGATCAGTGCAGAAAAAATTGCAAAGTGTATGAAATCATTAAATGCAGGGCAACATGAATTCAATTGGCAGGATGGCAGATGGTAAATTATACTGCCTAGAAAGATAACCTGTTAATTGAGCCAGATGCTTTTGATGCCTTTTCAGAATAGATCTAGGAGTTTCCTTGTTAGTTAGCAATGTAGGAGAATGCTTGCTAAATTACTCGTTCTTGTTGAGTTAGGGTGTGTTAATACTCGTACAAGACATTCATTATAATATGATTCTGTGATTCTAAGATACTTCACTAAGGAATATTTAAAGAGGTGTTCTAGATTATTCTCCAACATGTGAAGTACTTCTCCTCCCACATATTTTTCCTGCAATTTTTTTTAAAAAATGCCTCTATAGCAGCCATTGCAAAATGTGTGTCTTTATTCTTTCAGAAGCAAAGCAAACCTAAATAGCTAGAACAGAGGGACTGAGTGGTTGTTTAAAAAATACAAACAACCTATCCAGTGCTTCTGATTTTTAAAAGTCTGTGCAGCAAGGCAGCAACTACAGTTGTGTGCAAGTTATGTACTTGTACAAATTAGTTATGTACTTTGCTCATTGTATGCAAAAATACGTTTCAACAATGTGAAATGTTGCATTCTCACAGCTGAGAAGAATCTTTTTCGTGATCCCCTGTCCTCATGTGTGAAAATGAAATATGTGAAGATTTACATTGCTAGCATACCGGTTTTGTAGTGTATACAAAATTATTGCTTGGCTGCATTCCATCAGCCATATCAAATACAGACTTGTCTGGAGTAGTCCATCAGACTGTGGGAGATCAACTGGTCTGCAGTTAAGTTATTTGTGTGTGAATCACGTCCTAAGGTTGAACCTGCTGATTCCATGGATAGGCAGCCTTTGAGTAATGCTTTATTTGTTCCATATGCTTATTCATCATTGTAGCAAGTCATGTTATTATTATATAGCAACATTTGTAAATGGTATTGTACCAAGACACAATGGTGTAATCAAGAATGGAAAGGAACACCCTTATTAATGTAAGGCAAAGTATTTCAGCAATCAGTTAAGTGAATATTCTTGGACAAGCTCTCTAGTCTCTTGTGTCAGGTATAAAAAGCCGACAGAGCCATGGAATCTCAGAGTCCTCCCCCTAAACCTTTTAGCTGTGTCTTTAATCAATGGCCAATGGCCATATACTAAATCTGTCCAAGTATTTTCATTCTGCCAGTTCATCCCAGTGTGTTTTTAGAACAAATTTCTTTAAAATGGTATACATCTTGCAACAGAGCAGTGTAACCAACCAAACATGTGGTTTCAATGCAGAAAAATGATAATAGCTTAGTTAAGAAAAGTGCTTTCCCCTTTAAGAAATACAATGACAAAATTTTACATGGTGGCTGGTGTATAAAGCAGCTAAAGAAATAGTACCTATGTTCAATACTGTACCCATTTTCTTAACACTCACAGTTGTCCTTTCCACCTCTTTTTAACAACTATGTGCAACAGTACTTTTATTCATTCAAATTAATGACATTATCCTGCTCTCCTTGAAGCTTCAGTACAACATCTTCTGACAGGACATACTATTTATGTCTGCACAAGCATGAGCCAGATGCCAATATATTACCTAATTAATTTCAGTATCTATCAGCTGAAAATTCCTTACCTCTGGAGCAGATAGTTGAACACACACACATACCTCACAAAAAGAGAATTATTGATATTTAACTGAACTGTAAGCAGGACTCTTTTTGGGTTTGGTCAGCTACCAGGCAATTGTTCTGGAAAAAAGTTAATAAGTATAATAATATGATGAAGCCCTCCATAACTGAGCAGTGAATAGGATCACAGCCTGGATCTCAAAACATCCTTCTATCACTGCTTAATTCCAGATGGCTTCAATATGTCATTATATCTGTTCTTCTTGCAAGCAACTTTCCAGCTTTCCTTCAACTTATTGTTTCCTGTGTCAGAGTACAATCCTGGGCACATGTCATCAACAACTGAATTCCAAGGAGATAATATTCAATATAAATAATTTGATAGCCAGTGTGATGTAGTGGACAGGGTGACTGAGTCAGGAGTCCTAGAGTCTGAATCCCACCTGGGGCATGGAAATTCACTGGGGTAGTAGCAATACTTTAATATGTCACATATACTGAAAACTGTAGGAGGATTGCTATAAATCAGATGTGATTTGAAGACACATGCATACATGAATCATTGTCTTGCTTGTGTTCCTGATACTGCTTTATTTCATCTCAACCATCCTGTGCTGACGTAGTTGAAAATGATGTTCAGTATTGGCCCCAGTGAGCAAAAGGGTCCATCCAGACATGACCTGAAACCAGGGTGCAATGAATTTGAAGATTTATTTCATTTACAGCAGATATATGGGCCATGAAAGCAATGGCATGAAGGCAAAAAACACAAGGAAAAAAGGGGGAAATCAGTAAATTTCAGACAAAATACAATGCACTGATTAAATGAAAAGCATAATGTAAGATGGAAAATTAGCTAGAGTTAGCCCTTTATAAAACACTAGATGTGCCTATAATCTTCTACTAGCCTTCAGAGTTAAACCTTGCTGTGTTCCCAGCTATTTAGCAGTCTTTAGCCAAAAGACTAAGAAAGCAGGATATATAGTATTAGTTACCTGTCCTACAGAACTAGTTCCTAAAGACACATGTAGAGGAAAATTCAGGTGTGAAAATTGTTAAAGTCTTGTTTGCAACCTTGCCTGCTGTCTGTGGTTTGCATGACTGGGAGAGACTTTTCTAGTCTGAGGGGATTGTCTGTCTATCCAGCACTAGCCAATTGTTCCCTCAAGCCTTTGATTTCAAAGAGAGCCCCACTTTTCTGCTGAGTGCTCTTTCCCCTTCTTTCCTGGGCTGGTGGGAGTTGTTTTTTTTTTTTGTTTTTTTTTGCTGTAGTTGCTATGTATATGTGCAGTATACAGATATTTGTAATTTTCAAGCAATTGTAAGTAAAGAAATGTTTTTTATTCTTTCTCCTACAGATGTGTGAGAGTGAGTTACTGAGTGTTTAAGTGCCAGTTAAAGAGAAAAGGGTGAACTCTGGAGAACATGTAGCGATTATCCTCCGTGGATCTCTGTACTTCTACTGCACAGCAAAATGGAATTTTACCAGAAATTCAAAACTCTGCTACAAAAATTATTAGAAAAATGCAAATTTGAAGTAGGGAAAAAATAACTATAAAAACAAAAAAGAAAAATAACTATAAAAATAGCAATAACTATAAAAATAATAAAATAAGCGAATTTATTCAGAGCAGGGCAAAGGCTCACAACCTAGCCCAGGAAACTCATCCTTTGTAAAATTCACAAGGAAAAATTCTGATTAGGAAACATTTTTTCTTTTTTCTTTTCCATGTCAGAACGACCACAATACAATTAATAAAGATGTCAGATCTTTTTGCCCAATAATGTCCAAAAAGAGATTTCAAGAGAATTTGGGGCACTTAGCATCAAGTCTTTCATACTACAAGTTGAAGAACATAAGAGTACATTGACACAGAGTGACATCCCCTGTCCTCTGCGCTTGCAAAGGACTGTGTTGGTGCAAAAAGGTTTCCTTCCTTTTAATCTGGGAAGGGCTGGATGGTAGCCAAACAGTGGATGTACATTTGATGCACATGCTTTGAGTCTTTCACTATGACCATAGACCTTCTCCCTAGTGTATCTTTGGACCATAAAAAGAAGACCCGAGTAACACTAGCAACTGCTCACTGTACCTGTGTGTTCATTCTCTTTCTCTGTTTTTGACATATCTTCTGACTTTACTCTTTTTCTTGTGCCTTCTTCTGCCCTGCTTCTTGATCTGATCATGGTAGGGTTTTGAGTTTGGGATCTCTGTTTCATATGTCCCTGTTTCCCAGTTAGCTCCCACTTGTATGGCCATCTCTGCCTGCTTAGCTTTCTGTTATGGCTTATGCAATCTTTTTATGTGATCTGTGTCCAGCCAGGACACAGAAACAGCAGGTCAGGCAATAAAAATTTTCCAAGGTAAAAGGGCAAATGTAAAGAGGATAATGTTAGATTGGTGCAGTTATAAGACCAAACGCTTTTTAATATATTTAAAAATAAATACATTTCCAGACTTGATGTGCAACTGATAATGGCTATGGAGATTTCTTAACTTATGGCAAATCGCTTCCAAATGTTATGTCTTTTGTGTAACTGTGCAACAAGATATCAGCCAATGAACTGGAGAAATAAGTTTTCTGGTATAAGAATTCCAAGGTCTGTAGAATTCAGAAGCATTACAGTAGATAGCAGAAATAATGTCTTCCAAGATAATAACTGAGGAATGTGTTATTTCCTCTCCCACACTTGAATCATGTGAAAAACATTTTTATGAACAACCAGGAGATGAGTCCTACATTTTTACTTGAATATCTAATGTCTATTGTACATATATTTGATGGTCTGTTTTCTTCACTTATGCACTGCTCACAGATGCCCTTTTAATAAGGTGAAAGGGTACCTAAAATTTTGTATTCAGTACATTGACTTAAAAGTATACACTGGCATATGGTGAGGAAAATACAGGTCGTTGTGCACTGCAATACAATATCTCTGCCAGCAATAATTGCCACAGACAAATACATGATTCTTAATCTAGTTTCTTATTTAGAGATGGTTTACACATAGAAAACACAATCTAGGGTATTATATACCAATTTAGTTTGTTTATTTATTTTAAATGTTTTTACCTTGCCTTTCTTCTTAAAAAGGACCCAAGGTGGCTTACATCATTGAAAGACAATATCTAAAGCTAAGAACAAGTGTAAAAATATTAAAAAGGAACAAACAAATACCACTCTGAGAAACAGTAAACACAAGCAGTATGAAAAATACAGTCAAAGCAGTAATGCTTAACAAGCCATCTAAAAATCACGTTCAGGTAGCCAGTCACTGAGGGAAAGCTTGCTTTAAAGTATTTGCCTGCTTGAGGAAGGACAGCAAGGATCAATCAACACATACATGATATTAGGCGTGCAAACATGCAATATATCCTACCAGGGTGAGATACATGGTCGTCCATGAATTGCCAGAGTGTCGAATGTGTTCTCCTTATCTGTGTACCAAGTCTTGGGTGCAGTTGTTTTAAGTGATCTGTAGGCAAAGCTTAGCTTTGCTCTGAAATTTTGTTTGTTAGATTGTGGTAGAACAGTGGGATGCAGGAGAGTGAGAAGTAAAAAACACAATTGTTTTTCAGAGAGCTGAAAATGGTCTGTATTAAAAAAGAATGGAAAGGGACATTGGCTCTCTCTCTCTTTTCTTTCCCCTGTTACCTATGATCAAGCAGGTCTTGAGGGTTTTAGAATAACACAGAAATGTGCTGAACTTATTTACCTGAGGCAAAAGTGGAATGAATGTATACAATGAATAGTGTTTCAAATTTCTGTCAGCTCTTGAGGGGGAAAGCCCTGCCAATCTTTGTCTCAAGCTAAACTTAAGCACATGTAATTACCAATGAAATGAATTCCTGCTGTGATTTCAAGCTGTAAGAGTTGTGTTTCTGAGTAGTAAAAATCCATTTGAGAGAATAGTGGAAAAGTAAGAATGAACAGATATTGATGATTAAATTAATCATTAGATGAAGAATAATTTCTGACTAAATGTATGAACTGATGGGAACAATGTTTTTGATCTACAATTAACAAAATGCTCTTTTAAGGTAGCTAAAACCAGCACGACCGACTTATTTATGGAAAGTGTCTTGACGTACTTTTTGTACTGTTTGATCTAGTCTGATAGAACTTTGCTAAATCAAATCTGATTTGGGGACTAAACCATAACCAGCTTTTTCTGCTCCTGGACTGGAATTTTTCTGCTGACCCAAAATGTCATAATTATCTGTTTTTTAAAAAATATAAAACATCTGGGCTATAACTTACTTGCAGGTGAAAAACACAGATGGCTAACCCATACTAAAGCAAGAAAGCATTGCCTATCAGAGTGTGTTTCGTTGCTTAGTCAGTTGGTAATTCTTGTTCCTCACCTGGACAGGTTCTTTTGTAGATTAAAGTGAGAGATGAATATGAGCTATGAAAGACAATGAAGTACTAAAGTGAATGTAAAAGTATTTGGGGGTTGTGCTGCCACAATGTTTCCTTTCCTTTCTTTTGTTTAATATATATAATTTACTATTTTGAAAAGTAACAAGCTTTGCAGTCTTCATTGTACTTTTGCATTTATTTTAAACATTATTCGTGTTTAGTAGATGAAGTAGGTAGGACAGTTCACATGAATTTTTTTAAAAATAAAACTACCATTATTATGCTTGCTTTCACAACATTCTTACAAAGTTGGCCAGTATTATTTCAATTTCTGATAGAGGCAGCTGAGAGAAGCCAAACATCATTAAGCACATGGCAGAAAAGGGATCTGAACCTAGTCTCAGAGTCCAACTTTCTATTTCCATTAATTTGAGTTAGGTTTTGTACTAGAAAACATCCTTGTAGATTTGGGGTAGGGTTTAAGACTATAGAGGAATCTTAAACAAAAACAAAATTTCACAAGTCAATTTGCTAACAATGAAGTTGGGGAGTTATAATACAGATATTATTTAAACCCACATACACCAGAGAGTAGATTTAGTCTTCTGTCATGATAGCCTGCTGCTTTAAAAATAATCATAAGTTATTGGATTGGGTATTCTTTTCTTTCTGTTCAGATAAATGTAGTATTGTGACCTTTGTTCTAACCTCATGATTCCTTGGGTATCAGCATACTTGCATACAGCCTGGACAAATTACTTCTGTAGACCAGTCATTCTCAAAGGCAGCAGCTTGGCTTCCCAGCCCTGCCTTCTCTGGGGTGGTGCCCTCTGGGGGCCTTGGCACATTTGAAGTGGGCCACAGACGGGAAAGAATCCTTCACACACTGCCTTATAAGGTTTGTTATGCAACTTACACAATCAGTCTATATTTCTTTCATATTGTGTTTATGGCTATGGCCAAAAAAAGAGAGGTTGAAAATCGCTGTTCCAGACCAATGTTCTCAAACTGGGACCCCAGATGTTCTTGGGCTGCAGTTCCCAGAAGCCTTCACCACTTGCTGTGCTGGCCAGAATTTCTGGGAGTTGCAGTCCAAGAACATCTGTGTACCCAAGTTTGAGAACCACTGTTCTAGACCATGGTTGCTAGAATCTCTCAATTTTTTTAATCATTGGACAAAAATATAACTTATACAAACTCTGTGCAAACTTCCTCAGGTACTGGCATGTTTAACATTAAAAGTGCTTAATTAGTGTGTTCAGGCCTTTATCAAAACAAAGTAACAAGCCAATGCCTAAGGCTGGGTCAGAATTAGAGATGGGTTCTGCGGTTTGACGTGTTCAGCTGCACAGCTGTTCCACAGGTGCCCTGGCTTCCCTTCCTCCGCCTCCTCTGGTGGGTGTCCACTCAGAGGCAGCCACCCAGAGAAGGCAAGGCTGGGAAGCTGCACCCCTGCCTTTGAGTGGGTGCCTGCTGGAGGAGAAAGGGGCAGGGGAAGCCAGAGTGCCTGAGGAACAGCTGTGCAGCTGAATCACCAAACTGCACTGAACCACAGTTCATGCTCATCTCTAATCAGAATGATAGCTTGTGAAGAAAGGGACCAGAATGTTTTTTTTTTTAAAATCGTGCTGGTCTTTGATCATAATAAATTCAAAGACAAAATCTTTTAAAAATATATGGTGTTTGAATGTTTCTTGGCTAACTTGTTGCCAGGTCAAAATCTGTCTAATCCCTCTTGTTGTAACTGAGAATGAGGACTTCCCAATTTATATTTCCATACATGATACATTTCCTGTTAAGTCTTTTGTAAAAACAATACACAAAGCTATAAAATTATTAAAAATAAAGCACCATTCCTTCTACGTTGTTCCAAAAGCTAATGGAAGAAGCCAATTTCTCAAGTTATTCATTATAATGAAAGTTTTTCCACACTGTTATATCACATGTTTGCCTTGGGCCAACAACACCCAAAGCGATCTAGCAGTTTCTGAAGTCCTTTTCTCTCTTTTGTCGCAACACATTTTTCTAGAGAAGGTTTATCTCTGCTTGCTAACAACATGACAAAATGTTCCAGCAGTTCCTATCAGAGGTGACCTCTGGGTGACATCTGGATGTCATTTTTTCTTTGCCTTCACATAACACTTCTGGCCTTGCTTCCAATGTTCATCCTACAACTTATTTTCTTTTCTCTCTGCAGGAAGGACTCTAACTGCTTTTTAAATAATACTGCTCAATGCTCATTCTTTTTCCTTTGAAATACTATCTTCTTTGCTTATTTTTAAAAAAATATTGGTTACTATATTTGTTGCAGGGTTCCTCTTTGGGTCCTTTCAGTTTGTTTTCCTCCATACAGAGGGGAAAGGGTGGCACTGGCCCTAACAAGAGGATACACACCACAGTGACACAAAGGAGAGAAAAGAGCAGTAGGACTGGCTGGGCAAGGGGCACATGGTGGTGGCAGGAAGGGAGAGGGAAAAGTGGCAGAACTGGTGCCTCACTCAACTCACCAAACAAAGGGATGCCGTATATTCAGTATTCCTCCTCCTCTATTGCTTATTCAAGATTCCTTCTTGGCAAGGGACTTTGGTTACACAGAAATGAGGCAGACCCCTATTGGAGAACTGGATTTCAGTGAGAGAGTTTAAGCATGTTCTTCAGTGTCGCACCAGTGAAATCAGTGAAGCTGAGATTGCTCTGTCTTTTAAATTCCCCCTTTATGATAACATCACAGCTATCACAGCTTTCTTTCCATGCAGCATATATCTGATGTTCTCATGAAAGTTTTATTGGATCCCAAGGCATCTATGGATGGTGCAAAACTGGAGCTGGGGCCTTACCTAGCTGTTCCATTAATTTGTTGTCCATTATGTAGGCCAGCATTAAAATGCTGGAAGGACTTATTCCGACACATTTTCAGACGTCTTACAATACATATTACATTTAGATGTAACTGCTTATTTGGCTGCTACCGTCTTGGGACTAGAACAATGCACTGATCCTGTAGGCAATACATTTGGTAGCAAATCAACTCCATTCAGCACAAATTATTGTGGAAAGAGTAACGAGGGGGAAAGCTTGGCAAGCAGTTTGGAGTGTTACAGAGCTCAGCATCTCATATTTTGTGGGCTGTTTTCCCAAGTCTAGATTCCTAACTGTTTCGTTTCTGCTGATCTGAAAGAAGAAGAGTTGTTGTGTATTGCAGTGTGTGTGTGTGTGTGTGTGTGTGTGTGTGTGTGTGTGTGTGTGTGTGTTTGTAGGCCTAGAAATGTGAGAAACTGGGAAGCAGGGCACTTGAAGGTCAGTGTCTTAGAGTGGCAAAGACAGAGAGGGGAGAGGGATATTCATATTTACAAGGCCTAAGGCAGAACTGGGTAACTCAAGAGAGTTAGGTATCTGGCTGCAGAGCCAGAGGTTGGGACTTTGATTCCCCACTGTGCCTCCTACAGGCAGAGCCAGCCTGTGTGACCTTGTGCAAGGGAATGGTAAGCCACTTGACAGGTCTGATTAGTCTGCTTGTGGTCAACCCCTGGTACGTTGCCAACTCTGTCACCACTTCTGAGTATTCTCTACCTGGAAAACCCTGAAAAGGGTTGCCATAGGTCAGAACTGACTTGATGGCACACAATTTTTATTAAGGCAGAACTTGGCAAATTTACATTTTTGATGACATTTAATAGGATCTCTGTGATCACTGTTCAAAGAAGGGATACACTCTCTGCAGTGACATCACCATTAAATATGCAGTCTCCATATATTTCTTTGGCATCAGGCTATGCTATCTTCTTATGTTTTAATATCACAATACTTTCTCCATTTCCAAAACATCTGGAGCTAAGGAAATGGTCCATTGCCTTTGATGCAAAGTTGTTAATGTTAATAGCTTCCAATAAGATATGAAAAATTAAGCTCTGGCAAAAGGAATGTAGATTTTTTTTAAAAAAAGATGTTTGGTAATGTGCTGAGCACAGAAAATTATAAACACCTTATGAGATAATTAAGAAATATTAAAAAAATTATTTCTCTTTGCAATATCAGTGGTGGTTGGAGGGTCTAAGCTAAAGTGCCCCTGGACAAATTGAGACCTAGCTTTTGCATTTGCCTTCATGTTGGGACTCAGTCCTGAGGTTACTAAATCAGAAAATGATCAAACTCTTCTGAGCAACTGCAGAATACATTTCTCCCAGATTAGCAGTGCTCTTCACACTCCATTGACTAGGGCTGATATCTTCCAGATCAGAGAGGGTATTTGCAAATAATCTCAAGCACTGGATTTTTTAAATCACATTTGCTTGTGAAACATGTCTCTATAGATGTCTGTCATCTTTTTCTGCATGTAAAATAAAGCCTTTTCATGAATAAGCCTTTTTGGAAAGCCAATGACTGGTAGGGATTTAATTCTTCTACAGGTGATTTTTTCCCCCACCTGCAGCATTGACTTCAATCAAGTTTATTCCCTGCTGCTATGTTTTCCCTCCAGGGACATCATGTCTTCAGTGTTCCATGCCTGAGCAATCAGATTGCAAATGAACCTCCAAGGACCAATCACTAATCAAAAGCTAGTGAATCTGCAACATGTGGATTGAGACAATGAAGATGTGTCACTGCCCTCTTAAGGGAGTTTATCTTCTAAAGATGTGCCTAGATCTGCCATGAGAAACTGATGTGAGAAACAGATGTTAAAGACATCTGTAATTAGAGCTGAAAAACACATTAATGTTGTGGAGAGGTGACAGAGGGCAGTCTTTATAGGTTTGTGAAATCAGACTTCAAAGGAACGCCTTGCTTCAGTTCTGAAGACAAAGCAAACTAATTTGCATACTCCCAGAGATGAGAGCAGTTCATGCTATGACATGTAAGACAGTTTCATTAGTTAATGATTTTCCTTTTCTAATACAGGTTATCTCTAGTGCTTTTTTCTGGCTTAAAAACTGAAGTACACAGAAGTGCAGTATGATACATAGTTGGCGTATCCTGTTAATGATTTATGTCAATTTTATGTAAGTCTGTGCCAGTTGCGATGTTATAGGAATTGGGCAAAAACAAGAGAAACATTACAAGAGAAGGAGAACCAAGGATGTATTCAGATGAAGTGGTGGTGCCTGTAAAAATATCTGGATAGTTTCAATGTTGTTCCAACCATGCATATGCCATAATTGTTGTCTTGGTAAAGACAGTGACTAATCCATGCCTTCCCAAACTTTCTCTCTGTTTTCAAAGCAGTTTTCATTTCATTTCTTTTCATTCTTTTTCTTTTAGTTTCTTTTGTCCTGGGGTTTGTTTCAGGGGGTATGGTTTAGCAATGGCACTTCCGATGCTTACTGTGTAGTTCATTTCCACATCAAAACAGCCTCATGATCAGAAGCGTTTAATTAGAACACAATTTTTTTTTTTAGGCTCCATACAGCATGGATTTCACACTCCCAAATATCTCCCGAAGAGAAGCATTTTAGATAATGTGGATTTCTAAACCTCAGTGCAGACATGAATCACAGTAAGCCTTGCTGTCCCTCAGGGTGAACCAGAGGGACAGCAACTAACTGAGCAGAACTTATGTTCCTCAGGAAAAGAGCCCTAAGATGACTGTGACTGTGGAAAGAGGCTCTCAGTAAAGATTCTCAGGGAGATGCTGGGATCGCCTTCTTGTGAAGGAAAGGGCAGATGGAAAAACAGTTGAAGTAGCAAAGTGCCTGGGAAGCAAACAACCAAGACAGGATCAGAGCTTTTCCAGAAGAGGAATGTTTACCTGAAGTGAAGCATTGCCACAAAATATTGAAGACTGTTCCAGCATAGCAAGAATGAGAAGTGAGATGAACCTCATTTAGGCATTCTGAAAGCATGTGGAGAGCAGACATGATATGGGGAAAACCTTATCCACACCCCATCCACTACAGAGCTGAAAAACACATTAATGTCATTTCACTACACAGAAATGACAGTTTGAAAAGGGGAGAAGCCTATTCTACCTGTGTGAGACAGAGCAGGGGGAAGAAGAGGGCTCTGACTCACACAGAGTATGTATACAGATACAATATCCTCCCTCTGTTCAGATCATTGCTTTCGCCTGTGGAAAACACTGGCAGGGGGGAGGTAGAACACTTCCTTCATCACATGTGCTCTCCACACAATTTCAGAAGGCCGGAATTACTCTACATTGAAAAGCCAAAGGAGAGTGTGTGATGTTGCATCAATATATGAGTCAGTAGAGGCTGGGCTGCCAGTGGAGTTTGGAAAGCTGGTTGCTTTGACACTTGGCAAGTTTTACACCCCACCCACCCCCCGTCAAGTTTCCAATGTGAATCTTTTCTCCAAGGCAGTCCAAGTAGTGCCTGTCCTGTGAAATTGGACTGAAAGTGATATAGGCAACCTGTGTTATCCAAGTACACCTCGAGCTAAGATTCACAAGTTCTAATAACTTGCCCCAGAATGGAATGTAAAAACTGGAAAGGGAAAGGAAAGGAAACTGGAAAGGAAACTGTTGCTTCCTAGAAAGTGGCATTAAGAGGCATGTTGTTATCTTTTACCGTGGGCATATATAGCCACTTATAGTCCTCACTTCCATGAACTTGTCAAAGTCTCCTATAAAGCCATCCCTGTTGGTGGCTGTGTGGGTGTGTTCTGTGCTCTCAAGTTGGAACCGATGTATAGCAACCCTTACAGGGCTTTCAAGGTAGTGACATATTTAAGGAGTGGTTTTACCATTTCTTCTCCTCCAGTGAGTTTCCATGGCCAAGTGGAGATTCAAACCTTGTTCTCCAGAGTCTGAGTCCATCACTCTATCCACTGCACCACACTGGGAATCTTGTTGGTGGCTACATCACTGCAAATTGTGGTAGTAAATTCTACTATGTGCTGTATCAAAATTGTTTCCCTTTTATTTGTCCCACTGTTCAGTTTCACTGGGTGACCCCAAGTTTTAATATAGTATGGGAGATGGAGAAAAACTACTCCCTGTTCTCCAGTTTCTCCACAATATGCATAAAACAAAAGTTGGGGTCAATACTACTGTATAACAATTACAGTAATTTTTTGAAGGACTCTTATGATATTAGTAGTCAGCTTGCATTCCTCTTCACTGTTTCTGCCCTCTTTCACAGCTCATTCTTTTATTATTAATATGCTGAGTTTGCCACTTTTTAAAAATGATGTAATGTATTCCAAACAGTTGGAAAAGGGGGTGGGTGGAAACCCAGTTTGTGAAAAACCATGTGCTATAAAATTGGACATATGGGGCACATGTGTTGAATGTGAGGAAAGCAGGACCTATCTGCTTTTCTTCTGCAAGTGGTTAGTTTATAATTTGCACAAATAACAGCAGATCGGTTTAATCTGATGCCATCTGAAAAAGGGTATTTTGGCTTTCTTGTGTTTAGCATTATTTATAGCATCTGTCAAGGTATGCAGCCATATCATATATATGTTTGCATACTAGGATATGGTCCTTAGATATACTGAGCATGACTGCCTGCACTTTGTTGATTTATGATCTTTGTTTTCATGGGGGGAGGATGGGAGGATTGCTTATGTGAACTTCACATTCAACATCAATTCATGAGTGAATGAAACAACAGTGAATACAATATTTTTGAGCTTAATAAAATTGTACATTTCAGCACAGACTTGAAAGGTTTCAAAGTTTGGCCCTTCAGTCTAACAGCCAAAATCTGGTTGACATCACAGAGCAAAGAAGGGCAGTCACATAAGTTATGTGAGCTATTTTGTGGGCTTTCAATTGTGCACTGAGCCAACCCTGGAAAAGGTTGGGCAATTGATCGCACAACTCTTCCCATAACAGAAAGCCAACAAGATGCAGAAATTGCTTGCACAATTTCCTTTGTGCATCTTTGCCTGGATCACAGCCTATGCTAGCCACCTTGGTTGTAATTCATTGCAGTGGCACTGTTCTATGATGCATTAAAAGCAATTTCACTGTTGCAGAAACACTTGGAGAATAGAGCTTATTAAATTTGTTTTTAAGGTACCCTAAAACTCCTTACTTGTTGTGTTTTAACAGAGTCACCTCTCTGGAATTTGACTTGTACAGCATTTTCTATGGCTTTGTTGAAGCTGTGGGTATAGGGTGAGTGGAGCGGGGGGAACATCTGTTATAAGAGTGCACAAAAGACCATTTGTATAGCTGCTGGAAACTTAATAATTGATTTCATACTACATTTTCAAGCACTTTTTAAAAATTTTTCTTATGTTACTTCCATTAATGTATTGAGAAGACAATTAAAACAAAAAGTTGAAGCTTTCTTGTGAGTAATTTTAATCAATCACATTAGACGTCTCTCTCTCTCCCTTTTTTGGAATACTGCATTGATATACAACACTGAAGAAGAAGAATACTGTGCACTTGAGCAGTTGGCTTTATTTATTTCACAGCACTGTGCATGCAAGTATTTTGTTTTGTAACAATTACGTTTAGATTGTTTGTACCTACTGTCATTAACAACCAGCATCTCAGGATTTTTCTGTGTAGGACACAAAGGTAAACAGTAGAAAACTTCCCCACTTTGAAGAGCTTTCAGAGAAATGTGGGGATAATAAAGGAATCTGAATTAAATAATTATGTGTATGGCCTTTTGGGAAAGCAGATCATGATTGTTTCTGAAGATGGGCATCCATTAGGAAATTAATTCTTTTAGCTAGTCATTCTTTTCACTACATGTGTGTTCTGCTTTGGTAAATTTTATGTACTTTCTGTACTTTAATGTATTCAGTGTATGGCTTTACCTAACAACTTGCTTGTTAATTTCTTTTTTGAACAGGAAGTTTTTACAATGACCTATATGGAAAGTATTTTATATATGTGGTTACAGTTATAGTAGTGCCTATGAATGTGGATGTTTCATCCCCCAGTGTTACAATGTTAGCCTTGGCTCAGTTCCCTTTTACTTTAAATAACATTATTGCTGAGGTCAGGATAATACAGTTGGGGCTTGAACAAGAGATTAGCCAATGAGAGGCTTGTAAATTTTACTACATTGAGTTTACTTTCACTAGGAGTTTTCCCCTTTTAGTCTTTAACTGACATACGCTCTTTGAATCTCTCTCATTTTGAAAATGGTACATCAGCAGGACTGTCTTGCAGGTAGAAATATGGTCTACAACCTGGTTTTAGGTTGTATCTAAGGATGTTCTACACAGCATCATATGGTGGACAAATCGTGTCATTCAGGATTGTTATCTCTGTAAGAGGGAGCAGTTTGCTCCATAGGATTTTTCAGGATTGCTGAAATTAATAGTGTGGCAAGGACTGAGATTTAACAGGATTCTCATGTAATACTTCAGGGTCAAAATAAATGAGGCACCTAGCATGTTTTGAGAAGAGATGCTCCTCCAGGTGGTGAAAGCTGTTTGTCCTAGCACATAATTTTTCTCATTTATGTATCTTGCATTTAGTGTGCTTTGTTTTGGAGTTGGTCACTGAAAGGCAAATGTGGGCTTCATCTGTAAGTCTGACTGGTAGAGCATGTGTTTCTGAGGGGAAATGGATTAATGGTAAGGTTGACTGTTAAAATTAAAATAGATTAAATTATTATTTTTGATAATAACAATGGAGCAAAGTAATGGCATGGTGTCTTCCATTTATAAACCACCTAAGCCGACCTTTTCCTTTAAAACCTCACAGAATTTTCATAAGCAAAACAAATTAAATTTTATAGTCAGAGACTTCAGTTGTTGCAGCATGCAACATGTACATGGGGACATGTACTCAATGATAAGAATGGAGAAACTGCTAAAATGGATAAAAACACCCCAACTACTCCTTATTCACCATAGGAAACTTTCCCCGTCTTTCAATAATGGATGATGGCACTGCAACCAAGACCTGATATTTGCTAGGGAGCCTATAAACCAACAGTGCAGGAAGCCTGTCTGGATTCACTTCCAAAAATACAACACTGGGCTGTAATGTGCCAATTTGTAGCAGTGGTTTGACCATCAACAGTACATTCCACAGGAGATGTAATTTTTAAAAGCCAATTGATAGAAATGCAACATTGGAAGCCCTAAATGGGACCTGGATGTCTGAAAGAGCGCCTCTCCCTCTATAAAACTGCCTGATCACTAAGATCTCTGGGGAAGACCCTCCTTTATGTCCCATCATTGAGAACAGTTATGTGAATACATGGAATAAGTTTTTTTTCCCCTGCCGTAGCACCCAACAGTGGAATGTCCTCCCCTTGCAGGCTCGATTGGCATTGACATTGACATCATTTTGATGCCAAGTCAAGATGTATTTATTTCTTCGGGCCTTTAGGGGTTGCGAATCATGGCCTGGACAGGTTTTAGTGCTATGTTTTTTAATGTTTTTAATGTCTGAGTGTTTTAATTTTGTGTTTGATTTTAAATTGTTTTAAACTTCTTATGTTTTCCAATTGTTTTATACAGCTTTGAAACCCGCCCTGAGATCCTATGATATAGGGAAGGCTATAAGTGGTAAGTAAGTAAGTCAGTCAGTCTGTCAGTCAGTCAGTCAGTCAGTCAGTCAGTCAGTCAATAAATAAATAAATAAATAAATAAATAAATAAATAAATAAATAAATAAAAGGATAGAATCATAGTGAACATTTGTCCAGACTCAGAGAACAGAAGGTGGATGTCATGAACCAAATAACTGGTACATTTTTGGGAAAAGTGGAGTGTTTGGACCGTCCCTCCCACAGATTCTGCGGTTGTTTTTGGGCCCCTGGAAGGACATTTTACCCACCGTTGCCTTAATGCTTAGTTTGGCCCTTAATGCTTCAAGCCTGTAAGAGATGCAACCTCAATGTTAAATTAAACAAGACACTATTGATGCACTTACCAATCCTCTCTCTCTCCCCCCTCTCTGTATGAAAATTCACAAAAATCATAAGGTGGGGCCGATTAAGATTGAGTTCTTCTTGGTTTAAGATATTAGCTGGGCTTAAAATTTTAGCCACACTGAATCTGTGTTCTGCATTGTACCACTGCATTTGCTATTGGGGGGGTGGTGGTTATGGGGAGCTTCTCTCCATGCAAGTAGAATGTGTGTCACTCTTAATGTGTGGTAGAACCCGGAGATTTAATGCTCCTCTCCCATTCTGGGCTGTCCCTCCCCCACTATTTTCTTTAAATAAACAGTCCATGTAGTTGCTAATGGTGTTGTATCTTGTTTAGCCCTCAGTCTTTGGTAAAATGTTTGGATCCTTACACAAGGCAGAGACTGCGAAGTTCTTTGCAGTTATAGATCTTGTTCTTATAAATAAAACCTTATTTACTTTTCAATAATTACAGACTTCTCGAGATAAGTTTCTGTTTGGGGACTGTGCCATTTCCTGCATCCTTTATGATAGTCAACTTAAGGTCTCACAAGAGTGGCGTGAAGATACAATAGGGGATGTGTCCCATAGATGCTATGCAGATCTTCTTGGAAAGGTAGGAGGGGATACTATGCAAGAAATGCAAAGAAGAAATACAATAAATCAATGCATTGCCCTATTTGCTTAGTCTTATCTCTTCAGTTCGGCATCCTGTTATATTTCAAGAGTAGTCTAAAAATGCTTTCCTTCCTAACTAAGGGGGTTTGTAAGAGTTACCTTACAAGCCCCATTGGTGATTAGAAATACTCATTACCATGTTGTTCTTGCTTATTATCTATAGCCTGGGATTAATTTAGCCACCCATCATTGTCATTGTTTACAGAACAATGCTTCCTGGTGGGGGAACTGAATATCAACAGAAGTCTTAAAGGTCACTGGCAAGTGTGAAATGCTGCACTATCAACAACCTGTGCCCAGGAAACAAACAGTCTCTTTATTTGGGGGCTATGTATACATGCATAAATATTTGCCATGCAGTCCCATTCTTATATCTGAGGAAGTGGACTTTGTCCACAAAAGCTCATATTAAAATATAGCAGTTAGTCTTTAAGTTGCCACAACATTCTTGTCTTTATTTTTCACTTTTCTTTTCTTTTTTCTTTTTGTTTTTGTTTTCTTTTTGGCTTGATAGGCTAAAAAATACACATTATTATTCAGCATTTTTTCTTTCTTTCTGTGATGTAAGTCTTGCTTCTTTTATAGTATCTTTATCCATCTATTGTATCCTTTCTAACTTGCTAGCATCTCATGTTATTTATTATGGCTCCCAGAACTGAGGACTTAAGTGTTCTCTCCACTGCTACATTTCAAATTAATTGTTAGGCCAGGTCATGCAATATTTTCCAACTGTATTAGCAAGGATTCAGAACAGTGTACTATGCCACAACTATAATTAATTAAACCTGTCTCTTCTGAAAGACAATAAATAGTGGCTGCTGACTAATTTATATTGGTTCTAAAATGGATATGCACATCTGGTTACACACACACACACACACACACACACACACACACACACACACAGTGCTTTAAGAAACAAGAAAGTTGAAGTGAGGAACAAGAAGGCAGAGAGAAAAATTTTTTTTACTGTCAGTGCTCATGATTAATAGGGTTTGTTGCCTTTCTTGGTAATAAATAACAAGCCATTCTTCCTGGAGGCAAGTAGCCAGCTGATACCTTAGCCAGAAACATCTCAAGGAGCAAAGCCAAATTTCCGTAAGTGCAAGATAGCATTAATTTTATGAGGGTTGCAAAATCTTCAGTGTTTGTAAGTAGGTTTTCATTACTAAAATGTGAAAGACTTTTATGTCCTTTAGTACATTCCAGAGTTGATTAAAAAAATACAGTTAATGGACAGAATGCAACTCTCCACCAATCTGTCTCCTGCCCATCTGTCTCCCCAATCTACTCTAGTTTTAGAATGGCCAGGGAGGGGTATGGGGAAAAAAAGAAAAGAAAAAATACGGTCTCCCCCTTCAGTTAATATAAGTGTTCCATGAATGGAAGTCCACTGGTTGGATTCCACCTACAGCTACTAAGCAAAAATGTTCCACAATTAAGAGCTTTGCTGTTATTCCAGATTTTTTTGGAGCAGGCATGCTTGTGTTTCCTTTTGACTTAGGGCCTGTCCACAGTGTGAAATTTGGTGTGATCCAGTCAGTACTTAAAAGGTCCTTATCTTCAGTGCAATCTATTTTAACTCAAGAACCCATCCAGGAAAGCAGGACAAAGAGCTATTTTGCATCTCAGTGAGCCAAAAGATTGCATTCCTTATCCCTGTGCCAGAAAGATACGGGCCAGCTCTTAAAGGGGAAGGAGGGATCATTTTAAGTATAAACACAAGTGGGTAAGGTCTTTTACCCCATGCCAAACAGTGCTATGAAGGAACCACATAGCATAACCATATGGCAGTGTGGATAGGCTCTCAATTCATTTAGTAAATTGTGCATTAAATTAATCTGAAGGTCTATGTTTCTGTCTTTTTTTTAAAAAAATTGTTATTGTGGTTGTTGTTTTAGTTTCCACACAGCTGTAGAACTTACAGGGATGGGTTTTAGTCAACTTGATTATACAATGACTTCACTTTTGTGGTTTCCATCAGATGATCTGGCATATGAAACAGCTATACATAACTTAAAATAAACACCTACTGCCAAATAGCCATTGTGAAATCCATTTTCATGTCTGTGTTATATCAACTGTTGTTTGTGAAAGCTCCTTCAAATGTTAAACTGACCTTAAGAAGAGGTATGCAAGCAAAAGTTTGTATCAGATCTGAGCTGGGGAAGGTCTTTTATAGAAATTACCTTTGGAGAATATTTCTAAAATTGTCCAGTTACAGGAGAAACAAGCAATAATGTGCCTCCCTGTAGAAGGTCATTTGCCTGACCTCTTCCCTGTGGCTTCTTTCCATGGCTGAAGGACTCTGTGAAATCTCTAGAAAGCACTATGAGTGTACTTTCAGGGAGCAGACTGCCTTAGAACTATGGCCATTGAGTATGCCAAGCAGGAATTATACCAATAGCATGTTGAGAAGGCTGTTTGGAGTGCTGTCAACCAGGGGAAGAAGCTGTTCAGGTTCTGCATGGGTGTTTTATTTATTTATTTATTTATTTATTTATTTATTTATTTATTTATTTATTTATTTATTTATTTATTTATTTATTTATGAGGAAGAACAAAGAGGGTAGTTGGAGTGGTGGCTGCCCACCATGCTTCACAACGAGGAGTGAGCAAACTGCCTGTTCTTATGGCAGGAAAAAGGAACATTCCTGGTCCTCACTCTACTCTGTAAAGAAAAGAAAAAAGAAACAGTGTTTGGCTGCCGTTGCTGCCAGAAGGAACTCAATACCCCCAAGTACTGGAACTAATAATTATAAGAGGGCATCCTGCCCCTACTAAGCCTTGCTTGATCTTGTTGGGATCCTGGTCTGCTACTATATGAACACAAATCACTATTTGATAACTTATACTTAAGTGTAAAATGGCAGATTAAAATTAATAGAGATGAGTGGATATTATCGCAAGCGAGTAATGGCATGCAGTCCCAATGTAAAAAACAGAGATTCTGTTCTTTTTCCTCTCTCTTTTGGTATTTTTCTCTCTTCCTCTCTTTTACACACACACACACACACACACACACACACACACACAGAGAGAGAGAGAGAGAGAGAGAGAGAGAGAGAGAGAGAGAGAGAGAGAGAGAGAGAGAGAGAGAGAGACCAGTTGAGCACAAAAATCCTGAAAATGATGGCATGCAGATGACATAAAAAGAGACTTATTTGATTAAAAAAAACATATTTTGTTCTGTGGCAACAAAAGGAAGGACAGCTGCTTTATGAGCCTAGCAACTTGTTAGCTACATTGTCTTCCTTCATCAGCAAGAACAGAGAACTGCCTCCCTGATTTTTATTCACATCAGCTGGCAAAATATAGTTTCTGCATGTGGTTAGGTAGCCAGTAGCGAGGAATGCTAGGAAGTGCAATCTAATAATATTTGCACCACACTTTGGACACTCTTAATCTGCAACATAAATAAATGTTGTTATATGTTGGAAGGATTGGTCTGAATGACCTTTCAGGGCCCCTGATGAACCAATGCCTCTGAACTTGAAGACCCTATTTTTATAGTTCTTGATTATAAGGTTTCCCTAATGAGAGCTGAAGTATCTGTGTAGACCTCTGACACAAGATAGAAAATTAATGCTTATAGTACCATTTTGTTGTTGTGTTTTGAACCCCCATCTTATGTTCAGTTTATATAATTAAAATGTCCTGAAAAGAATCAGGTTTCTAGCTATTGTGAAAACAGAGATTGTTTTGTGAAGTCTTGAAAAATGAGACTCTTCCATGTGAATTTGGGAAATTCAGTATCTCAGATGGGACAATCTGCTGAAGGGTTATGGTAGGCAGACAGACATACACTGTAACATTCCTCACATTAAGAATGAAACTGCACAGTGTCTTTCTTTAATTTACCATATTGCATTGCAGCAAAGCTCAATAAATGGAAGTAGAAAGCTAGAACTGTGAGTGGCACTGAAATGGAGCCCAAATAGTAAGTTAAATTTGATCTGGTATCACCTTCTGACACTCTGTACAGTTGTTGAAATGCAAGTAGAGGCTTGGTTGGCAACCATCCCAGCAGCACTCTGTGAGAGCTAAATGAGGAGAGCGATCTGGCTGTATCTGACCTGATAAGTAATGCAACAGCTACAGCTTTTCAAATTGCTGGGGATATTCTAGCTCTGGACTGCATCGAACAGGAACTACATTGCCTATAGTAGTGATTCCCAACCTTGAGTAACCCAGGTATTTTTGGACTGCAATTCCCAGAAGCTTTTACCATCAACTGTGCTGGCCAGGATTTCTGGGACTTGCAGTCCAAGAACACCTGGGTTATCAAAGGTTGGGAATCATTGACCTATAAGACCTCACCTGTATCTTGATGATTATGTGATGGCTATATGTTCAGGTTAGTAAAAAAAAGATTATTGACCTTCTGGACTGGCTTTGCTGGGAGGTCCATTTGAGGCAGTGAGAACACAAAAATTATCACATGGCATGATAACACTGAAAATATGAACAATAGCTATGTATTCCATTTTACTGCTTTCTCAAGTGGGAAAGAACTCAAAAATTCTTAGGTATTATTTTGTTTAGGTATAAAAACAGTTAAGGTAGCTCTGTCTGGTGACTGTCATTTTACAACTTCCTTAGTGCAACAAATAAAGTACGTAAGGTGTAATTTGTAATGCTGTGCTTTGCACTTTTGATCTTATGTTCAAGACATCACTTCAAATGACTTCAGCAGTTTGAGACTGAACTGTAAAGTCTGTCACCTGACCCAAAAAGAGGGTCAAAGGAACTTATTATCAAACAGGAGTGACATCCCCCCCCCGCATCATAATTTCCAATGATATTGTAGGTAGCCCTTGGGTACACACTCAGATCTTGGTTCAATGTATGATACTATTCAGCTTTAATTCAAGCTCCCCAGTTTTAGTGTCTGGGTAGCCACACACAACGATATCCCAATACACAATATGTTGTCCCAAAATCCAGCTAGGGCAAGGAAGCTCTGCATCCTTAGTTCTTTCTTACAACCATAATAAGGAGGAAGGAGGCTCTTGTCTCAGTAGACAGGAACAAGGGCACACAGGTATTTGCAGCCTTCAGGTATGTTACAGAAGGTTCAACAGGGTGTTCCTCAGAAAAGAATCTGTAGCAGATGGTTCTTCAGCGCTGAGCCAATTTGGGTTGCTGCACCCGGTATGATTTCAGAGCAAAGGGATCTCAGCAGATGATATCAGCTAGCAGCGAGGCAATCTTTCATGTCTACTTAATTTCCTCTTTTCTTAACAGTAGGGAAAAGAAAGAATTCTTCCCTCCCTCCAACTACTTTTTCTCTGGCCAGCGCTAGAGATCACAGTTGTGGTGAACCCAGCCATACTCTTACAGGGTAAGCACAGTGACACAAAGACACAAGTGACCTAACTCCAACTTGCTCCTTACGTCATCCCAACAGTTACAATAAACCATTTTAACCCCGTGCAATATGCAAATAAGCATGATATGCTGAGTTCAGACACTAGGTTCTCATTGCACTTTCTATTCCCATGACATGAAACATCTTACCAGCCCTGTCTCTACATCTCTATGCAAGGCTAAGAGGCATGGTCCTGCTCTACTTTTCACACACTAGAGCTATATATAAAGGGTAAAAGTGACTCAGATTTATGTTGTAAGTTATTCCTGTATCTCTTTTGGGATTCATAGTTGCTGGGAGTGGTATAGGAAGATCTCAGGAAAGCAGCAATGTATGAGCAGGCCACTATGTGTTCTCTCCAGTTGTCTTCCTGTAATGCACACTTCTTATTGACTTACTTAAATATGGCACCAGGAATGTTCATTGCATTCCAGTTGTGAGAGGGACTGCCCTCCATATTCTTCACATAAGGCAGGAATTTTCAGGATAGAAACAGGTAAGGCACCAGCGTTACAATTATAAGGTAATAAATAATCATTCTTCCAAAAATACATTTATCCCCACAACATTTTTGAGTCTGTGCAATAAATTTACAAACAAGTTTTGTCCTCAGTTTCTGAGGAACAATCACTGAACAAGTGCAAGGTAATTGGCAATTTACCAAGTTGCAAAGCCACATGCTAGGAAAATGAATACTGTTTAACTTTTAAGGGACATCTGCTTCCAATTGCACAGCTAGCATCTTATCTGTTTCTACCCCCAGTCATCCTGTGATTAGGCTGACTGTGATGAAGAGTTTTGTATTGCTTTTAATAAGGAGGTTCTATCCTGGCACTGCTCCTTAACTGGATACTATAATAATAATATAAGAATCCTAGTAAACAAGTCAGAGAAAGCATAATTTAAACATTTGTGGGTTGGAAACACATCTTTTTCTTGCCAGAAGATTCACCATCCAGTATGTGTTGAAGTTATGGTTTCCAACGGTCATAGAAGCAATATACATCCCATCAAAATACACTACGTCACAACATATTTTTGAAGTGAGGCAGCTTATGAATTAAACAAAACAAGTTTGCTAGGATTATTTATCATCCAGTTTCACATGGAAATGTAAACACATTTAACTGAAGATGGAATGTAGTCTTCGGCACTAAGAATTGTTTGGGGAACATCTTTGAAACTCAGCTCCTGTATGCATCTCATTGAAATAGAACAGAATAGCCCAGAAGCAAGGCTTAGTGTACAAAGCAAGAAGCACCGAATTTGAAAGTTGGAAGCAATGATTTCTGCATGCTACAAAATGGCCTTGCCTAAGAATAGGTGTACAGGGACTTCATACTGGAACATACTGTACATGTACGAAGCTCTATGTGTTTTTTTTTGGATCATTAATTGAAAGATAACAATATTGCTGAGGATCAAAATGGGGATGAATTATACTGGGTGTGGTAGACTTTCCATATGTAAAATACAGGTTCAGCAATAATCATTGCTAGGGATGGGAATTATTATCTATTTTGTCTATTTCTCTGTCTTGAATTATCATTCCAGAGGCCAGTGGAAAATGTAGAAGAAGTCCAAAAGACAGGCTGCATCATTGTTTGCCATTCTACTCATTCAGAGATCACCATACTTCTTCCTGTACTCTCATCCTTGGTAGTTATATATGTCTGTTAGGAAATATGCTTCAGTTTGTTACGTTTCCTGTGTCATGTGTTTTTTACTCCTACAAACTATATGGAGCAGACAGTAACTCCTGTACATGTTCATTTCTTCCAACTCTTCACAAACAAGGCACCATAGGATTGCTACATATTCAGGATGCTGATTTTTTTATAGAAAGTTCTATTTTCAGGTCTTCTTGGGCCATGTTTTTCAAAACCAAAGGAGGGGAAACTGAAATGGCCCAGGGGACATATCTGTGTGCATCTGTATGTGAGGGAGTCTTGAGAATTTGCATACTTTATTAGCTATAGGTCTAGAAGTCTCAAACAAAAGTTCACTGTATTTTCCATTGTGTGGGTTGTGAGCTTGCCAGAATTGCTACAAGAATGTGGGGATAGAAGGTCCTTCCACTGCATCCCATGTTGAGTTACCTCAGACTGAAGATTGGAGACATGCTCTCCAAGAGAAAGAGGATGGCAAATGGGAAATGGTTGGGTTGGAGATAATATTATCTACCAAATATCTCAAAATTTAAACCTTGTGCCACAAATAAGATAGATTCAGCGTACAAATATACAGGCTTACACTATAATAGGAGGGGAGAGAGTGAATGTCAATGCAGAAGAAGGAGGAGGAAGGAATCATATGGTGCAGGCTTAAGTGAAGAAATAATGCTTTAGAAGATCCTCAAAAGACTCAGCAAGAGAATAGTCCTCATATTCATTGACAAAGCATTCCAGAGATACAGCACTGCAAATAAATAATAATAATAATAAAAAGGAACAGAAATATAAGATGAAGACCTGTTTTTGTTTAAGAGCCAGTAGACCAGAAGAAACCAATGGAATAGAGAGAGTGTAGCAACCACAGAGACAATAAATACAATATAAATATTAAGAGAATCCTCATTAAGAACAAAAAGTGTTTATAAGCAAAAAGATGCTTAAAATAAATAGAAGATAAGCTACAAGGGAAAGGGAATAAGGCTGAGCAGATGAAATCTGCCCATCTTGGAAGAGGAAAGAGCCCTCATAACTCCAAGGAATTAGGCCCCTGTGGGCAAAAACAGGCAGAACCAAGAAGATAGACCTATTTCCTGGAAAGAAACACACAATTTTAAATTAAATTAAATTAAATTAAATTAAATTAAATTAAATTAAATTTAGTTAATTTAATTTAATTTAATTTAATTTTTTATTTTATTGAGTGAGTGGCTATTTGACTGGGTGTCATTTTTTTATTTTGGAAAGGGCTGTGGGCAGCTTTTAAGATTTGAGGTATTCCTGGTGGAATTCAGAGAACCAGTGGGATACCACAATCCCAGGCTATAAACTCTATAGGAGGGACAGGGAGGGGCATGTTGGAGGTGGGGTGGCCATCTATGTCAAAGAAGAGGTAGAATCCAGCAGAATGGAGATGGATGGTGGGTCTGACTCCATTATAGAATCACTGTGGGTTAAACTACCAGGCCCAAGCAGCGATGTGATAGTAGGGGTGTGCTATTGTTCTCCAGATCAAAAACTTGAGGGGGACTTTGAAATGAGGAGACAAATCAGGGAGCTGTCCAAGAGGGACAGGATTGTAATCATGGGGGACTTCAATTATCCTCACATTGACTGGGTCAATGTGTGGTCGGGTCAAGAAAGAGAGGCTGGGTTTCTTGACTTGCTAAATGACTGTGCCTTGGAGCAGCTTGTCATGGAGCCCACCAGAGGAAAGGTGACTCTGGATTTAATATTGTGTGGTACTCAGGACCTGGTTAAGGATGTGAATGTCACTGAGCCGCTAGGGAATAGCGACCATGCTGCGATCTCTTTTGCCATGCATGTTGGGGGGAGAGTGTCAAGCAAATTGGACACAAAAACCATTGATTTCTGAAAGGAGGACTTCCCTCAGATGAGGAAACTAGTTAGAAAGAAGTTGAAAGGGAAGGTAAAAAGAATCCAATCTCTCCAGAGTGCATGGAGTCTGTTTAAAACAACGGTAGTAGAGGCCCAGCGGAAGTGTATACCGCAAAGAAAGAAGGGCTCAACTAAGTCCAAGATGGTGCCGGCATGGTTAACAAGTGAAGTTAGAGAGACTTTAAAGGGCAAGGAGGGGTCCTTCTGTAAATGGAAATCCTTCTCAAATGAGGAAAATAAAAAGGAACACAAACTCTGGCAAAAGAAATGTAAGAAGATAATACGGAAGGCAAAGAAAGGCTTTGAGGAACGTATGGCCAGCAATATAAAGGGGAATAATAAAAGCTTTTTAAAATATGTTAGAATCAGGAAACCTGCCAGAGAAGTGGCTGGCCCAATGGATGGTGAGGGAGGGAAAGGGGAGGGAAAGCGAGACTTGGAGATTGCAGAGAAATTAAGAGTTCTTTGCATTTGTCTTCACGACAGAAGACCTTGGGCAGATTCTGCTGCCCGAATGGCCCCTCCTGACTAATGAATTAAATCAGATACAGGTTAAAAGAGAGGATGTTTTAGACCTAATTGATAAATTGGAGATCAATAAGTCACCAGGCCCAGATGGCATCCACCCAAGGGTTATCAAGGAACTGAGAAATGAAGTTGCTGATCTCTTAACTAAAATATACAACTTGTCCCTTAAAACGGCCACAGTCCCAGAGGACTGGAGGAAAGCACATGTCATGCCAATCTTTAAAAAGAGAAGGAGGGAGGACCCTGGAAACTACAGGCTGATTAGCCTAACATCTGCTCCAGGGAAGATGGTGGAAATTCGCATCCAAGATAAAATCTTAAAACACATAGAAGAACAAGCCTTGCTGAGGGAAAATCAGCATGGCTTCTGTTAGGATAAGTCTTGCCTCACAAACCTTTTGGAATTCTTTGAAAAGGTCAACAGGCATGTGAATGCAGGTGAACCAGTGGATATTGTCTATCTGGATTTTTAGAAGGCATTTGACACGGTCCCTCACCAAAGGCTGCTGAGAAAACTCTACAGTCGGGGATAAGAGGGCAGGTCCTCTTATGGATTGAGAATTGGTTGAGAACCAGGAAACAGAGAGTAGGTGTCAATGGGCAATTTTCACCATTGAGAGAGGTCTAGAGAAAAGGCGCCTGAGCGGGGACATGATAAAGTGGATAGAGGGAAGCTCTTTTCCCTCTCACACAATACCAGAAGAAGGGGACATCCACTCAAATTGGATTTTGGGAGAGTGAGAACAGACAAAAGAAAATATTTCTGTACCCAGCATGTTGTTAGTTTGTGGAACTCCTTGCCAGAGGAAGTGGTGATGGCATCTGGCCTAGATGCCTTTAAAAGGGGATTGGGCAGATTCCTGGAGGAAAAGTCCATCGCAGGTTACAAGCCATGATGGGGATGTATAATCTCCAGGCTTAAAAGGAAGGTACTTCAAAATGCCAGATGGAGGGGAGTGGTATCAGGAGACAGGTATCTAGTTGTCTTGTGTGCTCCCAGAGGCATCTGGTGGGGCCACTATGAGCTATAGGAAGCTGGACTAGCTGGGCCCTTGGCCTGATCCAACAGGGCTCTTCTTATGTTCTTATGAATTCCTATACTTCTTTGTATACCTTCACGGATTGCTGCCTTGTCGTGGCGAAGGGGCTTGAGTAATTCAGAGAAGCTATGGGCTATGCCGTGCAGGGACACCCAAGACGGACAGGTCATAGTGGAGAGTTCTGACTAAGCGCGATCCACCTGGAGCAGGAACTGGCAAGCCACTCCAGTATCTTTGCCAAGAAAACCCCATGAACAGAAACAAAAGGCTAAAAGATATGACGCTGGAAGATGAGCCCCTCAGGTCGGAAGGCGTCCAACATGCTACTGAGGAAGAGCGGAGGACAAGTACAAGTAGCTCCAGAGCTAATGAAGTGGTTGGGCCAAAGCTGAAAGGACGCTCAGCTGTGGACGCACCTGGAAGTGAAAGGAAAGTCCGATGCTGCAAAGAAGAATACTGCATAGGAACCTGGAATGTAAGATCTATGAACCTTGGTAAGTTGGATGTGGTCAAACAGGAGATGGCAAGAATAAACATTGACATCCTGGGCGTCAGTGAACTAAAATGGACGGGAATGGGCGAATTCAATTCAGATGATTACCATATCTACTATTGTGGGCAAGAATCCCGTAGAAGAAATGGAGTAGCCCTCATAGTCAACAAAAGAGTGGGGAAAGCTGTACTGGGATACAATCTCAAAAATGATAGAATGATTTCAATAAGAATCCAGGGCAGACCTTTCAACATCACAGTAATCCAAGTTTATGCACCAACCACGGATGCTGAAGAGGCTGAAATTGACCAATTCTATGAAGACCTACAACACCTTCTAGAACTGACACCAAAGAAAGATGTTCTTCTCATTATAGGGGACTGGAATGCTAAAGTAGGGAGTCAAGAGATAAAAGGAACAACAGGTAAGTTTGGCCTTGGAGTTCAGAACGAAGCAGGGCAAAGGCTAATAGAGTTCTGTCAAGAGAACAAGCTGGTCATCACAAACACTCTTTTCCAACAACACAAGAGGCGACTCTACACATGGACATCACCAAATGGGTAATACCGAAATCAAATTGATTATATTCTCTGCAGCCAAAGATGGAGAAGCTCTATGCGGTCAGCAAAAACAAGACCTGGAGCTGATTGTGGCTCTGATCATCAGCTTCTTATAGCAAAATTCAAGCTTAAACTGAAGAAAGTAGGAAAAACCACTGGGCTAGCCAGGTATAATCTAAACCAAATCCCTTATGAGTGCACAGTGGAAGTGAAGAACAGATTTAAGGAACTAGATTTGGTGGACAGAGTGCCTGAAGAACTATGGATGGAGGCTTGTAACATTGTACAGGAGGCAGCAACAAAAACCATCCCAAAGAAAAGGAAATGCAAGAAAGCAAAGTGGCTGTCCAACGAGGCCTTACAAATAGCAGAGAAGAGAAGGGAAACAAAATGCAAGGGAGATAGGGAAAGTTACAGAAAATTGAATGCGGACTTCCAAAGAATAGCAAGGAGAGACAAGAGGGGCTTCTTAAATGAACAATGCAAAGATATAGAGGAAAACAATAGAAAGGGAAAAACCAGAGATCTGTTCAAGAAAATTGGAGCCATTAAAGGAACCTTTTGTGCAAAGATGGACATGATAAAGGACAAAAATGGTAGGGACCTTACAGAAGCAGAAGACATCAAGAAGAGGTGGCAAGAATACACAGAGGAATTATACCAGAAAGATCTGGATGTCCCGGACAACCCAGATAGTGTGGTTGGTGACCTTGAGCCAGACATCCTGGAGCGTGAAGTCAAGTGGGCCTTAGAAAGCATGGCTAACAACAAGGCCAGTGGAGGTGATGGCATTCCAGTGGAACTATTTAAAATCTTAAAAGATGATGCTGTTAAGGTGCTACACTCAATATGCCAGCAAGTTTGGAAAACTCAGCAGTGGCCAGAGGATTGGAAAAGATCAGTCTACATCCCAATCCCAAAGAAGGGAAGTGCTAAAGAATGCTCCAACTACCGTAGAATTGCACTCATTTCACACGCTAGCAAGGTTATGCTCAAAATCCTCCAAGGTAGGCTTCAGCAGTATGTGGACCGAGAACTCCCAGATGTACAAGCTGGATTTCGAAGGGGCAGAGGAACTAGAGACCAAGTTGCTAACATGCGCTGGATTATGGAGAAAGCCAGAGAGTTCCAGAAAAACATCTACTTCTGCTTCATTGACTACGCAAAAGCCTTTGACTGTGTGGACCACAGCAAACTATGGCAAGTTCTTAAAGAAATGGGAGTGCCTGACCACCTTATCCATCTCCTGAGAAATCTATATGTGGGACAGGAAGCAACAGTTAGAACTGGATATGGAACAACTGATTGGTTCAAAATTGGGAAAGGAGTACGACAAGGCTGTATACTGTCCCCCTGCTTATTTAACTTATATGCAGAATACATCATGCGAAAGGCTGGACTGGATGAATCCCAAGCCAGAATTAAGATTGCCGGAAGAAATATCAACAACCTCAGATATGCAGATGATACCACTCTGATGGCAGAAAGTGAGGAGGAATTAAAGAACCTCTTAATGAGAGTGAAAGAGGAGAGTGCAAAAAATGGTCTGAAGCTCAACATTAAAAAAAACTAAGATCATGGCCACTGGTCCCATCACCTCCTGGCAAATAGAAGGGGAAGATATGGAGGCAGTGACAGAGTTTACCTTCCTGGGCTCCACGATCACTGCAGATGGTGACAGCAGCCACGAAATTAAAAGACGCTTGCTTCTTGGGAGGAAAGCGATGACAAACCTAGACAGCATCTTAAAAAGTAGAGACATCACCTTGCCGACAAAGGTCCGCATAGTCAAAGCGATGGTTTTTCCAGTAGCGATGTATGGAAGTGAGAGCTGGACCATAAAGAAGGCTGACCGCCGAAGAATTGTTGCTTTTGAATTGTGGTGCTGGAGGAGTCTCTTGAGAGTCCCCTGGACTGCAAGGAGAACAAACCTATCCATTCTGAAGGAAATCAACCCTGAGTGTTCACTGGAAGGACAGATCCTGAAGCTGAGGCTCCAATACTTTGGCCATCTCATGAGAAGAGAAGACTCCCTGGAAAAGACCCTGATGTTGGGAAAGTGTGAAGGCAAGAGGAGAAGGGGACAACAGAGGATGAGATGGTTGGACAGTGTCATCGAAGCAACCAACATGAATTTGACCCAACTTCGGGAGGCAGTGGAAGACAGGAGGGCCTGGCGTGCTCTGGTCCATGGGGTCACGAAGAGTCGGACACGACTAAACGACTAAACAAACAAACAAATACTTCTTTGACCACTTACAAGACTTAAAATACTCCCATCCCAATGACAGCCTCAGTGGATTGGAAAAATACTTTTAAAGACATGGGCTGTATAATAGTACAGATCCACAAAGATGAATTACTCTTCATCTGTAAAGATGCTAGATTCTTACTGTGTGAGATCTTGAGGTAAATATTCCATAAACAGAATGTCACTGTTCTTTATTAATAAATTAATACATTTTAATTACAGCTCCATTTCTTGTGAATTCATATTCATTCTGACATTTCCTCAGAACATTAAATTCATATGAATCCTAAAAACAAAATCCAAAGTAGCAAATGTTTCTGGATTTTTGCATGCCCCATAAATAACTCTTTCAATGAAACTTGGATTAGCTGGTATTTATTAGGCTTGGCAAATTTAGGTAATCTGAGCAGAGACTGCTGTTTTTAATGTGAAAAATAGAGAGATGAGTCAAAGTCTCTAACCTAAAATATTGATTGATACATTTTTTTATTTTTATTTATTTTTTATTTTTTTATTAGATTTTTACCCCGCCCCCCTAGACAAAGTCTACTCGGGGCGGCTTACATACATAATAAAAACATCATAACATTAAAACATCATAACATTTAAAACAGCATAATTTTAACATTTATATTAAATTAAATCAGTACCAAGATGATAAGAGTAAAATCAGTTATTGACTGGAGGGAAGGCCTGCCTGAAAAACCAGGTTTTCAAATGAGTTTTAAAAACGCCCAGCGAGGGTGCCAGACGAATTTCAGTAGGGAGGCTGTTCCATAGCCGAGGGGCCACTGCCGAGAAGGCCCGGTTTCTTGTTCTTTCTTTCCGGGCCTCTCTCGGCGTTAGGCCCCTCAGCCGTCCCTGCTGGCTATTCCGGGTGGTTCGGGTAGATCTAGGTGGGAGAAGACGATCTGCCAAGTATCGAGGTCCCAAACCGTTTAGGGCTTTATACGTCATCATTAACACTTTGAAGTCAATGCGGAAACGAATGGGCAGCCAATGCAAGGCAGCCAGAGTGGGAGAGATATGCTGATATTTCCTCACCCCACTAAGGAGCCTGGCTGCCGCATTCTGCACCATTTGAAGTTTCCGCATCAATCTCAAAGGCAGCCCCACGTAGAGCGCATTACAATGGTCTAATCTCGAGATTACGAGCGCATGGACAAGAGTAGTGAGGGCCTCCCCATCAAGATATGGTCGCAGCTGGGCAATCCGCCATAGATGGAAATAGGCGGAACGGGCCACGGACGCCACCTGGGTTTCCATGGTAAGCGCCGGGTCCAGATGTATCCCCAAGCTGCGAACCTCACTCTTTGCGGTAAGGGTCGTCCCCCCAAAAGAGAGGGAGTCGCCCAAACCGCCGATGGAGGGACCTCCCACCCTCAAGACCTCCGTCTTGTCCGGGTTCAGCCTCAACCCATTCAACTGCATCCATTGCAGTACAGCCTCCAGGCAGCGCTGAAGGGACAGAACGGCATCCACTGAGGTAGATGAAAAGGAGATGTAGAGCTGCGTGTCATCAGCGTACTGATGGCACGAAGCACCACACCCCCTGATGACCCCACCCAGCGGCCTCATATAGATATTAAACAGCATTGGGGAGATGATCGACCCCTGCGGAACCCCACAACTGAGACTCCATGGGGCCGAAGCATTCTCCCCAAGCTGTACTCTCTGGGGACGGTCCTCCAAGAAGGATCGGAGCCAGGCAAGCGCCAGGCCACCGATTCCCAACTCAGAGAGCCTCCCCAGGAGGATACCGTGGTCGACGGTATCAAAGGCGGCTGAGATATCGAGGAGGACCAACAAGGACATATTACCCCTGTCGGCCTCCCTCAACAGGTCATCCAACAGTGCGACCAGTGCCGTCTCTGTGCCATAACGCGGCCTGAAGCCCGACTGAAATGGGTCCAGGGCGTTTAAATGGAATTGCATGTTTTAATACAGGTTTTCTTCAGGCTTATGTAAATAATACACACGGAAGAATACAAACTTGTTTTGCACTTAAAGCCCACTTTTTAAGAAAGATTATTTTCAGTCTTGTAAGATAATCCTACTGAACTGCTGGATCCTACCCTTCATGAGACTCTGCTATTTTAAAACTATCTGCGAAATCAAAGCTGTATCTGGAAGCTAGAAGGTTCTGGGGTTGGGCTGTTTTATGATATGAGAACATCAAGAAGTTGGTGCCTAGCCGATACACTTAAGAGACACTGCAGACTGCTGTTTTTTTTTAGAACATCATCTCTTATCTCTCTTATCTTCCCCAATATGTCTATGGAAATGGATACAAAAGAGCTTTGATTGTGGGATTCTTGGAAATGTAGTTCAACAAAGTAACTTTTCCAAGGCCTGGAAATTGACTCAATGCTCCTGCCATACGTGTGACGTACAGGTGCTGGAACTAGATATATCTCTAATGGGTGAATAAATACAGTAGTTTGGCTTCTTACCAACCATGTAGGGAACGACACCCAATTCAGCTTACACTTCCAGGAAGCTCTTAATTGATCTTCTTTCTACGAGGTGAAAGTAGGTCTAAAAAGATAAGCTGGAAACATCTGAGATCACCATGGAGAGTGATAGGGGAGGGAAAGTAGGGTAGCATTGCTGACAAACTGGCTATCTGGTCCCTAATAAGGACCAGTCCCCTGCGTAGTTTTGTAGGACAAAAGCACACAGTGGAATATGTACATCAGTGTACATATTCCATTCTACAGATGGAATGCAGAGGGATTTGTTCTAGAGTCTAAGTGAATCGTTCCACCATGTTCCTTAAAACATTCCAGGAAGAAAGGAATTTTAGAGAAGACTTTGCATTTTCAGTAACCAGATTAACAGCAGAAAGCATGACACTTTCATGAAGCTGGTGCCTGGGGAAACGTGTCTTTTAAAGGCCTTCAGATTTCTTATCCTCAGTCAGAGTGGCCTTGTGTCCTACTTCACTACAGCCTGTAGCCCCCCCCCCCCCTTCAGCTCCATTAAGTCCCTGGAGGGGATCTCACTCTAATGGGATATACAGCCATAGACCATGTCCAATGGTTGGTAAGGGAACAAGCACCCTCTGGACCAAAGGAGGGCAAGCTTTTGGAATCTACTTTGTTTACTAGAAGCCAAGATCCAGCATTCATTCCTGTTGCAAAATATATATTCTTAGAATTAAAGAATTCTGAGTCAGAAAGTTATTTTTACTAATAAAATTGTATGAAGCTTAAAAACCACTCTTGGTTACACCAAGCTTTGTACAATTTCCTGATATAATTGGGATGTGTGTGTGGCATTTCTTGAAACAGAGTCACTTTTTTCCAAAGTAGATGGTAGTGATGTAGATGTTGGACTTCGAAGTTACTTTTTCAAGCTCTGTTTTACCTCAAACCTCATAGGTTTTTCAATTCCTATGTTGATACCCTCTCCTTTCTGGGATTCAAACATTTGGAATATATTGGTTTTCTCTGGCATTTCACAGAGCCAAACAATGTTTTCCTCTCATAGTATATCCAAGTTTGCCTTGGTTGCAAAATGTCTGGCTAGATATTCTTGGAATATGAAACCCCCAGTGGCAAGCTAGTGAAGCATCTGTACTATCATTAGAATAAAAATAGATTAACGGATGATTTGCATCCCTGGTAGAATACATGTTCCACAGGCTTTTTGCCACTCAGTACTGATTGCTAGGAAGAAAAATGGGAGAGAGCTGTTGTTTCCATGCCCTGTGTGTAGGCTTCCCAGGAGCATTCCCGTGACTGTGGAGGCCTGATGGAGACCTCGGCAGAGGCGGCAACGATTATGGTAAGGGCGGTGGCAGCAGGGCGGCGGTGGTGGCGGTGGCAGCAGGGCCGTGGCCGTATGTGTGTGTTGTTTTAGTAAGACCTCACGAATCAATGAATAAATTCATTATTCATCGGTTCATGGGGGCAACTTCGTGCTTCGTGAGTTGTCAACTTTTGATGACCCATGAAGCAGGACGACTCACCAAAATGGTGAGTGGTCCCCATCTATACTCATCATGTTCCCCTTACCTGCCCTAAGTAACTGAACATGAGATGTGTGTATGTAAAAATAGCTTGGTCCTAAGATGAGACTTTTCATTAACCTCCTCAAAACCAGGATTTTATAGAGGATCTAAGTGATGCATGTTGTCTTCCATTTGTGACCATTTCCTGTGCCTTTCTCCCCTACCCTCACGAAAAATCTATTAAAGAATAAGACACAATTGCTACACAATATCTATGATAAGTTATGTCTGTCAAAAGGAACTGAAGCTTGGAAAACCTAGAGTGCCATGTCCTGAATCCCTCAGCCAGCATAGTCCAAAAGGTAACTTTTTGAAGTTCTGGGAAGAATTCCTATTCTCACCCCTTTCTATTTTTGTCTTTTCTTTTGCCTTGCAATTATGAATCCTTCAGCTGGAAATCAGAAAACTTGGGCATTAATTATGGGATTTCTCCATGGAAACCGTGTGTTCTGCTACCATTGCATGATAGGCTAGATCCAATTGTGTCATTCCACTGCCAGAAGCAGTTTTGTCAACAGAACCAGGAGGTTTGCTCAGAATCTGCTCCTTGGATGACTTGAAGGACCATGAGGAAGACACAAGAAGGAAAAGGTACTTCTTGCCTTAACAGACTTCCACTTGTGCAACAATGCCTTGAGCTCCCAGTGTAACTTGTAAGCACCAGATATGGGAAAAGAGGAAAGCCCATATGAGCCTATACATCTGCATTCCAGTACTGTCTATTCCAATTGATAGCACTACAAGGCTCCTCCCCCTTCACTGTTGCAAAACACAGAGGGTACAATGCCTACTTGAACAGATGTATACAAACAAATTCATCATCACCATCATACCTTTATTGGCATAATAAAATAAAATAGAATAAAATAGTAAATGGGGAACCTAAAAACAAATAAAATCCAGCAAGTCAAGGTATACAGTAGAAGATACATATACAAGTGTAAGACCAACGATCAAATAAGACCCAGATGACTATGTTTAGGTAGCATCCTAAACATTGATTATCCTCTGGATAATCAATTTCATGAAAATTGTCACTTTCTCTGACACATCAACATTCATGCCTGAAAGAATATGCCTAATTCAGATGTGAGGGTGATCTGGCTGTGACATCTGTCGTCCCATTGATCACTAGAGTTGATTCAGCTGATCTGGCTGGCTAGTCGGGTGTCCCCTTCCTCCCTCACTTGCATACTTCCGAAGCTGCATGCTCGGTGGAAGAGGACGACCATCCCAGATAGAAGGAGTGGACCGTTCTTCAGTCAAGGGTATATGATAGCTGCGTTCCCCTGCTAGAAACTCCAAATAAGCCCAAGGTCCATTTGTAGGAGAATGTGGGATACAAACAAATGGTCTCCTGATAGTTAAAAATACATTTACTTAGAAGTAGTGCATTAAACACTGTGGATTTGGCCCTCTCCTCAATAAATGTATTTAGCTCTCTGCAGCATTTTATGCTTTTTAATAAACAGATAGCTGGCTGGATAGCTCAGGGATTTAGGTATTTGGCTGCAGAGCCAGAGGTTTGGGAGTTCAATTCCCTACTGTGTCTCCTTGAGCAAGCTGCACAGTCCCCTGCACCCCCAGAAGAAAGGAAGAGTAAACGTCTTCTGTGTGTTCTCTACCAAGAGAATCCTGAAAAGTGTACTATAAGTCAGAATTCACTTGATGGCATGCAATTATTATTATAAATAAAGTAGTAGTACTAATAACACTCATAGACAACAACAACAACAACAACAACACTGAGAAACTAAGGGACTTGCTTAAGTCCTAAAATGTAAAGTAACCCTTCCTGGTGTGGTGGCCTCAGATGGCTGGGAATGGTGGAGGTTGTGGTTTACACATCTGGAGGACACAATTTGGCAAGGGGTTGTTACTTGAATCAGAACATCTGATCTTCCATACTGTTATTGTATATGTCATTGCAATAAACATAAAGGCACTGTGGCATTTCCCAAGAGCTTTTCAAAAGCCCGCCTGTGGCACTTGGAGAGACAGAGATTTAGGAACGTGATGTTATAGCTAAGCAGATGGGCTTTGCTGACTTGGTTTCATTAAGCAGCATCTAAAGTTGCACAAGTGTAAGAGGAATAAGTTAATCTATGATGTCTAGACTCTTTCCCACATGACTCCAGCATGGAAGATTTTGACCAACACTGTCCAAGCCTGCATAATTTATACATCTGCAGTGTATTTCCACTGTACACAGGCCAAGTTCCAACAGCAACCTTGCCAAGGAACTTTCCCAGCCATTCTTTCTTGATCCGCCAGGCTGTGTTCTGTATGCTTACTTTCTTCATGACCAAAACCCTGGAAATGAGATAGAAGGAAGGTTGGTTAGCTAATGTATTTTCCATTAAGGGAATATAAAACTTAACAGACAAGTAATTATTATTGTTACTTCTTCCCATCATGGGAGTTATTAATTCCAGTTGGCAATTATGTTCTGCCGCTGTTCACGTGCACAGGATTAGTTGCACTAAAAACGCACATCCACTCAGATGGTAGCAGTGCACTGCCTGCTCCCTTTCCCTTACATGTGTTCCTTGAACGTCCAAACTGGGATGTGATTGCACTGCAGTGGGCAAGAATATCCATTAGAAAAGAGTTTGGCATTATTAGAGAACTTCTGCTCTCCTGCCAAAGCACCTCATTGTTGGCAAATGCTATGCCCAGGAACAATGGACAAGCACTCAAGAATCTTTCTTTCTTGCTGTTCTCATATTGATTCCATCTGCATGTTTTAAAAATGCGCTTTGCATTGGTATCTTGCATCTTACTATATTTTGTGTCTTATTTCATTATTGGATTCATGAGCTCTCCTGGGCATCTTGTGTTGATTGGTAGGAATATTTTAAATAAAGACAGAACAAATAAAAATAAGCATCATTGGATGACAATGATAAAAGGAACTGGGGGAAAAGGTCAAATATTGCAGCAGTTTAAAACTGATTAAGTTCAGTGTGAGCAGACACAACTAATGTGGCTGTTTGTGAGCAGGGTTTTTTTTATTTGATGAGGCTCATAAAAGAAATGCTTAGAAATAAAAGTACTGCATGCAATCTCATCCTTGTTTACTCCAAAGTGAGTTCCATTGTATTCAGTATAGCTTACTCCATAGGGCTGTGGCCCAGTCCCACATTCTGAAGTGAATCTTCCCCTATTTGGAATTGATTTGCATGAGATACAGATTGAATTGGGATGGTCAGATTTGGTTCAGGGGAAAGTTAAATGGCCTGAGGCAATTTGGATTGATGATTATGATTTTAATGTGGATATCCAAAATGAGAAAAGACAGATTGCTTGGAGCAATTATGGGAATGTGAGATGGTGGTATGACCGGGAGGGGAAGGAGAGGAGCTGGACTTTGTCGACTGATAGCTCTAATATGCAATCTGAGCAAGAATTTTACCACCTATTCCAGTGCTTGCAAGGAGGGATTGTGTGTGGTTACTGAAGTTAACAACTGGAGGGCAACAAAGATGATAAGGGAACTTGAATCCAAGCCCTATAAGGAAAGACTGGAAGAACTAGGCATGTTTAGAAAAGAAGACTGAGGGGAGATATGATAGCACTTTTCAAATACTTGGAAGTTAATCATACAGAGGAGGGGTAGGATCTGTTCTCAATCATCCCAGAGTGTAGGGCACATAATAATGGGCTCAAGCTACATGAAGTTAGATTTAGGCTGAATATCAGGAAAAACCTCTTAACTGTTAGAGGAGTACGGCAATGGAACCAATTACCTCAGTTGTTGGTGAGCTCTCCAATGCTGGAGGCTTTTAAGAGAACATTGGACAGCTGTATGTCAGATCTGCTTTGATTTGGATTGAATACGGGCTGGAATTGGCCTTATAGGCCCCTTCCAATTTCATTATTCTATGACTCTGTGACTCTCAGAGAGTCAATTATTTCATGCATTTTTCCTGCAGTTAGCAGTTTAATACAATGCTTATAAGATCACATTTGTCATCCTTGCTTTTATGTATCTGACTTATTTTCTTCCTTACAGATCTTTTAAAAATTATTTACTTTACTGCTTTGCATGTGTTATGTGTTTGTTCATATGCATGAAGAGACAAAGCAGCATAAAAGAAAATATAAAGTAATGCACATTAGGGAAAAATATCAAAACTTTAGTTATTAGTTAATGGGTTCTGAGCTGTCCGTGACAGATCAGGAAAGAGATCTTGGTGTGCTGGTGGACAGCTCAATGAAAGTGTCTGTGGAACTGCTTGCCACAGGAAGTGGTGATGGCATCTGGCCTAGATGCCTTTAAAAGGGGATTGGGCAGATTCCTGGAGGAAAAGTCCATCGCAGGTTACAAGCCATGATGGGGATGTATAATCTCCAGGCTTAAAAGGAAGGTACCTCCAAATGCCAGATGCAGGGGAGGGGTATCAGGAGACAGGTATCTAGTTGTCTTGTATGCTCCCAGAGGCATCTGGTGGGGCCACTGTGAGATAGAGGAAGCTGGACTAGATGGGCCCTTGGCCTGATCCAACAGGACTCTTCTTATGTTCTTATGAATGGACAAGGCTCAGCATTCAACTGCCTTCAAAACTGTATTTTTATTTTGAAAGACACATTTAAAGGTGCTTAATATGTAAATTTGTGAGGTTATCTGTATGAAATTAGGTTGGTTTACTCTCCCCTGTAGACTCTATCGTATGTCCAGATTTCATCATGTACTTTAGTGCAAAAACAAAAAAGGTATACTTCTTTCCCCCCCCCCCCCCCAGTGCAAGTCAGTAGGAGGCTGGTAGTCTGAATTTACCAAACAATTTGCATCCAGGGCACAAATCTGCAGCAGAATATCTGTGAAGATTCTCAGCCATCCAGGTGAGGTTATCTAGAAGTTGAGTCATGGCCACTGGCCTTGTCCACCCAAAAGACTGAACACCAAAACACAACAGGAGCAATACAGTATATGCGGTCCAATGCAAAGAGGAGTGTTCGGAGCTCTACATTGGAGAAACCAAACAGCCATTAAACAGGAGAATGGCCCAGCACAGGAGGGGCAATGGCTCAGGACCACAATCAGCAGTGTTCCTTCATTTGAAGGACAAAGGACATTCATTCAGTGACCAAGATGTACTCATTTTGGACCGAGAAGATAGGTGGTTTGAGAGAGGGGTCAGGGAGGCCATGCATGTGCATATAGAAAATCCCTCACTCAACAGGGGTGGAGGCCTTAGATACAATTTGTCTCCTTCTGCAGTCCTTCTCCACCCATTGTCATGGGTCGACCATCAACGACTCATGACAATGGGTGGAGAAGGACTGCAGAAGTGGGATTTTCACTCACCCCCAGTCCTTTGACCTTCTAATGAGCCTATTCACGACTAGGGGGAAGTGAAACCAATGTGGAGGATTGCATATATATCAGGGGTTTCCTCAGACTGAAGTTACTTGGATGAGTAGCAAAACATTTCATCCTTAATAAGAAAAAAGTCCAGTTGCCATGACTCAGCTTCCAGATAATCTGCAGCAAAGTCTGACTCAATGTCACTTTGGCCAGATCAGAACCCAGACTGAAAGACTAAATTGGCTTCCGAACTGAATCAGGGGATGACACAGAATCCTAATTCTGAATAAATGAGCTATGATTGCAGCCCTAGTTCTTTATTCTGTTATATGTAACAAAGTTGCTGTTGTCAACAAAAGTAGACCTGCAAAACACATTCTGAATGGTGGGTAGGTCAACACTTATGAATCCCACTGATTCAGCATGTCTACTCTAGAAGAGAGTATTGGTTGGATTCAGACCACAGTTTTCCACTTTCTCTCATTGTTGTAGATGTCAAATCCTTTTCCTGCTATGGCAAGTTGTATCAGCTTCTGCTGAGAAGGAGAGAGAGAATTTTGTATGGCATATTCTTTCACATAGTAAGATTGACATCTGGAATATTTGGGCAGCCTATTTTCCAGCAAAATTGTGTTAGCTACCTCCACAGAGTCTCTCAAGACTCATTTCTAAAATACAGTTTGGAAAACTGAGGCAATTATAGCATCTGTCTCAAAAAGGTACCCTGCAACGTTTAGACAGCTATAGCAATATTGCAATACCACCGTGAACACATCAGATCTCAGGTGATTTTGGAAGGCAAGCAGCGTCAGGCTGGGTATGGGAGGCTGCCAGGGTTCACCAGAGATTTCCAAGTTGGTTCAGGAAAGAATCCTGTTTGAAACTCTGGAGAGCCAAGACCAATCAGAATTAACTATCCTGGACTAGACAGTCAATGGTCTGACTGCATGTGAGGCAGCTTCCTATGTTCTTGTGATTACCATCTGCTTGTTGTGAGTGCTGTAGGCTAACTGGTTGCACTCCTGGAGTCCTTTTCTGACTTTGTGGTTTTTGCCTAATATAGCATACTTCTCTGTATATTTGCCAGCATGAATGTTCCTCATGATTTGCTTGCCCATTGGCTATGGATCAGTCTTTTAGTACTTGGAAGAAGCCACCCATCTTTCTATCTTCCAAACAACTGAACTTCTACTAAAGTCAATGGGAATTATGTGCAAACTCTGAATGGAGGTTATGACTCAGGGTGTAAATCTTTAGTATTAATAACAGCTCTTAAAGTGTCTCCTGAGAACACACACTGCAGGAGATAACAAAACAGTATGTCTACCCACCCTGTAAATTCAACAGGATTTTCCCTTTGTTCTGAACTGCATGGGAAGCATACATACATATTTTAATGGTTAGATTATTTCCAGTGTGATTTCTCAAGGGACGTTGCAAGCATGAAGAACTGGGATAGTTCGTATTTTGTTATATTAAAATCAGAGCTTGGAAGTACAATTACAAATAACATAATAACTAGACATGGCGATGAATAAAAAACAAATCGCGATATTTGTTAAAAATTGCTGATTCATTAAATATTTATACCTTCATATTTGTCAGTTCCAGAGACCCCGACAAATACGAAGGGACGAATATTGCCCCATTTTTATTCGTCCCCCATAGGAAGAGAGGGAAGGCTAGCCTTCCCTCTCTTCCTATGGCCTTCCCATTCTGCCTATGGACCCGCTGATCAGCTGATCGGCGGGCCCATAGGCAGCCAGCCCCCCCACCCCCCCATAGCCTATCCCCCACCAATTCCCCTCCCTACCTTAGCTGCACCATCCACCACCACCTGGCGCCACTGTCACCCATTGCCACCCACTGCGGTGGCCTCCGCATTCACGGCTTGCAGTAAGGGACACTGGCTGCCCTTTGCAAAGATGGCGGCTGCGTCTTCATTTAGGGTAGGGAAGCTGCAGCTGCCATCTTTGCAAAGGGCAGAATGGATTCCCTTAGCCTTCCTTATGGAGACAGCGGAGGCTGCCGTGGTGCAGGCTGCCATGGATGGCAGTGGCAGCGGCAGCGGTGGCAGTGTGGTGGCGGCACAGACTGCGGCCGCCAAGGTAGAGAGGCGACAGGGGCAGGGGGACAGGCTGCTGGGGTGGGGGGTCATCTTTTTTTTTTTAGACAGCCTCTGGCTGTCTAACCTCCCCGACTAACTGACGAATAAATTTGTGCTTCGTCAGTTCATGGGGAGGAGCTTTGTGCTTCATCAACTTTGATGGATCATGAAGCAGGATGACTCACCAAACTGGCGAGTCGTCCCCATCTCTAAGAATAACCTATAATCTGCTACTTTAGGGTGTTTGTGACAAAAGTGTAACAAAATTACTTTTCAAGAGTAATGTAATGAATAGGAGTAAAGTTACTCAACTGAAGTAATAATAACATTTTCTGAGTACTTTCAAACATAATGGGAAAAACTTCAAAAGTTTTAAAGGGCATTGTAAAGCATTTTAAAAAGTTTTATGTCATTCTCTTATGCTTTTTTCTTTAAAAAGTAACACAACGTTGTGGAAAAGTAACAGGCAGCACAACAATGAAAGTTAATGAAACCATTCACTTTTTGACATTACAATGAGCAATGAGAGTGGGTGCTGTTGAAATAATGGGAATGAAGTATGTTTAAAAAGTAACTTTCCAAGCTTTGATTTAGAATAACAACTAGGCATTTGTGTAAAAATACTTTTTGGTTTCAACAAATCTGCACAACATCCCCTTATTTTGTTTCATCCACTCACAAAGAGAAACAATTATGCAAATTTAATCTTAGTCACATGGCATGTTCTTCCAGCCTCTTGCTACCACTCTACACCTCCGTTCATCAGTTGCTTCAATCTGCCCAATGTTAGGGCATGCTGGGACTCATATTCACTGTGAATCAGAATAATGAAATGGATCCAGATTTCGACAATAAGCACTGAACATTGACTGCACACACACATGCACAGAGAAATACATGTATAAATTCTGGAATGAACCTTTTTGAGGCCTGAAAAGTCTTCAGGGAGACCTTTCCAAGGTTCCTTCCTCGGATCTTTTTACCTGAAGATTCCAGGGACTGAAAATGTTCCAAGGACTATCAAATGAAGTTGTCTAATACTGAGCAACAACCTTCATCCAGTGATTTTCTGTATCTTTTTCTCCATCATTACTCCCTGTATATTTTCTAACCACACATTACTAAAATGTTTGCCTTTGGGAGTAGACAAGGTACGGAGGTTTTAAAGCAGTATCATATTTGAGAAGATTCTCTACTTGTGTTACACATCTTCATTCTCCCCACTTCACTATCTTCCCCATCATACACAGTCCTTCACATGACTGATCGATCCCATATCAGTGATACCATCAGATTTAACAAAGGGCTATCCCTAAATATATGTGTCTCAACCACACGTGTCATCTTTGCACACAACGTCACATAAAATGACCACTGTTAGTTAACTATATACTTCTATATCTGCAGCTAAATTTTAATATGAAAATCATGATTGTGTATGAGCACCATATGGCTTATGTATGTGGAATGGATGTGAAATGAATTATGCTTAAAGTAACAGACAGCAGTACCTTTCCAGCTTTACAGAAAGTTGGAACATAACACAGTTGCCCATTGTTAACTGCAACCAAATACTGTGCAACACAACCAGGGATGGAATCATTTGACTTAACTTTTACATGTTAAAGTTGCATCCTTTCTTTTTGGATATCACATGCCCTGACTAATCCACATAGCTGAGTTTCACAAAAAAAAAGACATCTGCAAAAAAGCTCTCACTGAATGTAAGTGGCGACAGTTGTTTAAGTTGCTGGTATGTGGCTTATGTTTCTCATTCCATGCAGCCGTTTTAGACCAAGCTCCCAGAAGGAGACCCAGAGATACTATTGTGGAGGGTGGAAGCTCCACTTGAGGCAACAGAACCCATTGCTCATGCATTTGCAAACATCATACCAGCCTGAACACGTGTGATCTTACATGATTTTGGAACCTAAGCAGGGTTGGGCCTGGTTAACAATTGGATGGGAGACCAGTTCTTTATATCAGTAGTCCCCAACCTTTTCCGAACCGCGGATCGGTTGGGGGGGTGGGGTCCGTGCGCGGGGGAGCAGGGCACCCCCACTCATGGGTGGGCATGGCGCGCTTGCGCGGATGGGCGTGGTGCACTCACGGGTGAGTGGGGCACACTGGCGTGCATGCGCAGGTGAGTGTGGTGTGCTCATAGGTAGGCGTGGCATGCTTGCGTGCATGCGCAGATGGCGTGGTGCGCTCGCGGGTGAGCGGGGCGCACTCACGCACACGTGTGGGTGGACAGGCTGTGCATGCATGTGGGCATGCGGGGGGGAGTCCATGTGGGGGGCGGCGGGAGATCTGTTTCCATGGCCCGGTCCTGCGAATGCCATGGACTGGCAGCGGGCCACGGACCGGGGGTTGGAGACCCCTGCTTTATGTCATAGATGTTCAGGGCCCCAACCTGAAACCTGGGTGAGCTGTTGCCAGTGGCAGCTGACAAGATAGGCCAACAGCCTGACTCTCTCTCTCTCTCTCTCTCTCTCTCTCTCTCTCTCTCTGTGTGTGTGTGTGTGTGTGTGTACAGTTTCTGACTGGAGCAGGAGAGGGGCAGACACATTCTACATCTTGGGAATGAAGATCTCCCTCTTCACTTGCTCCATGACTCATCCCTACATCCATCTATTTATCCGGCCAGCTAACATCATTGCCCATCTTTAAATGAAAAGAACATCCTTACATACATAGACCCTAACTCATTTTATGAGCTAGTTAGGTGGCTGATAAGTGCAATCCCTGCCCCATTTTATTTCATGCAAAATATTATTCTTTTCACAGTTGACAACCATTCAAATTCCACAGTGTATGCTAAAGAACTGAACCCAGTTGTGTGTTCCATCTGAGCTGCCAACATCCCTTCCCTTTTTAGAAAAAAGGAGAACATTCAGCAAAATTATATAAACACAGTTCAGAAGGGCTTATTGACCAGAGGTTGGAAAAACAGTTGATGGCAGTTCTCTCCCATTTGGATAGGAACCTCAGGGGTCTGACGCCAGAGAGTGTTCCCAAAAGCAGAAGGGACAGCAAACACTGCCTAATAAGAAGACTGCACAGAGGCTGATGTGTTCCTAGTTCTCATGGTGTTCTCTCTTTAGCTCAGGAGATATGCTCTCCAAGTTGCCTTGTTCTCCTTTGAATGGAAAAAATCCAGCAATATTTCTAAAGGATATGTAAACTGGATCACCTTTCAGACGGGATTATCCACGCAGAAATGCTTTTCATGCAGAAGCTCTATGACACCTCCAGTTGTCACCAGTCATCAACTTCTTATAGCAAAACTCAAGCTTAAACTGAAGAAAGTAGGAAAAACCAGTGGGCTAGTCAGGTATAATCTAAACCAAATCCCTTATGAATACACAGTGGAAGTGAAGAACAGATTTAAGGAACTCGATTTGGTGGACAGAGTGCCTGAAGAACTATGGATGGAGGCCCGTAACATTGTACAGGAGGCAGCAACAAAAACCATCCCAAAGAAAAGGAAATGCAAGAAAGCAAAGTGGCTGTCCAACGAGGCCTTACAAATAGCAGAGAAGAGAAGGGAAACCAAATGCAAGGGAGATAGGGAAAGTTACAGAAAATGGAATGCAGACTTCCAAAGAATAGCAAGCAGAGACAAGAGGGCCTTCTTAAATGAACAGTGCAAAGAAATAGAGGAAAATAAAAGAAAGGGAAAAACCAGAGATCTGTTCAAGAAAATTGGAGATATTAAAGGAACCTTTTGTGCAAAGATGGACATGATAAAGGACAAAAATGGTAGGGACCTAACAGAACCAGAAGACATCAAGAAGAGATGGCAAAAATACACAGAGGAATTATACCAGAAAGATCTGGATGTCCCGGACAACCCAGATAGTGTGGTTGCTGACCTTGAGCCAGACATCCTGGAGAGTGAAGTCAAGTGGGCCTTAGAAAGCATGGCTAGCAACAAGGCCAGTGGAGGTGATGGCATTCCAGTCGAACTATTTAAAATCTTAAAAGATGAGGCTGTTAAGGTGCTACGTGTACACTCAATATGCCAGCAAGTTTGGAAAACTCAGCAGTGGCCAGAGGATTGGAAAAGACCAGTCTACATCCCAATCCCAAAGAAGGGCAGTGCCAAAGAATGCTCCAACTACCGTACAATTGCACTCATTTCACACGCTAGCAAGGTTATGCTCAAAATCCTCCAAGGCAGGCTTCAGCAGTATGTGGACCGAGAACTCCCAGAATTACAAGCTGGATTTCGAAGGGGCAGAGGAACTAGAGACCAAATTGCTAACATGTGCTGGATTATGGAGAAAGCCAGAGAGTTCCAGAAAAACATCTACTTCTGCTTCATTGACTACGCAAAAGCCTTTGACTGTGTGGACCACAGCAAACTATGGCAAGTTCTTAAAGAAATGGGAGTGCCTGATCACCATATCTATCTCCTGAGAAATCTATATGTGGGACAGGAAACAACAGTTAGAACTGGATATGGAACAACTGATTGGTTCAAAATTGGGAAAGGAGTACGACAAGGCTGTATATTGTCTCCCTGCTTATTTAATTTATATGCAGAATACATCATGTGAAAGGCTGGACTGGATGAATCCCAAGCCGGAATTAAGATTGCCGGAAGAAATATCAACAACCTCAGATATGCAGATGATACCACTCTGATGGCAGAAAGTGAGGAGGAATTAAAGAACCTCTTAATGAAGGTGAAAGAGGAGAGGACAAAAATGGTCTGAAGCTCAACATCAAAAAAACGAAGATCATGGCCACTGGTCCCATCACCTCCTGGAAAATAGAAGGGGAAGATATAGAGGCAGTGACTGATTTTACTTTCCTGGGCTCCATGGTCATTGCAGATGGTGACAGCAGCCACGAAATTAAAAGACACCTGCTTCTTGGGAGGAAAGTGATGACAAACCTAGACAGCATCTTAAAAAGCAGAGACATCACCTTGCCGACAAAGGTCCGCATAGTCAAAGCTATGGTTTTTCCAGTAGTCATGTATGGAAGTGAGAGCTGGTCCATAAAGAAGGCTGACCGCCGAAGAATTGATGCTTTTGAATTGTGGTGCTGGAGGAGACTCTTGAGAGTCCCCTGGACTGCAAGGAGATCAAACCTATCCATGTTGAAGGAAATCAACCCTGAGTGCTCACTGGAAGGACAGATCCTGAAGCTGAGGCTCCAATACTTTGGCCATCTCATGAGAAGAGAAGACTCCCTGGAAAAGACCCTGATGTTGGGAAAGTGTGAAGGCAAGAGGAGAAGGGGACGACAGAGGACGAGATGGTTGGAAAGTGTCATCGAAGCAACCAACATGAATTTGACCCAACTCCGGGAGGCAGTGGAAAACAGGAGGGCCTGGCGTGCTTTGGTCCATGCGGTCACGAAGAGTCGGACATGACTTAACGACTAAACAACTACCAGTCACAGATGATGCTTCCATGCTAGATGGTGTATGGGCCACATGCTTATTGTATTTCTTTCCTGTGTCATTTGTTGGATCTTTATTTTTCAGACAGTATGTAATTCAAAAATGGAAATGAAACTTTTATTGATGGATTCCCTTTAATCTATTTCATTAAAGGGCGTTTGTTAATAATTGAACCTCTTGGAATTCTCCTAGCCTTACTATACATGGAGAGAGTGAATCATGTACACTTTGCACTGTAAAGCAACTCTGATACTTTTAAGCTTTCTCCAGCTTTGCCACAGAGATGCACTGGCAATAGAGGAAACTGAACAGAACATACGGTGTTTCTGTAAGATTCCATTTTTATTATTTCCCTGTTTTATGTATATTTGTGGCAGGTCTGGGAACGGGGCTTCTAGCTTTCTAACCTCTGCATGATCCATGCTGTGTTCATGCAAAAGGAACAATGTCTAGTAAACTCTCTCCCATCCCCTGAAACATTTGCTATTATGCACCCAGAGGACTTAACTAGGAAATCAATGTCTTTTTGCTAAACAAGCAATTTTCAAGCTAATTCAATTGCTGGCATAGAAGTGTACTGAGGGAGTAAACTGGCACGAAACTGGTCTGGGGGAGTGTAAAGATGTAATGTCATTCTTTCTGGATAAAAATGGATTAAATACTTTGGGAAAACACCTGTGATGTATATATATGCAATCATAAGAGAACTTATTGACTTTGCCAAGGTAAATCTATGATCCAGCTAAAATATGTTCATCTCTGCTATGGTCTGTCTGTTTTCTCCATTCGTGAATAACAAAAGTTTTTTATCTCCTTCCACGTTTTTCTCCTTCAGGGCTTAAAAGAAAAATATATATCTGAGCAACAAAAAGCACCTTATCGTACTTCCTGCCTAAAATCTATTGAATGCTCATACTTTTGGCTTGTGAAGATATATGCTCATATTTTCCAGGTTTAAAAAAATCTTTATAGTATAGCTCAAGAGCCATATTTCTATGAATGTCTCCATTATATGGATGTGTGGAGGGTAGCACCAATGCTGCTAGCTGCAAAAAAACCTAAACACACTAAAATGGACCTCAATACTCCAATAAAAAATTAAAGGAAATTTCATAGCTCTCGTTTGAAAGATCATGAGGTAAAAAGATATTTCTGAGAAAAGTCTGAGGGGGTATTGTTGCTTGCCTTACCTAACCTTACAAGTTTGGAGGATTCAAATTTGTGGTTGTAGTTTAGCCACAACTCAATATTTGAACCCCAGAATGGAATTCATGAAGATCTTCTACATAACTCTTCACCTGGTTTACCCCACTGCTCAGACCACCCTGAGCAATTTGGTGTTTAGTCTCATCAGTTTATATCAGCTGCATAGTACACCTCAGCTGTAACGTAAGCAGAGTGTATCTCGGATCATCAGGTTAGAATAAAGATTCATTTTACCTTCTCCCATCAATAACTTTTCATTCCAGTTCTCATTTACAAATCCTTTTTTGGGAACATCTACATGCAAAGTATGCACTCGAGCAATGAATATGGCTTCCTCAGAAATCCAAAGCAAGGGATGGGTGATAAAATTGTCTTGCCAATGTGTGCTATTGATGATCAGTTCCCTGCCTAATGCTATAACTACATTACCAATTTTCCATGCTCCTCTTTGTTGATACATGTTAGATACAGAGTGAGATGATGTCTGGGCAGATGTTGAATTATATGCTCTGTTAAGAAATTACCAATCTGGGTGCAGTGTTATAATTCTGCATATGAAGTTTTGCACTTAGAGAGGACACTGTGTTATCTTTGTACCATTTTTGTAACTTCTCACTGACCTCATAAAACTCAGATGCATCACAGAAATTTCTGTCAATTAAAATCATCATAGCTAAAATCATTTTTCATTCAGTGTGCTGATGAATACATTTTAAAATGTATTTGACATTTTGTTGCTTAAATTGTTAAGACAGCTTTGGAAAGGTAGGATACTCCTCAGAAGACAGAAAATATAGTTCCAATTACACCTCTATCTTCAATGTGTTCAGTAATGCCGATTTGGTTGATTGATTGATTGATTGATCGATCGATATACTGCCCATCTAGCTAGAGGCCACTCAGGGCGGTTTACAACAAAATAAAGCAATAATCAACAAATATAATAAAACAGCATTAATTTAAATTGACATTGAACTTTGAAATAATATAAAAACAACAGACATATACTAGCATTATAACATAAAATACAATGAGACATTTCATAAAACTTTTAAGATGGTTGTGGTCATAATAAATGTTTCTTTTTCATGGTCAATATTTCATATGTATCAAAATTATGTGTGGCATATAATTTGATGCAGTGTGGTGGACCCATGTTTGCCACAATATTGGTTCTCGGTTGATTTATATGACAGCAGATCTCATGCTAGCAACTGGGCAAGTCTTAATATTTTATAATCTTCTTCAAATGGAAAGTCTGACTCTAGTTTGATCTGAAGTCATAGTTGTGTCATTATACAGCTATTGCTTAGTCCAAATTGTAATCTAGCGGCTAACAGAGGTAATAGATTCACTAGAGAAACATAAAGGGACGTGGTGGCGCTGCGGGTTAAACCGCAGAAGCCTCTCTGCTGCAAGGTCAGAAGACCAGCAGTCGTAAGATCAAATCCACGTGACGGAGTGAGCTCCTGTTGCTTCTCCCAGCTCCTGCCAACCTAGCAGTTCGAAAGCATGCAAATGCGAGTAGATAAATAGGTACCACCTTGGTGGGAAGGTAACGGCGTTCCGTGTCTAGTCGCGCTGGCCACGTGACCACAGAAACTGTCTTCGGACAAACACTGGCTCTACGGCTTGGAAACAGGGATGAGCACCGCACCCTAGAGTCAGACACGACTGGACAAATTGTCAAGGGGAACCTTTACCTTAGAGAAACATAAAGTGAATGACTCCTTCCATAACTGGCATCTTACAACCATGTAGGCTTAAAGAGTGTAAACAATACAAATCAAGCATGAAATTTTCTGACAATGCAGGTTTATTGTCAGTGGCTGGTGTGGGGGTGGTGACTCCTTTTTTTGTATATTATGTTATACCTTGATGTAGAAATGTTACATACCTACTCCACTTTACTTTAGAGTTTGTAGCTTTCATAGCTTTTTAGTACCACAGGTGACAAACTTTCTTCCTCTCCATCTATCTATAAGCTGTTACATTACATGAATTTGATTTATTTAATGCAGGAGGACTGCAGCTCTTCCTCTGCCCCCACAATACTGTTCGCCTAGCTGGCACCACACTCAATGCCTGCATATTCTGAAGGATCTTACCAAGGCAAATCTACCCTCTTACAGGAGTCTTATGTATCTGTCAGGTTTCCCAAAGATGAGATTTGGCCCTGAAATCTCAGAAAAATCTCATCTTTGTCTGATTTCAGGTCCAAAGCCTAAAACCAGAGGATAGGGGCTTGTCATGCAGAGAGCTGTGCTTGATGATGCTTAGGGTCCTTTCCAGCTCTATAGTTCTATGATTCTGGGTCACAGGATGGGGCCCTTTATGGTGTCACAGAAATGGGACAGACAAGGGTTGAGAAGAACTGGAATGGCTTCTGAGCCAGCTGATTGTAGAAATGGACATGTAGAACTCCTCTCCCTGTTGTTTTTTAATTGTGATATTTATATAGTGTTTTTTAAATATTCAATTTTATCTGTTGTGGGCCACCTTGGGTCCCCTGTGGGGAGAAAGGCAGCTTGTAAACAATTTAAATAAACAAATAAAATTTCAAAATGCAAGATTTTCCCAAGTAGGGTTATTGTATTTTCAGTCTGGCTACATTCTACCTGGATTTTAGACATGCTACTGGTGCTCATTTTGCTCTTTTTTCTTTTCTTTTCTTTCCCCTTAGAGTAAGTCTTTGACCTTAATGACAGTGCAGATACAAGGCAAAACACACAGTCACTGTTTTGACAATTTTTTGTGAGAAACAAACCATTCGGTGCGACTTACCAATGGCTGGGTTTGACAGGATCTCATAGACATATAAATGAAAGAAGCAGCCGTGTTAGTTTGTCTCAGCATGTTGGCAAAAGAAAAGGAAAGAAAGAGAAAAGGGCAAAACATGTCAAATTTTAAAAACTAAAGGATTTATTTCAGTGTGGATTTTAAAGCATCAAAATCCAATTCTTTAGACACAGGGAGTAAAAACACATATCCCCTATATTTATTCTATGTTGGTCACCTTCATGGCCAGATGAGGATAAAAATAACAGATTAAGTCACAATGGTTTGTTAACATGAGAATGGGTCTATTAAGCTGTTAACTGGCAGATCCTAGCCAGGGAAATGAGAAAGATAGCTTTGGCTATCACAGGAATACTAGGATGGAGGCAACAGAGCAGCCAACACTACAGTACTGTATATGGTTCCTCTATACATTTCTCCTCTCCCCAAAAGGTAGTTTTGGTTCAGAATTTCTGGTTGGTGCAGATATACCAAGTACCCTTTGCAATTAGACAGAGATTTGAACTTGGATCTTCCTGTTCCTGTGACTATTATGCTATACTGGCTCTCACAGATCAGTTACTATGTAAATCATGTCAAGGCTGAAACATTTTGGTAGAAGAGCAATGTAACACTAAATGTGCAAAACTAGCACACTGGGAGAACTGAAGTACAGTGGTGCCTCGCAAGACGAATGTAATTCGTTCCGCGAGTAGCGCTGTCTTGCGAAAAAATCGTCTTGCGAAAAGCAGTTTCCCATAGGAATGCATTGCAATGCATTCCTATGGGAACCTCGCAAGAAGAAAAAATTTCATTCGTCTTGTGAGGCATCGATCTTGGGGGGAAAAAATCGTCTTGCGAAGCATGGCCATAGAAGAAGCCGTCTTGCGAGGCACCATAGCGATTGCAAAAACCATTCGTCTTGCGGGTTTTTCGTCCCGCGAGGCGTTCGTCTTGCGAGGCACCACTGTATGGGCCAATGTGCATACTGTTGTTTTCTCACACGTTCCCCTTTCTTCCTCTTGACTTTTTGTTGCACTAATATTGTGCAAACATAAGCCGTTGCACTGAGTGAATGAGCATGTGTACCTGCTGGGAATGGGTGAACAGGCTTCTGAGGTCTGTTGCTTTGTGCGGCAGCCCAGAGAAACATAGTGATGCCTTGAGACTTTAGCAGGCACCTTGAGACCTGGCAACCATTGGGCAACTGTTGGGTGCCTACAGTATATGATCCCACCTTCTTTCAGCTGATTGTATGTGCATATTCTCTCTTTCCTATGTTATGCTAAAAGCTGACACCGTGGGGGATCAGGTCAGTGAGATGAGCACAATGGGGAATCAAGTCAGTAGTGCAGCTGGGGTGTGTGGCACAGTGTTCTCATGTTGCACGCCTGTTTGTAAGTAACGAGTCAATGTCTGTTATGCATTTAACCAAATTTGTGCAGAAAATCTTATGCCTTGAAAAAGTTGTTAATTTTTAAGATGCTACATTGGACAAATACAGCTACTTCTGTGGGAAGCTACCTTGTATGTATCTCAATGAGTTGAGGGACTAGAGAGCACCATCTCTTAAGGCTCATGGCTACTATTTACCATTGACTATCTCGCTCTGCTTTTTTAGTGCAACACAATTGAAAGATCTCAAAATATGGCAACAATTGTCAAATTCCTGTTGTTTAGTGTAGTTCGTTGCAACTTGAGTGGGTCCATTGAATCAATGGAACTAACAGATGAGTTGACTCACCAAATCCCCAGGTATTCAGTGAGTCTGCTCTAGTTGTAACTTACTATACTAAGTGACAGGAGTTCCCTGTCCATCCAGCTGCAGCTGCAGCTCACTTTGTAGTTTAGAACTGAAGTCCATTCATGAAAAATGATGATGGACTGTGTGCATCAACTGATGGTTTCATTTCAGCTTGGAAATATTTCACATGGAGCAGAACCAATGGAAAAATGTAAGCAAACAAAAGTGAAACAGAAGCTGGCTGATTATCTTTCATGTAATGAGAGAATTATACTGTTCTCAAGAGAAATGTAATACAAATGAAGACTAATTTTCTGCCCTAACCTTTTAAAGCCAAAAACCACCCACTCCACCCCTGCAGTGTCATGCCTTGTGGTCTGCAAATGTTATCCCCTAAGCAATATCGACACTTACCATTTAAAAAACAGACGCCTGCTGCCAAAGTGATCTTTTGGACTGATTTCCCTGCATTCCATCCAATTGCTATCTTTTGCCAGACTTGGTCTTGCATCGTAGTTAAACTGCTATCTTGGTAAATGCAGGTCCTACATCACCATTATAGGAGTGATGTTCTGGAGCCACCCTTCTGCAGATCTCAGTCTTTTTCTCCAACATGTTCAAAGGTAGATCTTTTGTGTGAAAGGTTGTTATGTATCTTGTTCCATATGTACACACATATGTAAATTGCTGCATTCTGATTGATCAATAGATTGGGGTCCAATAGGAGAAAGACAATAAGTCCAGGATCTCACTAGTGGTTTGTCAAGGAAATTAGAAGGGAATACGTAGCCATCATTAGAGTTGCCGTGTGTCTACTTCACAGAGAGAAATCCACTGCTCAAAGGATGTCAAAGGACAGTCCTCTCTTTGAAAGTTTCTTCCCCTTGAACAGCTGTCCAATCAAAGTCCGGTCTATAAGTGGAGAACTTTGGCTGCCCACATCTGGATTTTCTTTTAACATTGGTTTGCTTGAATTTATATTTATTGGTTATTTATTTTGATTTTATTGGTTTCTAAATCTGGGAAGACCAGTTGGCTTGGATAGATTGTAGTAAAAAATCTATGTAAATACACAAATAGGTAGGAAGAACCTTGTGGTGCAGTGGTTAAACTGCAATATTGCAGTCAAGACTCTGCTCAGGACCTGAGTTTGATTCTGACAGGGTCAGGTAGCCAATTTGAGGTTGACTCAGTCTCCCATCTTTCCAAGGTTGGTCAATTGAGTACTCAGTTCACTGGGGGAGGGGGAGAGATATTATGCAGGCATAATTAAGTTGTAAACTGCCCAGAGAGTGTTTTAAGTGCTATGGAGGTGGGGAGCACACTGTGCTTTAGGTAGATGTAAATAGTATTATGATGAAATATATTAATACTCAACCTGTAGAATTTAATAGCAAATTTTATCCTTGAATGCTGTAACATCTGGTCTCACAAATACTGCCTATATTAAAAGAAGATCCCTTGCAGAGACATTCTCCGTTTGCAGCTTCCTCCTTTTATTCCTTCACACTTTTTAAATTTGTGGCATAACAGATGTGTGCTTATTGCTATTTAACTTTGGCCAGAAGCCTATTGGGATTTTATTCTGGAGAAAGTAAAATCACTAAAACTGCAGTGGCAAATTATAGCTAATTCACAAGGTGCCAGCCACGTGACTGGTTGTGTGACAGCCACAAGAGCAGCCGTGCAACCAGCACTGTGGTAATTAGCTGAACTTGTGGCTGTGATTTGCTCCGGAATAAAATCTCGATAGGATTTTTCTTTAAAAAGAAAAAGGTGCTGTATGTTATTATAAACCATCTTACCTATTTCCAGTGCCTAAGTTATGTGAGTGGGTGGACACAAAGTGACCAACTGCTTATCAGGTGTCCTCTTATCTGTGGTGAAGCCTGTCTTAGCAGGCAGAATGTGAAACAATGTGAAGAAGGACTGATCTTAGAAGCTGGTATTAGCATGCTCTAAACAAGTTTGGTACGATCCGCATGTCGTGGAGTGAATGGTCTGCATGAGAACAACCAGCCTCTCTTCATTAAAGGACAATACGACCAACTTAAATCCAAACTGACAATGAAATTAAAAAGAAAAAAACAACACATACACGAGGGATGCCATCAACATACCCAAACCCTTCAGTCCATGGATCAGTTGATGCCAGAGTGGCTGTAATCGTATCTTTCACTTATGGTGAGAGAATTCAGTTCTGCTAAGGAGGTGGTGAACTCTTAGTAAGCTCTTCTGCAGGACAATGAGATTGCCATATGCTGGGTGAAGTGACTTTGTATAATAAATCATATTGGAAAACTAACCTGGAGACAGGAGAGAATAGGAAAATCCTCCTTGGCACAGGACACACTCTCCAGTTTTCCAGGGCTTACAGCACTTGATTGTTTCACTTAAAGCCAAGCTTTTGTGTAGTGACAGCCAAATAACTCACCCCTCTCCCACCAAGTCATCTGTGAACAATAGCACAAAAAAGGGGTAAAAAAAATTACAGTGTCGGACAGTCTTATATCAAACAGATGTTGATTCTACTGTTATTTGCCAAACTTCTGCTAAGATTTAGAGCTCCTGACTGAAATTTATTCCAACACTGGGGTTGTCTTTGAAAGCCAGTGAAATCAACAAACAAGGCATCCTTCTTATCAGGTACCTGTTCCAATAATCCATTAGGAAACTCTGGCAACTGAAGAACCACATGCTTGCAAATACTATGGGCTAATGGAATGCCGGGCCATCATTATGACAAGTGGGAAAGGGAGATGGAGAGCACCCAGACATTGTAGAGACCACCAATGTGGATTTGTGTCCCTGCCCACAGAATTATCTTGCTTTTCTGATGGAGCCTTGTCTGTTCCAGACATTTTTGTCAGTTTGTGCAGAGGAGATGATGCACCAAATGAACAAGGCTGGCCACGATTCAGGCCAAAGGGGATCAAGGCTTACTGATAGTCTCATCTACACTGCATTAAAAAGCCACATCTTTATAACCTTCTCTGGGAAAGAAGTCCCTATAAATCCTTACAAATTCACTTTCTCACTGCAGTTTTGCCATTGGAGCAATTTTTTCCTATTTTTTTGAAGTCAGCATTTAGAATTGATTTGGAGGCTTTAGACCACAGTCCTCTAATGTGGAAAAGAACTCTCCATAGAAAGTGCTGTGGCATTAAATTCCACTTTCTCAGAACAAATAGCAGAAAAAAATAAATCATCTTCCCATGAAGAGCAAAAAATCTCAAGAAGATGAAGGGAAAGGCACAGATCTTATCATACTTGTGTCATCTGGAAAGCAGGAAAAACCTTGAAGCAAATCGTGCTTCCACTGGAGCACGTTTCCACCTGGATAAGTCCTCAAATGTTTTATTGATTTAAGTCTCACACTAGGGAGGTGAGGGTGGAAATGCTTCTTTTAGCCGCAAGGCTCACTGGGTGACCTCAGTGAATCAGTTCCTCTGCCTAACCTGTCCACTCTACCTGAGACTTTTTTCTTCTTCTGAAGGTAGAAAGTAAGCAGAAATGCATACCGTATTTTTCGCTCCATAAGACGCACCTGACCATAAGACGCAGCTAATTATGGAGTGAAAAATAAGGTACTTTGGAGGTATTTGCCTTTTTGCCTTCGGAGGTCTGCAAGGGCTCCCTCCGATGTCGGGGGAAAGCCCTTGGAGACCTCCTGGGGGTCCGATCGCGGTGGCGGGGGACCCCCAGGAGGTCTCCAATGGCTTGGAGAAAGCCCTTGGAGACCTCCTGGGGGTCCCCCGCCGCCGCAAAGGCAAAAAGGCAGGGAGAAAGGACGGGAGATTCGAATCTCCCATCATTTCCTCCTGCCTTTTTGCCTTCGGAGGTCTGCAAGGGCTCCCTCCGATGTCAGGGGAAAGCCATCGGAGACCTCCTGGGGGTCCCCCGCCGCCGCGATTGGACCCCCAGGGGGTCTCCAAGTGCTTTCCCCCGACACCAGAGGGAGCCCTTGCAGACCTCCGAAGGCAAAAAGGCAGGGGAAAATGACGGGAGATTCGAATCTCCCGTCCTTTCCCCCTGCCTTTTTGCCTTCGCGGCGGCGGGGGACCCCCAGGAGGTCTCCAAGGGCTTTCCCCTGACATCAGAGGGAGCCCTTGCAGAAGTATATTCGCTCCATAAGACGCACACACTTTCCCCCCCACTTTTTTGGGGGGGAAAAGTGCATCTTATGGAGCGAAAAATACGGTATATTTTAATGTTTTTTCAAAATTAACAGATTCTTCAGAGAGAAGCCTTCTCCCGAATTTCTCCTGTTCTACCTTGCTAATCAATCAATCAATCAATCAATCAATCAATCAATCAATCAATCAATCAATCAATCAATCAATCAATCAATCAATCAGAGGTTTGGAGGAACATTTCAGTCATTTAAACTTTTGTCTGCAACCAGAGTTGTACAGTCTGGATTACTGATTAGCCACTTCAATAAGAAATACACATTACATTTCCAACTGCATTTTATACTCTTGTGTTTGCTAGCTGCCATAGCAAAGGGGAGAAGTAACAGGAGCCACAGTCCAACAGAAATTTTGGAAGCCGTATGAAATAAATAATAGCATTACCAGTGAATCATTGCTTTTGGAGGCAATGAGGACATAACAATGCTCCTTTTGCAAAATAATGTCAAGTAATGGGTAGTTTTTAGTGTAACTAATAATAGTTACTCATTACTCTTGTTGGGGGGAGTCAAAGCAGAAGGTTTGCTGCTGTTGTTGTTGTTGACTAAAATATGTACAATGTTTTATAAGACCCTGCCCTAGGATCTTAAGATCTTTCTTGCAATTACAGCTTGGAAGAGTTAATCTTCCATTCACTCTAATAGCTCCAAGAAAGTGGCCCTAGCAGTATATTGTGTGACTGTAGCTAATAAATATCTGAATGCATTTGGCCCTCTTCCTCAAACCATTTAGTCTGAAGGCTCCACTGATGTTTATGATGCTTCTAAATAAATGATTTGAGCCTGGCTGTAGACACATGAAACCATTTTCATGGGAACTGCTCTTTCAGTGTTTTGGAGAGGTATAGAGCTTCAGCTTTAACTTTAAAGCACATGATTGGCTAACAGAATGTGTTGGACTATATTACTATGTTATGGTTGCTGCATTATATAATTGAGCTTATGTGTCTTATGGACATATCACAGGAAAACTCCAGCTGTTGAGACAAGTGGGCCAAAAAACCCATCATACTAGGAACTTGTTGAATTTCCTTTCGTCTAATGGATCTTAAGGGTGAGGTGTCTGATTGTTCCTACAGAACTTTGAAGATCTGTTGTCTGTTGGGCCTTTCACAGCCATCTAGTGGCAATATCTAAATTTTTCAAATAGTAATTTATTTATTTATTTATTTATTTCATTTATACCCCGCCTATCTGGTCAATTATGACCACTCTTGTTTGATACAACAAAGGGGATCAAGGGGATACAGCTATATTGTGCACAATTCACCCATAGATATTGGGTGGAGATTTTTCTCTTTTGTGAAAAACGACTTATAAAACATGCACTTCTATTTCTCTTAAATGGAGGGATTGAAATCATAACATATATACATTTATACTGTTGAGTGACCATACAGTTAAGTTACATTTTGAGTAAGAAAAAAAGAAAAATAGGCAAGTCCATACAGTGTTGGCTCTGTATTTATATACATTGCTGTAATACATTGGCTGAGTTGGCAACAGAGAATTGAAAGTCTTTCAGATTGGTTAGCCCCTATATATTAGCGTGAAAGCAAGTCAAACATGAGTGTAAAGTAGCGGATAATGTTCCGTCCTTGGAAAATTCCTTAGAAATTGGTTTAAACCCACTGAGACGTGGAGCAACTAATGTTGCAAATGGAGACAAATTTCCCACTGATGTAAATGGATGTGACTGTCTGTTTTAAAGATAATTATAAGCAGATATTCCTTCCCGTAGGCAATATTTTGCCTTGCTTTTCAATGCCTAACATTTTTTTAAATAAAATCAGTGGAATTTAATGAAGTGCTTAGTTTGGTTGGGTTGTGCCCAGAGAATTTGCACTGCAAGCAGATGTCTGAAACAATAGGTTGGATCCAATCGTTTTTCCACAAGTGGATGCAGCAGAAAGCTTCTGTTGATGAAAAGTGAGAAAGGCAGTGACTTTACCAATTTCCCCCTCTGACCATAGCACCAAGCACCAATGTGGGCACTATTCCCCAATTCTCTGAAGAAGATATGGGAAGGATACTGGGGACTGGAAGGAAGATTTGATGTAGGTGTCTACCTGATAGTGGGATTCCGCTGCTGGATCAGAACCCTCTTGTGGCTGGAAAGAGCCCTCTGTCTGCAGATGGTGCAATCTGAATCTAACCTTAAGTGTTTTCCAAAATTATGAGGTTATTATATGTTCCTCAAAATAGTGTTGATACAGACTTGAATAGACTGAGTCCAGGGTAAGCATAAGCTTGGGTGGTGCGTGAAGCAAAATATAAAATATCTCCTTGTAAAGGAAAGGTAATGCTACTTTTTCCAAGATTGAAAGCTTTCCTAAGTTTGATGATTTTAGCATCCTACTATGCTTGCTTTACATGGCTGAAAGCATGATGCATATAGTTCTGAATAGCTGCAAAGAACTACAAAAGCCACTTGATCCTCATTATCTAACAAGCTATCTTACATAGCATGGACAGCAAAGATGGTAGTTATATATGAGGAATGTTACTATCTGGACTAAACCAATTAATATCAGTTCTAGCTTTCAGACAATGGTTTGCAGGCTAGACTACATCTTATCAATTTCTTGGTAATTATCAATGGAAAACATCTACTTCTTAGTTGTTCACCAAAGGAATTGACTGGGACCCAAACCTGGACTTTGAGATCAACATCAAGAATGTTGGAATGCTAGCAATAATATTTATGAGCAGTAGTTTTTCAATCACATAGACCCCAAAATGTCAGGACAATAGAACCAAATTTTGGGAAGCTGGGTGGCAAGATCAAAGCCACTTAGGAAAGAAAGAAAGAAAGAAAGAAAGAAAGATAGATAGATAGATAGATAGATAGATAGATAGATAGATAGATAGATAGATAGATAGATAGATAGATAGATAGATAGATAGATTTCAGTAATTTTTTGAATGCAGACTCTTGTCTGATTTGAAATCATTAGAAATTGACAGGGAAGGGGGACAGTTTTGACTTTCTATTGGAAATATAAATTTATGCCACTCTTATGGTTCAGACCATGGTTTTGTGTGTCTTTCTATAGAGCTCCAATTTCATGTAGTTGGGATAGTGCAAACTTTACTAACTGATTGCAAAAACATGTCTGCATCTATAGACATAAGACATCAGTTCCTCCACCTGTGGAGAGACCATTGGTGGATAAGAAAGAAGCAACAGCTCAAGGGAAAACATACTGCATTCATTTGAAAATTACACCAAATATTTTCCAGTTTCTAGTTTCACGTAAAAACTAGCAATTTCAGCAATTTCTAAAAACAATCCCATGAATGATTTTTTGCCCAGTTCTATTCTGCAGTGTTTCTTCTGGTAGTTACTTTCCTATTTTGTTTTGAATCACCAGGCTGCTATACGTTGTGTCTTTTGCAGTAGGTCATGGAATGATTCCTTTTAATGAGAAACCACATTGTAAATTGTCCAAATAAAAAAAACCAAAATTAGTTAATTTCTGTATTGGACTATTAAAATATAATAGAAAGACTAATTTTTCAGTCCTGCAGGATCCTGCATCACTTCATTTATGAATGGGATGACACTGCTACATAAACAATCAATTTGATTTGGCTGTACCGTGACACCAGTAAGGGCAATTGAAAATTAATCCAAGCAGTTGAAAGTAAGGGCAGGCGAAGGTCATGGTAATTAATAACCAATCCCCCTTTTCCCCAGGTAGGGTTGAAAAATTGCCAAAAAGGAGTCAGTTTCAGCAGTTGCAAAGGTATTTGTGGAAGACTGGCCAAAATCCTACTGTACATATATGCTTCTGTAATGGTAATTGTGTAAGTCACAGCAGCAAATTGCAGCTCACGAATTAGGTGCTGGTTGCATTCCTGGCCACCCACCCACCCAACCACACAATTGGGTGTGCAGCCAGAACAAGTGGAAGTGTATTAATGAAAGGCAACTTGCTGCTGCTGTGTACATCATTTCTCACAAAGAAACATAAATGGGCAGGAGGATTTTTGTCACTGAGCAGCATCAGCTTGATTCCATGGAAAAATGCAAAGTATGCAAAAATCAAAAGGAGTGGACATGTGGACATTTAATTACCCTAACTATAGTGGCCATTGAATTAACAATAAACGAACTGAAAAAGACCCAATAATATCAAAGAAAGCTGAGCTTTTAAGTGTAGCATAAAGAGTAATTAAAACAAGCAACTCTTGTACCCATTAAAAATGGTGGAGAGTAGCACAGGGTCTAGAAGAGACATGTTTCAAAGTGGATAATAAGTAGTACAGGACATGCATATGTAACTGAAACCCTTTAATATGCATTTAAAATGGAAGGCATTTGGAAAAAGGAATCAGTGAATGGAAAAGGCAAGTGATGAAGAAACACAGCAAAACAATCATCTGATGGACGCTTATATATTTGAGGCTCATTTGAGTGAATAGCATTTGCATGAGGTATTACATGTTCTAACTAAAATGGCTGAATCCAGTCCTAATTTCCCCTACATTTTGATCCGTCTCTAATGAATTTAAACCCATGTAAGTTGCCTAGCTCTACATAACAGTGGTATACTATGCACAGGGAAGAGAAAACATCAAATGCTTTTGAGTGTAAATGACTCTTGGCTCTGTGAAATGCACAAAGGGTTAAACTTGGAATAGGTAAGAAGCCAAGCTGGTTGTGCACTCAAGCAGCAAACAAGACGGAAAGGAACCAGGTATTCAGCTCCTTGATTAGTTAACTTTAGCTGCAGGTGCTAACTGACATGTTAACAATTTCTGAAGTTTCCAGAGAAGCTTATCTGTTCTTGGCATAAGACATAATGAAGTGAATTCTCCTAAGATCCCATCAGTGAAAGCTGAACATACCATGCACACAGAGGATGTGTACTAAGTAATATTACAAAGGGCCTCTGCTGTAGGCAATATGGAAATCTGTCTTCTTTTGTTCCCCTGGCCTTTGTTATACAATATTCTTCTGTGGTTTTGCAATAATAATAACTATAGCCACAATGTTGACTAAGTGCCCAGATATAACTGTTTCATTTACTGTTAAATTTCCATCATTATCCTTCTACACAAACCATATTGCCTGTATTTTTCAAGAATTAAAACACACAACTGCACAATAAATAGTTAACTCTGGATTCTGATTGTTGAACTGAATTCACTGAAGGCCAAAATAGACACAAGGTCAGAATGGAAACCGCAGGTTTATTAAGGTACAGGGGTTGTACAATAAATAATCATCTTTTTAAAGTGCAAGTGTTTTCATGTAACTCTCAGGCTTTTCCCTTTGAGATTGCACCACTCTGGCTCAGACTGCGGAGTCAACAATCTAGCTGATCTGTACCTTTTCTGGTCTGCTCAATTTAAAGGCAAGCTGAGGCAGTTCATCTCCTCCATGCCCCTGTTGGTCTGGAGGATTCAAGAGCAACTCCTTCCAACATCTTCTTGCACTAGCTTGCAGCGAAAGGTAGGCTGGGATGGAGACTCTGCATCTTCTGGTGGGCTTCATGTGTTCACCAAGGCAAGCTATCTAACCTGTTGTGGTATCCAAACTACTTACCAGGTAGTAGTAAGTAAGCTCTTAAAAAAAGAGCATTCCACAACTAATTTGGGAAACTTCTTTAAAAAATCTATTAAACCCCCCCCCCCCCAGTGGCCAAATGGCTAATCCCAGTCTGAGATGGGTGAATGAGTTGTATTGAGACTGAAGAGGTAGTGACATTTTGTAGTTGGGCCACTGCTTACTGTTAGCTCTAGGAATGCTCATCGAGTCTCTGTTTTGGTGTGTGTCCTTTTTCCACCAATGCTAATGGAATGGCATCCATACATAACATGATTCTCTTGGACACAATTTTAATGAAATATTTCCTTAATTTTATTAGACTTGCTGTTAACTATAGAAGCAAACCTTCATTTTCATGCTTTTAAAGCATTAAAGAAGTAAGTGTCATCTATAGGCTGAACCACCTCCTTTGAACTCAAGATACACGATTTCATGTTTGACCTAGCTGTGTACCCTGTTTCTCCGAAAATAAGACCTAACCTGAAAATAAGCCCTAGTATGATTTTTCAGGATATTCGTAATATAAGCCCTACCCCAAAAATAAGACCCAGTTAAGTGAAACCCCGCCCTCCACCATTGTGCAGCTACCAGAAGAAGATGACATGACTGTATTAGAATAAATGTAGATTGTTGTACATGAAAAAAAATAAAACATCCCCTGAAAATAAGCCCTAATGTGTTTTTTGGAGCAAAAATTAATATAAGACCCTGTCTTATTTTCGGGGAAACACGGTATTCATAGGACAAATAGGCTTCAGTTGCTCACCTTGTAAAGCAATAATTAACCTTAACCTTAACCTTAATCATAATCATTTCCCTCAAAGATTTGTGGGAAATATAAAATGTTGTGTGGATGGTAGAACATATATATTTATGATGCAACTCTCTACATAACTATTGAGATCTAAATCCGACTAACTTTGCTGTGGATTATTCCCAAGTAAGTGTATGATGATATTGATGATGACAATGTACTAATGTTAAATAAGGAGAGTCACAATGCTAATAATTAGAATTAGATAGAAACTCATGATATGTGAGCACTGGATTGCAAGCAGAAGTTGGAACTGTGTGAACTGATGAGGCCCCCAGTGTTGCCCAAGGACTCCCATGTGTTCTTCGTTGCATTTTTTTTGGGGGGGAGGACAAAAACGGGCAATCACACCCCAGAAGCATGGTTATTCACTTTAACAGATTTTAGCATCCATGCCTTTTAAAAGTCAAAAATAGCCGCCCCCTCCCAAATTGTGAGTGACTATATATCAGAAAGAATTAGGGATACAAATGATTGCTTGTCACATTCTCACACACAAGAATGGGAAAAAAATGTTTTGCTCCTCATCTGCAACGTGGTAGAATACTTATTTTTGGTCTTGATGAAAGTCTTCATATTTGTGAACTAATTTTTACCAGTTGTGTACATTACACAAATAAATTGAGTAGTACATTGTGAAAATTGTGTAAGTTGTACAGCTAAACTATCATGACTGTTGCCTTAATATGCGGACATTTATAAAATTAAATGCATTGGATTGGTTATTTGTGTATTTTTGATCAATCAGTCATTCCTTTTGCTTTTGTTGTGTGTGTGTGTGTTTGGATGCTTCCCTTCACAAAAGGATAAGGCATTCACTTTACAAAGATGTGATGGGCAAATTGTGGAAACCTAAAAAAACAAAACAAAATGAAAACACCTTGCTTGTCTTGTTCTTCCAGTAGGGATGACCATTTTAAAGGATGAACAAATAATTTAGCAATTTTTTTCCAATTCCATTGAGAGACTCTATAACAAATGGTGAAAGTCCCAACTAGAGTAAACCCACTAGATAAATGGTATTTGGTAAATCAACTCTGAGGTAAGTCTAATTGATTCAATGAGTCTATTCCAGTTGAGACAAACAATTGAATTTAGCCCGATACAAGTAATCCAGACCTGGAAAAGGCTAGTTTTGTTTTACTCAAGGTACTTGCAGTTGTACTTCTACATGTATGCTTAGATTTGTGAAAAGCTTGTGATATGCAGGAATTGTTGTAACAGATGTCTGTATTCTCAATGCAACCTGTTATTTGTAGATTCTAAGGATAAGGAAGGGTGTATTCCAAAGAAGTGACTAGGTTAATCTGTAACAGCAAGACAAGAGTCATGTACAGCTATTGCAGACTGGAGCACATTTATCAGTGTTAATCAGGTCTTATTTCCAGGGTCCAAGGGTAAACTGGAGAAAATGTCTGTGGACATGGGTTGAATTGGCCTACAGATATATCACCAATAAAATGGCCTGGTTATTGAATGGAATCTTTGGTTTGTTTCCTAAGCAGCATGATGGACTATTTCCTGCTAGCGAAGAGGACAGGGTATTTCTCTTGGCTTTGAGTTTTGTTTTATAGAATGAGTAAAAACACAGATAAATGATTGCTGTGGTGGCAAGGCTTTAGTCAAGCTGAAAGACAATGGAAAATCATGGGCAAGTTACACATCTGGATACTTCCAATGACTCCATCCTGAGAGTCTACCCTGGTAAAATGCTATAGTTATGCCATTTGCCTTAAGGCAAAAGGATGATTTACTTCTTTGGAATAAAGAGAACATGTATGTTTCTCCTCACTTGCCATCTATTAATATATAACTGATTTTTAGTGCTGAAGATAAAGAGAAAGAGAATGCAGGAAAACTAGAGGTGTCTGTGGAACAAAAAACAATTTATGTTTGGCAGAGAAACATTCACACAAAATACACAGATGCTTTCCAGCCCACTGTTCTCATGTAATCTTTACTTTTTGCAGATTTTGACTTCTCTGGGGCCTTGAGGCCTCAGTTTGCCCTAACTCTGAGGGAAGCTTTGTTTTTTTGGGTTTTTTTTAAAAAATAATGGGTTAGATTATTCCTTTTGGGATATTCTACAATAACTAATCAGAGCTTTCTCTTGTGATTTTTACAAAGAGCTAGATGCCCCTGGAATAGATTTCTGGCCCGTGGAGTGCTGTGAGTGAACTTTGATTCTCTTACTATCTTCTATTTTTATTCCCTCAACGTGCACCTACTCACGTTCACACCAGTGAGTACCAGCTTTATTTTACATTTTTCTTCTAATTTTACCATGTGATTTTTCTGGGGCAATTTTCCTCCACATTCCCCTGAGTTTTCAGGAAGCTGTTCCTTGGAATAAGTAGCTATATATCTTTCTTCTTCAGTCTTTTGGCCAAAGACTGAACATAATGAGCTTTAACTAGAAGGCTGATGGAAGCTTAGGGGCAAATGTAGTGTTTTACAGCAGACTACCTGTGGGAAATGTTGCATGTTATAACTTCATCTAATACATTAATCCAGATTGTATTGCATTACATTTTTCATTCTAACAATGTATTGTATCTTGTCTGAAATTCATTTTTTAAAAAATATTGTGTCTTCATTTCATGTATCATGCTTTTCTGCTGTGATTTGAATAAATAAATGTTCAAATTAATTGCACCTATGAAGTTCCTCAGTTCATCTCTCACTCATGGAGCAAATGATTCATTTTCAATCACGTGCATAAGGTATTATGCTTAGCTTGTGAAAATTGCAAACAGTTTTAGAGGTGGCCGTGGCCATGAACCCTAGGGAGCTGGGCTTGCATGCACATCATCAACCCTCTACACTTTTGAAATCTCACATGTTCATGTTCAGGCTGAACACCTGTATCAAGTTTGAGATGCAATGTGCACAAAAGAAAAATTAATGTGGACTGCAATAGCTATTAGGCCAGTCACATTTCTACACAGAGTCCAAATGTATCTAAGGCAGTGGTTCCCAAACATTTTGAACTTGCAGCTCCCTTGATTTACTGGCTACTGGTCGTGGCTCCCCTTGCTCAGAGGGGCCATCAGGAGTCTCTCTGCCACCAGGAGCAGGATTTTGACACCCCCCCCCCCAGCTATTCCATATCCTCCCCCACAAATATCCCTGCAGGCCCACTTCCTTTCAGGTCCTGTTGCAAGAAACCCATGAGGCCACCTGGCAAGCACCTCTACTGCAGACTATAGAGATGGGGAAAGGAGAGACAGGCACACAACTTCCACTTCCAGTTCCTGTTTGACATAGAGCTATGAACAGTTTCTCTATAGCCTTCATAGCTCTATATTCCATCCCTTTTCCTGTGGCGACCCTGGCTGAGTTTGACGGCACCACATGGTGCCATGGCACATACTTTGGGAACCCCTGATCTAAGAAACAGTATGCTGCTGGCTATGTTTTCACACCAAATACATCACATGGAGCTCTTAGGAATGGAAGACAATTGATAAAGATGCAAGTCCTCTTTGTTATCCACTAAAAGGGAATAAAATGGCAGCCACCCCCAGGGCAGGGACAAATGGTTTATACAGTTCATTCCATGAAAATTCTCTAACCTATAAGAATAGGTTAGAGAATTTTCATATACAAGAACTTGTATATGTGTTAGCAAATATCACGACTGACCTAAAGGGATTAGTTTCCATCTCTGCTGCTCCATTTATTTCAGCAGAATTGTGCATGGATTATGTGAAGTGTTCCCATTTGACTGGACTGAGCTATGGGATAGAAAATCATTTGTACAAAGAGCACAAAGAGTTGTCTTGTAACACAATGGTCTCTGCATTTTGTGGGGCCTTTTCCTCTGATACCTGCAATATATGGCTGCTTTTCCTCTTCCAACTTCATCGGCCATAATGATGGGAATTGAATTAGTCAGAACGATGTGCCAACATGTTGTTCTGCATTTGCCAAACTTTCCTGCAAAACCGTTGGGATAGTTACCTAATAAGAATGATGCCCGGATGGGGCTTGTCGGCAACTTTATGCAAAGGTTCCCACTGACGTTCCAAAGACAACCCCAGTTTTGGAAAGAGACATAGATCATAGGAGAGTTTGGCAAAACTCAGTGGAATCAACAGCTGCTTGATTTAAAGATGGCTAATAGATTTTTTGGGAGGTGGGGAAGTGCCATCATCCAGATGGATTGTTAAAAGAGTAGAATGGGAAGCATTGCTGGACTTTTGCTTTGTCAAAGATTATTGTGAAGAGAAACAATTAGATGCTATGAACACTGGAAAACAAGAATGTGTAACTGGTAGTTGCATTCGGGATCTTCCTCTTCTTTCTGTACTTTAGTTTTGTAATGTGGCATAAAATAAATCATGTTACTTCACTCAGAACTTTTCAGCCTGTTACATCCTGCAAAACAGCTTAATGCAAATTCAGATTCAATCAGCCAATGGGATTACTGTATTTTTCCGTGTATAAGACACCCCCATGTATAAGACCCCCCCCCCCATTTTTTAAACCCAAAATTTCTTTCATTGCAAGAAAGTGAAGGGGGAAGGCAGGGATCAAAGCGATCCACTTTCGTTGTAAAAAGCTGCTTTCCCCCTACACTTTTTGCAACAAAAGTGTAGGGGAAAAGTGAGAAGGGCCCCCCCGGAGCATTGCTTCCCGGCAAGAGCACGCCACGCGAACTCTGCAGCTTTTTTTGGCTTGACAGCCGTAGGTGAGCGGGTTGGCTAGGACAAGCGATCGTTTAAGGCAGAAAGGAGGCAGCCAAGATGCGCGATGCCCCCTCCCCTGTGGACGAGCGCCTGGCAGGGCTTCTCATGGCCGGAGAGGGAAAAGCCCAAAGGGAAGACGAACCCGCCTCCGTCGTGTCGGCTAGCGAGAGAACGACCGGATGTCATCGGCGGCAGGACATGCCTCCGAGTCTTCCCTTCCCACCCACTGCAAACAAGAGCATGCCTCCCTTTGTCTCTCTTCGGCCGAAGCAATGACAGGCTAGCAATGAAAGCTGGTGAGTCTTTGAAATGAGCAGCCAATCCAGCCAATGTCGCTGCCTGTAACCCACTCCGATGACCGGCAGTCCTCCGATTGCCAGGTTGCCAAAGTTTGCCGAGGAAAGTCCTGCTCTCTCTTCCAAAGGCCGCAGGGAGAGCGTGATCTGCGCGCCCTCAGGGAGCAATGTAAAAACGCGCCGGGTTGGTGGTCTGGAGGAAACCGATGACCAGACCAGCTGCGTGCAGCCCACAAGACACAGCACCAACCTTCAGGCGCGGGGGGCGGGTGAGAAGAATATGTGAGAAGACAATACAAGACAGAAGGGAAGCCCATCAGTTCCTGCTACATGTTGAGTGACATAGAGGAGAGAGAGAGATCCTCTATTTAAAAAGGTAATGAAGGGCCAGTAAACACTATGTATGGTGGATTTTCAGAAAGTGATGGAACAGCGGGATGTGGGAGTGGCAGAATATAAAGCATCAGAAAAATGGAGGGGCAGATATATTATTAGCATTATTATATCGCCTTACTTTCCTGGCCCACCTTTCTATTCCCAACTAGAAAGCAGTTTGCAGTAACCATAAAATACAACAAAAATAACAAATTAAGCAACAGAATTATTAAAATCCAATTCAAACCAAACACAACAATTCTCTCCAACCCCCACTCTAAAATCAGTTAAATCTTCAAACAGTTAAAATTTGTAACAGCTAAAGTGATTCATGAAACAGAAACATTAAAATGCTTTAGCAAGGTATTTTAAACTCTGGCTTCTTCAGCTGCTTGAAATTGAGGTACACTGCAGCCAAAGTGGCAGTTATAAATACAGAGAATGGAAAATTCCAAAGGAGATGAATGATGCTAGGTGTTACCTTCCAGGTGGAGGCCATGTGGCCTCAGAGCCAGCATTTGCAGTGCAAAAAGAAAATGTGTGAAAGGGACCCAGCAAACGTTTTGAAGTGTCAGGTGTGTGTGGAGCCTGGACAAGGAGAGAGGAAAGGGGAATGCTGCCATTTCAGTTAACAATATCATGATCTAAGATAGTACTGGATGATTGTGGCGCTGTAAAGAAATATATATATAGGGATTTTAGAAGCAGGAGAAATATTTCTATTAGACATGGAATGTGTTCATTAGTTTTGTATTAAAGTTGTATTCCCCCCACCCCCAATAAATGACCTGTTTCCCATCTTTAGCATCAATAAACTACTGAGACCTGGAAAAACTCAGTCTGCATACTGGTGCCAAGATAAACATCAGAAAATAACTCCGCTCCCAATAACCAGCCATTACTTAAACATTTTGAAACAACATACAAGCAGTGTTTTTGTTGTGGGGAACATGTATGGCTGGGGAAATGGAAAGAACAGCAGAACCTTTTAGGTGTTGAAGTAATGGTCAAACTGGGGCTAAGACGTCACATACAAAGCAAAACCTCCAATCTGTTTGAGCAACACAGTAAAAATTGCTATATATTTCTCTCTTTTTTAAAATAAAAAAGAATGAAAGAAAATGAAATGGAACTGATCACATACATTGCTGGTATTATCTTATAAATAAGGAAAACAGAATACTATTAGGGTCAGGAGCACTCCTCAGCAATGTGGAATATGGCACAGAGAGGAGGGAGAACTGGTGAAAATCATGTTCCCCAATGCTTCTGCCTTCTCCCAGCAACCATAGTACAGATCATGTGCTTATCTTCTGGGATCCACTAGCACTGGGTAATTCTACATGAGGGAAGTTTCTGTTGAAAGCCAGGAAATTCAGTTCTTCAAAAAACCTCTGCTTTATGAATGTGGGATATTGTGCTTGTGTATCCATGATTCAAAATGCCAGGAAATGGCCTGATATTGCTGCACAATATTGTGCCCACGTTGTCAGCAGGAAAAATGATGCCAAGTTTTGCATAACAAAGGGCAGCCTGAATGCTGACAACACCAAAGGCAGCTGTCAATATGGTCCACAAAATACCCACTTCCGCTTACTATCATTCACACTTGTTGAAAAACAACCTTGACAATTGCTTTGTGTTTGGATAAGAAGTGATGAAAAAAGGAGTCAGCTTCTGGGACTCTCCCTTGTGTGGTGTCACTTTGTGAATGGTAGTGAGCACAAGATCATATCCTGTAGACCATATCAACCTTGGTATCCTTTTTCCTGCTTGCAATGTGGCCATGATATTGTGTAGCATTATTGGGCAATTTCCTGGCAGTTTGAATCATGGATACAGATGAACAAAACAAAACAAAACAAAAATAAATAACGAAGACAAAAATGTTGTGGGAGTTTAAAGACTAACTGCTATATTTTAATGTGAACTTTCAAGAACAAGTCCACTTCCTTAGACATAAGAGTGGGATACACTCTTACATAAGACATCAGAGTGGGAGAAGATACTATCTACCTTAGTTAAAAACGAATAAGGGTTGTAACGAGCTGCTTCCATTCCAGGCTCAGGACCTGATTTAACCTGGCTTGACCTGGGCTCCCTCTGATCTTTCCTGGTTCTCAACCAATTCTCAATCCATAAGAGGACCTGCCCTCTTATCCCCGACTGTAGAGTTTTCTCAGCAGCCTTTGGTGAGGGACCACGTCAAACGCCTTCTGAAAATCCAGATAGACAATACCCACTCATTCACCTGCATCCACATGCCTGTTGACCTTTTCAAAGAATTCCAAAAGATTTGTGAGGCAAGACTTACCCTTACAGAAGCCATGCTGATTTTCCCTCAGCAAGGCTTGTTCTTCTGTGTGTTTTAAGATTTTATCTTGGATGAGGCTTTCCACCATCTTCCTTGGAACAGACATTAGGCTAACTGGCCTGTAGTTTCCCAGTTCCCCCCTCCTTACCTTTTTAAAGATTGTACTTTAATCTGACCCCAATCCATGCCCAAGCTAGACCTCTTTGGTCCAACTGTTGGACTACTAATTTTTGGTGCCAGGCTAGAATGGTTGCCCAGCATACTGAAGGGTCACTGAAAAGAAGATTGTGCCTTGCAAAGAAACTCTTTCCACTGTGATCAGACCTTTGCAGCTGTCTAAGTGCACCCACACTTTCCCCAAGAAGGACATTTATATGTTTGTACATTTTCAGCCACCTGCTCTTATGTCTCTCATTTATGGTGAAGTGATAAGCAGGAAGAACAGAGAACTGGGATAAACTCTGATAGTCTGCCATAATTGCTACAACATGATTATTAGCATGCTAAAAGGTCACAGATGAATAATGTGTGCAGTGGCACACCATGTTTGCAGAAGGACATGTAGATTGAGAGACAATGTGTCTACATCCCTATGTATATTACTCCTATATATCACCAGTGGTATACGTGCCATTGGTTGAGAACCACTACGCTATATGACACAAAACCCTACTATAATACTAGTACTACACACATGCTCTTTTAAAATCATCCTGACACACTATTTCCATTGCTTTATATAGACTACAGATGTTGATTTCATAGTAGGCAGCTTTCTAACCCAGACCATTTCACACACCCCCTTTACTGGCATATTGGCACCACATTTAGATATTTCTAAACCTCACCAAAACCTTACATGAACTCGGGAAATCCTGTGGCTTTCCCTGTAAGCCCTCATCACAACTTTTTGTAAAGCATGAGGATAATCATTGCCTGTAGGGTTTCTAACTCTACACACGCATTTGCTTCCCACAGTTCTGTACCTCATTTACACTGAGGTTATCCCCCTTCCCCCCATAATATATGCAGTAGCTGCTGTTAGAAAGCAAGCATTTCCTCAGAGATGAAAAGCATATTGGCAGCTGCTGCAAGGGCCCAGCTTCTTCCATGGTGGTTTTACTGCTTTATTTTATTTTTGTAGTGCTCAAGCATTTAGTACAGTGTGTACTCCAGAAAACGTACCAGAGGGCTGCTTAAGTGGATGCAGAAAAGAAGAAATAGGAAGACGGGTATGAGTAAGAGAGCTGGAATGATCTCCATGCTCTGTTTCTACTAACAACAATTGGACCTGATTGAATTAAGGGCGCAAGCTTGTATGCAGAGGAAGTCCAACTATAACAATAACAAACAATACTAGCTCTATACTGACAAATTCTCCAAGAAGAGATATATTAGGCAATCAAAACCAAAAGGAAAACACAGCCAAGGCAGGCACATGTAAAGCCCACTGGTTTCCATTGGCACCTAAATGCTGTGTTGGATTGCAGCCTCCAAACCCTAATGTGCTATGTGAAGACTAAACAGGCATAAGGCTCCTATTGTGATAAATCAGTTTGGCTTTCAAATGTCAAAAGCCTTCCTTTCTAAGTTCATTCTCATCTCTGTCATCTGTGAACAAAGGCCAAGTCACATTTGGTTTGTGGTGGACCCTTTTTTCTTCAGCTGGTGGTGACTCCTTGCTCATGGCATGGCATGGACGAGCAGGATTTGCCAGTTTTGCATGCCACAGTAAACCTTCTCCAGATGTCCTGCTTGTTATGAATCAGGAGTTTCTGCAGGCATAATGCAAAGTAACTGCTATGGATCCAATCACATATTAATCAATTTAAGTTATAGTCTAATTCAAATGTATATTGGAAACGAATGAAGAAGGACACAAGTGGACCTATCTGCTGTTTTTCCACTTGCTTTGTGCTGGTGTTATAAAGTTATATCAAATTAGTCCTTCCTGCTAGTGGAACAATTTTTAACTGTGAAGCAGAGGTTCTTCCTTTCTATACACTCACAAAATTTGCTCCAAAGCCTATTCCACCTCTGAGCAGAAGGAGAGCAAAACCTATTGTGCAAAAACAAGTTCATTCATGTGACATTGGATTTTGTCCATCCTAACATGTAGTATGAACACAGCACATTTGATGATCAACACTACAATGGGAACTGGCAGCAACACCAGATATAGAACAGTGCCTCTAATCGAGCCTGGCACAGAACTTACAGTGCAATATGGCATGGCTTGGATGCTGGTGCAGCTTGGAGCAGAATAGTGGTACTGCTGCCCACATCCACAAAGCATGGAATTAATGTTGAAGATCAAAGTTCATTTCAAAATGTGTTATGCTGTACTAAAATGCCACTACAGTTTCAGCAAATCCACTGGAGGTATATGGTAGATGTTTTCATTTTCCTCATGCCTTATTTGAAGGATATCATTATAACTGCAATTTGGCCTTTAATCCATTTGTAGTGGGACATTTATTCTAATAAATATGCCCATGCATATTTGTCATGGCTGAGTGTTTCTAAATCATGAATGCTACAAACCTTAGATATGTTAAGGAAAGGTATTTTGGGGTGGTGGGTGGGATGGGGTGATTTTCATGACACAGTACCTGTTACTTTGAAAACTGTTCCAAATGTTCTGGTCATTATACCAAACTTCCAACTATTTTATTCACTTTTTCATTATATTTTGCATTGGATATGCATACAATGCAAAGAATATATTATCTCATATATTCTTTGCAATTTGAGGAACTGTACATAGGATTCTCATTGCTCCTTCACCCAGGCAGTGTTCAGACTCAGAAATATTCGCTCATTAAAAGTTGTGACATAATTTGTTTAGATCATATTCTGGAATACGGTTCTGTATTCATCCCAAAAGAGGATTTTTCTTTCTTACAGCAACATGCTCTATGAATTCTCACAAGTTCAGCATCCTCAGATTTTACATTTTGCAGCTTTTCTGAACACCACCAGCAGCTGAACATGAAATACGTGCATGATAGTTTATGAGGCCATAAGATGACAAAGCTGTACTCACAGCACTTGTGACTGAAACTGCAAACACAAGACACCTCTGAAGGCTTGAACTGAAATGGAAATAGTACAAATGTAGATAAGCGGGAGGGTGCTTTGCAGAAACACAGAGAGTTGAATTTTCCTGCAAGTTTCATTGCTACATTCAAGAGAAAATTCTTCTTGTTGTTCCGTATCAATGGAATTCAAAAATCCATTCACATTTTCCCTGGGCTTCAGGGTACACATTAATCAGATGACTAAAGTACTTGTATTTCACTAATATGGTAATCAGAGGTGGTGGGGTACAGTTCATTATCATTATAATTATTTATTATTTGTTTTATTTATATGCCACCTTTCTCCGGATAAGGGGACCCAAGGCGGCTTACAATATTAAAGAGAATAGAACACTAAAAACTATCTTAACTTTAAAAAGGTACTCAGGGATTCAACCATGATTGCTAAAAGCCGGCCTGAAGAGACTGGATCTTCAGCTGTCCTCAAAAGAATAAAAGGGAGGGGGCCAGCCTGATATCCCAAGGAAGAGCATTCCATAACCTTATAGTTGCCACAGACAAGGCCCTCTCCTATGTCCCCATCAGTCATGGCAATGGGACTGAAAGGAGGGCCTCCTCTGACAATCTTAAATGCTGAGAAGGCTAATATGGGGAGATACTGTCCTTCAGATAGCCGGACCCAAGCTGTATAGGGCTTAGTCACCAATCAATCTGATTTCTTCCCACAAACATTAGTGGAGTAGTATAACATTCAGCTCTATGGAAGTGGCCCAGAATGTCCCACAAAGAGGATTTTTTATATGTAACATTATACCACACCTATGCATCCCTGTGAAGGCATGTGGCCATTCAACTAGACCATGCTGGCACATGGTTTACACCAGTGGTTCTTAACCTTGGGTTACCCAGGTGCTTTTGAACTGCAACTCCCAGAAACCCCAGCCAGCACAGCTGGTGGTGAAGGCTTCTGGGAGTTGCAGTCCAAAAAAACACCTGGGTAACCCAAGGTTAAGAACCACTGGTTTACACAACCAAATCCACCAATTAATGCATAATATGAGAAATGGGGTTACCTTCTTATACCAACATTTTCCAAGGTAGGAAGAAAAGGTAGCAAGAGTAAACGAATGTAGAGGATATCCATTGGTCTCCATTGTTTTTAAGGCTGCTCTTGTTTTGCTTCATAATCAGTGTTTTTGTTAAAAAAATAAGCATTTTTTTAGTTTGTAGTCCTCATTTATAGATTTTTATTGGTATTGTTATTTTTAGCCACAGGAATTCCTCCATGATGGACACACTTAATTAATAGGCATTCCTTTCAGACTTAAATAACTGTGCAATCGAAAAGAAATATGGGGTGCTATAAAGCATTCAAACATATTTCAAATTCTGAAAGCCCTTTTGAGTACAAAAAAGGAAATTGCTTGTGTTAAATGTTTGCCTCCCCCTCATTCTCTATTCTCTTTCCCTAGTATTGAAAAGAAGTGTTGACTCTGCTCCAGAATTATAGAAGGGGATGTGTTATTGTATTGTTAATATATATTTCATTCTTAACATATATTAGTATCTAACTATTTCTAAAAGTCCTTAAATATTTTATGCTTTAAATAAATATATATATTTTTATATATTCTAAATTCTAAACCTTTTCATTGCTTTTAAAGTACAGTTCACACTTGAAGAATAACCAATTACTAAGACCGTTAGCAATTTTAGTAATTCTTTTGGGTTGGGAGGTGTACCATTGCTAGTGAAATGAGAGAGTAGAGACTTTTGCCACCTTATTGCTAGCACATGACATATAAAGGCAGAAGTGTTGTACACGGTACAATGTAGCATTAAAGAAAGGCTATTTTTAGTCTTGCACCGAGCAGGGAAATCCTAGCTTTATCTATGCTTAATAACTGGTGATGAAGATTCCTGCATGGCACTGGAGGGAGAAGACTACATAGCAAATTGTCTTATACTGAGTCAGTCCATTGGCCCATTTAGTTCAGTATTGCCAACTCTATCTGGCAGTGATGTCTGTCCTGAGTTCGATGCAAGATTTCCTTACCCTACCTGGAGATCTCTGGTATTCCTTCATGTTCTTCCATCCAAGTCCTAACCAGGCCCAACATGGCTTAATGTCAAAATAAGAGGTAATCACGTGTGTTCAGAATGGAGCGGTGGAAAGGCTGAAAGGAAAAGTTCACAGTCCAACTGGGGACTCTTTTCAACAGATCACATCTGCAAGAGGCTCCATATCTCTGGCCCAGCCCCAGTTTTGACTTTTCAGAACAGGCAATGTCATTTTATGACCATGCAATATAGCCTGGCCATCCTATGTTATTGCTGCACAGGTAGATATTGTCTGACAACCCAATTCAGCATTCTGTAACCCAACCCCCCAAAATTAGGCTGCCCCCCCCCAAAAAAAATTATACCTTTGAAGCGGGACCTCGGATCTACCATTCACACACTGAAATACAGCCCTGACAATTGCTTTGTGTTTGGGTGAGAAGTGGTTAAATGATGGGGGGGGAGGAAAGGAGTCAACTTCTGGGATTTTCCCTTGCATGGTGTCACATTGTGAATGCTAATGAGCACAAGAGGGTATCCTGTAGACCAGTGGTCCCCAACCATGGGCCTCCAGATGTTCTGGGACTACAACTCCCAGAAGCCTTCACCACCACCTCTGCTGACCAGGATTTCTGGGAGTTGAAGTCCAAGAACATCTGGAGGCCCAAGGTTGGGGACCACTGCTGTAGACCATCTCGACTGCTGCTGCTGGTGTTGTCAACATTCAGGCTGCCCTTTGCTATGTAAACCTGGCATCCTTTTTCCTGCTGGCAGTGCAGGCACAATATTGTGCAGCAATATCAGGCCATTTCCTGGCTTTCTGAATTGTAGGTACAGAAGCATAATATCCCACATTCATAAACCGGAGCGTTTTTTTTAAAAAAAGAATTTCTAATACAAATCACTAGTGCTCATAATACAAACTGTAGTATGTTGCTACACTTGAAGAAACTACCATAAGAAACACATTTAAGACTCTTGTAATTCTTTAGGGTTGGGAGGCATAACAAAATTAGTCTTATTTTGTCTGTTTAAACCTTCAGGAAATGCTCTTAACTATAATGGGATATCCTGGGATATCCAGGGAGTCAGCAGAATATACATTTCCTGGTGTCATTTCTAGGACGGAAATAGCTTGAGGATACAACATGGCTAAAGAGATGAAAAATGATAAGCTCCTTGGCACTTTGGGATATTGGTCAGCCTCTCTCTCTCTCCTTTCTTACACTCACCATTTGTATAATTGGAAATGCAGGGGGTAACATTCATATTGAATAGGTTTACCATACAGACATGGTACTAGTTTTCTGCAGCAGTTTTCTTCATTTTATTTTATTTTATTTTTTAAGGGAAGTAATACAGAGCAGGAAAGATCATTTATGTAATCTCCATTTTACAATTAATTTATATTATTCTGATTCTCCAGTGACCAAAGCATTCCAGATTTACTGCGCACACAATCCAATGCTTTTTCCAGATGGAAGATTGTGAAAGAGAGATAATTTATCAAAGGGGTTTCCAATCTTCTGCCATGGTTTCCGTCTACTCTTGGACTCCCAAATATCATTAAAAACTGAGCAGAAAAAATGATCTTGTTTTCATGGCACACGGGCAATGTGACTATAACATGTGGTGATTTGCGAACATCATAAAGAGGCGCAAATGGTTCTATTCCAGATGGATCTAATCATCTGCAGTCTTGAATGGTAATACATACATGAACGGTACATACATGGTGCCAGTTGCAGGAGTAGTAAATTTATCCTCCCAACTTTTCTCCTTATGAAGTGGTCTTGAGGAAACTAATGGTGAAAATACAATGCATTTACTTCATTGCTAGTTATTATCACTTTAGTCTATATAGTATAAGAAAGGATATTGAGGGAGAATGGATAGTAAACTAGCCCATTATCCTTTGTTTGTGGTGTTCCATGAACAGCACCACAAACAAGGAAAATGGGTTTTGGATGTTTAAGATGAACATAACCCGTGCTTGGGAAACAGTTGAAATGTTTCCAGATTTTTTTTTAAATGACTTTTGCTAGTTGAAGAGCAAAATCTTTTTTAAATCTCAGCATTTAATTACACTCTGAAACTTCTGTGTGACATGCTGGGTACTGATATCAGTTGGGAAATTAAAATAAAGCCCAAACATGAGCTCAGATCCTCTCGTTATGCAGAGGGCAGACTTTTAACAACACCAAATGTTTTAAACAGCAGATAAAAGTAGTACAGAACATTTTGTAACTACCCACAGAGTCTTTTTCCTTCTTGCTTGTACTGATCACACAAAGAATAGAATATAATTCAACAGACTTAAAAAAAAATTAAAACGTTAAAGACTTTCCATATTCATATGTGTTATGGGATTTTCTGGTCCATTCAAATTCCAGTAACTGGGACTTAGATTTTTTTTTAAATCACATCTCTTAACAATTGTACCTTTAACACAATTGTACCAACCTTGGGAAACCCAGGTGTTCTTGGACTTCAGCTTCCAGAAACCCCAGCCAGATCAGCTGGTGGTGAAGGTTTTTGGGAATTCCAGTCCAGGAACATCTGGGTTACCAAAGGTTGGGAACTACTGCACAGATGCCTTATTTAAGGAATATGAATATGGCAGGCCTCCTATGCTGTGGTTAGTCTCAGCCTCCCCATTAATTTGAATATCAGTATCTTCAAAGGCAGAAAAAGGGAGATAAGTCCTAGATTTGTCAGTTCCCGGATTGGCACTTTGAGGCTTTTCAAGTGAAGCCACCTTGCGACTGAAGCAAGGTGTTATAAATACCAGTTGTTGCCCAGTACCATGTACAAAGGAAAGTAGAATTGAATGGAGGTCACCTGGGCTGAACCCCTGTGACCAGAAAGGCTTTCTAGATCATCTTCCAGAGCTCTGCACTATATTGAAGAACAGTTGTCTTCAGTACATGCTGAACAGAGAACTCCTAGCTCTTATCTTCAGTTAGTAACTAAAGTTAAGGGTTCCTGGTGGGAGAAGAGAACATTGGAAAGTGCCTTATACTGAGTTGGTCCATTGGTCTATCTAGCCCAGTATTATCAACTCTGACTGGCAGTTAAGTTTCAGGCAAGATCCCTTTTTAGCCCTTCTTGGAGATAGTTGATGAACTCCCAACTGAGTACTTGCCAGGCTTGTTTTGTTCTTCAGATCAGACAAGATTTCAAAATCATGTGTGTTGAGAGTGTTATGGCAGTCGGACCTTCAGAAGATGTTTACAGAATAAGTGGGGAATGCCTTTAGGCTAGAAATTCCCCAGTACAGCCCCTACCCCTGTCTGGGTCAGTAACGTTTTGCGTCCCTTCCCCCCAAGAATTTCTTGGTGGAAAACTCATTTTAGTCTGTTGTAGAAAAAACAGCAAAGTACCTTGCGACACCTTGGAGACTAAACAAAAAAATATTTCATTTATGTGTTCACAGATAGCAGCCTCATGAGCTGCTGGACAGTTCAGTAGTTTAGGCATCTGGCTGTGGAGCCAGAGCTTGGGTGTTTGATTCCTCACTATGTCTCCTTGAGAGGGGCTGGACTCAGTGATTAAAAGGGTCCCTTTCAGCTCCGCAGTTCTAAGATTATTATTATTATTTAAGGTGTTCCAAAACTCTCAATTATATTTACTGCTAGTAATATTGGGAACTGATTTTATCCCTGGGAAGGAAAATGGCTACGATGTCATGGATGCAGAATGAAAAGATTCAAGCATCGTTCATGAAAACATGGGATTAGAATCATGTGCTGAAAGTTTCCTGCATTAGGTTTAGACAGCAACCAATCTAACACTCTCCATCTAATGCACAATGTGATATAAAACGAAAACACAATTCAAGGAAGCATCAAAGAAAATTCAGAGGTGCATGCAGGGACTTTTGCTTGGGCTCTGGTTTGAGTGAGTCATAACTTAAATGAAATAAAGGAGGTTTTAAAAGTGTGAAATTATTTTCTTATTGTCACAACATTTTTGCCTACCATTTTTTTAAAAAAAAACTCTGTTTGTGCTAACACTAAATGAAAATAGCTCAGTCAACAAACATGCCAAATTTCTTCTTACTTGAAACAAGAGTCTTCTAATAAACTGCATAAGTAATCTTATCCAAAAACACAAAACTAGTATTTACGTAAGTCATTTATCACTTTCTAAAGGGGACAAGCTTATTCCATATTCACATTCTGAAAATTATTCTTCACCATTTCCAATAGTTTGGGCCTTTGTTATGCCTTCTGTACCTCTTATTTTTAGAGGGGTTTTTTATGAGTTTTCTGTTCATAAGGTGCCCTTCAGTATTGGCACTGCTTCCCCCTCCATACTTTACTCTTTGTAGATAATCCACTAGAACAAGACTGACACAACTGTTATTTCCAGGGGGATTTATGACTCCCACTTTGAAAGCACACCTCAGTGGCAGAAATGAGGCATTCTTTTTTGTCATTCAGATTAGCAATGGAACAGTGGTTGAGGGAGAAAGAAAAGTAATAAATCCTTAGCATTAAATACAAATAGTAAAATATGAACATCTATATACATTTAACAGTATTGCAGCTCAGTTTAATTTATTTATATAAAAATTCCAGTCTTGTATCTATACATATGAATTAGTATAAGCAGTTTTGTGCAGATCAGCATCTTTTCTCATCCCCGTTTGGTGATGCATGCCTTCCTTTTTGATGATACGTAAGTGGCTCATAGGTTTCCATATACAGATGTCTACAGTCAATTTCAGTGGCATCAGGTGCAGAGGCTATGTGACATACAGGGGCAGGACATACCCTAGAGTAAGTAATTAATTAGAAACTCCCTAAAAGAAGTGTTCATTTAAGCTGTTAGGCAGCTACTTCCATTAGCTAACTTTGCAGAATGAGATGAAGAGAGGTCAAAATGTAAACACAGCAAATGAAAACATTATGCGTGGCTTCCAATGCTCTTCTTCATGTTAAATCTGGCCCAAGAGCCTGTATTGAGCTCAGAACATAGGAACTACCTTGTTGGATCAGACCAAGGTTCCAACTAACTCATCCTTCTGTTGCCAAGAACTTTCAGTCAGATGTTTCTGAAAGCTCACAAGCAGGTTATAAAGAAGATGGCTTTCCACAATTGCTGAGATACTAGCTCTGAAAATTATAGACTGGCTGACTCACAATTTGAAAAATGTAATTTGTTGGGCTATAACTCCTGAAAGCCCCCAACCAGCATGATCACTGTCTATGATGGTTGGTAGATTCTGAGAGCTGAGCAATCCTATATATCATTGGTTCCCAACCTTGGGTCCCCAGATGTTCTAGGACTACAACTCCCAGAAGTCCTGGATAGCACAGCTGGTGATGAAAGCTTCTGAGAGTTTTAGTTCTAAGAACATTTGGGGACACAAAGTTGGGAACCACTGCTATACGGTTATAAGCAGAAGTAAATTCTTTTGGCTTCCATGAGACTTACTCATTAGGACTTTACAGTAAGTCCTCCTGAATTTAATGGGACTTTCTCAATTGCCAGAATCTTGTTGGCCAGTTAAACTGATACAAATAAAATGCTGTAAACTGCAGTAGTAAATTGCCTCTAGTTAGCAAGTTGTGCTTGTACTCCTCCTTGCACACTAATCCATGAGTTGTTGTTTGGTGAGGCATACAACTGACAACTTATTAACTACAGGCAATTTGCTGCTATGGTCTATGCCTGCATAATTTACCAATAGGATTCTCACAACTGGGAGTTATTAAGTGATAAATCTAATTGATGTCAGGAAAATTTACTTCAAAATTTACTCTGGAATTCTATGCACAAATACTTGGCTGTAGGGATGCTGAGGACTTTTGTTTACTCTCCATTTTGAAGTGAACCAATATGCCATTACCTCCCAAAGAAAGGTGTGGATAAGAGCACAACTTATTTTGGATTGCACATTTCTCTAAATTTTGCAATGCAGTTCATTACTTTAAAAAAAAAATCAAAATGCATTTTAAAAAGCAAATGTGAAAAGCATAGTTTGTGAAAAGAAGGATCAAAAACATCTACTTCAATGTCTATTTAATTATTTTTTATAAAAATTTAAAAATGGACTTTAATATGGAAATGGACTAGACTAGACTTATAAATTAACACATGTACACTCCTATTGCTGAACGGGGATCATAGAATCATAGTGAAGTTGGAAGGGGCTTATAAGGCTATCAAGTCCAACTCTCTGCTCAATGCAGCAATACAACATCAAGCAGGGGGCTGGATTTGATGTAGATCTACTACTCTACCCCTATTGAATTCAGTGAGATTCTGATTAAACATGCCCAGCACCAGGCAGCATCTAACTTTTCAAAGCACAGATACAGTTAATTCTATGTTTACATGTTTTCTGGTACTTTAACTTAGATTTATGGGACAGCACATAAAGCATTCCAACATACAAAGGACACATGGAATAAAAGCTTTGGCTGGAAAACAGAGGGAAAAAAGAAGTCTGGCACCAGTAAAAAAGGGAAGCAGCTGCAATAAGGCTGAAGACAAGTATTTAAGAATGCAGGCGTTTCTAAAATAATCCCTGAAGCAACATAGCAAAACTGGCCAGAGCTATAAATTGAGGATTGTGGCGGGGAGGGTAAAGAAAGGAAAGGAAAGATATACAAGAGATATGAGCAAATGGCAAGGTAGCCTTGCTTCTTGACATGGTGTGCCTCTACCATCTACATGTGCTCCATACATTTAGAATTAATAGCTGATTGCTAATAAATGTTTTTATTCCATGTGTTTGTGTGTTGCAGATATCTGTGCTGAACATTGAGGGCCCTTGGAAGAAGAAATACCTTAAGTGTTGAGAAGACCTAATGTTCATATCAGACACTTTCCACACCTCTCAGAGTTTGCAAACTACTTTGCTGCTTGTTTTAATTTGTGATTGGTCATGGGGGGGGGGGGTAAGCACCAGCTTCATTTGCAAATGTGATTGCTCAGTCATGAAGATCTAACTGAATCATGTCTCTGGAATACTGAAGGATTTCCACTATAATGGAGAATCTGTAATGTGTAGTTTGATGTTGAGAAAGCACGTCCAATGGAAATCTGTGCTCTGTTTCTACCTCTTGCCCACAATCCCAACATAACTAGTATACCTGCAAGCATCCTTTAAACATACTTGCAAGTATGATGAATGTTTTGTCCGGTATGTTCACTGCATTGTGAAATGCATCAATCTTCTGAATTTTTCACTATGAGCACTTATTACCATGACACCAAAGATGTACAATTCTACCTGTTATGCCACAGTGAAACCAATTGTGGGTACAGAAGATAAGAGTTGCCACAGAGTAGGTATATGGAAAATTATCCTCAGAAATGCCATGGCTGTTATTAATGCCCCCCCCCTTTTTTTAAAGTCCACCCTGGTTTTCTTACATTTCATTTGAAGAGGAAGCTCTGAAAACTACAAAGGATACATGGAGCTTATCTCAGATGTTGTGCTCAACTTTAACAGTGCAATCATGTGAATGTCTCTCTAAAAGAAAGCAGTAGGCATATGTAGAAGCCTCTCAATCTGACTCATGCCTGAATAAAAGGAACATAAATCAAGGCAAACTTGCATCCTTTAGAAGAATATTCAACCTTGTTCTTGTCTGAGTCTGTGAAATTTATTGCATGTTTTTAGATTTCCACAGGATGTGGCTACAGTAGGACCCCTGTACCTGCAGGGGATCCACAATCTACATACTATGGATGCCTGAAATCATGGATAGGAGGGAACCCTATATGCAACACTTAAGGGGTGGAACAAAGGTACAGTATATAGGACTGTGGCAAATGGTGGATAAGGGAAACCATGGATATCAGTTCTGTGGATATAGAGTGTCCTACTGTATATAGCAACAGGGATAGTGATAAAATTAGATCTCACTAATGGAGAAATGCAAATGGTTATGACCTGGGGTGAAAATGGGGCCACACACAGTTTACCTCTGGACCTTTGTCCCAGGCAGCAAAATGTTGTTCTTTGCCCTCCTTAGACAGTTCCTCTGAAGTGTCAGCCTAGAGGCAAGGTCAATAGCAGACCAAGGATCTGGTCAAAGAGGCTCCAAAATGAGGATATAGCTGAAACACAAGTGGGCAAGTAAAGAGAAATAATGAAGGCCAAGCTTTCACAGAAGTTAAAAGACAAGAATTTCTTTCAAAGTAGAAAACTAAGAAGCCATAATGTTGTGGTTTTGCTCCTTCTTAGATAAACATACAAGCTTAAACTTGACCTTTTGGTAGCACACTGTGAATAAAATTCATTTTTTGAACTGGAAGATATAAAGACTGTGATAGAATATGGAGAAGTCAAGCTGCATCTTTCACCATTTCAATGTGTACCAAGGGGGTCCTAATAGCATGTGTACTGAGGGGATCACACATCAAATCCTAATAATAGTATTTTAAAAGAAAATATTAATATAAATCAGTGAGGAAAGACTGAAAGAACTTGGCATGTTTAGCCTTGAAAAAAGAAAACTGAGGGAAGATAAGGTAGCATTTGTCAAATATCTGTAAGACTGTCAGACAGAAGAGAGACAGGATTTCTTCTCAGCCATCCAAGAATGCAGGACTTGTAATAATGGGCTGAAGTTACAGGAAACCAGATTTAGGTTGAATATCAGGAAAAACTTCTTAACTGTTAGAGCAGTACAGACAATGGAGTCAATTACTTTGGGAGGTGGTAAGTGCTCCAAGGCTGGGTACATTCAAGAGAAAATTGGACAAAATGTACTTTAATTTGGATTTGGATTCCTGTATTGAGCAGGAGGTTGGGCTCGATGACCTTATAGGCCCCTTCCAACTCTGTTATTTTATGATTCTATGAAAGCCTAACTCATATCCATTAATAATCTGAAGTACTGCAATAAAAATAATCATAAGCTCTGATGTTTCATATGCTAATATGAACTGTAGGGACATTTGAAGTAATTCTCACCATCACCTCTGTAGTTTTCTGTTGCTTTGTCTGAAGCTTTCCTTTGAGTGAAAACAAATGGTTTTTAAATGTTAACGTGTAGGTTTGTGGAACTCTTGAGGTTTAATATATGGGAAAGAAATAGGATTATGTGCTTGTTCACAAGCTAAGGTTTGATCTTTACTCTTTTCTGATCTTTTGTCCAGGTCAGCTGTACAGAAGCTGAATCATTTATATCCTGGTGCTATTCTATATGCTTTCTCTTTCTTTAAAAGAAGTAAGATTTCTTAATTGCTTCACTTAGATTAGCTCTATGGCAATTTCCCAAGTGGTCTAAATCTAAGCTGTAAAATGATATAATCAACACCCCTGGGCGTCTTGGGTCACTTTTTGCAGTAGCCAGGAAACTATTAAAAGCTGACCCACTAATTAAATGAGCAGAATTAAAGACAGGAAGCTCATTTTTAAAGCTAAGATTTTGCTTTTCCTAACACATTTGTTATCTTTCTTGTATTATCTTATAGGCAATGGCCGCTACTCAGATTACCTACTGTTTCTCATCCTGTTGAAAGGCAGGAAGGGAATTTATTTTGTTGAACTAGATTTCCCACTTTGGTGTTTTGCTTTTTCATCCAAAAGGCAAGACACACAATAAAGGCAGTTTACTATGACCAGTGCCAGTACTTATTCTTCATAAGGCATTTTTAATTAATGGCTTGAAATCTGTGGTGCCATCTCAGAAGAGAGGGAGTTTTGCTGGCAAATCTGGGTTCTTGCTCACATGTAGCGCTTATTCATGAGTCTTCAGACACCTTACTGAGCAAAGCGATGACAGAAGGGGAAGGGCTAGGCACTCTCCTCTGACTGTGTACACAAACCTGGAGGCTACAATGCCTGAAGAGGGCTTATACTACCCAGAGGAAAGAATTAAATGACCAGGTATCCTGAAAGAAGAAGAAAGGAAACAGGAGCACTGGATGAACTGGGTACATTTGGCTGGGTTAAATGCAATGCAAGAAGAATGTTGCTGGAAGAAAATGCAGGACAGGAAAAATTAACCCGAGACACTATTTTATGGTGGCTCTGGTCCTTTTTGGAGAGGAGAACTATTATTTATTTATTTATTTAAAATATGTTTACCTCAGAACTCAGAAGGTGATGCTGGGGGACTCCTGTCTGCTGCCCTGGCCATTAGCCTGTGGTGTCCCTCAGGATTCTGTTTTGACCCCTATGCTATTTAACATCTACATGAAACTGCTGGGAGAAGTTGTTTTGAGTTTCAGGGTTTAGTGTCACCACTATGTGGATGACACCCAATTCTGTTTCTCCTTTCCATCTAAATCCAAGAACTTGTTTCAGTTCTAGATCAGTGTATAGTATCAATAATGAACTGGATGAGGGTGAATAAACCTAACTTAATTCAAACAAGACAAAGGTTTCTCCCAAAAGGCAGAATAGGGATTCAACCCATGCTGGATGGGGTTAAACTCTGAAAACAAAGGAGTGCAGCTTGGGGGGTGCTCCTGGATTCATCTCTGTGCCTGGATGCCCAAGTTTCAGCAGTGGCCAGGAGTGTCTTTGCACAGTTAAAACTAGTACACCAGCTGTGCCCATTCCTGGAGAGGTCTGATCTGGCCAAGGTGACACATGCCTTAGTTACATCTTGACGGGATTACTGTAATGCCTTCTATATGGGGCTGCCTTTGGAAAATGCTCAGAAACTTAAGCGAGGCAAAAATGCTGCAGCCAGGTTGGTTACAGGAATCACATAACCTCCCTGTTATAGCAGCTCCACTGGCTGCTGATCATTTCCAGTCACAATTCAACGTGCTGGTTCTAATCTATAAAGTCCTAAATGGCTTGGGTCCAAGCTATCTCAAGCACCGTGTGTCCTTTTATGAGCCTACCTGGGTGTGAAGATCATCAGGGGAGGCCTTTCTCTCAGTCCCACCACCTTCACAGGTGTGTCTGGTGGGAACATGAGAGAGGCCTTCTCTGTCACTTCACCAGGACTCTGGAACTCCATCCCACAGGAGGCCAGGTTGACCCGAACGTTGCTGTCCTTTCTCATGCAGACGAAAACCTTTCTCTTCGGCCAGACTTTGCCTTAGTGATTGAATATCTAGGAGAGATTTTTAAATGAGTGGTGTGCCTTGTTGCTTTGAATCCGTTTTGGGTGTTGATTTTGTTTACCCATTTTAAGTGTGGCACGTGTTTGATTCTTTTAAATATTTGTATACTTACTGTTTTTAGCTTTAAATAATGTCTTTTAATGATGTAAGCCACTTTGGGTTCTTTTTAAAGAGAAAGGTGAGGTAAAAATATTTTAAATAAATAAATATGGACCAATTGTAAGTACCTTGCAGTGTGCCAGTTGTACCTTTTCTGTATGACTGCCATTCCACAGAAAGTAAAGCAGACATGAAGAAAGGAAAGGGATTATCTATTCCTATGGCTCCCAAATTGTGGAATGCCTTCCCCAAGGACCTTTGCTTGGTACCAACATCACTATCTTTTATGAGGCACCAGCTTCAGACATGCAGGTCCCCAAAGCTTTCTTTAAACAATCAGGCCCACATTTGCATAATGACGACTTCATGTTTACATATGTGGTGGTGCTTTTTTTTTTTAAAGGAAGATGCACAATATTTGTCCTTCATGAACGCATAATACTCCTGCCTTTAAGCTACTAACTTAGAGTAGAACCATCTCTTGGGGATTCTTAGTGTTGTTATCTTTGGAAGCAGAGAGCCAACAATAGATCATTCTGTCTGTTATATTTTATGTCACATTACTCCAGAGTTTAATAACCCAAACATTTGGAATTACATCAGACTGTGTTTTAGGAATATATTTTCCAGAAGCCGAGCATGTAAATTCCATCAGCATTAATGGAAGCTCAATGCAAACGTTTGGAAGAAAATAAATAACATACACTTGGTTTTGCAGCGAGCTTAATTTACAGTGTACCCAAAGGGATGTAAGCTAATTTATTTTTTCAGTGCTTTTATAATGTTTGATTTCCTAATTATTGCCTCTGCTCAACAGAACTCCTATGAAAATTAAAATCTACAAGAAATTCATCTCCAAAGTGAATCATTTAACAGCATCCACTGCCAATTCGCTATTTCTGCTGTTTAAGGAAATACTGCTTTGATGGTTTGAGACATCCACCTTGCTTGTAAAATAGCTGGTAGAGAGGCACAGAGTCTGTGAGCGGGAAGGAAGGGGAAGGACATCCCAGAGGGCTGTGTGTCCAAGAGAACCAGCCAAGGGGTTGACAGCCATCTGCACACACAGGAGACTTTGAAGACCTACGCAATGAGAGCCAATTTACATAAAGCAGTTGGTGTGCTCAGAGTGTGCACTGAGAGGACTCAGGCAGAACTCAGCATCCCTCTCACATCTTTTGCTAAAAAGAAATAGGAAAAACAACAACTATATCTCCTAATCCACACATACTTGCTTAAATTTGATAGTTTATGCAATAGATAATGGATAGAATCCAGCTTGTCAATGCACAACATAAATGTATGCAGGTGTAACTTTCCTAGGTGTTAATTCCAGGCAATGTAAATTATGCAGTTTTCAGCTCCCATCAAACCAATTATATAATGTGCTGGCAGAAATGCTTAATGGATAGCACTTCTGCCTTGGTGCTATTGTAGCCACCATGGGTACAATGTCGAGTTATGCCCATGTAGCTATGCAACTGTATTTAAGTCAATATAGTCAGAGCTACAAGCTAATCAGGTCTATATTCATTCCAAGAATAAATAGTGCCCATTGTTTTGAAATAGCTGCATTTTATTTATTTGAAATTTCTTCATTTTATTTATCATCCTGTCCCTTAATATTGTGTAACTGGGGATTTTATCCATACAGGCTTGTAACTACATTAAGCTTGGTTTCTTCGTTGTGAATGAGAAGCAGATAGGACAAAAATATTCAATTCTTCAAAAGTCTCTGGTTTATGAATGTGGGATATTGGATTTCTATATCCATGATTCAAAATGCAATACAATTGTGCCTGCTTTGCTACCAGGAAAAAGGATGCTAAGCTGTACATAGCAAAGGTCAGCCTGAATGTTGACAACGCCAATGGCAGCAGTCAAGGATAGGCAGAATGTCTGCTGCAGGATACCCACTTGTGCTCACTACCATTCACAAAGTGACAGCAAGAAAGGGAAAATCCCAGAAGCTGAGCCATTTTTTCATCAGTTAGGCACTTCTCAGTCAAAAAAAAGGAAAGTGTCAGGACTGTTTTTCAGCAAGTGTGAATGTTCCACACATACTCAGTCTTATAACAAGATGGTTGTTTTTCTCTTTTGAAAGGCTTTTTTTTAAAGGATCAATATTTCAGCCCCTGGATTCTTTCCAAATAAAAAAGTGGGTGGGACTAACAGTTATCTTTGAAGATAAGCAAGAGTGGTATTTTCAATCTGTATGAACTATTTTAAATCTGGGGACACTTAGGGTCACTGGTTTCTGCACAGGGGAGGGGGAAACAGTTTTACATTTGGAGGGGGAAACAGTTTTACATTTAAAAATCACAACTTGAAAACCCTTTGCCCAAATGTCCCCAAATTTGGCAGAGAGCAAGAGCAGAGTGTCTGCTACATTTGTGCCCCATTTGGTGCTGATCCAAAGTCCAGTTTCAAAGTTATAAATTTTTGTTTGGGCTGCCCCCTTTTTAGAATTGCCTTGTACAGTGTTGATTTGCTCTGCTGCACAATAACATGGTTGTATTACCATGTAGCTATAATAAAACCTCAGTTTTCACAGTTTCTTTCTCAGCTGCTATTTTTCCTCCAAAAATTGAGGAGATGAGATTTCAAAACTCCGTTGGTTACTTCACTCTCTTTGTAACAACTTGTACGAAGACAGTCCCTATTACCTACCAATAATGGTCAACATCTTTTAGTTTCCATTGCGGCTTTTTGAACACAGTTTGAAACCTGCTTCTGTATGTGTTTTGACAAGAAGAATGAGGAGGGGGAAAGACCCAGGATTCCAAGTTAGCATACATAAACTTCCAGCCACACAGTTGTGGTAGAACAATAAAAAAATGACAGCTTTCAGACTCCCTTTTCATTTTTCTGTCTATGACAAAATAGAATAAATGAAATACCAATATTCTCCAGATGTTCCAACTAGAAATAACAAGAACAATAATAGCAATGTTTTAAAAACAACCACCGTCACCAAAAGACTATTTCAGATCGGATTTTTATTTTGTCTCTGTCAACCAGAGCATTGAGAAAATAGCAGAAAAATAAGCAAAAGTGAAGAGCAGAACAACAACAACAACAACAACAACTCAGCTCAGATGAATGATAGATTGGGCACAGGATTTGTGCAGACACCTATCTGAAAAAAATGCAGTAATGTCATCACATGGTTTGCAGGTTGTGCTAGATGATGTGTGTGTTAGGGGTGGAATCCTACCATGGACACAGCTTTACATGGCCTTTACTTGCCCTTCTAGCCAGCTCAGAAGAAAGCCCACTGGTGGTGTTCCTTTAAAAAACGTATTTTTAAAATACATGTTTAAAAATACATTTTTTAAAGGAACACCACTTTGACTGGCACAAAGAAGAGCAGTGAAACCTGAAGCTTGCCAAAATTTGTGCATGAGAGATTTGCATTCATAATTGTTAATGGCACAGGCTTTTACTTTTCTTTTCTTTTGTTCCTCTCTTACTTTTTTAAACTGATTTTGCTGTTCTAGGGATGTGGCCCAATTCTCATCTTGTCCAAGAACATCCTGACCTCTAACACCTCTGGGGTACCCAGTGCGGTGTAGCGGACAGAATGACAGACTAGGACTCTGGAGAACCAGAGTTCGGATCCCTGCTTAGCCATGGAAACTTACTGTGGGACTGAAACTGGTAAAACAACTTCTTAAATATCTCACTTACTTTGAAAGGCCTATTAGGGTCACTACAAGCAAAGCGTGCTGCTTATATACTGCTCCATAGTGCTTAAAGCAGTCCCTGGGTGGTGTACGGCTTAATTATACAGGTACATTGCCCCTCCTAGTGGGCTGCATGCTCATTTTACTGACCTCAAATAGATTGAAGGCTGAGTAAACCTTGAGTCAGCTACTGAGCCTGTTGGGATCAAACTGAGGTTGTGAGCAGAGTCTTGAGTGCAGTACTGCAGTTTAACCTCTGTGTCATATGGCTCCTTTAATTGACTATATGTCAATTCTGAATTGATAGCATATAATTAACTAACACTTCTGGTAGAGGGATAACTGATTGATGTCACCACACAGAAACCTTCCAGGTTGATTGCTGGGGAATATTAAGAGTACCTAGGTAGCTGTACTGGTTGCAACCATTTTTTCCTTCAGCACTACAACATTCTTCAAGAATGAATAGATTTCAATTTGTTTTGACTGAGGATTTGGACAGGATCTTGTGTTTAAAATCGTTTTTAATCTTGATATATGTTTGTTTTTTAAAATATAGTTGCTATGATATTTTAAAATTGTTGATTATTATTATTGTATAGTTTTAATTGTTGTCCCTAGGGGAGAAAGGCAGCATATAAATAATGTAAATAAATAAAAAAATAAATGAATAGGTGGGGAAAACTAAATAATGTGAGAACTAGAGGAGACTAAATAATGTGAGAGCTTGAGCTGCAGTTTATTTGCAAAACTGCAAATACTAGAAAAAAGTCCTGGGTATTGTTTCAATTTGCAGTGGTGGAAAAAAACTCCTTCTTTGTTTAATTTGGAATCTCTTTGTAAGGCCTAAATGGCCAGTATCCCAAAGTAAGCTCTTACGCAAAGAATGAGAAGTAAATTAGATTTGTTAACAAATCACATTCTTAAAATCAAATTTAAAAGATGGTGTCATTTAAGGACAAATTGGGCTATTCACCCCAACACTGATGTAGCATGCATGCATAAATTAATGAATACTATAAGAAAGGTCAATATCACCAATGCATTCTATATGCTTTCCAAATATTGTGGTGTCTCCTCCTTTCTTCTTCTTCTTTGTTTTGTCCAAAGGTTGAATCAAAGGCTGGTTCTGATAAGAAGATGTAGCTCAGTCCCATTTAAGTCCCATTTAAGGCATATGCTGTGGTTCCACATTCATGTGGTGGCTGCATTCTTCTATTCCACCCACTTTGTGTAATCATTCTCATGCTGCAGTGCTAATCCTTTCACTTGGATCTACTATGAGTCCCTGAATAAACTGTTCTCTCTTTTGGAAGGCTGCCTCCAAAGGCAAGCAAAATGTTGATGATGTCCAGTTTATGATAGCAGAAGAATGAGAAGAATGTGGGGGCCGTGTGAGTGAAGAGGAAAAGAGTTGTGAGGTTGGGCATTTGGTCTGTGACAAGGATGGGCAAAAACTTTGCCAATCCTTATTTTGGCCATCTGGTCATGTCTGATTTTGGAGAGTGGAGGAATAGATGCTCCAAGTCTGAAAAATGTATGTCAGAGAGGAATGGCCTGGCATGGCCAATTGCACGTCCAGGAGGTCCTACTGGCCACATCAAGCCTTTTTTTAAAAAATAAAACCTCCTTTTACAAATAGGATCTCTGGAGGGCATGGGGAGGTGTTTGAGGGTCCCTGATCGTCCTTGGACCCTGGAACTTGCCTACCTCTGACTATAGCCTAGATCAGGGGTCCCCAACCCCCGGGCCCTGAACCAGTCCCGGTCGGTGGCTTTGGAAGGACTAGGCCACCGGAACAGATTTTCGAGGGCTGAAGGAATGTGTGCACACGTGCAAGTGCACGTGCACTCCCGCCTGCATGCATGCACACCCGCATGCACACATACCACCCCCGCATGCACGGAAGCCTGCCCACCTGCCTCCCACCTGCATGCACGCACGCATGCCTCTGCCTGCCTCCCGCATGCACATCAGCAGCCACCCCACCCCACCCGCATGCCCACATGGACTCCCGCCACCCCCCCCAATCCTTGGGAGAATTGTCTTCAACTAAACCGGTCCCTGGTGTCAAAAAGGTTGGAACCCACTGGCCTAGATAACATTTGATTTCTTATATATAATGAAGCAGGTATTTTTCATCTACAATAAAGAGAAAACTTGAGGAGCTGACAATTTGGAATTCCCAAGTAACTTTTTTTGTGGTGAATATGTGTGAGAAATGTGTGGGCTTTTTTTTATCTATTAAAGCTTTGCGTTTCTGGGGTTATTCAATCCACGTATCCCTGACCAAACACAGGAATGTGTACACTTTGCAGTCAGCAATCTATATTTCCTGGCTTAATTCTCACAGAGCAGCCACACATGTGCAGTGCCATATACCATATTGGTATAGAATCTGCATTCTCAGGTAAGTCACTCTGAGTTCATGGAAGTGGAAATAAGATTGTAGCTATAATCCTCTGCTAATTTGCCTGAAAGTAAGGTCAAATGAATGTAGTGTGACTTTCTTTTGAGGAGATGTAACACGGAATTGCACAAACACAAAACACTAAGGATATCTTAGGTTATTTTGTTTTAAAATAAAGGTATAATCAAATTAACCTATGCATGTGATTCAATTCAGTCCTAGGAAGAACCCTCAGAAGCAAATCACATAGTTCAATATGAAGAGGCTGCCATCTTGTGGTTATAGAATTTCTTATTATTATCATCATCACATCCTCATTATACCTATACCCAACACAGCTTCCTTCCGATTAAAAATATCCTAGGCAGCAGAACCTTAAAACTGGTTTTGAGAATGGCCATTGCATAGCACTATGTATTCTTGGTTATGCTGTATGGCTTCATAGACTTCCACAAAAGTTGCTGTAAAAAGATGCAGGCATTTGGAATATCAATTTTTCACAGGACACTGATCAAGTGGAGGACCAGGGAAGAAGGGCTAAGACAGACAAATAAAAACAAACAACCAAACAAACAAAACCAGAAACTTAACATAATACATAAAGCTAGGCTACATGGATCATGTAAAGAGAACCAAAAGGTGCAGCTTGTCACAGCTGATCATTCAGGGTAGGATAAATGGGGAAAGAACTGCAGGAAGGAACCCCAGAGAGTGGTTTGGATGCAAAATAACATTTTTTTTTTTCACAACTGTGGCATCCAAAGCTCAAACAAGCATGCTGATGTCTAGACTCTTGCAGGAGAGGAACAAAAAGCATATACAGTACCTATAGAAATACCACCTAGTTCTAACATTGTTTAAAAATCCATTCTCCAATATAAAACAAAAATGCTCATTTAAAAATATATATAAAATGGTAGCTTAAAACCTGCAATACATTTCACCTCATGCTACTTCAGGTTGTACTAAGTTTTGCACCTTACAAAATTCTGCATTTTTTTCATCAATCTTCTGGAGTCAAAGATAAGCAAGTGAACCAAATTTTGGCAGTTTTTTGTGCTGTGAGAGCTAGTGTAGTATTGGACTGGGGAGACCCGAGTTTAAATCCCTGTCTGGCTATGGAAATTCACTGTGTGTGTGTGTCTGGTAAAACCACACTGTCATATCTGAGATACATCGTAAACCCTACTAGAGTTGCCATAAGTTGAAAGCAACTTGATGGCATGTAACACACACACACTATACAATTAACCCAAGACTTAGTGGAAGATATGAGAAGTTTTACAGATAATGCACAAAAGATAATACTGGGCCTTGTGCTAGCATAATCCTTGAAATATTCTGCATGATTTTGTGCAATAGATTGTGAAATGTCCCACACAAACAAAATAACATATTCTAAGTTCAGTTTTCTTCTCTCATCTTGCATGAAGTCAGGAATAGCTCTCTGCAAGGGGAACAGGTCTCATACTTATACAGGGCCTTCTTTTGATCTGAAATTAATCAACAAGCCATTTAAATAGTTCCAACTCTGCTAAAAATATGTCAGTTTCATTACGTTATTATGTTCCAAAATTTCAATGCACAGAGAAAATGCTTGGATCATTCCCTACCCCAAGAACGTTTCCTGCCCCCCCTTGCATTAACTCATATTGTTATTTATTTAATCTGAAAAATGGTGTACGAATGAGATAGTTTAATATATGCACTCCAATAAAATGTAAAGTCATAGTGCAATCTTATTAGGTACAATTTATTGGGGTTTTTAAACGGATATGCAACTTACTCCATGAGTGGTTTCATTTTTACCTCTGGAAAAAATATTGTAAAGCTGGAAAACATGTGAAAAGGGTAAGCAAAATATATCAAGGGGCTGGAACAACTGTCCTGTGAGGAAAGTCTGCAACAAAAACTTTCTGGAGGTGAGGCATTATGGATTGTGTGTGTGCATGTGTGTGTGTGTGGAATAGCTAGAAAGAAGGTTTCCTCCCTCTATCATAATGCTGGAGCCAGAGATCACCCACGAAAGGTGAATACTTGGAGATTTGGGAGAGAGAGGGGGATCTATTTCTTTACTCATTATGCAGTTAAGTGATGCCACTTACCATCAGATGGTATAGAAATGGCTTACAATTTAGCTGGCTTTCAAAGGGGATTAGGCAAACTCATGGAATATAAGGTTTTTAAGCCTACCAGTAGCAATGATTGGTGGGGTAGAAGGCACTGCAACCAATAGCAGGCAGAACCAGGAGTGACAGCATGTGGTTACTAGGTGCAGCATCCCTCTTCTCTCTTCCTGCATGAATAAGAGGGAGGGCAGAAAGACAGATAGATAGACAGACCAGGTTGAGAGTGTGAGGGAACATAAGTGGGCCCTGGCTACCTGCCTCTGATAAGGAGATAGGTGGGAACAGGCTGTTCAGACATAGTCAAAGCTTTAGGTGGGACAGTGTCCCCTTTCTGTAATAAAATGTCAATTTCAGTGAAACACAAAGAGGAGAATGGAAGTACACTCATTAGGGACAAGAGTGTTTTAACAAAAGGGAGAACTCACAAAAGAAGCTATTCTCTCTCTCTCTCTCTCTCTCTCTCTCTCTCTCTCTCTCTGTGTGTGTGTGTGTGTGTGTGTTCTTCCATTGATTCCTGAAAGAGAGCCCCTTAAACATGAATCTTTTGTATTAATGAATGAGTTCCTTCTTTTATTTAACTTTTCTTTCATCCCATGTCTATCAAAATTACGGAAATGTTTCATCCTATAGTGTAATGAGGGCTGCTGTCAGCAGTTAATCAGAATATCTGAGTCGGGAGGGGGAGTGGACATTTTGAGTCTGTAAAAGGGCTGGATTGGTTGGAATCCAGTGGAAGTGTTCTTCCTTTAGTTCTTTTGTTCCTTGTGGTGTGTGAACTCTTGGCACCCTCCATCTTGTGTTGCCTGGTTGTCACGTTGCCTGTGCCTCACTCTGTTTTGGTACCTTTCCTTTTTCCCTTGCTTCCGTGTTATTATTTTTTAAATCTCTTCCCTCAATTTCTTCAGGGATTTTTTTGGCTCTTTAGTCCTTCGCTTTTGTACATTAATTTTGTTGCCTGTCTGTTTTTCTTGGTTTTTGGGTGTGTATGTCTGTCTGTGTGTTTTATTTCACTATTTTCCTGTGTGTGTGTGTGCATGCACATGTGCACATGCACATATTTGCTTTCCCCGTTGGATTGATTTTTCAAAATATTCTATTAAATGTGTATATTGCAGCTGGGGCATTTTATTTGGCAGTAGTTGTTGCTGTTTGTTATGTTGCCTGTTTTTAAAGTAGGTTGATGGTAGATTGATTCTTTGTTGCCTTGCTTCTGCTTTTAGTAATTTATATGGTTTCCAAAAGGGCTTTTTTTTTTACTAGAGCCCAAAAACAGAAATGGGGAAAAATGAAACAAAATGACCCCAAAGAGATGGTTCCATTCATGTAAAGTGAAAAGGATGGGTGCACAAAAGCCACAGAAATGAAAAAGTCACACTTCCCTCAAAGAACCTGAAACCAAATAAAAATGAAAGTTTTTGCTTTGAACATCCCTAATGCTCATGTTCCGCTGGGGATTTCTTGCAGGTACCTGTCCTAGTCACTGTGAGAACACATAAATGTTCAGTCTGATCCAGGACTGCTGTTCTTATGTGCTTACATCACACCACAGTATGATGCATAGATCTTTAAGCTCGACATTGTCAACTCTTTTTACATGCATGTCTAAAATGAATGCTGGAGTGTGAACAACCTAAAGAACCTTGTAACAAAATGTGGCAAGTTCCAATATATAGATAAAAGTGGCAATAGATAACTGCAAAGGTCAAGTTTTACTGACTTCTCTTGCAGCCAGGACGTGCAGGGCATGCAGAGAACATGGAAATCTTGTGACAACACTTTGGCAATATAAAATTAGACAAGTGCCTTTGAAAAAGAGCAGGGCATTTATAGCTTCAGGATGCATAGTGAAACCCTGACATTGTTCTGCTGACCTTCATTATGAAGAGATAAGGAAGTGTGTCTGCTTACTAGAGGAAGTAATCATTAATGAAACTCTCATTTTGAAAAGCCAAAGTCCTCTGCAATTCCTTGGAAAAAGATCTTTAACTTGAACAATAACCGCATATTTCACTTCAGTGTAGTTCATGTGCCAGATGTTCATTCCCTTTTAAAAGATTACTCTCTGAACCACAGACTTGAAAGGACCATTTTTTTGGACCATTTACATTATATATATATATATAATATATTCCATACACAAGAGAGGCAACATAACCAACATAGCATTCAGATTGCAAGTTAGCAACTCAAATGTAATGTGGCATAAGTTATAATTACAGAAACGTGCACTGAGTGAAGTGATGGGGAATTCTCTTTAGTTTAAAAAACTAGCTTTCTTTCTTTAAATTTTAGAAGAATGTTACAAAGAAAGGAAGGGAAGAAGATTTTCTTTTCTCTGTTGAAAGAGAAAAAGCAGTGGAGTTTACAATACAGGGGCTGTAATCCTTAATGCAAGAACATTTGAAACTTTCAGTCCAAAACAGATCAGAAAGAGGAGGAAGCAAAACTTTCCAGTCCCTCTGAAGAAGAAGAAAAAATACAGTGACTCTGCTTCATATTTGTCCTTCTGTTATATTTGGTAGTGTGGGTATAGGATGACATTTGGAGGAGAGACCTCAGGATGCTGATCCCTCAGGAGATGTGATGTTGGCCTTTCTGTAGTTCTTTGAAACACCTGTATTATGATGGAATTTCTATGTATGTCAGTGAATCAATGCCAAACAATTGGACCTAGATATATTATGAAATAAAATGTAATAGCAAATATTAAAATTAGGCATACACAGTGGTCTTCTTCTCAAATAAGGGTGCGCGGAGTGGTGACCAACTGGCCCTGTGCCTTTTAAGACACATGTATTATTTATTTATTTATTTATTTATTTAAATTATTTATATGCTGCCTTTCTCCCCAGAGGGGACATTCAGACTTGAGCCTTTTTCAGATCCATAAAGTTATCCATGTGTTTCCAGATTTCCATGGGAAAAAATCCCACTATCGTGAATGGGGTAACAAAAATAGTTATGACCAGATCGGGGGGGGGGGGGTCTCCATGGAGCCATACCTTCTCTTCCTGGCTCCTTCCAGTCCCTAGATTATATGTAGATAAAGCTCTAGCCTCTTAGCTACTCAGTTGCCGTTACCTCTCTCCCCAGCTCCAGAACTGGCACCCCTTTCCTGCCTTTCATGCTTCCATGGATCCTAAGCAAAAGCAAACAAGCTACAGAAACGGCATTGGTCGCCCTGTTTGATGACCTGCTGAGGGAGGCTGACAGGGGCAAAATGTCTTTGTTGGTCCTCATCGATATCTCAGCCGCCTTCGATACCGTTGACCACGGTATCCTCCTGGGGAGGCTCTCCGAGCTGGGAATCGGTGGTCTGGCACTTGCCTGGCTCCGATCCTTCTTGGAGGACTGTCCTCAGAGAGTGTTTGGGGAGAGTGTTTCGGCCCCGTGGAGCCTCAATTGTGAGGTTCTGCAGGGCTCGATTATCTCTCCAATGCTGTTTAATATCTACATGAGGCCGCTGGGTGGGGTCATCAGGGGGTGTGGGGCTTCATGCCGTCAGTACGCTGATGACACCCAGCTCTACATCTCCTTTTCTTCAACCACAGTGGATGCCGTTCCGTCCCTTCAGCGCTGCCTGGAGGCTGTACTGCAATGGATGCAGGAGAATGGACTGAGGCTGAATCCAGACAAGACGGAGGTCCTGAGGGTGAGTGGCCCCTCCATCGGTGGTTTGGGAAACTCCCTCTCTTTTGGGGGAGTGACTCTCACCGCAAAGAGTGAGGTTCGCAGCTTGGGGGTCCATCTGGATCCGGCGCTCACCATGGAAACCCAGTGGTCCGCTCCGCCTATTTCCATCTGTGGCAGATTCCCAGCTGTGTCCCTATCTTGATGTTGGGGCACTCACCACTCTGGTCCATGCGCTTGTAATCTCGAGATTAGACTACTGCAATGCACTCTATGTGGGGCTACCTTTGAGATTGATGCGGAAGCTTCAAATGGTGCAGAATGCGGCGGCCAGACTTCTCAGTCGGACAAGAAAATATCAGCATATTTCCCCCACTCTGGCTGCCTTGCATTGGCTGCCCGTTCATTTCCGCATTGTTTTCAAAGTGTTAATGATGACATATAAAGCCCTAAACGGTTTAGGACCTCGATATCTAGTGGAACGCCTCCTCCCACCTAGATCTACCCGAACCACTCGTTCTAGCCAGGAAGGGCAGCTGAGGGACCTAACGCCGAGGGAGGCCTGGAGAGAAAGAACAAGAAACCGGACCTTCTCAGCAGTGGCCCCTCGCCTTTGGAATAGACTGCCCCCGGAGATCTGTCTGGCTCCTTTGCTGGGTGTTTTTAAGAGCAAACTTAAGACCTGGCTCTTTAGGCAGGCTTTCCCTCCTGTCATCACTTGAATATTTTTATTTCCCCCCCCCATCTTGAACTATATTATTATTGTTGTTTTTTATTTTACTATATTGTTTTTATTCCATTTTTTATTGTTAGCCGCCCAGAGTAGACTTCGGTCTAGATGGGTGGGGTATAAATTTAATAAATAAATAAATAAATACTGCCAAGGACACTTCCTTCCTCTGTCCCCCTACCCGGGAAGTGGTTCATCTCTTTCACCAAGATTCCACCCTTTCACAGATCTTCTCCCTGCTTGGCACCCATAACTGGATCTTCTCCAAGGAAATATGCTGCCAAGACCAACTAAGATTACTTAACAAGGATGTGGAAGGAGTCATAATACAGCCTAATGCAGTGGCTTATGTAAGAGACTAAAGTCTAACAATTTAATCCTATGCATATTTGCCCAGAATTAAGTCCCACAATATCCAGTGGAGTTTCATCCCTGGTACTTTGGTATAAGATTGCAGTTTCAAGGTCTTCTAATCATAGCCTCCACATACACACAAAATATCTCCAGAAATATGTCACTGAAAAATATGTTCAGAAAAAAAAAAATTAGAGAAATAATAGGTTGTAGATGGGAAAAGAAGAAAAGAAGAAGAAGAAGAAAAAGGAGAGAGAGAGAGAGAGAGAAAAGAAAAGAAAAGGGGAGATAGGCTAGGTAATGGCTGTAGGGCATTGTTTTTCTTAAAAATAAGAAAGTTCATGCTTTCTTATTTTTTTTTAAACCAATAGACCATAAAAATAGCTTCTTTGTCTTCTTTGTATCTAGCTGATGGTGACTTTCTGTTCTACACTAGATACTGCAGAGGTTGCTTATCTACCCCGAGAAATTAAATTTTGATTCAATGAAGCCTCTGCTGGGATTCACTTTGGAATCAGTCAAAAAGAGGGAAGTTGTCAGGTCAGAGATTTGGGTGCCTAAACATCCTCCTAAGAGCCTTATGGGACTTTATAAACCTCTAGGGAAAGAAAATCAGAAGCCTGTGTTCATCACAGCTGGCACTTATCCCATTTTGGGTTAATTCCATCAAGAAATTATTTCTAATCTTATCAAAATTCATCTGGATGTCAAGGTATACATTTTTTCTGTGCTGCAAGGTTGGAAGACCAGCAGTCGTAAGATCAAATCCATGCGACAGAGTGAGCTCCCGTGGCTTGTCCCACCTCCTGCCAACCTAGCAGTTTGAAAGCATGCAAATGCGAGTCGATAAATAGGTACCACCACGGTGGGAAGGTAACAGCGTTCTGTGTCTAGTTGCGCTGGCCACGTGACCACGGAAGCTGTCTTCGGACAAACGCTGGCCCTATGGCTTGGAAACGGGGATGAGCACCACCCCCTAGAGTCGGACACGACTGGACTAAATGTCAAGGTGAACCTTTACCTTTACCTTTTAACTGTCGATCACTAACAGTACTAACCAATAGTTCCTTCCCTGCCTCTAATTCAAAGAGATCCCACCTCTCTGCTCTGACTCCCCCATCCCTGAACCTGTTGGAAGCAGGTAGTCTATTGAGGCCTGTTGCTGAAAGCAGCCAGACATATTTTCTTCTCAATTTGTAGTAGATTTTTTTTCAACTGTATAAATTAAACATTTTATTCTTTCTGCCAATAATTCTCAGCATGAGTTACTGAGATTGAAAGTGCTAGTTGATGAGAAAAAGAGGTGGACTACTCTAGGACACTTGAAACTAATTCTGCTTTAAATTCCTATACTTCTGTTGCACAGTTAGAAGAATCTAACCAAAAATTCAAAACTCTGCAACAGGAGTGACCAAAGGCTCTTTGGTTATCCCAAAATTGCATAAATAGTCTTGATTTGGTCTGTTTTGCCATGTTTACCCAAACACAGTGTACATTGCTAATTAAGAGTAAATCCCTGGTACTTGCCTTCAGACTCACTAGTGAAGTCACTGGGAGACAGCAGCAGATTTAATTTTGAGATGAATTGGATGAAATACTGGCTGCATTCTCTTTCTATATTTGCACAGGAAAAAGGATAGCAGACTTACTCATTCTTTACAGGTACATGCGAGTTCCTGGTAGAACCTTGAACTTTTCCAGTACTCATGAAAATAAATCATAAGAATGTCTGAAGGTGATTCACAACCATATTTCAAAGGCCAGGTTACAGAAAGTTCTGGCCACAGGCAGTGCATCAGAATTATAAATGACTTTGCAAAGCCCTGCATGAATCAGGTAGTTCCCTGTATTGTTGTGCCACAGTGGAGAGATACAGGATTTATTACAGTCCATTTCAGCTTCTTTCAGGGCAGAACTTTGAATTGAAATACATATATGGACATGACTCTGCCTCATTTGTCCATGCATTTTAAAGTGCCTGTTTTCTTTGCCAGCTGAACAGTCATGGCTCTCAGTTAAACTGTATTGATTTAATAGGGTGGTGGTGGTGTGCTGTCTGTAAATTATGGTAATAGTTTCCTGGGTTCCCTTGCAACTGTATGAATATATTTAGTACAACGTCCCTGCCTCTTTAAAATAAAGGTTGATCATGGTTGCTGTACAGAGGGAGTTGAGAAGGACATCTGCTAGTGAGCAAATTTTTCACATCAATAGCATTGGTTTTAGCAGGAGATACAGGCTCAACTTGTTTCCTTGTCCTGGTGGATCCCTGCTATTCTATTCTATGCTGTGTGAAGGAAGTCCCAAACCAGGAAAAAGACAAAGCTAAAGGAACAGGTACTGCAGGGCTCTCCAAAGCACACAACCAAGGCAATGAGATACAAAGCCACAGTCTAAGATCAGGTCAAGCATCGGTGCCAGTCAGTATCTGCCATAAACCACAAGGAAGGTCCAGAAACATAGTCCAAACAGTCCAGGAGTCAGGCGTAGTTTAGGAATCTGATACAGGGGTCCAGGCACACAGGAAGAAAGTACAGGAACCTATAGACATGTTGTCTCCAGTGGTTTCTTTGTAGTACCCAACTGAAGGCTTTTTATGGCTGGGCTACCAGTGCCCCACCCAACGCCCATCTGCAGGTGTTTGGTGAACAAGGGGGAAGAATTTAGCCACAAGACTTTGCTAGTGGGTCTCTCTGGGAGAAACAACTTCTTCTCAAAGATTATTCTCAAAGAGACCACCTTTTCCTGAGGATATGTTCTTCCTGGAGGAGAAAGCCGAGCACTTCACCTCATGGTTTCAAGATGGATTTGTGACTTCAGGCATCTCTGCTCCTGTAGACTAGGCAAGGGTCTCATTTCCTCCTCTGACTCAGTTGCAGAGTCCCCACCATTCACAGAATGAGGCTTCTGGCTTCTGACTCTCAAGAGGCTGGGCAAGTTGTTCTGCCCTAATGGATTCTAGAGTGTTCTAGAGAGAGAAATGAGAAAAAAGTATGTGAAGGAATAAGTTTGCCACCAAGTTCTAAACCAAGCACAGAGGGAAGCAGTGGCAGGTAGGAACCATTCTAATTTGGGCCAAGGACCAGGATTTGCATTGGTTCTGTGTGTAATGTCACCTTTTTGGAACATGTAATGATGCTTTGAATATCTCCCTTCATGAATGTTTCTCTCTTTCATCAGCCTCTGCTCCACTGCACTCCACAAACCAAGATGGCCACTGATTGTCTGTGGGAATTTCATTGGATCTCTTTCTACCTCAGAGAAGAAAGTACCCTGACAGAGTAAAGCTCTGCTTGCATTTTATAGGATTTTTGTCATCATGTATTTTTCTGCTCTTCAATGGAGTTGTTGAAGGAATGGACCGGGTGGGGCAAAAGAATGTCTCTGCGTGAATACCTGCCTGACCAACTGCCTCACTTGCCCTCATACATCTCTCTCTCTGTGTGTATGTGTATCCTTGCTTGAATACATGTGTGTGTGATGGGTATGTGTGTCTGAATATTTATATTTGCCCTTGGCTCTGTCTGCCACTCCCACTCCATCCACTATTGGATCCATCACTCTGTCCCACCTACCACATTAAGGGAGCAGAGGCCATTCCCTTACTTGACAGAGAAGAATATTCACTTGGGGAATCTTATCACTTACGATGGTTGTTCAATGTACTGAGATGAAGGTACTGTCCTGTTTTGCAGTGGTTTAGGTATGTGGCTGCAGAGTCAGAGGTTGGGAGTTCGGTTCCCCACTGCACCTCTGTAATAGGGGCTGTATTCAATGATCCACAGGGTCCCTTCCAGCTCTGCAGTTCTAATATTAGTATAACATCTAAGATTATTATATTGACCAACTCTAGCTGCTGCTGGTGCTGTTCATGCTAATGAGCAGTGTAGGATAGAATTGAATCTGCCTGAAGTTAAGCACTCTTGGCTCCCACTGATTTGAACTGAAATGTTCAGATCTCTTCATGTACTTAACTTTGGCTGAACTGTGCCACTGTGTTTGACTGTGTACATTGTCTGGAATGATCTCTAGGGTCTTAATTAGAAGTCAGCTCTGTTTGGAAGCTAATGAATGCACCTTGAGGGAAACATGATCCTCATGCTCAATTACCCTTAGAAATAAGGCAGTAGTTTCATGAATTGATTGTGTTCTATAGAAAGAGAAAATTACCCTTCCTTCTGAGAACAACAATCAAGGATTAAATAATAATAAACCTTTCTACTGCTTCTATTTTATAGGTGGATTCTGAAATGAGAGCATTCAAAGGCTGCCAGTATCCTGTGATTTCTTCTGAGCAGTTAAGTTGCTCCCCAGAAATGAACTTGCATTTTTGTTGATCTGTTATTTTAAAGTGGGGGGAAGAAAAGGAAAAAAAGTAACATAGTGTAATCAAAGTGATTCTTCTTACTCTAAAAATATTTTACTCTTGTAATTTAATGATATTAGTCAATGGCTGAGATCCTTTTGCTTAGCATAGTAAATTGCAACTAGAGTAGACCCAATGAATCAGTGGAACTTATGGAGAAGTTGACTTACCTTGTTCCCATTGATTCAATAGACCTTCTCTAGTTATAACTTACTATATGACTTACTATGCTAAGCAACAAGATTTTAGCCAATAAATTTTGTCTACACACTGACTCAAACTGTGTGGAATGGAATTTAGCAGAATGTGGTACTTCTTTGGAGTCCCTGCATCTCTAGTTGACAGAGAACTCCAAAGATACATTGCCAAGGCTTAATTTGAACCAAGGGTTTAAAAACTCCAGAATCTGTTTTGAATGCCAGGGTGTAAGTCGGGGTGCAGAGACAAAAAACTATCTGATGCTTTTCTCATTATCTCTGGTAAAAGTTGGCCTAGACCTGATTCAATAGTTTACATCAAATGAAAATCCTCTACAGCTGAACATCCATAACTTAGACACTCACATTATCATGTCATACAAGTAAATGTGTACAGGGCAGGATGGAATGGAACTTTGCTTTGTGGGATTAGGAAATTAGTTCCATTTGTAGACTATGTGGAAAGGGAGGGACATCAACAGTGCTGCTGCAGATGCCTCCTGCCTAATGAAAATATCTTTTTAAAGAATATAGTGATTGGGGTTAGGTAATTATATCAGGTGATAGTGAATGTTATTGTTGTTATGTGCTGTCAAGTTGCAACCCACTTATAACAACCTTAAGTGGGCTTTCAAAGTAAATGAGATATTTAAGGAGTGGTTTTACCAGTTTCCCAGTGAGCTTCCGTGGCCGAACGGAAAATTGAACACAGGCCTCTTGAGTACCAATCGGCACGAACTAAAAACAAACAAACCAGGAAGTTTGTTAAAAATCACTGGTTCATTGGTTCGGGTTGGTTCAGGTTCATCAAACGTAACAAACTTGAACCAACTTGAACCACAACCTTTGTTTACAATTTAATGAACTTCCTGGTTTGTTCCCTCCTGCCCCCACAGCTGGTTCCTTGCCCCCTTCCCACTGCCCCTGTCACTTCCCTACCAGGTCCTGTTGCCTCCTCCTCTTCGTCCTCCACCACCGTCTTGAGAAACAGTGGCCTGGCTTCCCTTCCAGGGTCTGGGCCTGCCATCTCTCTGCGTGCCCCTGCCTATCAGCTGATAGGTCGGGGCATGCAAAGAGGCAGCAGGTCCAGCTTTTGGAAGGGAAGCCAGGCCACTGTCTCTCAAGATGGAAGCGGAACAGGAGGAGGTGACAGGACCAGAGAGGGAGGTAACGTGAGCAGTGGACAGGCTGTGGGGCTGCAAATGGGCGATTCAGCACCACGTGGTGCCAGATCAGGGCCATACATTACCAAGTCACGCATTTGCATCAATGGAGGAGGATGAAGAGGCGGCAGGACCAGGTGTGGAGGTGACGCGAGCAGTGGGAAGTGGGCAGGGGGCAGGTTGTGGGGGTGGGGAGTTTAGTTCCCCTCCCCCAGGCATGAACTTAAAAAAAACCCTCAGTTCTGGGTTCATTTTTTAAAATGTTTGGATGGTTTGTGGTTCATAGTTCCTGGGTAGCCACAAACCATTTTTGTGGTTTGTGCCCATCTCTACTTGTGAGCCCTAGTCTGTCCCTCTATCCACTACTCCACCCTGGGTATCCAATAGTGAATAGGTATCATGAAATTACTCAGTTTGTGGCTACATTCAACATCACAAGAAATGTAAAATATAAAGCAATGGGGCAATATAGAAATAAGTGAAAACAGTGAATGGAGGGAAATTAACAGGAAAAAAAAGTTCCCAGTCCACAAAAGAAATTGTATAGGCTTTGCCTGCCCTACCCCGGAATAAAGACGTGAGACCAAATTATGGATTAAACACGGGCCACACTTTATTAAATTAATCATTGTTGCCATCCTTTGGCAAAGGGGGGGGGGTCCTGCTGTAGTGCGGAATCAGGTTTAAACATAGAGGTCTCAACAGACCCCTTAACCAACAAATGGGAGAGTCCCTGGCCCCAAGTTTTCGCAGTCGTAAAGACAGCGAGAACCCAGCCGGCCCCAATTTCACCACCCCCGGACCTCAAGCCACCTTCTCCTTGTTGGCTGTTGGTCCGGGTGTGGCCCCAGCATATCTTCCCCCCCCCCCAGCACTGTAATCGCATGATCCTCAGTGCTGGGAGGTCAGATGAGCTATAGCTTATCTGAGATTGCTATGGGACTCACCAAAAACTTGTATTATCCGCACTACCCGCCACAGCATAGGGACTAACCGTGCTAAGTCCCATGCCCACCATCGAGCCTATTGAGCTCAGCAAGCAGGCCCCCCTTGATGTCTTCCAAGAAGACATCCAAACCCAAATCGGACAGATGTACACCATCGTTCTGAAAAAAACTCAGGCCTATCCATGCGGATCCTCTGGTGGCCAATCACCGATCCAAGGCCACTGCAGACCGCTCTGCAGACTTCCCTATTAACACTCCTGTGGGCAGTGTTAATGGGCAAAAAATTCTGGGCACCTCGCCACACCAACCGAGGGACGATCGTCGACCCAACGATGCTTGTAGCCGGATACTTGGCCTTCAACCATGCTAGGTCATGTAGCATGTCCAGGATCAAGGCCTTTCCGCTATGCCTTGCCAAATCATTGCCGCCCAGGTGTATGACCAACACATCTGGAGGAAACCGGCCTACAGCAACCGCTCTGCACAGCTGGCACCACTGCATGACTCTACCCCTTTCCTTAGACCACTCTTCGATCATTTTTTAAATACGGTAGTCTGAGGTATAATCTGGATAACCATGAACCCTGGTGTAAAAGGCGAGCACCGACAACCTACCCTGTATCGATCCAGGTGCTAGTCCCTTCCTATTCAGGTGGACAATGAATTGCTGAATGTGTTCCACCGGGGCGGGCCAAACTGGTTCTAACTCAACTAATTTCCTAAACTCCTGAAACTCTATACTCACAGCCGAGTACCCTTTTCGTGTCCTTGGTGCCAGGGCCAAGCCTATTGCTCTTTCCGCATCCTCACGCCAATTTGCCAGACCGAATGGTAATGCTTGTAAGGGTACGGTATTATAACCCGTATCTGGCACAGATGGATATGGCCAAACCCCTACGCTAGCCGCTGGATGTAACGTTGCTGGGAATTTGGCTTGGGCATACGGTGCGGCCCAGCCACTAAACTGCACACTTGTACCAGGCCATGGGGTACATGGGGTCATGTAACTCTGAGTGTCATAGGCTGGGTGAACAGGACGAGTGAATTGTCTGTGATCTGCGATGGGATCTGAGATGGAGTGTCCGGTGCGATGGCCGACTCACCTGACACAGGCAGAACCACGATGGGTTCCTCCCTTCTGGTCAAAGGCTCCGGACTATCCTCCTCCGTGGCATCGCACCTGTCAGGAACCGATGCCACCGAACCGGCGGCTGCTAAGGTAGGTGTCCCTCTACTTTTAGCAACAGACTTCCTCCTTGACAACGTCGCTGCCCCATCTGCTTCTTCTCTGGGCGTCCCTTCTGCTTGGTGTTCCGCCTCTAGGACAGCAGACCTAGACATCAGATTATCTGCAATAGCCCTGATCTTAGCCTTGCGATGACTTTTAACCTCCCTAGCCGAGCAGCGTGGTTGTGCTTCACTAGGCTGTGGAGCCTGCCTGGCCTGTCTTTCGGCTTCCAAGGCCGAAATCTTTTCCTGAAGCTGCTGCCATACAGGCCAAGATTCTTCATCTGAGGACAATTGGGGTGGCGACACTTGTGGAACAGCACGCTTCTTCGCTGATTGTTTTCCCTTCTTATTGCCCTGCCCCTTACGGGAGGCCATTTGAACCCAACCGTATAGAACTATATATGTTCCTTGTAGTGAGGAATTTATTTAAATCACCTTGATGATATGACTAATTCGTATCTAATTATACTATGTAAATATTACCAATGAATTCAATTACCTATGTATTTGTATGTGTTTTTAGCTTATCTTATTCAATTATTACTAAAAGTAATCAATTAGGTCACGTAATCAACTACAATCAATTAAGCACGTGTGCATGCCCAATGATTCAACCACTTCTAATCACCCAGCCCTAGCCAACGGTGAAGTGTTGGACTGGCTCACTCTATTCTCAGGTCTCTGCCTTTCTTCCAACTTCGCCAGAATTGTAATAGCCCTTATTTTTTATTCTTTTTTATTTTATTGTGTGTGTGTGTGTGTGTGTGTGTGTGTGTGTATATATATATATATATATATAAAAATAAACCAAACAATGTGTAAAACAAACCCTAACCGAAAACAAAATCAGCTGCACAAGCCGCATTCGCGCTGGAGCGCGATCCGCACGACTCGTGTGGTTGCGACACCCCCCTTCACACTGTTATTTAATTCAATTCAATTAATTAACAAATAGTAAATCAAGACAAATTAATTAAAACTAAATTCAAATTGAGTGAAAGCCAAGCAAACCGCGGGAGGGAGCTGATGCTACCCCCCCAATTCCCGATTGCTGAACCGTGCAGGTCTACGATCTAGCATGCAGCTAAACCAGTGCCGAACAGCAGACTGCGTCCTGAACTGATGCCAGCAAAGGAAGAGGGAGGAGCGAGGGGGGAACGGCCCTTAAATAGCCTATCGTTCCCCTCTCTACTCCCGAGTTGTCATCAAGGAACTTAGAAGTCTCGCGACATCCTGGGAGGTAGGCAAAGACGAACCATGCTGCTGAAACGTGGCTCAGCAGTGGCTCCAACATTTTCATTTGTCAGTCTAAAATGATGAAAGTAACTTATATTTGGCTCTGCTTAAAACCAGAACATAAGTACAAACAAAACATTGGCGTAATTAATAATAGATGTTCTGGTTTCATGATTAGATGGAACTGCAGGGAAAGCCTTTTTCTCAACTTGAGGGAGAAATATGCTGCTGACATAACAAGAGATAATCCTTTGTAGATGTATCTTGTCTTAGGAAAGTGTAGCTTTGACAGCTATGGAGAATTATGCATCCTTTCCCCTTGGTGTGCTCTACAAAAGAATTTTTGTAGAGCACACCAAGAAATATCACTAGCTCCTCAGTGTCAGGTAGGTTGAAAATGCATGATTGTTCATCTGAGGAGTATAAAATCCTCTGGTGGCCATAGCAAAGTTTGGGCAGGTATTTGAAAACTTGTCTCACCACCTTTATTGTAAAGAGGTGGTCAGGTCATGCACTGTTGTTGTTATTGTTGTTGCTTTGACTTATACATTGTCCCATAGCGCTAGAGCACTCTCTGGGCATTTTAAACACAATTATGCAAACAACGTAATGATTTGAGTACTCACTCATTTTGCCAACCTTGGATGGATGGAAGACTGAGTCAGCCTTGAGCTGGCTACTTGAACCCATTGAGATCGAACTTGTGAGCAAAGGCTTGACTACAGCACTGCAGTTTAACCACTGCACCAAGCCTCACTGTGCCTTTCTGGGGTCAAACTAGACAATACATTTAGAGTGTCATTAGAAGGAGAGCTCCTTTAAGAGGAAAAGTCTGTTTGTTCACTCTAAAAGGATCTTGGCTAAATGTGTTCTCTTGCCACACATATCCTTCAGTGCTAGTGCCTGAGACATCAGACATGTAAATGAAGATGTGCAGTCTCCCAAATGACCAACTGTAAACCAAAAACAGGCTAATTTGTCAAATACACACGATTGATTAATTGATTAATTGATTGATTGATTGATTGAATTTGTACCCCGCACCATCTGGCAACCAGGCCACTCTGGGCAGCTAACAACAGTATAAACAACAATATTAAAAAACAATAAAAATAAATAAATTAATACAAGCCAAATAGGGTAAATTAAAACAGACGGCAATAAAGGTGGTAAAAAGGGTGATGGAGAGGATGACAAAAAGGATGGTAAAAGGGAGGCCGAGATCTTAATGCTCCAGGAAAGCCTGACGAAAGAGCCAAGTCTTCAATGCTTGTTTAAACCCATCCAGAGACAAGCTTCTTTCAGAATAAATAGGCTTTTTCTCTCAACTTTTTTCCTAATGACGTATTGAATATCTTGTCTAATTTGAGCCAAGTAGAATCTAAATGGGGCTTTTTCTTGTTTCTTGCATGAGGTATCCTTCACAAGTGTCCCAGAAGTGCAGAGGTCTGAGCTCAGGAATCATTCATGATCATGCCTCTCTTTATGTGGGAAATATATCTGTAGCTGTCCAGTTTCTGTCATAGCAGCAGATGCTTCTGGAGGGCGAAACTACATGTGGTCTGCAGATTAGGATCACCTAAAGGCATCTTCCTGCCTGCATGGTTTTGCACTCCTGAGGCGTCTCCTTCCTCTTTCAGGGGTGTCACTGCACCTCCTTCTTGGGAAAGATGTGTTGGGGAGTACTGTATCTGCCCTCTCCTCCTCCACTTGCGTCTGTGCCCAGCATTCACACATTTATCACTAGGGGAGGGGGGATGTGAAGGAGCCTGTGCCTTCTTGTGCTGCCCTAGAAGAAAGAGGACATGCAGGGGAAATGCTTTTGCCCCCACTCCCAAGAATGACAAGGGCATGATGTCTTGCTTCTGGTCTCAGAGGGCAACAGAGCTTGGCCCATCTTGCTCACCCAATTACATGAATGAGGGAGTCTGCATATGAGCTGCCCACATGGAGATATAATGTTCATATCATACAGTGAATCTGGATGCACATACCCCATGACCACAGTGGGCCAAGCATTTGAAAACTAGGAGGATCAAAAGCTCAAGACCTTCAGGCCCCAAATGCTTCTGACCTCTCGGGCTTGCTTGCCATCCCATCTTAACCCTCCCTGCCCATTCTTCCTTCTTTACAAATCAAGGAATGTAAAGTGGTAGATATCTTGCTCACAAACTGTTTTGTGTCCTACAGCCTCTGTTCACTGAAACCAATGGAGAGAAGTATCTTGTCTCTAGCAGTTTCAATAGGCAGAATTAGTGGTTGCTCCACACTACTAAATTTTAGGCACACAGACTCTATAACTCGTCTTGTTGAAACCAGTGAGACATGATCCGGTCTGCAAAGTGTGCACATGTATGGGGACTTCTGAGAGGGGTTTTTTTGTTTTTGTTTTTGGCAAGTATTCCCCCCATGGCTTTTTGGGTGAAAAAAAAAAGAATTTTGCTTGTGCCAACGAGAGATGATCACATGGAGAGAATCTCATTTATAAACCGGACAGTACAATTCACAATTCTCTATTTAATTTTTGAAATTGCAGTACTGCTGGCAAAGCAGGTTGCTGATTTTGGGGTGTGTGTGTGTGTGTGTGTGTGTGTGTTTAAATCAAATGTATATTAGACAAAGCTGCATATCAAATGATTTGCCACATATAATGATACTAAATGAGAAGGTAGTGTATGTTTATGAAGTGTTTGCAACTATCATTTGTCTAGTTTGGTTAAATGATTAAGTTTCTAAACCCTGAAGTTTTCACATAAAGTGCACCTGCTTGGCTTCACTTTTATCACTCTTGACTATTTATCACCAACTCATGGCATGTAAAAGCAGGGTCTGAAGTACAACAGCTTTCAGGAACACAGATTTCAAAATTGAAGCCTCTTATCTGGAGCTATGCTAATTACCTTAGCTCATTTTGCTTTCATGCTTTTATATTAAGATATACAAATTCATCTATTTTTAATTACAGTGATGTAGCCAAATTAGGCTTTGGGCAGTGCTATATGAGATAACTTGCATACACTGCGAATTGATAAAGCTATGCAGTAAATATGCATATGACAATGAAAAATGCCACAGGAAGTAGCAAGGTGTGAACAATCTGTGCATATCTGGACAAAATATCTATGTCTGTGCCATTCAATTTCCTTTTTCATATGTGCTTGAGCTGATTTCCTCATTTATTAGAATACGTCTGTATTCTTTTTCCCTAAGGTGAAGGGATTTACATTCAAGAAGGGAAAGGATAAAATTTAAAAATAACTCAAGGTAATAAACATATGCATACAGCATGTGAACAGAAAATTATAATTCCCAGATCAAAGGCTAATGAAGGTCTTACAGTATCATCTCAAAAATGATCGAAGCAGTCGCTTTATAGTCATCAGCTTTTGGTAAGGAGACTCCACCATTTATGGAGCCATCCCAATAAAAGAGCTGAAAGGGAAAAGCACTCCCAGAGGTACAGAACTACATTCACTGAAGCAAAATGCCAGAATCCTGTTGGTTATTTATGCTGGAATTCAGGCAACAGCTTAAATTGCAGCAGGGAATTCCTTGTTGCATGCCAAGTCACTTAACTGGAGTGCAATGACTAATTGTTAACAAATGGCCATTCTCCACTACAGTTTAAGCCATTGCACCTATACCAGCGTAAATAATCAATTGGATTCTGGCCAGTGCATTTTGAGTATCATCTTCAATGGGTCTCTTCGGTAGAGTCAACTTGAGTCTTTGTTCTGCTTGTCTTTGTTTCAGTAAGTAAGTAAATAAGTCAATAGTCACAGCCACGATCACAAGGGAAAACAAATGGTTGTCACCACTTGAAGCTGCCACATGAACAAGACAGTAAATATTATTATGATCACTATATCTAACCTTCCTGAACCATATTTTGCATTTTAGAGCCATTTGCTAAGGAACTGCTGGGAACTGCAGAAAGTTCTGGTACGGTAGATTGGGACTGCACACAATTCATGTAAGATGTCTGTCAGTGTCCTCGGTATCATGGCTCATGGAAAGCCAAACTATGGTTTTCAGTGATGTGCAACTTTCCTTTCAAGGACACTTACCAGTCATTATTGATCTTTTCACTGGGGCATATTAAATAAATCCCTATTCAGTCATTACCTGGTACCATATCATGAATATGAATATAGAGGACTGGCTAGCCCCTCCCCCTTTCTCACTGCTTTCTGCACACAAGCATTGGTCTGAAGAGAAGAGCCTCTATGTGCGAGTAAGGGTGTTGGTACATTTTATCCCCCATTTTGGTTCATTGACAGCACAGTGAATCTCAATCTAATTTTAAGAGATCATATGGTGCACAGCTCATCTTGAACCAGATTGCCCTTTTCCAGTCTACATTCATCTGCATTTGTACCTTTTTGGTTCACTGGCTGTGCTGCCTTTTTGTGTATGAGAGTGGAGTGCTCCATTTTAGTTTGCAGTAATCATTCATGTGATCATAGACCTCACTCCAAATTTGCAGTGTGTGAACAAAAAGTTTGGTTTCCAGAATAAATGAAAGATCATTACTGCAGGAAGTGATGCAGGTTATCCTGACCCAATCTGATACAATTTCCCTATACAGACAAACCCTTAGATTCTAGATTTTCAAGCATTCTTGCTCACCTGTAGAGTCTACCTGTGAACAGAAACTTTCCTCTTCAGATTTGTCACTGCACATATGGAGAAAGCAACAAGGATGGAGATAAGGCTGCTCAGTCTTCTCTCTATTGACAGTGCAGGGTTAGGTGATGACCAAAATGGGACTTCAGTTTCAAATAATCTTAGAGACCCTTGGAACTAGTGATGGGCACTCTGGTGAAAAATCATGGAATTATTTTGTTCTAGGTATTTAAAAAAATGACTTCCTTATTGCACTAGAGATATTCTCTTTACATTGACTTGAGCTATTGGTTGCGTATTAACTGGTTGACAACAATGCATTTTAATTGAAACATTTGCCGAGACCTGTATGAAATAATTCCCCTTGATAAGTGTTAGCTTACTGGAAGCTATAGAAATGGCACAATTTTTATATACGTTGTTCCAAGTACACAGTTAGAACAAGCTAGGCTTTAGGCACAAGTCTTTGCTTAACAGGTAGATGAAATATGTAAATGAATAATACAAATTATTTTATAGTTCTGTTCAATTTCTTGCAATACAGTTTGGAAATACAGTATATGAACATAGTAAATTTCTATGTTTGAGAGTCAAGAAACTACTAGAAGACCTTTTAATCCTTTAATTTCTTTTCATCTTTAGATTCATTAGAAATAATTGAAGGTTCTTCCAGACACAGCTGAATAGCTGCCTCCACAGCTGAACTGAGGGCCAAAGTAGGCATGATGTTAATTGCATGCAATTAATTACTGCTAATTGTATGAATGCAAATGAGATGGTGACAAGAATGCAATTATTGTGTACATTTTTTTTAATTTTCTTTGTATGCAGATAGCAAACACATGGAAGCCTAAGCAATATAGGGATGATGTGTGGCGTGGAGGGGATTTAACTCTTTCCCTTCTTGTAAACTGTTATTTGCAATTTTTAAAAGAATCCAAATTGGGTTAGGGTGTCCTGTGCCAGGAGTCAGCCCCCAGTTCAGAAAACTTTGCTTAGCATGATATATGAGAAACTAGGTGCAAGAAATACAGAGTGAGGGTCCCTGAAATCCAGATCAAACCAGTCCATGAGTCATGCAAGCAAACAGGGAAAGTTCAAAGAAATAGTCAGGCAGCCAAAAATCCCCCCCACACAGCGCAACAATCAGGAGCCAGAAAAGACATTGTCTCCCATGGCTTGCAGTCCCAACTCAAGACTTCTGAATAGCTGGGCTGAGTGAACCCCTCCTGGAGCTCAGCTGCAGGCTTTCCACATTTGTAAGCAAGATGAGTGTCACAAAGTATGTCAGAAAGGCAGTGCTCCCAATCATGAAAATGTTGTAGGCACATTCAGTTGAACACACTTACAAGCACTGCTATACACCTTCACTGTGAATATGCAGAGTTTTGCTTGACTTCTGGATGGGATGGTCAGGGTGGAATTTACATGTGTGCCCCATTCCCTATACCCTTCAAGCTCTCCACAATTTCAAGCTGAAACATCTAGATAGGGTTATTCACTTTTCTGAAAATGTGAGCACCCTCTCAATGTTTCATCCTTCTGCTAAGAATTTTGAATGGATGGCTAGGATCCACTTGGTGTTCACCTAAGGTGTGTGCAACTTACCCTGGCTAATTGCAATTAACTGATGAGGTTCCAGGGGGCATTTTGGCTATACAGTCACAGATCTGACCAGGCACATGACTAAGATGTACCCCAGTACCATTTTGAGTTAGGGGCAGCACGTTACACAAACTTTACACAATTACTGATGGGATTCTGATCAGCGTTTAAAGGCATCAGAGATACTCATGACAACTTGCTTAGTTGAACTACTAGGACATTTATTGATTAAGGTGAGAACTCATTGTGTGGCTTGTGAAGTTAATATTTTCTGTGAAATCCTATTTTCTGTTTGACCTGATGATCTCTGTGATGTAATGGTATGGTGTGAACATGGGCGTGTTGATATATTAGCTGTTCACCATAGTTTACAGATTGAATATTAACACTGGAAGAAAAACTAAATCCTGGTCAACTAATTTCAGTTGTACTGGTATGTTTTTTCTTTCTTTCTCATGCATCTCAAGGACTTTGCACCCTCAGTGATTAATATATACCTAAGGCATACAATGAACAGAAGAGGAAAAATTAAATAAATCAAAATTTATTTTGTTCTTTGAAATTCAGTCTCCAGATAAATGTATTGAACCACTTCTATGGCTGGAAGAAAGTGAAATCCCTCTCTCTTTACTGTTTGCCCTTACAAAAATTGCCCTTGGTCTCTGGTTACATGCGTTTTGTGTCTAATATATCGCGTCTAATGTCTGAAGTAAAGATTGGCTTGGACTGTCCTTTAGCAGAACAGAAGGTCTGTGACACAGATTGTCTTTTGGAATTGGTGATAATATTGGACATTTGATATGTTGGCATTAAACTGAAATGGTAGGAGTTACACTCCTATGAAGTACACACATGCATTACACACATTACAACCCTCTTTCAAATTCAATGGCTTGAAAAGTAGGTTCTCTGGAACAGAACTCAACTCTTGAGACATTCCCACTATATCTAGTGCTGAAGGCTTCTGGGAGAGATGGTAACAAATCAGAAAAATTGTGATTTGTTTTGATTCGTGTTTCAACAAGGTCAATGAATAATGAATTATGTATTTATGATTTTTTCGTGATGAATTGACAAATCAATTTGTCAATTTGTTTTTGAATTTAAAACCTTATAAAATGCCCCCCAGCACCTAGAGACACCAAATTCACAGGAAACCTTCCCCTACTCTCCTCTACAAGCCCTGCATGTTTAGTGAAGTTTGGGTTTAGGACATCCGAGTTAGACACCCACAAGGAGCCCCCCCCCCAGGAAATTTCCCCCCAGGTGAGCTAGAGACACCAAAATCATTCAAATCTCACAAAGTTGATCAAAGACCAATCACAAATATCCCATCTGTATTCCCAACTTTAGTATGCCAGATGCTGACCTACTTGACTGTAATGAGTCAACGTGGTAAAGTAATGTTTAACCTTAAACAAGAACCCAGTCAGATAAAAAGGGTGTGAACTCTTGAATCTCTCCTGCTTTCCATCTTTACCTAACAGGGACCTTGGATATTTCTTCGGCAAGGTGGATAACAATCACATGGAAATTGCCAGCTAGTATCTGTAAAACAGTACTTGCAGCATGACACTAGCATGAGCTAAATCTGAAGTTCTTAATGACACCTGGACTGTATTTGTGTGTTGTTGCTGTTTGTTAAATTATGGAGATGTAGTTCTCTTCTTACTTTGGAGAATCACTCTTTAGACAGAGGAAGGAAGAAACCAAATTAGCATCATGAGCAGCTTTGTCCCTCCAGATGTTAAAAATTTTGTTGCCTGGGACTATGTTGTCTTTGCAGCCCTCTTTCTCATTTCTTCTGGGATAGGAGTCTTTTTTGCAATTAAAGACAGGAAAAAAACAACTTCTGGAGACTTCTTAGTTGGAGGCAGACAGATGACTTGTGGACCAGTTGCCCTGTCCCTCACTGCAAGCTTCATGTCTGCAGTAACTGTGCTGGGAACTCCAGCTGAAGTGTACCGCCATGGCTCTTCCTTTATCCTCTTCGCCATAGCATATACATTTGTCATTATTTTTACTGCAGAACTATTCCTCCCTGTGTTCTACAGATCTGGGATCACAAGCACTTACGAGGTAAGCTTTCTTTACAGAAAAAGAGTGTATATTTATTTTGGCCCCTCATATTGAACCCACAGTGTACTTGAGCATCTGAAGGCTAGCTGACAGTGTGGTTACCAGGCATTTTGGAGGGAAGGGCAAGTTAAGAATGGAGGATGTGAACACATTGTTTAAATTTAAGTACAAAAGCATGTTAAAAGTAGTAAAGACAATGAATAGATGCATTAAGTGATCCTTTTAGTTCTGAGGAAAATAAGTTTTAACTGACAATGACCATTAGGGACTCCTTCTCCCTCAATTTCTTTTCTCCCCATTTCTTATACTCACAGAAAAACTTTAGCATTAGTTAACGTGTTTGTGACAAGCAAACTCTGGCATTTTTGCATGCTGAGACAAGGCTCTTCTTGTTGATTTAAATGTAAAAAATTACAAGTTCTGCTTTGAAAGAAAGAAAGAAAGAAAGAAAGAAAGAAAGAAAGAAAGAAAGAAAGAAAGAAAGAAAGAAAGAAAGAAAGAAAGAAAGACTCAGTGGAGAGAGAAAGAGAGAACTGGTATGGACACAGAAGAGAATGGTGACCACCAGGAACAAAGCAGCACTGTGCTTCCTCATTCTGACTGGGACATAATATATTTAAGTTCAGGAAATAATGGGTTACTGGATAATAGTTTCCCCAGCATTTCCTGCACCTTGCAATGAATTTCTGCAATTTAGGGGTGGGTGGGTAATCATTCTTTCTTCAACTGTTTGAGATAGCTAAAATGATATTCTTTCCCTATCACATAATTGCTGAGAACCAAGTGCATAACCCCAGTGATCTGGATGTAAGATACAAGAGACAAATCCTTTGGGGGCAATGGCTTTTTCTACAAAGTTCAAGTAGTACTTTGACATGAACCATAACTGGAACTCACCTAAAATTGGCATGCAATAAAAGCCCATCTATCTTACAGATGAAACCAGCAAACACTATACGTAGCTATTAAAAGAGAAGAGCCTCATTTACCAAGCTTCATATAATAGAACTGAAATGTTTCATGAGGTGAAAGGAGATGTCTGATGACTCTGATGACTATTTCCAAAAAAACAAACCACAGAGTGTGTGCCCCGGGTCCTCCAAGGGGAGGGGAGCAACAAAGGGATCCACTGGTCCAGGCACAATATTGGTTAGAGTCAAGGATTCTTTTGCAACTCAACTTTATTGAGCAGATTAGCCAAGCAACGACACACCATTCCAATCATACAAACCTGCAGATAGTCCACTCTTGGGCAATCCTTAAGGTCATAAAGGGTACTTTACCCTCTCTGAGTGAGTCCTTAGTGGCTCCGAACTGCTCCTCTCTTTGTTCTCTGCCACAAAAGGAGGCAGTTCTGTGTCGTATCTTGGCCTCTAACTGCTGAAGACAATTAAATTGTCTTTGCCTCCTCCAACATCTCAACTGGGCAGGACTGGGGTCGCTGGGGCTGATTCTACATTTGGCTGCTGGTGTTGCCTTTGTGTGATAGAATCCCTTGGCCAACTGAATTTTGACATCTACTGCATTTCCTTGAGCTGCTCTGCTTGGAGCCACTCCAGTGTGTCCACCCAGGTCTCTCCATTTTCCTCTTCTTTCTCTCTGTCCTCTTCTTTCTCAGTCTACGCCACCAGTCCTCCTCCTCACTGCTTTACCTTTATAACCTCCCTCCTCCCTTTTAGATCTTTCATATGCCAATTCTTTCCTCTGGATCTCACCTTTCCTTGAAAGTTCCCTGCCCTCTGGACCTTCTGGGAAAGTCCCTTTTGCTATCTCCTCCACCACTACCTTCCCTGGAGATTCTGATGGAGTTGGCAACATCGTACAGGGTAGTGTGTCCATCTTCCAGGGATTGGGTAGTCCAGGTGAAATTCCCAGTGGGACAACTGTAGTGAAAAGCATGGGAGAAGGCCTGGTACCAGAACTTTCAGGTCTCACACACAGAAATGAGTTGTGCACTATAAGGTGTCACAGGAGATAGCACAGTGGAATAATCTTCAATATTTTTGATGTCTGAATCTGAATACCTACAGAAACACCACATTTAGTTCAAAAAGAAAATCCATATTCTATACAATACCGAAACAGATGGCAAAACTGGAGAGAGGAGAAAGCTAATGACAAATTGATTAGGTATGGTAAAATTTAGACACAGCTTCAAAGCATTACTCTTTGGTGACAACTAGAATCTCATAACCTCCAAAGCCAGTGGCCATGCTGTGTGATGGATTCTGGGGGTTGCAATCTAAAAAGGTAATACATCCAAGCTCTGGACACAATAAATATGATCTTGGGGAAAATCAGAGCAGGAGAAAGGAAAAATTGACAGCAGCCACGAAATTAAAAGATGCCTGCTTCTTGGGAGGAAAGCGATGACAAACCTAGACAGCATCTTAAAAAGCAGAGACATCACCTTGCTGACAAAGGTCTGCATAGTCAAAGCTATGGTTTTTCCAGTAGTGATGTATGGAAGTGAGAGCTGGACCATAAAGAAGGCTGACCGCCAAAGAATTGATGCTTTTGAATTGTGGTGCTGGAGGAGACTCTTGAGAGTCCCCTGGACTGCAAAGAGAACAAACCTATCCATTTTGAAGGAAATCAACCCTGAGTGCTCACTGGAAGGACAGATCCTGAAGCTGAGGCTCCAATACTTTGGCCATCTCATGAGAAGAGAAGACTCCCTGGAAAAGACCCTGATGTTGGGAAAGTGTGAAGGCAAGAGGAGAAGGGGACGACAGAGGACAAGATGGTTGGACAGTGTCATCGAAGCTATCAACATGAATTTGACCCAACTCCGGGAGGCAGTGGAAGACAGGAGGGCCTGGCGTGCTCTGGTCCATGGGGTCACGAAGAGTTGAATATGACTTAACGACTAAACAACAACTATGTAAATACAGTGGACCTACTGACCAAGCTGCCAAGAACAAGTAGCCTCTTTCTGCTTCCTTTTCAGAAGCTGCTGGAAAGCTAGATTCAGGGAGCCACAGATAGACTCAGGCAGGCAGGAACAATTTCTTTCATACCACAATTACAAGGCTACTATTTTAGTAATAATGTATGCATGAAGAGGAAAACTTGTGAATTTAGAAGAGCTTTTAGTTCACTAATTTATTAAAGATCAAACCATTCACAGAGATACCAAAGCAATGTAGAATAATCAGACATTCAATATAAAAGATACAGGAAATCAAAGGGAAATTTAAGTCTAGATTAAGAATTCTGAATCACCAACATGGAAGCATATTATCTGACAAGGAGAAAATAAAGAGAAGGTGGAAGCAGTATACTGAAGACCTGTACAGAAGAGATAAAAGGATGAAAGTTTCCTTTGAAGAGGAATCTTGTTATATATTCATAATCAGCATCAGCATCTTAGAATTGCAGAGCTGGAAGGGACCCTATGTATAAAGTCCAGCCCCTGTAAAGGAGGCACAGTGAGAAATCAAACTCCCAACCTCTGGCTCCACAGCCAGATACATAAACCACTGAGCTATCCAGCAGTTATGAAGAGCCTGTAATTCTAGAAAGTGACGTGAAAATTGCTCTGAAAGCACTGGGAAGAAATAAATAATCAGGAGTACATGGAATACCGATAAAACTCTTTCAAGCAACAGAGACTGGATCTGTCAAAACTCTAACAACAATGTGCCAACAAGTACAGAAAACAAAACAATGCCCCACAGGCTGGCAATGCTAAATATACATTCCAATCCCCAAGAAAGGAGATGCCAAGGAGTTCATTAACTGTAAGACTATTGCTCTAATTTCCCATGCAAACAAAGTGATATTCAAGGTGTTGCAACAAAGGCTTTTACCTTATATAGAGAGAGAAGTGTCTGATGTTCAAGCTGAATTCCGAGAAGGAATTGAGATCATACTGCAAATATCCGCTTGCTATTGGAGCACACCAAAGAATTTCAGAAGAAGATCAGTTTATGCTTTATACACTACAGCAAAGCCTTTGACTGTATAGATCATGAGAAACTATGGGTCATTCTGAAAGAAATGGGTATACTTCAGGACTTGATTGTTCTGATGTGTAACCTGTATTATGGACAAGAAGCTACCATTAAGACAGAATATGGAGAGACAGAATGGTTTCCTATAGGCAAAGGTGTCAGACAAGGGTGCATTTTCCCCCCTTATCTGTTCAATCTGTATGTAGAACATATCATATAGAAAGCCAGACTAGATTTAGATGAAGGAGTGAAAATTGGTGGAAGAGACATCTAATTGGCTTCAGAGGGTGCAGAAAAGGAGTTAGCCTTGAACTCTGACAACATCATTGCATGTAATACTATTTAGGCATGCCCTCAACTCACCTTTGAGGGCAAGTTGATCAACTGATCCCTTGTTGGAAACTAACTGAAGCAGAAGTCTTTCAGTTCTCTTGTTAATTCACAGTGGGACAACCTGTGGATCTCAGTGTGTTGTTGGTCTGTAATTGTCATCGGCCCAACTCATGAGAAAGGCCATACACTTGACCTAGTATTCTCAACGGGATGGGGGGATGGTGGTCCGGATGTGGTGGGTTTATCTTTGACCCCGTTGTCATGGTTTGACCATTTCCTGGTAAAGTTTAGACTCTCTGCCACTACTACCCTCTGCAGGGGTGGGGGATCAATTAAAATGAACCACCCCCGGAGACTTATGGATCCTGAAGGATTCCTGAATGCTCTAGGGGAGTTTCCAGCTGATATGGTTGGTGCTCCTGTTGAAGCCCAGGTTGCTTTGTGGTACAAGGAGATGGCCCGGGTGGTTGACACAATCGCACCTAGGCGCCCTCTCCCTGCCTGCAGAGCCTATATGGCTCCTTGGTACACAGAGGGGCTTCTGGCTATGAAGCAGTTGGGGAGATGGCTTGAGCGCAGATGGAGGAAATATCGCTGCGACTATGACCAAACACAGCTTAGAGCCCATTATCGGGCCTACTTTGTGGCGATACGGCTGGCGAAACGCCAGCATTTCTCCAGTCGTATTGTTTCCTCAGCATGTCATTCAGCAGAGCTATTTCGAGTGGTCCGGGACCTTCTTCAGCCTAATGGTTCGGTGGAGGTCCCAGACTGCTCAGTGGCTCACTGTAATGAATTTATTACACACTTTGAGGGAAAGATTGATCAGATTCACAAAGAGTTGGACTCCACTGTTGATGCAGAGCCTATGGTTGTGTCCAATAATTATGTCATAATTTATTGGATGAGTTTCAGTTGTTACGACCCGAGGATGTGGACAGGGTGCTTGGATTGGTTTGTGCCATCACTATGCAACACGACCCCTGCCCATCATGGCTAATAAAGGAATCTGCCAGGGGAGTTCGCACCTGGATCCTGGAGGTCATCAACTCCTCGTTAAGCGAGGGAGTGGTCCCCGCCCCGTTAAAGGAGGCAGTGATTCGCCCACTCCTAAAAAAGCCTAATCTGGACCCAGGCCTAGTGATCAACTTCCGACCAGTGGCAAACCTCCCTTTTCTGGGCAAGGTGTTGGAATGTGTGGTGGCTGAGCAACTTCTGGCTCTCCTGGATGAAACAGATTATCTAGGTCCATTTCAATCAGGTTTCAGGCCTGGTTATGGGACGGAGACTGCCTTGGTCGCCCTGTTTGACGACCTCTGCCAGGAGAAAGACAGGGGGAATGCATCCCTGTTGATTCTCCTGGACCTCTCAGCGGCTTTCGACACCATCGACCATGGGGTCCTTCTGGACAGATTGGCTGGGATGGGAATGGGAGGCACCATTTTACGATGGTTCAGCTCCTACCTGGCTGATCGAGTCCAGAAGGTGGTGCTGGGGGACAGTAGCTCTGATCCATGGCGGTTGTGTCATGGGGTTCCTCAGGGCTCTATACTGTCCCCCATGATATTCAATATCTACATGAAACCGCTGGGGGAGGTTGTTAGGAGGTTTGGGCTGAGGAGTCAGCAATATGCTGACGACACCCAGCTCTACCTCTCATTCTCTACCAATCCAGGTGTGGCAGTCACCGTTCTGAACTTGTGCCTGGACTCGATAATGGACTGGATGAGGGTCAATAAACTGAGGCTCAATCCAGACAAGTTGGAAGTGCTGCTGGTAGGTGCTCTACCAGATAGGTTAAAGGGCCATTTCCCTGCCTTAGACGGGGCTACACTCCCCCTAAAGGACAGGGTCCGCAGCTTGGGGGTGCTCCTTGACCCAGGTCTGACCTTGGAAGCCCAGGTCGACTCGGTGTCCAGGGGTGCCTTCTTACAGCTGTGGAGAATATATCAACGTCACCCTTACCTGGATGAGCAGAGCCTGGCAACAGTCACACATGCACTGGTAACAACCAGACTGGACTACTGCAATGCGCTATATGTGGGGCAGCCTTTGAAGACAGTCCGGCGACTGCAACTGGCACAGAACCGGGCTGCGTGGCTGGTAAGTGGTGCCGCCACACGGACTCATATCACGCCGGTTCTGAAAAATTTACACTGGCTGCCGGTTGTTGCTCGGGCCCAATTCAAAGTGCTTACTATGACATATAAAGCCCTAAATGGCTTAGGACCTGGTTACCTAAAGGACTGCCTTCTTCCATAGGAGCCTGCCCGTCCTCTAAGATCAGGCCAGGAGGCCCTTCTGAAGGTGCCATCCCTGAAAGAGGTGAGGGGGATGGCATGCCGAAATAGGGCCTTCTCGGCTGTTGCCCCCCAACTTTGGAACACCCTCCCTATAGAGATCCGCCTGGCTCCAACACTTTTGGCTTTTCGGCACCAGGCAAAGACCTTTCTGTTTAGCCAGCATTTTAATTAAATAGTATTTTTTTAGCTGGCCATATGAGCAGCAGGATTTATTAATATTAATGTTTTAATGACTGTTTTTAATATAGGATATTAGTATAATATTGCCTATTTTTAATCGTTTTAATGTTTTTAAAATTTTAATATTATTGTACGCCGCTCAGAGACCACTGGTAATGGCGCGGCTAAAAAATCTTGTAAATAAATAAATAAATAATTCCTGTCAGTCCTCACTGTTGGTTTTGTTGGCCACATGAAAATAAGAAGCTGACTTCTACTGAGTCAGTCCTTTGATCCATCTAGCTTAGTATTGACTCCTCTAGCTGGCAGCAGCTGTTTGGTGGTGTAGGCAGGAGACCCTAGAGAGAGTTTCAAGCTTCAGTTACATTTCAGTGGTTTTCCTTGGTTTCAAACTCAAGGTTTTAATGCCTAGCATTCCCTGGTGGTCATCCAGATACTAACCAGACTTGACCCAAACCAACTTAGCTTCTAAAATCTGGAAAAACCCAGCACGTTCCAGCCCTTGGAGGTAAAATGTCTTGGGAACAGCAGTCCAACAATATTTGGAAGGCCACAAATTACTCATCCCTAATTTAAATATTTTGGGTGCATATATTGGGTGGTGGACTTAGATCTGGCCAATACGTTTGTGTTCATTGCAAATCCCTGCAAGTTAAATGCAGTTTGTGGCTCTTGATGAGTTCTATGTATTGTTTTAGGTCTTCATTCTGTGGTATGGAACAAATTATTAACTTATTTACCAATTTTTGTGGGAGTATAAAAAGAGCAGCTTCATGACTGTTACTACTGAATAACTGGTGACAGATCATCCAAAATGTTGCAATGATAGATGTTTCTCATTTACTTTATTTGTCCTTTTCTCTAGTATTTGGAGTTAAGGTTTAACAAGCCTGTTCGAATAGCCGCAACGTTGATTTACATAGTGCAGACGGTAAGACATGTCCTTCATCTATGTGTGTGACAAATGCCCTGATTTCTGACTCACTAGCTCTCTTGTAGGTATGGAAAAGCTGCCTCTGTTCTCTTCTGGGAGTGAATGGACAGTAGCAGAGAGACTGAGCATAAGCAGGGAATGTTTTCTTCTGAAAGGAACAAATTGGAAATTACTAAACATTCAGGACTCTGCAGCATTGTCTGGAAGGTCATTTCTCCTTTATTAGGATGAATCTCTTTAATTGCTTCTTCACAGAATTTTACGTGCATGTGGACCTTGGCTTTTCTGGGTTTGGTTGAATGCCATTTACTGCGGTTAAAACATCTGCTCTTCTCTGTTTGATGTTTTCATAATTTCTCATTTGGATACACAGTGTAAGTCTAAAGTTTAAATTCTTCCTAGTTGTAGGACTGCCATGGAATTCCACACATGGCAAGCAGATTCTTGTCATGTTACATGGGTTCTTGATACTTGAGATCAGTTCTTTAAAATCAATAGTGACTTTCTCAGAATCAACAAATGTCTTCAGAAATCAATCTCTGGCATTATCATTCCACTTGGGATTTATAAAACTTTAGGCTGCTCTGAGTATGGCAAATGCATGAGTTTTGATGGCAAAGGAGGAGAAGGGACAGCAAGGACCTTCTTCCATTTGAAGGGCCGACAGAGGACAATGATCCTTCTGAAGGTGTTGGTCATCTGCAGAGTTGCCAATCCAAGTCTGATGTAAAAACAAAGAACCACAAATAGGGAGATCAGTGACCCTGGAGTTCCACATCTTAAAAAAGCATGTGAACAGTAGCCTAACATGAACATAGTCACTTGGTCACTGCCTTCCTTATTTGGCGAGATGTTCAATAATTCTGCTCAAATTATAAAAAGCATTCTTAAGTTTGCATCTCAATATCTCAATAAGCATATGTGATTTTATGCACTACAGGGTCCTCTTTGGTCCTCTGTTTTAGTTATGCATGTCCTCCTTTTTGGTGACAAATAAGTTGCTGCCTTACAAAGGAGCCATGACTGTCCTTCCTTGAACCAGGAAGGAAAATCTGCTCTACAGAGTATGACAATCAGCTCTTCTTTATTTGTTTTTTGTCCTGAGAAGAAATCATGTGCCTTGCTAGTTTCAGAACAGCAAAAAATATCTGATATTATCTTCCTGTCAAACGCTGTTAAAAGAAATTACTTCCTTCTTCTTGGAATTGCATGGGAATGTGCTGCAATGCTAGCCCTTTCCTGGAAAGAATCCAAGGGCAGAATTCACAAATCATGTGGGTCACAGAAAATGCCAACAGAGAATGAGGACTCTGTTCTTGCCTGAGGTTGCTTAGAAAGCAGTATGAAGTTAATTGGCTTTTCTGGCAGGGTAGCCCAGTATGTGTGCCTACTCAGGGAACGATTTGTTCCCTAGAGGATTCCACCTCACAAAATCTAATGCAGCATCAGCAATAGTTTGATACTGACAGAAATTGCTCGCTTCACAAACTTTAAGGTGATGCTGCAGATAATTCTGCAGAACTGTAGAATATATAGGCCAGTGTGAGTTGACTAATTCATGCTGGGTAGCTCTGTTTGTATCATTTCAAACAATTTCTTCTGAAATATAAGAGCAGTTGTATCCCCCTTAGTATTTTTTAACATTTTATTGCTTCCACCAGTGCCTTCCCTTAAAATTTTGAAAGTAAAATTAGGCATCCAGAAAACATTGAAAGAAGATCCACATGGCTTACAAATCTTTGGTCACAACCTTAAACACATTTGCTTGGGTGAGGTGGTAAACTCTGGTGACTTCAGGGGTCAGTTTTTACCCTGTGGCACCTCCCATGGGCCACTTACCAGCTGAAGATGTGTGTGGGGAGCAAGGGGGGAAATGAAACTAAAGCTGATCAGAAATTCACTTCTGGCTTCATCGATGCAGGAAGGCCCAACACCTTGTCTTATTGGAGAATTACTCTCCTGCAGGCTTCCAGATGCACATTTTTCCTTGTTTTCGATAATAATAGTTATCTGCCATCAGGTCAATTCTGACATAAAGCAACCCTTTCCAGAGTTTTACTCAGAAGTGGTTTACTGCTCCCTTCTTCTGTGATCACCCTGGAACTATGCAGTTTGACCAAGGCTACATAGGCTCGCACTTCTCATGGGACACTCAGTGGGGAATCAAACTCCCAACCTTTGGCTCCACAGCCAGATATCTAATTCATTGAGATATCAGCAACATATTGTTCTAGTGCCAATGAGAGTGGGTGAGAGAGCTGCAGAAATGAGGTGTGTGTGTGTATTGCTAGCCACTATGTTGCTCAGAGGTGTTCTTGTGAATATGTCCCTTTAAACACTGGCCAGAATCCCAGTTTCTTCTGTGCCAGAGTGATATAGTGGAAGTCACGGCAACTGATTGAGACTAGCTAAGAAGGTGCCAGTTGCATATTTGGATAAGCATCCAGAACACAAACAGTTACACAACTGGCACCATGTCAATTAGCCTCAATTAGCCACCATGACATTTATGATTTTCTTATGAGAATGAAAAAGAAGAAACAAAAGCATTATGGCTGGTATGGCTCCCATCTGAATAAAAAGTGGACTGCACAGAGAGTATTTGCAAGGAGACAGCCGGTTTAACCATTCTGTTAAGGGCTGGGACATATGTTGCAAATAACACCGTACTAGAAAAGGGAATTCTTTAACTGTTGAAAGTGTGTGTTTGTCTTTGGGAGATTCTCACCTTGTGTATTCTGCAAGTTAGCATGTTCTGGTTTGTGACTGGTCTGTAGATAGAAACACCAGTTTTATTTGGAAACTGGATTTCTCAGACGTAAGTTTCATTCAGATTTCTGGAACACTAACATGATCTAAGTTCTAATTACAGGTTATCTATAATACATAGTTTGGCTCTAAGTTAGCAATTAGAGAATACTGCCTAAGTTAGAATGACAGCTATACATCAATTATTGTTTTCCCCAGTCATTTAAAGTGCTATCATCATCATTATTACACAGTTTCCAAGGAAAAAAGAACAGCCCATGTGTCCCTCATTCCCCCTTTTTCTTATGACAGCTCTAGTAGGCTGGACATTAAGATGATCTGAACAAAACACTATGCATATAATGGCCAGAGAGGATGTTGAGCCCAGATCTCCTTTGACCTGGTGACAAAATAAGTGGCTGTGGCTGTGTAAATTTGTGCTAATTGAGAACAATTAGCTGGGTGACAGACAAAGGAGAAGCAGGCCAGGTTGAAAGATATTTTGGGCATATGTTCAAATATGCACTTCCATTTCTTCATGAGCCTACTTCTCTGTGACAGTACCAGCCAAAGAGAATGTGCAATTTATGCATGTGGAAAACCATGGGCTATTGTGCAACATGAGGTCCCTGTGTCCTTTCTCCCATTTATTTTTTAAATTTTTGTCTTTTCTAGTGAAAAGGGGGTCTCTAAACTGAGATTCAGGGATCCTTTTTCAACACCCATTCTGCTCTTTCACAGATTCTTTACACTGGAGTAGTAGTCTATGCTCCTGCTTTGGCTCTCAATCAAGGTGAGTTTCTACATAGCTTTGCCAGTTCCTCGTGTAACAGCACAAGCAGTAAAGGAGAAATATGAACACCCAATACCTCATAAAGAATGTGATTTTCTTCCGTTAGCTATCTGTTTGGCAGCTGTCCATCCCCCCTTTTTATCCAGGGTTGTGTTATTTATTGGCCCAGTTTTCTTTTTGCTAAAAGTGTGTGTTGAAGTATAACTCAAGGTCTTGGCTAAGTGCCTAGTTCAGAGTAACAGTCAAAGACCATGTCATGTCCGGTCTTCCAGCCTTCTGTTCTCAGCGAATAGGCTAAGGGCTCATTTTCAGTAAAGCAATAGTTCGAAATATGTGTTGGTCTAAATGAAATTGAGTTAAATTGTCTCTGAGTCTCATGACAGCCATGTGGTGTTTGCTTGGGACAAATGTTTAATTTGGTGTTTTTGAAGGGACACCCTTGCCAGACACATGCACTCTCTCTCCAGCTCAAGGCTGGAATTCAGAGAGGCTAGTGGGCAGGCATGTATGTTTGTATACCTTTGACGTGCATACCTACAGGAAGGAAGTGCAGTAGGAAACAGCTAGAAAAGCCTTCTCACTCACAGTGGCATCTTGTGAGTGCTGATGTGCACAGGAGAGCCTGGTGGTGACGGGTGGCTGACGCACACTGCAAATGCCAGGAAAAAAAAACATAGTACACACGGCTAGGGCGAAGGAGGATACACTGACTGGCTGGAGGTGGGAAAAGAGAGGCGGCAATGGCAGCACTTTGACTGCCTGCCTGCCTTCCAGCTGCTGGTTCTGGGGTTTGCACGCTGGCTCAACTCAGTGAAGAGATGCCTCCTTGAGTGGCATCCTTGGATCTTGCCTCATCTGTCTCCCCACTCCGGGAAGAAGTTTTTGGTGAGCGAGCAAGTGGCAGGGGGCTCCTGTAGGCTACTTGGTGGCTGGGCTTCTCCCTGCCCACTTTTAACACAACAGCAGGGGCAAGCGGCTATGAGAGTCAGCCAGTGGGAGGGCTTCTTAAAAATTAACGCAGAGGCATTCACATAGGGGAAATCGATTTAAATGAACCAGTTCCACATCCATGTTAAAATAAGCAGACTTCTGATGAAAGAGTAAAAAAAAACTCGCTGCCATTCCACAAAATATGATTCCTCACCAAATTAATCTACATGTACACATGTGTTGTGTATTCACCCATTTTTACAGGACTGTGTTTTTTTCTTTCTCTCTTTTTTTTAGTAATGACACTGCCTTCTGAGGATGAAATTTCTTAGCCTGTTGACCTGCTATTTCTGTGTTCCTTTTAAAAGTATAGATTTAGGCAATCTAATATGGCATAATTTCCATTTTGAAGCAGATTTTGTCCATACATTTTATAAATTCCAAAATTCCTATCTATGTTCTCTCCATATTCTTTGTTATGTAAGGTATCTGGAAATCTTTAAAGCTGCTGCCCATTTTGTGTCATTTTGTTGACCCAACAGAGGTATTATATTAATATAGATTTGGGATTATGTTTTAGGACTACATGATCAGTTTTCATGTTTGTATCACTTTACAAGAACCCTTTGTAAATAGTGTCCTCCCCTCCCCAGAGAAACGATGAAACTAAATTTCTGTTATTCAGTATATAAATGGAGATACAGTGGACCCTCGACTTACGGAATTAATCCGTATTGGAACAGTGGCCGCAGGTCGAAAAGTCTGTAGGTCGAGGGTCCATTTCCCATAGGAATTCATTGAAAACCTATTAATCCATTCCGGCAGAAGGAAAAAATACCCCCCTCCAAAAAAATTAAAATAACAGCAACAGTGGAGCAAGTCCCACGCTGGGACTGCAAAAAAAAAAAAAAAAAAAAAAAAAAAAAAAATCACCAAAAAAAACAACAACACAGAAACATACCCCCCAGCCCAAATCTACCCTCCAAAACCCACCCAGAACAACTTTTTTAAAAGAAAAAACAGCAGCACCTTACCAGTCTGAAGCCTCCGAAGCCTCCCGCGCTTGCAAAGCCGTGCTTACTCGCGAGTACACCCGCACCTTCGGGTTCAAAGCTTCTCATCTGTCCTTTACAATTTTAAGTGCACTTGGAAAGCAGGAGCTCTCTCAACTGCGACACACCCTACACACAGTAATGGCTGACAGACCTACAGCACAAAGAAGCAGCCTCGGTGCCACCTATAGTTAGAAAGTTGAATTGCCCGCCTTTTTTCCCCTGCCTATTTCTGTTCTTATGTCGATTCTCCGGCCGGAAGTCGAAGTGAAATTTTCCGGCTGGAGAAGTCTGTAACTCGAAAAGTCCATAAGTGGAGCCGTGCATAAGTCGAGGGTCCACTGTAATAGCAACTGCTAAGTCAAAGTTGTGACAATCTTCTTTTCAAAACAATCCATTTTAGACATGAAGTGCCTTAAATAACCTATGCCTGACTTAATTTCTTTTGACAGTGACTGGATTTGATCTATGGGGCTCAGTATTTGCAACAGGAATTGTCTGTACCTTTTACTGCACGTTGGTATGTATGTGATTGCAGTTCAGCTCAAAACGTTTTTGTAAATATGTTCTAATTGGTGTTCACTTTTATGTTAATGACTCAGCCTTGAAGGACATTCTTTGGTATCTTTCTGTGCAGTGAGTGGCAGTTTTCTATTCTCGCCTTGTTTCAAAATATTACTATGAACGCCCAAAGGACTGGACAAAGTTCTCTAGCTCAGGAAAGCAAATGAGACACTGAAGATAACCTGCAAACTTTTACAAATACTTTTTCCTGCAATCTGAGATTGCAATCCTACCCATTCTTCTCTCGAATGAAGCTACAACATGAACACACGGAGCCCTATATCTGAATAAAGATATACATAGGTTTGCATGGCTGCTGAGACAAATTAGGAGATGCTTTCTTCTCCACATATAGACTTATTTATGGTCAAACTAAACATTAAGGGAAAGGTGTATTCACTGAAATTGACCTGTTTCCCCTCCCACAATCAGATTTCCTCAGAAACACATGCTTCAGTAAGCAGACTTGCAAGCCCAAATCAGGGTTTTGCAAATTAAGCCCTTGTTTATCTTCCAATATCAAATCACAATGCAAAATGTGCTATAAGCAGGACACGCAGGTGAGGAAAACAAGATCTCTTTCACAATTTGAAGAAGTGCTTCTTCCAAAAGTGTGCTGGGAGTATTGTCTAGGTTAACCCTTGGTTGAGTAGAATAGATAGCAATGGGCATCTCTATCCACACAGATCATGCATAAATATGTGGGACTAGTACGTAACCAGGGTGAAAGCCTAGCCATGCATCACAGGCAGGCTATCAAATTGGCAGTACAGCATTAAAAAGCATTGAGTAAATATCGGCCAGTTGCCTGGGTAGCAGGGGCTCATTTCCTTTTCCTTCCCTCTCTCCCTCCACAGAAAGAGGAGCAGCAGATCAGAAAAGCAATGAATGTGAACAAGTGCAGAAAAATGCACAAAGCAGTGGAACACATAGTGGTGTTCGGTTTACAGGGGGAGCATGGGTAGAGCCTCTCTTTCATTATTTCAGGCAATGGTCATTTCATTGTGGAACAAAGACTGGAAAGATGTCACCAGTATTCCTCAGAACAAGATACAGTGGTGCCTCGCTAGACGATTGCCTCGCAGGACGAGGAAATCGCTAGACGATGCCTTTTTGCAATCGCTACTGCGCTTCACAAAACGATGGTCTCCTATGGGGAATTTTCGCTAGACGATGAGGTTTCCCCATAGGAATGCGCCGACTAGTGGTCAAAAGCTGTCAGTGCAGCTGTCAGTGCATTCCGACGGGGACCCGCACTCGCTAGACGATGTTTCCCTATGGGAGATTTTCGCAAGACGACTGCGTTTTCCCTTGGAACGCATTGAAGAGATTTCAATGCATTCCAATGGGAAAACGTGCTTCGCTAGACGATGTTTTTGCTAGACAGCGATCTTCGCGGAACGGATTAACATCGTCTAGCGAGGCACCACTGTACTGCTAAGAGAGAAGCTGGGAATTGACTTTTTGCACCTTCTTCTGTAATATACTAGAAATGAAGACAAATACATTAATTCTCCTTTTGTTTGACTTAGGGAGGATTAAAAGCTGTTGTCTGGACAGATGCCTTTCAACTGATTGTTATGCTGATTGGATTCTTGACAGTTTTAATTCAAGGAACTCTTAAGAATGGGGGCCTTACAAACATTTGGGAAAATGCCAATAATGGATCACGTCTCACTGTATTTGAGTAAGCAGAATGTAACTTTATGCTCAGATCGATGACCTTTTAAATTACTTGCCAACTGGGAAACGTGTGTGTGTGTGTGTGTGTGTGTGTGACATTATTACAGGAAAATGATTTTTTTTCACAAGAACAGCAAAAAGCACCTTGTTGTTCAGAGGCAGATCAGGCTGTCTTGGAAAAGCAGAAAGCTACCTTATTTAGACATATTTTCAATTACTGGAGTAATAGACATGAAATACTGAAAATGTTGATGTCACTGGATAAAATCCTGTGGTGCCTCTCCGAGTGCAGAATTGTGATGATGTCAGCAGCAGCAGCTAATTGCTGCTGATTACAGCCTTCTTCTGGCAATTTTTAAAGGATGTGGTGGCGCTGTGGGTTAAACCGCAGAAGCCTCTGTGCTGCAGGGTCAGAAGACCAGCAGTCATAAGATCGAATCCACGCAACGGAGTGAGCTCCCGTCGCTTGTCCCAGCTCCTGCCAACCTAGCAGTTCGAGAGCATGCAAATGCAAGTAGATAAATAGGTACCACCTCGGTGGGAAGGTAACGGCGTTCCGTGTCTAGTCGCGCTGGCCACGTGACCACGGAAACTGTCTTCGGACAAACGCTGGCTCTATGGCTTGGAAACGGGGATGAGTACCGCGCCCTAGAGTCGGACACGACTGGACTAAATGTCAAGGGGAACCTTTACCTTTACCTGGCAATTTTGGGGTGCATATGGCTTTGTTGCATTTTGTATGAGTCACACGAAACTGCTTTCAATCAGCAGCAATTTGCCTTTAATGAATGGTGATTTGCTGCTGTTGATGACATCATCCCCATTGTGTGTGCAGAGCTGCACAACAGGATTTCAGTCCAAATGTATTTAAATTACATGGCTTATGATGACTACAGCTTGGGAAAACTACTTTTTTTGGACTACAATTCCAAGAATCCCCCTACCAGCATGGTCAGGCTGTTCCTCAGCTGTGTTACAAAGGGCTTAAAATGGTCATCTAGCTAGGCATTGCTGGGTATGATAGGAGCGATCACACTCCTAGTAATGTGTGCTATTGGTGTATAAATAGGCTAGAGTGGGAAGCAAGTGATGTGGAGTTCCTTGGATATTGGCAGCAACAGTGAATCTTTCTAATCTCAATTAAAGGCAGCGGCGGGGGGGGGGGGGGCTAAAGAAAGAAAGTGTTCTCTCCTCAATCCCAGAGTTGGCCTTCCTCTTGTCCTTTTGGCAACAGTTAAAGATCTGTCTTTTAAAAAACATCCCACAATCCAAGACAGTGTAAAATGCTAACTCCAGCTTAGAAGCTGAATTAATTATCTTTGTTGGGCCTTATTTCTGCAGCTTTGATGTGGATCCCCTGAGGAGACACACATTTTGGACAATTGCCATAGGAGGGACGTTTACCTGGCTAGGAATCTATGGAGTGAATCAGTCCACCATACAAAGATGCATTTCTTGCAGAACAGAAACACAGGCCAAACTGTAAGTAGTTGCTAAAATTTAGCCTAAAATGACATGAAGAGAAAGATCTCCCAAACAATGTTAAAGCCAGGGAAGCTGGTATGGAGGGATACAGTCCATCAAATAGCCTGGAACCAAACCATTTAGGGCTTTTAAAGTTAAAACCAGTACCTTCAATTGTGCCTGGAAATGGACCAGTGAAGCTCTTGTAACAAGGATTTTATGTTCTCCCTGTAACCAGCTCCAGTCAGGAGCATAGATGAAGTATCATGGACCCACTGAAATTTCTGAACATCTTCCAAAGGCAGTCCCACTTAAAGAGCATTGCAGTAATCCAAATGGGATATAACTAAGGTATATATCACCATGGCCAGATCAGACTTCTCAAAGAATGGGTGTAGCTGGCACACTACCTTCAGTTTGTTTGCCCTCATCCAGTCCATTGCCATCTCTAGCATTCCTGGAATCAGATGGAAAGGAGAAATAGAGTTGGGTATCATCAACATACTGGTGGCACCAAACCCCAAAACTTCAGACAATCTCTCCCAGCAGTATCATGTAAATGTTAAATAGTATGGGGAACAGAAGATATCCCTGAGGGACACCACAGGTAAATGGCCAAGGTGTCAAATAGGAGTTTCCCAGCACCACCCTCTGAGCTCACCCCTCCAGGAAGGCTGGAACCTCCAAGTTGCCACCCCAGAGAAATTACCCAGAAGGATACTATGGTTGATGGTACTAAAAGCCACTGGGAAGTCCAGCAGAATCAACAGGGATACAGTCCTGCCCCATCTTGTTCTTGGCATCGATCATCCACCAATGTAACCAAAGCAGTCTCCATCTCATAGTCAGACCTCAAGCCACACTGAAATGGATCAAGGTGATATATATCATAAAAAAAACAAAAAAAAACAAACAAAAAAAAAAAAAACAAAAAACCCTGGAGCTGTGAAGCCACCACATGCTCCAGAACCTTGCCTAAGAATGGAATATTTGAGACAGGCTGACTGAGTCTGGAAGCAAGGTCACACTGCATGATAACATTGCCTTGCAAAAGATTTTATTTCGTGGCTGACAGTTTAGCATGGAAGTAAACAGCATTCCATGTCTAGCCATATTACCATGGAAAGTGTCTATGGACAATGCCCGCTCTTTGGTTTACAAACGGGGATGACACAAGAGTTGGACACAACTGGACTTAATTGTCAAGGGGAGCCTTTACCTTTACTTAAACAAAGGAGAAAATTGAAAGTGTGTTGAAATAATTGGTAAGGAATTATAGGAATTGTAAAAGCAAGAGAAATTGCTATTATAAAAATGTCTGCTGGCGCATCAGGAGCCTGTACTTACAGGTCCAGCAAAAGTCAGATGTTTACATCTGAAATATAAATATAGAGAGGCAACACACACACACACATCAACACTACAGTGCAACACACTACATGCCACACATACTGGATACCAATAATGCTTGTACCAGAGAGCTGCATCACGCAGCAGTAGCAGCAACAGTGGCAATAGATGAAGACAACATGGATTTTCCTTCATAGTTCCAAACTGGCTTGGCTGGGTTAATACTTAGAATAAACTCCTGAGTCAATTATAGTATGCTTAAGGACTGAGAAATGCTTTTTACTTTATATATTCTTACTATTAAGAACTTTGTTAGTTTAGTGATGTGTTCTCTATTTTTTCAATGTGCCCTTTTAGGCTATAAGCTTCTGCATTTTTAGAGTGTAAGCTCCTGCAATTTTGAAACATAATTATTACATGATTTAAGTTGTTTATATGAATTAAGTTTTATTTTTGAGTGTACTTTTGTTCGCAGTTTCTCATAGTTGTAAGAATTTTGAATGGCAATCACACTTGTAGCTTTTTATAAGGATGGATTTTGTTGAAGCATTTGTGCCTACAGTTTTCTCATAGCTGTAAGAATGTTTTAAATGCATTTTGACTTGCAATGTTTTGAAGTATTTTTGTGCTTATGGAATGTAGAAGCCATGTAGATGAATAAAGCTTGCAGAATTAGAGAAGTGGATGTTGCCTGGAAATATTGTAACAAAGAAACAACATTTAACTTGATGCCCAGATGAACCTAGATATGATTGGAAATGATAGTTTGATTTCATTCTAAAATTAATCCTTAAATGGGATAAATGCCCTTTGGGACAAACATAGACTTCTGACCTTTTTTGCTAGAGGTCGATAAAGTTCTGTAGGGTTCTTAGGAGGCTGTTCAGGCATCAGACTCTCTGACTTGACAGCGAGATTCAGGGAGGGTTCTTTATCAACAAACAGCACTTAACTGCCTACAAAAATAATTACTTTCTTTGAGTTACTCCTAAATTGTTCCTTTCCCCTGTTTCTTTTTTCTCTGTAGTGCACTGTATATGAATTTGGTTGGACTATGGGTTATCCTGGTATGTGCCGTTCTTTGTGGCTTGGTGATATATTCCCATTTTAGAAGTTGTGATCCTTGGACTGCTGGTTTCATTTCAGCACCTGACCAGGTATAAGAAGCAGTCTGAAGTGTATATAAAAAGCTGACCTATACAATAGTATAGATTGGGGAGGTCTATCTTAGTATGGGTACGTTATTTCCATCTATGCAGGGAACTCTCATAACCTCTCTTTCTTTCTCCCCTGAACAGCTAATGCCCTATTTTGTTATGATCATCTTTACTTCTGCCCCTGGACTTCCAGGACTATTTGTTGCATGTGCCTTCAGTGGAACACTCAGGTCTGTACTTCTTTTGGTTGGCTTTACTTGGCTCTTCCTGCAATGTTGAATGTAAAAGAGGCAAACCTACAGTGCTGAGGAAAGAACTGCTCTTGAAAACGCTGCATCATTTCTCTCCCCTCTCCCTCGCCCCTGTAATGAAATGCTGCAGTGCTTTGTCTCTCTGCATGCTGTCCAGCACCAAGCTCTGGCAGATAAATGTCCCCATCTCTTTCTCAACCTATTAGAAAACTTGCAGTTTTATCTCTTCTGTAATAAACTATCATTCCAGCACCAATTTTCATGTTAAAAGAATCACTGGTGTCAGGGTGAAAACAAAAGAGTCAAGGTGAACGATGCTAATTCCGAGTAATAAAAAAAATGTCTCAAGTAATAGGAAAAATGCAGGGCTTCCCTGACCCTGAGTCACACCTGAGTCAGCCCATTGAAACTATGGGGATTTGGTGAGTTAACTCCTCAAGTGCCATTGATTCAAATGGGCTTACTCTAGTTGTCACTTCCTTTAGCATAGTAAATTGCAACTAGAGTAGGCCTGTTTGAATCAATGGAACTTATGGAGAAGTTAACTCACCAAATGCCTTCTGATTAACTGACCTACTGTAGTACAACTTACAATGCTGAGCAGTAGGATTTCAGCCACTGTATTGCCATGAAACATTGGTTTTATCCATACATTTAAATTCACACAGATTATCCCCTATACATAGGAAGTCTTTATATGGGAAAACCTGCAGTTTAGTGGACATTTGCTCTTTAATAACCTGTGCTATTAGAGAATCCAGAGAACTATTAGGGCAGGAGTGGGGGACCTCACAGGTCTTGCACCTAGTAAGTGTGATGGGTGATAATTAGGGGGAGGATTTCTGTGACATTTCACATTTTCTTTGCAACCTACATTTGAACCCATAAGCAAGTTCAAACATGTTTATGAGTAATCTGACCTTTTTCACCAGATTACTCATAAACATGTTCAAACCCACCCATAAACTCAAACATAGGTTGCATAAAAAATATGGCATGTCATAGAAATCCTCCCCCTAGTGATAATGCTCAGCAAAGTGCTTAACAGAAAAACATTAAGTGGCTGCAATCCCTGCCACTATCTTTACTTCTGGAGGGCAGGAGAGAGCCTGCCCAGGATGTCTTCAAACCCATCCCTGGCTCTCAGGCCTCTTACTCCTTCTGAAATATTATCCCACATTAAATGTTGTGATCATTTGGTCACTTATCCCTGAAAACCTTATGGTCAAGTCAATGGCAATTGACAAAGTGAATCATTTCTAATTTCTCGTCTGATGTGGATTGGGATCAGGCTATGCAAATACAGAATTTCTTCAAATTCTGTGTGAACTCAGACTGAAGGCAGATGTTCTGGGAAGTGGTCCTGTGAGTGGGTCTCATTCTTTTTGGTGTAGGCAAAGCTTTTTAAGATAAGGGTAGAGAAAGTGGCAGTCTCTTTCACACATGCATACTTGCCCGCTTGCACTCTCTCATCCAGGCACACTATCTCCTTTTATCTCGCTCTCTCTTTCTCTCACTACCTTGCTTGTGTCCCCACCCTATTCTTTCTCCTTGCAGTCTCTCTACCCACTGCTGATTTTCTCCCTCTTTAGTTTCCATCTTCCTATGACGATGCCACCTCCTCCAGAAAGAAAGTTGGAGACAGGAGTAGAAAATGAACCACCCATGACTGCTCTTTCTCCCATCTCATTGTTCAGGCACTCCTACCCACACCCTAGCAAGAAGTAACAGACAGATGCCCCTTCTCATTCTACTGAAAAAAGTAGTAGATTACAGCTGTGGCTCTTAACAAGCAAAGAAGGGAATCTTTTCTAGCTTGTTATTGCAGAATGAAGCTTTTTGCAAAAGTAACTAATCATTAACACGAGTTACTTCCTAGTTTAGCCCAAACTCAGCAGGCATATCTGAGTTGGAACCCCGATGGTTAATAAACAGTGCAGCCCATATTGTAACAAAGATGAGTCCTCACATTGTGTATTGTTTGCTTTTGCAGTACTGTGGCTGCAAGTATAAATGCTCTGGCAACTGTAACATCAGAAGATTTTGTCAAGAACTGCTTCCCAAATCTCTCCGAACGTATAAACACTTGGATCAGCAAAGGCTTGTGTAGGTAGAGCAAATAGATTTCATTCTTCTTAATGGTAAGGCCAGGAATCTCTCACATAGAACTGTTTAGCAAAGCAGGACTTCCATTAATACAAAAAAAGCATATTTTTTTCAAATTTGAAGAAAGTACAAATCATGCCACTTTTTGAGCACCTTACAAGTACCCATAAGCATTGTTCCAATATCTTGGCAATATCTTGTAAACTAACAGGGCAATTCTATGTTGCCCAGTTAGTTTACAAGATAGTGCTTAGAGTTAAGCCACATTGATAATTGCATGCTCTACTCTAAGGTACATCTAGGTCTGTACCCTAAGGCTCTTGATACCACCGTGTGGTACTGGAATTTAGTGGACATTTGTTCTTTAAATCCATTTTTTCCTTCAATTGATTTTATTCACCATGGTTCGGGAACAATGAATCCTAAAATGTTGAAGTACCTGCAACTATGCGTTCATTCTACCTACTATTTTGAGTCACACCATGGGGAGAATTACTTCACTACTGACTTAAGTAAACAATGGCTCAAATTCAGTTGCTTAGTGTAGTAACTTAAAACTAGAGTAGGCCCACTAGATCAGTGGAACATACAGAAGAGTTGACTCATCAAATCCCCACTGATTCAATGGGCCCACTCTAGTTGCTACTTACTATACTAAGTAAGAGGATTTCAGTCAATGTGTTGTTGCATCCTTTCTAAGCTGCATGTGTGGTATGTGGCACAGGATTGTTACACATGCCGTTATAGGATCATTACAAATGTAAGTCAGCAAAAGCACACTGATCAGATTTCCTAGTACAAATTCAGAATCATTGGTTTGGATCCAAAATTTCCCTGTTGAAAATGAAAGAGCTTATTTCATGGTGAGACAGTGGAAGAAGTGGTTATCCCTGATTCCTGTTTCCCATGTAGCCCACTCTGCCCCTGGAAAACATACTCTGAAGAGTTGCAAGATCCTTAAGAACAGCATGGGGAATGAGGCTGGCAGGTAGAATGAGGAATTGGTGAAAAGTGCTTTCTGGCCAGAGCATCCTGAGAGGAATTCTATTCATAGCACAGAAATGTCTCCTTGTGTAAGAAGACACCTTTTTTCTGTCACCATGATGTCCCCTCAACATTCTTGAAAAGATTTTAAGGAGGTGCAGGAAGCTTCTAGAGAAAGAGGAACCACCCCTTCCGGTTCCATGGACCAAACCATTTCTATCAGTAGAAAAACTCTACTCATTTTCACCCAGGCATTAATTGTTCACCATCCTCTTTTTCAGGCATAGTTTTTGGAGTGGTATGTACTTCAATGGCTGTAGCAGCATCGCTCATGGGTGCTGTGGTGCAGGTAACCACAGATTTTAAAACATTTGGCATAACCTGGAGCTCTTGGCCTGTGCAGGGTATTTATATTCTGTTCTCTGAGAAAGGACGTTTGAGCTTCAATAGTGCGGAGGAAGTCTCTTGTGTAGGCAAAGTTTCTCTGGCTGTGAAAGTACTAGGAAGCCTTCAGGCTGTTGCTAAGAGAGGCACCTGCTCATTTTCTTTCTTGCATCAAGTTTTCTTTCCCCTTATAAAGAATAATCAGGAGGAATAATCACACTATCTGTTTTGTTAAACAATCCTGTATTTAGCTCTGATCTTTCCCCCCTCTACATTTGTTCCGAATGTATAGAAATAAAATTGGATCCTTGCAGATATGTGCAATTCAAGAATCTTTTTGCACTGCAGAAGCCTTCATTCTGAAGCAGCTTCACTGTGCGAGAAACTGGTCTCTCCTGAGCAAATGACTGCTTTCCTCTGTTGTGATTTCTGAACTGTGAGAGGATTAAAAGTCTTCTTCTCTTACTCTCTATCTCTTCATGAATAGGCTGTTTGGACTCCTACTCTATTAAAGAAACATCAACTGCCTGATCATATAACTTTTACTACCTAATTGATTGAATTCCATGCAAAAGGCATGTGAATAAAACCTTCCTTTTGAAGGCACCCCCCTTTTTGTTTTTATTTTAGTTATTGTTTATATATTGTTAATATATTATATATCTATAGTATTTATATAGTACTTGTAATCTCTAAAACAACATTTGGGGGCATGATCAGACCAGAGGGGGGAAGTTGGAGTGATCTGGTTTGCACTTAAAAGGTTCTATCTTTGGTGTGATCTATTTTAATTCACACTTGAATGATCCTTCCATTCACATGGGAGATGTTTCTTCTGCTGTAAGAAGGATAGCTCTTCACATTGCTCCTATTTGTCCCCCTTTTAATTATTGATGCCTCCTCCCCGTTTCCGCTCCTGCCCCCCACCTTTTATGTGACCATCATTCTGCAAGCTGTAGCCATTCCCTCCTTTTCTGTTAAAGTAAGTAACATAGCACTACAGCAATACATCAACCTAGCATGGTATACATTATTATACATACTGTACTGAAAGACACTTCCAATGCATTAGAATTGTGCTATGTCAGTTAGGGAAATATGGGTGTTTGTTTTTTTAAGTTAGAGAAGGCAAAAATAAAGAGGGGGTTTCCCCATTGTCACTTTTAATGTCACAGCACACTGAATATGTCACAGGGTTGTCACCTCAGATAACAATGCCTACATCTCTATCTGGATGCAAATTAACCAATTGCACAGGCTACAGAATGGGATAATTGGAAGCACTCCCAATAAACTGCAGCCCTAGTGCTGTGCCAGAAAGGAGTGAAATAGCTTGCAAAAGGAGGGGGATGGATCGCTCTTATTGAAAACACTTGTGGCATCTGGAAAATAGGGCGAACCAAACCACACCAAAAGCAAACCAAATAGTGAGCTATATGCCCATATGATCACCCTCTTAGATTATTCATGTGTGATGAAAGTAAGTGACCTCCTAGAATAGGCATTCCCTCCAATGTGGGACAGAAAGTGAAATGCCTCTTGTTCAGCAATGCCTTCCATTTTCTGTGTTCCTCTTCCTCTTCTTCTTCTCTCTCTCTCTCTCCTTAAGTAGTAAGATACTGCTTCAGCAAAGATTTTGCCATTGCATTATGTGCTAGTGTACCAAAGTGCTGTTTCTGTGGCTAGTATTCATGGATGAGAGATATTTTACAATGCCACCTTGAGAAATGATTGTCTTTTTTAAAAAATCTGTCAAGTAGACAAACCAGAAATGAGAACTATGTGTTCTCTGTGATAAGCAGCTGAAAAAGCTATTATATAAGAGAAGAAAGATGCGTAGAGACACTGGATGACAGTAATGTGCTTGCTAAAGGATCTTCTGTCCTTCCTTTGAATAGGCCTCGCTTAGCATTCATGGAATGTGTGGGGGACCTCTCCTGGGATTATTTACACTAGGAATTGTTTTTCCTTGTACCAACTGGAAGGTAGGTAATAAGATTCTTATCTTCAAAATAGAGCAATTCATATATGATAGGCTTTGCTAATTATTTTTATTAGTAGTAGTAGTCATCATCGTCGTCATCATCGTCTGCTTAGCAAATCATCTACTCTTTACCCTGTTGGGTGGAATATGATAATCTTGTCATCATTATGTTGCTCTTCAAACAGTTTGTGTTACTAAGTAGACAGTTGGCAAGAGTCAATTGTCTATGGTTGAGCATTGGAAAGACATGCTGTGGAGTTATGGAGCTACCACGAAAATAGTACCCTTGAGATGTCAACAATCCACTTGGTATCTTGTACTGTTCTTGTATCTGTCTTGTGCCTAGAGCACATAATATAGTTTCTCACTTTCTATCGATTTAAGGGTGCCGTTGGCGGTCTTCTTACTGGAATCACCTTGGCGTTTTGGGTTGGTATTGGAGCTTTTGTGTATCCTGCTCCATCTTCAAAGTCCCATCCATTGCACCTCTCAACAGCTGGGTGTATTTCCAATAACACGGAGGTGGTGGCTACTGTGGTTCCTACTCTCCCTCCTGCCAGGTACCATTTCTTTCCATCCACCTTTAAATTGTATAACATTGCACGACGGCTGCTTCTTTTTTCCAACTGAACCAACTATCACCATTGTCACTACCAGCCTTAAGGTCCCTGTTAAGTTGATATGTAGTTTGGTCATCTGTTTGATACTAGGCTTTATAAACTAACCAACCTCCCTTTTGGTCAAGAAGTTTATACATACGTTAGTAATAATTATTGATGTTCCTTTTTTTGTATCATTCTAGACCTTACCTGGCAGATACTTGGTATTCTTTGTCATACCTTTATTACAGTGCTGTTGGATGTCTTGGATGCATCATTGCAGGGCTTCTGATCAGTTTTGTAACAGGTTGGTTCATTATGATATTCTTGAGCACAACTTTGTTTTGTAGCTGTGTTGTCACCTATGAAATGAACTTTATGTATTGCTTGGAAATAAGAAGTCTGATGAGTTTACTATTGAGTGAAGGGTGATTCATCTGTCAAAGAAGACATGAGGCATCAGATCCCACCACCATTCTGTGGCAAGAATAGACACACCTGAATTGAACAAGGGATGGCTAGAAATGAGACAATGCTTTCAAGATATCTATTTTGGCCCCATAATTTAAGAACATGTCCGGGGGTAGGGCAACCAGGATTGTGAGGGAAACTAGGACTGTGAGAAACAGTTTAAGGGCTGGGGATATTTAGCCTCAAGGTGGAAAGATTATGGGATAAATGATCACAGTTTTTAAATCCCTGAAAGGCTATCCCCAAAAAGCTGGACCAAACTGCAACAGAGATCAGTGCCAGAACAAAATAGTAGAAATGCCAAGGAACCCAAGTTCAGTGAAGGAGTTGAAGAACATTCAGTAGTGGAACAAACTGGTTGGGAAAGTGGTGGGTTCTCTTTCACTGGAAACATGGTTGGGACAGTTACTATTTAAAAGTAATTCACTACAGGTTTTGAGAAGTAATATACTCTAATTACTCATTACTATATGGCTGGTACCTCAGTAGCCAAAGCCATGCTGTGATCTGAAGTGCACGCAAGAGGAATTATCTCAGTTGCTATGGCTAACTGATGAGATGTCACATCCATACCAGGTCCACACCTGAGTGTGGCACTATATGCCAGCCATTTTGTCAATTAGCCACAGTTAGCTCTGATGTTAGCATATATGATTCTTGTGTATGTCTAAAATTCCAACAAGATTTGATCCTTATGTCGAAGCTCTAGCTTAGAGGTATTAAAGCAAAAGTTCAGTCACCATCTGTGGGGAATTCCGTAGTTGTATTTGGCATTATAGATGACTTCCAAGGGCCCTTTAACTCGATGATCCCAGGACAAAAGAGGGAAAGCCTATGGACATTTTCATATGAGTAGATAAGAAGATATGAGGACGTATTCTGTGCGTGGATTAGCAATGACATCTCTGCTCAAGAAGTAATAGTCCTGCAAATTCTTCAAACCACATTTTAAAATTTACTTTTCTCCCTGAGAAAAACACAATATAGGTTGCTCTGCCCCTGGTATCTGCCTCTTGTCATGTTCATTACAATTTCATAATTAACCAATTTGAATGTTGGAAAAGTTCCATATATTCAAGCAAACTTGTTTTGTCTGTTCATGGTGTGTGGGTGGGTATCATCACATCAAAACTCACATTTCAAATACATTGTTTGAATTTTAATACATTTGATGGTGCCATTGAATTATATGGATAAGAACTGTCAGGATGGCAGTAGCTAAACAACATGCATCAAATCCTCTATTTCCTGCTAAGATTGTATTAACCATGTGTGGAAATCAGCAATAATTCCATTTACCAAATAGTAACTGCTAAAGGTAACAGATGGATAAGACTGGTGGAAAGGGGGAAAAAACAACAACCAGATTAAAGCTTCAGGTTGCACTAGAGTGGATGGGTGAGAAATAGAGTCTATTTATTTTCAGCATAGGGGAGCCGTTATAGAATAGTAGCAAGAAATATTTTTTCTAGTGTCATTACTATAAGATTAAAAAGATAGATCTTTTGTAAGTTAACTCATGCTTTGTTCCCTCTAGGTCCAAATAAAGGAGAAGACACTGAAGCAAAGTTAATTCGCCCAGTCTGCAACATATTTTGTTTCTGGTCTCATAAATGTAAATCCTTTTGCTGGTGTGGAGTGGATCAAGATAACAGTAAAGCACTTCAAGTAAGACTTTTTCTTTATATGACACATCAACGTTGCTGGTCTTCAAACTAAGACCTAAGATGCAAACTAGTGTGCATTTTAATAGATTAGTCTGACTGCCTTCTGCTTGGAAAAAATAACTTTTTGGAAAGCAACTCCTAGAATCCCCCAGCCCACGTGGGTTAACTCCTGAAAGATAAATTTTGCAAACTCTGAAGGTATTTTGAAACTTGATATCATCAGACGCTCCTTAGACCATCTGGTTGCCTACCCTTTATGCGACCTCTGGACCACTCCCCCAGATTTTTTTTGGAGGGGAGTAGATGGAGAATTGTTATTCCTGAAAGCCTCTAGGAGCAGCAATGTTATTTTATTTTATCCCCTGTCAAGCATAGGGGAGCTAACTGTGTTAAAACTGGATATTAAAAGCCTGATGAGAAAGGTTTTTACTTGTCACTGAAAGGACAGGAGAGAGGGGTTAAGCATTGCTTCACTGGACAGAGCATTGCATAAACAATGGGCAGCGAATAAGAAGTCCCTCTCTTTGATATGTGCTGAACATACCTGTAAAGGTGACAGAACTTAGAGGAGGGTTTTCCAGAAGACCTTAAGGCTTGAGGAGTGTTATATAGGGATATATAATCTGTTAGATAGCCTCATGCACACTGTATAGGGCTTCATAGGTCATAACCAGCACTTTGAAACCAACCAGGAGCTGGTGAAGCTATTGTAACAGGGTCCCTGTAACTGGTCCCAGTCAAGAGTCTGGCTGTAGCAGTTTGAAACAGCTGAAGTTTCTGAACTGTCTTCAAAGGCAGCTCCACGTAGAATGTGTTGCAGCAATCCAAACAGGATGTAACTAAGGCATGTGTCACTGTAGTCAAATATTTTAAATTAAGTGTAAGCCCTGAGCCCTCAATCTTCCTGAAAAGGTAAACTCTTGTTTTTTATTAAGGGTTCGTTGTGGCCCACAATGTGTCTAGGGGAAAGAAAATTGGCCCATGACCATCCAGAGTGTGCCTCTATATATAATGTACAGAGTTATAAAGTGTGTGAAGTTGATTAGATATTATTCATATCTTTCCTGCTGAGATAAAAGTAAAAAGTAATAATGACTGCAAGCTAATATTTGGTTTGATAACGTTGGTTTATTTCCTTTCTTTAGCACTTTTACGACAGAACTCCAACATATTTATTGATATTTTTCTTTTATTAATGCCAGATAAAGGCTAGTAATCCAAGGCTCTCATCTTAGAGAATGAGCATGAGGAAGGGCATTTACTCATTTCAAACCATGACAGCAGGCACTGAGAGCAGCTGGTTCCTCAATTGATTAGGTTTTTTTTTTCTTTGCTACTTAATTTCTTAGGAGGCATTGAAAAGTGACCAGCTGAAAGACCTTGAGAAAAAGGCAGTTGCAAACGATGACCTCAAGAATGGATGGAATAAAGCAGTTCAGAGCCATGATCCTGGTTATAACCCACACGACAAATCCTACAGTAATCCAGGCATGGAAACAGAATCTTATTTTTAGCCTATCCAGAAGAAACAGTGTTCAGTTAGCCACAGGAATGACATAGCTTTACTCTAACAACAAGAAAAAATAAACTGCTGGCAGTCGTATTAGTAAAGAAGTCTTTTTATGTATAACATAACAGAATGCTATTTTTATTTAGTGAGCTCATTTCACAACAGGGAAAGAATTCAAAGACCAGAAATCAGAAGAAACTAGTTACACAAAATATAGCTGTCCCTTACAATTTACCTTTTTGTAATAAACCTGTTTCAAAGTTACATCTCAAAAGCAATGTTAACAAATGGGACATCATTTTTCTGTAGAAATAATGGCTGTTTTCAAGTTAATTTTTCCAGTTACTTTTAAAATGCATTTTCTGAAGTTTTAGAGGCATTTTGACATGGCATTTTGAAATGCTATTTTTATGCCAACATAATGCAATCGGGGTAGATCTTAGCAGAAAATTAAGAAGTCGGAGTAGACACCACAGCAAGTTCCTACTCTGACTTGTCAACTTGCACCATTTCGCCACTGAGTTTTACGTAAATGATGTTACACCGGCAGATCTGGCTAACAGGATTTTGGCTGAAGTTTTGAAATTTTATGCTATTCTACTATCCATCCTATGATTCCCCTGCCCAGAACAATATCAAAACAGTACAACAGGTTATTTTATTTTTTAACAATGCTATGAACAATTACAATAAAGTCCAGAGATTACTGATGTGGTATGCTTCGAGATAAAACCTGCTATGAAAGTGTTCCCCTTTAGAGCAAGTTCTGCTCATTTTCTTGTGTTTCCCCTTCAGCAGGGGTGTGTGTGTGTGGATTTTGTAGTGATGGGAATGGTAGATGTCCCCTTCCATGGAGCACAAGACCCACATTTTGCCCTCCACTGGTTTAGAATAAGAATCACAACTTTAAGGTCCTCCACTTGTCAGTAACGGGATGGAATCTGGCGCAAGATGGAGAAGCTAACCGATCCAAAAAGTAGTTAGGCAAGCACACACCACACTTTTCTTCTTCTTTTATTAACAGCCTGATGATTGAACTTCCTGCCACAGGAAGTCAGGTAGGTCCACTCTTTGCTGAGAGTCTGAAAGGCAGTTTATCCATGTTGACTTTTAGAATTCCTATGAATTGTTTTAAAAGGGTATTCGGTTCCCAATGCATTTTAATATTTTGTTTTACATCGCTTTGGGGGTTGTAGAAAAGTGATTCAAAACTATCTAATTTAGGGGTAGAAAAGTTTATTATTGCAAATGCAATCTTCAGGTGTGAGTGGTACCGTAAATAATCTGCAGTTGTACATGTAAAATGTGATAAACAGCATCGTAAAAAAGAATAGCTACAATCTCTTTTTGAAGTTGGTCAAACATTTTCCATGAAAAAATCTTCACTGGTACTTTTCATTACTTTTCTGTAATATTAAAAATTAAGGATAACCATTTGGTCAGAAACAGGGACATAGTAAAACTAAAAAATGGAAAACATGAAGTACAACAGAGATGTATTTAACATTTTCTACCTGGTCTTATCAGTTATACTGAAACACTCCCCACTCTACCCACCTGCCAACTTTTCCACCATTCTTTTCTTACAAAGCTTCAACTTGTAACTAGAAAAAAATTAGAAGATATTCTTTAAACCTTTACTATTGAAAAGCTACATGATATATGCCCATAATTGTCATGAGTTCAGCCAAAGAAGATCTGGAATCTGAGGGGTTAATTACAGCTGAGGAAAATGCTGGGCAATTAGTGTCACAGACAACTGAATCACCACCAGATTCTCCTCCCCCACTAGCCAGAGTGAGAGATAAGCTTCAGCAGAGACTCACAACACGAAGGTCTGAGGCTCGCATGAATGCTTCCCACAGGAACATCAGGTCGACCAGCCCTGAGTTTTAACAGGATCGAATGTTTCTAGGAATTAGATGATTGTTGCTGTTATATAATTTGTACCCAGAGGCTTGGAAGCTTGTGGAAGCAACAAGTCAATTCTCTGGCTCGCGGCCACGCTCCTGCTTGTCTTGAATCTTGCTCTCTTGACCCTTGGCTTTTGGACTCTGACTTCTGACTACGGTTTGTGTTTTGGCTTTGACAATTTGGCATCTGTTTTGTATCTCCTGGACTTCTGACCCTGGACTGGCTTATTGGACTTTTGCCTGCTGAATCCCCTAGGAACGTGACAATAATACATGTTTAAAAATCTCCTTTTACCATGATAATCAAATCAACAAGGGCAGTTTGTAGCATTTAATTGCTGCTCAGTAATATTATTATGAAATATTATTGCTGTAATGTACTGTATTATTATTGCAAATTACTATACTGCACATTGCTTTTCAGATTCAGTTTATACAATCTTGGGGGAAATGTGGAGTGGCTGCTCTTTAGCTGCCTGGTGACTTGTTCACTGTTGTTGTTGAGAGAGCTTCTCTGACCTCCATTTTGGATTGGATTTTTCCCTTCCTGGCCTGCTACTGTTATAGCTACTGCTGTTCCACTATTGCAGATTACACTTTTAAAAAAATCTTGCTGCTGTTCCTCCACTTTTGAATTACTTTCTTGATTACTTTGATCCCCCCCTCTCTGTTTTTTTTGTCTTCTATTTTATTGATTTTTGAAGGGAATCCCTCCCCCCATTTCCTTTATTGTAGCTTGGCGGGCCTGCCTGCCTGTCCTTCACTTGGTGCAACAGCCTGTGCTACTGCACTGAATCTATCAAAGTGGTGAGGGTGAGAGCTGGTTCCCTAATCCCCCATATTTGTGGATCTTGAGTTGGAAATATTATTTACATTGCCCTTACTGAGTCAGTCTCTCTCTCTCTCTGTTTCACTTTGATTGTGATCATGGTTATGATTTTTCTTTTTCATCTGTACTGTTTCCTGCTGATGAACTGATGAGGATAATAACAATGTTGATGTGATGATACATATGCTTCAATGTACTGTTAGTGTCTGCATGGGTCTATGGATGATTGATTCTTTCTCATGAACTGCTATTGTTGCCTGCTTTTGGAGTAGATGATTATCTGTTACCTGGCTCCTGTTTTTTGTGTGTTTTTTTGGACTGTTTTTGAGGGTTTTGTAGTTCTTCATTTGCTCTAGTACCAGAAACCCAAAAGGAAAAACCAGAATGAAAGAACCTGAAAGATTCTGGCCCTTTCAGATTTACCAAAAGGACCTGTATGTATGCATACACTTGAAAGAACCTGAAACAAAAGCAACACAATGTTTCTCCCTCACAAATCCTTACATCCTGACTTAAAAGTAAACCTTACTGAAATACATAGGACATGTTTCTTACTTGTGTTTTAGGCTATGTATCTGGTTGCTGACATGTTTTTGTATAATGTGGAGAACTATCTTAGCAAAATGATTTTTTTAAATCATGATTTTGTGAAAAAAGTTTTAAAAACAAAAACAAAGGTGGTTTGCAGTGATATTTTGCAACATACGATGGGATATCTTTGATTCATTTCTGAAGAAGGACTATGCAAAAAGTCGATTGGGTATGTTTGAAATTGGCAAATGGCTTAAACCATTTTGAGGCTGTATGCAGGGATGCCTGCAATCCTGTGGCCAAATGAATCCCCTATGTATATGAACAGCATGCATGTGGTTTTCCTTCCTAAGCTAGTGCATCCCTTTTAAAAAGCCATCTCCCATCTCTGTTTTTAACTACTGGAATCCGTATTGAAAGCTAATAAAAAATAAAACCTCTTGTTTTTTGTGGTGCCATACGATGTGTTGTTGCTTCTGCTACAAGAGATCAACAAAACTGAAATACTGAACCTCAGTTCTTCTGCCTCCGTCTCTGTAACTCTCTTGCACATGGGGACCTCCCCAGCCCCAGCTGTTTGGTGTTTGGATGCTAAGGCAAAGCTGGATTTGTCCCCTTGACCTCAAGCAGTGAGTCAGTAGGATTTTTGAAAAAGCAACTCTGGCTGCTGCCGTACTCTGTTTGGATCACAATCCAGAGCTTCAAACTTGGAAAACCCTGTATATCTGCAAAAAGTTGTGCCTTCACATCCCATTACATGTAAGCTGGGCCACTGACCAGACTTTTGAGCTGTTGAGTTCCATGTTTCTTTCACATTAACCCGTGCAACCTTTTGAGAATCAGAAAAGCCTTGTGCCCCTTCAATGCCCTCCTCATTAATTTTATTTGAAAGTTGAAATATCATAACTGAAAAGAAATCAAAGCCTTTGCAAATTTTTGAATAACCTTATTTAATTAGGTGCATACTAAGAAAGGAATAGGCAAAATGTTTTCCCATTTTTCAGATTAAAATTGTGTATATATTTTTTCTTACACGAAATAACCTTTACCCTGAAATCCTGATATGCCCACCCCCTCCACATGGGGAACATGTCCCATAGGTTGGGAATCACTATAATCACATAGGTTGTTCTGCGCCTGCGCTGAATGTCTTGGAAGATTTTAGAGCTTAAAAGTACAAAGTTAGTGGGACGTTCCCCTGTGGAGCACATGCTCCGCCCATCTAAGTTTCCCCTCAGTTCCTAGAATTTGTCCACCGGGCAGAAGAATAATTTAATATAACCCGTGACAGACAGAGGGGAGGATGGGTGGGATGTGTGAATTCACAGAGGACCACTAGAAGAACTATGGTTACAGGTAGGTAACCTCTTTTTCTTCTTCGTGGCCTCTGTGAATGCACACAAATGGGTGACTGGCAAGCTTCACTTACCGGATGGTGGGATGTCACGGTAGGAAGGATGCCAATACAAATCTGCCAAATCCAGCATCATTGCGTGCTCTCACATCTAGCCGGTAATGCCTGACAAAGGTCAATGGGGTAGACCATGTTGCAGCATGACAGATGTTAGGAATCTCGATTCCACGCTGGGAGGCAGTAGATGTTGACAGCGCTCTAGTGGAATGTGCATTCCAATGATCAGGAGGTGGTTTGCCTGATAGTTCATATGCCAGAGAAATAGTTTGGACTATCCATCTGGAAATGGATTGTGATGAGGCTGGGACTCCCTTGTGAGGTCTATGGAAACATATGAAAAGTTCAAAGCAGTCAGTAGGCCATCTTTCCGATAGAGGTTCTTCAGATTTGGGTTGGCTGTAGAGATGTTAGATAAGGAACCTGGCACTTTCTGCCATTGCTGTATGTGTTTTTCCCCTAATATCCAGACCCCTCCCACAAGGCCTGCTGCAAATGAGAGATCAGTTAGATTTCATAAACTCTTCTTGGATTTCCCAGGAATGAATATTTAATTTTCAGAGAATATTTCCTATAAAGGCTAGGGCAAGAAGAAGTATATTTCTATCTTGTATTTCTTTTATAAACTCACACTGTTCTCCCCCTCTTCCCATCTAGCATCATGCAGCAGGCCCAACTTTACAATTAAGGACAATAAAAAATAAGAATAGCAAATGGTAAACAAATGTTTATTTCTGGAGCAAGGGTTCCTTTTGCATCAAGACACCAATTTGAGTTGGTAATAGTTAAGACATTCTGGACTAGTAACTAACTGTTTTATTCTGAAATAACAGTAGCTGCTCATGCAGTCTCTTTGAAAGAACATGCATAGACCAAAGTTATTGGAGACTAGATCAACAGTGATCTGAAGCATTTTTTTTTCTTTTTGCCTGAATGCTAGTTCTGAAGCTCTGCAGCTTTGGAGAATCCACAAATGCAGCTTGCATGCACATACCACTAATATTGGCAATTTGTTTGGAAAGATAAGCGTTTAGAAATACCAACAAAATAAAATATATTTAACCAGCATTCATGTAATACATATTTCCTGAGAACAAAGTGTGCCATAAGTCTTTGTATGATAATCTGCATTCAATGCAACCACAGTAAACCAAACCTAGCATAGCATTTCTCTCAGCTAAAGCAAATGGCTGTGCATCAGCAAACTGTCAGATACTATTAATGCAAATTTATACACTTTTAAAAAGGGGCACAGACAATAATTTTTTTTCTTTTGACCAATTTTGTGTGCTTTCCAAGTGTAGAGAGAGAAATAATAGAAGCAGTAAAACTGAAGCCACTACATTTTCCAGTTCTGCGGGAACAAGTGACTTCAAAATTGTGCCCTGGATTAAAAAAAATATTTTACAGATTTACAGTTTGCAGTGCAAGCCTCAGAAATATGTCTTGGTGACTTTGTTGGACTTTCTGTCTGATAAATGTTTACAGGATTGCAATCTTAATAGATTACAGTGTTTCATTTTTATTCTTCAGCTTAATAGTGCAATTGTAAGCATTTTTACTCACAAGAAAGCCTTTCTAAATTCAATAGGATTTACTTTCTAATACATATGTTTATTACAATAGGACCCAACCATCCGCAGGGGATCAGTTCTAAGCCCCCCAACCTTGGATGCTGAAAACCCACAGATAATAGCAAATACTATACATAGCATGGTCTCTGGCTCCCTCTAGTAGCCAATTCTGGTAATGACATCATAAAAATACATATTTCTGGAATTTTTCTTTTAATATTTTTAATATTTTCAGACCATGGATAAGTGAAAACATGGATATCAATTCCGTGGATACAGCGATCCTAATGTATTTCAGCCTTAGCAATCTTATACACATTTACCAGGTTTAGTTTTGAGTATAGATTGCCTTGTTAAGCAATCAGTTGGAAGGACTGCTCTGCTAAGTAATCAACGGAATTGTTTTTATGTATGATCAAACTGTGACAAGTAAAAGGAAGCACAGAGTTATAGTGAACATTCCTACCTATTGGCAGACTACATCGGTTCTAAAGCTTGGATCCAGCCAAGGCTATGAGCATTTAGGTAAAACTTGACAACAGCAGAACAAAGGTAACAAAAGCAATGTTCTACAGCACACTCACAAAGGGTGTGCTTTAAAGTTTATACCCCAATCCACCCACAGTGTTTATATGCAAAGCTTTTATTTACTTCAGTTGAGGGGTAAAATACTCAAGCATAAAGGTACATGTAATGCTTCTCCCTTAATTGAAGCATGTGGGAAAGCCCCTGGAGGGGGACATTTGGGGTTCCTGTAGGGCTTCTAACTGGTCAAGCAGCCACTGGATTGGGGTACCCATATATATATTTGTATAAAAGGGAATTATGATATTATAAAGTAGATTGTCATCATATAAAACATTAATCATATGACAGAAACAGTAAGAAAAAATATCCCACAGAGTTAGGATACCAGCATATTCATAATTTGATCCCTCAATGGTTCCGAATGAAAGAAAATTCAATTCCCTATTAATGTTCATTGTCTCTCTTACAATACCATCTCTCTAATCCATTTTAAAATGATAATCGCATCCTAAGGCTCACACAAATCTTTGATACAATTGCTGTGCTTTTTAATATAACAATGTGACAAACATGTTCTAAATTTACTTTGGTTAATATAAATAAGAAAGATTTCTACACCTGAAAATGTTACAAAAGGAAAACCAGAAACATTTTGGTCTCCCGTGTACAAGTGAATCCTGCACACTTGTTTTAAGATTAGTGCTTCATGTCTTCCCCATTTTGAGAAAAAAAATTAGCAAAAAAAGAGCTGTAGTTAACAGATCATTATTAGAATAATTGTGTTTTATACATTGTTAAGGTGTGAGTGGGCAACAAGCAGGCTGCAGAAGGCCACATACAACCATCGGACCCTTGTTTGCATCCCTGGTTCTCCTTTGCTGAAATGACAGCCACTCCAGCAAGATGGACAAGCCTAAACAGGCCTCCATTTTCTGTTCATTCTGTGATGGAATCCTGTATGATGTTCTGCTCCATGGTCTCAGCAGAGACAGGAAGACAAAGAAAGGCATTTTACAGAGTGCAGCTCCCAGAATCCGTCAGGCAACATGGCCACTGGCCACGGTGGCTATGGGACTCTGGGAATTGTTGTTAGCACACACCCTGACATTTCTCATGTGGGTCTCCATGAGTTGTGTTGCAGGAGAGTTGACACCTGCCTACACCATAAAACTGTTGCCTCTGCTGGCAGATTCCAGCAGCACCAGCTGTGCCAAGGCAGATCCCTGAAGGATTGAGGGGGGGGGGGGCAACCCAAAGAAATTGTCCATTCTTGTGCTATGTGATATTCTGTGCTGCAAGCATATGGGTATCAAAGTACAAGTCAATGCAATAATGTGTACTGTTCTGGGAGAGCTTTAGGCAAAAAACATAATAAGGTATACAACTGGGGAATAATTGAATAATGTGTGTGTGTGTTTTGTTTGTATTTGTGTGTGTGTGTGCACGCACACACACACCTCTATCACTATGCTTGGATTTTATAGGGTGAAATGTCATTCTAGATAAAGATCTATTTTGCTGTCTCTGAACTTGGAACAAACAAGTTTCGATGTCATAGTTCATATTCTGCAGAAGCAGGAGCTTGCATAAGGTATTTGCTTCTTATTTGCCATTAAAAAGACATTTCAAGTTGACATTTAGTGTGTGTGAAATATACAAAATCCAGGTAGCTCAATCAGAAAGAGAATATCCACAGAGTTTATATTTCGGCATGCTACATCAGAGCATGGATCAGACTATTCACATCAGAAGTATGAGGCGCTGGCCTTAATTTGCACATTGAATATCAACAGCAATGGAAAATGCCAAATTTCCCCACGTAGAGTGCTGAGTGAAGGGCAGTGCAAAGATATAAGCCAATATCCAAAGAGCTGCAAGCAGCAGTGGGAAAATATGCCACTCATGCAGTTCTATGCACAGGAGCACCGGCCCTAAGCATTGTGGAAAATCCAGACAGGAAACAGCCTTCCACATTGGAATGAGGCTCTCAGGGTGCTATGCAATTTTCCTCTTGCAGGACTATTGCGGGAGATAAACCTTGGAAAATCCCTTTTTTTGGACTAGAACTCCCAGAATCCCCCAGCTGGCTGGATGAATCTGAGTACTGTAATCCAAAAAACCTAATTTTTCCAGTCTCTGAAAAATCATAGTTCCACATGCAGAAGCTGGGTTCGTTGTATCATAGTGCTCTCTGGATCCTGGCTTATACAGTCTTTCTACAAAATAGTTTTGCTTCAGTTTGAGAGAAACAATATATTTCCTTAATTGGATTATAAAGACAAACAGACAAAAAGTGATGTGCAAACATCAAACTGCATAGTAAATACCGAACAGGCCAATATCCCTTTTAAAGGGCAGAGCCACATCCACAATCTCAGCAAGAGACTCGGACAAACCTGACAAAACTGGAAGCCTCAAGGACTACAATAGCATCAAGTTATGGCCACAAAGGGCAACAATTAATTTTGCTTGACATTTTTTTTAGAGGCAATACAAATTCTTTTGAGCAATCGAAAGCTGTAGAAGTTGTGAAGAAGCAGATCATATATATATGTATATATATATTTAATTTAAAAAGTCATGCCCTTATTATGGAATTTTTACAAGTGATGGGTTTTTGTTTTCAGTTATGCCATGAATGAGTTTCCCAATTTGTTGCTAGAATGTTGCCCAGTAAATTTAGATAATGGAGAGATTTCAGTTGAGCCAGCTTTCATTCCTCTTTAGCAAAGACCATTGATGGAATATATCTGTTTATCTTGCTTGTTGGCAGCACGGCTTTTCCAGTTGGTGGCAAAACTGGGTAATAATCTTTCCCAGCAGCAGCATGTACGCACAACATGATTCCTTTGCCTCTTGTCTTAATTCCATCTTCTGTTTGCACCAGAATTTTTGAGTTCTGATATCAGAGTTTCATATCCACTAAGGCCATTCATGGTGATACTGTTTCCCGTTCTTTTTCCGTTCTCGTTGCAAATGCTCCAGTTCTGCCTCATACATCATTTCCTGAACTAAGTATTTCTCCCTTCTCATTCTGTCACACAAGTCTTTGGGCATGTCTGGGATAAGGTAGGCAATGAAAGATTTTATTCCAAAAACAAGGTGCTGGAAAAAAAAAGAAAAAGAAGACAGAACACACATATTTTTAAATGCTTATACTGATATGGCTTGGATTTATTTACAGTGGTGCCTCGCAAGACGAACGCCTCGCCGGATGAAAAACTCGCAAGACGAAAAACTCGCAAGACGAAAGCGTTTTGCGATCGTGTTGGTGACTCGCAAGACGGCTTCTTCTATGGCCGTGCTTCGCAAGACGATTTTTTCCCCGCAAGACCGATGCCTCGCAAGACGAAAATAATTTGTTCGTCTTGTGAGGTTTCCCATAGGAATGCATTGCAATGCATTCCTATGGGAAACCGCTTTTCGCAAGATGAAAATTTCGCAAGACGGCGCTACTCACGGAACGAATTACCTTCGTCTTGCGAGGCACCACTGTATTTTATTTGCATACCGCCCATCTGGCAGCCAAGGCCATTCTGGGTGGTTTACAACAAGTAACATAAAACAACAAAGTAACAAAATTTCTAAAGTAAAGTCCTTTGGAAGCTCCTGCTCATTGACTACTTATTATTGTTATGTGCCATCAAGTCAAAATTGACTTATAGTGACCCCCAATAGGACTTTCAAAGTAAGTGAGGTATTTAAAGAGTGGTTTTACTAGTTCCACCCCCACCCCCCAATTCCTAGTGTATTACTCTATCCACTACATCACACTGGGTGCTTTTTATACTTTATTATTAATGTTGTCACAGATTTCAAAATGTCTGTTTCAAGCTGTAGACACATAGTGTAAGGTTAACAAACAGGGATTAGGTGGGATAGATTTGTGAAGGCACCTACAAGTGATGAAGAACCCTGTAAATTACATTGTTCAAAGCCCCTCCCAATGCCAGTAGTGAGAGAATAGGGTATGTGTACTTCATTATTAAGATGTGTCATATCTGTTTGCATAGCAAAGGGCAGTCTGAATGTTGACAAGATCAATAGCAGCAAGCAAGATGGTCTGCAGGATGCCCTCTTGTGCTCACTACTGTTCACACTTGTCGAAAAGCAGTCCTGACAATTGTTTTGGGTGAGAAGTGGTTAACTGATGATAAAAGAAGTCAGCTTCTGGGATTTTCCCTTTCTTGGTGTCACTTTGTGAATGCTAGTGAGCACAAGCTGATTTAAAGTCCAGTTTCAAAGTTATAATTTTGTTGGAATTGCCTTGTAGAATGTTGATTTTGCTCTGCTGCACAATAACATATGCTTCTTTAAGTTGTGAATACATATAAAAAGAGCATATCTTTTCTCTGTAAATAGATATTAAGTCTTTACTATGTTATCCTATGGTGATGTGCATGAGAGTAACTGGATGGAAGACAGGAGATTTTACTGTGGAATTATTGGTAGAAAATACAGTCACCTGGATTTTCAGCCTAAATCATAGAGGAGAGTGCAATCATTTCCCAAACAAAGTCCAGTTCTTGTCCAGCTGCACTGTTGCAATGAGCAGATCTGAGCCAGACAATTAACATAGGCTTCCACATTTCATATTGTAGGTTTCCTAAAGGAGCCTTAAGTCCCAAAAAAGGGGCTGAGACATTCATTAGAACTACAGTGGTACCTCGACTTACAAACACCCCTACCTACGAACATTTCAACTTACGAACAGCTCCGGTCGCAAAATTTTGCTTTGGCTTGCCACCGGAGCTTCAACTTACGAACAGAAAAAAAAAACGCGGGGAAAGCGGGAAATTTGAACTTTCAGTTAACCGTTGGCCAGCGAAGAGGCTGCTTGTCTGCTACCTCGCTCGCCCTAGCGGAGAGTGTGGATACGGAGAGAGACTTCAGACTGCCTGGTACTGTACTGTATGTACTGTATTTTTTTTGGCTTTTTTTTAATTTTTGATTTTTGGATTTGGGCTAGGTGGGGGGGTTATGTTTCTGTGCTCTGATGGGTCTTGCAGACCCTTTCTGCAAGGGTCTGTGCTGGCTGGTGTGCTCTAAAATGGATTTTAGTCTTTTGGTTTTAAAATCAGAAATTTTTTTGCAAGGGTCTGTGCTGGCTGGTGTGCTCTAAAATGGAGTTTAGACTCAAGTCTCTCCCCCCCATTGTCTTCTCTCTCTCTCTCTCTATGCTCCCCCCCCTATGCTGAGGGGGTCTGTTTGCTGGAATAATGGTTGCTGGATTCTGTGGCTCCTAGGGTTTGTGTACTGTGGTGTGCTGAACAGTACTCATGGCTCCAAAGGATGCTTGGTTTGGTTTAAATGTGTTTTGTTTAAAAGTTGCTTGGTTTGGTATAAAATGTGTTGGTGTAAAATGTGTGGGTTTAGCATGTGTGGGTTTAAAATGTGTTTTAGACTCCAAACTCTCTCCCCACCCCATTGTCTTCTCTCTCTCTGTCTTCTCTCTTTTTGTGCTTAAAAGCACAAACCTTTGTCTGAGGGGTCTGTGTGCGCCAGTGATGACCTTCTTTCTTTCCTCTTTTCCCCATTGTTCCCTCCCTCCCTCCTTTCCTGCCCTTTTTTTAACCTAAGTCATCTTAGGTTAAAAAAAAATTTCTCCCCCTAGTGGTAGAGGATGGATTAACCAGTTTTGCATTAGTTCCTATGGGAACTAATGCTTCGACTTACAACCGGCGCCTCTACATACAAACAAAAAACAGCCGGAACGGATTAATCAGGTTTCAATGCATTTCAATGGGAAATGCTGATTCGACTTAAGAACATTTCAACTTGCGAACATCTTCTGGGACGGATTAAGTTCATAAGTCGAGGCACCACTGTACATAAATAGCTCTCCATTTTCTGTTCTCAGTCAACTGACCTCAAATACTATAATGAAAGCCAATCGAGCAGCTAGAACATGCCAGAACTGCAATGTGAACTCATAAGGAGTTGAACTCCATGGTGGTGCTCTGTAATCTCTGTACCTGTAATAGAGGAGGGAAAAAACATTTGGTAAATGGTAGTGTTGCATATGCCCTAATAATGAGAAAAACTGTCTTCTTTAGGAGCTGATGGAAACAGCTATTTGGAAATCCACCAAAATGGAATGAAAGATGGGCAGTATACATGCTTGTTTGTGATCATACATTTAAAATGAATGATTTTAATTCATTTTATAAATTAGAATTCCTAAAGATAAAAGACAATTCAACATCTAAAATTATCTCCAGCTTTGTAACACAAAGACTATTTGGTTTCTCTGATTTCCAGTAATAAAAGAACCAGGTTGGAAACATTTCTGAGCACACAGCTTTTATTTTTGTTGTTGCACATATTATCAGGCCTTAAAGACCTGGAATATAAACATTTTAAATAAACAAAGAAACACATTTAAATAATGTGAATAACAAGAAAAATTTGATTAAAAATTAGGCAAAGGAAGTGCAGTAGGACACTTCCATCATCTTAACCACAAACCTGATGCACATGCCTCAGGTCTGCATGGCTCAGGTTAATGCTTCTATTAATCAAAGACATTAAAAAGCAATTAAAAGTGTCCAACAATTTCATCAAGCTTCTTCAATCAGAATCATCTCTTTACAAAGCAATTCATTTTTATAACACATACCTGCAGTATCCTGAATATCCCATGCCAAGCTCGCTCAGATCAAATATCGATAAGCTACTGTTGACATACCCTTTCAAACATCTAGAAAAAGAAAGCCCAGTAAATATCTTCCAGTGGAGACTCTGTTATAGGTTGTGCATGCAAAGCATGCCTCATTCACCATTGTTGCCATTGGTAGTGCCCACAGCTGTTACATCATGCCTTTCATATTTTCAGGAGATGATAAGGATAATATGTTCACTTTTCATAGAGGCTAGCAGGATTTGTGCTGCAAGAAGCCCATACAGCTTTTTGTAAGTAAGATGATGTTTATGTTCCAAAGAAGGATGTGCATGTACAGAGCATGGTAAAGTTACTCTCTGGACTACAAGTTCTGTAGAGAGGGATTCCGGGAATTGAGGAACTTTCTCAAGCACTATATGTATGTGAGTATATAAAACTATGCTCATATCTATAGCATGGTTAGTTAATGGCTCCATACTGCACATTCAACTTTGGCACAGAGGCAAACTGAATGGAGCCAAAACCCCTTTCGAAAACTGAATATTGATGACAAAAGGAAAAGTAATATTTATACATTGAATTCTGAGAAACTGGGTCTTCAAGCACAATGCTGGGCTGCATGCATGTTACTGCACATGAGGACCTCATTAATAATGAATATTAGCATGGACAGTAGCAGAAGATGGAAAGGAATTATCCACCCCCCTCAATTAGACAAAAAGGTGTTTGGTACATGCACATAGAGTACCTGCCTTGGAAGGAGCATGACATGTGCAGCCCTAGATATATTAAGTATGTTGTGTCTGCCACACACTGGATTAAAACACCAAAGGTGTGTCAGGCAGTTTCTGTTCTGCTAAGGCACAGCCTATCACAAAGCTGGTATAGTTGTTGGAACTCCTGGCCAGGGGCTGTGAATTTGAATCCCAGTAGTGTTGTCTGGAAGTGGAGGTCAGTCAAGATTACCTGGAATGTGTGTTGCCTTGGACAAGCTGTCAGGTTCCAGAGGGCCAACAGAAGAAGGCACTAGTAAATCACTTCTGAGTATTTTGTGTCACCCGAAAGGTTCACCTTAACTCAGAATCACACATAACTATTGTTATCGTAACCTGTCATGGAGTTGCTAAATTCCATGGAGTTTTCCATTTTTATCTCATTTGGCTCTTTTCATGTCAGGCTGTGCTAGGAATGCCCTAAGTCTTGTAGTTCTATAGTGTTCTAAAGCTTTTAACAATAGCTACTATGGCCTAGGAAACTCTAGGTCTGAAGAAGCCTTCATGGCAGAAACAAATCTGTCCGCATGACTCCAGTTCCTTGAAAACTATAATCACTATTGGGGAAGGCCTGATCTGCTTCTTGAGAGGCATGTGAGGAGTACTAGAAATTTATCACTCTCAGCTATTTTCATGTCTCACCATGCTGAGATTCCTCATCAAGACTTCCCACTGCATCTATGAGATTTCCTGGCTTCCCATGAAAATGAGTGCCCAGCCCTCCTATTTCCGCTTTTTCTCCTCCATTTTTCACCTGTTGTGCAAGAAACTGTCAGATTCTGCACAGCTCAATGCTCCTTCCAGGCAAACCTGTGCAGGAACACAAATCCATTCTGTGCAGAAATTATAATCATTCTGCAGAGATTGGTGTTTCTTCAGGAGAAAAAAAAATGACCATCAAGCATCTGAAATATCTTGCGAGATTTCTTCTGAAGTTTTTTTTCAGGAGGAAAACAAGAACAACAAATCTCTTGGTTTCTCAGGGAGAGACTGTGAAATTTACCTCCCTGCTCTGTGAAGGCTGAAGCAGCCTCTCTGGTCTGGGTTTGTGAGACTGGAAGATAGCCAAATCTGACTGGCTGTGTGCTGGTGCCTTAATGAAAGAAATGCAAATGCTGCTAAACACTTATGGAAGGGCAAACTATAGAACCTCATTGTCATATAGCAGTGTTCTCTGGGGAAGATGTAGCACTGCATGACTCTGGGCACTGGAGAAATAAAGAATGTCAACAGGATGCTTCCTCAGGTAATATTTTAATTAACTTTGTGAGGAAAAAAAACCATGAGCCACTGTTTTAAAAACAAGGAATTCTCTGCAGGGATTAATTGTTAACTGAATGGTTAATTGTTCATGTAGTGGGAAAGAAGTCAATCAATTGATCAATCTCATTCTCATTTCGCACACAAAAAAGGAGCATTAATCAAACAAGGCTGGCTGGATAACTCAATAGTTTAGGTATGATGTTGGCAGTTTGATTCACCACTGTGCCCTCTAAGGGAAGAGTTAGCCTATGTGGCCTTGAGCTAGCTGCACAATCGCAGGAGACCATCAGAAGAAGAGAATGGTAAACCACTTCTGAATATTCTCTACCTAGAAAACACTGGAAAGAATCGCCATGAATCAGAATTGACTTGATGGCTTGCAATTTATTAATCAAACAAGGACTGGATCGAAATATATTAACATCATTTGATAAGGTCATTGACTGGAACTTAGGTCTGAAGCACATCTTTTTATTCCTCCCACTGTGATAAACTGAAGGGACATTGCAAGGAAGGAGGCCTCAATGAGACTGGCTGTGAAGGAGGGTCAAAAACAGCTATGGATAATGAGGAAAAAATAGTGCAATGTAACAGCTCTCTATGTTAAGCAGTCAACCCTTCATACCCACCTATTAAATGTGTAACTGCAAAATCAAAGAAGGAAACATACTGTCAATTGAAATTGGAGAAGTTGTAACAATAACTGTGATGAAGCATCTTGACAAATATTAAACAATTTTTACCACATGGTCAAAGCTTAAAATGCTTTACTGACATAACAATTTAACTTTCTTTAGCTATCTTTTCATAGCTTCAGTGTTGTATGTTGGGAATGATAATGCTGTTGTAAAAGTATTCAAACATGGGGGGCATGTAAAAGTATTCAAACATTGGGGCCAAATACACACATTTTATATTTTTATGTTATGAAAGAATTTCAGAGAACTGAAGACGAATAACCTTATTCTGGACGGGCCACCATGTCAAGGAGAATCACTGGGCTAACCGTGACAGGAGTGCAGCTAGATGACAGCCGGTTTTGGAATGAAATTAATGGATCATACATGTTTATGTTATGCTCAGTGTCAAAGCTTCTTCTCTTACATGTGACATTTCTATATCCAGTGATATAAATCCTGCTTCAAAAGAATGTTTTCAGGAAACCTCTCTAATGACTTTACAATGAAGAATCTTTCTAGGTCAAGAGTAGTAAGCAAATTCCTCCCTTTATGGGTTGTATCTCATGGTGACTTTACCCTCAGCTGCAATACACAATGTGGTAGATTTCATAATGAGAAAATCTACGTTGCTGGCTACCACTGATGGGAGCAGGCAAGTACTTAGTGTAATAACACCAGTATATGAAGTACATTTAATTTTGTGTTAAGAAGAGTTGGTAGGTGAGTGGATGACAGCAGTTTTCAACATAATTCTTTAACACAATCTGGCTCTATGTAAAGTCTGGAGAAGAAGAATTCTTAGGGTTACATTTAATTTTTTTAGCAGTGCAATCTAGTTTAGGTCCTCACTATCTGGGGCATTTTCAGATACTGAAAATTTCCAAATGTGCTAGTCATTTGCAGCATATGACTAAAATAATATCATATCAATATGTTCAAGATGTTGTTGTATGAGGCCTATTTCTATGTACACAGAGAAGATAGTAGAGTACTGATCTTGGTTTATTTGGCTTCTGTATAGTCAATTCTGGGCCAGTGTAACATGTGTAATTTTTTTTCAAATGTACAGAATGCAACATCAAATATAAAAAAGCAGAAAACGTAACAAAAAACCCTCAAAGTAATCCATCACTATCAACAACAGACACTGAAAAAAAAACTTAGACAAACTGCTCTTAATTTTTTTTAAGTTAGTACACACACTAAATAGAAATGAAGAAAAGGCATGATTACTTCTCCTGTCTGTATCCTTGATCAACACAAGGGCCATATTTGTATGCATAAACAAAACGTGGGATATAGTCAGATGTAATGGCGATAACGAAAGCATTGGTGATGACAGCTAGGACTCCTATGCCTTCAAGGATTCCATACCAGATACCTAGGAGAGAACAGTTATAACAAGATAAAAGATCAAACTAACAAACCCCATAAAGCTGCCCATTTTATCAAATTTTAGGTGTACATTCCATAAAGCTTTTTATTCAGTTCAAAACAGAACTATTGCTGATGTTTCTCAACATTCCTGCCCTATGAGTGGTAGTTGAAGGCTTTGGGGATTTATCCAGAAGCAGAATGGACACTGTTGATAGAACAGAGTCTGTGCTACTCAGAACACTCCTTAGATCTGTCCCAGAGGGTTATGGGAAGCAGAGGGATTCCGTTACATAAGTGGAAGTCTGCTTGGACTTTGTGATCCACACTCAGCACCAGGTAGTAGGTAAAGGTGAGAGATGAGTGAAGATTAGAAATGTTGAACTGCTGGATAGCTCAGTGGTTTAGGTATCTGCTTGAGGAGCCAGAGGCTGGGAGTTTAATTCCCACTGTGCCTTCTGGCTGAAGGACTCCTGGAGTTGTGGTCCTACAAAGTAGGTTTTCCAGGTATCAGAGATCAGATGCATCACCACTGTGCATTGTTGTATTCTCAGATCTCATTCTCTTACCCATTTCCTATCTTACCGTTCTTCCCTAGTGGGATAGGAGAGCGATCTAAGGGCACATGCTTAACCCCATTTATTTACCAGTCTATAAGACCCACATAGATCCATGAACCCTAAGTAAAACTTTTCTCAGACAAAGTATAATGCAGAACCCCTGAGGATGTATTTAGGTAGAAGTCAATTTTGTACCAATTAGTAGGGAAAGTGTCCAAGTGATTTAGAGCCATCATATCAATGAACTAAGTATAAGACACTATTGAAAACAAAAGCAAACAAACAGGCACATCCCTGTGCCTAAGCAATATATGGATAAATTGTTTTTAGACAAAAAGAGGCGACAAATTATTAATCAGCATTGATTTTATCCGGTATGTCTAAACTGCGGCACAGTTGTATGCATTTTTCTGCAGAAGTAAGTCCCATTTTATTTAAGGAAGCTAACTTTCAAGTACAGTGGTGCCTTGAGTTACGAACTTAATTGGTTCTGGAAGATGGTCGTAACTCAAGTTGGTTGTAACTCAAAGCACCATTTCCCATAGGAATACAGTGGTGCCTCGCAAGACGAATGACTCGCAAGGCAAAAAACTCACAAGACGAAAGGGTCTTGAGAGATTTTTGGTGCCTCGCAAGACGGGCCATCTTGCGATATTTTTCGTCTTGCGAGGCGCGTTTCCCATAGGAATGCATTGAAATTTAATTAATGCGTTCCTATGGGGGAAAAAAAGTCAGAACCCCCCAAAAAAGTCAGCAAAAAGTCACTTACCAGGTAGAGTAGACTGAGTCCAGCTCCTCACAGTGCATTTGTAGCCCCAGAACAGCCGGAAAAAGAGTGCCAAACAGCGAGCAACCAGCAGGGAGCCGGCAGCCATTTTGTGTTAGTCTCCCTCCTGGCCCCCCTCTCTCCCCGCCTCTCAGCTGATCGGCGCTGGGTCTGAGAGGCTTTTTCCCTGCTAGGCAAGCCTCAGGAAGCCTGTTAGACCCAGCGCCGATCAGCTGAGAGGCGGGGAGAGGGGGGCCAGGAGGGAGACTAACACAAAATGGCTGCCGGCTCCCTGCTGGTTGCTGAATCTCCGCTGTTTGGCACTCTTTTTCCGGCTGTTCTGGGGCTACCCATCACAGCACAGAAACATAACCCCCCCAGCCCAAACCCATGCTGCAAAACCCTGTACTCACTCAGAATAGGCATTTTAAAAAGCAGAAAGCAGTACCAGGCAGTCCGAAGCCTCCTCCGAATGCACACTCTCTAACCGCTGGGGCGAAAGAGCTACAAAGAAGCAGCCTCTTCACCGACCAACGGTTAGCAGCTTAAATTCCCCGCCTTTCCCCCCCCTTTTTTCCAGTTGCAACTCAAAGCTCCGGTTGCAAGTCAAAGCAAAATTTTGCGACCGGAGCTGGTCGTAACTCGAAATGGTCGCAAGTCAAGATGTTCGTAAGTCGAGGCACCACTGTACACATACATAGCCATGCAGTATTGAACTGGGTGAAGTCCCATACATATACATAAATAGCTGTAACAATTGCAGTAAATAGTGTATCTTATATTTATCAATGTATGAAGACTAAATCCATGTATTAATTTAAACTAATTCACTTCTGAACTGAATTATTTTACTTTTTATACTTGATTTTAACAAACTGGTTTTCAATAAAAAATAATCCTTTTGGTGTTTGCATACGTTTTGTGCACGTTGCAGTAGCTAATTGCAGCTAATTCACAAGGTGCCGGGGCACATCTTAGTTCCACAATAAGGCATGTAACCAGGAATGTAACCAAGATGCACCCCTGCAGCTCAACACTTAGCTGCAAGTAACCAAAGCAAGTTTCACACATTTTACACATTCTGGCCAGAAACTGGATTTACCTATTATCTATAGAGAAGTTGCACTTTCAACTGCAACTTAATTCGGTTAAGAAGTCTATATATCCTAGTGTTTGCAACTTTGGTACACAAATAATAGTGCACGTGCACGCACGCACGCACACACACAGAATTTCTACATGGACTGCACACTGTCTCACCTATATCTGTTGCTCTTGCTGGCATTGGCCGCCTCCACTGTGTAACAAATTTATAAGCATCAAGCCTGATTTCTATGATATTGTTCAGTAATGCCAGCAGAGGTGCTAGTGGAAAAGCAGCGACAAAGATTGTGGTAAAGCCAAACTGTAAAACTGGAAAGAAAATGCACATGATTAGAAAGGGAGGACGGCACAACCAGAAAAGAGAAGGAGGAAAAGAATGAAACTTTATGACAGGAAACAAATTTCAATTAATAGAGAAAAATACGACTTCTCCATACATATACACACCCATTTCTAAGTACTCATCCATCAGACCATGGAGATTCATAGGCTGTAGATTCCAATCTTTTTCCCACTGAGGTAGAGAAATTTTATGCTCCAGTAACTGTCCTCCTTTCTTGATCTTCCGTCGTGACCACCAGTTCTGTAGTAACCTATCATGAGATATCCAGAGCATGAAATCTGTGGCATCACTTTCAAGAAGAATCTAAATGAATGCACATGATGCCACATGGACTTTTCTTTCTCTCCTTGTTAAAGCATGGCCAAAATCCTGTGGCGGGGGGAAGGCCTGAACTTTTATGCTCCAGTAAATGTCCTCCTTTCTGGAAGTAATGGATTCCAGTTTGCAAGATCTGAGCAGGACTGTCAATAACAGGTCCTTTTGGAGGTCATAGGTAAAGGTTCCCCTTGACATTTAGTCCAGTCGTGTCCGACTCTAGGGCGCGGTGCTCATCCCCGTCTCCAAGCCATAGAGCCAGCGTTTGTCCGAAGACAGTTTCCGTGGTCACGTGGCCAGCGCAACTAGACATGGAACGCCGTTACCTTCCCACTGAGGTGGTACCTATTTATCTACTCGCATTTTTACATGCTTTCGAACTGCTAGGTTGGCAGGAGCTGGGACAAGCGACAGGAGCTCACTCCGTTGCATGGATTCGATCTTACGACGGCTGGTCTTCTGACCTTGCAGCACAGAGGCTTCTGCGGTTTAACCCACAGCACCACCCACGTCCCTTTGGAGGTCATGGGCAGAAACAAATAGCCACTGATTAAAGGCCCCTTTTTGCAATTCCAGGGTACGTGCAACTCCATCACATTGTATGTGAGCTGTGCAAACCCCAAAATCACCAAAAGAAGCAGTAATTTGCTGCTGTTACTGAAGTAGTCTTCCTACACAGGCAGAGCTGTGCAACATAACTTTTTCTCTTCTGCAGAAGGAAATCCCTATAGGTGCAGGGACCTCAACAAAGCCTGGTGAAAATTTTGGTCACCTAGACACACTTGTAAATGTTCTTTGAGACTTCTTATTCCTGCACCATTATTCATGGCTGCACAGATACAAAGTCATGTTTATTTGTTTTTAAACAAATTCCTATAGAAGCACAACTGATTGTTCTCTACCACTGAGAGCTTTGTGCCAAGCTTTTGAAATGACACAGATGACAGATGCTGCCTTGTGTGTAGCTCTATGACCTGTGCATAGAAAACAACAGAACTTTCCTCTTATGTTGGTAATTAATTGGTGATTAATTCTGATTATAAGATTGATTGAAAAATATTGTGATACCGCAAATTGGACTTACGGATAGCCAAGTTCCATAAAGTTGTTCCACATTTGTTTCAAGACCATGATGACACCCATCTGCAGGCAAAGGTCTATCAAGCAGCCACTAGGATGACACTGAAGGAGGAAGTGTTAATATATTGATATTTTCAAATGAATACTTATCTCTTTAAAGCTGTTTTAGAAAACAGTTCAATTGGCTATAATTTTGCAACACTATATGAGTACAACAAAGAGGTAAAGAAAAAAACAAGAAACAAATAGTGACAGTTCATTTGTTATTATATATACAATAATATGTTAAAGAGGCAAACTCAGAGAACAAAGCAACAAATAGAAAGTGAGTACACATGAATATTAAAATTGGGGTGATTTTGCATGATGGTATGAAAAATACATTTACCTCTTCTAATCTCCACCTGTTAAAAAGTTTGTTGTACTTTCCAGGACGTCCAGCAAATCTGTAAAATGAGATTTCTGCTTGTAAGCTACATTTCAAATGAATGCAGAACTATAGCTTAAATTTTTTCTTTAAGAAACCTAAAAGCTGCTTAAATTAAATTTAGGCTAAAGTCAAAAATGTTTGCATGGAGGGAATCAAGGTGGTCCAGAACATCATTAAAACAAACAGGAATTGAAACACAATACTATGACCATTAAAAAGCTATTAAACATCAAACCACAGATCTAAAAACATTTTTATAGCAAAAACATTAAAAAGCCATTTAAAACGATATAAACCACCAAGCACAGGTAATCTAACCTGTTAAAACTGGATATTAAAAGCTTATCTCACTTGTCACTGAAAGAACAGAAGGGAATGAGTGTGGCTCATGGTGGATGACATTCCATAATCTGGGGGCCACCAAGAAGACCCTCTCTTGGGTCCCTATTAGACATGGGGACGAATATAAAAACGAATCGCAATATTTGTTGAATATCGTTGATTCATTGGATATTCATCCCTTCCTATTCGTGAGATCTGGAGATCCGCACAAATATAAAGGGACGAATATACACCCTTTATATTCATCCATTCATCTCTCTGCCTATGCCAGTGCTAATCAGCTGATCCACGCAGGCGTAGACAGAGAGAGGAAGCCTGATTGAAGGGAACCGGTTCCCACTGTCATTGCAAACAGCGGGGGTGGGGGGATTCCCTTCAGTCAGACTTCCACTGTCTGTCTATGCCTGCGCAGATCAGCTGATATAGAGAGAGGAAGTCTGACTGAAGGGAACCTCTCCCCTGCCCTGCTGTTTGCAATGGAATGGAAGCTAGGTTGCTGGAACAGAAACTGCCATTCCAGCAGCCTATCTTCCTTTCCGGCAGAGGCAGCAGTGGAGCAGGAGGTGGCAGCAGGATAAGGTAGGGATTGGGAAGCAATGCGGCAATGGGAAGGGGGTGGGGCAGGCTGTGGGGGTGGGGAGCCCAATGTAAAAAGACCCAATGAACCAACAAATCAATTCTTAGTTCATTGGGTCATTAGGGGCAAATTTGTGGTTTGTGGATCGTCAACCTTGATGACCCACGAACCAAGACAAACCACCATTTTGGCAGTTCGTCCCCATCTCTAGTTCCTATCAAACGTACCTGAAAAAGTATGATTGGGAACCAACTACATATTTTTTTAATTGTCAAGAGATGTCCCAATGCTGTGTGTGATGAGATGACAACATAGGAGGTACTGCAGAATAAGAAAAATGCCACAAAGAGTGCCAGCAGTAAGAATAAAATGGCACTGAACAGAACTGAAACAATGCAATCTACACATTTCAAAATGTGTTCTCAGATTATTACTTTCCTATGGATCTCTGTTTAGAAAACATATTTACCTATATCAGCTTTTCACAACTTAAGCATTTCCACAGGTTTTTGACAACAATTCCTATTGTATTTGTAGTCATATCTAGAGCAGCCTAAGGTTACTATACTTAGGCACTGAAGTATCAAATACAGTTTATTTTTTATGTTTCATGCCCATTGATTCTTGCTTGTTTTAACATGTTTTATGTTTCTAACTTGTGCTTGTTTTATTCATTTTATTGTCTGTGGGAAGAAAGGCAGGATACACGCTAAACAAATCCAGAAGTATCTTCCTCGTCAACAAGCCAATTTAATGCATCATGGAACCATAGTGCTATTTTATTGTGTTTTATTGTATCAACTTGTTTGGAATTAACGTACCTTCCGAGGAAAAAGGCAATGTAGAAAATAGAACTGTTCAAGTTGACAAACTGGAAAAGAAACATTTTCAAGGCAAAACTGTTTTCCCACTCTGAGTCTGTTCTAGGATGTTCTGTGGGGAAAAAAACATGAGAAAAAAAGAGAGAAAAGTTAATACTATAGATCTCTCTTAAAAGTCAGAATAAGCATAAAATCAACATATAAAAAGGTATGATCTAGATCAGGGGTATCCAAACTACAGCCTGCGGGCCACATCCGACCTGCCTTGCCACTTTATCTGGCCCGTTCCCTTAACCCCATACGTGCGTGGGGCTGGGTGGGTGGGTGGGGTCATCAGGTGTCCGTGCATGCATGTGGGGGTGCATGCATGTGAGTGGGTGTGTGTGTGGGTGCATGCATGCATCTGCATGCATGTGGGGGGTGCAGGCACAGGGGTTCAGGCATGCATACGTGCATGCGCATGTTCCTGTTCCTTCAGCCCTCTAAGATCCTGAAAGTATCTGGTGGTCAAAAGTTTGGAGACACCTGGTCTAGATAACTGCTGAATTATATATCTGACACTCCATTTAAAAGGAAACAGGTGAAGTGTCAAATTCCTCACAGAAAAATATTTAAAGAGACATATATAAGTAATTTGTTTGTTTTTATTTATAACTTGACCTAATCGTATGTCCTCAAGAATAAAATGATATTGGAAACAGTACCAAACACTGGAGAAAGTTTACCCTTTAAAGATACTGACTGTGAGCAAGGGGTTTTAGAGGCACCTCCATTTTAAGGTCTACTTTATTTTCTTCAGGGGAATATGAGATATACTGCAGGCAGCTATGCTAGATGGGGCTATGATTAAATATATTTCCTGCCTTTAAAACCTTTATTGGCTAGGTAATAAATAGTTTAAAAAGGGGAAATGGTAGTCCCAGGATGTAGAAAATATATAATGCTCTTTATTTCATTATAAAATGTGTGACATGTTTCAGCCTACCAGCCTTCTGCAAGGGCTATATATCATAAAAAGAATTACAATTACAACATTATAACTTACTTGGGGCAGCATCAGATAAATAAATTTATACATTCATAATTCTACAGCACATCCATAATTTTTTAAAACTGTATTCTTATGTTAATTAATAATATTCTTGTCTAGAGTACTGCATCAAGCCTGATTTTGAACTAATAGTTCAGTAGATGTACCAGGTCCTTTCATTATTTTCTAGTTAATAAATAGAACTGAAATCTTGTAAAAAATTTACAGCCCCCTACCATTCTCTTCCATTGAGAGGGACATTCCAGGAGCGGTATGGATCCCCATCTTTGTTTTGGGAGGAATAAGAGGTATAGGATTTTTGGGCATCCCACAGCTGACTACCCTCCACCAGCAGGCTAGATTATTTTTTTTCCACCTGAAGGAGCACTCCTTCTAGAAGTGTATTTCTATAAAACTCAGCTTTGACCCTCTGGTACCACCTGATCTTAAACTGGCACACCACAAGATGATCTTGAAACACCTGCATGAAACAAGTAACTCTGAGCATTGTGGTCACCACCCTTGAAGACATGACCACACCCCTATTCAACTAATCAACAACTTTAAAATGGGAGGACCTGTGTTTTGGATTTGAGAACACCAGTTTGGTTCTGCCTTTTGATACATTATGTGAACTGAGGAAGAGCATCACTAATGCATTAGAAAACTTTCTCTCCTTTTCCACCTCAGTCATACATCAGGGATGCCTTAATTCACAGGGAGAGAGGGAATTAAAACAATATTTTCCCTCAATTTTGGCATGACAAGTTAGGTATTGAGTTTCAGAATAATCAGTAATTAAAAAGGTAAGGCTCTGTCCCTAGAAGGGAACAAGGGATTAAATAGCTCTTTTAATATCGTGGGCATTTGGGTAGAATAAAGTAGGAAAAAACACATTTATTTTCTGAACTAAGAGTGCCTACGTTTCATTTATATTTTCATATGGAGCATCACAGCAGCTTGGAATTACAAAACTATGACTCACCTAAATCTGTTAAGAGATAAGCAACTTTTTCATACACCTGAAACAAAGATAAGAAATTAACATGCTTACAAACAACAATCATTAAAAACAATCTTGTTACAAGAGCTAAAAGAGTTATGAGAAAAAGATAACATAGGCAGATGAGTCTCTGCCCTTGTGGAGGTTTTGTAATGTAAAGACCAGCTACAGGTTCTGTCTATCAGAGCTGGTATCCTAAACACAATTGTATAGAAGCAATGCCTGTTATACTCTACAATGGGACTTTTATAATTAATCATATAAAGAATAGTCCTCTACGAATTCAATTATATACCTACTTACTTAGGACTAAGTTGGATGAACTGAATGGGAAGAACATCTCACTGCATCCAGTTGGAAATGCTTATGATCAGACATGTACAGAATTCCACTGTCAATCATATTTTCCAGTAAAAGCTATGTGTAGCATATTTGATTTAGATTTTCCTTATGAAAAATAGCTTCACAATACATTTTCAGCAAAAAAATAAAATTCTGCCATCCACTTTTCCATTTGAAAGAAGCAACCTAGCACTATAAATATGCTCTTTGATTATTGGTGGAGATTTCCTCCTGAAACAAAGGAGGTGTCTGTGTGTGAAATAGCCATAGCTCATGAGAGTCCTGCTGTTTTCAGCAATGTAAAACAATGGTTCCAAAACGTGAGGCCTCAAATGTTCTTGGACTGAGGCTCAAAGAAGACCTGGATACTGGCTGTGCTGACTAGGGCTTATGGACGTAGTAGACCAAGAACATCTGGGCTTCCAAGTTTGGGAACCACTGGGACAGTGGCAGAATTAACCTGAGTTGGACTGAAGCTGTTGTGCGTACATTGTCTTCTAGATTGGTGAACCACAGCTGGACCTGCTGTTAAATTGAGTGATTAATTTAATATGCTTGGTATGGTGCATTTTTCCTAGAGGTCAAACATTTATTGTACTAGAATCTCTCTCTCTCTCTCTCTCTCTCTCTCTCTCTCTCTCTCTCTCTCTCTCTCTCTCTCACACACACACACACACACACACACACACACACACACACACACACAAAATAAGATCCACACCCATTCTTCTACCATGAAACTCTGCCCAGGGGCACACCCAGATTTAAATGTGACATTCATTATCTGGAGGATCTACGTCTCTGTAAGAACTTTGCTTTCCCTGAGAACTCGTCTGTGCCTGCCCTGACCCAGGTATTTTACTTCAAATAATATTAATAAACAGTTAGAGAACTGCTTCAAATATCTTTTTCTCCAGTGCTGAAAATAAGCCAAATAACAAAGCAGCAAGCTGCTGTGACACACAACTCTGCTTTATTCCTTGGCAGATCCTACAGTCATCATGGTAAATAATTTTATTTTGTCAGAAAAGCATTTTGAAAACCCCCCTTCAGAGGATACAAAAACCAGCAACTGCAGCAGATATTGTAGAAAAATATTAGAAAGCCCCTTTGCCAATATCATGTTGCTACAAGCAAAACGAAACAAAACAATTTATCAACACTATATTTTTTCATCTCCATGGAAAAGACCCTGCTGTTGGGAAAGTGTGAAGGCAAGAGGAGAAGGGGACGACAGAGGACGAGATGGTTGGACAGTGTCATCGAAGCTACCAACATGAATTTGACCCAACTCCGGGAGGCAGTGGAAGACAGGAGGGCCTGGCGTGCTCTGGTCCATGGGGTCACGAAGAGTCGGACACGACTTAACGACTAAACAACAACAACAACATATTTTTTCATATATTTTACGTATGCTTGGACTCACAGCTTGCAAAACTCACTGTTTTGGTTTATAGTGATGCTGGCTAGGGGATTCTGAGAAGTGTAGTATTTTTTTAAAAAAATAACACCCCCCCCCTCTCAGCTTGCTTTACGATGAATAAGGATTAAAAGCTTACAACGTTGAGTGACATGATGATCATAAAGTTGATGCAGACTCCAGTGCCTGATGTTGCAAACTGCCAGTACTTTTTAATGAAATACCACTGGAAAGAGGCAAACTGTTCCATAGCCACCAGGCGATAAACTACAACTGCAAAGACTGCTGTAAGGACTAATGAAATCTGGAGAGACACAAAATAGAAGTGGTTTATTTGAAAGGAAAAAATGGGCGTATCACAAATAAACAAAATGACCACAAATTCATCTCATTTATTTCAGCTGTGTGATTAGGCTAGAATAAAAAAGGTCCTTTTGCATATATGGCTGGAATCCTCTTAGTTTCCATAGCTTGTTCAGTAGTTTGTTGCATTAGCAGTTCTGTGTTTTTAAAAATGGTTTTACAGGAATTCACATCCTGCTCCTGTGCAAGCGGAACCCTTGTTGATCTAAGCGGGGTAATGCAACTGCAAGCTGGAAATAGTGTGGAATCAAACTGGATTCTGGCATTTTTCTTTTCCCTTTCCCTCCCCTTTCTTCTCTCTCTCTTTTGTAAAACTGACTACACCTTATATCACAAAACACCAGGAAAACCCCTGTTGCATAACTGCACAAAAAACCCCATGCTGTGTAACTACTTATGTCACAAAAAACTGGGGGAAATCTTGAACCTCGTGGTGCAGTGGTTAAACTGCTGTACTGCAGCCAAAACTGTGCTCACGACTCGGGGTTCAATCCCAGGTAGCCGGCTCAAGGTTGACTCAGCTTTCTATCCTTCCGAGGTTGGTAAAATGAGTACCCAGCTCGGTATATAAGCTGCACGCTTTGCTTTTGCTTTTGTTGTGTAACTTGATTTTACACTTCTGGTAGCTATGATAGCACCAAGGCAGAACTGCTATCCATGAAGCACGTCTGCTGGTGCCCAAGGCAATTAGTCATGGCAGGGATGCACGGCCAATTGTGTAATTGAATTGGGTGATTCCATGTTGCTGGGTGTAACGCACAGCACATTTATGCAGACATAACTATATGCTATGCCTGCATGAAAAGGGTTTTGTGTACTTTGCCTATCCTCTTATTTCATTCTGCTCTGTTACTTTGCATCTGAGAAGAACTAATTAAGCTTATATAAATTGTGAAGAATTATTCGAATATTACTCATTCTTGACAAAGCAGGAGTCCTATCCGATATTGTAAAGAATCAGCACAGGAGGAATGGCATGATCTAATTCTGATAGCCCTTCTGTGCTTCTAAGATTCCATTTCATGAGGAGGCCCCCCACAAACGCAGGAGGTTCTGCCCCTTGGCTTTTGTTGGTGGGCAATGGAATATACAACAGAGAGGGCAGGATTAGCAAATATCCTGTCCTCGGATAATATCTATACATACATAGAAATGTCTGAGCAGTCCTTGGCTGTCTTGACATACTGAAACAATCTGTTGAGAAATACAAATGCACCTCTAGTGCAAGAGCAAGACAAGGAACTCATTTTTCTTCACTGAAGTTTTCACGACGAGTGCAGAAGACCTCTGTACAAAGGAAATGCCTTTCCTTTTTATGAAGCAAAAGGGAACACATGTACAACACATATATAAAGAGCAGAGAAGGAAAGTCTGATTGACCAACCCCCCCCCCCCAAAAAAAAACACAACCCATCTGATGCTTCTTGTTTTTGAAATTCCATGCAACAGGGCAGCAGGTATCACGGACTTGTGCAATTTGCACACAAATCATGTTCAGAAATGTGACAACACACTGATATAGACAGAAAATCTCTCACCATCTTGCAGGCAGTGAGAAAGCTCTCCCCCACCCCAATTTCTTGTTTTCATGTACAAGAACAAGGAAAGCGAGGTTGCTAATATGATGTAGCACACAGGATCTTTACAAAATATCCACTGCTTCCAGAGACTTTACCATGAAGAATATTCCTGATACAGACACCATCAGTCGGCTCAGTTTATCAGGGAAGGGCTGAAATGGTTCAGGCTTTCCTGTTATTGGATTTACCCGCTCCACTTGGGAATATTTTGCTTCAAACTGGGGGCGAAGCTCTTCCTGAAATTACAAACACTTATTTCAGTTTTTGCTAAGGTGATTTGACATGTGTAATATATCTGACATGAGAAAAGGACATTCTTAATGGTGTAGTTCCTTTCTCATTGACCTGCTCCACATATTGTATTCATTGATTTATGCATTGTTTTTAAATAAACACTCAAACATCAAATTGCTCTTGGTTAATCCTGAAGAGCACAGATAATGATTTTTCAGAATTGTTTCAGGGAATTGTTCAATCACCTGAATAACAATAGCAGGTAAGTGCTTTCCTCCTGCTTTTCAGAAATTCCAACTGATAATAATATTTTGAAAAATACATTTAAATTTAATATTTCTTTGTGTACAAATGAATACATTGAGGAGAGGCAAATCACAACGTCACACTCAATAGTTGCAACCTTGATCTTCACAGTTTTGAAAATGCAACATTAATGTGCACACTGGTTATTCTATGTATGATCAGTACCTTGAAAAATGAAGGCCATCAGAGGAGCTTGTACATATGATTGTACATATATGATTGAGCTTTGTTCAGATGGCAATTTTGAATGCACAGAAGTGGGGCTAGGAAGAATCAATCTGATTGCTTCCATTTGTACCAGGCATGTTGACAAGTTCTTGGTCCAAGTCCCAAGTCGGAGTCTTGGGGTCCAAGTCCCAGGTCCAGGTCTGAGTTTTTGGTTCTGAGTCCTGAGTCCCAAGCCTCGAGTCTGAGTCGCGAGTCATTTTCCTTGCCCCCCCCCCCCAGGCTTTGGAGGCAGGACTGGGACCCAAAGACTTGGACTGTGCAGCACCCAGCTGATAGGTGGTGCATGTACAGAGACAGCAGGCAGACTTCCATTCCACAATCCCCCTACCTGTTCTTACCACGCTGCCTTCTAGGCCTGTGCAGACAGCAGGCCCGGAACAGAAGCCAAGCAGGGGCAGGGGCGGGCCCATAGGGGCTCAACAACACCACTTGGACAAATAGGTCAGAATCGCAAGTCAAGTGGTAAGTCCTCACCAAAACCCACGAGTCAAGTCCGAGTCAAGTTGGCATTGCAACTTAAGTTGGACTCGCTTGTGAGTCGCAGTCCCCATCTCTGATGTATACATGAATGAACTTGATGAAAGGCTTTTCTTTTACGGATACCACGAAAATAGCACATATTTCCTAACTCAAGCCACCAGCTTTCTCTTAACCTCCACATCCATATCAGAACTGGAGAAATATTTTAGGGAAAATAGGCCTAGATATTAGAAATGCTGCATTTGATTATGACCAAATCACCCCAACCACCTTAAGGAGGTAGGTCCTACTGATTTGAGTGCAACATACCTCTTCATGATCATAATAATACTGTCTTTTAAAATAAAACTTTACAAGCTCTTGGGATCATGGTGTTCCCTCACACTTTGTTACCGCACTGAAAAATTCCACAGTCCCACTTATTGTCACATATATGAACTTTCTATGGCTGATAATTGCTTATCAAATGCAAAGTTTATTTTTGGCACTAGATGACAATGCTTTAACATATACATGTACAATTTCTTAAGTACTGATGAAATCAAATTTAATCTAGCAGTCACCCAAAGTACCAGTAATGCAGACAAGGCTTCATACCCATTGTCAATTTTCAATCTAAACTCATTGTGATATCCAAATTGCTTTTATGGATTGTTTATTAAGACTCTTACCTCTTCATCTTCCCAGTCTATTAGATCCCAGTCATATGTTAGTACTGCTCTTCGTCTTTTCCAAAACTCTAAAAACACTGTAGCTGTGAAAGACATTAGTTATATATTAACATCATCATTACCTTTTGATTTATTGCTTCAAAATTCCAACTTTGTAAAGAAGCATACAAAATTATAAAGAAGCATAACAAATGTGTAATTAAGTAGGATATGGTGAGGATCAGCTCACATGTAGAACTGGGATGACTAGCTTGGCTGGCCAGGATTTCCTGGAGTTGTCGTTCAAGACCATCTGGGGACCCAAGGCTGGGAACCGCTGTTCTAGCACAAGCTTTTCTTAACCTCTGCATTTTGCAAATTACCTTGATTTATTTTGTGACTGGCCACTGGGAAATAAGATATAAACTATGTTTGCCAATTAGATTGTTCAGGTGTACAGCTGGGAAACAATGGAACTATTGGAAGACTATTATGGTATCAGTTTCTAAATATAAGTTGAAAGCCTCATGTAAATATAAGTTGAAAGCCTTTGTGCCTCTTTTGTCCAGACCAGTTTCACAGCTCCTGAGCTCTATATGGCTGAAGTTGAATACCAAGTTGAGAGCATTAAAATAATAATAATAAAAAATTTAAACCTTTGCACAGTCCAGGAATTCAGCAAGTCCTACACTGTTTAATTAATATGTTTTGTTGTGAAAATGCAAATGTTCAAAAGGACCTTGGTGCTTACTGAAAAGGCTGCACTCAGACCAAAGTCCTAGATTAGCTTTTGTATATGAAAGGCCACTGATTGTTGTCTTTCTAGCCTTAAGACAAACTAATTAGCGATTAATTTTTAAAAATTATTTAATTAATTTTAATCCCACCTTTCTCCCCGAGTAGGGACTCAAGGCAGTATATAAAAATATTTAAAACTGACAAATAATTAAACAAACCAATAAAAATTTGAAAGTAGAATATAGAAATCTTCAAAACTTTATCTGAAAACTGAAAACCAGATTTTAAAAGATCTTGCCATTTCAATTGCCTGCTGAATCTCCAAAAACTTCTCTAGAGAGGTAGGTTACCCTTAGACTCCTTAGCACAGTAAATCAGTGTCTATTACAGATTTAGAAGGCATTCTCTAAATTCTCAGGTTTCAGGTACCTATCACATCCTCTTTTTAATAGGATGGGGGAAGAAAGATAATATATAAGCTATAACCAGTTTGTTGATTGAGAAAGAAATATACATATCTTCTAGCTAGAAGAAGAATACTGCCCTACCAATCAATGGCTTTAAAAAAAGGAGTATGAGGAATATCTTCAGAAATAGGAGAAACTGGCGCACTGTCCAGGTCCATTGAGAATTGTCAGAGTCTGACTTATATTGCTGCAATAAGGTCGACAGGAATTTTGTCCCTGTGTTATTTTCCATAATATTGTACCTATTAACATCATTGCTTTCCTTCATCCTTTAATTGCAATTAGTTTTAAAAATACATATTAAAAAAGGGGGTAAACTGCACATAAAATGAATGACATTCAAATAAATAAATAAATCAGAAACAAAGATGACTGCTTTTCTTGTGTCAGAGTCTGTATCTATGCAAGCTGAGGTCTAACATGTCCTATCATGCAAACAAATGCATGCTGTGTAGTTCGGGGCATGTGTGGGTGGGTGGGTGGGTGTGTGGGTGTGGTGTGAGTGTGTGACTTCTCATTTGAAGTTCATATCACATTAGCATGTCATGCCAAATACTTCCTGACATTCATCAGTAGTCACATCAGTGTGTGGTTTGTGTCTTTTCTTATAACATGACCAACCTGAACCATTTTACTGGAAAAAAATTAGAGAAGGCTGATTAGACACATTCCCCACCCCCCAAAAAAACAACCCATGTATTTTCCATGGTCAGTCAGGGAAATTCATGGCGTCAAGGTTGGGTATCCGCTCACATGCCATCAAAATTTTATTTATTTATTTATTTATTTATTTATTAGATTTATATACCGCCCATCTAGAACGTGTCTACTCTGGGCAGTTTAAAATTGATACATCACCAAAAAGGAATACATACGGAAGGAAGATATAAGGCCAACTTAACAGTAAACTACACTAGAGTAGGCCCATGTGAATCAATGGGGATTTGGAGATTCAATTCCCCCATAAGTCCCATTGATTCAAATAGGCTTTCTCTAACTGTGACTTACTTTAGCAGGAACTTATGGAGGAGTTAACTCACCAAATCCATGCTTATTAATGGATACACACTAGTGCAACTTACTATGCTAAGCAACAGGATTTTAGCCTCTATGTGATAAAGCCATATTTGCAAATTATTCAAAAGTTTATCAGCTTGGATAAGAAAGTTTCTGCCTCTCCACACCTTGCAGTCCCCTCAAAGCTTCTCCTGAGGATCAAAAGATCCTTCACATTGGATAGACTATGATATTTAGAAGTAGACTCCACTCAAGGATGATGCCTCAACCTGTTTTGGTGTGATTGTCGCCTTCGACTCCATTCCCTTCACCAGTGGATCCTCAATCTAGGGGTTTCAGCCGACTCAGTGGGGGAAGGAGAGGATGGAAAGGTCACCTCCTGCCCTCACCCTTGTTCCAGTACTGGTGTGAACATTTCAAAACAACTGGGTTTAAATCTGTGTTGGGTAATGAGGAATAATACTGTTGTGTGCTGTTAATTGTAGTCTAGAGTTTTGGTTAAAGTACAGCTTATCAGAGGTCCAGGAAAATTGGATTATAGCCCCCCTTCACAGAACATGGAAGCTCATTCTTTAATGAATTTAATGGGGTAGAAGCCATACCATCCTTTGCTTCTGATTACTGTAAAGTCTGCCTTCTTCTTTGCTCAACAGATGCACTAGTGCAAAGTGAAAAGCTTAGTTAGCTTTTAGAAAATGTATAGAAGCAAAGAAAAAATATTCTTTATTCAGTTTGCAAAAATGCAAATATGGATTTTAATTAAAGTGCTCTTTATTTCTGAAGCAAATTTGAATGCAGTTTGTTGGCTAAAACTGTGACAGTCCTTTTATTAAACATTTTAAGGTTTGCTTTTCTTTTTTTCTTTTTAAAGTGAAGCAATACAAAACAAAGAGCTAATTTTGGCATCATTTTTTACTTTGGAGTACATAACAAGTTAGGTTAAAATACCTTTTAATAACCTTAAAAAGTTATAGTTCTTCCCTGAAAGAGTGGCTGCTAATTTCATTTAAAAAAAAAATGAAGACAGAATAGGCAAACATTTCCTCACTTTGAACCCATCTGCATCTTTCCAGGAGCAGCAGAATTATTCATCCACTTTATACCAATTCTGTGAACTCTATCATAGTAAGTCTCAACAATGACAGCTGAGAAGTTGGTCATTCTGGTTCTCAGGTGCTCTGTTACACCCAGAGAAATACAGCCCCACCTAATTTCATTTCTCTGTGCATTCCTGGCCACCACAATGCTGATACGTTTACACTACCTGCATTCTACTGTTTTCAGCACTCCTCAATTGCACTCCAGCAAAGAGAAAAATTATTTTATCACTTTCCTTAAGATTGCTGCCGAGAAGGAAAGGTAAGCTATTTCCTGTTAATTACTTTCGCTTAATGATCTCACCTGCATTAACTTTTCCATGGAATATCTCTGCAATCTTGGGTTAAAAACTGTCAGAAGTGTTGGTCTGGCAATGGCCTGGCACAGATCTGAACAGTTCTAAGGAAGAGCTAATAGTTCAGTCTCTTAAATCTTCCATTCTGCTTTTAACTGTTCCCTTCTTAACACACACTTTCACTGGTAAGACATACTTTTCAAGGATTGAAATAAGGTCTTGCTGAAAGTGGTTATTCGGTGCTACCATATATTGACTCTGCACACTCTCCCAATATACAGTACTTTTTACTGTTAGACAATATTCTGCCTCCAGGGATATTGCATATTATTTGGTCCACTGCTTTTAAAATTAAGATTTCCTCATTTACCTGTGCAGTTATAGCTACATACTGCAGATTAAAAATCAGACTTCTACAAAATTGTACATGAACATGTACAGTTCCACCTGTAATCATAAAAAACCCTGACATTTAAGTGCTGTCACTTAAACAGAAAAAAGACTAGACTTTTATAGCCTATTATATATAATATATAAATTACTTCACTGACATAATTCCATTGAGCTGTCCAGCCGTTCTAATTCAGCTCGGTATGTAGAGGAATATTGTACATCTCTCCAGTACTCATAATATTATAAAGACAGTGTACTTTCCTTCATATTGTGTACTTATTTCACCTTGGTAGTGGTGAGAAAGGAAGTTACGTCATCTTGTATTTATGTATAGATATATGGTATCAGTGCAGTTTTGTGTTGCTGTTGATATTGTGGTGACCTATGGTTTTAAACAATAAAGCTTGTTCTGAATAAGTGTCAGTTAATGAGAAGGCGGTGGACTCTGGGGAATGTGTAGCTATTCTCTTCTGTGGATCTTCATACTTCTATTATGTAGCAAAAAGGAATTTTACCAGAAATTCAAAACTCTGCAACAAAAACAGCAGTTAGAATAATGATGTGGCTATTTTATTTTTCCATCTCATAATAACTAAAACACGACTTTTTCTGTGAAGGAAAAAGATTTGTGCCTTTGGTAAAAATAGACTCATCTAACTGATTGTAATGATAGCATCTCATTTTGGAGGATCAAAATGGGCAGAGAAATACAGTGGTACTGGAGACATCATCATCATATACAAACATGCAACACATTTCACAACAACCTTAATATTATGTACAGTATGTTTGTGTATGTGTATACCCGTACATCAACATACATCTTTTCAGAATAAGCAATGATCAAGAAGAATTAACCAACTGCTAAGAAAAAACAGCTAAAAAGTTCAAATAAATTACACTGGTCTCTCTTTCCCTGCACCCAAAACCTATGGCCCCAAGTGATCACACATGATCTGTTATGCCATCTTTAAATGGTGCCCTGCCCAGTGGGACAGCGAAGTAATTTTAGCCCCTCTCAGGTTGTCAGCTCTCAGGGCAGCAGCTGATGCCTCAGGATACTGCTGTGTCTCCAGGCAAGGAGACCAATCAGAGTAAGCAGCACTGAAGCAGGGAAAATTTGACTTTTGGGTGTGGGATGGCTTTGAAGTCCAGGCACATATCTCCACGCACCTGTCTCATACAAGCATAGCTGGTGTCAAGATTCACTGGATCAATACAACTGTGCTTTCATGTTTGCTGAGAGTGTGCACTGTCAGTACTCCCAAAACCCAGGATTGAGGGAAGAGGGTTGAATTTAAAAAAATACTTGTGTGCAGTTGAGCCATTTGAAGCACAGGCCGATCATTACTCATGACTCATGAGCCTTCTTGTTGGTGGGCCATAACCATAGACTCAAAAAAACTCTCCACATGTCATGGGAACTATAAGAAAAACCATAAACCCTAGCAAGAATGGCAGCTACTGCTGGTTGCATTTTGCTGCTTGTCTGGCTATCAACACACACAGATATTATTTGTCATATTTCTTTGTTAAGCTAGGTTTTACCTAAATTCTGGGCCTGTTTATTGTGCTCTTTCCCATGATCAGCCGGAGTAAAAGCAGCTCTGATGTTCTCAATATCTTTGCTTGCCCCACCTCAAAGCCCTCATGACTCATGATAGAGAGGTCACAAAATCCCACCATCATCTCAAGGAATGGGAAGCTGCTGATGCAGCAATGCCATTTTCTTACCGTTGGTTTATGTGAGTATTAGTTCTAGGGATAAGTATTCAGATTGGGAAATATTTGGCATTTACTGAATAGTGTCATATTTGGATCATTCCAGTATATCCAAATTTGAATCTGAGAGTTCCAAATACCTGTAATAATAATTCCTAATATTCAGAGTGCAGTTTACTTTTATATATTAGAAAGCAAATGGCTAAGTTCCTGCTTGCTAAAAGAAGAAGAGAAAGTGAAACTTATTTATCTGGCATCCTGGAGTGATTTCTTGAGAAATGAAACTTAAAGACACTCTGGCAGCAAAAGTAGTGAGGGCACAGAACTCAGTGTCTCCTGATTGGGGTTGCCATGGGTTTCTTCAGGGAGGGGAGCTGGAGTGAGAGCAAAACCTGTAAATGGTGTCTGTCTGCATCAGTGACATCTAGAAGCAGGCACAGAGACCAGAAGGTGTGGTTTTTTCACATTGGTTCTTTCCAATTAAAAGGTGGACATAGCTGCTTATAAATCTCCCAAGCATTTGCTGTTAGGAAATGCTCTGGTGCAAGCCTGTACTGCAGTAGTTTTCTCTGTCCTTTTCAGAACCCTCAACTTACATTGACATTCTTTACATCTCACTTTATATGGCTGACTTAATGAAGCTGGGAATAAGATTAAGGATTAGTAGATTCATAAATTAATAGACTATAAATCAACAGGGAATTATTACATTAATTTCAAGCCCCTTGGGGTGTATCAGGCGGACAAGTAAGATTTTGTTCTGTATAGACAGATATATTAAGTTAATAGGTTTTGTGTGATTTTCATTGTTTTTCTTTCTATTATTTATAAGTACTTTAAGAAACCATACTGTAGAGGCGGCGGCAAAATTCAGATATGGAGAATAGAAGTTAGATAAAAGGAATACTAAATTTCAGTCTTTTCTGTAAAGAGTATGTGAAAATATATGTGCATGCACTTGTAGGCATCCTTCAGTCTCAAGAGACTATGTATGTTTAAAAATGTTTTAATCAATAGAAGAATAAGGAAAGGGAAGAAGAGGATTTAAAAAAAGGAAAGTCATTCACTTATTAGAAATAAAAAGATTTCTAGAAATAACACAACTACAAATATGCTCCGTTTTCCCCCCTTTTCTTCCCAAGTGGAAAATTATAGTGTCAAGGATACCCCACACAAAACACTTTTGTTTTGTGAGTACAGTGATTTCAGAATCAGGCACTGTAAATGAAAGCTTTAGCTAAGTGAACTTTTGGTAATTTCTCCTGGGGGTTTCACTTTACAGCCAAGGTGAAATAAAAAATATGACAAAACTCACTTTGTTTGGTAATGAAATGCCCATTGATAGAAAGAAAAGTGAGTTGCGCCAGAGGAAAACAACAAGCATGGCTAAGCCTGGAAAGGAAATCTTGAGAGCATACTAAAAGCTCACTTAATATTTTATTTGTTCTTCCTGTAGTTTTATAATTATCATTTATACTGTGGGAAAAATGTGAACATTTTTGTATACCCAGCCAACATATTTGTAACCCAGGATAAGCGGATTAATTACATATTGAAGACTACCACTTAATGGGGAAAAAGAATTGAGCCAATTAAAAACTGTAGTTATATTTAGAACAAAATCAAATCTAGCAAATAATCAGTTGTTATTTTGTATTTGGCTGTAGGCAGAACGTTTGCAAAGAAAACAAATGAGGATTTCTATAAATATATTCTGACCTCATTTGCTAAATATCTCAAATACTTTAAAATCAAGGGAAGATGTCATTGGAAGACTAGGTCCACCAGGGAGGAGAAACCTAAGTGGGAGGAGGAAACAAGTCCCCCGTATATTATCTGCATGCATTCCAGATGTAAGAGGGCCAGACTTCCATCCTTGGCATAATGAAATTTAGCATCGCCAGACATGTATGCATTGGGCACAGACACCCACATTGGGAAAATGAATAAACTCTGTGCGTTCAGGTTCCATGCAGGAACATTGATGGACACTAATCTTTCCATACATGGAAACTCTTTCTGCAACACAGATAATACATGAAGAAGATTATAATGAATATATGCACATGGGGAGTAAGATTCAACTAAGTTAGGCATTTTGAAGTTTAATGACCCAAAAACCTATCCATGTTTATTTGTATATAAGGGAAATTGCAGAGCCTTCTGTTTCTTCTGGAGTGCTCCATAAGACATGACTGGTCTTATGACTGATGTCACAATCAGTGCTTGCCCTTTCATGCAAATAAGAACCTGTCAAGAGAGTGAGAAACACTTATGTGATTGTCCTTATCTGGCTGAGTAAGTAAGTGAATTCTAGCCACAGAGTTCAATGAGACACATTTAAGGTGGAACTACATGTTAAAAGTAGTATATCATAGTAGCCTGCCCAAGCTCTGAAGTGTTTTTAAAATTTGCTTTTTAATTTAGCAATGTTTTAATTAGTTTAACAGTATTTCAGCATTATAATTCTTGTCTCTTTACATCTGCACTTCCTTTTGTCTGTTTGTATCTATATCTGCATCATTATTCTTGTGAAATGCCTTGTGTCCCAATGCTGAAATGAAGGTGAGATATATTCATACAAGCAAGCAAGCAGGAACAGACCTAATGTTAAGTTTATTAGTCTCCTGGTGTACATGAAAACAATAAATTTAGGTTTCTGGGGAGCAAGCATCTCCTATCTTGTCTTGTTTAGAGGCAAAATAAGGGGGGAGTGCTTGCTTCTCAGAAACCTAATTTTTTTTTTTTAAATTGGACTTCTACCCCACCCATCTAGACCAAAGGTCTACATTGGGCAGCAAATTTAATATTTTAATAATCACCAGCAGACATGTTATAGTTATATACACATCTGTGTACACAAAAGTTATGGTAACACACTATGATGCAGGTTTGTCCCTTGCTAAAGACCTGTGTGCCTTAGTGGACAGAGTGATGAACTAGGACTCTGGAGACCAGGGTTCAAATCCCCACTCAGCCACAGAAACTCACTGGGGGTATGGAATGGGTAACACCACTCCTTAAAATATCTCACTTACATTGAAAGCCCTATTAAAGTCGCTATAAGTCAGATCTTACTTGACGGGACACAACTAACTAAAAGCCCTGCAGTTACTCTAGTATTTGCAAATAATAGAATTATTTGCTGAATGTATATACAGAGACTTTCTAGCAAATAATTCCATTATTTACAAATGCAAAAGCACCTGCAGGAATTTTTGCAGGTAGCACACATGCACAATGCTATGTTACCATAATTTTCATGTACAGTAGGACCCCCATAGCAGTTCTAAGTCCCCCCACCGGACACTGAAAACTGGATAATAGCGAACACTAGATAGATTAATAGTGAACACTAGATAGATAGATAGATAGATAGATAGATAGATAGATAGATAGATAGATAGATAGATAGATAGATAGATAGATAGATAGATAGATAGATAGATAGATAGATGGACAGATGGACAGATAGATAAATAGCAGGGTAAAAGGGAAAAAATAGGACAAAACTATTTTCACGTGCATTACCAGAACTGGCCACTAGAGGGGGCCAGATACTATGCTATGTATTCTTCACTAACAAGTATTCATCAGACAGTCTCTTGCTCCATCTAGTGACTGGTTCTGGTAATACATGTAAAAAATAATTTTTTAAAAAAAAAATTATTTTAATATTTTTAATATTTTCAGACCGTGGATAAGTGAATCAGTGGATACTGATTCCATGGATAAGGGGGTCCTACTGTACACATAAGTGTGTACAACTATAACCTAATACATCTGCTGGTGTACATTAAAGTAATATATAAATGTAGGCTTCTGGGGAGCATGCAGTCACACTTGCTTAGTCTCATATGAATAGCAACGTACATAAAATGACTGATAAACAGCTTTTATCTTGTTCATTTGTTTGTTTGAATTATATCTCACCTTTCTGTTAGACCTGGGACACAAGACATCTAACAGCAAGAATACAAGAAGTGTAGATAGTCCTGGGTGGACAAGATGGAGTACTGAGTGTCAGGATTTGATTCTCTACAGTGACTCTTGAGTGAAGAGACAACCTGTGTAGCCTTGGGCAAGATGCTTAGTCTTAGTGCCACTAGATGAAGGGAATAACAAACCACTTCTTAGTATTTCATTCCTCGGCAATTTCAGAATGGGTCACCATCAAGATGATAACACATAATTATTATTAAAGCAAGTCCTCCCATGAAACAGTCAGAACATATAAGAGAGAGTGTCAGAAATTAAAAAAACAAATAAAAGGCCTTCTCCCAGTTTTGGAAAATGGAATGTAATTAGAGATGGGATGTAATTAGAGATGGGATATTCATATTCGTCTCCCAGGGGAGAAGAATATTGCCACCACAGGTGGCTATGTCCTTTGGACTCATCCTGCCTCCTTGCTGAAGTGGTCAGAAGCGCTGGCTGGGCCACTTCCATGATTGTCACAGTGATATTCATATTCGTCTTCCTTGAGAGATGAATATGAATATCCCATATCTAAATGTAATTAGTCTGTCTCTTGAAAGAAGTCACACTTGTATGATTGCCTTTTCCACAAGGTTACAGAATGGGGGAAGGAATTCATTAAATGCAGAAACTCAATGAAGTAATAATCACCTATTTTGCATAAGAATGGATCTGTTCTCTGTTGATTAGCTTCTTCCCTTCCCTTCCTTCTCAGATATTATAAAATATAAAAGTTTCTCGATTCTGCGGTCAAACCACATTGTAAATATGTGCCGTTCCTTCAGGGAGCTACATCACCTGTAAAGCGACTGGCATATCTGTGCTGATTCTCCCCCACTTTCCACCCCTTTGTTCGGCTATCAGAAAGCAGAAAGTGGAGACATGAATTTGGAAGAAAACAGTTTCTGGCAATACACAATGATACATTTTAAAAAAACGTAGGCTGCTTTCCATCTAGCTCCCAAATAATGACAGATATTAAGGCCTTGTCAATAAGAGCAAAGTGTCCTCAATCATGAAAAAAGAAACAAAACTGTACTTTCTATTCAACCGAGCTGTGAAAAAAGAGACTCTTACAGTATTGAAAATTGGAAAGTGAGGGCTTAGGACCAAACCAGGGAACAGGGCCAGCAATTCCAGTTGAGCCATACAAATATTGCCTGGCTTCAACAATGAAGAGCGGGGCGAAAATAAACACATGCTGGTTGTACTCTTTTTTGGCTCATTTTCAAGACTGCATTTCTCATTTCTGTAAAATCCACATTATTGGAAAATGTGGTAAGTGCTGCATTCTTGCATGAACTAACAAAGGCAGGATGGATTCACTATGCCTTTTTAAAAAAACACATCCTTTTATACTTCCTTTTTCTATCTATCTCCTTCTCTGTGTGTGTGTGTGTGCGTGTGTGCGCGTGCGCGTGTGCATTTGTGTACATGAACGTGTTTGTACTGGGACATTTTATGCAAAATGCACAAAACATGAGAGAAAAAGTGCCTGTTACCTCACAGGTTGGAAAATCCTCCAAATGCCCTGTCTTGATCAAACATGTAACAATGGCAAGGCCTTTCCCCCCCTTTATATACCTATTTCACTTCCTCATATCACCACTACTTGCATCAGGTTATGGGGAGTAACAAAACATTGCCTGTTCACTAACATGTGCAGGTGATAACCATAGTCCACCAGAACATTCCTGTCATAATGGAGGGAAGAAAGAATCTGTCTAAGGAATTACTCACAAGATTTTGTGAGAAGCTGAGGACATTTTGCTGGTTGGAAAATCCGTGGGGAGGGAATAAAAAAGGCAGAAAATGCCACAAAGAAAGCTTTGGGACAAGAAGCATCTAGATTCACAACTACCGTATTTTTCCCTGTATAAAATGACACTTTTTCCTTAAATAATTTGAGAAAAAATTGAGGGTTGTTTTATACACGGAAGGCAGCTCTTTACCACTGCCTTTTGCGAAGGTACGGGGCTTTAGCAAAAAGGAAGGGGAGGCATTGCTCCCTTCCTTTTTGCTAAGCTCTGTGCCTTCTCAAAAGGCAAGGGCGCACGCATGCAGGGCTTTAGCAAAAAGGAAGGGGAGGCATTGCTCCGTGCCTTCTCAAAAGGCAAGGGCGCACACGTGCGGTGCTTTAGCAAAAAGGAAGGGGAGGCATTGCTCCCTTCCTTTTTGCTAAGCTCTGTGCCTTCGCAAAAGACAAGGAAAAGCGGCAGTCACTTTGACAGCCGCTTGCCTTGCCTTTTGCCAAGGCACGGGGCTTAGCAAAAAGGGAGCCCTTTGATCCCTGCTTTTTCTAATTTGGGGTTAGAAAAGGGGGGTCGTCTTATACTTTGGGTCATCTTATAAATGGAAAAATATGGTATATCCTGGACACAATCAAGGGACCAGAACAGCAAAATATGTTTTGCGAATGTATTAAATTATTTCTTCAAACCAGCAAATTCTTATGACCCTTCAAAATATTTACTTTTAAATACAGACTTATTAATTTTTCCACAGGATCTTCATATCAAGAAATATTTGGGTTACAATGCTGATCTCCAAGGGAATGATGTTCACTTTGTTGTTGACTAGCTTACAGTGGATCAGACACAAAGTTGTCAATGCCAACTTTTCCACAGAAGTCTCTAGAGGCAGCTTAAACAGTACCACTGCAAGTACATCAGCGCCTACAGGGGCTTCTAAAACAACACTTCCTGTAATTCCTACATCACCCAGATATGTCAACAGCAATGCAGCAACAAATCCAGTAACAAAAAGTAATACTGAAAGCAACAGCAGAATAGCAGCAACTTCTCAAGATGTCTTACTGCCTCAAACTACACAATGGCCAAATTTTACCACAAAAGATGAAATTTACTTTTCTACAAATATCAGCACAACATCACCTCCTTCAGAAATGACCACAACCAGCAGTGACTTGCTAACAACAATCTCTGTCAACTCCTCAGAAACAGCAACAGTGAATTTCACCACAGCCACTGTTAATGCTAATTTTACTTCCATGGTGTCCCCTAGAGAAATACAAAGGACTGATACAACTACTTATATCAACAACAATCTAGCAAATGATTCTGCCACATCCATGACCACTAAGAATACTGTTGTTACAAGAGACACAATTGCACAAACAAGTCTGCACCTCAGTTTTACTGGTGGTTCTTCAGAAGCCAGAGAACACCAAAAAGGTATGCTGAAGTTAGAAAAAATTAATTAAAAACTTTTAGCGATAGTTTGTTTTTTTTTAATTATAGAAGACCTGCAAAATAGTGAGAACTCTCAGGACAGAAGCCAAGTAGTTCTGTTTAGTGGTTTGCATTTCTCTCTCTCTCTCTCTCTCTCTCATTGTACACTTCAGTTAGAAAACATATAGCTAAGATATTGCCCTAATATAGTTACTGCAAAGGCTTGAATTAGCTGTACAGATAGACAGACCTCTTCAGTATCTGGCTTACTTGCTCATCTCTTTTGTTCCCCCCTTTACATGTGGTATGCCTACTTGTAAAATGGTTATCAGCCTCCACACCTATTACTACACAATACAAACACAGTGAATTGTTAATATGCAGGTATACATATTTATTTATTTATTTATTTATTACATTTATAGCCCATCTAGTCATATAGACTACTCTGGGCGGCTAACAACATATCATAATACAATTTAAAATCATAACAATATATTACTAAATAAACAATGATCCAAGATGGAAGAAAGGAACAAGATAACGAAAATTCAAACGGTGAGTGGAGGGAAGGCTTGCTTAAACAGCCAGGTTTTCAATTGGCATTTAAAAATGCCCAGTGAAGGGGCCATGCGAATCTCAGGAGGGAGGCTGTTCCAAAGACGAGGAGCCACTGCCGAGAAGGCCCGGTTTCTTGTTTTATCTTTCCGGGCCTCCCTCGGCGTTAGGCTCCTCAGCCTCACCTCCTGGCTAGATCGGGTGACACGGGTAGATCTAGGTGAGAGAAGGTGTTCCATCAGGTAACGAGGCCCTAAACCGTTTAGGGCTTTATACGTAAGCATTAAGACTTTGAAATCAACGCGGAACCGAACGGGCAGCCAATGCAAGGCGGCCAGCGTGGGAGTAATATGTTGGTGTTTCCTTACCCCACTAAGAAGTCTGGCCGCCGCATTCTGCACCATCTGGAGTTTCCGCATCAATCTCAGAGGCAGCCCCACGTAGAGAGCATTACAGTGGTCTAATCTCGAGATTACGAGCGCATGGACCAAAGTGGTGAGCGACCCAACATCTAGATAGGGACGCAGCTGGGCTATCTGCCAGAGATGGAAATAAGCGGTGCGGACCACTGACGCTACCTGGGATTCCATGGCAAGCGCCTGGTCCAGATAGACCCCCAAGCTGCGCACCTCACTCTTCACGGTGAGAGTCACCCCCCCAAAAGAGAGGGAGTTTCCCAAACCGCTGATGGTAGGCCCACCCACCCTCAAGACCTCCGTCTTGTCCGGGTTCAGCCTCAGCCCATTTTCCTGCATCCATTGCAATACAGACCCCAGGCAGCGCTGCAGGGACGGAACGGCATCCACTGAAGTTGGCAAAAAGGAGATGTAGAGCTGCGTGTCATCAGCATATTGATGGCACGACGCTCCACACCCCTTGATAACCTCACCCAGTGGCCTCATATAGATGTTGAACAGCATCGGGGAGATGATCGAACCCTGCGGAACCCCACAATTGAGGCTCCACGGGGCCGATTCATGCTCCCCAAGCTGAACTCTCTGAGGACGGTCCCCCAGGAAGGACCGGAGCCAGGCCAACGCCTGACCACCGATTCCCAACTCGGAGACCCTCCTCAGGAGGATACTGTGGTCGACGGTATCAAAGGCAGCTGAGATATCGAGGAGGACCAGCAGAGAAGTCTTTCCCCTGTTGGCCTCCCTCAAGAGGTCATCTAACAGGGTGACCAATGCCGTTTCCGTACCATGGCGCGGCCTGAAGCCCGACTGGAACGGATCCAGGGCATTTGTTTCATCCAAGTGCGCCTGAAGCTGATCGGCCACCACCCACTCGACCACTTTACTCATGAAAGAAACATTGGCAACGGGCCTATAATTGCCAATATCGTCCACCGCCAAATTAAGTTTCTTTCGAATGGGCCTAATGAGTGTCTCCTTGAGGGCAGGAGGAAACCTGCCCTCCTGGAGAGACCCATTAATTATCGCTGTAGCCCATTCTGTTGTTATAGGCCTGGCTGCTTTGATTAGCCAGGCCGGGCAAGGGTCAAGGGAGGAGGTGGTGGCCTGACAGCGAACTAGCGCCTTGTCCACAATGTCAGGCGTCACAGGTTGAAAGTGATCGAAACTCACCGGGCAAGGTGGAGCGCTGGACATCTCTGCTCGATACACTGCAACCAGAAAAGGAGAGAGCTCCCGGCGGATGGCCTCCACTTTAGATTTAAAAAATGCTGCAAATTGGTCAGGCGAGATACTAGGGGGAGGCCCTTCACCCCGACCAATTCCGGATAGGTCGCGAACTATACGGAAAATTTCCACCTGCTGATTTGAAGCCTCGCTTATCCGGTCAGCGAGGTGAGCTCGACTCGCAGCCCTTATCTTGGTCAGATAAAGGTTAGTCGTGGCCCTAACAGCTTCTCTATTATACTCTGTCGGTTTCTTTCTCCACTTGCTCTCTAGCCTTCTCCTAATTTGCTTCATTGCTCGTAGATCCTGGTTATACCAGGACGCTGGACGAGCTCTGCATTGGAGAGGGCGTTTAGGAGTGATTGTGTCTACAGCCCTAGTGGCGGCCGTAGCCCAGCCATCCACCAGAACCTATGGCCCATTGATGCCGCTTATTTGACTTTAGAAAGCAGATAGCTTGACATTTGGGGACTGGCATGACAGCTGAACTATTATACTCTCAATTTCATTAAGAAGAATTCACTGTTAGATGACAAATATGCCAGCATTCAGCTCCTCACTTCTGTACATGAGTACTGGCATGGATGCCATACATTTCTATAGCTTACCATTTTTATTAGCTGGTGCATATGGCATGTGGCTTTCCTTGTATAATCTTGGTGTGTGCTGTGCACTGAAAATCTTCCCAGCAGTTTCCCTCTTCTTCAGGAGAAGACTCTATCTCCATTACTACTTTCTTAGTATCTTTCCCAAACAATCAGTATTCAAAGGAATGCTATGATTTGCATATCATCCTTATAAAGAAGGAGTACTCAATGTAAAATTTCAATATTTCAAGACAGGGGAATCCTAAAGCTTTGCAAGAGTGATGTCATTGCTTAAAATCTCTCTCTCTCTCCCCCCCCCCTTTAGAAAATCGCAGCCATGGAGCAGTTGTATTTGGTGCAGTTGTAGGTGCAGTGCTAGGATCAGCACTAATCGGTCTAGCTGGATACTTTATGTGTGCAAAAGGAAAATCTGAATCATTTGGACACCAGAGGCTTTATGATGACACAAGAAATGATCCAGGTAATGAAATATTGGAGCAAATTGAGCTTATAGTTGCATTGATTGCTTTTATTTATGATAGTGTTGAGTTGTGCAAACAGCCATATTGCTTGCATTTCCAAAACACTAAACAGCTTTTTTTTCTTTTTAGCTAAGATGCTACTCAAAAGTCCAAATGCTAATGGGCATAACATTTGGAGGCCAGTTGCCTTAAGGAACCACTGTAGACAATATTATCTGTTGCATACTGAGCTGTGTGACTCAGCATATAACTGATAATGTATGTAATTATTTCTTAACTTCAGGCAGTTTGCCTCCAGAAGTTACACCCTTTGCATAGCTACACAAGAAGATTCTGGCCAAAGCTGGGAGGAAGAAGGAAAGGAAAGAAAGCAGGGGGACAAAATAACTTTGCATGCATGAGTCCACTCCTGCTCCTCATCTACTTCTCCACCACATACAAACCGTTTTACTCTGAAGTCCCTCAAAAGGTGAATAAAATAAAATAAAATAAAATGATGTTCACATATCAGTTTAAGTGCATCTGCATGCAGGCAAGCAAAACTACAATTTAAGAAGTGGTCTAAACATTATATTATCACACACATCATACATGCATATATAGGTTTGTTTTATTCAAACGGCAATGCCATCTATGCAAACAAAAATCAATTTTTAAATTAAGTGGAATAAGTTACCAAGCCATAATGCATACAGAATTCTACTTCATACAGTCATGCAAAATGAAAACAAATATTACACACCAACATCCTTTTCTACCTCAAACGTAGTGCTTTTATTACAACAAATCCCACCCATAAATTGCTCCGTACAAAATATTATCTCATAATGCTTCAGAGCAAATCTCCAAACGGCACTTATTAAGTTTGTCATGGCTTTTCCATTATTTATAGAACAGCTGCACTAAAACAGACTGGTGGCATATTATGCCTTTGAATTTCAGACTTATTGTACTACTTATTGTACTGAGGGTGACATTACTCCATACCCTGTGCAATTATTAGCAGCAGTAAAGCAGTCAAAATGGAACCTTTAGCGGGAACAAATCTACATTTCAAAATTTGAAGGATCCACCTCCTAGGAGTAGTCTATGGATTGATATATTCTGCCAGAAAAACTGCACATAAAATTCATTTACAAGCTGTTCCATAAACCAGGGGTCGTCAACCCCCACAGTCCACGGCCTGGTGCCAGTCCGTGGGCTTGCTGGAACTGGGCCGCGGATACGGATCTCCCCCCCCGCAAGGACGCGCGGTGGGCGTATCACGCTAGCACGGGGAGCATGTCATGCTCACGCAGGGGGGGTGTCACGCTCGCAGGGGGATGTGTCGCGCCCGCGGTGGGCATGTCACGCTCGTGCGGGGGGGGTGTCACGCCCGTGGGGGCGTGTCATGCTCACGCGGGGGGCATGTCGTGCCCTCCGCAAGCACAACATGCCTATCACGTGAGCATGGCATGCCCCCACCCCCCTGCGCATGGAACTCACTCCCGCCAACCGGTCCGCAGCCCCAAAAAGGTTGGGGACTGCTGCCATAAACAAAGCGAGAAACAGCAAAGCCAGAGTATAAATTCCCAAAAGGAGGTGCCTGTGAACACTTTGCACTGAAACTCAAACTACTACAGTTTGCTTTGGGTAAGGAGGACTGACTATATATGATACTAACAATGTGACTGGCAGTCAAAACATTCAACTAACTAACTAACTAAATAGCAGACTGGGATGGTGATGGAGTGATAGCCACAGCATGAGGGGTGGAGGGATCTGGGCCTTCCTTCTCCATCCATGATCTCATTAAAAATAGTCATGTCTCCCCTACCTGATAACCCAGTGCAATAGTCAGCATTAGGGACAAAGTTCTCCCATTGACATTAGTGTAATATGCCATTAATATACCTGCTATATCATTATAATATTAAATTGGCAGTTGTAAATAACAACAACACATTTCAGAGGAGGTGCTACAACATAATCTGTTACTTATGTAGCCAATATACAGCTAATAACTGCATGGGTAGGTCAGATGCTTAGATGAAGTGTGTTAGTCCTAGACTCAGGGAATACAGGAAAATCACCATCAGATTGCTGCCAATGTTCTGATCTGGTGGTGGAACCACAGGCAGTGATCTTCCAATATTAAAGGCTCTCCAGCACCATCCTGAGGCAGGCTCAGAACCTCAAGGAGGGGATAGGAAAGTTTTAATTTGAAAGGTGGCTTAAATTTATGCCAATAGGATTTCAGCCAATATTTTGTGAAGTCACTGTGACCCTTACCACGTGATATATCAGTTTGAATCCCCTCATCAGGAGAAAGGCAGCCTACAAATGACAAGGAAGGAAGGAAGGAATGTTTTTTTTCACTTTCATTAGACATTCTAATAGTGTTAGAATTTATCCTAAATTGATCTCTGTAAGACTGTTTAGCATCAAGTCTTTTATGATTAGTTAAGAACTTTTAAGATACAGTTGACTCCACTGAGCATTGAACTATGAATGACATAGTGGTATTTCTGCAACCTGCGCATACTCTGCTAAGCTGCAATCCTATACAATAGGACCACTGTATCCTCAGGATCATTACCCACAGTTTCAGTTATTCGCTGCCTGAAAATATTAAATAAGACCCCTCAGAAATATGTGGTTCTAAGGTGTATTACCAGAACTAGCCACTAGAGAGAACGAGAGACTATGCTATATATATAGGGTTTGCATTTCCACAGTTTTCTGCATCTATGGTGGCGGTGTTGACTTGGAATCAGTCCCTGTGGATACTGTGGTCCTACTTATTTGGGAATATGCCCTTTTGAACTCAATAGGGATTACCGGTAAGTATACATGCTTATAATAGCCACTATGAATCAGTTAAAAGAAAAGCCAGGTTTACTCCTTCTGAATAATCTTGGATTTTGGGAATAATTCGAAGCTTGAGGGAAACATTTTATAAAAGCCTCTATATATCTATTGATACATCTTGCAGTTCTGCGACTTGACAATACACCTGAGCCTTTAGACACAAGCCTTGGAGATCTGTCGTACTACAACCCTGCAACAGCCAATGAGAGGGCAGCCCAGAACAGCAAAGAAGCACCATATGATACAATTCTAATGGATGAGATGACTTCAACACCCCTTGCAAGCTAGTATCATGAAAAAGTGCAACCAACTGAAAAAAAATTCACACCCATGCTTGTCTGGTGTTTTAGTGTGTCTTAAAAAATATGGATCCATAATGGTTTAAAATATGTTTTCATGTAGCACGAATATTTTGTCAACTGATATGCACAGCTTTGGATAATGTGTGAGAGCAATCTGTGTTGGTCCCTGCTTTATTTACAAATTCATTCAACCTTTATCTTTTTTTTTTTTTGTAAAACTATTCCATGGGCTAGTGGTGCACCAATACATTAGTGGAGTACTCTATGTCAGTGTTACTGCTTCATGGATATTAATTTCATGGAAATTAAAAGTTCTACCTATTTTTTTAATTTGTAGTAGATATTCTCGAAGGCTTTCACGGCCGGGAGCCGATGGTTGTTGTGGGTTTTCTGGGCTGTTTGGCTGTGTTCTTAAGGTTTTTCTTCCTAATATTTCGCCAGTCTCTGTGGCCGGCATCTGCAGAGGACATCTCAAGATGCCAGCCACAGAGACTGGAGAAACGTTAGGAAGAAAAACCTTAAGAACACAGCCAAACAGCCCAGAAAACCCACAACAACCATTGTAGTAGGTAATTCAGGTATATATGGTGTAGACCCTGTGTACTCATCAGTTCAGGAACTTGCACATGTGAAGGAGCCTTATTCAAGTTCTTCATATTTATAGCCAGTCCACCAGTTTGTGGACTGGTACGGGGCCCCAACCCCAACATTTTTGGAGGGAGGCACTGCCTCTGCCCCGGTCATGAGTCATCCCTCCACCCAAGGTAATTATTATGTAATGAGATGTATAACCCAGTTGCTTAAATAACTCTTCCCTCACCATTGGGTATGCTGGCTATGGCTGTTGGAAGTTGCAGTCCAGTAACATCTACAGGGCCAAGGTTGCACATCCATGATTTTTAAAAAGTGTGCCAGAAAAGTCTTCAAATGTTAGTAGCCATGCTAGAGAAATGGAAGTTCCATAATGGAAACAGTCTGCTTTAGACTATCACATGCTGCATATCCCTGCTTGTGCACATCCAGGAACATCTAAGAAGCTGGAAACAGAATATTGGATTGGATGGTCCTATGACAGTTTATACAAAGGCTCAAAGAGAAGATTTGAGTAAAATGTATGGCAAAAATCAAGACCTGCATTTTTTAAAAATTAAATTAATTACTAACTTGTTTGAAAGAATTATGTTTCTAATATTTGGCTTTTAAATGGGATGAGGCCAGTACCACAAAAGTAGAAAGTAACTACTAGCACCACTAATTAATAATCCTAGTGCTAGTTGTACTTTTCCCACTTTCTACCTCACAGAGCAAACAGCCCTGAAAAGGATTAAGATCATGATTAAAATTAAGAAGATTTATACTTAGACAATTTTCTCAAGTAACAGATTTTTTAATAGGTGAGTGATTTTGTGATGGTGTCAACTTTTAATGAGACCTTAAAAAGCAACAGGAGATATCAAAATTATTATAATTTCCCTTTCTATGCTACACAGTTATTATCTGCAGTGCATATTTTTATAGTTGGCAGAAGAGTGATTAACTTCAACATCACTTTTGGCACATAAAAGATGTTTGGAAATGAGCCAGGAAATTGCACCTGCTTAATAACTGTGTAGAGCAAACTTGCATGCCTTCTGAACCATCATGGAGAGTATAGCCACCAGCCACATACTATGGCCTGGCAGATGCTCTATATATCCCCTCCATGTTTTGCACTTCCAGATGGTACTTCCCAATAGCTGGTGGGCTTTATGTTGTCACAAGCTGTGCAAGTCTTTAAGTGCGAGAAGTTGTAAATATTACATGAGAAATATGTGAGGGCCATTTGCTAGTCAAGACAAATCCTCAGTCAAATGTTACATTTTGAAGGGATTCCAAAGCTATTTCTGGGTTGGGAAACCACAACCACTTCCTCAGTGTTATCTAAAGCTTTCAGTGGAAAGGAAATATAAGCCTTGCTATTTAGCAAGAAGAAATGTGTGCCCTGTTATAGCAAGGAGAAATTAGTGAGAGGTTATGAGAAGGTACACATAATCATTGGCTACTATAGGTGCAGCTCATGTGTCAATTGGGGGGAGGCTTGACCCAAAATTTAAATGGACTCACCTGTTCTGGTCACAACCAAGCTTTGCTTACAAATCTTGACATTCTTCTTGACTATACATACTACTTCTACCTAACAGAATAGCCAGGAGGAAAAAAAAGGTTGTACAACAAGCCAAAAATCCTGATCTCTCAGCTCAGAATGGTAAACACAGTGGCCCATGTAGAAGCTGCATTCCACTGTAGTGTTACTGATGTTCCTAAATACCAGCTGTTTCCCCCCTGAAGAACTCTCCTTTCTTTCTTTTGCTGATAGTAAGAAACTTGCCATAAAGCTTGCATTGCTCAGACCAACCATTCAGTTGCTCCTGTCAGGAACATAGTTGCACATATGGTGCAGTCTCAGGAGACTACAGATGATTCTACAGGGAAAGCTCCTAAAAATGTGCTAATACGCACTTTCTACAAAGCATACAAGGCCCCTTCTAAGCAAACATGCAAGGCAAAAAGGAGGTTATACAAATCGATAAAGCCAACCACTATTCTCTTCAAGCAAGCTTTCCCTTAATTCCCCACTGCCTTAGTGGGGTTCTTAAAATGGATTCTTGTGCCTTGCTGCTATGAATGTGTTTTGATGTTGCTTCTGTTTACCATCATTTACAATGATACTTGTTTCATCCTTTTTTAGTATTTGTATACTTGTTATTTTTGGCTTTAAATATTGTCTTTGAATGATGTAAGCCACTTTGAGTCCTTAAGGAGAAAGACGGGGTAGAAATGTTTTAAATAAAATGAATAATAAAAATAAATGCCAAAAATATAACAAGCTATGTGTGTAAATGTAACAAATATCATAGGTCTGTCCTGTTCTCCCACCTAGCTTTGGTCTTCAATGGATTTGTGTTGATCTGTTGACCTGGCTTTGCCTTAAAAAAGCATCCACCCAAATATACAATTCACCATGGAAAAAGAAATAGAGGGCCAACTCCGTTTCTTAGATGTAATGGTCATATGCAAACTGACCTCCTATTGGGACACAAGGTCTACAGAAAACTCACCCACACAGACTGGTACCTACACAAAAACTCCAACAACCACCCATGACAAAAAAGAGGCATAATCAAAACACTGGTAGACCGTGCAAATTGGAACTGTGAAGCTCAATTTCTCAGCACCAAACTCAGCCATCTGAATTGGGCCCTACAGGCAAATGGCTATTCCAAGAACGAAATCACAAGAGCCATCAAACCAAGAAAACAACACCAAACTGAAGAGGAAAAACAGCCACCCACAAATAAAGTATTTCTGCCATACATCAAAGGGGTCACGGACCGCATGGGGAAACTTTTGAAAAAACACAACCTACAAACAGTATTCAGGCCCACCACAAAAATACAACAAAAGTTACAGTCAGCAAAGGACAAAAGGGACCCCCTCACCACTGCAGGAGTATACCGGATACCTTGCAGTTGTGGCCAGGTATATATTGGAACCACAAAATGCAGCATCCACACCAGAATCAAAGAACATGAGAGACACTGCAGACTAAAACAACTGGAAAAATCGGCAGTAGCTGAACATGCCCTAAAACAAGCTGGACATGAGATTCTATTTTAAAACACAGAAGTACTGGACAACATCAGCAATCATTATGTTAGACTGCACAGGGAAGCCATTGAAATCCACAAACACCAGCAGAGCTTCAACAAAAAAGAAGAAAGTTTGAAACTCAACAAAGCCTGGCTCCCAGCACTGAAAAATACAGCCTGCAAAAGGTCAACAAACTCTACCCAGCCACAAGGACGGGTGATCACTGCACACAAAAGACCAGCTAACGACACCCATCAATCACAGTGACAGATAATCTCTCCCCCTTATCACAACAATACACCCACAACAAAAAACACGCTGATCACCATAATCACCCAATCTCCTGAAAAGGACAAAAGCTGATCCCACAGCTATAAATACTCAACTATCCAACAAACTGCACCAGAGCACAGACAGAGTTCTGACTCCTGTCCTCTGAAGATGCCGGCCACAGAGACTGGCCAAACGTTAGGAAGAAAAACCTGAAGAACATGGCCAAACAGCCTGGAAAACCCACAACAACCATCGGATCCCGGCTGTGAAAGCCTTCAAGAATACAAGCATTACACTTGCTTATCTTTGCAAACATATTATTTATTTTGGATTCCCCTTCCCGTTCACAGTCCTACATGTTTGGAATTCAACAACTGTTTGTTTGAATATTAGGATAATAAAGCAACTTTGTAACATTTATCAGCTTTGTCACTGCATATTCTAGGATTCAAATAGGAATATATACAACAATCTGACGTTTGTACAAAGCCTTTGCAATCTATTTTCTACTGATTCTAGAGAAACTCTATTAAGACTGCATTCTCGAAGGCTTTCACGGCCGGGATCCGATGGTTGTTGTAGGTTTTTCGGGCTGTCTGGCTGTGTTCTTGAGTTTTTTCTTCCTAACATTTCGCCAGTCTCTGTGGCTGGCATCTTCAGAAGACAGGAGTCAGAACTCTGTCTGTGTTCTGGTGTAGTGTGTGGGATTGTTGAGTATTTGTAGCTGTGGGATCCCACAGCTGAAGATGCCAGCCACAGAGACTGGCGAAACATTAGGAAGAAAAACCTCCAGAACACAGCCAAACAGCCTGAAAAACCTACAACAACCATCTATTAAGACTGATGAGGAGGAGGATGCTGCAGAATAAGTGTACTCTAGACACAACTTTGTAAATAATAATAATAATGTGTCGTCACAATTAGTATGAATGTGAGAGAATCAGTCAAGCTCTTCCACTACCTCAAGTGGGAAGGAAAGTGCCTCTCATTGGGGAGTACATTCCTCCCTTGCTTGAGAAGGAAGTGGTGGTAGGGGCAGCTGGCTATGCTCCAGGAAAAGGAAGACGATGAGGCAGTGGCAGCAGTTGCAACATTCACAGGTGGCCAGAAATTCCAGTTCATAGACTTTCACAGAGTGGCAAGGCATCCATGAGGGCCAGTGGAGAGGGGAGAGCAGGAGATTTGCTGCGCCTAGTGCCCGCTGCTCCTGGAGGTGACTGACTCACTCATGACAGGGACAGCCCAATACAGGATGCAGCATCTCAAAGAAGATTTGGGGAGATAAAACCAGAATCTTGAAATTCACATGTGAATATTTAAATAGTTCCAGAAAGAGCCAGTCCAAGATGTTTGGCTGCCATAGAAAAATGGCAGGGGGCCCTTTCCCCTCATTCTGTGCATAGAAGCAAGCCAGACTAACAGTTGAAACTTACTTCAACACTGATGATGAAACACATCTTCCACCTGAGCACAGCAGGCTAACTTAGAGGACAGGGGCTAGAATCCATTTTTAAAATGGGTAGAAGCACAGAGGAAAGGGAAGGGGACTGCTGTGAGGGGCAGCTCAGGAAGGAGCCAAAAAGCACCTCTCTTGGGGAAGTGAGGTGCCTCAGGACAGGAGACCAAAAAAAAAGGCAGTGATGGGAGAGGATGGGAGGGAAGAGGAGGGGCTGAGAGAGAGGCTGTACTTTTGTGGGCGAGTGGGGAGAAGCTGTGCAGGGCCAAGAGAAGGAGAGTCCTTCACCTCCCCTGCCCCTCAGTCCCTCCAGCCTTCAAAAAGAATTATATATGCTAGGATTTACCAGCGAAAACATTGGCTGCAGGATTTTTACTTCCATTTAATCATCCTAAATGTGAGGAATGTGTGTCATTTCATTTGTGTGGTTCTTTTTTGCAGCATTATAATTCAGCCTAACTGAGCAGCATTTTTTTAAAAATATGACTTGCTTTTTCTTTTTTTTTTTAGTAAAGATGCCTTTTAATCTCATGGCAGGCTGTTGAGATCCGTCTTGCCTTTAGCACTGGAACGACTGCACTTGTCAAATAGAGAATAATCCTTCTGAAGCCTTTTAATGAACACTCAAGCCATGTACTTTTCGGAGATTTTATTTTGCTTTCTTCCACAAGCTGAAAGCAGCCTGATCTCCAGCAGTTCAGAGTCAGGGGCAACAGAGAGACTACACCGGCCACTTGTGTTTCTGAAGAGTGTATTATCTTAATCAGGGTTAGAAATGACTCTTAGCAGCTATCAGTGAAAGCTTGTGGTCCAAATGCTGTGTGTGTATTTGTGTGGGGAGTGTAATTTAAACATTTTGGTGTGAGGTCCCTCATTTGGACCACAGACTGTGAAGAGAATGTATACAATGACACACTGAAGCCATCCATCCCTGGCATCCAGAACATCATCCCATCACTGCTCTATTACAGAAAGCTTTGTCGTGTCATTGTATTCATTCTTCTCATGAAGAATGAACAAATTCAAACAATCTGAACAAGTTTCAGAAATGTGTAGTAATGCCTATCCCAGGCACACAGAATAAAAACAATTCAACATTTTTTCCTCTTAAAGTTCATTCCGAATGTCAAGCACCACTGAGAGTAACCTTTCATTCCTTCTTGCCCAGTGACAGATGGAGAAAAGCACTTACCCCAGATGGCCATAAAAATGGCAAAGAAGACAGTCCCTCCATTGTCAAATAAGTGTGTGACCTTAGGAGAGAGAAAAAAACACCATGCAAATAAATGGATGTAATTGAAACATTAAATCCCCTTTACAGGAATAAATAATCTAATTAATTGCACAAACTTTTTTATGGAAGCTGGACAGGACAAGGGGTAAAGTAACCTATTTTATCACTTAGTGTAATGCACAAGATGTATACAACACCCCTGTTGTGTTGAAAACTCTGTTTTAGTGTTAGGCAAAAAAAAAAAAAAAACCCCACAAAATTCTCTGTGCAAGCTTTTGAGACTAAAAAAACCTGAACAACCCCTTATTTTTGGGGCATGTTACAAAATGTTGGGATGTGTGGGAGCTCAGTCTTTACAATGGGCAACCTATCTTCTCTTGCAAAGAGATAAGATAGTAACTGCCAGATGAATTTTCCAAAAGGTTTTAAGAAGCTAGTAACCAACAATGCAATTTTCCCCGGGACAGCAATACTAAATGTCTCGCACTGGGGGGCAGGGAACTATTTGAGACACTAATTAGAAGTCTTGGCAGAACAGTTAATGCACTTAAGTGCCGCAATGTCACATTAAATACCGTATTGTTGACTGTTGCATATGAAGAATAATAGGGACTCAAATATACAGCATCCATGCTTCTTTTATTTGGTGCAAAACAGAGGGCATATTTCTATATTTAGAGGAATGGGCTACAGAAATGTAACAAAGCTCACCCTGAGGACATGAGAAGCAGAACATCAAGACATTCTGGCACTGGAGGAAAGTGTACAGAACCTGCCTAAGCACCCCTGGCAGTCCATGTGATTGAGACCTCTGATTTATCAGGTTTATGTTCTGTGTTGAGAACCTGCATATATCGCACAAGCTCTCCTTTTCAGATTGCCTTGTTCCACACAGGGAAAATGAGAACAGAGGATGAGGCTAGGACACTCCCCTTCCCATGTACATCTTTTAATGTTTATTCCAGAATACCTCGGTGGGGTTCATATATTCAGTAAATGTTCGGAGGGTGGGCCAAATTCAGTAGTTCCCCAGTTTGAAGGTTCTGCTCCTCTGACTTTTCTTTTGGAAGATCTGAAGGGGATACCCACATATTAGACTCCTCACTGACACTGCTTATGAGGCCAGTGATAATGGTTGCACTACCCACTCTGTGCGTTCAGTGAATACATGATTTTGGGGAAGCTCTGAAAGGGGCTAGAAATTTCATCTGACCTAGCAGGGCTATACCAATTTTCATAAATGTAAACCAAAGACAGCTCAAAATGAGCAGAGAATAAGATTAGTTCAACGATCTACTAGGAGTGCCATTATTCTAAGTTGGATTCTAAATTAACCACCCAGAGTAGACATGTTCTAGATGGGCAGTATATAAATCTAATAAATAAATAAATAAATAAAATGGGGGTCGCGTTAAGTGCAAAATAGCAGATCTTCTGCCACTTTCAGAGCCCATCTGACTTAAAAAACTGTCCAAACTGAGAGGAACCTAAGGATGCAATCAGATGGCACTTTGTTCTAGGGTTCAACCACTTTGGGGACAGGCAGGCTCACTCCCTGTTCTGGTGACCATACAATGCAAGAATCAGTTGCAAACCTGGCCCACATCTTTTTGGGTCCCTGGCATGAGCTATTTTTTTTTTTTTTTTAGTGTAGGTAGAATTGCTCCATTTTTGGTACAGTTCCTGCATGTGTGATTGCAAGTATCAAACTAAAGAGGATTGATTAGCTATCACTTTGCTTAAGCTGCTGCAGAATATAACCTTTATGCAGGGGGAAATGATGCCACTTAATAAATTCACAATAAAACCCAGCTTCCTGCTGCCTCAAGCCAATTCAGTGATACACCATTTACAAATAAATATATATGTATATATTTTTAACCCCTTCATGGATTACTGCCTTGTCGTGGCGAAGGGGCTTGAGTAATTCAGAGAAGCTATGGGCTATGCCGTGCAGGGACACCCAAGACGGACAAGTCATAGTGGAGAGTTCTGACTAAACGCAATCCACCTGGAGCAGGAACTGGCAAGCCACTCCAGTATCTTTGCCAAGAAAACCCCATGAACAGAAACAAAAGTCTAAAAGTTATGACGCTGGAAGATGAGCCCCTCAGGTCGGAAGGCGTCCAACATGTTACTGAGGAAGAGGAGAGGACAAGGACAAGTAGCTCCAGAGCTAATGAAGTGGTTGGGCCAAAGCCGAAAGGACGCTCAGCTGTGGACGCGCCTGGAAGTGAAAGGAAAGTCCGATGCTGCAAAGAAGAATACTGCATAGGAACCTGGAATGTAAGATCTATGAACCTTGGAAGCTGGATGTGGTCAAAGAGGAGATGGCAAGAATAAACATTGACATCCTGGGCGTCAGTGAACTAAAATGGACGGGAATGGGCAAATTCAATTCAGACGATTATCATATCTACTATTGTGGACAAGAATCCCATAGAAGAAATGGAGTAGCCCTCATAGTCAACAAAAGAATGGGAAAAGCTGTACTGGGATACAATCTCAAAAATGATAGAATGATTTCAATACGAATCCAAGGCAGACCTTTCAACATCCCAGTCATCCAAGTTTATGCACCAACCACCGATGCTGAAGAGGCTGAAATTGACCAATTCTATGAAGACTTACAACACCTTCTAGAACTGACACCAAAGAAAGATGTTCTTGTCATTATAGGGGACTGGAATGCTAAAGTAGGGAGTCAAGAGATAAAAGGAACAACAGGTAAGTTTGGCCTTGGAATTCAAAAAGAAGCAGGGCAAAGGCTAATAGAGTTTTGTCAAGAGAACAAGCTGGTCATCACAAACACTCTTTTCCAACAACACAAGAGGCGACTCTACACATGGACATCACCAGATGGGTAATACCGAAATCAGATTGATTATATTCTCTGCAGCCAAAGATGGAGAAGCTCTATACAGTCAGCAAAAACAAGACCTGGAGCTGATTGTGGCTCTGATCATCAGCTTCTTATAGCAAAACTCAAGCTTAAACTGAAGAAAGTAGGAAAAACCACTGGGCTAGTCAGGTATAATCTAAACCAAATCCCTTATGAAAACACAGTGGAAGTGAAGAACAGATTTAAGGAACTAGATTTGGTGGACAGAGTGCCTGAAGAACTATGGATGGAGGCTCGTAACATTGTGGAGGCAGCAACAAAAACCATCCCAAAGAAAAGGAAGTGCAAGAAAGCAAAGTGGCTGTCCAACGAGGCCTTACAAATAGTAGAGAAGAGAAGGGAAACAAAATGCAAAGGAGATAGGGAAAGTTACAGAAAATGGAATGCAGACTTCCAAAGAATAGCAAGGAGAGACAAGAGGGCCTTCTTAAATGAACAGTGCAAAGATATGGAGGAAAATAATAGAAAGGGAAAAAACCAGAGATCTGTTCAAGAAAATTGGAGATATTAAAGGAACCTTTTGTGCAAAGATGGACATGATAAAGGACAAAAATGGTAGGGACCTTACAGAAGCAGAAGACATCAAGAAGAAGTGGCAAGAATACACAGAAGAATTATACCAGAAAGATCTGGATGTCCCAGACAACCCAGATAGTGTGGTTGCTGACCTTGAGCCAGACATCCTGGAGAGTGAAGTCAAGTGGGCCTTAGAAAGCATGGCTAACAACAAGGCCAGTGGAGGTGATGGCATTCCAGTGGAACTATTTAAAATCTTAAAAGATGATGCTGTTAAGGTGCTACACTCAATATGCCAGCAAGTTTGGAAAACTCAGCAGTGGCCAGAGGATTGGAAAAGATCAGTCTACATCCCAATCCCAAAGAAGGGCAGTGCCAAAGAATGCTCCAACTACTGTATAATTGCACTCATTTCACACGCTAGCAAGGTTATGCTCAAAATCCTCCAAGGTAGGCTTCAGCAGTATGTGGACTGAGAACTCCCAGAAGTACAAGCTGGATTTCGAAGGGGCAGAGGAACTCGAGACCAAATTGCTAACATGTGCTGGATTATGGAGAAAGCCAGAGAGTTCCAGAAAAACATCTACTTCTGCTTCATTGACTACACAAAAGCCTTTGACTGTGTGGACCACAACAAACTATGGCAAGTTCTTAAAGAAATGGGAGTGCCTGACCACCTTATCTATCTCCTGAGAAATCTATATGTGGGACAGGAAGCAACAGTTAGAACTGAATATGGAACAACTGATTGGTTCAAAATTGGGAAAGGAGTATGACAAGGCTGTATACTGTCCCCCAGCTTATTTAACTTATATGCAGAATACATCATGTGAAAGGCAGGACTGGAGGAATCCCAAGCCGGAATTAAGATTGCCGGAAGAAATATCAGTAACCTCAGATATGCAGATGATACCACTCTGATGGCAGAAAGTGAGGAGGAATTAAAGAACCTCTTAATGAGGGTGAAAGAGGAGAGCGCCAAAAATGGTCTGAAGTTCAACATCAAAAAAACTAAGATCATGACCACTGGTCCCATCACCTCCTGGCAAATAGAAGGGGAAGATATGGAGGCAGTGACAGATTTTACTTCCTTGGGCTCCATGATCATTGCATATGGTGACAGCAGCCACGAAATTAAAAGACACCTGCTTCTTGGGAGGAAAGCGATGACAAACCTAGACAGCATCTTAAAAAGCAGAGACATCACCTTGCCGACAAAGGTCCGCATAGTCAAAGCTATGGTTTTTCCTGTAGCGATGTATGGAAGTGAGAGCTGGACCATAAAGAAGGCTGACCGCTGAAGAATTGATGCTTTTGAATTGTGGTGCTGGAGGAGACTCTTGAGAGTCCCCTGGACTGCAAAGAGAACAAACCTATCCATTTTGAAGGAAATCAACCCTGAGTGCTCACTGGAAGGACAGATCCTGAAGCTGAGGCTCCAATACTTTGGCCATCTGATGAGAAGGAAGAGAAGACTCCCTGGAAAAGACCCTGATGTTGGGAAAGTGTGAAGGCAAGAGGAGAAGGGGACAACAGAGGACGAGATGGTTGGACAGTGTCACCGAAGCTACCAACATGAATTTGACGAAACTCCGGGAGGCAGTGGAAGACAGGAGGGCCTGGCGTGCTCTGGTCCATGAGGTCACGAAGAGTCGGACACAACTTAACGACTAAACAACAACAATATATTTTTAAAGCAGCTTTTCCCCACTTTTTTCCTGCTTCCCCATGGAAAGGGAGAAAGGAAAGGGCATAAAGGGAGATCTCTTTCTTTCTTTTTTCTTTTTTGTTATTCTGTTATTTCCCTTTAAAGGGAGGAATGGGCTAAATAGTGTTAGTGAGGTTTCCTGCTTTCACACACCCAAATTTATTTATTTATTTTATTCAATTTCTACCCCACCCATCTAGTGGCCAGTCTCTACTCTGGGTGGCATTACAAACAAAAATAAATATCCACATAAAAACACTAGTAAGAATAAATTAACTACAATGGCATACTACAATTCAAAGCAAGCCTGTTTAGCCTTATCCAGCTTGAGATAAAGCTGTCTAGTTGCACCTAAATTGGTCTAGGCAGAGATAATCCTGATACCTCTCTGGGTACAGAGTGAGGCTTTGGATTCAGTGGATCCAAGGCCACTCCATGCTGCCTTTGCTCCAATTCCAGAAAGACCATCCATTGCCTATCACTGGCCAAAACTCCATGGGTGGCGGATTTGTTTACTTGTAAAACTCTCTGTGGATTAAAATGGGGAGCCAGGGGGAGGGCACTCTCCCCTTTTCTGGAACTGCTCTGGACAGAGGGGATCTCACCTATCTCTACCCTGCTTGGACAGCCACCTGAGGTGGTTGGGAATGTTCTGTTATTCATCAGAGGGCAAACAAAATGTTTATGCATAACAGACACCCACAATGTATTTTCTAACTGTTAACATATTTTTCTGAAAGTTTTAAAATGACATTTATAGCATAGCATCCTCTGGATCATTTTCTGTTGAATGCATCCACTACACTGTGCAGTGCTGTTGTGCAGTCATTCCACAAATTATTCTGATAAGCTGCCAAGTCCCTGCTGATTTTAATATGTTGAAAAAGTGCACATTTACTACCAACAACTAAAGGACATTGTCTTAGCACATGTGTTCCACAAATACAATAAAAATGAATGCAAGATTTTTTTTAAAAAACACACACACACATCTCTGGTTTTGGTTTTGTCATGATTATTAAACAAATGTGAAGTAAAATAGCTTTCATATGAAAATCAGAGGAAAATAGAAATGTTGAAATGAAAGTAGGGAGATTATATTCCCAAACAGTAAATAACAGTAACTTCTTTCTGGTAGAGTATTTTATGTATTTATTTTTGGGCAGAATCCAGTTGATGAAACACAAAATGTTATATTTCATGGGGTTAGTGAACATACATCTCAGTCTGCAGCTCTAAGTGCCCCCTGACCTGGCTGAGTTAATGTGCCAGAGAAAGGTCTAGTTTCTTTGACAGTCTTGAAAAGGAAGTGAAAAAGCAGACCCTGGTCAGAGCACAAGGGAAACAGAAGTAGGCTGTTAAAAGGAGCAGGTGAAAGGCTTTAGAATACAAGGCTGAACCATATATCAGAGTCCTACCAGTTCATCAGTCTAAGCAAAGAATAGCAAGAAGAGAAATCAGAGGATATTTAAGGTGCTGAGAGAAAGCAACATGCTGAGGAAAGCTGGACTTCTCAGCAACTGGCTTTCTTGTGCAGTTCCTGCTGAAGAACTTCCACGCATGCAATTGCTCAGGAAAACCCTTCACCTGAGGGTCCTCCATCAGACCTTTGCACTTCAGCTAGTTAGACTTGGCTATCTTGAACTCAGACTTAGTCCTTTTCGGAGGTTTTCTCTGAAACCTCTTGCTCTGGAGGGGGTAGATTCTCTCTGGACGGTCCAAGCTTGGCCTCAGCCACTTGGGTCACTAGAGAGCGGCACCCCACCTGGTAGCTCAAGTATTCCTCCAACTCAGACTTTTCCAGCTGAGGCACATCATCCTGGATGAGCTTCAGGGGAAGACACCTCTGGGAAGAGGATGATAATACCCCCTTCCACAAATGTGGGAAAAGAGCGACTGTGTTCACAAGAGACTGTTGCATACATGGCAAAAACAACCAGAATTCTGTCCTTAGTAACTATATAGTGCAGATGACTAACTTGCAAGTGTAAAATCATAGGGTTTTCAAATAAATTAATCAAAAATTGATGAAAGATTTGACATTGGTTATGGCCTAGGACAGAGATGTGTAAACATTATACTGTCATCCAGGCAGTAAACTGTGCTTTACATATGCCTGAACTTAATAATACTAAATGTGATTTCTGATTGTTTAATAAGAATATGTATTTCTCTCTGCATATACTTCCAGCTTTAAGGGGGGCTTTCTCTTCAGACAGACATATTATTTTACAGAGTGGGCAGGCATGGAGGCAGGTTATTTTTATGGTTGGCATTTCCCCTCTTGGCACCACCTACAGATAGCCCATTGTATGATCTTCATTTTATCTTTAATTTCTACCACAGTTGGCTTCATTGTTAGCAGAAGCCAGCCTTGTTCTTTGTGAAGGAGTGAATGTGAAAGCTTTTCCATTTGCTTATTATTGTAGTTTGCGCAGCACCACTGTGCCTTGGGAAAGCCTTTTCCTGAAGGAACAACTGGAGTCCTTTACAACTGGCATTTGTAAAGCAAAGCATTTCTGACATTGGAAGCAAGTTACCTTTGCATAGATGCAGCTTTCGTTGAGTTTTTGCAGAGTGCAATTCTTCTCACACATTGGGCACATGATGGTGTCATTTGCCCCACAGATCTCTTTGCTGCAGCAGGAAATCAAGGTGGAATGGTTATTCCTAGTCAGTATAATGTTTGTAATATTAATGAGTATAGACAACATAGGCTGCATCGTTTTCAGTTTTTGTGACACTGTCTTTACATCTGGGGAACTGGATCTAAAAGAAGTTTGCTGCAGGCAAGATACTGAATATGGAAGTTTACTGATGATTTTCAGTGTCAGTAAAATGCTTGCTCCCTAAGCTGCCTTTGGTCCTTTCTAGGAGAAAGGCAGGGTAAAAATCAAATGAAATAAAATCAAATGTAATGAAATAAAATAAATGATAACTGGAAAAAATTCTGGGCTTCTTTGTGAAAACTTTTATTGAAAGACAACACTTCAGAGAAAAGGTTAATAGCTAATTAAGTAGTCTGCCTTCCTGAACAGTGGCTTGTAGAGCAAGCAGAGTGAAGAGTGTTTCAAGGTGATCAATTTGACACCCTCCCACCTGCTTGGACTACGAGATACATACAGCATTGTATATCTGGACTAGACCGTTAACAGCTGCCACAGGAAATGTGATGGTGTCCATAGGATTCATTTCCATACTATATTAATTAATTCATTAATTTGGAAGATTTTTATGCCACCTTTCTCTCAACTGACTTTCTCAGCACGTTAGAACAGGGTGAGAACCATACAGTATGGGCAGGAAGTTTCATTCCACTCCATCCTCAAGCCTGTTTCTCTAAGCCTTGCTCCCTACGTACCTTCTCCAGACACCCTCCCCTCTCTGATGAAAACAAAATTGGTTGCAAAACAAGTGTTGCCACTCTCGGAAATTTCTTGAGTGGCTTTAATAAAAGAAGGAGGTTGCTTTCAGCCTGAGAACCAAATCCAGTTTTAGAGAGGTTCCCGCAGGGGCAAAAGGTAAAAGAGTGAGACCCCAAATACCAAACTGTTTTGATTCAAAGCTCCTATAACAAGTAACTAAGCTTAAGAAGTGACATATCTAAGTTTTAGAATGGGAAAAACCTGTACAATACGTAGCTGGAAACCTGCCAGATAATGGTGTTACAAGGAAGGAAGTGGAGGCCTCTGAAGAAGGGCTGGATTGGGACTCAAAAGGGTAGAACTTGGCTTCAGGGTTTGAGATTCCCCATCTCTATTTTAGTCTGTGTGCATGGCATACTGGTGTGTGTGTGTTTTTCTTTTAAACAATACCATGTGAACTTCCAGGTACTTCACATTTTGGGCTGTAGTGAGTCCTGGGTGGGATGGAGGAGAGTTTTGCTTTCAAACCTGTAGACCTTGCACACCCCTGCATTAAAACAAGGGGTGTTTATTGGGCCTTGACATGATCCACTTCCCAAATAAAGGCACACATATTGGTGCCTGCCTTTTGCCCTTTTGGAGACATTCTGACCTGATCCTTGCCTGGTTTCCATGGTGGTATCTGTCTTTTTCTCATTTTCTGTGAAAAAACTCTATTCTCATAAATGGGGAAATGAAAATGACAAGACCAGTTCATTTGTAGACTGAATGGTTCAGGCAGAATAAAAGGGCTCCTGTTCATGGCAGTGGCAACGGCGGAGCTGGGCACTTCGTTTTATTTTATTTTTTTACAGCTGCCAGAATAAAGTTCTGAGCCATTTTGTAAGGCAGCTACAGGGAAAGGAGTGAGGCAGGGGCCTTAAAAGAGCCATAAGAACATCCTCCTTTGATCTTTTCTTAAATGGGCAATGCTGGAATCTCCTTTTCTCCACACTTTCTGTCCTCTCTCTTTCCTCCATCCTTCCTTGTCCCTGGATCTGAAACCAATGGTGCTGCAACCACAGTTTAAACTGTGGTAATTTAATCAATGACTGAAAAAAAAGGAAGATTGATTAAAAAAAAAAAGATAAGTAGACTATGCTTCTCTAGTGTCACTAACTGACTATATGCCTTAGTTTTTCTTTCTCTTTTCCAATTTCTAATAATGGCATGCAAATGCTGTATTTAACATGAGGGATCCATTATTTCCTCTTGGCTCTATCCAATATATCCCAGCTCAGCTTGTATTTATGCTCCTGCCTGAAGACAGCAGACATCCCTAATCAGAACAAACAGGAGTTCAGTACGTCTTCCCTTCCCTTCCTCTCCTGCTACTGTTTTTCCAGATCTTCCAACAAAAAGAGCCATTGTGCCAGGGCATCACATCTTACAGTTTTTAATAGGTAGCTGTTGGAGACATGGATATGTTGCCAAGGAAACAGAATAGCATATCTTCTTTCTTTTAAAACCATTGTCCAGTTGCTAGAACAATGCTTGCAGTATTATTACTTGTAGACACAAAACCAGACCTTTTAAAAATGACTGCTTTTGGGGCAAGTGTTCCCAGAATCTCTCAGCCAGCAGCATGACCTTGGATTCTGGGATGCATAGATTATAAAAGCCACTTTGGTAAATTCTACACAAAACAGATCATCTCTGCTGATGCTGAGAAGGAGGAGAAAATATGTCCTATCCCAAATGATGGGTTTTGTACTGATCCTCTCATTTACTGAAAGTGGATTAGACACTTCAAGTTTGAAGTTCTGCTTCACTTAGTAGATGTCAGAATGGGAAAAGAATATGTTGATGTTCGTCTCCTCTCTATATGATGGGACATGCTGGGCCATTTGTTCCAACTGTGCAAGGATCTCCATGAAAAGATATCTAATTTCTTCCATGAGCGTGCAGGCACTTGGAACAAGGACCACTAGATGGAGCATCATGAACCAATTTATATGCATGGGACACAAACAAAGCTCAAATATGGGTTGTTCCTGCCAACTAGCCATGCCTCTGTTACTGTGTTACAGAACAAAACATGTACAAGACTTGTCTTTCCTTTTAAAGCAACCACCGTCTAGTGCTAATACATAATAATTTTAGGTTTATTTTAGACAACAAGGGAACACCCAGCCAAACCCATTTCACAAACAGCCCATTTCAGTTTAATCTCTAACTTTATTTATTTGGTATATCGGTGGGAAATACGGGTCTGCATTATGTTATTGCAGTGGTCCCCAACCTTTTTGATACTGCGGACCGGTGGGGGGGGGGACGGGGTCCGTACGTGGGGGGCGGGGCACCACCTACGCTCACGCGCATGTGCAAAGGGGCTGCGCTCACTCGTGCGGGGGCACAGGCACTTGCGTGCATGCACAAAGGCACTCACGCACATGCGCGAAGGGGCTGCACTTGCTCCCGTGGGCACTCACTCGCATGCGCAAAGGGTGGGGGTGCTCGCGCGGCCCACGTGTACACTCTCTCGCATGCACGAAGGGGCAGGGGGGTGCTCGTGGGGGGCCGCAGACGCATGTGCATAGGGGCTGTGCGGGTGGGAGTGCGTGCGGGGGGCCGGAAGATCTGTCTCTGCGGCCCGGTCCGGCCAAGGCCACGGACCGGCACCGGGCCACGGACCGGAGTTTGGGGACCCCTGTGTTATTGGACTGCATCTTCTGTCAGCCCTAGTCAGGTTAGCTAATATGTTTCTTACACCTGACCTAGAAACTAGGTCTGAAATCCCAGAGTAGAAACCATAATCTGAAACATACATGATCTTAATGTTGAAACTTCAGAAACACTTCATTGCTATTTGACTGTGAATTAATTATACCTGAATTACTTATCCGCCATTCTTTATTAATGCAAGCTGTACTGTGCAGATACAATTTTTGCAGTCAAATTCATCACAAACCACAAGAGGGAAGACTCTCTTTACTTAAGTGGCAGACTGTTACGTAACTCTAAGAACTGTTCTACAGATCTGCAAAGAATTGTCTTTTTCTCCCCCCCCCCCCCACCAAAACCAGCATTGATGACAGAAAGCGACAGATGACAGAAAGTGTCAAAGTATGGTCAGAATGAAGTAGAGTCAGCAAGACAAAGTGTTATGTGTAAAGAAGGAATTATTTTGGGAATTACAGCTTCTGCCTGCCTGAGAATCACCAACTGGAAACTAAATATCCATTCCCTCATCAAGTTTATGTGACATGCAGTTGTATATATACAGTGAAGAAGAAGCTTCACACCGCACATGCCCAGAAATCAAGGATTTGACCCTCACAGCCTCTTCTTCATTGGAAGAAAGAGAAAAAGAAATCCTTGTCATTAGATTTTTTTTACCTGAGAAATCTCATTCAATTTTTTCAGAAGTTCCCAAATCTTTTTAGTTCCAGAAGAAATGCCAAGCTACACAGGATTATAACAATTCCTGCAGAGGATGGTATCCTTCCTGTGGATGATGGTTACAATTCCTGCATAGAATGGCATCTTTCCTGCACAGAGGTCACTGGAAAGGGCATGAAGATGCAAAGAATTTGGCAGTTTCCTTCACAGAATGGCAATAAGGCGTGTGAGGGGGTGGGCAGGGAATGATACCCAGGCCATATTTTTGCATAAAGCCAGGGAGAAGTTGTGACAGGATGTCTCAGTATGGTAAGACTTAGAAAATCACAGAGAATGAGAAACTTTTTGAGAACTTATCATATCCCTACTAGAGGCACATTTTATTAGACATATGTCTCAAACTTTGTCCTTTATTCTTAAAACAGACTCCTGATAAGCTCAATTGTGGTATGATCTAGTTTCAAATTAATTTGTGTGCTAGTGGTAGCAAACCATATGTTACATGAGAGAAAAGTTTTTTAAAATGTATTGTTGTGCTCTGTTGTTTTTAAACGTGTTTTTAGTATTGATTTTATCTAGCATTTTTATTATAATACTTGTTTAATTCTTTTAAAATATTTGTATACTTACTGTTTTTAGCCTTAAATATTGTCTTTTTAACACTCTAAGCAGACCTGGATCCTTTCAAGGAGAAAAGGTAGGGTAAACATATTTTAAATAAATAAATGAGCAAAGAGATAAAGCTATGATGCATATAGTTGCTCATTTTCCAATTATGAGAATTAGCAGCTTCAGGATCCACTAGTTTTATCATAGCTTGTATTGAACTGTGTTAAATTAATAGCTAAATCTGGAGGGAATGCTAGTTTGTCAAACTGACATAATGTCTTGCTGCATAATGAACTGCCAGAACAATCATTGTATTCTTTGGCACTGGGGGTTGATGAGGGTCAAAGCAATGTCATCAATGTATTCTGCAGATGGACATTGCAATTTCAGAGTGCAATGGCTGCAGAATACTGAATCAATTAAAACCCTGTAAATAATTGCCTCCTATTCCTGTTCCAGCTACTCTTGTTATAAAGAGGCTTTGAAAGATGTTAAAGTGATCCTTGAATCACAGAAGGACTTACACATTTGTTTATCTGCATACTAAACTGAACAAGGTTTTTGCTTTGTCCTGCTAGGATATTTAATCTGTTATTCAGCTGAATAGTATTTTCCTCAGCTGGACATGTGCATGGAAAAGGTTGGGAAATATCATTTAAATTATGTGGAATGTTTCCAGGCTTCTGTGTTACAAACTCTGTGGTTGAAACTACAAGAAACTCTGGCTTTCACATTCAGATAAAAATGGTACACTGGTGTATAAATTTAGGTGTTGAAATAAGTGATTGGCTCAACTGCCTCAGGTTCCTATTTAGCTGAGTATTAGAATATTTTTGTAGGTTTAGCAAGTGATTGTTCAAAACTGGGCTCCCACTGTGGTATGATTATTGATCACTTATGATTACTAATCATCATAGTGCACATGCATGGTGTCAGCAACCAAAATATCCTTAAAATGTCATGTATGCAAGCAAGTATCTTTTCCGTCATCTTTTCTCTTGAAAACAGCTGCAACGAAAATGGTTTCTATCAATGGGGGCTACTTCCTGATGAAGCATCTGTGTGTTGGACCTCCAGTACAAAAGGTAGTAGCCCTTAGGCACAGAATCCATAGAGGCCAAAATCCTGTTGCTTAGTTTAGTAAATTGCAGTAGATTAGGTCCATTGAATCAATGGGAATTTGGTGAGTCAACTATGCTAAAGTAAGTTGCCGTTAGAGTGGATCCATTTGAATCAATGGAAATTATGGAGGTGTTGAATCACCAAATTCCCATTGATTCAATGGGCCTAATCTAGTGTAATTGACCAGCTAAGCAACAGGGTTTGGCAAAATAAAAATGGCATATAGAAATCGAACTTTAAAAAAGAATGCATTAAAAATCTTGCCCCATGAAAAGCATAGCCAGAAAGCCAAAGTTAGCCTTGTAATTAATCCAAAAGATGCTCAGACACGAGACTAGAATGGGCTTTCTTTGGCCAATTTGCACTAATCTTATACTGACAATTTTCAAAGAAAAAATTCAACATGTTATTTGTATAGGCCTTGACAGCTTTACTCACAGTAACGGAGTATGCAAGTATCCAGTGTTAGTGTTTTCTAAAACCGGGCATTATTTCACCTCCTTACCTTACTTGGCTAGAATCCATGGTAAATAATCCATAAAGGAAAACAAACAACCCCACAAGTGCAGCAGGGATAAGCATGCCTGTATACCATCCTAGCCAGGCAAAATAAAGACCAATTTTCTCTCCAAAATATCTCCTGTACAAAAAAAAGAGAGAAAAGAGTAAAGTCACTATTTGCTGAAATGTTGAAGTAAATGAATATGCCAGTCATGGGCATAGAACATTCATCTTAAAAACAAATCATACTGTTTTATGCTTAAGACTTAGGAAATATATAGAAGTAGTTGTGGTAAGGTAGAAGGGACCAGGAAAAGAAGAAGACCAAATAAGAGATGGGCTGACTCCCTAAAGGAAGTCACAGTTTGGACGCCTCAGACTGCAGGAGCTGAGCATTATAACTGAGGACAGGACATTTTGGAGATCGCTCATTCACAGGGTCACCATAAGTCATAAGCGACTTGATGGCGCATAAAAATTACAAGAATTGTGGTAAATTCATTTTATTTCACTGCATCACACAGTCCTAATCTCACTGATTGCATCCTAGACAATACATTTTTTAAAAAAGTTTTTGTTTTGTAAGGTGCAACTATTTGCTCCTATAGGCAGAACAGGAATAAAAGGACTCTTAGAGCCATGAGGCATAGGTTTGTTAGCCAGCCAGAAACCACAACTAGAAACTGATTTGTTGTTGGCTTGTGGCAACTAACTTATTCAATCATGGTTTGATGTTATGTTTTAGCCCAGAATCATGCTTTATCCCTGGCTTGTTTTTCTAGCTGTCCACTTTGAAATAGATAGGCAGAGGACAAGAGACAACAAAAGAGGAAAAGAAACTACAATTTATAGGACAATTAAGGTCTAAAGCAGCCATTCTCAATGGGGGCCACATGGCCCCTGGAGAGGCTAGCACATTTGAAGGGGCCCCCAGATGCATCTGTTCATGTTATATCCTTGTTTGCACACAGCCAAAGGCTTTCCTAGTTTGACAGGGGATCCTGGGACCTGAGAAGAGCTTCTAAAAGGGCCATGGCCAAAAAAAGGTTGAGAATGGCTGGTCAAAAGCAACAAACCATGGCTAACATAAAACATACTTTAGCATAATGCACAAATGTGACCATTGTTTTGAGTACCTAATTAAATCCAGAGGCTGATATTTGTACCACATCCCCCATCGTGCCCAGCGTTCATACAACAGATGCCGATGATTCTGAGCTCCGTGAGTTTTGATGGGATGCCTGCTCTTGTGACTTCCCTGGAGCAAAGAAAAATTTTTTTTTTAAAAAAAGTGAAAAAGACAGCAAAAGTCACGACATCTCAAAAACAAATCTCTGCAATGGAAATGGAAATACGAGAAAGTCATGACTATTCTGTCAAAGAACAGTTGGCCCATGTATTGTCGAAAATTGTTGAAAAAACACAGTTTTGAAGTTACTGTCGAAGCTCATGTTGTTATAAACCTCTCTGCAGAATGAAAATATTCTTTGGAACAAAAACAGAATTACTTTCTCTGGACTATATAGAACTGAAACACTTTCCAGCTGGGAGACTCAGTTAATTTTTAATGCAGATTTATAGAGCACATTTATGGACCAAGTGCATTACAGTGGTTATCTAATTTATCCTCCCAGTAACTCCCTGTTAAAAGTAAAATCCAGAGGTGTAGAGGATAGAGAATCACCTAAAGATGACCTAGGATTCTATGAAAGGCATTCAAACATAGCACTGCACCTCTCTGCATGTTTATTTGAGGAAAAGTCCAGCTGAAACAAGTGAGATGTACTCAAGAGTTATAGCTAGTAGTGTGCTGTCACTGAAGCCCACTGAAGGGTATAAATTGAACAAGTGAACAAAAAAAGGAACAAATGTCTTCTGCGAACAAATTTGTTCTAATATGACTAAACAGCATTCAGTTTTCTGGATTGCACTTTTCCTCCACTCGTGAACTTTTATTTCATCCGCAAAATGATGTAGTAGCTAGACAAAACTGAAGAACATTCCAACTTCTTCACATTCACAGGCTTTACGTGTACTACCTTTTGTGTACCTTGTCTTAAAGTTATTACTTCCCTCCCTCCCCTGCCCCCCCCCTTTTTGCAGCATTTTTACTCTTTGTATACCCAAAGCACTCCCTTGGATCACAGATGCCTACTTAAACCTGTAACCTTTTATTAATTTTAAATATATATTTGAATATTAAAACAACATTCAGGTCTGTACACTCATTGTGTGGCATCTCATGGTTGCTTTGTGCTAATGTGAAACACTTGCACATGCAGAAGCCAGAGCACCTTATTTTTCTGGATCCCCTCTTTGCAATCCCTTGCAATCTTTGAAATGTCGCTCCAGAGGGTTATGTAGCCTTCTGGATTAGTGGAATACTGTGCAGAGAACTGCAGTAGAACAAGACTGTAACAGCCTAGAGTATTTTTTTCATACTAAACATGGAGGGCATAAAATCAATAACAGAAATCTGCTGAGCTGGCAAAACTCTCTCTATCCACCTCTTCATGCCACCACCAGCACCTGCCTTGAGCAGACCAATGTGCAGGATAGCGTCATGGCATGTGGACCATGTGGCACCCAACTTCCTCATCCAGACCTTGTCTTCCTGTGCAATGGTATATTGGGGAACAGTTGGAGGAGAACATTGTATTGTTTAATGAATCACCTATGTGTATCTCTCCCTAAATTCCCTATAAATATATTGCCTATCTGAAAGATTATTTTCAACAAGAAGCCGAGTACAGTGAAATCAAATGGAAAAGTTCCTTTTTTTGGACTTCAGCTCACTGCATATTGCAACTAACATTGATATTCTGGGAAATGGTTGAAAAAAGTAAATTGTCACGTCTCTGAGTGAAATAATATTTTGTTTCCCACAACACAGCATGTATGAATTGACTTTTGCTATCCCCATCTCTCCATCTGTGTAAAGCACACAATGACAGCTGAGTTAACGGAATCTCCAGGGTCTCTTTCACAGACCAAAAGCTCAACTATAAATATAGGGGCTAGGAAAAAATAACTCAGATACAGCGTATGGAATCCCAATGGTCTGACTATAACAGTAAGGTAACTTATGACTGTTTTTCAGGGAGAGAAAATTGATAGTTTATAGGATTCAGCCTGCATGCCACAGCCTGCACACATTGATATTCCCTTTGTAACATAGCTTTGAGTAAACATACATCAGATGGAGTTATATATCATGCAATGATAAACATGTATGATAGTCAAAAATTGTGGGATTCAGATCATATAACAGGCTGAAGTGGGAGCCCTCAGAGAAGATTTACAAAACAGATAAGTAGAAGTACCTGGGAGTAAATTTAAATTTTATTTATAGACTTCAGGAGGTTAAAGCAAATTTAGAATGAACATATCATACTTAAAGCACTACTACTTAAACTACCTCATGAGGTGGAAATGCAGCTTCATAAGTTCCATTGCTGAGTAACCTGTTAATGCCTAAACGGAAAAGAAGACATACATTTACATTAGCAATAATATAAAATTGCTCTGCATATATACTGAAGTAATTTCTTTTATTTTTCTAAACATTCCAAAAGAAATGTCAAACACAATAAACGTTGGTCTCTCATTATGAGAAGAAAAACACATAAACTCAAGAATTCACACATTTGTGAGGCATTCAGTGTATGCAAAACAGCACAGGTATTTAAACTGTAAATGGCAAAAGAGTGCATAATTGGGGGGGATGTGCAAACATACTTTATTCAATGTGTAAAAGTAGCTTAGACTAGGCAAAAGGTCCACATCTATGTGTGCATCAGGAAAGAAGTGGAAACGTACAGTATGTACATGAAGATTTCAGTGCAGGAAAAAAGCTTACAACTCAGTAGAAAAAGAAAACAGTACAAAAAATTGCAAGGTGGGATTCAGACAAGCACAGCAAAATTGAACCTGGAAATTTTGTCACCCTAGCCTGTTGTACTATAGGACCTGCCTCTGCTAGTCACTTCAATGGCTGTCAATGGAAGCTTTGAAGCTCATCTTGAACTCTAATAATTAGTAAATGTACCCATATTTCATGGGTTTTGATATGAGCAAATGACCAGATTTTGCAAGAATAGCGTATAGCTTTTATTTGCTGATAGGAAGGTGCTATTTTAATTTGAAACCTCACAAGTACAGGACAGCATCCACTTTGCACAAAGCCCAAATGGTGAATTGGAGTGAACCACTTCAGAATTTACTGCAATTTACAGTCTGTATATCTTTTTTCCCTTTACATCTGCAAAGACATGTATGCAAATTAATCAAGACTGATAGGCAAACAAAGGGCAAAAAGCAATGGTAATGCTATTGTATCAGGATGTATCTATGCACTGAAGAAAGCAATCCAAACTTCATAAGCCTCTCTTGTGAAAATATATTATTTCTGAAAAATGTATTTTGTAAGCAACAACATATATCCAACAAACACAGTGAGTTTCCTATGGAGCATCAAGGTGACTAGTACATAACAAAAACAAGTCTGGAGGAGGCTATGGGGTCATAAGAAGAAGCATAAATGCTGCTTTGCCAGCAGAGAGAGGTTACAATGGAACAGCAGTCTTGACCCTGCTGCCCACCCCCACCCCAGTACAATTCAAGAAAGCTCTGCCAAAGTGATTGGGCAGAAGTGGGCTCGCCAAGTGTGGCCTTGAATTCACAGAAACCAAAGCCCCACCGTTGCCCAACATGTGCAACATGTACCTCAAGACCCCTCAATAACTTCCAGCCATGGTGATGGTACAGATGGTACATGGCTGGTAAGTGGTGCCGCCGCGTGGACTCATATCATGCTGGTTCTGAAAAATTTACACTGGCTGCCGGTTGCTGCTCACGCCCAATTCAAAGTGCTTACTTTGACATATAAAGCCCTAAATGGCTTAGGACCTGGTTACGCCTTCTTCCATACGAGCCTGCCCGTCCTCTAAGATCAGGCCAGGAGGCCCTTCTGAAGGTGCCATCCCTGAAAGAGGTGAGGGGGATGGCATGCCGAAATAGGGCCTTCTCGGCTGTTGCCCCCCAACTTTGGAACGCCCCCCAAATAGAGATCCGCCTGGCTCCAACACTTTTGGCTTTTCGGCGCCAGGCAAAGACCTTTCTGTTTAGCCAGCATTTTAATTAAATAGCATCCTTTAGCTGGACATATGAGCAGCAGGATTTATTGATATTAATGTTTTAATGACTGTTTTTAATATAGGGTATTTATAATATTGCCTATTTTTAATGGTTTTAATGTTTTTAAAGTTTTAATATTGTTGTACGCTGCTCAGAGACCATTGGTAAAGGTGAGGCTAAAAAATCTTGTAAATAAATAAATAAAATAAATATTTCCTCTCCCTGCAGGCTTATTCCCTGAAGGGGAACTAAAAAGAAAAAAAAGAAAAGATAAAACACACACATCTACTCTCCTACCTTGGTCACAACAATCAGAGAGGGTTCTGCATACAGCAGCTGCTTTGCTATGTAACATACACATATATAAAGAGTGGGAGGGAGAGAGAGAGAGAGATTGCTCTGCCCATTAAGTTATTCCCTGACTGTGGGTTGCTAGAAAGAAGCAGTTTAATGCCCAAAATATTTTTATGAATTTGTACCCATTTTTGATTTCCCGTCTTCATACTTTGTCCTCTGCAGCATATGGTGTACTATCCTACTTCTTGTGGAGTTGCTGAAGAAGCTGTCTTTGTTGTTTATTGTAAAACTGTGAAAAAGATAGTTGGTGTCAATTAATTGGCAGAGCAGCTGTCTAAGTCCCAGCATACCATAGTTTTTTGCACAATGAATGAAGTCATATCACACTTTAAACATAGAACTTCATACCAGTATTATTTATTTATTTAACAATTCATAGGCTTCAAATAACCAAAAGCAAAGCAATGTGTGCTGCTTGTATAATGGCCCATAGCACTTAAAGCACTCTCTGGATGGTTTACAATATAATTATGCAGGCTACGCATTGCCCACCCAGCGAGATGGGTACTCAATTTAATGACCTTAGAAGAATGGAAGGCTGAGTCAACCTTGAGCTGGCTACCTGAGCCTGTTGGGACTGAACTCAGGTTGTGACCAGAGACTTGACTGTAGTACTGCAGTTTAACTGCTGTGCTAACCAAGCGTACAGGGATTAAACCAGGCATAGTTCCAATAACGTTTCCTTGCCCATAACATATTTTTAAGGCAGAGCACAGAGGAAAGAAACTTTGTCACAGTCCATGGTGGCACAAGATGTCCTATTGGTTGAAGTTGAGGACACACCTTGCCCATGGCCTTTCCCCTCATGCCTCACTCAAAGGGGTAGGACTAGGCCATGGAATCTGCTTGGACTATTGTAACACAGACAATCTTGAGGACCCCTTGCCAACAATAGGCAGAATCCTCTTGCCATTTTATGGTTACATAAGGGAAATCATGGCAAATTGTTGCTCATTAATCAAGTGTTGGCTATGTCCCTTGGTACCTTGTTAGGTAAAGGTTCCCCTTGACATTTAGTCCAGTCGTGTCCAACTCTAGGGCACGGTGCTCATCCCCATTTCCAAGCCTTAGAGCCAGCGTTTGTCCGAAGACAGTTTCCGTGATCATGTGGCCAGCACGACTAGACACGGAATGCCGTTACTTTCCCACCGAGGTGGTACCTATTTATCTACTTGCATTTTTACATGCTTTCAAACTGCTAGGTTTGCAGGAGCTGGGACAAGCGACGGGAGCTCACTCCGTCGCGTGGATTCGATCTTACGACGGCTGGTCTTCTGACCTTGCAGCACAGAGGCTTCTGCGGTTTAACCTGCAGTGCCACCATGTCCCTTTTAATAAGTAGCAATTTATTGCTAAGGCTTATGTGATTTACCTTACACACATGAAGACTGACAGTAGGAATCTGGCCAATGCCTTATTCTGAAGAAGGACCCTCTCAGAGCAAAGTATGTGGGCCTGGCAAGTTCTCTGGAGTCCCTGTCCCTCAATGCTTAGCTCTGAGGGCTCCTCAGAGTCAGTCATTGTGATGGCCACTGCAGAGACCCTAAGCCTCCAGAAGAGATGTTGTTGGAGGCACAAGGGGCCGCAGGAGATACTGGAATTACCAAAATGTTCTTCTCCCTGGTCCTCTGAGGGTCGGATTCCAAAAGATCTCCTGTATGGAGAATTAGTGCAGGGAAATCACCCCAGAGAGAGACCACAGCTGCGATAAAAGGATATCTGCAAGTGGGATCTGAAGGCCTTAGGAATGGACCTCAACAGATGGGAAACCCTGACATCTGAGCGTTCAGCCTGGAGGCAGGCGGTGCATCACAGCCTCTCCCAATTCAAGGAGACCCTTGTCCAGCAGGCCGAGGCAAAGAGGCAGTCACAAAAGCAGCAAAATTGGGGAGCTGGAAAGGGGACAGATTGTATTTGTCTTCAGTGTGGAAGGGATTGTCACTCTCGAATTGGCCTTCTCAGCCACACTAGACGCTGTTCCAAGTCCTCCATACAGAGCACGTTACCATAGTCTCTCGAGACTGAAGGATGCCTAATCTAATCTGGTCCTCTGATGGATGTATTCCATCAAAATAAGTTCACTAGTTAAATACCAACATTTGTATATAAATTGTAGAAAATAAAGGAACGAGCAAATCTGTCAATTCTGCCTTCTGCTACATGTGAATTTTGAGAATTTTGGAAAATTCTAGTCAAACATTAACTGAAACAAACTTCTCATACATTCCTGGGTATGAACAAATACATTCATTACCCTTGCGCTTGAATTCTGAAAATTTTCGTAAATTCTGATCAAAAGGTAACTGAACATTCTGACCTATCTTTGGTAAGATGATTAATGCTTGGGTTGATTCTTCTGAGACAGTGGCCTAATTGGAATAAGTGTCTCGAACTTCCTTACTATTAACCATTTTTTGTTATTTCACTGATTATTTACTCTGAAGTCAAATTGAAAAGGATGCAGTAAGACTAACGTGTATTTACAAAATGATGACTTAAGTTAAGAAAATGTAACATGATCTGCTTTATGTGGGGAAAAAAGATAACACTAAAGACCATGGCCTTCAAAGTTTTAAAGTAGTTCAGTCACATAAAACCTTTTAAATTGAGTATTCTTAACTGTACTATTTTCAGAAAATGAAATCAATTTTCTGAGTGGAATTATGTTAACCAAAGATCTTTCACTAGAAGAAAAGATAGAATACAGACTCTGCTTCTGGATGAGAGGATTTTTGGAATATAATTTCCGCTTCGTTTTGACATCAGCCATCTGTTAATTATGATTGTTGTTGTGTCACCTGCTGAGGAAAAATGAAATATTAATGTGGGTGTCTTATGAATAGGAATGTATTTTAGACGACCGCTTACTGATGTATGCGTGCTCGACTGAAGGGTGCTGTGTAGCAATCTGTTTCTTCTAGGTCAGGAAGTGCTTCTTTATCAAGTTTCATGGGATTCCTGGGTAACCAGCTTTTCAGTTGCCTCATATTCCTCTGCAAACTGCGAAAACAATGCATTGAAAAACATGTTAGGCTTTCATGGCTGTTTTGCCTTTCCCCTCCACCACGTGCTATGCAGCGCTGTACAAGACTGGAAAACAATAAGCAACAGTTCTATGCTCTGAGATGCTTTCCAGTTGGGGGTAGGAGGGTGGAAATAACTACACAACTAAGTGGGCTAAAGCTACCAACAGTGCAGACCTCTATGTGTCTAGTCCTAAAGAAGTCCCATGGAGTCCAAATGAGACGTACACCTAGATGAGTTTCTGTATGACTGCAACCTAATTATCATTTTCAACACAGCTCAAGGTGGGAAAAATGGAAGGAAATGTAATCAAGAGTGGATCTGAAGCCTTCCTCCCATAATTCATTGTTTGCTACTATATCTGAAATACATCACAGTGCCTGGACTAAGAATTGGGGAACATATGGGCTTCCAGATGTTGTTGGATGTTGTTGTAATGTTCATCAACCCTTATCATTGGTATGCCAGTTAAGACAGATAGGCGTTGCAATCCAACAACATCTAAACTCCACATTTTCATTAGGAGAGGTCTGTCACTGCACATTGAATAATGTGTGATACTTTTTTTGTGTTTCTATATCTATGTCTATGTCTATATCTATATCTAGATACAGTTGTAATCAAAATTATTCAATCTTCATTGCAAAATCAGGTTTATTGTCAAAATTTACAGACTTTCAGCTGTTTGCAATGAACAAATCAAACAAAAGCAATTGAAATAGCTCAACACAACGAATACTTCAGGTGGTTTCCCCAAATTCAACTGAAATGACTGACTGGTGAGTCTAAATATGTACGTATGTTGGCAACAATAACAAGAAGATTACCTGACTTCAAATAATAGGAATACATGAGAAAGTTACTGAACTATGGAACATTTCTACTTAGTACAATGCTTGAGCCAATGCTTCAGCTGCGCGCCTCACCTTTGCCGCCACCCCAGATAGCGCGAGACTTGCTGCTTACGTGAACATCGTATTTGGAGAGGGGGGAGCATTAGGTTATTTAAGGGACGCTCCCCCTCTCCTTGCCCTCTTCCTTTCCTGGTATCGGATGAGGAAAGAGCTCCGCTGCTTGGTTTGATTGCGAGCTGCATCATTGATTGGCAGGCCTTTGCCCAATGCTCAGGAGTCTGAGGGGGGGGGTAGCATCAGCTCCCTCCCACGGTTTGATTCTTACTCTTTATTAATTTGAAGTTGATTTAATATTGTTGGCTTCTTTGATTTTATAAATATTTAATTTTTATTAGGTTTGTTTGCAGCCAGAAGGGGGGAGGGGTCGCGGCTGTGTGGGTCGCACTCGTCGTGCGACATAGACACACCAGCTCGATAGGATAGATGGTGGGAAAAAGGGGAGCGCGGTATTCGGAGCCAGCCCAACCTTACCTTTGGTGTGGGACAGGTAGGCAGGGGCGGCTGAAGTGTGGTGGCCCCCCCATCCTCCCTCCTCCCAAGGGTGGGCATTAACAGCACTTGCTGGTGCATCATTCGAATCGCGCCACATGCCTAATGGTCGGGAGGAGCACGTTAGCGTGGTGAGGCACACAAAAAATTCTTAAATTAGCCTAGTTGATTTTAATAGTCAGTTTAAATTAGCGAATTATAATTTAAAATAGTGAATAAATAATTAAATACATGTTAATAAATATTTATTTTACGAATAAATAAATAATTGGCCAGCTGTATACATTGGTTGGGAGGATTGAGTTGGATCTAAGTTAATACCGGGCAATTACTCATCGTTAGGATTATAGATTATTCTTCCTTGATTTAGGATTATATAAATTAGTGATTGAACAGGGATTGTTTCATTAAATTGATTAAGGAAATTATAATAAACATATTAAGTTGAATAACTAAATTTTAATTAATAGAAATTACATAGGGAATAGTTATTAAAATTCTGGCTTAAATAATTGTCTTAAATAAGTTAATCAAAAGAAATTACTTATAGGATTGGGGGTATTTGATTCATCACATAGATAACTGTATAAAAAACATTGCTTAATTAATAACAATAGATTGGGAATTAGTGCTTCTTTCTACGATAAATAGCTAGGCAATTAGGCTTGGTACTACAGGTCCATAGCATCAGTAGCCTGTGGCCAAGGCAGGGTTGCATTTGGCGCATCAGGTGGCGGCTGGGAGTCATTACCTGGTTCCCTTAGCAGGAGTCATAATAATAAGGGGACTATCATCTGGGTTGGTACCCGAGCCAGTGAGACCCTCGGTGCCTTTTGACTGGTATCAAGGGACGGGATCATAATGGCCTCATATAAGGGTCAAGGCAACAGGAAGGGGAAGCAGCCAGCCAAGAAACGGCCTGTTCCCCAAGTGTCCCCGCCGCAGTCCTCATCGGACGAGGAATCCTGGCCGGTATGGCAGCAGCTGCAGTGCTTTAGAAGCCGAAAAGGCGGCAAGACAGGGCCCACAGCCTTGCGAGGCACAATCGCGCCACTCGGCTAGGGAGGCCAAGAACCATTGTAGGACCAAGCTTAAGGATATAGCTGAGGATCTAATGTCTAGGTTTGCTATCCTCGAAGCAGAACACCAGTCAGAGGGGACACCCAGACGTGAGGCAGATGGCGCTGTTGCAACACCTGGGCCATGGCGCTCTGACAAAGGTAGAAGGACACCAACCCCGGCAGCACTTGGGTCAGCAGCAGCGGCCATTGACAGGCAGGATGATGTGGAGGAGGTCAGCCCTGAGTATATGTATGGCAAGGAAGAAGCAAGTGTGGTGCCGCCTCTGTCAGGTGAGTCAGCCGTTACACCAGACACTGCATTACCAATCCCTGCTTGGCCTTGGGCAGGCAGTGGACAATTTAATCCACCTGGTTATGCACCTTATGACACCCAGGGTTTTAGGGCCCCAAACACTCCATAGCCTTGTACAAGCGTGCAGTTTGGCGGATGGGCTGCACTGTATCCCCAGATCACATTTCCAGCCCCGGTGAGTCCCACTACGGGTGTAGGGGTATGGCCATACCCATCTGTTCCTGACACGGGTTACAATACCGTGCCTTTAAGAGCATTACCATTCGGCGACTACGTGATGCCCCTAGGTGATCACCTCACTTTGCCGACTCAGGAAAAATATGAATGGGCGAATATGTGGATTTATTTGAGCTACTAAATAGAGACGCAGAGAAAAAGGATTTAGACAAGGAGGATGAGAAAGAGAAAGAGAGGCACAGGAGGAAGAAGCCAGACAGGACATGGTCTGATTGGCTACCTGGGTTTTTAATTTATGCCAGAGTGGTAGTGAAGGCCCAGCTGTGACGGGCACAATCTCTCTTCCAATACTTGGATTTGATCTACAGAGCATATGTAGATTTCGCGGGACAAGCATGGGTTAATTACAACGAATCGTTCCGTATGTGTAGTGCTATTCACCCTAATCTTCGCTGGGATGAGCCCCAGCTGGGCCTTTGGCTGCAGGCTATGATGCCAGCCAGGCCCAATTTAACTGATAGGTTCAATAGTGGACACCTTAATAGAAAGACTGCCTTGACTCAGAATCCCCATGTAGGAGTGGGGCAGGTGGTTCAACCCCGCCTGCTCTGCTGGGACTACAACGCCAAGGGCATATGCACAAGGAAACCATGCCGCTTCAGACATGAGTGTTCAGCATGTGGGGGACAGCACCCCAGACCATCATGTTTCAGGGCTGGGGCTCAGCGACAGATTAAGGGCCCGGGAGGAGGCAAAAAACCCAGTAGTGGTGGGGTAACCCTGAAAAAGGGCCCCAGCCCAATTAGAGTCTCAGTTTTGGAAGTATGGCTACAAGAGTACCCCTGTAGAGAGGATGTCAGTTATTTGTTAGATGGTTTTAGGTATAGTTTTAGGATCCTGGCGGTTGGTGAGCGCAAAGCATTTTTTGCGCAAAATCTGAAATCAGTGTGTGGAATGGAGGATGTTGTCCAGGAAAAGATTGCCAAAGAAGTAAAGGAAAGGAGAGTGCTGGGCCCCTTTGCGACGGTTCCTTTGGAAACCTTGAGGGTATCTCTTTTGGTAATAGTTCCAAAAAAGGCCCAGGGAGAGTTTAGATTAATACACAACTTGTCCTACCCATAGGGAGTGTCGGTTAACGATGCCATCCCTCAGGAACTTTGTACCGTGTGCTACACCTTCTTCAATGAGGCGGTGCTCATGGTAAGGATGTGTGGTGTGGGGGCGGAGCTGTCAAAATGTGATATTAAATCAGCTTTCCAGATTTTGCCAGTTCACCCGCAGGATTTTGATCTATTAGGATTTCATTTTCAAAGATCCTTTTACATCGACAGAGTTTTGCCTATGGGCTGCTCCAACTCATGAGCTGCTTTTGAATGTTTTAGCTCATTTCTTGAGTGGAAGCTAAGGCGTAGGGTGGGCTGTAAGTTTATGGCCCATTATTTGGATGATGACCTTTTTTGTGGTGAAAGGAATACAGGGAGGTGTAGATTTATTTTAAATGCCTTTCAATCAATGGCAGAGGAGCTAGGTTTACCTCTGGCGGAGGAGAAAATGGAGGGACCAGCCACATCCCTGACTTTCCTTGGCATTGAGTTAGATACTGTACAGCAGACATCAAGGCTACCTGATAACAAATTAGCTGACCTTAAGCTTAGGATAGCCTCAATATTGCAAATGAAAAAGGTGTCTCTGTGAGAGCTTCAAGTGATTGTGGGCCACTTAAACTTCGCTTGCAGAGTCGTGGCACTGGGGTGCGCCTTTTTGCAACAGCTCTGCGAAGCAATGAAGGGTCTGCGTTGACCTTTGCACAGGACTAGGGTTACACGCGGTATGAAGGAGGATTTACAAGTGTGGAGTCAGTTTTTAGCGGAGTTTAATGGAATATTCTTCTGGAGAGGTGAAATAGGGCTTAAGGCGGACTTTCAGGTCCATTCAGATGCTGCAGGTTCGTTAGGGTTCAGGATTTATTTCAGGGGCAGATCGTGTGCCGGCATGTGGCCAGAGGACTGGCATCGGACTGGCATTACCAGGGATTTAACATTCTTAGAATTCTTCCCAATAGTTGGCACACTTTGGCTATGGGCAGAAGAGTGGTCAAACTCGGTGGTGCGATTCTGGTGCGACAATCAGGCAGTTGTTTACGTTATAAACAACCTTACGTCACATTCGGAATGAGTCATGGTACTAGTCAGGGCATTCACATTACAGGCCTTGCAGTTTAATATTCTAGTGCAGGCCAGACATGTCCCCGGTATAGATAATAGATTAGCTGATGCACTGTCGTGCCAACAGATCGAGCAGTTCAGGGAGCTAGACCCAGGAGCCAACGAGTTCCCAGAGACTCTGCCCCCAGAGGTCTGGCAAATTGGCGCAAAGACGCGGAAAGAGCAATGGGCTTGGCCCTGGCACCAAGGACACGAAAAGGGTACTCGGCTGTGAATATAGAGTTTCAGGAATTTAGGAAGCTGGTCAATTTGGAGCCAGTTTGGCTGGCACCGGTGGAACACCTTCAACAGTTCATGGTGCATTTAAATAGGAAGGAATTGGTGCCTGGAACTATACAGGGTAGGTTGTCAGCGTTTGCTTTCTACGCCAGGGTCAATGGCTACCAGGATTATTTGTCAGATTACCACATTAAGAAAATGATAGAAGGGTGGTCCAAAGAGAGGGGTAGAGTGCAGGATATCAGGGCTCCCATATCACCCGCGTTGTTAGAACGCATGTGTAAGCAGTGGGAGCTTCTGTGTAGAGATGAATATGAAATGGTTTTATTTACAGCAGCATCCTTGGTGACATTTTTTGGCGCACTCAGGATTAGTGAGGCAGTGGCTGCCGGAAAGGGCAACAAGTCTAGTATAGCCCTGCAATGGCAGGATGTTAGCGTGGTTGATGGGACGGTTCGGCTTCACATTTGCCGATCCAAGGCCGATCAGTTAGGTAGGGGTGTTCAACTTACACTAGCGTGTTGCCATATAGAAAGCATTTGCCCTTTAACAGCCACAAATGCATACCTGGCAGTTAGGGGACAAGAGCAAGGATATTTCTTTAAACATAGAGACAATACACCACTAACAAAGTACCAGTTTTGGAAATTGGCAGACTTGGCGCTGAGTAAGGTTAGAGTGCGGGGATTGAGATTTGGCACACATTCCTTTAGAATTGGTGCGGCGTCCACCGCCACAGCCCTAGGATACAACACAGAAGAAAGTAAGCATTTGGGTTGGTGGTCTTCATCCAACTACTGCAGATATATCAGAACACTTCCTAATGTCTAGGCAGGGGCCTGGTTTTGTTTTATCATTACAGGTCCGGGGGCGACGGCAAGGCAAAGGCACGTTGTGATCATGGGCCACAGCTATGTTTTTTTTGGGCGGCGCGATATGCGGCTGCATCCCCATGGGGGAGCAGTCTGGGCCTGGGAGCCAGAGCCCGCATTGAATGGAAAGGACTGTGTGGAATGCTGTGGAGTCAGCTATGCAGAGCGGTTGCCTTTGGCCATTATCCACCAGATCTGTTAGTGATACATCTGGGTGGCAATGATTTGGTCAGGTATAGTGGAAAGGCATTGATCCTGGACATTTAGCGCGATCTGACATGGCTGAAGAACACGTACACGGCCATGCTTATTGTGTGGTCGACGATCGTCCCTCAGTTGGCATGGAGAGATGCCAGGAATTTTTTCTCTGTTAACACTGTGCGCAGGCGTGTTAACCAGGAGGTCTGCAGAGTGGTATGCAGCGGCCTTGGATTGGTGATTGCTCACCAGAGGATCTGTTTGGATAGGCCTGAGTTTTTTCAGAACGATGGAGTACATCTGTCCAATGCTGGTTTGGATGTCTTCCTTGAAGACATCAAGGGGGGCCTGCTTGCTGAGCTTGATAGGCTCGATGGCGGGCATGGGACTTAGCATGGCTAGTCCCTATGCTGTGGTGGGTAGTGCGGATATAACAGGTTTTGGGTGAGTCCCATTGCAATCTCAGGTAAGATATAGCCCATCAGACCTCCCAGCGCTGCGGATCGTGCGATTACAGTGCTTGGGGGGAAAGATGCGCTGGGCCACACCCGGACCAACAGTCAACAAGCAGAAGCTGGCTTGAGGTCCGGCGGCGGTCAAATTGGGGCCAGCCGGGTTATCACTGTATTTAAGACCGCGAAAACATGGGGCCTGGGACTCGCCCATTTGTTGCTTAAGGGGTCCTTGAGACCTCTGTGCTTAAACCTGATTCCGCACTACGGCAGGACCCCCCTTTGCCAAAGGATGGAAACATTGATTATGTTTAATAAAGTGTGTCCCGTGTTTAACCCATTATTCTTGTCTCGTGTCTTCATTCTGGGCTGGGGAGGGCAAAATACAATCCATTTCCTCCTACAATTGATACCAGAATTCCCATGAGTCTTAATAGTGAGCATCACAGCTAGATAACCTACTCATTAAACCTTTAACTACACTTACTTGTGGACTTCATGTTATTATTTAGTTTTGAATGAAAGAACTCAGTTCAGGCAAAGGGCCAGAAAAAATTGTTTATGCAAAAAAGAAAAAGAAAAAACTAAAACTCTCAATATAAAAGGTGCAGTTTAGCAAATGAACATGACTAAGAGAAATGAAATGTCCAACAGCTACCATAACAACGTCCTGCATTCTGTAATGAATGCTAATACACAGCGTTCCTGCTGCTGCAAACTGGGTAACATTATAGGCTCACACTTGAGTTAATTATTTAAAATAAATTTAATCTTCTGATTAACAAGAACATTAAAACCATGTGCAGCAGACAAGCAAACAGATGTTCCAGAGGCCTTATGGACACACTTAGCTGCTTTGAACCTGCACTATATACTCAGACTTCTTCAATAACCACAGCTTTGATCATCTTAAAAAACCTTAATTTTTAATCAGATTATTCTGATATTATACTAAGAACTTACTACGGGCTAGTAGTAACAAGAATCTCCACTTGTATTATGTGGGTTTATGGTTACACATGTGGTTCGCCACTTTGGACAGTTTTTAGTAGCAGTGTGATGATGATGAAAAAATAACTTTACACAAAACGGGAGATCTTCTCCCTCACTAGCACATGCACAGTCCAGATGTCCAACAAGAAAGATGTAACTGGGGTGCAGATGCTACAGGTAGCTTGTGACTAGGAGAGGAAAATCCTTCACTAATTAAACAGAGTGGACCTGTTTGAGTTTCTCTCACATCTGGAACTATGCAGATCAGCCTGCTTTGTTTGGTGAATGGTCTGGAGCAATGGTTCCCAACATTGGGTCCTCAGGTGTTCTTGGACTAAAACTCCCAGAAGCCTTCACCATTAGTTATGTTGGCCAGGATTTCTGGGAGTTGTAGTCCAAGAACATCTGAGGACCCAAGATGGGGAACCACTGGTCTAGAGGCCTTAAGTATGCAATTCCTCCGAGGTCACACTTCACAAACACAGAAAGACTGCCTTGGTCTGCTCTCCACAACACAAGCATGGTTTCTGCTCTAATTATTATCTAATTACTATATCTAATGTCTATTTCTGGTGAAGAGAAATATGAGGCTTCCAGGATAAGAGCTTTACCTTTCAAACAGGTCACAGTCTGCCCTATGCAGTATTGAACACCACAATACTTTCTGTCAAAATTAGAAACGGATTTCTAGACACCTGTTTTTTGTGTGTTTTTTTTTAATTTTGTCAGTCCATGTGGGCCCTGAAGGATTCTAGGAGCAAAAGATAAGTGCCTAGGGTCACTGAAGTTGCAAATCTTATATTTCTTATACAAAGTAGGAACACAGGCTACTGCTTTGCTGTTGTCATTATGTGCCATCAGGTCTGGACTGACTTATAGTGACCCCAATAGGGCTTTCAAGGTGAGATATTTAAGGAGTGGTTTTGCCGGTTCCACACTCCCTCAGTGAGTTTCCATTGCTGAGCAGAGATTTGAACCTAGGCCTCCTGACTCTTAGTCTGCCACTCTATCCACTACCCCACACTGGGTATCAGGCTACTGCTTTATACTGAGTTAAATAATTTTTCCATCCAACCTGGTAATGCCAACTTGACTGGCAGCTATAATTTACAGTACGTCAGGTTATTGAAAAGTGGCAGTAAATGCACTCTTGCCTCTTGGGAGGGAGCCTCTAAATCACCATATCAAATGCTCATTGTGATAAAAATTGGATTTCAATACCATTTTTGTTCTGTACCCTCAATACAGGGAAATGTCAACAACACAACGTAATTGCTATATGGTGTGATATACATCAACAAAAGTTTAATAAGGGGGGAAAAACTTGTCTGGCCAAATAACCTATGGAAAGGAAGGAAAGTCTAATAGAAGATGATGTTTATTATAATGCACCCCAAGTTTATTTACAGCAAATAAATATGCAATTGTGAGATGTAGTGATGGAGACAATTTAAATGTCTTTATCTTCAAGATCCGAAGCTTTTGAGCGAATATAACCAGTAAGAGATGAATGGCCCTCAAATTCTGTGTGTGGGCTTCCCACAGGAAACTGGAGATGGAACTAGATGGGCATTTTGTGTTATCTAGTATGTTCTTCCTATGTTAAAATAAGCACCATGGGTTTCTTTTTACAAATTTATGAGTATATAAGGAGCATATCATTTAACATTCAACTAATGATTTAATCAACCTGCATCACTATTAGGTGGCCTGTTAACAGAGCAGGGGGGCACCTGACCCCAAAGTTTCACAAGGGATTTCCTGTTCCAAACACCAGTTGCCTATGAATTTTAATCTTTTTTTTCCAAACCCAAACACTTAGTGCTGGTGATTTAACCCCTGCCACTGCATTCACTTTGTTGTTGTTTTTACTGAGTTAAAATATTTCTTCCTTTTCCTTATAACTCTAAAATATGAAGGGTACTTATATCTATATAGCTTAAAATTCAGGGATGTATCATTGGAATATTCCTGGGGACTATCCCATTCCCCACTTCACCCCATTCCTGTGTGGAAGTGGAAAAAAAAGGAGGGATTCCATCTTTCTCTGCTCATTCTGTCAAACAGTGAAAACCAAAGCTTCAGAGCACAGAATTAGTAAAGTGAATCTATGAATTCTCTTATGAGTCATGACTTCATTATTCTCAGAAACAACTTCATTATCCTCCAAAACAAGAGAAACAAACAAACGAAAAAGAAAAAGAAAGATAAAAGAGAAGAAAAAACAACAAACTTTAACAGGAATAAACAAATGGAACCATTATCTGGGAAAATCATTTTTAGTACTATTACAAGACTGTAAATCTGGATGTTCTGGATGTTAAGGGGAAAATGTTAATTCACATATCATAACACAAAGGCATATGAATATTATATACACACATTATGTGATTGAAAGCAAGCACATGCATGATTCAGGAGAGGAAATAAGTTGTAAATTTATATTATAAAATATTTGAGGCTCCTGCCAGTAATATATGCAAAGTTATTTTAAAATTATGCATCTACATTCCACGAAATCTAAAATATGTTTAACATATGTTAAACATACTAAATGTATTCTGAATCATAATAGGCCTTCTGTATTTGGAGGTCCTAGGAAAGTACTAATAATAAATTTTGCTATTTTCATTATATTCAGTGAAAATAGCAACCGCACAGTATTATTCGCTCTGTGGGGGAGGGTTGAGAATTTTCTTTCTTTTAAATTTCAAGGTATCTGAAATGCTGCTTTTGCTTTCAGCCATGTTTTGGTATGGAATAATGACAGATGAAACAATTGTCTTTTAAATGCAACAACTGAAATCTGTTACGTTACAGCATTCGTTTAATGAAATATGAAGAAAATGCAGTAGAACTTCAATAATTCTCACTATGAATCAAAATCTATAGGAAGAAACACATGTAAGAGAGGCACAGAGAATGAAAGACAGCAATTCTCTTTTGGAATTTTACTGTGATGTCTGGGAACACATCCAATAATTGAACGAATGTAAGGAGGGTTTATAATGAAATACCCCATCACAGCATAAATTGACACCTTGCTCTATTTCTTCCCACATTTTTGCTTTTTTCCCCTTTTATGCATCATGGAGCAGATGCCTTGGATCACTCAGCTGAACAGAAATTACTAGCATCTAGGACTAACGTAGTAATGGCATACCATACTGTTAAATGGCATGTGGTATACACAGAAGTCCTCAGTGTCACCTGTGGTCATGTTCAGCTTTAGTGTTCTTACAGAACAAGGGCTTGACAAGACCTTGGGTGGAATCCCCAGAACTGCAAGCAGAAGGAAGTTGATTGACGAGGATCTCCTCGTTCCCCCCCTTCCCTTGCATGTCTGTGGTGGATTAAATCCTGTCTGGAGTCATGTGGGATTAGGTTTAGAGACAACAATGAGATATGGAGGAACTGGGTAAAAATGGGCAGAGGCACATTATGTGAGTGGAGTTCTCTTTGTAAAAGGTGCCTCTACCCATGGGGCATCTGAATGCAGCCCAGCTGTATCACAGTCTGTGCCATTCAGGTGGGGCCCACAGTCTTCCAGGGAAGCTTTTCAGAGAGTTTCTAGAACAGTAGGGACAGTGAAAAGGAGGAGGCTACAGAAAGGTATTTTCTGCAAGTTCTGTTCCACTCATAGCTCAGGACCAACATTCTCATGGACACCAAGAGGTGGCTCCTGGACCAACATGGGGAGCTGCTTTACCCTCAAATTTCAAGGAGCACCCTCTTCTCCAGTCATGAGTCAAGCTATGTAGACACTCCGCTTCTTGTCCTCATATGAAGTCTTAGGATAGATCCTCCTATCCAAACACTACCAATCTCAGACAAGGGGGTATTTGGATTTTGGACTACAACCTTCAGAATACCAAAGTCATGGCAAGTTGGCACTGTGAGAACCATATTCAACACCAAAACATTTTCCACCTCTGCTTATTTTGTGTGAAAAATTATCACATCTCTAAAATTAAAAACAAAAACAAAGCAAAATTCAACTGTCTCCATTGATTAAATCAATCTGATATCAAATTAGGATAAATTTACAACTGCCAGGATGCAATTGACTTAAGTGATTATCTTTCAAAATTAAAAGCTATGCAGCACCCACCAACCTGCCCATCGTTTTGCTCCTCCAGTCAGTGTAGTAACATTTTTTCCTGCAAGAACAACAAAAATTATCTGAGAACAGTTTTGTATCGAGCGAAAGGAAACACACACAAACGTTGGAGCTTAGCTGATTTGTAAAATGGACCTTTATAAAATGAAGGTGCCAGAAAGCATCATTTAAAAGAGGAGGAGATATTTTAAAAACTGTTAACTGAGAAATTCCTGCATGAAAATAGATTAAATATTAATGACATGGATAAAGATTGAACTACTTTAAATTAAACATTTAGCATGCATTAAGTTGTTACACATTACAGAACCCTGGAGACAACACATCTTTTCCTTTTCAGCTTTGCATTGATTTTTTAATAGTGTGAAGAGTGTTGCCATTCTATCAGCCGATATTTTGCACACATATCACAGGACGTAGATACCTGGATGCAGGAACTGAAACTGATAACCTTCTGACCCTTTTTGTTTGTTTGTTTGTTTTTTGTTTCCTTAAGTGAACCCCATAAGTCTAGGTGAAAAACATCACACAATTTTCCCTGAAATGTTGACACAAAGTATCGACAAAGATAGTTACTCTGTAAATTCACTACACAAAGATATCCTGTAATGATGGATGGATAGGAGACATGGTCCCAACTGTCACACCCAGTCATTGAGACACATCTATGAACAGCAGAACTGAGTAAGGAGATTCTTTTTTTATGTTGGGAAGGAAGGGGTGATGATTCTCTCCTTTTGTCATCTTTTGCATCAATTATCACAGTGATGAAAAAGAACAGCAACATAATGACGCAGTGCTCTTCCTTGCAGTAAGAAGCTTTGATGGAAAGTGAAGCATGGCAGACCACCTTGACTTGACAAGTAACAGCTCCCATGGCTTAATTTAATTTTTGTGTATGTCCTAGTTCTCACTGTTCTGACAGAGAACACAAGGCAGCTAACATAAATTCTTCAGCATAACTTTAGTACTGCAAGTGCATCGTCATCATTTGCCATCTTAGCCCATCAGATCAGCACATCAGTGTTAAGAGGTAAGGAGATGGCCAAAGGTACCTATAAATACAGGGGTCCAGCAGTAGTCTGAATATCTCAGAATAGCCAAAACCCTATTATTTAGCTCAGTAAATTGCATTGGATTAGGCCTAGAGATTTGGTGAGTCAACTCTGCCATATGTTTCATGGATTCATTGGGACTACTCTAATGTGATTTAATTCACTAAGCAACAGGATACTGGCCATTTACTTAGAATTAGGGCTGTGAATTAGATTTGAACAAATCACAAATTTTGAACCAAATCGATTTCTTATTTTAAAAGCAAATTTTAAAGATGCCTAGTACACCAACTCTTGAAGCCAGCTGTCTGAAATTTAGCAGGTGTGCCTCTCTCTTTAGGGTTTTACCATGCCTCCAAATTCAATACAGAAACAGAGAGTTACAATTAGGTTGGTTTCCCAGGGCATTGATGGCCTTATAAACTTACAAATTGAGTTGGATCTGGGGCAGAACTCCTGACTAAATCAGAATACATTCAGGAGTAGCCCCAAACTAGCTAAAAATTCAATTGGGGAACCAGAACACTGACCCTAAACAGGACTATTTCTATTGCTGCTTTGGAATTTTGATCCTGAAGGACTTCCAAGCTAGCTATGTGTGAAACCACCTGCTTGGAATATTAATCACTTTCAACATGAAGAAGGGTTCTACTAGCTAGATAGAGCAGAGTGCCACATTGCTGGCCCTGTAAAAACATTTTCCCTGGATCCCCAATATCCACACATAGTCATGTCTACACATGTAGGATCTAGGATTCTGTAGAACTCTAATTTTTTAGGGTTCCAGATTACATGGAAGCCTATGGCCATAAGATTTTCCAGGTTCTAGATGTCCATGTCCAGTGAATGAATGTCAGGGTTTAGTGGTCTGGGACGATGCAACACCAGGTGCAGTGCCAAAGGCATGGTTTACCTGACCCTTTCAATCGTGAAACCCCTGTGCCGAAATATTTTTAGGGGTAACAGCTCCCAGAATGCTTCATTTTACAGCCAGTCACTTGATAATTAGCACATACCTATTATCCTTTAAAAACCACTCAAGATTACTGTACAAATATTTTAAGGTTACTCAGCAGAATAAAAACATTTTTTGCAAGAATTATGTTTTTATTCTGCTGTCCATGTTGACTTTATTATCAACATGGACAGAGAGAGGCAAATAGCCATGCCCCTTCTCTGCTTTATTTGTTCACATTAACAGCGAAGTCTGAAGAGAAGGGTCCTGGTTGTGTGTAGGTTGTATACAGGAGTAAGAAAACAGATTCTCTGGGCAGTGATGGACAACCTATGGCACGTGTGCCATAGCTGGCAGCAGAGCCCTCTCTGCAGGCACGCAAGCCATAAGTTGCCGGATTGCTACCCCCGGCAGCCAAACCTGAGAAGGCAGCTGCAGCTGCGGTGCTAGCGCCCCGACAGGTGGCGGGCCAGGATCCAGAGCAGCTGGCGCTGGCGGGGGTTGGGCACAATTGGAGGCAGATCCAGAGTGTGGTCTGGAGGCACCTCCATGCCCAGGATTCCCCCTTCCGCTGCCACTTCCGCCCCCACCGCCCGCTGCCCACTGGGTTGTTGTTGTTGTTTTTAAGTGTGGGCACTCAGGCTCAAAAAGGTTAGCCATCACTGCTCTAGGGCATAGTTTCTTAACCTGTGGTCTGTGGACCCCCAGGGGTCCACAATGTCCTCACAGGGGGTCCACGAAGGCTTGAAGAAACATTGTGATCTTTTGCAGTTAAAAGAGAGAGAATGAGTGAATGAAAGAAAGCAAGAAAGAAAAGGAAACATAGAAAAACATATTAATTTCCCTTGCTTGTTTGTGCAAAACTTGGTTTTCTAACCCTACCGCCTCCATTAAAAACAAACAAAAGTAAAAACTGGCTATAAAAATAACTGTTTGATAGCAAATAGCTGTTTGATATTTCTGCACATGGTGAGAACATACAAGTGAATGACACTGAGCGGCTGAGCGGCAGCACATGACATTTCTTGCTACTGAGCAGACAGTCAGAAGCCTCGGGAAGAGAGAGTCGGAGTTAGTCAGTGTCAGTGTGAGTGAGTGTTCAGGTGGACTTTGTGATCATGTTTCTTCTTTGATTTCTGCTAGGAAAACCATTTAGTTATTGTCGGGTAAAGCGACTTTTCAATATTATCACAGTGAATTTCGTAGCAATATATTTTAGTTGAGCCTCAGAACGGATCACTGGCTGTATTTGAAATGTAAAAGAACTGATGCTGTTGATGAGGGTGCATCCTGTTCAAAGCAAAATGAAGCTTCTTCCAGTCATCTTTAAAAGTGCCACCATTTTAGCAAGGAATATATGTCGATGAGACCTTCCATGAGAAACTTTAAATAAATATTTGATGCCTTTTAGGGTTTAAAATCTTGAGTTAAGTCTTGGTAGTCCACAACAAAAAAGATATTTGAAGGGGGTCTGTGGTAAAGAACCGTTGCTCTAGGGTTCTTGCCCGTGTGGAGCCTGCATCCAAGTAGGAACCTATATTTAATAGATGGGTTGCTACTTCTTATTGTTTGTGTTGGCAGCAGCAAAGTTAACAACTGAATGGGCCTTTTATCTTTCTTTAGCGTCTTTTAATACTTTCCAGTTCCCTTTGGTGTTTTTTTTTGGGGGGGGGGGGGGCGGAGAGCTGGGTTCTACAAGTGGCCATGCTGGTGAGAGGAGTTGTGGTTTAAGAAAGTAACTTCTTCACGTTCTGTCATGTTTTTAAAGCAGGGCTGAAGTTTCTTGTTGAATGAAGAGCCTGTACTTTTATGCCCCTTCTCCCCACAGAGCTCAGAGGGATTGGTGTAGCTTTTCTGTTCTAACTTTGCAAAAACTCTGTGAGATAGATTATTCTGAGAGGAAAGTTGGCCAAAAATGACACAATAAGCGTTGCTGCTTCTCAAGAGACAGGGCAGTTTTTAAAGCATAAAAACCTGCAGTATTAGTCACATAAGTGTTGTATTTTCTTCTGCTCAGATGCAAGGAACAACTCATATTATTCAAACATTCTACATAAACCCTCAAAGCAGGAAAGAATGCTCAGAATAATTTCTTTTATTAAACACATTAATTGTGAATTTCTTTGCTCTTCCTTTATAAAAATTCCCCCCTTTTGAAGTCAGCACGATGAAAACTGGCCTGTTTATACAATTGCTAAGTAATGGCCATTAAAATCACTTCCTGAAATTAATTAGCTTCCCTTCCTTAAAACTGTTGGTTCATGGCTGTTGGTTTGATCCATCAGCCACTTAATTCTGGAAGAGTCACATTCAGATTAACACACCTCCTCTGGAGTAAATGAAATAGAGCTTGAGCCTACAAACAAACTTTGCTCCTTCAGGATTCATGTGGACTACACTGGGTGCAACAAAGGGGAGACTGTAGTCAATTGGGCTATTTAAAGGTTTCATTAGCTAAATAGAGACAGCTTTGAAAAGGATGACTTCATGCAGCCAACTGAATGTTGATTGTTTCGTCCTACATTCATCTGGTGGAGCAAATGATACTCAAATGGAGATTGTTTTGCGGGATTTATGTGTAGCTACAAACTTTTGAAGTGACAGGGAATTATGGGAAACAAGAAGTGAAACTCATCTTCCTGTCTCCCTTGCTAATCATCTCATCTTCAATACCTTAAATTAAGCATAAAGATCTCATACAGAAATCTTTTGAAATGTGACACAAGAATTTACAGAGACCATTACTAATAAAGAATAGACTATTTGTCTTTGCCATTGTATTTCTTTTCACTTGGAAAGTTACTGTTAAATTAAATAAATATAAGGATGTGCTGAAGCCTTCCATAACTGAGCATTGGTAGGATGATGCTCTTGGTCCCAGGACATCATTCTACTACTGACCAGATGTGTTGGGGTTTGCATTTAATCTGATTAAAATTAATGCAAGTGCAACATTCATATTTCTTGAAAATATCTTCCTCAGAACATTAGGAAAACATAACTATACAAAAACATTGTTTCTGAAGTCAAGCCTGTTTGCTTAATACATGTCTAAAAATAAAGAATAAAAATGAGACCAAAAACTACATTACCTGAAAGGCATCCTGATGTTCATTCTTTCAGCATATTTGCATAGCGTGTCCCAAGGACAGTGAATTTTAACAAACATAATATCACTATTTGTAATGGCTGGCTGCAAAAGGTAACAAAATAAGCAGTCATTACCATTCCAGATCTAGGCAGTTTCTTGGCATACTTTAAAGTCATGTTTGATTCCTATTGATTACTGAAATTCCAGCTTTTGCTAGGACTCTCCTTACTGTGCTCTAGGATGTCTGAATGACACATACATTTCACAGGAAGATGTCAAATGTCCTTTCTAAAGGCAGCCCATCACAGTCCTGAGGACACAATTCAATTATGATAACACTGCCTGCCTCTCTTTTCATGTGGTGTCTACTCAGGGAATTTTAGAAACAACCAGAAACTATTTCCATATTATTATTTTTATGGTTGCACTTTCCCCAGCTTCTACAGTCAAAGGAATTCCTCAAGAATCTACATACAGATCCTTGGTCGTTTATCAAATATAAGGGGAGAGTGGGTACTTAGCTCTACCCCTTCTGTGGTCCTAAAAATATCAGAGGAAAGAACCATTACCACCTTCCACAACATTTATGAGTGTTTTCCTCATTTTAATTTTGCCACATACATCATCTATGGGGGAGTAAATGTGACTTTCTGCCTAGGGGGTATGTCTGCCCCTGCAGCCTCGAAGGTATAGGTTTTTGACTGGAGTTCTTTCCTCCAGGAACAGACCACCTACTAGAGGAAACAGCCTCATGACACAGTGGTTAAGCTTCAGTACTGCAGCCAAAACTCTGCTCACAACCCAGGTTCAATCCCAGATAGCTGTCCTGAGGTTCAGTCAGCCTTACATCCTTCTGAGGTCAGCAAATTAAGTACTTAGCTCCCAGAGCAGGGGCAATGTGTAGCCTACATAGCTAAGTTGTAAACCACCCAGAAAGTGCTTTAAGCTCTATGCTTATATAAGCAGCACACTTTTTTTAGTGCATTCTGTGATAGGACAGAGACCTAAAGATCTAGAGTCCTCATAGAGGTTTTGATTCCCTTCCCAGCTGAATGTAGAAATGATGGTCTCACTGGCCAACCACTGAATCAAAAAATTGCAACCCACCTCCCATAAAAGCCAGTAAAAGTTGTGCCTGCACTGTCTGACAAAAGAAAGCTTTGGAAGATGGGTTTGTTCTCTCTGCTTAAGGACACCTTTGCACAGTCACTGCAGAAACATACCTCTCTTTCTAACATTAATCCTTCTGCTCGCAGATTCTTTTCAAAAGTGCTTCTTTTCTCTATTTGTGGGCTAGACTTTTTATAAACTAAAATGTAGTCTATACGCTTTTTTCCATCCTTGAAGAAGAGACCTGATGTTGCCAGGGCACTCATATCATTCTGAAAGAAAAAGAAGGGGGAAAAAAAAAAAATCAAACTTGACATCTAGTCTAAAGGAAATGAGTACCAACCACATTAGCCTGAATTTGGCAGATGGTGAACTGAGACAGAAGGAGGGCAGCTATATTGCTCTTTAGGCATTCTACATAAGTGTTAGCTAAACATACAAAAAGGGGAGCGCTTCTCCTGTCACTTTACTTAGACAAAAATCAAGGAGTCTAAAGTGGTGAATGTCCTGTATGGAGTGGGGATTATGGAAAATCTTGATTATCCAAAGTTCTGCCTTACATGGAGAATATCCACATGTAAAGGAAGCTCTTTGCTTCAGACTCGTCATGGCCAGAGATAAGGGGGATTTCCCACTCCTCACCTGCCTAGTAATTATTATAGAGAATGTGTGACTAGGCCTACATCTTTCAGACACTTTGGTGATTTCAGCCAACACTGATCCAGGGAAAAACCTAAATTCTTCCAAAATTCATGTTTGGAATTTAGAATTACAGTCCTTCAGATTTAGAATTTTAAACATTCAAAATTTCAGGATATCTAGAACTCCATTACAGTCAATATGAATATTATATAGCCATTATTTTCCTCATAAAAAACACAAACAGGAAAAACATTTTTGAATGATTTCCATGTGTTGTCTGACACCTTCCCAGTGATTGTGCAACAACAACAAAAAATGTGTGCACCAACAGTCAGCAGTGCCAAGGTATTAGGAAACGGCTGAAATAGGCATACTGATTGAACCATGAAAAGTGGGAATGCCAGCAGGAAATACTAGTAGCATCGGGGAAGCAGAAGACAGGTCACACTGGGGAGTGGGCCAATTCCCTGGGCAGCACTGGCAGACAGATTGGAGCAGCTGTGGTGGGGACTGTGCCAACAGCATGGGGCACAACACAGTTGAGTGAGTGAGCACAATCTTGGAGTAGCAGATGGAAGAATGAAAGAGGAAAAAAGGAGGGAGCAGCAGACTGAAGCATGGCACACTTAGTACTGTGAGCAGAGTGTGCCATTCTCTCTTACTTAAAGGGAACTTCAGGGAAGTCCAGCAATGGTAGATTGACCTGAACGAAAATATGTTTTTCTACAGATCCAGGTTCCTGGTGTGAGCAGTGTGGACTGATAATGTCCCTTGCCTGAGATAACATTATCTTACTGGTTGGTGGGCAAGACAGCTGTTCTACTGGCACATTGATCAGACCTCCCCAAACAGACTCCTTCTCAGCCCAGTAAGACAAGGAGTCGGTCTTTTTTGGTTTCATGAATATACATGCCTCTACCTCTGCCTCTGTCATGTCCTTCCTCTGGGATGATGTCTCTGAAGAATAGACCCCTGCCATGCTTTCACAAAGATTGCCCTTGCCCTGTTGTTGCAGGGGTGATGGACTTGGACTTCAGAATACAACTGCTGGTACTGCTGTTTGGGGTGCTATGAACATTGCTAGTTTCTTATGCTTGCTACCATTCACACAGACACAGACACACACAGACACAGACACACACACACACACACTTTTAAGAGTGGCTAACAAATGGTGGTATTTAAGCAAAATGTTTTGGCTTCCTCCTTCTTCAGTTGCTCTGATAAACATGTATATATATCTTAGTGATTAACTGCATCTCTCACAGGGATCCAGAAAAATCTTGATTGAAGTGCTCTTTAATTTGTTCTCTCTCTCTCTCTATCTCTCTCCCCCCCCTCCCTCTCTCAGCTTATTTCTCACATTCATCTTATGTGGCATATTTTAGCCTTTGCTTTCACACCACAACCAAAGTACACAGTTTATCAACATAGTTAGAAAGATCCAGTTCATCAAATGAGCACAGTGAAGCCTGTGAGGCATACCAAATGGCGGTGACTGTCCAGAATATTATAATACTGCAGAGGAACAATCAGATCAGATTCTATCCTTCATCCATGCATATGCTCAAAGATTTCCTGGTCTATAAATAATTCATGTATCTTGGAAGATAACAATAATTCCTGGTCTTCCATAAAGTGATGGAGGAGAAAGGACTGTCCCAGAAGGACACAACAATTTAAAACATACAACACTGTTGAAACATACAATAGAACACTTGCATGCATCTAGCTCCTGGCAGTGGCTATCCAGCAAGGAAACCCAAAATGTTTTAGTCCCCAGACGAGATCTTAATCCAGACTGGAATGGGTTCAAATTCAGCCCAGCCAAGAAAGCTTAGAGCTACATGTGCAGGATTCAGGGAGTAAAGTTAGGACAAGCAAGGACACTGATTCCACACCTGTTGTGCAAGACCTGTTTGCTGTTGATCTGACTCCTATAAAGCTTGGCTGCAAATTCTTTCAGCCTTTAGACTGCAGCACGTCAGGAAGCATCAGACACGATACCCACCATGAATAAATCCTCATTTTAATAACAGCATCTGTCCTACTTATACAGGAGAGAGAGAGAGAGTTTCACTGTGGCTCTTGTTTGCCTCAGCCCTATTTGTATATTTTACTGTTATGTGGAATGACATAAAGGTTTTTGCACCACCCCGATTGCTTGAAGTCATGTGTATAAAGCACATTGCATTTGCAGAACAGGTTCTGATAATTTTTGATATCAATAATTCTATTTAAAAATCTCTTTGCCCTTCCCAGTCTCATCACTTATCAGTGGCTCATAGCCTTCACCTCTAGAAGGAGAGTACAGCTGGGCCATTTAACATTGAGTCAGAAGGAAACCAATCTAAAGCAATGGTTCTCAGACTTTCATATCTTAACATCCTACCAATTGCTATCAAAGGACCCAAGTCCCACCATGATCTAAAACTCCTGTTTTCCCAATAATGACATACATTTATAGTCATTATATCAATAATTTTCAGTAAGCTGGCAGGTGGTGGGAACGGGACATTAGGAGGAACAGCACCCAGAGACACCACTAGAATGCTAAAACATTACAAATGCATAGAAGGCAGCACACTGCATTTTCAGGAGGAGATGGGGATCGAAGGAGAGTTCTAAGCAATTAGTACACCTAGACTATGTCTGAATTCTACCAAGAGCACATGTATCACTGACTGAGAATGTTCCTGTCTTGACATTTTGGATCAGAGCAGGCAAAAACTGGAAGACATGCCCAGGATTCATACTTTCATTGACATTAAGTGGAAGTTAAAGTGACAATGCTAACACCACTGAGTGCTGTGGATCTTACTTCAGGTAAGTGTAAATGCTTCTTTCTGGGCAGACTGAGACCAGCGTAGGCCCACCTTTGCTCCTTCACTGCTACTACTGCATATCAGTGATGCATCAAGCTCTTTGCCATATGTCATCCTTATATTCACCATCTCTTTTTTCTCTCTGTGAAATGGAAGGTTTGATGCTTTCCTCTACCCTCCATCCACTTCACATGAACGTTATGAAATAAAAGGATTTGCTGGTAGTTCAGCTTTACTATGGATGGAGGCTCGTAACATTGTACAGGAGGCAGCAACAAAAACCATCCCAAAGAAAAGGAAATGCAAGAAAGCAAAGTGGCTGTCCAACGAGGCCTTACAAATAGCAGAGAAGAGAAGGGAAACAAAATGCAAGGGAGATAGGGAAAGTTACAGAAAATTGAATGCAGACTTCCAAAGAATAGCAAGGAGAGACAAGAGGGCCTTCTTAAATGAACAATGCAAAGATATAGAGGAAAACAATAGAAAGGGAAAAACCAGAGATCTGTTCAAGAAAATTGGAGCCATTAAAGGAACATTTTGTGCAAAGATAGACATGATAAAGGACAAAAATGGTAGGGACCTTACAGAAGCAGAAGACATCAAGAAGAGGTGGCAAGAATACACAGAGGAATTATACCAGAAAGCTCTGGATGTCCCGGACAACCCAGATAGTGTGGTTGCTGACCTTGAGCCAGACATCCTGGAGAGCGAAGTCAAGTGGGCCTTAGAAAGCATGGCTAACAACAAGGCCAGTGGAGGAGATGGCATTCCAGTGGAACTATTTAAAATCTTAAAAGATGATGCTGTTAAGGTGCTACACTCAATATGCCAGCAAGTTTGGAAAACTCAGCAGTGGCCAGAGGATTGGAAAAGATCAGTCTACATCCCAATCCCAAAGAAGGGAAGTGCTAAAGAATGCTCCAACTACCGTACAATTGCACTCATTTCACATGCTAGCAAGGTTATGCTCAAAATCCTACAAGGTAGGCTTCAGCAGTATGTGGACCGAGAACTCCCAGAAGTACAAGCTGGATTTCGAAGGGGCAGAGGAACTAGAGACCAAATTGCTAACATGCGCTGGATTATGGAGAAAGCCAGAGAGTTCCAGAAAAACATCTACTTCTGCTTCATTGACTACGCAAAAGCCTTTGACTGTGTGGACCACAGCAAACTATGGCAAGTTCTTAAAGAAATGGGAGTGCCTGACCACCTTATCCATCTCCTGAGAAATCTATATGTGGGACAGGAAGCAACAGTTAGAACTGGATATGGAACAACTGATTGGTTCAAAATTGGGAAAGGAGTATGACAAGGCTGTATATTGTCCCCCAGCTTATTTAACTTATATGCAGAATACATCATGAGAAAGGCTGGACTGGATGAATCCCAAGCCGGAATTAAGATTGCCGGAAGAAATATCAACAACCTCAGATATGCAGATGATACCACTCTGATGGCAGAAAGTGAGGAGGAATTAAAGAACCTCTTAATGAGAGTGAAAGAGGAGAGCGCAAAAAATGGTCTGAAGCTCAACATAAAAAAAACTAAGATCATGGCCACGGGCCCCATCACCTCCTGGCAAATAGAAGGGGAAGATATGGAGGCAGTGACAGAGTTTACCTTCCTGGGCTCCACGATCACTGCAGATGGTGACAGCAGCCACGAAATTAAAAGACGCCTGCTTCTTAGGAGGAAAGCGATGACAAACCTAGACAGCATCTTAAAAAGCAGAGACATCACCTTGCCGACAAAGGTCCGCATAGTCAAAGCGATGGTTTTCCCAGTAGTGATGTATGGAAGTGAGAGCTGGACCATAAAGAAGGCTGACCGCCGAAGAATTGATGCTTTTGAATTGTGGTGCTGGAGGAGACTCTTGAGAGTCCCCTGGACTGCAAGGAGAACAAACCTATCCATTTTGAAGGAAATCAACCCTGAGTGTTCACTGGAAGGACAGATCCTGAAGCTGAGGCTCTAATACTTTGGCCATCTCATGAGAAGAGAAGACTCCCTGGAAAAGACCCTGATGTTGGGAAAGTGTGAAGGCAAGAGGAGAAGGGGACGACAGAAGATGAGATGGTTGGACAGTGTCATCGAAGCAACCAACATGAATTTGACCCAACTTCGGAAGGCAGTGGAAGACTGGAGGGCCTGGTGTGCTCTGGTCCATGGGGTCACGAAGAGTCGGACACGACTAAACGACTAAACAACAACAGCTTACTTTCTTGTCTTTCCAGCCTGCCTGAAATAGCTCCTTCTCATTTCTTTAACTAACCTCTCTCCCTCTTCAAAAAGCACCAAAATGCTACATTCAACTCAGAAAGTTCAGCCGGTGGTCTACTGCACCTCTCACCACAATAAATCAAGGTTTGGCGAGCTATGTGATCACAGCATGCCATTTTTGTAATGACGGTTTAATGCTCTGGATAATCATAGCATATTTTATACATCACCATGTCAGCCAACATTCTTTGTGTGATAATTGTACAGTTGTCATTCATTGTTGCATCTTTTCATTTGGAGAGATCACATTTCCCAAGGGCTCCAACAACAATATGTTTGTCACTGATTTTTACACAGCTAGGAAATCCATTGTGTGCTGAGCTCGATATATCTCCTACTTCCTTGCATTTGTATTTGTCTTAGGCTGCATTCCGAAACAAACTTGCTAGGCATTGTTTACTTGAAGGCTTTCATGGCCGGGATCTGATGGTTGTTGTAGGTTTTTCGGGCTGTTTTGCCATGTTCTGGAGGTTTTTCTTCCTAACATTTCAACAGTCTCTGTGGCTGGCATCTTCAGAGGACAGGAGTTAGAACTCTGTCTGTGTTCTGGTGTAGTGTGTGGAATAGTTGACTGTTTGTAGCTGTGGGATCAGCTTTTTGTCCTTTTCAGGAGATTGGGTGATTATGGTGATCAGGGTGTTTTTTGTTATGGGTGTATTGTTGTGATAAGGGGGGAGGATCTGTCACTGTGATTGATGGGTGTTGTTAGCTAGTCTTTTGTGTGCAGTGATCACTGGTCCTTGTGGCTGGGTAGAGTTCATTGACCTTTTTTCAGGCTGTATTTTTCAATGCTGGGAGCCAGGCTTTGTTGAGTTTCAGACTTTCTTCTTTTTTGTTGAAGCTTTGCTGATGTTTGTAGATTTCAATGGCTTCCCTGTGTAGTCTAACATAATGATTGCTGGTGTTGTCCAGTACTCCTGTATTTTGAAATAGAATTTCATGTCCAGCTTGTTTCAGGGCATGTTCATCTACTGCCGATTTTTCCAGTTGTTTTAGTCTGCAGTGTCTTTCATGCACAACAATACACCCATAACAAAAAACACCCTGCTCACCATAATCACCCAATCTCCTGAAAAGGACAAAAAGCTGATCCCACAGCTACAAATACTCAACTATCCCACACGCTACACCAGAACACAGACAGAGTTCTAACTTCTGTCCTCTGAAGATGCCGGCCACAGAGACTGGCGAAACGTTAGGAAGAAAAACCTCCAGAACACGGCCAAAGAGCCCGAAAAACCTACATCTTTCTAGGCATTGTTTTCCCTTTAATTTCTGTATGATGTACAACAGAGGTTTGTTCACACCGCCAACAGCAACACACACACACAAATACTTTGCATTTTTTTACTTCCCCCTTACAAATTTTTATTCTTTCATATATTTCTGAAATGATCTACAGGTTGCACCTTCCCTTTAACTATATCATGTGCACCTGGCTTAAACCCTTGGCAAAGGTGAGCCTCTAAGATGTAAATCTACTTCTTATTCTACAGCAGTGACTCTCAAGAAATGTAGGTGCCCCTGCTTTGGGGTAGATCAAGATTTCAGGGGAGATATGCGTAGTTTGGGGGGGGGGAAACCCCAGTAGTACAGTATTCTTTATTTTGAAAATAGAAAAAATATATACGAATGCTTTACAAGCAGAAGCTTGCTGCATCATCATACGATGTGTGGTAATGAACATTAACGATCACGTGCCATCAAGTTAATTCCAGGTAGAAAATACTCAGAAGTGGTTTTCCATTCCCTTCTTCTGGGGGGCATCATTAGACTATGCAGCTTGCCCAAGGCCACACACTCTACTCACAGGAGGCACATTAATGTACATTAATGAATGTAAAATGTAAACTGAACTCCCAACCTCTAGTACTGCAGCCAGATACCGAAACCACTGAACTTGGTTTAGGTATCTGGCTGCAGCTTGAAATACATATGCACATATTTTATTTATTTTTAAATTTACTAATACCTTGAACTGTTTATAGTTGTGATATTTCACATTTCAAATAAACTTATCAATGGGGGCAGATCAACAAGGTATAGATGTTTATGTCTTTTGAAAAAGAATGGGGGGGTGTTAAAAGCTGAAAAACACTGAGCCATAGAAAAATACTCAAAAGTAGACAATTTTTCTGAAACCAAGTTTCATTCGCAATCTACAATCAGAGTTTAGAACGCTTTTTGGAGAAAAATAAGTTATGATTATTGTTGAAGGTCCCCAAAGTAGCTAATTGCCATTACGATTTTACAATTTCTTTTTCCTCAAAATTAGCTAAAGTAACTTAAAAGCCACTCAACCAAAAGAAGTTATAGTTGTTTTCTAGTTACTTTTTTTAAATGCTATGAGCTGCTGGCCTTTACTATTAAACTCATTAGACAATATTACAAATGAAGACAGAATATACAGCCTTTTTAAAAAATTTAGCTCCATCTCATGCTTGTCAATGAATTGATAAACTGGAGCAGCAAGTCACAGACAAGATAGCTTTACATGCATCTTTTTAGATCTTTTTAGTCTCTGTGAAATATGCATTCTGCTATACCCTGTGCTTCTTAGCAAAACACTTCCATTCCGTGAAATTCTACTTTTTTAGCTTTGCACCCTTGTAAAAGAGATACCTATTTTCTGTATTCTAGTGCACATCCTCTCAAAAAGTCAAACATAGTACCATGACTGGAGTTTCACGTTGCAGCGGTTACACTGCAGTACTGCAGTGAACGACTCTATTCACAACCAGAGTTTGATCCCAAGGGACTCAGGTAGCCAGCTCAAGGCTGACTCAGCCTTCCATCCTTTCAAAGTTGGTAAATTGAGTACTAAGGTGGTTGGGGTGTGTGGGGGAACAATGTGTAGCTTGTGTTATTATAATTGTAAACCACTCAGAGAGTGCTTTAAGCACTAAGGGGCAGTATATAAGCAGCACACTTTATGACTGAAATCAGGCTGTTCAAATATATTAAGTGAGGGTGGCATATTATGGTAGTGATGCTGGATCAAAGCTAGTAGAAGTGCTAAGAGATGTTAGGAAAAGTTTTCATTCAGCTTTTATTATGTCAGTTCTGCAGAAACCTTGCTAGCAGAAAGCATCCAATGCAGTAAATGTGTATAGAGGATTGGAACCAGCGGAACATTTGAAAAATGGCTTCTTTTTTTAAAGAAGCAGTTCTTTGAAAAATATTAATCATTTTTGTTCTGCAGTCCTGACAGAGGATTCATCATAAAATAAAAGCTCTGTCTCAGCATAGTAAGAAAACCAGCGAATCTCATATCTCAAAAGTGCATCTTCCAGGTCAGATTTATTACAGCTACAATAATGTGGGCAGGACTATTTACTGATAAAGGGTGTTTTACTGATATGCTTCGTTTGGAAGGGGTGCGCCAAGTGTTGCTTTATGAAAAGGGTGAGGACTGATTAGTTTCTGTGGTCACAGAGGTCTCTCACTGTTATTATTACCAGTGAATGCATGGCAAGCTATTTCGCTGATTGCATCTGGGGATTATTTAAGTTCAGTACATCTGAGAGTTCCTCTGCCCAGACCACTCACATTCTCTTTTTCATTTTGACTAAGAAATCATCAAGGTACATGATCATCATAACAACCAGCGTCAACTGCTTTGAGCAATTAGCCTTCATCAATGTTCCAAGAAAGATGGAGGCAGTGCTCTGAGTCAAAATGAAAGTTGACCAGCAGCACAGGCTTCCACAAGTATAATATTGGACTATATTCAGTTATGTACTTTTCTCTTTGGGTGAAACCAGAAAACACACCCAGCTTACACTCGTAGGCTGATAATATATTTTTCCTACAGCAACAGGATTCCCTCAGAGTTGTCTCCCTGAGCAATCATGCTTGCAAATTAAGCCTGTGTTTATCTTCTAATGACCGTTAACAAAACAAAGTTAGTTAATCTGGAAGTTGAGTCATGGCAACTGGACTTCTTCCTTATTAGGTTGAAACATTTTGCTACTCATCCAAGTAGCTTCTTCAGTCTGAGGAGATCCCTGATATATCCTCCATGTTGGTTTCACTTCCCCCTGGTCTGAATAGGCTTGTTAGAAGGACAAAGGACTGGGGGTGAGTGAAAATCCCACTTCTGCAGTCCTTCTCCACCCATTCTCATGACTCAACCTCCAGATAACCTCACCTGAATGAATGAGAATCTTCACAGATATAAAGTTAGCTAATTTGCATGAATTGGAAGTGGGAAGAGACTAGGACAGGCAGGCATTTTACCACTTAAGGGATTTCTGCATCTAAATGGAGCTGTAATGTGTTGCTTAATTTGACCTTGAGCCATTTGTTTAGGAAAGCTTCAGCCACTAAAGCAACAATTATAAAGGTGACATCTTATTTTAAACTTCTTATGGGCAAAAAACATTACAGCTGTTTCAGGATCATCATTAGTTGGTTTTATTGCAGCTTTCACTCTGTAAGACATCTTATATCTATGGAAAAGCAGTATATAAATATGTGAGACAAATCATCAACAGATAGACAGATTCTATTGACAAGTAGGCAGAAGATCCTTTATTTGCCCATGCCAGTGATGGCTGGTCCATTAGGCCTACCTCAGACTCAGGATATGCCCAGTCTGGTGGATATACCCAGGCATCCCACCCCTTGTCAAGACTCAGCTATGTTTTCCCCTGCTAAACCCACATGTTCACCCCACTCTGTGTCAGTGTCTCTGAAACAGCGGGTAGAGAGACAAGAATGAACCAATGGCACGTGGTAGCAAATTGTCATCCCTGGCTCCACCAACCAAAGGCTGCTCAGACTTTGCCCATCATCCACAATGGCCACTAGCTGTCATCTACCCATGCTTAAAAGAACCACTCTTTTCATTCTCATTACTTCTGTTGTTTCAGTCTAAGTCCTGAGAATACAAGCTTCCCTGGCTGAGCTCTTGCTCCAACTAAGCCCTCTTCACAAAGTATTGTAAAGAAGCACTGTAAATGCCAACCTCCATCCACCCACCCACTTTATGATACTGCTGCTGGCAGTTTAGATTATCAATCCACAGATCACTCAGAACCAAGGATTTACTTGACTCTTCAGACAACAGTAAAATGGGAAAGATGAATCATGGAATTTAAGTACAGGCTGAACAAAAGCATCACTGTCATTGTAATCACTGGCATTACACACAGAGAGGCAACTATCTTTGAGCATAGTTTCAGAAAATGGCAAGTTCTCAGTATGACGGAAACATGAAATACAAAGCCAAGGTACTTACTCCTTTGGAATCACTTATGAGTAACATACAATACATTCATCTCAGACCCTTATTAGGCAAAATATTCCAGACAAAGTAAGTATAATATTTTTGACAGACAATTTTAAGTTAATTGTGAAGGGAATGGTCTCCCTCCCCAAATTTATCAAATTCTAGTAAGTTATAGTTTGACCAAACTCCGGGAGGCACTAGAAGACAGGAGGGCCTGGCGTGCTCTGGTCCATGGGGTCACGAAGAGTCGGACACGACTTAACGACTAAACAACAAGTTATAGAATGAAATGCATAGGAAAATACATAAAAATGTAGGTATAAAGAACAGGGGTATTGTTATAATACATTAAGGTAGGAATGTGCAACTTCCCTTGAGTGGGCAGCGGGGGCGGGGGGTTGAGCTTGCACATAAACACATCATTTGCAAGCACATACTACATATATACGATAAACACATAATCTATCTCACTCTATAGATTATTGGGACAGGGTGAAGCTTTTATGGCGAGTAGTATTTCTAAAATGGGATGGGGACAAGGTCGAAGCTTCCTCCCATCTTACCTATCCTTTTGTAACTCACTGAGGTGGAGAGGACGATCCAATTGTTTCCCATCCCATTGTTCTTTTGCTGCATAAACAGTTATCCTATAGCCAGCTCCAATAATACAGTGGTGTGATCATCAAAAACAATGATGCAGGTGGGGATCAGTGTAATGGATCCTTGAGACAGCAAGGAAGATCACTGGTTGATTTTTGCTCTGTCCTGGTATCAAAGAAAGGATACTTTCCATTTTAAATCTCTATTTAAGCTGAATTTACTATTGATTTTGTTGTGTGCCATGCAATAAACTTATTTTGCTTGCTTGCTTGCATGAAGGTTTGTTGTTTTGGAAGCAGGATAAGATGTAAAATAAGGATGGGTGACATTTGACTCTCCAGATGTTGTTGGGCAGCATTTCCCCTCCCCTTATCCAGAACAGTTAATGGTGAGGGGTCATGTGAATTGCAGCCCAGGAACTGGAAAGTCAGACTTCACTCACTCACACACACACACACACACACACACACACACACACACACACACACACACACACACACACACACACACACACCACATAAAGAATGTCTTGCCTTGTCCTGCCAATGGACTGTGTTAATTTTTACCATTGTATGTTGAAAGCACAGAGGACCTGTGCAATGTATGTGGGTTGTACCACACTTCACCCAACACAGTACAGTGTAACAGAAGCCTCTACGTGTGGCAAAACAAGTGTAGCTGACATGAGAGGATCAGTTTTCTGCATCTTGAGATTCACTGTTTATTATTTACAGCATAAACCACTGCTATTTTTTTTAAAAAAAAAGAGGTCAAAAGGAAGTATATATTTGACCTAGGAGTTTTGATATGGGTTTCCTCATCTGTTACCATAATTCATAGGATCACAGTGACTCTTCGCCTGCTTGATTTGAGCATCCCCTCAGGAATTTTACAATGCATATTACACTATACATTTCATCTTAAGCATTAGTAATATACATCAAAAGCACTTCTTATACTTTACAAAGTCCAGTCTCAGCACCATGATTGAAAACTGAGTTCTTTAATAAATTCCTTTCTCATGACTTCATTTGGATCAGATTGATAAAATACTTTGTTAGATTTACACTGGTGACCATGTCATTCCTTGTGTATTATCTTTTCTGCTAACTTCTGCAATAATAACGCATTTAGCTTTGCCCAGCCATGGGCATAGTTAATTACTTCCCTCATCCAAGACTACTATACCTAACTTTTTTTGCTGAAGATTTCTATGCTTCCCTGGTTGGAAATTACTATGATTACAATACATTAAGAAATGATGAATTATCACATATGAATAAGCCCTGCATGATCTTGGGAGGGAACTGGAAAAACAACAGCAACAACAACCCTACAAGCTGTTCAATACAACTCCATGCTAACCAAAAGTAAGTTATTTCTTAATGGAAGTAGGGTGCAATCCTTCTATGCTATGGAACCCAATGGGGAAAATGAGTTTAATGGAACAGAACTGCACTCTTCTTAACTCTTAAATTGCATATAATAATAGTGCTTACATTACCTAGTAAAGGAAACATCAGCCTACTTATGAAAATACAGATGCTAATCTTATGTTATAAAGATCACACACTTCTGACAAACAACAGCTCAAATATTTTACCCAAGAATGTTCTTACTCTAAAGAGAAAAACTAATCATATGCACGTTACCTTTTTATCCATGCTTGACAATGAGAGAGATGCGTCCAGTTGCATTTTATATTTTATGCGTGCACACGCAAAAGTAGGATATCTTCTTTAAAGTAGCACCTTCCAGCCAACGGCTTCTCTGTATCCTTCTTAATGCCTGAGATTTCAAAATGCTGGGAAGTGCCTCTTACTGCTACAACTTTATCGAAAAGAGATTGTTGCTGCCTCACCCCCTCCTTGTAATGTAAAATTGCCCCAGTGGGACTCATAACAGAGCCCACTGGAGCTTTCTCAAATATGAGTGAATACTTTTACTACCGAGTGAGCACCCAGAAGCAATTCACTGGTATTTTAAGTCATGGAACCTTGAGGCTTTCCTGTTGTCTGCTTCAATAGCCACCTTGATTCTCACTCACATATTACAGATCATGGGTAACTGCAAGGCTCTTGATTCCACAGAATTAAGGTGCTTCTTGATTCAGAGGCAGAATTCCCACCGGTTTGTGTAGGAGTTTTCCTTCATCAAAGAGAAAAAGAAAATGCAGGGTGGGGGGAGCCCCTGCATGACCAAACTCTGAAGGCATCAGCACTTAGTTTTAAAGAAAAACAAGGCACACAGTTTTTCTCTCTCTTTCTTCACCTTTTCTTTTCATTTTTTGGAGGGATTTCCATCTCTTTCCCTAAACTACAAACACTTTTATTCAAGCCGATTAAAAAGCCTTGTAGCAGCTTCATGGTAACACTGTGATTTACAACTTGTGCCCAGCACCTTAAAACCATTAGCCCTGTCATTTGCACCAAACAAGATCTGTTTTATTTTAATAGAGTCTCTACAAACCATTCTGAAAGTGATTTGCTACTAATGTACTTTAATACGCTTTTGAATAAATTATTAAAGCAGTTTGATCTACTGATCTTTTAAGCAATAGCTATAAAATATCCACATTTAAAAAGAAAAGAGGAGGAGAAATAACATTGCCAAGCTCTTTTAAATGGCATGCCTGTAGGGCCCTCTCAAGAAAACTTCTTCCTGTGAAACAGAGAAGCCGGCTCCCCTTAGTATGCTCACCATATACTTTTCAGGATATTGAGAACTGATAATGTTGGGATAGATGGCTCAATAGTCTGACTCAATATAAAAGATTTCCTATGCTCCCATTACTACTGCTACTATTATTAACAGAAAATGGTGTCAGATATGTGGTTTGGAATGGCGGGCTGGCAATTGCAATATATGTGGTATGTACCACATTTGAAGCAGAAGTAGCAGGAGGAAATCAATGAGAACCTGGCCAGCCTCAAGCTCCTGGTGTTGATCATCATCAGTGTAATTCTTGCAGCTTCTCTGAAGGAAACTAGCTCAGTTAAAAAATGCTTCAAGTTCCCATGTGAAAAAAGAGGTTGGAGGCAAAAAAAAAATCAAGCTTACAAGAAGCTTGGCCACACTGCCTTTTTCAGTATCACCCCCACAACTAGCGTGGTTGCTGCTCCATCATCAAAAAGGAGGACAGACAGCACCAGACCAAAGGACATGGAATGCCAAAAAAGGAAGACATTCTTCACAAAAATTGAAATTTTGCATTACATTTGCATATGCTAATTTAAACTAATATATGGAAATATCACAATTAATGGTGTGCACCATTTTGCACAAGGTTATGACTAGGTAACCAATTTGAGACACAGCACTAAGAGAAAGATGGGATATAAATCAAATAAATAAATGAAGGATAGTATTTAACAACTCTCTGAAATGAATGTATGGTATTAATTTCACAAAAATCCATGAAGCATGACCAATTTTCCATAAATTTCTCACATCATTGTTGCTTTAAACCTTTACTATAATATACAGCAAAACCATATATTTTATTTAACTTTTAATCTATAGAAAATAATATCAGTGATCTTTGGTTCTTCTATGAAGTATTTATATATTTTTGTTGTGTTCACCATATATGATCTTAACTCTTTGTGTGGTTGGCTAATTAATTCATCCATGTAGTTAAGGAGAAAAAACAGCTGGTTTAATGAAATCTCATAACTGCCCTAAGACTGTGTGATAATGACCTAAAATTTGAGAAGAAATCCTTTCACAATGCCCCCAATAGTAAGAGGGAAAAGTCACAAGTAAACATCATTAAAAAGTAACAACGTGGCCCAATATTATGTTACTTTCAAAAGGGGTGTTGTTACTTCCTCACTAGTACAAAAAGTAACATGTTATACATAATATCATTAGTTGTAATGTGACACTTCCAAATTCTGTGTGTGTCCTCATGCTTTCACTTCTCCTTCTTACAGTCCTGAAAACAATTGCTCCTTTTTTTATATTTTGGGATCAGACATGATGCAGTTGTGAATATCCGTCACTACTTGCAAATTTCTAGCTTTCTACACTAATTGGCAATGGCTAGAAATGACTGCCCTGGCCCACTAATAAGTTCACATATTCAGTTGAAGACTCAGTAAGGACAAGTTATATCAGGAAACAGGGAAGCAGTCATGAGTACCTGAATCGACTCTAAACATTCTTTCTTCTTAAAAAATTACGTTTTTCAATTTTTAAAATTTTTTAAAATCTACTAGTGGTTCATAGGTGAGACATACCTTCTGGCCATTACTGAGAAGTGTTGCTCTAGCAGGGCACTTTGAGCAAAGCAAGTGCTGCCGTGCTTCAGCACAATAGAGAATCATAACACCCACTAAAAGTTGAAGACAACATCAGTGCACATCTGTACAAGCTGCTATCGACTTGTTCAGGGGAGGGAACTAGTGGTATCCACATTGTACTTGGTTGCCACTTTACTGTATATGCAGTAACTGCAGCATTTCTATGCCTGGGACAATTTCTAAAGATGAGTAGGAATCAGAAATTGCTTCCTCCACCCTTATCTGCATGTTTTCCCTTTAAAAGCTACACTGCAAGTACTGATTCATGACTAATAGCTGTCTGTCTCTTACATTTCTAAGAAGCAGCAGCATAAGTACACAACAGATTTTCCTAAAATGTGTTGAACAATTTGTCAACAATTTATTGCCATATTTCTTGGGAACAGCAGTTTCTTAATTTATATATAAAGTTTCACAACAATCCAACAGAAGTGGGAGGTGCACCAACTACACTTGTGGAGTCCATCAAGACATGTCATTTCATTTCGGTTCGTCTTCCCACCATGGCTTTTCAGCCATCAGTATGGTCTCATTCAGCCATTAGCTGAATGAGACCGTATTCTCAGAGTACACTTGCCAGTTACAGGTTTTACATCCAAGTGCTTTAGTCTTCCCGTGGTTCTTCATGCAGATCATTCTCCCTTGACAGAGACTGTTCTTTCTTCCAGTTATATAATTTCAGATGCTGAAGGATTTGCCACCAAAGTCACGTATCTGATGTGACTGCTCACATCCCACTTCAGTGGGTGTTGAAATCGTTCAAAGTAGAATGCAATTGCTAATATGTATGTCTAAGGAAATGAATAAAAAGTGAGAATGCACAAGTGGAAGCTGCCTCAAGGGATTAAAGGAGAAAACTTGCTCAATCTAACAGGTAAGTGAAAGATGAAGAAAATCACTTGGAATGAGAACAATTCAGATTTAACACTTCCTTTAAGAAAACCAGCATTTTGGCCAAAATCCTCTGGCACAGCTAAGCAAAAACCATACTTGGGGAGGTGAGTTGCCTCAAATTAAGAAATGTTCCATAAGCAATGACTGAAATTCAGTAGTAAGCTAAACTAGAGAAAACCCACTCAATCAATAGAACTCCTGGTGGAGTTGACTCACTAAATCTCCACTGACTCAATGGACCAACTCAATGGTTGTGACTTTCTACTGGATTTCAGCCATTATCTGTTGCATGTTGAGTTGCAAAATTCAGTATACAAAAGATAATGTGTATGAAGATGTCTTAACTTAAGGAAACACCTACAAAGGTTACCCCATTTGTGTTATGCCAGCATAAGGATGCAAGAAGATTTTGGATTTTATTTTGTTCCTGTTTGCTGAGGACAGCATGAAATGTTTAATTTCAGTTTACAATTCAGAGAGTCCTAGTGCATACCCTTAACATTACAGGACTCATGATGAAGTCTAAGAAGACTGATCAAGGAAAACTGGCTAACGATTTGAAATATTGTGTGTGATAACTGCCAAGCAATGAAACCTAATAGCTAAGAATGCCAGCTGAGCTGTGAAAGTTTGTTCAGTCATTAAACATGCTGCCTGGAACGCTGATATAAATGTTGGCATTTATTAGAAAATTATACTCATCCCTAGTATCCACTCTGGAGACCTGGCTGCATAATTGTCATTTGTTGTCCATGCTCTCTCCAAGGAGCAAATTCAGATTCTCAGAATGTTTGGTTGTGCTCCAGACGAATGTTATGTTGCAAAACAAGCAAAAGCTTGTGACGTGTGCTGGGTGGGGGACAGCTGGAGTTTCCTCCAGAAGACACTAACCTGGAGCTTTTTTTTAGCACTGATAAAGATAGTGAAACAAGTCATCCTCATTTATTCTGAACTGAATATATGGGGAACATCCACCCCCACAGGTACTTCAGAGCAGCATTTCATGCTAATGGAAAATTACACCCAGAGCCCACTCTGCTGACAGAGTCACACATCTTCCAAGAAGTCATTATGCAGCGGTCTGTCAAATGTTGGACAACTGCAGATATTATAAGCTGTGATGAATAGTGACATTACTCTCGGCAATAAATAATTTGCAGCTTCAGCAGTTTATCACAATAGCCACTGATATATGATATATAGGACTCTTTGCCCCACTTTTCAAAAGATGTGCATCACTTGTCAAGCTTTTGGTTCCACCTGGAAGCCACCTAGGCAACCAGAGGTGGTGAATCGCCACAACAGCATCTTACAGAAAAAGGATTTACCTTCCTTCTGCTATCCCAAAGCCTCTTCTGCACAGTCTCATATACTTGTCTGCTCCCCAGGAAGAGTAAAGGTTCATTTCAGGCTAGAAGAGCTTACCCTGTTGATGGATTAGTGAAGGGATTGGCCGCAGAAGGTAAGGAGAGAAGAGGAGATGAGGATAATGAAAGAGGCCACAACAATTCATGGGATGATCAATGAGGCATATAGTATTCCCGGGAGCTTAAAAATTATTTCCTTTCTGCTAATATTTTAGATACCCTGCACAAAGTAGTGGACAGAGTAGGACTCTGCAAACCAGACTTCAAATCCCCACTTGGCTGTGGAAACTCAGTGGAGGTGTGGCAAAACCACCCCTTAAATATCTCTCTTCCCTTGAAAGCCCTATTAGGGTTGCTGCAGGTCAATTCTGATTTGATGGCACGTAACAAACTAATACTTCAGAATATCATGCACAAATGATTTAGGCACAGATGAAAACAACTCCAGTGCTATCGGTTTCTAGCGCCACACAGCAGTTGTGCTGTTTTAGCACATCGGCTGTTTTTAGAATATTCACAGATTTTAGCCTTTTATGTCAAGAAAAAAACAAACACCTTTATACTTGTCAATGTTTACCCCCCCCCCCCAAAGCACTGAATTTTAGCTTTATTAAATGTGCAGAGGGCTGAGAGGTGTTCCATTGTCCATTATTTGTGGGCAAAGTCTTATAGTATGGGTCTTTTAGATCGTCTCATCCCTGCAAAGAACAGTGTAAATACTCCCATATTACACATACTGAATCTACAAATCTTATATTAAGGTCTTCCTTCTGACTAAGTATAGGCTTGCATTATTAATAACACTGTTTTATTCTTTGCAGTGAACATCTTAATATCATTTAAGGCACTGGTTCTTAACCTTGGGTTACTCAGGTGTTTTTGGACTGCAGCTCCCAGAAGCCTTCACCACCAGCTGTGCTGGCTAGGGTTTCTGGGAGTTGCAGTTCAAAAACACCTGAGTAAAAAAGGTTAAGAACCACTGATTTAAGGCAAGGGAGATATAAGGCAATTTAAAACTCAGGAAGGTTTTGCACTGAACAGGCTCTGGTCTGCAAAGCAAGACAGGCTTGAATGGACCAAGAAATCTGATGTGTGTACCAAGAGGTTTACATGCTGTCAAGGTGTGCCTGACTTATGGCAGCTTTAATGTCTAATTCAAGGAATGTGAGATATTTAAGGAGTGGTTTTATCAGTGTCACCTCTCTCCACTGTGTCTCCAAGGCCAATTGGGGATTTGAACCCAGGTTTGCTGAGTTCTAGTCCATCACCATACCATGCTGGCAGTTCTGACAGAGATGGACATGTGCATTTGGGACCATGCGCACCTCAGGAAGGTTTTACATGAACTAGGAGCTCAGGTTTGCGGACAACGAAGGATTTACACGTAGCCCTGCAGACTAACAGAAAAACCTGTTCCAAGGTTTTTCATGGAACAGATGCCCCAGTTTGTACACTGGAAAAATGCATAGAGGCAAACTAGTAAAATTTACATCTGGTTATGCCCACCTCACTTTTAGTCCTGCCCCTTGGACTTAGCCATGTCTGGAACAAAGTCCCCATCACAGGGCTCCAATGTCTCATTAGCTGAAACTTCAGGAACAGCTATGCTTCTCTTGGTACCCATGAGGAGGGTCAAATCTCAGGCCAAGGGGTGCTGGAGAGGGGACAGTTTCACTTTTGTCTGTGAGGCGGCTTTAAGACCTGAGAACCATGTCTACCCACTCCCAGCTGGCTTCAGGGATGATGGGCTCAGAGCAGTGATGCTGTGCTTCTACAAATCTACAAATCTCCCTTGCACCATTAAAAAAATGGTGCAAGGGAGGGAACTAGGGAGAGAGGTGTTGGGTATGTTCAGTTGGACTCATGGTGCCAGAGGGCAAATGGGAAAGTAGAAAGCTCATGTCATGACCCATGAGACATCTTATTCTTGTTCAGGCCCTGGCAGGAGCAGCACACAACCTGGTAGTAAGCTTTCCTCTAGTCCTAACAGCAGCTTAGCCTGGAATAGTTCCCTGTATATCATGCCAGAATATACAGAGCCCTAGAAATCCACTACTACTCCTAGATCCATTTGCCTCTGGCCATCAGAATATTTTCTCCCAAGGCTTTAAGTTGCAAATCTTGGCTAGTCAAGATTTGCCTTCATTCTGTATTCTCCTTCTGCCCCTTTCCGTAATGAACTGATCTAGAAGTAGATCTGCTAACCTGCAGCTGTTGCATGTTGGACATCATAAGAACCCACCCTATGACATCAACAGGACGTATTCCCTGGTCTCAGGGATTGGCTCTTAAATCTCAGAGAACAGGATGTTGCCATCTTGGCATCCCTAGTCTCTGAAAACTTTCCCAAATTTGAATTTGACCTCAAGCCAAAAAGGTTCTCTAACCTTGCTCTAAATCAATATTCCCACTGGGCTGGGTTTTCTACATTAGCATAACTTAACGTGCTAGCTGCTAAGCCGAAAAAAAATGTCTCCTGTCCAGACAAAAACAATTTTCCATTTATTGCATAGAGTGGGACAGCATGAGAAGGAGAGACATTAGGGATACTGGGAATTTGAAAGACATAAGTTCCCACTGAATAATACTCAAAGCTTGGCAAGTTATTTTATAAAATCATGTAAATACAGCACTTGTTCCACTTGTTAGTTATTAACATGGTTACACTTTCCAATAAAATAAAATAAAATAAAAAAATCCACACTTTAGTCTTGTACTTCTGAAAAGTAATTAAATAATTACATAGTAGTTACTAGAAAGAAGCTTCCAGCCACTGGCCTGCAGAACAAAACACACTGTTCTCTAGATCAAGCTGTTTGTTGCCACAGTACCCAAAACAGATACAATACAGTATTCAAACCATGTGACATTCCTTCACCTTTTGAAGATCCAAAATTCACATCTCTACAACTTGAAAAGGAACTAGAGTTCCAGTTCTGGGAGAAAGGTAGGATACAATCACATGAACACATTAAAGAAACTGGCCAAACTCTCGCAGTTGTTTCTGCCCAAGGCATGTACTTTGAAGGCCTACTGCTGCTGAGCTGGCTGGGCCTAAATTTCTCTCTCTCTCTCTCTCTCTCTCTCTCTCTCTCTCTCACACACACACACACACACACACACAAAAACACAATAATTAGAGTAAAGAGGCCACAACTTTATTGATGACAGCAGCAGTTGTCCTGGCAAAGCATTGGGTTGGATCCACTTCATCGGGGGACCCGAATGCCCCCCAATGCAAACTACTACCTCCTTGAGAGACCTCTAGGGTGGCAGTTCCCTTGGGAGGCCACGAAGATGTAAGCCACTCTGTGGCTCCCCTGCCTCCTAGGGTGGGGACAAATCTCCCCCCCCCCAAGGTGGGAGAGATCAAGGACCCCACCCAGGATCCCATGTGGGGATTTCTCCCTCACCCAGACATGCAGGTCGCCACCTGCTGTCCAACAACTGGCTGGATCCTTCCCAATGCCTGAAAATGCCCAACCAAGTTGTGATGAGTCAACATATAAAATTAGAAAACCCAACAGAGTAACATTCAAATCAACATGTAACCATAAGAAGTTAATGCAACCAGCTAGGGTGGGTGGGGAGGGGGACTTGTGCTCTGGCGAACTGAGGCTCCCTGCCTCAGCTCACCCCTTTAAACTGTGCTGGCGGACTGGACTGGAAATCCCGTCCCTCAGCTCCCCGTTGCCCTGCATCAGCCAATCCCCATAGGAGGTGGTGCCGTCGGGCCAGGCACAGCCCTTCCCCGGCCCCTTTGCTGCTCACCATGTGGCGTCCACCATCTTGTTTCCCAGCTGCCACAGGAGAGCCCTAGCAGCCATTCTGGTCTCAACACGGGACTGGGTAAATCCAGGTCCCGACCTTACTGAAAGCACACTAATAAACTGCACAGTTTAAAAAGCTCAATAATCAGAGTTTGTAGTACCCATAAAAAGATTCCTGCAGAAGCCAGCATGGATGGGATTACGAACTTCATTATTTAGCCTCAGGAGAACAACTGGTAAATAACTAGTCAAAGAGCAATGAATCCCAGATACCTGCCCTTTAAAGAAAGCTGGTTGTTGTCACTGTCCAACAAACTGCACTGGGTCAAAGCACGTATGTGAGAGCATGCAGAATTTCTTATAAAAATAAGTTAACTACAGTTAGAATTCTAAGACCTCTAAAAGTGGCTACCATTATAACAAAGTTACTTTTGGTTTTTTTAAAACCCAACATTTTCTTGCCTCAAAATAGTAATTTTTAGTAATTAAAAAAAAGTCTGTGTACTGTAAGTCACAGATCTATCATACAAAGCACACTCTCTTAATGTCTGTCGTGTCATCACCTCAGCACCAACAGCCAAACATGAGGCACAGCGCTTGAACCTTGTGGTACTCCCCTTTCTAGTGCTCCATCTATTCTAGCCTCAAGTGCATGATATATGGGGAGTTCCTCCAGGATAAGTAAGGCCACCATTTAGTGAGGGTGCACACTCGTAAACAAAAAGCAACTTTTTAAAAGTTACCACTACACTCAGAAGGACTGAACTGATATCGCATTAAGTTATTACCATAATGAAACTTAGTTGCAAATTTTTTATTGGGGAAAAGAAATAATTACAAGGAATTAGTTATTTGTAATTAGTTAATTCCCTGCTCTTATTTGTAACTAGTTCTTTCCCTGCTCTGCATATAACACACACCTTCCATTTTCTGCTCTTTATCTGAAAATCCAGAGTGCAAGAGCTGTGTAGTCTCAAGGAAGAACACTGGAAAATCTGTGTTCTTGCTTTCATCTATAGCCCACACATAGGCAACAGCTTCTTCTCTTCAGATACATCACTCTGCGAGTAAAGAGAGGAACAGCAGAGATGGGAAGGTTTAGCTCCTCCTCTCTGATATACTGGGTAGGTGGGTACCAACTGAACAGGGCTAAAAAATGCAGTTCTGGCTCGTGTGGACAGGCTAGTGGGTAAGCAGCCCTTTTTCTTTTCAGAAAATCATATTTCCCTGATTAAAGAGATGACGGAGTATGGTTCACTCAATACAAATAGGGCTAACATCTGCTGTGTAAAACCACAACATTTAAATTCATTATGACAGATAACACCATGTCAATGGAAACCTACAGGCTGGTTCACACATCCAGATTTGTTGCTTGAATGCGGGAGTACCAACAGTGAATGAGCCATCAAGATCAACACTGTGATTATTTGTGACTCTTTGATTTATTGAATCACATCTCCACCCTCCCCATCAATCTAACATATACTTAATGATACTACAGAGTAATAGTAATCATCATCATGTGTTGTCAAGTCAATTCTGACTTTATAGGGTTTTCCACTCAGAAGTGGTTTCCCATTCTCTTCTTCTGGGGGCACCTTGCAACTGTGAAGCTTGCCCAAGACCACATAGGCTGGTTCTACTCACAAGAGGCATAGTGGGGAATTGAACTCCCAAACTCTGGCCCCACAGCCAGATATCTAAACCACTGAGCTCTCCAGCCAGCTTGATATTACAAAATACATTGCCAAACAAGTAGAAGATTGTAATCTAGCCCTTATAGTCACAGGAAGCACACAAGAGATTAA